>OX421976.1:110843273-112315773 GCA_949128135.1 Parasteatoda lunata
GAGTTAGCCCATTAAAGACAATGACTATTCCTAGACTCCAGCTTACAGGTTGCCTTCTGTTAGCTCAACTTGTTCGAAAATCTTTAACTGCTCTAAAGTTAGAGATAAGCGGAGTGATGTTGTTTACTGATTCTACTATAGCCTGGATCAAGGGCTCTCCTCATTTATTAAATGCCTTTGTGAGTAACAGGGTTACTCAAATTCAGCAGACACCTTTCAATGGAATCATATTTCATCTCAGAACAATCTCGAGGACTTTCTGTTCAAGAAATATTAGTGATTGGTGTCACTCAAAAAAGTGACAACCAACAGCGGATATTTGCGTGAACTCCTTAATTTAACTTTAAACACTTTTTTTTTAATATTACTCATAATAATCTTCTTCGTATATTAAGTTTTATTTTCATGCATCGTGAGAAAAGGAAAGTTGGATGCTGAAGAAATAAGTAGTTCTGAAAATTTTCTCATTTTACAGGTTCAGAAGGAATTTAATTGTTGGTAAGATCTCTAAAAATGGTAAAACTAAGCAATTGTACCCGTTTGTTGACAAATCTAGAATTTTAAGAGGTCAACTTGGCCACTCAGATTTAGCTTATGATATCCAGTATTACTACCAAATAATTGTAAATTAACTGTTATGATTCTCAATTACTATCACAAAAGGTATTTGCATTGCGGTCCTCAATCATTATTGTATTATGTGCGTAATAAGTTTTGGCCTTTGAATGGTCGCAATAATTGTAAAAAAGTTATTTATGAATGCTTTATTTGTTTTAAATGTCAACCTAAATCTCAACAGCAGTTAATGGGAGATCTTCCCTTTGAAAGGATAACCCCACATTTTACATTTAACTGCGTTGGCGTAGATTTTTGTGGACCTTTCATGATAAAGTATAAACACTAACGCAAGGGTATTTATCAAAAAGTTTATGTATGTATTTTTATATGTATGGTTACCAAAGCCATCCATTAGTTATCCCAGTATGAGGAAATTTTGATGTCACAGTTCGCTCAATGTCTTTGAGGGGGCCGGGATAGCCTGGTCGGTAGGGCGCTGGGCCCATATCCAAGAGGTCGTGGGTTCGATCCTCGCCGACCGAAGACTCCCCGTGTAGTAAATGGTGACTGATGCACGCTAAATCTGTCGAGTCTCAAAGTCCTCCATGTTCCCATAACAAATCAATACCTCTGGGGGTACTGATCCAGGAGTTTCCTTGTCTTCTGGATTAGTTCAAAATTACAAGGCTACGGAGTTGAACATTAGTAGTCGTAAACCCATGAAATTGGGTCGGCTGTTCAACGACGGTTATAAAATAAAAATAAAATCTCTTTTTTTTAAATTTCATTTTTTTCAAACATCTTTTGGTTTTTGACAGAAAATTTCTTGGCAACAAGTTAAAGGAACTGTATAGATATTTATTTATTATTTTTTTTTCGCCCTCTCGGAAAGCATTTTTTTAATCGCACGAATTATGAAAGAGAGATAAAAATCGCTGAGAAACTGACATTTAAACGCAATTCTCTCGGTTTCACTTATCTGTTTCAGAGTTTTAAAAAAAATGAGTTGAAGATCAGAGCCTGACTAAGGCAGGGGCATACGAGGCATTTGCCCATGTCCCCCACATCAGAGGGTCCCCTCCCCCACGTTGAATAGAATGTATTTCACTTTTCTTCCTTTAATGAACTTTTCTTAAACAAAATATCAGTACAGTGTAAAATCCGTTCGTATGAACACAAAAAATCTATATTTCGTAAATCCATGGCTTTGTAGGGCGGAATTCAGCTAAATTTTTGCAATTGCGATGGCCAATCAAAAGCCTGTATGCGATATGTTTCCAAAATACGGGCTTCTGATTGAGCCAGCTTAATTTCTCCCTAATGCCGGCAAGGTTTCGCTTCTAGGTCAGAAAACTGCATAAGGAACATAGAATTGTCAGAAAATCAATAATAATGGACAGAACATCTGACCAATGTAGAAAGCTATTTTAGGCTCTTGTTTGCAATGAGGGAAAATATTTTAAATACCTCTTATAAAGTTTGACTACTGAAATAGTAACAAGTTTTGCCCAAATTAGGTTTAGTCGGATCCTGATCAGAGAAAAAAAATATTTCTCTTATTCGAACGAAACGAATATTATTTCGAATATTTCTCAATCAGGGCCCCAAGGACACAAAAATGTTTTAGATCCTTATAACATGCCATAATGTTTAGAAACGATCTAAATAACCTTCAATTACATAAAAATAAATCTTTTTTAAGATGTGATGAATTCATTCATTTTAAGAAAATTAAACACATTTTGATTATCCCAAAAACTTAAATAAAGCAATTTTTAAACTTTGCATGATTTAAAAAAAAATGAGATACTAACCAGTTGTAAAATCCTAAAATAATTTCAAAACCATGGAAGTTAACCTTGTGTCGAAATTTTCTTTTTAGTATCACGAAAATTTTTACACTTAAAACCTTTTTCAAAAATGCAAAAATAGTGCAAACCTTTCGTCTTAAAAGGAGTAAAAAAACTAACCAGTGAAGGAACATTTAAGCTTTGCTTGCCTTTTAAGAAATCATATTAATTTCAAAATTCATAATTTTAGTTAAATGACAGTGTCAATATATTTGTTACTAATTGCAAATTATTTAAAAAAAATTTCGAGAACTTACATAATATTGTTTTAAAGTTCTGGAGGTTCAAATAACAATTAGTAAGAAGACCAAATAAAGGAACAGTTCTTACCAGTGAAGGAACACTTAATTTCGGTTATTTTTTAATACTCTTTATGAATTTATATGCCATACAAATATCTAAAAACAAACCTATTTTTGAAATTATAACATACAAATACTTGGAAAATGTTAACTTTTTTTTGTAATCATGAATTGAAAAGTAAAGTGTCAACAAATTAACCCGTTAACGCCCAACTTAATTTAAAATGAAATACAAATAAATTTGACATTTTTTATTAAGTTTAAACATATTCATACTATTTATGGTAATCTGGAAAGAATTTTTTACATAGTGTTACATTACATTTTATGCAAAATGTAGGAGATTTTCCCGAAACATTGTGCATTTGACATTGTCTTTGTTTCTCTCTTTACCAATTATATGTCCAACTCCATCTCGTCTAACAGTGTCTATTACCTTCACTTGAGATAAAATTGTATAACTTGGTCTACCAATTTGTTTTTGTCCAGCGTTGCCTTTTTTTAGATAGGCTATTGCAATATGTCTCCTTATTTCTTTGATACTCTTTTTCTATGCATTTACCGTGTTGTAAATAACTCAGGTATTTACACCAGCCATGTCTACAATCCAGGTAAAAAATTTTCGATACCGTTTTTTATGGTATGTTTCTCTAAGAGCCAATCATGAGAATCTACACCACCCATGTTTTTGTTACGAGACATGACTGTTCGATTTTATTTCTTTCAGAGCTTTTTCACGCCTTGAAACAGATGTTAGTGGCTCAATTATGTCAAAATTTGTCGCAAGTGCGACGCATTTTTTATCATTCCATTTTACCGCAGTAATTTTATTTTTCACATTTAAGTAGAAATCATGTGAACCACGGCTAGTCGTTTTGAAAGTAGAATCAATTTCAAGGAGACAATGCTGTCACTTCTTATTGTTCCTGCTTCTCGAAATCCACTCTTTCAACTAACAAGTTATAAGAATTATCAAAATAAACTGTATGACTATTGGGATCAGTAACTGGTTGAAACATTTTTTTTACAACTCCCAAGAGCTCTTTTGAAAGAGCCACGGTGGAAGCAACATCGACAACTTCATTTGCAGCAATACAAATCAAAATTATAGCAGTAGCCATTGTTCCCACATCTTATACCCAAACCTTATGGGTTTGCCTTTAATGTATTGCTTAAAGTAATGATGACCGTAATATCGAATTATCATTTCATCAATAGATAGATGCTTGTCAAAAATTCCCCATTTCTGAAAATTTGCGTTCATTTCAGTAATTGATTTTCTAATTTTAAAAGCTCTGTCATTTGTTTGGGACTTAGCTTCATTATTATCAGCACAATATAGATTTTATTTCTAAGTATCTGTTTCTAGTCATTGAGTTTTTTGCTATAGGAACCATTAAATCTTCTTCATCTGACCAATAGTCACGTTCACTTGATCGTGTATGATATACAGAGAAAATAAAAAATAAAAACGATAAATGTTTTTTATTCTTTACTTGTTAAGGAAAAATCTGGTTTGTTTTTCCATTGCTCCAAATATGTCGGAGACAAAAATTATTCAAAAACTTCTATGGGTGATATACCCTCTAAAGTGCTGACAGTTTTTTCATAGTTTATTTTTGAGAAAAATCAGAAAAATCTTTTATCAGAAAAATTATAATTTGGCGGAACTTTTTTCCAATCTGCTATTAACTCTTTTTTACCTTTCTTACGTGTATTTGATCCTGATTCCGAGCAACTTCGCTTTTTACTTTTACGATTACAATGATATTCAGCAAGAAAAAATCATGAAAATGGCGAAGTTTACGTGTCTGCAGCTGGCTGAAAAATGCTCCCATCCGGTCCAAACCGGTTTAAGTAAGTAGGGTGAAACCATTACTCTTCAGGGGGTAAGCTTTATTTATAATGGTGAAAATGAGCTGTCCTATAACTATGACGCTGAGCGGAAACTGGTTAACACTTACTGTTCATTCACTGGGAAATCTATGCCCAGTAAAGGAACATGCCTGTTCCTTCACTGGTTAGAAGTTGTTTTTTGTATTTTTAACATACTTTTGATGCAAAACATCACTAAAGGTACAAGAAAATTAAAGTTTTTCTTTCATTTTCATTAACTTAGAAAAAACCCAGTAATGGAACACTTGTTCCTTCACTGGTTTTTCATCGTTTGGTGATCCAGTGAATAAACACCCCCTTATCTCAGTACTTGATTATGCTATGGTGCTTTAAAAAAAGAAAACGTAATTTCAATAACTATATTTTGAATTATCTTTTTCACAGTGAGAAAAATAAAATTATTACATGCAATTAATTCCACTTCAAAAACAAACACTCACCTTATAATTTTTTCAAAGAAACAAGGCAGAGATAATAAAAAAAATTTCCAGAGAAGTCTATGTGACCAGGTAATCCAAAACTTCCTATTGTTTGGCAGTTTTACCAATCAATCTAAAGAAAAACTTTCAAATTCTTAATCAATATACGTATATGAAATGTTCCTTCACTGGTTGGTTTACCCTAATGTTCATTGGAATGTAGAAAAATAGGTTGCCTTTTCTTGATGGAGATAAATTGAAAAAACTCGGAAATTTTAACCGTCCCTGAGGACGGCTTGTCCAACAATGTACCCGTCCTCCTTTTAAACTAACTCATCACTTCTAAATAAATAAAAATATAATTTTCTCTTATTTATTACAAACATTTATCATATAAATTGCACAATGAATTAGTAGTTATTAGGATTACAAATACTAGGATAACATTATACAGTTATAAAAGAAATACTAGGTAACTAATAGTATTTATTTTATGAAATAATTTATTTCTTATATGAAATAATTTAAATGACAAAGGTCAAGTTATCTGGAATGTCAATTTATCCGAGGGTACTGCGTTTTTTAAATGAATCAAATATGACGTTTGCCAGTTCCACAATCAATCTAATGATTTACAGAGGTTTGTGCTCAGAAAGGGGTTTTCCATTTAAGTAGATGTTCATAATTGCGTTTAAGACCAGTACGTAATGTGTTTTTTTTTTTGTAAGTTCATTACTGAAAAGCTCCTTTCAACCACTCCCAGACAGAGAAAACATCAATTCTATGTTGCTGTGTTTCTAGATTAGAGGGTCATTGTAGAAGTGAGACTGTTGTAAGATAACAAAAATTGAAAATGTATCATGAACGGGAAAATGGCGGATTCGAGAAATTCGCGGGGAATTTTTGACCTCCGGGCGGACTTTTCGATTCAAATTATGGCATGACAATCACGCACTATTGGTAGAGAAAAAAAAGTTTAAAAAAAGAATATATTTATTTTAGAAAATATATAAGGCAATATTGTTTATTCTTAGCTTGATTTTAATACAATTTATTAAAAGTAAGATTCTCAAGGGCCCCCTTTGTGCCCCCTGGGCACTGCCAGGGTATGCCCATGCGTACTGCTACACTGGTCTTTCTCAACATTTAAGTAAAAGGAATATGTTACATCAAATTATCTAATTTTGTACAATCAAATTTACAACGACTTGTTAATCTAAAATTGTTTTTTTTATCTTTTTTTTATCGAGTATTCTTTTATTTCAAAAGGAAAATTTAAAATTCAATATCGATATTTATGACTATTCATCGGGACTAAAATACAAGCAAATATCTAATTATATTCCTCCATAGATTTTTAAAACAAATGTCATTTCAATCCTTAGTAGGGTCTGATTTAATTAAGCATGTTCAGTAAAAAAATGCATCTCAGCCAAATTTAATCAACGAGTTAATTTAATTCGAGTTCATATTTAGAGCGTCATTTCTTCCGGTTTTAATAATATTAGATTAAAAGAACTTTTTTTATATAGTGAAAATAAACAGGTGGAATAAGTTTCATTTAGAAATACCGTCAACTCCCACTTAAGCGTTATAAACAGAAAAATGCGCATAAAATGAAGGGGACGCATATGTGAAAACCTTTCAACATTCTCAAACGCAACATAAATTGCATTAAAAACATGATATTTCTAAAGATAAAATTATAATCCATTAATATCATTATTAATTAATATTTATAATCGTTATATATATATATATTAATCATAATTATTGTCTTTAAAAATCGTATGAATCGTTATATATCGTAAATCGTAATTAAAGTTTTTAATCATAGAAACGAGAGAGGTTAAAAGGTTGTAAGGGGACAAAAAATGAACTATTGCAACAATACGAGTATTTCTTTTTATCTGTAACAAAGATAGTTTGCAGTTTTTTAAATTTTTTTACTTTCCACTATAGCTTTAAGAGACACTGGATAAAAACTTATGTTCTAAATAAAATATGGGATTTTTTTCTATTTATAAAGGAGAAAAGAAACAATTAATAGTTTTCTAAGAACAATTTCGGCGCATTTTTGAAATATTTATTTGTAGAGCGACGCATAAAAGACTATCATTATTTTCTTACATAATCGTCCTATAAATGAAGAAGTCGCATTAAAGAGGTGGTGCATAAGTGAGAGGTCAATCTAATTTGTCAACAACAAAAGAAATCATTTTATGAATATCACACCAGTAATTTTGAATGAACCTCGGATTTAATGAAATAATATTTTTTATCCAGCAGTATTATTGACAGTCTCTTGCCAAATTATTAGACGCACTATGAGATTCTATATAAACTCTTAATTGTCAGGCGATACTATACAGCTTTATTATTTTTATGTGACTGTTTGCACTTGTTTACGTTCATGTATTAATTGGATAAGATTGTAATGTAATACGTTAAAAATAGGAAGTATTTAAAAAAATCTTCTGAATAAAAACCCATTACATGTATGCTTAAATATAATGTTTTATATTTAAGCTTAATATTTAAGCTTAAATATAATGTTTTATATGTTTTATATTTAATTATTTATTATAATGTTTTATTTTTATTAATGTATGCTTAAATATAATGTTATGCCATTATTAAAACACTACAGGGCGTCTAATAATTGGGTCTAATTATTATAATAAAATACCAGATATAATAAATAGTCTATATTTATATAATATATATTATATGTCGTCTCATTTAACCTATTGATACACGAAAGTAAGCAAGTGCAAACCGGTCTCGTAAAAACAATAAAGCTGTATAGTATCACCTGATAATTAAGATTTTACATAGAATCTTATAGAGCATATAATAATTTGGTAAGAGACAGTACTTGCGGAATAACGGAAATTATAAGGATCAATTTTGAGATTCCCCCCTTTTTTTGCTTTAAATTATCCATTGCTGTTAAAAAAAATTTCGATCCCTCGAGATTGGTCAAAAGTAACGAAACAAATCAATAAATAAAATAAGAGAAGGCAATGCAGATCTGGCTGTACCATTGAAAACGATAATTTTTAGAAATAGTTTCCGAGCTATTGCAATGTTTTCATATTGGAACTATTATACAATATAAGGTTATCGTTATAGATTGTTAACAAGTAAAATGACTTCTTATCGTTTAGTAAGCAGGTGGGTGACCCCCTTTGAACAGTTTGCGTAGGGAGCGAGGGTCGGGGTATTAGTCCCCGTTAAACCGTTCTGCCTTCAAGTGCTTGACGTCGCGCTCTGGTCATCGGGCTACCAAAGCAGGGGAGCCATCCCCTCTGCAGAGGATCAAAATTGCGATAGCATGTCTTCGAATCTTCCTCAAGAATGTTTCCCACACCGTTGCCAATAGCTCATCGTGCAGCTATATATATATATATATATATATATATATATATATATATATATATATATATATATATATATATATATATATATATATATATATATATATATATATATATATATATATATATATATATATTTTTTAAATGTTTTATTTTTTTAATATATGGAGCTCTAGATTTAAAAAAAAACTATTAATTTTTGTGTAAATTCAAATTAATAAATTTAGGATCTGCACGGCTAAGGTAACCTTCGTCCAAGAAGAAATCAAAAATGCTATCGTCATAGCATAGTTTTCGCCAAGTAAGCCATGTATAGGCTATACTAATTGACTAAATTTATCTCTCAAGGCTCTTTTGTTTACGCATTTGAATGTATTGGCAGAAAGGAAAGAAATAATAACGAATTTCAATGAAATCATTTAGAAACCCGATTTTAGAATTCTATGCTAATGTGTTCGGCATCTCTAAAAATAATCTGCACTCTATTGTGAGCAGATTATAGTAATGATTATTGAAAAACGATTAATAATTTGGTTTCTAAATGTGTTATGCATATTTGCAATGCAAATAAGAGAGCTTTTTTCATGTTAAAGAAAATGTTTCAAATGAAGGTCACCTGATAGAACCACGCAGAATATTGTAACGAAATGATCGTTTGACTTTCTGATCAATGGTTATCATTCTAGTAATACAAAATTCTCACCCGATAACTTGCTTTTAGGTCTAATATATCTTTTATGTTTGAGAGAAATGCGAGCGAAAATGAACGAAAATAAAATTCGGAGCAAAGAATAAATGCATCTCAAATTTTTAAAAAAAATACTAATAGCAAAAAATGAGTCAGACAAATTACAATACAGGGATGTTTACTATTTAAAATAATTCAAAAATTGTTTATTTTAAAACATTATTTTCAGCTGTTAAAAATTGTAAGACAGCGCAACAACAACAAATTTGCATGTATTTAGAGGAAAGAATAAAATTAAAAATGTATCTCAGACCATTTAATAGATAATATGATCTTATAGGTTTGATCGAAAGTCTTCTAATAAGCTAACTAAATCTTTAAAAAAAATGAACTTAAAGGAAAAGGCAAAAAATAAACATAAAATATATTCCAATCAATTGCCTTTTTATTGGATAATATCATCTTATAGGTTTGATCGAAACTGTTCTAATAAGCAAACTCGACCTTTTTCTTTAAAAGAAAATTAAATAAATAAACGAACTTAAAGGAAAAGGGGAAAATAAACGCAAAATATACTCCAATCAAATTCATTAAATAAGTGTGCAATTATTGTTTCGTCTGGATTCTTAGAGTCATTTTTTTCCCCTTTAGTATTTCTTTTAAAGAGTGTTGCCAACTGGTGATAAAACAGCAACTTGAAATAGATCAGGCAGAAGGACAAGCTGTTCAGAAAAACAAAACACCACTGCAATGCGACAAAGCATACCTGAAGGAGTCTGTTTGAAACACTGTGTTTAGCTTTTATCTGTCCTTTTGAAAAACTTTTTATTATTTTTTTTAATTTTTATTATCTTTGCATTGCCTCCTCCAACAAGCTTCTTCTGCAGAGAAGAGAAAAAGAACTTTATTCAGAGAACAAACTTTTTTTTTAAACTTTTTTTTTTTTTTAAACTTTTTTTTTTTTTTTTTTTTTTGGTGTTTCAAAAATTAATGCAGATCCTGCTCTGTTGAAAGTACAACATTTTTCATCATCTCCTATCATTTTTATGAATTTAAAACAAAACATCGTTTGTTTATATTTGAGAAAGATTTTGGGTGAGACTTGTTAAGAGAAAACCTTGCATAAATAAAACCGTCGTTTGGAAGAACAGAGGAACATGATAATAAAGAAAATAAAAAGATTGAAACAAAAGAATGAAAAGTGTTAAAAATAATTAATTAACTAAAATATAGATAGATTTTATTCTTTTATTTTATAACCATCGTTGAACTGCCGACCCAACTTTTTGGGTTTACGACTACTAATAATAACTAGCTAAACCATGCCCCCCCCCCTCGAGGGGACATCAATGTTCAACTCCGTAGCCTTGTCATTTTGAGTCATATCCAGAAGACAAGGGAACTCCTGGTATTGGCAGAAATTTGTATTAAATGTTATAGAAATTTGCCTTCGTGGAGGAATTTTTGATGGAACTAACCCGCAATTGCGTTACGTGGAGAGGAAAACCTCCCATGGATAACCTGACGTCAGGGGGACTCTAACCCATGATCCGTCGACCACTGAGCACTGTAGTTGATGCAAGCCAGGTGTGGAATTCGTATTGACAAGCCATCGTTGGGATTCGAATCGTATTACCTCATTCGAAGGCAAACGCTCTATCCTCTGAGCCATCAAGGTTCAATAAAGACAGATTAATGACGAAAAGAATTAACTCACACACAGTTATATCCACAAAAATTAGTACTTTTTGATATTGCATTCGGATCGCCAAAAAAAAAAAAAAAAAAAGAATGTATGAGTGATAGTGTGAGGAGTTGAACTACTACTAAACTCAGTGGCGCGACAGCCCATTGAGGGCGAAGGCCCACTGAGCACCTCTCATTTTCCTTGACTTTGGGCTCTGAGGTGCAGGAGCAGATGTTCCGGTTAGGTTGTCAGCCGAACGCGGAACCCCTAGTATTAAGTTCCCAAGCATGTTTGGTACGTGGTGGAGGGAGCACTAAAAACAAAAATGGGACCGATTCGTGAGCAGTGCAAAATGTGACCAGTGAGGGGATACGGGTTCGAATCCCAGCGATGGCTGGTCGATGCGAATTCCGAACCCGGCCTGCACCAATCACAGTGCTGACGTAAAATATCCTCGGTGGTAAGCGGATCATGGGTGCCGGCAGGCTATCCGTGGAAGGTTTTCGGGGTTTTATAATGGTTTTACATATCGCTGGTTCAAAACTAAAACGACACATCTGCAGGCATAATACGTTTGCAGATGTGTCGTTTTAGTTTTGAACCAGCGATATGTGGTTTTATAAATTTCGTTTTTTTTTATATATATAAGTTTTATATATGCCAATAATTGATTTTAACTTATTTTCTGCATTTCTGTTTGGTGACAGAGTACTAATACACACAAATCTAACACATTAAAAATTCAATCGTGCATAAATGTATGAATCGTGATGGCTCATGGTTCCAATGGCTAGTCGATGCGCTGTCACAGTGTTGAATATCGTCAGTGGTACACGGATTAAGAGTGACTTGCCGTAAGGCTAACCGTGGGAGTGATTTTTCTCTCCATGTAACGTTAATTTCATGAAAAAGACCTAAGTGAACCCAAAAATTGGGTCAATGATGGTTATAAAATAAAATAAAATACTGTTGTACTTTTATTGTAGTGAATTATATGTAAATTAGTTACTTTTTAGAAATGCTATATTTATTCAAAAACTCTAAAATTATTTGTATACGTGGAAACTTTATCAAAAAATATTCAAAATCAAATCTTAGAAAAAATTTTACTGAAATCTGGATACTGATTCAGTGATTCGTATCACCATCGGTAATTTAAATCATCTAAGTGAGCTGATTCTGTGAATTCGATTCACCTTAGTGATTCGTTTTGCTCATCTCACTGAAATCGTGGTAAAAGAATTAAGTTTCATTCTTTTCTAAATAGTTTGGTTTCATTCTAATAGTTCTTTTCTATTAGTTTTTGTACCCCCTTAATCAATGATTTTATTTTATTTCATTTTATAGCCGTTGTTGAAAAGCCGACCATCCATGTTTTCGACCACCCATGTTCAATGCCTTGTCATTTTCAACACAATCCAGAAGACAAAAGAACTCTTAGATCAAGTATTGAGAGAAATTTCCTTCGTGGAGGACTTTTTGATGGAACTAACCTTCATTTCTTTACGTGTACAGGAAAACTGCGAAATCCTCCCACTGTTTGCCCGGGTCAAGGGGACTCTAACTCATGATCCGTTTACCACTGATGATATTTTAAGTCAGCACTGAAGTCGGTGCAAGCCGGTGCGGAATTCGAATCAACCTGCCATCGCTGGGATTCGAACCCGGTTCACCTCACTGGAGAGCAAACGTTCTATCCCCTGGATCATCACGGCATTTTTATCTTTTTCATTAGTTTGGTTTTAGCTCACTTGGAGACATTGTCTACGTGACATGATTGGGAAATAAAAAGAATATGTCAAACATTAATTAATGTTCTGCAAAGACTGGCATTATTCATTGCTGTGCAATTTCTAATCTAAAATATTTGCCGGATTTTTTATTCTTTAGGTTATTAACACGCAACAACATCATTAACGTCTTCCTGGCTTAAACGCTCTAATTTTAGAATTCTTTTTGGGGAGAACGAAAGAATAAAAACAAAAAATGAACATAAATGAAATTGTTGCCATCTCATTATAAGGAAAACTTTTTTTTTTTTCTCCCTAACTTTTTTTTTTTATTAGTATTGTAGTTGACGGGATAAATATGATCATAGAACAAACTTTTAATTAAAAAAAAATAGTAATGGCAAAAATATAAGGGCAGCAAACCAACGATCGATTAGATTTCAAAATTTCGCAGAATAATGTCATTGTACGCCATCTGGGAAGAAGACCGGTTCCATGAATTAACCCTTTTCTTCTAAGTTGTATAGGAATGTACTACGATATTTTCAACTTTCTAATATTTTTCGTATGTAATTGTCAGAAATACTTATTTTGAATTTTCCATGACGCTTTCTTTTAGAACTATGTTTAATTTAGTTTTCACTTCCATGTAGTTTCCTAACTTAAAAAGTTTTTAATCTATTTGAAAATCGAGACAGAATGTACTTCCTTCTTCTATGACTCTCCACTCGCTAATGGTGAAAGCATGCGAAGTGTTGACATGGGTAGAGCGCTCTGTTCTACGTCCCCCGCAGCCAGTTTTGATCGCCAATTAAAAATTCACCTTAATTGGGTATAATATTAAAAAAACACAACTACTTCCACTTCGAAAATTTTAGTAGGAATAACATATACTATCGTGCAATGCTAAATGAATGGAAGATAGTGGTTGTTGTTTAATATTTTACATGCGCTAATTTAATTTGATTTGAAAACATCGATTTTTTTTTAAAATATGGATTCTATAGAATGATGTCTGTTAAGTTTAATTGGTTTGATATCTCACGTTGTCAGAAGAGAAAAAAAAAACTTTTAATTTAATTAATAAACTGAGTTTCAAATATGTTTACTAAAAACATTAAATTACTTAGATGAAACAACAAAATCAATTATTACAAAACGAACTTTTCTTTATAATACAATATAATCTGGCGAGCAGCTATTTAAAAGATCGAACATTCCGTTTGTTTATTTGTGGCTTGAAGTCAGGCTCGCAGAAAATGCCGTTCACTGGTTAAATTTAGTAGGAATAACACAACCTGTGACGTAGGCGATACTATACCCAATTGCTCTTCTTTCTCTACTGAAGATTTTAAAGTAATTTACAGCATTAAAAGGCATCTAAATATTCATTAAGCAGAACAAAAATAAAAATTAAAATTTGGAATTTATGAGTTGAAAGAAAGTAGAATCTAAAAAAAAAAAAAATCATTCATTTTTTAAAAATATCAGTTCAGTAAAAAATAAAAAAAAAAAAAAAAAAAAAAGAATAAAAATCCTTTGGCAAAAAGTATTTATTTAGACATTGTTGGAGTAAGTAAATAAATAATTGTTTATTATCTATTTTAATTAATGTTAAAGTCGAAATAACGATACTAATAATGTTGATAATGGTAAGAGTACATAAATAAATAGAGTAAAGTAAATAAATAAATAAAGTAAAAAAAAGTGTAGAGTAAATTAATAAATGGTTTATTATGTATTTTAATTATTGTTAAAGTCAAAATAACAATAATAATAATGTCGAAATTAACGATGGTCCGAGAAGCGACTTTCCCCATTAAAAACACGCATGAGTGAATAAATTTAGCTACTTCATAAGTTCTTGTGTATTATCAGTCTCTTTAAAATCGGACTTTCTGAAACATATTTTTATTTCTTAGTTTTTTTATTTCTTTTTTAGTTATAAACTAGTTTTATAATTCTTATCTCGTTTCCAAAAAGATTTAGTTTGTTTTATATCTGAATTTTTTTTCCCTCTTCTGTGAGTAGGATATAGCTTTTTAATTATTTTTATAAATTTATTTCAAATAATTTATGATGTCTTTACCATGTATGTGGCCACACTATTTAATAATGCCGCAGACTTCTGTACCATATTGTTTAGTTTCCTTCAATTTAAGTAACTGCACAATTTATGAGTTTCAACCATTTTCTTTTTTGATATGTTGTGGAGGCTTTATACCTTCATTTATTCCCTTTTTTTGAGACTGATATGTATGATTAAATTTGATGTTCCCATTTTGCAGTTCCCATTTGCAGTGATTGCCATTTGTGTCAATAATATTTACGTCTAAACAATCGTACTTAGCTTTGACACTTTTTTGTAAATGTTATGTTCCAAACGATAAATTCCTTTATGCGTGTTAGTCAATTCCACAGCTTTGGTCATCAAGGGTTAAAATTTTGTAGCAGTTAAAGTAAATTTATTAGGCGAACACAATTTTGATAGAAGAAAACTTTTTATGATTTGTAATATAATGCTTGTATCATTTAAACAGTAAGCATCTACTTTGACATTCTCATATCATAACAATTTAAAGACCATCTCTTTGTTTATTCCTGATTCAGGAAAGACTTCATGTATGACAAGATATTGAGTCTAATAAGATAATCTCAACAATTTTTATATTTAATAATTTACTTTAAATAAAGTAGTTTTTAAAGCAATTGAATTGAAAGGCTGAGAACTTTCTCTAAGACAATGAATCAATGTTATGATAATAAAACAAAACTTTTACGATCAGTTATCACAGCAAAAGTAAGATTTTTATTGCTAAATAAGAAGACCATTCTGCAAGGGACAGAAAAAAAAACAGTTTTCAGACACACAGAATGCATCTAAGAATAAATGTTTGAACTTTAAAAGCTAATTACAAAAAATAAAAGCTATAGTGTAAACAAAAATAAATAAAAAAAACAAGTTGTTAGAAACAAGATTATTATATGATTCGAGCAACTTAAATATTCTTTTGAAATTTAAAGACGAATGAATACTTGAAAAATAATAACAAAAAAGTTTTCTGTGTCTCATTTTTGAAGCAGAATATAAATTAAAATACACATCTCACTTTTTTTGATCCTGCTTTTCTCTGAATTGTTCTTATTAAAATAGATGAATCCTGCTAAATTATTTTATCTTAAGTTATTAAATGTGTTTTTTTACTAAGGAGGAAAAAAGAGTGACAATAAATTAAATAGTATTTTTATCTTTATTAGAAGCGCATAAATTGAAAAAAAAATTTTAAAATAAATTGCATAAAAAAATTTTAAAATAAATTGCTTAAAAAAATTGTAAAATAAATTGCATAAAAAAATTGTAAAATAAATTGCATAAAAATTTTTTAAAATAAATAAACCAATTGTCGAGTTACAGAATCGAATGAGCTAAAGTTGTAATAAAATTATGAATGAAAAGTTACAAGATGGAAAAGTTATGAAATTAATGAAGCATAGCACGAAAGGATAAGTACATAGCAAAATATATGATAAAATTAATTAGGAAACAAATAAAAAGTAGATGAATCATTTCAGATATGCACAAATAACAGTGATAGAAGAAAGAGTATAGGAAAATATAAAATTTTCCCTTACAAATTTAAGAAACATTAAAAAAAAGTTCAGCCGCCACAATTTTAAGTTTTAATAAATATAATTTGATGTTATAAAAGATAAATTAACTATACGAAAATAGTAGTGAATATGTCATAAATTTGTTTCTTTATGTCATAGCTCTATTCAAAAATAATTTTTCCTTTTATTTTCATAATAGTACGTATTTTTTGGAAAATTTTGAATAAATTTAATTAAAATTTTTTAAAGAATTTCTTATGAAGAAAATATTCTTAATCAAAAGTTGTTCAGTATAAAATATATGTAATGCTTTTTTTTTAAAGATATTGTAATCATTTTGAAGGAAAATACATATTTTTTCTAAAATAGAAATAATTGAAAAAACCTTGTAAAAATGAAGGAAATGAAAAGAATTACTTTTCATACTAGGTAAAAAAAATTTGTGATACTTTTTTAAAAAAAATAAATGCTAAAAATATGAACACTTAATAATGTAATGATTTATATAATTCAAAAGAAATTGATTATTCTGAAGATATTTTATTACTCCCCAAATTTTTATTTAATTTAGAGGAATAGTTTTATTTTAACCGAAATATTTGTGTAATTAACTGAAATAATTGTGTCGTTATTTCTACCTCTTTCTTTATTGAAGAAGGATCAAGATTCGTTTGCGAGAGTTGCCTTCTCAGGGCAGATGTTTAATAAAACCGCGAAGAGTGGAGTCGGCTTTAGGGAAAATCGTGTCCGAGAACATTAAAATTTGACCTCAATGTAAAGAGATGAATTTTTTGATTCGTCACAAAATAGTTCATTCATTTAAATTCACTTAACTTTTAAATTGAAACGACACACGTACATGTATTAATAAACACGATATTAATTAAATGATATTTTTTTTTAATTCAAAATAATAATATTCGTAAGAAAATAAAATTAAGTTTAAAATAGAAGAGAGAACATAACTTATTTGATCATAGAACATATAAATTTTATTTTGCAATTTTATGATCATTTGATTTTTAAAATAAAGCGGCACGAATTCCAGCTTATAGCTCGCACACAATTAAATAATAAATAACTCACTCATCAAATCATGCTTGAGCGAAAACAACTCAAGTTTCGCTTCTCAAGTTCGATATTTCACTCTAATACAGGTGTATTCAACTCGAGCTCAAAACATTTCTCTCTTTTTTTTGAGAATTTAGTCATTCATTTTAAGAGAGAAAATGTTTTTTTGGACTATTTAAATGCGAAAACATATGTGATAGCACTCTTTACCCATATAATTATTACGAATTTGTTTATATGAGGATAATTTTGTGAATATCCTTTTGTTATTAGGCAAAATATCTCACACTACTCCCAAATAAATAGTTTAATTAGAAAATTTAAAAGAAAATCGAGTAATTCTAGCGTAACTTACAGAGAAAATAACGCCTTATGCATTTCTTATGGAAAACTCGACTTTTTTTGCCGACTTAACGATCATTTTGGTATTACTTGGCAACCCTTATGGCTACAAAATGATAGTTTTGAATTTCGAAGCTGCTAAGGAGTACGCTATCTAACAATCATTTTTTTGTAATTTATTATTTTGTACATATTTTGATTACATTTAACTTGTGTTTATGATCCATTAGCTTTCTCATTTCTTAATATTTTTGTAAATAATTTCTACCTGTTTTTCTATTTTGTACATAATTCTAATTGGCACTATAATTTAGTTATTGCCATGATGATGTGTCCTTTATATTTAACCATTTGTGTTCCAGCCAGTTACCGATGACCTCCACTACAAGATAAATGGGAAAAGAGGCAATTTCGGCCTCAGATTCCGACCAGACCAAATCGCAGTAGATAGAGATTTGCGAGTCTCTTACCGTCTGAAGTTTCAAAGCCTCAAAATTGCTGTATTTTCTAGAAATTTCTGATAATAAATTTTTGGAAGGACTGTTTTATTCATCCACACGATAGCAAAATAAGGTTTATTTATACTCAGCAAAAACACATTTATGAAAACGTTTTTTACGCGGTATAAGTGTAAACCTTCTAACCTTAAAACAAGATCTGTGACGCTACACGCATTAGCCTTGGAAAGCAACCTTCTACATGAAAACCTTAAATCGAGGTTGACTTAGGGTTTTCAAAAGTGAAAAAACTTCTTTCATAAAGCTAGTCTCAAGGTAAAAATAATCTTAAATCTAGGTCATTATAAGGTTTATTTTCGCAACGTCTTGCATGCTCAGCAACATACGAGACAATACTTTTAAGAAAAGCTGTAAAAAATAATTTTTAATCCTTTTAGGAGGAAAGTTTTAAAACTGCACTATTTTTGAAAAAAGGTTTTTAGTATAAACATTTTCGTGACACTAAAAGGATACTTTCGGTTGCTGTAAGGCTTTCTGGGCAATGCTCGATACAATACTATAAGAGAGACTCCATTTTTGTTTGTTTGTATGCAATGTAGATTCTTTACTCTAACTGGTGTTTTATTTATGCAATTATCTTCTGTGATATTAATAGCGTGTCATTTTAATAAAAATATAAAAACTCTCATTCCAAAACAATTTCTTTCAAAAGAAATTAAAGAAAAAAGGTTGCTTGTTGAAAAATAATATGTGTATTGGAGCATTATAAGACAATGTGGCGACATTGTCACAGAAGACTTTAGAAAAAAAAAAAAAAAGATTTTCTTTTATACAGAAATTAGATAAAAACCTCCATTTACACCGATACATGTTGTACTTTCGGGCAGATTTTCACGTGGTTTTTAAATATCCCGATATATTTCAAACAATCTCTCAAAGCAATGATTCTATCGAATGCAGTTATTGAATTCTCCATAGTTTTTTAAATTCGATATTATTTATGACCTAATCTCGAATACGTCCATGTTCGGCAATTAATACTACGGATCTTTAATTATTTTTTTTTATTGTGGCGATTTACAAAAGGAAATAATTTGGACGTTCCCCGAACAAAATGCGAGAATATCACCCATACTATTAGAATAAAAATTATTGCATGATCAATTAAAAATAATTATATAGTTTTTTTTTGTTTTGTAAATATAGCGCTTTTGTTATTTTAAATGGGAAACATATATGTTTGTTATTATTAAAATGTCATGCAGACAGATATTAGTGCTAGAAAGTTTTGTCACAGATCCCAAATCAAAATTTTTGATGGTTTTCCATGGATGGGCTCACATATTCTTGATGGTAACCATCCATACTTCCATCATGAACCATTATATTTTTAGATGGTAACCAACATAAGTGACCATCACTCCACTGTATTAAATCGGACTGATTTATGATGGTCCAACATAAGAATAGCAGCTTTTTTCGATGGTTTGTTCATGTTGAATCATCACGAATTTTCATCATAGTATCTTAGAAATCATATGTTGGTTGCAATTCGGTTGCAATGTAGCAATTCGGAATGATTTGCCCAACATAAAAAAAATTGTTTTGATGGTAAATTCCTGAGAACCAACAAGAATTCCCCTTAAACCATCAAGAAAAAGAATAGTTGGAACCATCATGGATTGTTGGTCCATGAGTATCAAACTTCTCTTGATGGTTAATCATCACAGTATTAATGTAGTATTTTCCATCATGGTATGATGGAAGTTTGTGGGCACATAAAAAACCTTGAACGCGTAATGGAAAATGTTGGATGAATCGCGAAAAAACCAACACTAACATTAAAATACTTTGTCTATGATTTTTTCCCCACCTAAATGACATCTTTAAAAAAAAAAAAAAAAAGCTTTAAAAATAAGGTTGAAAGATTTGAAACTGCAATATTTTTGCTTTATTGAAAAAAACATTTTTGGAGAAAACATTTTGGTGACAATAAAAAGAAAATTCCGAGACAAGATAAGTTTACATGTTTTCTGGGATATTTGTTTATCTGTCACATAAAAACCTTCAACTAATCTTTTTTATGTTATGTAAATCCTTTTCTTAATTCGAAACTAAAAGCTTTCTCACACTTTAATATTATAATATGAGCATTTCATATTAACATCCTGTCTTTTAATATATTTTCAGTTTTCTTTAAATTTGCTTTGTTTACATTTTTATTTGCTTATGTCCAAAACTATATTTTCTTTCACATTTTCATAAATATTTTCAATATTTTGTTAGATCGATTTAAGATAGTTTTTTCTTCGTTCTTGTATTATAACATTCTTATTATTTTCCCTTATAACTTAATTGGTATTTTTATCGCAACATTTGACCTAGATTTCAGGAAAAAATGTATAAAGACCAGTTTCTTTTACAATCAGAAAAAAAATTTATCAGTTTTCTCCGATTTCGCATTACAATCATGTTAATCATCATGCAGAGTCCAATACATTCTTTTAAACCTAATATGGCATAAGGTAGATCAGTATTTAGAATAAGACATTCAACTTACCTTGCCATATTTTCAATTTTTAAATTTAAAGTGCATTTATGGTTAAGTTGCAAATTACCTTGTGAAGCAACTCTTGAATAGCCTGCACAAAATGACTGGTTTGTGGTTTATTTTTGCTAAATCTATCACTTTCTTTTCTTTTTTTTTTTTTTTTGAATTCTAGGTCTAAATTGGGATTGTTGGTTGAAATTTTGACATGACTGAGAGAAAATTTTTGATTTTGCGGTGGATAATTATAATAATTTAGACTAACTGAGTTATTAATAAATATCGGTCTTCATGACTGACCTTGAACTGGTTGTCTGTCAATTTGGATTCCGGCATTTTTTCGTTCAATTTGGGATAAGACGGAATTATTTTAGAAACAATTGTTCTTCTAGAACCAAAAGTGTTGTAGAGACAATCCTATAGACAATCATTACTTCGACCTGACTTTACCTTTTCGGAGAAAATATAAGTCTTTAGCTTCGCCAGATGTGGTGTACTCTTATAAATTTTGTATTTGCTAAAAATATTACATTCATGCAAACATTTTTATACTCTTCGCTTTAACCGAGTTGTTCGAAGTCCACATTCACTCGAATCATCGGGACTTGTTAAAAAAAAAAACAACTTTATTTTTATGAAACGATCCACTCAGTGATTTTGAATGAATAATGTTATTCTCAAAGATAAAAATTGAATTCAAAAGTTTTTGTCAACAAAAACATAAAATGTTACCTTACCATCATGATAATCCACTTCCTGTAAACAATGACACTCTATTTTAAGGCACCACCACTCCAGGAAGAAGAAAGAAGGGAAAAAAACGATTTCGATTAAAAAATCTGTAAAATAATCTATTTGTTTCAATTATTTATTCAATTGGCTTTGACACATACAATCTAACTAACACCACAATTACTTTTTCCCTTCGGTGCGCGTCTCGAAATAGAAAAAAAAAGGGCCATCTAGTGGCGAAAGGGGAAAAGAGTCTCTCGCCTCATTGCCAAATTAAAATTAAAAACAAAGAAAAAATAATGAAGAAAACAATCTCGTGTTTTGTGTTGCCTTTAGAATTGTGTTCTTTCTTTCTTCTTTCTTTAAAGCAGACGATGGCGGCGCAACTGTCCTTTTTGCCTCAACTCATTCTTCAGACTTCGACAAGATTTCCACGAGCGCTTATTTTCAAGTTTTAAAAAAAGTTTGCATTCTCAAACCAAAGCTAATGACTCGAAATGATCACAATTTAAAGAAGGGACTTCTGATGTGACTTTTATCAACTTCAATCCAACTTTCTTTGAATGTGATCCTTACGAAAATTTCACATCTAATTTTTTGTTCAAAAGGCTTGCGAAATTTTTACGAACTTATGATCTTGTATAACTTCTGTATAATTTCTTACGTAAATGCTTGTGAATATTTTTACGAGCTTTCTTTAAATGTGATCCTTGCGAAAATTTCCCAATCTTGACCTGATTTTTGTTTAAATGTGAATTATTTTGTCAATTGCAATTCAATTACCTTTTAATGTGATCCTTACAAAATTTCATTAGCTTTTTTTATGGATGACAAGTTTCTGACTCCTTTATAAAACCTATTTTAAAATTTTCCGTGTTTTTATATTTGACTTTTTATATATACATGTATGACATAGTAATGTTCATTCATTCAATTGTAGTTGTTGTTCATTTACGTCGCACTAGAGCTGCACAGTGGGCTACGGGCGACGATCTGGGAAACATCCCTGAGGATAATCCGAAGACATGCCATCACAATTTTGATCCTCTACAGAGGGGATGGCAATCCTTCGATCTTCGGTAGCCCAACGACCTGCTCGAGAAATCGAGCACTTTACAGTAGAACAGTTTAACGAAGACCCATACCGCACACCCTTCGGCCCCTACGCAGACTAACCCAAGTGGTCACCCACCCGTTTATTGACTACCCCAAGTGATCTGCTGGGAACCGTGTCTTAACGATCAGTTCACCGCGGGACATTCTTGTTAAATGCGTCTCCGGTTTAAATAATGCTGCATAATACTTTTGATTAAATCAACAATTTCTGGGCACGCTATAAGTTTCTTCATTATTATAATTATGTTGTCTTAAACATTTCCAAGACATTACGAAACTCTTTTTTTTTAATTGATTTGTTTAATTTTACTCTATTTTATTTCATAATCGTCGTTGAACAGCCGACCCAATTTTGGATTTACGACTACTCACGTTCAACTCCGCAGCCTTGTCATTTTGAACCCAATCCAGAAGACAAGGATACTTCTGGATCAGTACCCCCAGAAGTACGATTTGTAACTGGAACATGGAAGACTTTGTGACTCGAAAGATTTAGCGCGCATCAGTCACTATTTGCTACACGGAGAGTCTTCGGCCGGTGGAGATCGAACCCTCAACCTACCCAACACTACCCCGGCCTTTTGCCATCGATATTATAAGAATGCATGTTGCATCATAGCTGTTGTCAATGTCCTAAATATTTTTGAGGAATAATAAATGGGACGGAGGGGGGGTTTCGCCGGTTTCCTCAGCCGGTGATGAATTTCGTCTTCTTTCCTGGGAGGGGGGGATAAGTCGCAGAAACGAGTCTGTTTTTTCCAGAATACCCTTGTCTGCAGGGAGTGGAGTAGCTAAATTCAAATCAGTGTGTTTCACTGATTACCCCTATATTGATTTGTTGGACATCTATAAAGGAAATAAAAAGAAATTGAGTAGTCGGTCTTTATCTAAAGTTCAGAAGGTCATGTAAAAACTTGTCATTTTTAATTGTTGATTAAAAGATGGTGAAATCATGAAATGAATTGTGTTCTTTGATTATAATAAAATGATCAGTTTCATACTCTTCACAGACACTATTCACATCACTCCCCCTCAAAGCATTTGAGACGGTTAATTTTTTGACGAAAATTTATTTATTATTTTTATTTATTTTATTTTATTTTTTATTCTCTGTTGCTTTTGCAATTATAATAAATTTTTCGACATCAAAAGGCGAAAATCATTCATTCCAAAATAAAATATATTGAATGATCTTTGATTTGAAAACAAATATTTCCATTCGGTAGATTGAATTGATTGCATCGTTTGATGGTGCTAAAACAATTGCAACAATATTTCGCCTACACACTTTTCAGCATTCTTTAGCTACTGTTTTCTATTACTTATAAATTTTTTCCTATAAATTCCATCGTTTTACTATACGTGACCTAAAATGATGTATTTGTCCGACTAATTATATATCATACAAACACTCAAATCAAAAGATTACGTTTTTATCATAGAGGCTTAATAAAGTATTATTAGTTACATAGCATTTTCTATATTTGTTTATAATTACTATATTTATTTATAATTACTATATTTATTTATAATTAACTATATTTATTTATAATGACTACATTTATTTATTATGACTAGATTACTATACGTGATTACTATATTTATTCCGTACTATTAGTTACATAGCATTTTCTATATTTATATTGTATAATTATTATAAATTATTATAATTATTATATTTATTTATTATTACTATATGTGATTACTATATTTATTCCGTTTTATTAGATACATAGTCTTTTCTATATTTGATGCAGGCGGCCAGGGAAGGATGGCAGTGTCAATTGATGATCTTGATCAGATGATTCGCGGAAATCGTCGGTTCACAACTTCTAGGCTGAGTGAATTGATTCCGAAAATTTCTCGGTCTATACCATTGTGAGTGAAAGACTCGAGTAGAGATGGGTTCCCAAGATGCTGCTGTCTGACCATCACAAAACTCAAAGAACATCACGACGGAGTTTTTGGAGAATATTATGTCACCACAGGAGATGGGTCCATTACGAAACTGAAGAAAAGCTGGCTAGGATGACAACGAGCTGCAAACCAGAATTGGTTGAAAACACAGCTTTCTATGATGAAGATAATAATACCACGCTACGACAAATGTATGAATCAGAATGCAGCCGAAAAGTAGCTTAATGTTGTATCACATTGTTCCATATAAAATTTTCTTGATTCTGATTTTCACTTAGCGACCAATCGAACCTTGAAAAAAAAAATAGCCCTCGTATAAATATTATTTACAAATATAATTAGATTAAATATATTTACTATATTTATTTATTATTCTATATTTATTTATAAATGTAAAGAACGATCATTGATGCTCTAGATTTTAGAATCATTTTAAGAAGTATTCTATAATCTATAAATATTATGCTACTTTCTCGCTACTATTTGCTACTTTAAAAGATATATTTATAAATATATTTTAAAAGATATATATTTGCTATTAGAAAAGATTTGTTATTTTAAATTGATTTCTAATGATATAGGCTATTTTAAAAGATACATGGGTATTTTCTCAATACAGTTTTAAATAAATCTCACAAGTTACACACACACCCATAAAATAAAAGGTACTTTTCCACTTCCTCAGATATGAAAAATTCGTGATGCAACTTTTTTTTTCTCAATATTTTATGAAAGGTTCATTATAAAATATGTGAAAAAGCGCCAAGGATAACCTTCTATTATTTTAATAGACAGCTAGTTCCACCGATATTTCAATCTTTCAGTTATTCGTCTTAATTAAAAATTTTTATTATAGAAATTTCTTGTCGTATTTGTTTGTTTTCTGCAATGATCATAATTTATTGACAGATGTGTCACACGGTGAAAAACAATTAGAAAACAATGTGCAAATCACATGAACGAAATTACAAAACATCATTTTTCACTTCATAGTTTTACTACAACTTTTTTAAAAATTTTAATATTAAAATTTCTCAATAAATAAGATACATTTTATGTTCGAATTTGAGAACACAATTTCGTTACTTGTGCAATCAAATCTTTTTTTCTTCTTCGAGAAATGACTCTATTTTACGACTCTAATATTTTACTATATTAGTGACTCTAATATTTTCTTGAGTTTTCTGGCATAAAACTGCAATTGCTAAAAATGATATTTTAAATAATATTTAATTTATTGTTTGCTTTCATAAATAAATGTTTATTTATTAATACTATGGGATGCCCTTTTACAAAAAAGTGGGGCTGGACCAAAAATAATGAAATAGATGATAATTTTAAAAGTTCGAATATTAGATTAAACAACACACACACAATGTATTATAATACTAGCTCTAATATTAGAATATAGGATTCAGGAGTCTAGCGTTTTCTAGCGCGGCAGTCTTGCATTGTATCTTTCTAATGTTAGATAATATTATTTTGATAACTGGGCATAAATTATTTTAATAAAAGAAATAAATGTAAAAAATATTACTAACAAGTACTAACAAAACTACCTTCATAAAACCCCATATCTTAAATTAGTAAACTTTATAAAATTCAAAAACAAATTTAAATTTATAAACCTTTGAATGGTTTAAACAAGGTTAAATTATAAACTAAGTATAAATTGTAATTTTAATGAGTTAACTTGATTTCTGCTTAGCGCAGCTAAATGTTTAACACCTGATCGGATAAAAATCAAAATAAATTTTAGCTTTAAAAATTGAAATTATAAATTAATTGTAGATCATTGTTTATTTTATTTTACATTTATTGTACATTTTTAAATTCATATGCGAATCAAGTAAATAACAGTCAAATTGAAATAACACTATTTCAATAATTTTATAAAATAATTTTATAAAATAATTCTTAAAAATAATTTTTTTTTAAAAAACATTTCAAATAGTAAAATCTCTATAACTTAATTGTGAAAAATGTGTGATTACAAATTCTGCCCTAATCTACCCAAAGCTCAGAAACACAAAAAAAAGAAGAAAAAATTTAGTTCCGAGAAAAATGTAGTATATAATTCAAATTAAAATTAGTTCATGAAAATGATTTTTAGTGACAAATTGTAACTTTTGGTGGCGCCATCTATTATTTTATATATGTAGTACTGTAACAAACAATTCATAAAAGAAAAGGAAATAAAGAAATAAAAATAAATACTTAAAAATTATTTAGGTTCGACCAAAATATTTTGTGACGTTGAAGATTCTTAAATAAGGGAATAAATTTTTGATATCTAAACTTTAATTTAATAAATTATTTTAATAACGTAGACAAATGTTATAAAAATTACTGGGATGTGATAAAGAGCGCTCAAGCCTCCCAAGTAATAATTACCATAAATGATTATAATTAATAATTTTCATGTCTTTAATTTTAAAATGTATTCTTATTTTTTTATATAGAAATGAGACTATTTTATTAAAATCTCAATGGAGTTTGTTAATTAGTAAAACATGCTTTATAAAAGTTGTAATTTAAGCAATTTGTGATTTCACAATTATTATTTATATTCTGAAATTATATAATACATAATTACAAAGTATGTAAAACATAATTATAAATGTATAATATATAATTACAAATACCTCCTTACATAATTACAAAGTTAAATTTACATTTGAATTGAGTTGAAATTTTACCTTAAATTTTTTTTCCCCTTATAATATCTCTTAAATTTTTAAATTGTCATTTTTTGTAATTATTGAGACAAGAAAATTTTAAAATGTTCAAATTACATACTTGCATATCACTTCTTTTTGCACTGTTTTTAAATGGTAAAATACTGACGTATTATTTTAGAATCTGAAATTTTACTTAAAACAAAACCCCCGTAGAAATATTTTCAGGAAGTTAAACCAGGAAAGCCTTTAATAGGAAAAGTAAAAATAATTTTACATTGGCACATCAGAAAATTTTAACGCTTCGATGAATTATTAAAAGTACTATGTACTAACCAACAATCTTAGCCGAAAAATTTAGGTAACATTTAAATTTCGAAACCATTAAAAAGTAGTAAATATTGTATTTTATCAAAATTAAATTTGCACAAACATTTAATTGCATACCAGAATGAGACAAAAAGACATAACATCTTTTTTTATTATAAGTTGCCTTTAGTATCCAAATTTATACGTTTCCTTAATGATCCAAATTTGACTACCATTAATTCCTTTTTTGAGAACGCTGCCTTCGCAAAATTTCTGTTCAAAATTTTTTCATTTGAAGCAAAATTTTGTATTTAATTATTTCAAGATACGAGTGGCCAATGCTTATGTATTGCTTGGAAAAGGTTTGATGACAATTTGTAATACAGAAGGGAGAAACAATAAGTGCCGACATTTTGGTAAAAATAAAAAATATTCAAAATCAACAGATTTTGTATCATTTGGTTTAGATAGCTTTCATCTCAAAATAAGTACATACATAGGTTTTTTTATATTTTATTTTATAACAGTCGTTGAAAAGCCGACCCAATTTTTTGGGTTTACGACTTGCCTTGTCGACTCCGTAGCCTTGTCATTTTGAACCTAATCCAGAACACAAGGGAAATCCTAGATCAAGTATTAGGAGAAAAATTTTGATGGAACTAACCCGCATTTGCGTTACATGGAAAGGAGTACATCGAAAACCCACCTAACCCATGATCTGTCTACCACGGAGGAGATTTTACGTCAGCCACTGTGGTCGGTGCAAGTTGGATGCGGAATTCGCATCGACCCACTATCGCTGGGATTTGAACCCGGTTTACCTCATCGGAAGGCGAATGCTCTATCCTCTGAACCATTAAGGTTCAAGGAATAATTATTGCATCTTTTTAAATGCATAATCAGCAAAAAAATTTTAATTGATCATTAACTTGATTATATGAATTATAACCACTCTTTTCCTTTATTTGGTACACCTAATAGGTCCTGTCCATTGGTCAGAAAAAACTACATTTTTTGCGTAGTTAACTACAATCACAACTACTTAATTACAATTGCAGTTAACTACAACAACAACTACTTTCGAAATTTAACTACAACAACTCCTTTTTTTAAAGGTAGTGACTACAAACTACTTTCGAAATGTAGTCACTTCTTTGCAATTTTTAGAACTTAATTTTCCTCAATATTCAGAATGACTTTGAGGATATTAAGAAGTTTTAAATTTCATGTTTGCATGAAATAGGATTTATTCTAAAGCACTTTTTAAGAATATGTTCTTTTAATTTTCAAGCTCTATGCTTTTCTCGACTTAAGACATGCTCAAAGATTCGAGATTTAAGTGATCAATGCTTTTTTTTAATATATATATTCCAAGAAATAAAGTACAATGCGAAAAACAAACAAAGACAAAAAAAGAACCACCCGGAATAACTTTGATCCTAATGATCAGATCTTCACGTTCTAGGACTGAAATGGTTGGAGGAGGTGACCGAAAATATGCAAACTAATTAATGCAGACGATTTTTTAAGTTACGAAATCAGACACAAAAACGTACTCTATAGTTCCTGAGAAATAAATTTTTAAAAAAGTCAGGTATTTAGAATTCGATTTCTCAGGAGCAAATCAGCCGATTTTTCCCAGCATCACACGAAGATTTTATTAACGCTCGGCCACAGAAACATTCTCTTAGCGTACGTTGACGGGCTTGCGAAAGATTTGCGCCTATCAGATTGGAAAATTCTTTTCCGCGTTTGAACTTTGCTTCTCTATTTAACTAACGTTAAACGTAGTTGTTAGGAATCGCTACAAAACTACGTTTTTTTTTTTTTTTTTTTTTTTTTTTTTTTTGTATCGCATTGCTCACTACACTACTTCTTTTAAAAGATAGCGCACTACACTACAAACTACGGGAGAGGATAGCGACTACAGTACTTTCGTTAGTTGTAGCTTGCTACTTCCGATCACTGGCCCTGCCTATAAAAGTAACGCGCTTCTACATAAAATTCCATACAGCCGTGGTGGCTCAGGGGATGGAGCGTTAGTCTTCCAATGAGGTGAACCGGGTTCGAATTTAAGCGTTGGCTGGTGGATACAAATTGAGCATCCGGCTTGTACCGACCACAGGGTTGACGTGAAATATCCTCAGTGGTAGAAGGATCATGGGTTAGAGTCCCCTTGCCACCAAGCTAACCGGAGGAGGTTCTCGTTGTCTTCCTTATGTAACGCAAATGAGGGTTAGTTCCATCAAAAAAGTCCTCCACGAAGGCAAATTTCTCCCACTACTTGATACAGGAGTTTCCTTGTTTTCTGGATTGAATTCAAAATGATAAGCATCTGTAGTTGAACATTTAGTGGACCCAAAAATTGGTTCGGCTGTATAACGACGGTTTTAATATAAGCATTTCCTTTTAATATCCGAGAGATGAGATTGCGCAAAATAATACTCTCTAGTTTAAATGAAACATTCCAAAGAACTTTTCTGAAAGGAAAGGTGATTTTAAACTATCTACACATCATCTGAAAAATGGCGTCACAATTTTTCAGCTAAAGGTGAGCAAATAGAAATGAAGAAATTCCTTCTCAAATATGTTAGATGGCAACCAAAAAAGCTAGATAATGCTGCCAAAGCGAGATCCAAAGAAAAATCGGCCAGCAATTCTAAATTTAAGTTTTTTGGACGCAGAAACACTAGACGACCTTCCTATTCGTTTGCCCCCACGTGACTTGTACGAAAATGGGGTGCCTTTCGGAAGATTCTCTTTCTCTCTTACCCATCTCCCTTTGCGATTCTTTCGAACCCCAATTCGGAATAAAACGATTCATTTGCAAAAAGTCGTTTGTGTGTCTTCTTCTCTCACCTGTCTGTGACTTGCACAAGTCGGATTCATCGCAAAAATGGTAAATAAATATTCCATTTATTTTTTCTCTCTCTTATTTTACATATAATTTCAGTCGAATTTGTGAAAATAAATATTTCATTTTTTTTTTTTTTATTATTATTTTTACCTATAATTACAGTCAAATTTATGAAAAAACTATTCGAATTATTTTTCTATTAGTTTTACATATAATTAATTACAATCGAATTTATGAAATAAATATTCGATTTATTTTTTCTTCTTATTTTTACAGTCGAATTCACGAAATAAATATTAGATTGCTTTGTTTTTTTTTTCAATTATTGCAATATTTCAATTATTTTCATTAATTTGCTACAAAAATTTAAGAAAAATATTATATATATATTTTTTTCTAATTATAATTTTAGTTAATCATTATTTAAACACTGAAAACAAGGGAAAAGTCGAGAATTGTAAAAATTATATACATATAATTAAATAAATTGTACAAAATGTTTATTTTTTTATTTGGAATAAAATTTTATTTAAAAATAGATGCAAAATCCGTAAAAAAAATAGTTTAAATTATAATTTAAAAAATTGAGCAAAATATTAATTAAAAAATAGACCAAAATGTAATTCAATTATAAAATGATTGAATCCTACTATAGTACAAATTTGATTAATATCAAAAATACTAATATTTAAATTATAAAATTTTTCTCCCTTTTTTTTCAGAGAAACTATAATTTTATAACCTTTTCTTTTGAAAAAAAAATGTGAAAACAAAAGTTTTTTTTAAAAAATATAAAATTATATTTTTTAACGTAAAAAATCACATGCTTTTATTTTTTAACTGATAGAATTTTGTTGATGTAAAAACTTCCTGTTTTTATTTTACTATTGAGATATAATAAATAAATGGCAAATATTTGATATTTTTTGTATTGAATGAAATTAAGATTTTTTAATAGTTATACTTCTTAAGCTAATCATTTTAAATAAATAGCTTTAAGCCGTGATGGGGGATAGAGCGCTCACTTTTCAATGATTCGAACCGGGTTTGAATCCCAGCGAAAGAAGGTCGATATGAATTCCACATCCGGCATGCACCGATCACAGTGCTGTCGTAAAATATGCTCAGCATGAGTAAAAATCCCCTTGCGGTCAGGGAGGTTCTCGTGGTCTTATTCCACGTGTAACGCAAATGCGGGTTATTTCTGTAAAGAAGGCAACTTTCTCCCAGTACTTGATTCAGGAGTTCCCTTATCTTCTGGATTGGGTTAAAAATGACAAGGCTACGGAGTAGAAAATTAGCAGTCGTAAACCCAAAAAATTGGGTCGGTTGTTCAACGACGGTCATAATATAATAAATATATGTTTTTGCTGTTTTTTTTTTTTTTTAAATGTTAATTTGTAGTTCAAAAGAAAAACGGTATTTCACAATTATATTTAATTACAGTCATTCTTAAATTAAATAAATATAATAAAGACGTTCACATATTGTTTACTTTGATTCCATTGTTTTAATCAAGAGGAAAATTCTTTTATAAATGAAGTCGGTAAAAGCGACAGAAATTTATGTTAAAACTGTAAACTTGCATTTCTATCCATCTTTCATTAATTAAAAGGAGGAAAATATTACATTTGCCGTTAAAAAAAATAGAATCCTTTTTTAATTAATGAAAAACTCTTTTGTAAATTAAAAAAAAGGAAGCTAATTTAAAGATGTATTTATTGCTCGTGTAGTTAATTTTGATTTTTACGATATTTTATTTTTTCACCTACCAAAACAAAATCATTTACTGTGCTGTGATTCATTAAAAAAAAGTAAGAATACCAGTATTTTTTAAAGCTATTTATTGAAAATGATAAGCTTAAGAAGTATAATGTTAAAAAATATTAATTTCATTCAATACAAAAAATATCAAATATTTGCCAATTATTATATCTCTATAGTAAAATAAAAAGTTTATACATCGACAAAATTCTATGAGCCAAAAATTAAAAGCACGTTATTTTTACTTTAAAAAATATGATTTTATATTTTTTAAATACTTTTGTTTCACATTTAAAAAAAATTATAAAATTATAGTTTCTCTGAAAAAAAGGAAAAAAACTTTAAATATTAGTATTTTTTTATATTAATCTAATTTGTAATATAGTAGGATTCAACTATTTAATAATTGAATTACATTTTGGACTATTTATATTAGTTAATATTTTGCCCAATTTTTTAAATGACAGTTTAAACTGTTTTTCTTTTTAATATTTTGCACCTATTGTTAAATAAAAGTTTGTTCTAAATCATAAATAACATTTTGTACAATTTATTTAATTATTCTTAAAGCTATTAATTTTTACTATTGCTTAGTAGTGTCTTAATAATAATTTAAGGAAACGAATAAACTAAAAATATAATTTGAAAAAATATATAGAATCTTTTTCTTAAATTTTTATATCAAATTTAATTTTTATATCAAATTAAAATTTTAAATGCAAATGACAAAATGAAAATTATTGAAATATTGCAATAATTGAAAAAAAAAAAAAAGGAAAAGAAAAAAACTGATATTTATTTCATCGACAACAGTTTGAAGTGAAAGAAAAATTGTTTCCCTGAACCGTCCATTATAAAGTTATTAGCATTTAAATTTTTTTTTTTTTTTTTTATTTATTTATTTATTTATTTTTTTGTAATTTTCGATTCATCGGAAAATATATCAATGGTAAACGGGAAAAATTTCCTCATTTTCATCATTCTTATTTAAACGCAAAAAAAAGTAAAAAAAATTTTTTTATTTTTAATCAACAAAAAAGTTGTGATACGATCACTGGTTATCCATTGGTGAAATGCTTCTGTATTGACTCCGTTAAACATTTCAAATCATGAGTTGTCTCCATTTGATTTTCATATCCTGTTTACGTACGCGTTTCAAAATACTTCTTCAGAATTCATATTTATATTAAAATGAAGCCGTTAATAATAAAAAATACTTTAAATTATTATTATGTAAATACAGCCTGCTAGTGAAAATAAAAACAGCAGCCATAGCAACGCACTCTTGAACTGAACGCAGTTGTGGACGCCATCCAATCCATTTTGCCAATCCATCCCTGTTGATCGTGAGAAAAGAAATTGATTAACAACGATTCATTTCTGAAATGTTTTAATTAAGTGGCTTAGATGACACAATTTTCATGAAAACAATAAAATGTTTCTCTGAGTCCTGTGATGGATACGAATTCCGCATCCAGCTCCCACCACCCACAATGCTGACGTTAAATATCCTCGGTGGTAGACGGATTATCGGTTAGAGTCCCCTTGCCGTCAAGATTACCAGGTTTTCGTTGTTTTCCTCTCCGTGTAACTTTCTCTCCGGGTAACTTCCATGAAAAAGTCAAAAATCTTCCAATACTTGATTCAGGATTTCCCTTGTCTTCTGGATTGGGTTCAAAATGACAAGGATACGGCTGTTCTACTACGAAATACAACATCTTTTGGATTCGAACCCGTATCACCTCATTGGAAAATGAACGCTCAATCCCCTGAGATACCACGGCTCGAACACAACGGATTTTCGAATGTATGATAGTGAACTTCAAACTATGCATCCAAACTTTAGAGGGTAGGTATAGTTTGTCTACGGCAAGAACTCCCCCCGCCACAAAGTCTGAGGTCATCTGCTGCTATGGAAACCAGAATGGCGCATTTCAAGGAGGGAATCTTCTCTTCACTCTAGGGCTGACACAATAGTCTGAAAAAAAAGATTCCCCTTCTCTCGCCGACCCCAGCGAAAACCTCTCCTAAACAGAGACCCCACACCTCGTTACCATAGTCACCGATAGGGGGATTCTAACTTTAGACAAACTTCTGAATTCAGTAGATAAATGTATTTGCGGTGCGTTCTAAAAATGAATGAAGTTGATGGACCCACATAATCATCATCATGAACCATTATCATTTTTTATGGTAACCAACATAAGTAATCAATGTAGGAATTCGGACTGATTTATGATTGTCCAACATAAGAATATCAAATTGTTTTTATGGTTTGTTCATGTTGAGACATCACGATAATCATGTTGAAAATCAAATGTTGGAACGATCATCCCAATGTAGGCTGACAATACATAGGAATAAAAAGTATTTTTGAAGATGAACGAATAGTTCACTAATTTTTTGTTCTTTTTTTTCTATATAGGTTGAGGAACTGAGTAAAGAGCAAGTTGAAAGTAAGTATTGTTTTCTGTCACTAAAATTCATTCAAAATGAAAAACTTTTCATTCGCTCAGTTTTTACAATCGGCGATCAATAATGGTTCGCAATCCATACAAAATCCGAACAAGTTATGGGTAGAGGAAGCATAATAAAGTGTGATATTATATTTTCCAAGCCCCGCAGTGGACTGATCGCCAAGACCAGTAGAACATCGAATTCAAGCGAAGTGATCACTGTGATCAACCTGCGTAAGGACCAAGGGTGGGTCACAGGTTGTCGGGCTACGAAAGCAGGGGATCCTTCAGAGAATCAAAATGGCGTGTGTGCGGATCATCCTCAGGGATGTTTTTCACACCGTCGCCAAAAGCCCATTGTGCAGCTCTAATGTGACGTAAATAAAGTTTCAAATTCAGTTATCCTTTCATTTCGTTAAGCTTAACATATTAATAAAATGTGCTTACATAAAAATTGTAATAAATACATATTTGATAAACAAAGTTTTTCTGTTTTTTATCAACTTTTAAGAAAAAATAGTGAGTAAGAAGTAACTACAGAGGTTAGCGAGTAGAATGAATAGTGAACAAAGTAATGTAACAAAGAAAGTTCAACAAACAAAAAAATTTTCTAACAAAATTAAAACAACATTTAACAAAATTTAAGTTTTTTTTAAAAAATGTAATGCGCATAAATGTATTTCAATCCGATAGCATGCAGCAGGTGTTTTTTTCCTCTTTTTATGAATGGAATTTTAGCAGATGAACATGATTTTACTTAGTTAAAATTATAATTCACTACTATTTTTTAATCTTTTGTCGCAGTTGCACATTAAGTCAGCGAGGGATATTGAAATTAATTTTTTCGAAAAATGAACTGTTCACAAATGTTCGAAATGGCAACGTATAGAGCTAAAAATAGAATGAATTCGCTTCTTAATCTTTCCGCCATTAGTACATTAATTGAAATTTAAGTTCTGGTAAAACAAAGTGTTCATATAAATGAATCGGATCTAACAACGAAAATATTTATTCCTACCTGCCAACATAGTTCGCATTGAAAATAATTTTTTTTATTATTTTATTTTTATACTTTATGATTACTTAAAAGTGTAAAATTCTAGCTTCACTTATAAAATAATTTCTTTAAAATTAGGCATTAAATAATCAAACTTTAGTTAGTTTTCATTTTAAAATTTATATATTACTTTTCCTTAAAAAAGTAATCGATATCAATTTTTTTAAAGTAGTAGCATATCTTTAACGAAGAAGAAATTAAAACGGCGAAACATTTATTAAAGAAGATGGAAAAAAAAAAAAAAAAAAAACCGTTTGCACAGTCGAATACATCAGGTAAGAGTGTCCTCATATATATTACAGTAAATAACCGAAATCAAGAGAATGTCGACTTTCACCGATGAATGTCAACAATCACATAGTCGCCCGAAATATTTGTTATATCCGATTTGATATAAATTTTTTGATTGCTATTATTATATTTATTCGGTATTTTAATATCTGCTATTATTATATTTATACGGTATTTTAATATCTGCTGTATTATATTTATTCGGTATTTTGATATCTGCTACTATTATATTTATTCGGTATTTTAATATCTATTAAACTTTACACACAGGTGGCCCAATTTTTAATTTTCAATGCTTTTTAAAATTGTTATTTTGATTGACATTAAATTAATAACAGAACTACCAACATGAATAGGATAAAATCCAGTAGATTTTATGAAATAATATAAATTTCATGATAATTGTTGCACTAAATATTTTACACATAGGGAATTTTAGGGATTTTTAGAGTCATCAAAAGAGAAAAACTGAATATTCTCCAGTTATGGTTGACCTTAAACATACTTGAAATGTACTCATAATTTTGAATAGGCAATTAATTCATAAGAAATATATTAATTAAGAATAATTATTAAGATATTTAAATTAATTTAGAAAGGGAATTCCAAATAAAAATAAACTGAACATTTTAGAATAAAAAAAGTTTTAAACAGATAAATGAGGTTCACTTCATTATGTATTCGTAATACTTATTTAAATGTTCAAGCAATAATCTGTACAAAAATTCTCTTTCAAAAGGGATTTTTTAGAAAAATTACTCAATTTTAGGGAATTTTCTGAAATGTACAAAAACCAGGAGAAACTGACAGTATTCTGCTAGAAAATCAAGTAGAGTTGGCAACCATGTTTATTACTTACACCAACGCAACACGATTAACTTCTTCTCAATTTCTTTTTTTATTCTTTAATTTATAATTGATTATTTTCCCGATACTTTATAAAGCCTTTCAGTACCGCATGGGCTCTCAGAAGGTCCTTGAGAAAATTACTTTCAAAAAATTGTATTGAAAAAGATATACACTGTCTTATAAATTTTAAAAGAAACAATTCTATGGAATAAATCTAATGAATGAAATATATTCTATTGACTAAATCTATTCAAATAAATGTCCCATGCAGCACAGATAAGTATTAATTACGTGAAAATAACTTTAAAATACCACAAGTTTAAGAACATTTAAACGTTTCGAATAAACGTTTTATTTTCGTTTCAAGTGGTAGTCTCAAATCCGTTAAATAAACGTTAAAATTTGGGCTAACCTTATAATTACCATTTTTTGCCCTTATTTTGACTATAGGGAATTTCGTAACCAATTTTTGAAGTAATTTTAACCAAATAGGTTTATTTTATAACGCAGTTATTACTTTATTTTAAGCAAATTATGAACGTTTATTTTCGGTTTATAAATTTCGTTTTTTACCATGAATATTAACGTTTTTTTAACGCTTATTTTTATTATAGAGAATTTCGTAACCGATGACGTAAATTTTACTTTATTTTAACCAAACGTATATATATATATATATATTCCCATTCCATTCTTATTTTAACTATAGTGAATTTCTTAGGCAATTTTTGAGGCAAATTTGACCACGTTGGTTCCTTTTATAACGTATTTTTTACTTTATTTTAATCAAGATACAAATGAATTTTTTCCTTGATACAATTTACGTTTTACTACCATGAATATTAACGTTTACTTTTTTAAGCTTATTTTTTATTTAGTGAATGTAAGAAACACGTTAATGTAAGAAAGTTTTGGGTTCGTTAACGCCTTCTAAAACTGCTTCACAAGAGCTAAATAACCATAAAAGTACGTTTAAAATAGTTTATTAAAATTTTACGTTTTGCCTAGTTATATATTTAATTATTTTAAATAGCCTCTATGGTTTTAAAAAATTATTAAAATTTAAGTATTGAGGATTATAAATGGTTACTAACTCAATTTTTAATAAAAATATATATATACTAGGAGGCTTCGCTCCCTACTCGCTGGCGCTCACCAACCCCCGGAACTGCTTTCGCAGTTCATTTCGGATTGCTTCGCAATCCAATGCTCGCTTTGCTCGCTCATTGGATACGTTCTTAACGTCTAGCTTTTGTATACTTTTTTGAATACTGAAGTTCCGAAAACTTTTCACTGCAGAAAATTCTAAACCTGTACATTCCAATATTAATTTGAAATTGCAATTGTTAATTTGGGCATTTGCCGATTCAACACTTATAGAATTGAAGGATTTGTTACGTCAAGCGCTCAGGTATCTTAATTTTGATCTAGTTGCTCTTCTATGTCATTTTGATTTATGTTGCTAAGTTAACTTTCAAAAAATTCTATGGCTGGCAACAGCAATTTTATTTTTTAAGTTGTTTATTTTTATTTTTGCCACAGCTGAATAGAACAACCTGATAATGCTCACTCTGGTTATTGTGCCCGTTTTTAAAAGCGCTATATGTTGAGCCACCTCAGCTAGATTTGGCATGTGACATTTTTAGATGCAATCATTGGTCGATTTTCTAACGTTGCCATTCGGGGAGTTGTAATGAGGCTTTTTTTTGGTGCCGTGTAAGAGAAATATATATATAGATATACAATCGAACCTTGGTTTAACATACTTTGATTGAACGAATTCTCCAATTTAACGAATATTATTTTCTGTACCTTTAAAACGGTTGCTAAAATGCTCTCTTTTAACGAATTTTTTGCTTTGATTTTTAGAACAATAATGGCAGGAAAAAACTTCGCACACTGAATCCAAGTGAGCAATTATTTTTATGCAAACTAAGGCAAACAACGTTAAAGAGCACAAAAATATTTATAAAATGCAGACAGCTGATGCTCAAAAGGGCAACAGAAAGAAATGAGACTTGACTTGATATAAATTTGGCCTGATTTCTGGCCCTAGGGCAACTGGTGGCTTTAAAGGTTCAGGGGTTGCAGTTTACTAACATAGGTTAGCTATCTATAGTGTTATTAACTGGGAAGATCCCTTGGGTCAATAGCATGTAAAAACAATGAATTGAAAAAATATGTACAAAATTATTTACAGAAATTGAAAATGGGAAAAAAATCATATATTTACATTATTTACATTATTTATATAACATGATGTTTGTATTAATTAGAGTTATAACGATGACCCAGTGATCGTGCCGGGTTGCTCATTGTACTAGATTTAATAGACCTACAGGATCGGACCCTACAGAAAGAAATGAGTTTGGAAATACAGTAGTAACCTCGGCCTTCTTACCGATTCATCTAAAATGGTTCGACATAAGTTGATAGGTCATAATTTGAAACAATATAATGAGATGATTGAGAAAGAGTTGGAGAAACTCCATTGTCAAGTTATAAAAATAATTATTACATTAATTATATACAAAACAGAAAGACTATTTACAATATATACAAAACAATGACAAATTTAAGCAAATTAAAAAGAAAATAAAAAGGGTGATCCTCTGTTAATATAGTGACCGTCTCGGTAATGACCGCTCGTGCCGGGTTGCTCAGTATTCTAAGTTTAGCAGTCCTCTGGGCCACCTGGATCGGAACCTGCGAACAGGGTTGCTCCTTCACCAGGCTTACCAGAGTTCTGGTGTAGTAAACTATGTGTGTGTGGTGTAAGTAGAAGAGGGGTCAATAATAATTAGGTGTTGCTATAATATCTTGATAGAATGCAGTCTGACGAAAGAAACGCAGCAAGTGGACTATAGTTAGAGTTATCACTGATAATCTCAGCATCAAATATTTTGTTGAAATTTTCATCTTTGCACTCTTTAGCTTTGTTGTAGAATTTTGTGTTTAAGACGGCAATATAGTTGAAGATGTCCTCAATTTTGAGATCCCTTTTTAATAGATTATTACTAATTGCCCTGGGGGCGCCTAGCATGGTTTGAATAAGTTTTCCTTCAAAGTTTGATAGTCTCTTTTTCTGGTTGTTGGTCATGGTCGTAAGTACCGGGCAGGCGTATGTTAAGATGGGCCTTTGTAAATATATTGTTCTTTTATTAGACAGACTCAGTTTGGAGTTTTTATTTAGAATAGCATGTAGTGCGAAAAACGCACCTCTTTTAATAATGTCGTCGTCTAAGTGTTTACTCCAATTTAAATTTTGGGATATAGAGATGTCTATATATTTGACATGCCTGGTACAATAAATAAATTTATATTAGTTTGTTTATCAGCTTTAATTTTACTGTTAATTATCATAAATTGGCTTTTATCTGGGTAAAGTTTTGTTCTCCATTTGGAGCACCAATTCTCAACAAAATATAAAGCTTATTTTGGAGAAGCTCTATTGGTGACTTTGTAATAATGGCCGTGTCATCCGCATAGAGCGCGACAAGCTCATTATTTCTATTATGTTTATCAATGGGGAAGTATATGAGATATAAAGAATTGGGCCTAAAATAGACCCTTGGAGGACACCTGCCCTAATTAATTTATAGTCAGAGTAATTATTGTTGATTTTGATTCTGAAGTATCTGTTATTAAGATACGAGTTTAGAAGTAGCAAGATATTTTTTGAGAGCTCGTGTAATTTAACAATAAGACCCTTATGCCATACCCGATCGAACGCCTTAGTGACGTCGAGTAGGATAAGGGCCATTGTATCTTTTTTAAATTTTCCACTGCTAATAAATTCCATTAGCGTTATTATTTGTTTAGTTGTAGAAAGATTGGCACCATTTTGCTCATTAGGCAAATTTGTGAGGTAACAGTTCAGTCTATTTTTGATAATATTCTCAAAAACTTTAGAAAGGGTTGGTAACAAACTAATCGGTCTATGATTATAAGGGTTAGACTAGTCTTTCCCCAATTTAGGGAAAAGTATAATATCAGAATTCTTCCAATTTTTAGGGAAATAGCAGTTAATAATACATGCGTGAAAGATGTTAGTTAAGATTGGTATAATACTTGGGGGTGAGTTTTTGATCATCTCATTTGCAATAGTATCATGCCCTGGGGCCTTTCTATTTTTCAGTTTTTTGATGATGGTGATGATTTCACTATCATTAGTAAGCTGATTATCGTCATTATCTGGTAAATTGGATATGATATTACTGTAGGCGTTCTCAACATAAAAATCATTATTAGGGCATAATGGTTCATCGTTTAGGTTAAATTGCTCAAACATTGTATTAGCAAAAACAGTGGCTTTATCAGAGTTAGTATATACTAAATTGTTTGAGTCATTAAGGGGAAGATTCGTCTGTGGGGTTCTCTTAAGAGCTCTAGCGATCCTCCAAATAGAATTATCATCTTTGCTCAGAGAAGCTACTTTTTAGTTCCACTGGAAATTTCGATATATATTACACTCCTCCGTGATAATTCTTTTAAGTCTGTTGGCTTCTGTTTTGTAGCTGGGATTAGTAGTCCTTTTATAATACTTAACGAATTTGTTCTTTAGTCTTATTTTCTCTTTAATCTGCCTAGGAAGTTTAAAGTTATCCAAGTTTTTAATTTTCTCAGTGGTGGCATCTGTTAGTGCATTTTGCAAGATATTACTTAAATTATCAATAGCAGTATCAATATCATCGTTACTCTTAATATTTGTAGGTGGCTTTAGTTTGAGAGACATTATGGTATAGGAGCCAGTCCGTACTTTTTTTCTTTATAGTACTCTCATTGATATGCAGATTTGTGGTCGCTACTAAGATCATTGATTACATTGAGCGCAAATGCAGGAGGCATATTAGTCAACATAATGTCCAGAATGTCTATAATTATATGGGTAACGAGTAGGAGCATATAAGGAGATGTTCTTAACAAAGGTGTGGAGTCTATTTTTGGTGTTACAACTCCAGATGATAATTTTTTACATTCAGGTCACCTAAGACAATGTAACTTTGAGCTTCCTTGAGTTCATTATATGGGGGATTGTAAATAGTCTTTATATTTTTATTTGCCAGTTGTATGATGACTTTCATCAATATTGTCCTTGGTATTAGAGTTATAAAGAGATGATTTAATTCTCGTATATAGCCGTACCCTTGTGGGAGGTACGATCACAAGCATTGTATATCTATAGTCTCTGGTAAGGTTTTGCATGCGTTTCGGTGAAATGTCAGGAGTGTTTTCTGCGACATTTAAGTTATTGGCGTTCCAGAGCTATAATGCTAAGACATACAGTTTCAATGCTGTCCATAATCATTATTCTCAGTGTCTGACTTTAGCTATAAGATTGTGGAGATTATTTGCATTTTGTACACGTTTTTGCATGCTGAGTTCCTCGTTATCTGGGTTGCTTTTAAATGCACTAGCGTAACTTTTAGGTTGTTCACTACCTCTTATTATGACATTTATTTTAAAATCATAGGATTTTCCTTTGTAGTTTTGGTTTTTCTTTACCGCTTCCTGATATTTGCCGCATTTAGTAGAATTGACTGTATGATCTTGGTTGCAATTAGAGCATTTGGGCTGCCCTGTAAATTTACTGGGACAGACAGTCAAATGATTGCCGGCGCATTTGGGTGGGTTAGTTTGTCCATGAAAAGAAAGAAGTGAACTGGAGTAGAGAACAAAGTGCCTGACTTCTTCATCTGTGGTGATGCCCGTGGGCACCTGTAATGTTGTCGATGGGTAGAGTGGCGAGCAGAAGTCAGTTTAAACTAATAGTGAAAAGCCTTAATACGTAGTGGTTACGATGCTCGCGAGTCTGGTCATTTCCCCTCTCTGCGAGCATATAATAGGGGGGATTTATAGATACAATCAGAGAATCATGAAAGCAGTAATTGCCTTTTCATATCCACAATAAGTTCTTTATTTAGTAGGGTGTTTTTGCCTTTCTATAAAAGCTTGCATTTAATTTGTTAATGAAATTCATAATAGGGTCAATATTTAAGTCTTTTTTAATATTAATGTTGGGCAGGTATCTAGGCGCACCAGTTATGCGTCTCAGTATTTTATTTTGAACAATTTTGAGTTTGTTAGTCTGGGTATTGTTAATTATATTGCCCCAGGCGGGGCATGCATAGGTGAGGATTGGCCTTAGACATTATAGGTAAAGTAGACGTTTGAGGTCAATCGGGAGGGAAGAATTAGCATTGAGTATGGGTTTGAGGCAGTTGTACGCTGCATAGGTTTTGTTAATAATATTTTGAACGTGGAGATTCCACGTGAGTTTCTCATTAAAGGTAACTCCTAAGTAAGTAGCCTTATTGGTGATAGGAATTTTATTATTAAAGAGGATGACGTCACTATTTATTTGTTTGTGCATTTTTTCCCTCCTAATAATCATTAGTTGAGATTTATCAGTACTAATCGCAATTTTATTATTGCGATACCATTGCTCGATTGGGGGCATTTGTTTATTAAGGCTCTTGTTCTGGTCTTAAGGATCTCATTGCAATTGCTGTGTAATCAGCGTAATAAAATAGTTATGGCTGTTGTAGCTTATGGGGAAATCGCTAGTGAATATCGAAGTACAATACCGGGATGCTTCCTTGAGGTACACGTATTTGTCTTTTATTAGAGAGTTAAGTTTAATTTGGAAAGTTCTTCTGGTTAGATATGAGTTAAGAATCTTAATAATATCAAATGGTAAATTTTGATTAATTAATTTAACAATTAATGCTTCATGCCAGACGCGGTCAAATACTTTGGCCACGTCCAGCATGAGCAGGGCGGTGGATTCATTTTTGAAGATAGCGTCACTGGAAAAGTCAATTAACCTGATTAACTGCTTGGTAGTTGAAAGTTGTTTGCGGAACCCATATTGTTCCTTCAGTATGAATGTTAATAGGGGTTCTAATCTAGTCAGGATAATCCTCTCTAAAATTTTCCCAAGGGTGGGAAGGAGGTCTAAAGTTCTCTGGGTTCCTAGAGTCTTTAATTGGTTTAGCAACTAAGATAACTTCCAAGCAGTGGGAAAGTATGAGTTAATTAGACACGCATTAAAGATATTAATGATGTCGTTAATTTTATTAGTTGGTATATTCTTAACCATTTTGTTATTTATATTGTCCTGACCTGGTGCTTTTCTATTATTTAATTTCTTAATGTTATAAATTAATTCATCTGTAGTAACATTATTTAGAGTGTTCGAAGTATGATTATTCTGGTTCAAGTACTCATTATATTTAGATATGATATGATAATTGTTGGAGGGGTTCGACGGCTCGGTATTCGGAGTAAACTGTTTTTCGAAGGCATCAGCAAAGATATCAAGTTTATCATTGTTACTATAAATATTATTGCCATTGTGAATAATAGGTTTATTGGGAGCTCTGACAGTCTTTAATGATTTGCTCATTCTCCAAACTGACTGATCATTAATGTTTAGGTTTGCAACTTTTTCATTCCTGTGTTTACTACACAGATCTTTGACTTTTTTAATGAGTCTGTTAAGTTCAGTTTTATCTTGTGGGTTTCTGTATTTTTGCCACTGCTTTCTAACATGATTTTTGTAGCCAATGATCTCTTTAATATTTCTGGGTAGTTTTTGATAGTCATTATCAGAATAAATATCGAATGAGGCATCCTCTATGGCCTTTTGTATATCAGATATGAGTTTATTTATGTTAGTATCAATATCATCTATAGAGGTTGGTTGGGTATATTCACTTTGTAATATAAGGGTATTGTAATATAGATCCCAGTTAATGCTCTTTTTATGTGCAAAAGAGTTATTATGTAGTCCAAGAGTTGCTATGACCGGCACATGGTCAGTTCAGTCATAGTGTAGCAGCCTAGTTGGATATTATTGTTGACGATGAAAAAGTCTAGTAAGTCTGGTTGATGGCAGTCATTATAAGGAAAATATATGGGTTCCATGGGCGTGACAACAGTTAAGTCTTTAATAAGGTGATGAAGCTTAGTGCCATTCTGGTTGTTAACTCTAGCACCCCATATAGTGTTTTTGGCATTGAAATCACCGCCGATGATGTAGTTTGAGTCTATTAGTTTGTGAAAGGTATCGTTGCTAATAATGTTGTTGGGTCTATTGTAGAGGCTTGTGAATTGGTATTATTTAGGTACAAGATGTTTCTTCATAACCGTTATCGCTACATGAGCTATATAGTACTGAATTGAGTGAAAATGGCTGTTCCGCCGCCTCTGAAGTTTTTTTTTGTTCTGTCTTAAAGGTATTGTAGTTTACTACCTTAAAATTATTGCTAGTATTAGCATGAGTCTCTGTGATTAAGGCAACATCATTATCAGATAAGAAGTTAGTAAATTCGATAAATTTGGTACTGAGGTTGGCTGCATTCCACAGCATGATTTGAAGTGGTTTTCTACGAATATTTTGTCTATCCATGATTAGTATTGTTTGTTTCCTCATTTAATCTGTTTACGGCTTCACTTAGTGCCAGTAGCCTATTTGCAGCATTAGCTATTGCTACTAATCCGCTGAGGTCTTTAAAGACTTTCTTGGCTTTATTTATGGCTGTTTTTAGTTCTTGGGCTTTATCAAAGCTTGAGCGTATGTTTTATTTTCATAAACTCTATTAGCACTTTTATGTGATTGTTGTTTTTTGGATAGTGGTGCCGCAGGAAATTTTGGGCAGCCTCTGTAACTAGAGTCTCCGCAGTTCTTCTTTTTGCATTCACTAGTTAACTTCACACAACGTGGTGGCATGAGTGGAAAAGTTTTGTTTTTGTAATTTTCTACTTTTAAATTGTCTAGGTGATGCACATTATATATTTCTTTGAAATGTTGTTAGAATGAAAGGGAGTTTTATAATTTCTTCTTTTTGTCATTCTCCTAATACTGATAATCATAGGTAAAGTCAGTTCGATTGGAATATTCCTCTTGAAACGACTCGTTTCCGACGGGAGGAGGTGTAAAAACCAATGTTATTTTCTTTTAGATAATGCAATATTTGTCTGTGCACATTATCATTGAATGTTATAGTTTCCATAGGATTCTTTTGCGAGGAAGTCCTTGTTCTTTAGTATATTCGCTGAATTTTTCTCCGCTATTTTTTATAATTATAGGGGGTGGTCTTCCGAGCGTTTTAAATTCTTGTTCATTCGAAACATTTTCTATGATTTCTGATATGTTATCAGTGGGTTCATCTGCAGTGGCAATTCTTTTATTTATGCTTTTTGTAGGAGAAGCTTTCCTCTTTTTGTTTGGTTTTTGATTGGAGTATCTACAGTTTTTTCCTCCATTTCTACCGAGCTATCTACTTCCTCAATTTTATCCTCAACAAGTAAGTTAAACTTATTAGTTAGGGGAATTTGGGATGTTTGTATTTTAATCGGTAAGTTAGGATTTTTTGTTTTCCCGGGGATATAATTATCTGGTTTTGAACTTAAATTCTCTGATTTGTTTTGACTTCCGCGACCTTCGCGACTCACCTTAGCTCTACGTGAGGGCTTGAATGATCCGTTCTCGAGGGCTTAGTCGTTGAGTTCCCCAAATCTGGTTTTGTAGTTGCCTAGTTCAACTATCCTATCTCCGCATTTGGTAACTTGATCTATAAGCACTTTTACGTAGCCAAATAGACAATCGAACATCTGCTTTAATCTTTCGTCAATATCCATCTGAGAGGTAACATATTTAATGTTTTCCAATCCCTGTCCAATCGTGGGCTTAAAGATGGTGACCTCTTTTTCTTAATCTGACTTGTCTTTAAAATTTATAGTAAGGTCGCTATACCTAACCGTGTTGGGAACTACAGGTCCGTACAGTTCTGGCGTAGCCGTCCCTGCCGGTGCCTCAAGGGTGCCAAGTAGCCCCGCATCTTGTGGCTGCGCCGTGCTTCCTATCTCCTGGACAGAGAGCCCTGAAAAGGGCTGGGGTGGATAGGCAAGTCCAAGATGTTTGGGAACTAAAGGCGGGATGTCCGGGGGACTGACCTTCGCCAGTAGCCCCGACGTCGTTTGTTTGTTTGTAGCCCCGACCGGTTCGAGAGAAGACATCCTTCACTGGAGTCGGAATGAGAAGGAAGTGACGACGACGATCTATATTTTGTAAGGTGCCTGCCAGCGGCCACCAGACCTCTTAATCTGTGTTGTGCCCTAGGGCGACTGGTACTAATGGCGTTAAGAAAAGATAAGTGGAGGAGTTCAAGACAGTTGGCGGCTCAAGATATCTGCAAGTGCAGCTCAAATCATAATATACTTATAAAAGCATATGAAATTGATAGAAAATTAAAGATATGATAATTGAAATATAAAAGTAATGAAAATTTTAAAATTATGTACAAAATTTTGTAATTAAAAATGTCTAAAAATGATAACAGGTATAAAACATTATTTACAAGTATTTACATTATATACAATATACAAGTTGTAGCCTCTGTTAATACGACGACCCGGCCGTCCCGGTATTCCACCGCTCGTGCCGGGTTTCTCATCGTTCTAATATTAATAGACCTACAGCTTGCCCAGATCGGACCCTACAGGGTTGCTCCTTCACCGGGTTCGCTGTAGGCCTAGTGTCATGACTGTGTTTGTTTGTGTAGGGATGGGGCTTAAATCTTCGGGAAAGTATACTGATTTGAAAGTAAGTCTGAGAGCAGGAAGTTTATTATAGGATTGTGATTCCAACTGTCTTGAATTATGCATGATTTGCTTATAATTAACCGTATTCGTGCTTTTTGCATTTTGAAAAAAGCTGGCGCTCAGTTGGTTTATATATTCAAATACGGTGTCAATTTTTAATTCTTTACGTATATACTTATTTGGTATGTGCCAGGGTGCACCAGTAATTTAAAAAAACTTGTTCTGTAGTGTTTCTAATTTCTTTATCTGACTGGCGGTTAAACAGTTCCATGCGGGACATGCATATTGGCCTTATGCAACTAATATAGAGATGCCTTTTTATGTGTAATGGTAGTTGAGCTAATTATAGGTCTCAGGATTGCGAAAGCCGACTTGGTAGTGATTTTGCTTATGTGGTCGTTCCAATTTAGCCTGTGGTTTAGGGTGAGCCCTAAGGTAATCTTGATTTATTCACGACTGGAATGTTATTTGAGAAAAGGCATACTTTCTACTTCTCTTGTTCCTTCTAGTTATCATAAGTTTTGACTTTTCAGTATTGATAGCGATTTTATTTTTTGAGCACCAATTTTCTATATCAAGCATTTGTTCATTCAGTTTATGGGCAGCATGATTTGGGTTTATGGATCTAACAGCTATTGCCGTATCATCGGCGTAGAAAGCCACCATATAGTTTGAGTCATTTGCTATGGGGAAGTCACTTGTGTACACTAAATATAATAAGGGCCCAAGGATGCTACCTTGGGGGACTCCCGCATCTATCGGCTTTTTGTCAGATAGCTTACTGTTTAATCTAATTTGGAAGGTCCTATCTTTTAAGTAGGAATCAATGATATTAACAAAAGCAGTGGGTATATTTTGCTTAATAAGTTTGATGATTAGTGCCTTATGCCAGACGCGGTCAAAAACTTTGGCCACGTCTAGCATAAGGAGGGTTGTTGTTTCATGTTTATAAAACCCATCGCTAATGAAGTCGATTAGCCTAATTAGTTGTTTAGTGGTCGATAAATCTTTTCTAAATCCAAACTGTTGGTATGGTAAAAAATTTATAGGGGGTAAGAGTCTCCGCAGCAATAACCTTTTCGAAGATCTTTCCAAAAGTTGGGAGAAGACTTATTGGTCGAAAGTTTGTGGCTATCCTGCTGTCTTTTCCAGGTTTGGCTATTAGAATAATTGTAGCATTTTTCCAGCTCTTTGGGAAGATATTATAATTGAGGCAGGCGTTATAAATATTACATAATGCGTTTATCTGATTAATTGGTAAATGTTTCATCATTTTATTATTTACGTTGTCCTCGCCCGGAGTTTTCTTATTATTTAACTTGTTTATAATGTTCATTATGTCGGCCTGGTCTATTGTATCAATAGAGCCGATGTTTTTATGATTAAGATACTCATCATAGATATGTAGACATAGATACTCATCATACTCATCATTTATATGTGTGATAGTTTGCTAGGGTTAGTCTATTTGAGGCATTAGTATGAGTTTCTGTGACTAATGCTATGTCTATTTTGTGTTCGTAGATGAAATTGCTGAATTCAATAAATTTGTTGTTAATACCATCAGCATTCCATAACATTATACTTAGTGGTTAACTCATCATTATTTTCTTTATTTTATTCCTCTAATTCGATTCTTTCGACTGCTCTTCTGAGCAGAGGTATTGCACTTAGGCCATTTAGTACGCTTACAATATCATTTAGTTTAGTAGACTAACAAACTCGAAATTGTTCAAAATAAAATACTGAGACTCATAACTGGTGCACCTAGATACCTGCCTAACATTAATATTAAAAAAAGACTTAAACATTGACTCTATTATGAATTTCATTAACAAATTAAATGCAAGCTTTTATAGAAAGGCAAAAAATGAAGACCCAGGTGGTTTTAACACCCTACTAAATAAAGAACTTATTGTGGATATGAAAAGCCACAACCCAATTACTGCTTTTATGCTCTCTGATTGTATATTATCAAAGTACTATAAATAGTGCCCCCCCCCCTATTATATATATGGATGCTCGCAGAGAGGGGAAATGACCAGAAGGTTGACTCGCGGGCATACCACCCCTAGTATTATTTAGCCACTCATACTTCATCGTAACCACCATATATTAGTATAAACTGACTTCTGCGTTTTCGACCCATCGACACAACATTACAGGGCATAACTACAGATGAAGTCTCTACTCATTTCTTTCTCACCGATGGTGTATTATAACCGCTACAATGACTTCACGCAGATTTGGCCGCGGAGGGAAGGCTTTCGCGTACCGGACATCGATCTGACCGAGATAAGACAAGAGAGTTCGCCCGCAATAAGTAACGGACATCGAGAAAGAGTCTCGCAAAAGGATGCAGAAAGACGAGATTCTCAGAAGACCCAATGTATTTGAACAGAACTACAGATGAGGAACTTCTTTCAAGTCAGACCCAGATATCTGAGCCAGTGGAGATGCAAGAAAATATCCAGACCTCGACATCAGTTGACTCGAAATAGTTGAGCAAGGCCCAGGCATGGAAACAACTGAGAGAAACCCACACCCCTTAACACCAGAGATAGATGATACCGGAACCTGCTACCCAAAATCCTACCACTGCACTAAAAGATAAGAAAAAGCGGAGTGTCAACACACTACCTGCTCCCGAGATCGATAGTGAGACATCACATCAGGAAAAAGAGAAAATCCAGACAACACCTGCGGAGATTGAACCGATGGAAATAGGAGCCCCGGCTACAGTTGAGACGCCTACTATAAATCCTGATCAGATAGAGGTTCTGCGGCCCACCGGAAGAAAAATTAAAGTTCTCTTCCGAGGACTTGATCCAGAAATCGAGATTTCCAGTTTCGAAAATGAACTCACAGCTATTGGTTACCGGCCAATAAAAATCGAGCAGATGAGGAAGAGGCGTGACCAGGACTTCAAGCTCCTCCCCCTCTTTCTAGCCATCCTTCCAGACGATCCCAAGCATCGGAAAATCTACAGAACCGACCGACTGCTCGGCACACCCGTGCGGGCTGAAAGATTTCGTGGCGGCCGCCACGAAATACAATGATGCTACAAGTGTCAAGGCTTCGGCCACGCACAAAAAAGCTGCACCGGCCAAGTAGCGTGCATGAAATGTGCAGGAGCACATTGGACCTATCTTTGCCCAAAGCCCATGAGCGAGCCTCCGACTTGCGTGAATTGTAAACAAGATCACACAGCCTGTTTTTCCCACAGGCTGCCCATCCAGGCCCAAAAGAAAATCCGCACCGAGAAATAAACAACATCGGAGTGCAACCAGCTCAGCTACTAGATTCCTGAATTTAGTCAGAGAATTACAAGAACTTTTTAACCCACTGGCGGTTTAGCAAATGGGCGAAATTGGGAGAATGTTTCTCCCCTATACATTATTTCCCTATCTCATAACATGGGAAAACCGGTTTTGCTATGCGGAGAAGACTGCAGGTTAAATTACGACTTTTTACGTGCAGAACCGTCAGTGGGTTAAAGATGCGGAGTTAGTGCTCCACTACCTTCTAAAGATGCTCCACTACCTTTTCCCAGCCCCAAAGCCTTAGACTGAGAGAAACCCCAATGAAGACGACCACAGATTTCCTTCTGTGGAATAGAACTTTTATATACCAATAGTCATCGTTGCCTTAGGGCAAAATTTCTACGGCTAGATGAAGAAGTGAGATGCCCGCTGCCGCGGGCATCTACTTCATCAAATCTTATATCAAGTCAAGTCATTTCTTTCTCATTCCAGCTCAAGCCTTTTCAGAGTGCGGACGTGTTAGGTCTAGCTCTGTGCGAATCATTTCTCATCGAAATGCCCGCGGCGGAAAGGTTAGCCCTTCCAGCCGCCCACGAACCTCATCTATTGATGTTGCATCTATGTTAGAAAAACGGTATCTACCGCCCAGAAACTACGAACCCTTTCAGATTAGAGGTCATCTACTATCGATAACTACTGATGTTGATGAAATTAACAGACTGAACGATACATACGTAAAGATTTTCTTCGCAACGAATGATTCATACTATATGGGTCTCGCCGGTGGAGCCTTTCATGCCATTCAAGCCCTTAATGCCAGACCAAAGAAGCTCCCTTCCACTAAGACAATGGAGCCACCACCTGAGAGAGACTCACAAATTTCCATCACTACAGATGACCAGACGAAGGAAAAGGAGCCAGCTGCCGAGACAGAATCACAACTCCCAGAGCCAATGAAATCTGAAATGACATCTGATCTAATAGAGTCAACAAAGCCAGAGCAGCCAGTTCCTACACCTACAACTGAGATCACTCCTAGTATTCCCTCTGAACAACAGGAAAAGCCTGAGCCATCAACTCAGGAAAAAGAACCACAAAGAGAGGACGACACCGAACTTCCAAAAAAGAAGAAAAAAAGGAAGAAGAAAAATATTCCTTCACAAACTTCAGAAAGCATGGACATTCCATCTGCAAATAACATCTCAGAACCTGTAGTCATGCCTGCAGCCCATTCAGCAGAAGAGACCACATATCATAAACAGACTGAGAAACTGCAAAAGATCAGCAGGAAACTTAAATTTCTCATAAAGGGACATCAGATAATTCCAAAACAGAGACTTTGGAGGAAGAACTCATAGCTATTGGTCGACGGCCAATCAGAGTAGAGCAACTGAAGAAGAGGCGGGGCGAAGGATACAAGCTCCTCCCCCTCTTTCTGATCATACTGCCAGATAGCCCAGAGAACAGGGACTTCTACAACATCAAAGAGATTCTCTTTACAAAAGTCCAAATAGAGCGATTTAGAGGAGGTCGCTTCGACATGCCGTGCTATAGATGCCAAAAATTTGGCCTTACCCATTTGGCCAAAATTTGGCCTAAGAACTGCTCAGCCGATCCAGCCTGCATGGAGTGTGCAGGTGATCACGTCACATACAAATGCACTGAACCAAGAAGCCTTCCTGCCACTTGCATTAATTGCAATGGCGAGCATCCCGACTGTTTTACAGGCTGTGTTGCGAGACTAAGACGAAAGCCACTACAAAAGAAAAGGGAGCACAGGAGTGCTACCGATACTGCCACCAGATTTCTGCATATCTTCCGGGAGATGCAAGAACTTCTACAAAACGAGGAGCTGGTTCAGCTTCTCCGTTCTCTCCTACCAGAAAACAAGTTATAGTAGTCCGTGGGCCGAAGTGTCAAAAGTAGCTCTAAACTAATTTTCGTTCCGACATTTTAGGGGAAATTTTATTCTACCAAATTAGAACACAATCTTGGCTGAGAAACATAAATTTATAAAGTTCTCCAAAATCTGACTGGCCATTAATTGATAGTTATCAAAACAATGAGGAACTATTTTGTTTTCACGAATTCAGTATTTTTCCCAAGAATATCCGAAGAGAAGCGTAATTTGACGCCACTTGGAAATGAATGGACCAATCAGAACAAAAGCAGTTGTCTGCATACTACGATAGCTTCCCGTTCGTTCACGTTTCTTTTGCGCTAAAACGCTTAACAGTTTTTTATAATTATGTACTTCAAACTTTTTATACAATTATAGTTACTTCAAGATCTTAAAATCTTTTTTTTTTTTCATTTTAAATCATGATGATTTGATAATTCAATATGAAAAGGTAAAACATAGACTATGACAGTTATAGTTGTAATGAAGGGTTATGATCTGCACCTGCGATTATTTTTTAGTTTTTTTTATTATTTTTGTTAAAATACTATAGAATATATAAATCTTTCCTCCACTCTGTGAAAATTTAAATTTGCATCAACTTTTTAAGAACTGCTACCCTACCGAAAATAATCTGATTTTCTTCAAAAATCTGGAGATATTTCTCCCTTATTTTTTAAGACGATACTTATTTTAGTAAGCTAAAAAACCATTTCATACAAATGAATATTTTGAAATTCAATTTGACATGAAATTAAAAAATTTCATTTGTGTAAAATTTACAATAAATTTGAATTGATTATTATTTTATTTTTTAAAATTTGTTGTTTGGTACACTGTCTTTTACTGAATCTTTAAAACTTTCTTTACTATATAAAAACCGGATATTTTACACACTGAACTATCTTGTTACATAATTTATTTGAACAATTTAACAAAGTTTGGTTTTTCGTTATTTAAAATTTTAATGTTTTGGTACAGCATTAATTTTGAAAATAATAATATTGATTTAGAGAAAATATATTTAGTATGTAGAATTCATTGTTTTAATTGAAAAAAAAAATGTTTTCAAGTGTTATTTCAAATAGTTTTTGCAAGTGTAGCAAAAGACAAATACAGAGTGTTCCAAAAAACCTTAGACAGGTATTGTTGAATATATTTTTATTTAGCAAGAGAATATAATTCCAGACATTAATATATTTGGAAATTTCATTATGGTTTGATATTCAATAATTTATTTACATTTAAGTGTATTCTTTAACTATTTGTCGAAATAATGCCAGTTGGAAAATTGATTAAACACGTTTTTTAAACCAATATCTGAAGTTAAATGTTTAAATCATGTTTTGAATCTACACTATTGTTTTCAAATTTAATTTTAAAAAAATATTCAATGATTAAATACAAAATTGTCGAATTTTTTGTTGCAGACTCTGCAGAGAAAACCTACATAAATTCCCTTAAATTTCATGATTTATTAATAGTTTAGATTAGTTAACAGTTTTTTTTTTATAGCTAAAGAGTAGTATTTATTTAAGAGGAGTATTTTTTATAGCTTTTTCGTAAGAGAGAGAAAAAAAAAAAAAAAAAAAAAAAACATGAAAAGTTTTTGTTTTCTTTTTTCTGAGTAAGCACATCTTAATAAAATTTTTTAAATTTATACGACATTCAGAGTTTAAAAAGAAGTAATAATTAAATAAAATTAAAATGCAAGCAATATAAGATGTGCGCTTGACTCTACAAAAATGCTTAATATCACAGATATTAGATAAATAAGCCATCAAAACAACCATCTTTTGAAACAATACTTACCAAAGCACCTTTGTTAGTGAAACAAAAATAATATTTTTTTTAAGAATAATGGATCCTTAACTTTAATATGTAGCTTTTTTAATCATTTTGGAACTAATATTTTATCTTCATAAAGTAATGAAAATTGTTTAAAAAAATTTTTTTTTAACATTTCATCAACATAACCACAATACTTTCATTTCTTTGGTGGGATCTATATATAAATATCCCATTTAAATTTGTAACTCAGCAAATATTATTAAAATTAAAATAGGGCAAACAATTCCTTCTTATTTTTAAGCTAAGTATATATTTTTGTATCTTAAAATCGGAGACGAATTCTTTATTAAGTCAGAGAGGCATTGCAATGTGACCGCCTGCACTATTCGAATTTCGGAATGAAAATCAAATATTTAACAGTGAAGCGGGAAAATGAAGCGTTATCAATATATAGTTGGCTCTAAAAAGAGACCTTTATTTAAATTTTAAAAAAAATTCAAAGGATTAAAATGAAATCGAGAAAATTAGCATCAATGCAACCAACGATTTGCTTGCAAACATTGCTGTAAGCGACTGTGAGGAGACAATGCGTGATTGGTTAGCTTGGCGGAAGAAAAAATAATTCGACGATTTCACTGGATGAGAGTACGAAAGCATACAGAAAAAGAGTGCGTCATAAAATCGATTGTTATTAAATTATGACCAAATAATATTTTGAGAACTTTATAAAATTAAAAATACTAAAACATTCTGAATCGTTTTGTTAAAGGAAAAAATTGCCCCTAAGTATCGGAACGAACGATAAATGAGTTTGGCCCACGGACTATAGGGACCTTACCTCTCTCCACCAATTCAGCCATGTCATCATCACCTTTTCCTAAAGACATTATTACAGGGCAAGAAGTGAAATGTCCGCTTTGCGGACAGGTACTTCGTAAACAACTTTAGTCTAAGTCATTTCTATCTGTTTGCCCTTCTGAGCATCCGAAACAGGTTATAAATATTTTTGTGCTCTTTAACGTTGTTTGACTTAGTTTGTATTTTAGCTAAGAGGTCGCCCACTTGTGTATTCAAATTATTTTTATAACTTATTATTTTTAAGCTCGTAGTAAAAGAATAATAACTTTTTTTTATATCTGTATATCTATGGGTATTTTGCATTGATAGTTTCATATATATATATATATATATGTGTGTGTGTGTGTGTGTGTGCGTGTGTGTGTGTGTTCTAAGCTAGGTTTACGAAATTTTAACAAGAAATTAAGAAATTAACAGAATAACAAACAAAGTAATTGTTAAGCTTGTTACTATATTTTCTGGCCTAGGGTGTTTCAAAATACTTGTTCGTAACTTCTGAAAGCTTTACATTTTATTGATAAGTACGAGAATCTTCTAAACATCTCTTAAATAATCCTCTAAGTGTTTCTTGAGAAAAAAAAGTGTTCACTTTCATTATTGTATTCCATTATGTCTTAATTATTCTTTAATGCCGCGTTTTATCTTCCAGGAATTTGCTCTTAATAAGAAAAATTATTTTCGTTTCGCGTCTTTTTTTTCGATATTAATTATAATGTATCAGCATTTTATCTTTGTTACGAATAACTAGAATTTTAAATACCAGTTTATTAAATGTATTATTGATCATAGAAAGTTTTCTTAAAATGTGTAACCTTAAATCAAAAATAGTAGAAATTCCATATAATGAAAGTGAAAGTAATTTGGTCATATTTATTGAAATAAAACTTTATCCACAGTTGATGTTGGAGGACCGACTTCTATAAATACCCGAGAAACCGTGTTAAACCCACGCAAAGCTCTGCTTACTTTGCTTAAAAAAGTTTCTTTTTTTTGTTTTTGCATTTTATTTCTTAAATACTTTACTTAACAAACAAAATGCACTATTTTCCAACGTTACATCTTACAAATATTTCTGAAAGCTTTAATAATAATTTCCTTAGGTTCCATTAGGTAATTATTAGGTAGGTTAGGGTCATTAGGTAATTTTCTAAGGAAATTACCTAATGACCCTAACCTACCTAATGGAACCTAAAGAAATTATTATTAAAAAAAGGTTGTGGAATGTGGATCGATATCAAACAAACGTTGTACAATGACGTTGACGAAACAATGTGACCCTTTTTGTTGACATTTACAAACGTTGTAGAATGACGGAAGACATCGTCAACACGATATTAAAAAAACGAATGCTGTGGAATGCTGTCAATCACCATAATTACGTTATTCGTAAAAATAAAAACCAGTATTTAAAAATATTCTTATCTTCCATTATATTCTATATCTTTTTTGTCTTTTAAAAGAATAATTTTCCTTTAAGAGCTTAATACAGTTTAAAACGAAAAGTTTTACAAAAAGATTTTTAAGGGGACATCGATGGGAATTGTACAATATTGCACACGCATTGCTGATTTTCTCCGATACTGACAATGTCAGTCGATATATACAGTCGGACTTCTATTTAATGAACTTCGATTTTGCGATTTTTTTTAAGGAACCAAGAATATTTTGGAAATTTGTTCGCAGATTAACTTCCAATAGCGAAGTGAATTTTCTATTCAACGATCTTTTCATCCACTTTCCTTATTTCCCAAAATATTTCAGAACATTTCAAACGTATTTTATGGGGGAAATGACCTTGGGTCGAAGCCATTTCACTTTTAGAGAAAGCTGAAAAATCCTTTTCCCTTTTTGTTTGCATTTCAAACGAAAAACTCAGACAAAATGAACGGATTTTATAGGTAGCCATTAAACTTATGAACGCGTGTGGTAATGTGTTTAAAATTACTTTTATAATACAAGCAGCTATAGTTTTATACATAAATGTAGTTTTTATTAGTTGAAAATGTAGTATGATAGTGTAAGACTGAATAATGTTCTGCTGTATTCATGCTTTCCATGCAGATTTCTTTGATGGTTAAGATTTATAAAATAGATAGTAGATACTAGTTTACAAGATAACGGTGCATCCATTGCTATTTTAATTATATGTAGGGTTTATGAATTGAAAACCTGTTAAGCACAGTCAAACCTTGTTATAATGAACATGGTTTATAGTGAACTCTCGGACATTGTGAACGAAATGTTCGTGCCTTGCTAAACACACAGAATATTTATTTATTTATTTATTTATTTTTTTTTTTTTTTGTATATAGCGAACCAAAATAAAGAGGAAATTTGATATTATGAACTTTTTTGTTCATTTTTTGGTCATTTTGAAATGTCTACATAAAATATATAAACCGATTTTTAAAACTATGCATTGAATGGAATGTAGCCATAAGCATTTTCTCTTGTTTGCTTTTTCTATCTCCGTTTCCCATCCCTCAATAAAGGTCATCCTTAAATTTGTTTGGACGCAAGACGAAGAGTTATAAAAAATAAAAGTGAACACATTTTTAGTTATTGTTTTTTAATCATTTGTGTATTTCTTTTTAAGGCTCACTTATTTAAATAATGTGTCATAAAAAGGATCGGAAAAATGAGTTAAAATTGTTTGCAGTACGGATATAGTGAACTCCCGGTTATAGTGAACCGAAATTTCAGTCTCTTGTATGTTCAAAAGATGATTTTCTATGGAACGAATTTTCCATATAACGAACTTATTATCGGATGACTTCGCTATTTAGACAGAGCTGTTAAGGCTGTTACTTGTGCTACATTTGATAGAGGAGGCAAAAAAAAAAAAAAAGAATTGTAGCTCGGTTTAAAAGAAGATTTAGTTTGAAATACCTGAATAAATAACTTCTTCTTCCGAGAGAGAAAGGACGGGAAGGTGAAGATAAATATAAATCTACATCTGTTGCCAAATTTGGATCGCTCCAAATATCTCCCGGTTTTGACTTACAATTGTTTCTCACTTGGACGTTCCTTAGACGCAACAGAAAAATGCTTCCAATTGAAATTTCGCAGTTAAATAACCAACTTTTATATTATCATTAAACTTGAGCAACAAAAAGGGTTTTTAAATATATTACTGTTGGATTATCAAACAAAATGTGGTCTCATCACTTCTGCTCTGAATTATAATATTTTATATTATTTTAATTTTTTTTTAATTATAATATTTTGAATTTCATTCTAAAATATCTCTATTGAAGATACTTATTGATTGATTGTGTGATGATATATATTTGATTTCATAACAATCGTTTTTGGGTCCGTAGCCTTGTCATTTGGAACCCTATCCAGAAGACAAGGAAACTCCTGGATCAAGCATTGGGAGAGTCTTTGTTGAGGATTTTTCGATGGAACTAACCCGTGGTTACATGGAGAGGAAAACCACGCAAACCTTCCACGGTTTGCTTAACGGCAAGGGTCTATCACTGAAGATATTTCACGTCGGCTCAGTGCACAATCGCTAAATAAAGATCTTTAAAATAATCCAAATAGTTTAGACGAGAGAAGGACATTTTGAAACTCCTTCATTTAATGTAAAAATTTATATTTATTAAAATATTTAAAATGTGTTATTTTAACAGACAAAATTTGAAAGTCATCTTTTGAATAATTCTTAAAAAAAGAAAAAGGTTTAAAATTTTATTATTCCGAAACCGTCAATTAAAACGACATAGTTTAAAATGAAGTGTGTATTTTACAATTCACACTTTTCCGACCATTATTAAAAAGTTATCATTTGCGTTTATTTTTGAATGCAAAAGTTATAAGTTCTCTTTGAAACGAGAAATCAATATAAAGGAGATCTCTTTTCTGAACTATTCGGATCCTGTAGTGTCTAGGGGGATCGGAAAATAATGTCGTTTCGGTACATTTAATATTTGTCATCAAGATTTTATTTTTAACCAGCCTCATCAACCTTTTGAAAAAAGAAAATGAATTGGTTTTTAAAACGGTCCCCCATCCTTCGGAGGAACGTTTCTATCGAAGAAAGTAGGAACATTTTTTAAAGAAGTTTCTATAAATTGACTTACTTACTTGATTCCGTAATAAGAATTTAGGATTCTATGTAGTTTTGATTCGTAAATTTCTTTCGCTAACATTAGTTGTTGAGTATTTTGTCATCTTTTTTTCAGTGTTGAAGAAAGCCTTCGACATGTTCGACAAAGATAAGAAAGGTTCAATTGAGACGACGGTCGTTTCTACCATCCTCAGAACTCTTGGACAGTCCTTCGTAGAGAGTGAACTAAAAGAACTCATAACAGAAATAGACGTCGACGGTCAGTTCTAATCTTTATTTTATAACAACCAAATGTCTCAATAATTTATTTAATTCATCCATATTTATTCAAAATTTCAGTGTCCGATTAGAAAAAAACATTGGGGATAATTGGTGGCATTTTATGTTTTTTAAGACTCTTTCCCCGGTATTCCCTACCCAAGTCGAAATTCTTCATGGTCCCATCAAATTATTTAGATGGTTTATGTTGGTTTCAGTGCGGTTCAAGAGGGTCCAACATCATTGGATGGTCACCATCGTCCAACATTTTCCATTAAACGTTCATGGATTTAGATATATCCTCAAACTTCCATGATTCCACATTAATAGGATGGATCAAGAGAAGTTAGATTATCATGGACCAACAATCCATAATGGTCCCAACAATACATTTGACCATCATAAATCAGTCCGAATTCCTACTTTGGGGTCACTTATGCATCCAAAAATATAATGGTTCATGATTAAATGGTTATCATCAAGATCCATCAATAGAAAACCATCAAAAATTTTGACTTGGATGTTTTTCCTAATCGGACATTTTGAGTAAATATTGATGATATCAAATCAAACATTACCACAGAGACATATTCTACATTCACGGTGACAGTAAAAGAATTCTCTGATTAAATATATGTTTTTTCGACCAATTTTTGACACACAGTAGTTTGGTCATGAGAGCTGTCCAACTTGCGTACTTTACTAGCGTATTTCACGATATCTAGATAAATTTTTAAGCGAGTTAAAAAGAAATTGGTACACAATTATAAAATTCATCGAGATAAAGATAATTCCATGCAAAACATAGTTAATATTTCTGTAAATATTTAAATACTTATTATTTCTTAATAATAGTCGAAAAATTTCAAATTGAAAAGGTATAAAATTTTATAAATCATTTCAAATAATGCAATGTTGTATGGCAAAATACAAATTTGAGCGAAATCGGTCGAATAGTTCCTGAGAAATGGAATTTTTTTAAATGAAATAAACTCGAATATTAAAAGAAGATCCGATGATTAGATCAAAAGTTACTCAAGTAAATCCGTTTATTAATTTTTTGCACACTGTCCACGATTCGAATGGAGGGTGTTTTTCAGACTGCGAGCTCTTGACTGCCTGTACTTCCGGTTACTGTTTCCGTTTTATTTGGAAGACATCTTGCTCACAACGTGATCATTGTGTTTTGAGACTTTCTTGAGTAGTATTTACGTGTATTTGTTACCATGTTTAAAAAAGATTATTTATAAGAGTGGTGATTTGAAGATCTGTCATTTCAAGATGTAAGAATCGTCATTTAAAAAAAGGGACACCTATTACACTATACCAGCTTTGAAATGTAAACCTAAACAATCATTTGTAAAATGAACTTAATCTCGCTGTTCGAACACTATGCTAACACTAAAGCTGGGTCTCCACCGATCGCAACGGCAACGTAGATCAAAATCTGTTGCTGCGTTGCTTCCTATCTGTTGCCAAAGTCTTTCATACCGGTAATTGGCAACGACTCTGTTTCTTGTCTCGCGCATGCTCAGAAGACTTATCACGCGATACGGTTGCGTCATCTCCCGTTTCATTTCATCACTTTTGTTTTGTTTGAAAGCGCTAAAGTTCTATTTATTAAAATGGAAAGAGCAAATTTGAAAAAAGTTTCTTTTTTAATATGCATTGTATATATTTTTTTTATATTATCTTGATTTTTTGTTTATTTTGTAAATTATATTACATATTTTGAATAGATTTTTTTTTATTAAACTCAACATTCACTTGAATCTTGAATGAAAGACTGTTTTTATCATATTATTAAAGATTTCCGCTAATACGAACTTTCTATTTCATTGTGATTTTTTTATAGGATAATGAAGTTTTTATAAGTCATTTAGGTAAAAATTTTAAATGCTAGGAATAGAATGTAAAATATATGAACCTTTTTAATAATTCCATAATGGTTACAAGTCATTACATAATTTAATATCTTTTTCTAAACATGATTCCATAAAGATAAATGCAATAATTATTATTTTGAATGGAGAATTTACTTTATCTTTTATTTTTATTTACAAATTCCAAATTAGCTTATTGTCTTTCACAATAGTTTTACAGATGAAATTATGTCTTATCATATACAGTTTAATTTTTGTTAGTACAGTGTTCGGTTCAACAATATCTGCAAGATAGTTCTTTCCACATTCTCTGCAGTGATCAGTTTTCTTTCTTTTAACATATTAGAATGATATGCAGATTACATTTTTCTACCATCTTTTTTTTTTTTTTTGGATTATATGCTGCAAACTATTGATGATATAACTAAATACCTGCATAATCAATACGATTTACTCTTCACATAACCAAATATTTTGCAGACGACAAAAAAACACAATTTTCTTTCTGGGGGAATCACTAATTTTTTTTTCCTTTTTTTTTTAGTGCCAAAGCTGCAATTTAAATTTTAACTTAAAAAGTTAATTTAAACTTTAACTTACTCCTTTCAAAAAGACTGTCTCCTCAAATCCATCTTTGGGTCTTGTTAGACTGATATTTGATAATTTAATAAATGGATTTGAATAAAAACACTGTAGAAAAATTTGGTAAAAAATTTTATGATTTTTTTCTTATTGTGTAAAAATAAAAGGAAAACACTGTTTGCTACAGCAATTAATAATTTGATTGTTAGAGAACCCATTCTACAGCAAAATAATCGTAATTGCTTACACCAAAAAAATAGATGAGGTTATGCTTTGAAAGCCTAAGAACGAGAATTCCAATTGCTTAGAACACAAGTTTTAAAATACTGACATAATCCTTAAAAAAAAAAATGTAGGTGAAAAATATGTCCTATTTAAAGATAACGGCTATTTTATTCATTCAAGTTATTCAAAGGATTAAGAAGTTTGAAACAAAACTCTATATATTTTTTTCTTATTGACACTCAAACCTGTCGATAGCGAACTAATACTAAATCTAATAAAATCAACTACACAATTCTAAATAGTATTTTATTCTTGTTTTAATTCATCTCTTACTAAATTTAATAGTATTTTAATATGAAGATCAATCTTTTTTTCTCTTTTTTTACATGTCCCAGATAAAATTCTCACAGCTATAATTATATAACCACGAGCTGTTTCGCGCAAAGTCAATCAATTGCTCTTCCATTTTTCTTAATAATAAAATTGAAAACAAATTATAAAATTCAAATCGCTGCTTCGCTTTATTCACGTGTTCTGTTAAACGGATCAAAACACGAGGGTTGGGAGCGGAAACTAACGACGAATCTGATTGGCTACTAGGGTTGGCAACGGCAACAAAAGTTGACACGTTTCCAACTCTTGAACTGAAAGCAACGACAACACGGCAACATGGAGAAACGGCGTTTGTGCGCCGGCGCGCAACTTTGGCAACAAGATTCCAGTTGCCGTTGCCCCCGGTGGAGATCCCGCTTAACGTATGATTCTGCACGGCATGCAACAAGAACAAACAGTAATAAACAAGTAAAAAGCGGGCAATTCGGAACAGCCTAAAAAGTGAGCTCACTCTAAATCTAGCAACCCCATGTCTCATTTTTTAAAAACACGTCTCTCAATAACTAAAACAAATTTTATTTTTCATACTCACCAGAATTACTTCCCAGATAGCAAATTAAGGCTTATTTTCCCTCATCAAAAACCTTTTAAAGTAAACCTTGTTATGCGATTTACGTGTAAACCTTCTACTCTTAAAACGAGACACTCTGCTCTATTCTATACACATCACCCTCATCTTGGAAAACAATCTTCTTCTACATAAAAACCTTAAATTGATGTTGTCTTAGTGTTTTCAAGCGTGAACAAATCCTTGAATAAAGGTGAAAATAATCATTATAAGGTTCGCAACGTCTTGTATGTTCAGCGAAAATCCACCTTGTCTTGAAATTTCAATGCAATTGGATCCTATCGCTAGAGTGACGTCAGCTAAAACGTCATTATGGACCTAAGCGACAATACTTTTTAAAATAGCTTTAAAAAATAGGTTTTTAATCCTTTTAGGATGAAAGGTTTGAAACTTTATTGTAAAAAGGTTTTTAGTACAAACATTTTTGTGACAATTCCGACACAAGGTTGCATTCTTTCTGGGTCGATATCTTATGAAATACTCAGAAATGACATAATTTATTTGTTTTATTAAAAACTAAATTTTCTGTTTTAGAATATCGCCTGTTAAGCAGACTTTGTAACCAGAAGATTGCTGCTGTTTACATTTATATTGAAAACACCATCCATAATTGTTTCAATTACTCACATTCATGATCCTACCCATTTACATTGGTTTGGTAGTTAATTTAAGCATCCGACTTACACAGACCACAGTGCTGACGTAAAATATCCGCTGTGGTAGACAGATCATGAGTTAGAGTCCCTTTGTCGTCAAGCTAACCGAGGGAGGTTCTCGTTGTCTTCTTCTCCATGTAACGCGAATGCGGATGATTTCCATCCAAATGTCCTCCACGAAGGCAACTTTTCCCCAATACTTTATCCAGGAGTTTCCTTGTCTTCTGTATTGGGCTCAAAATGAGAAGGCTACGAAGTTGAACACTAGTAGTAAAAAATCTTTGAAGCATTTGATAACTCAGCTTGATAGCTGTTTATAGAACAAAAATAAACTTTGAAATCTTTGATAGCTCAGCTTGATAGCTATTTGTAGAACACAAAAATAAATTTTGAAATCTTTGATAGCTCAACTTGATAGCTATTTGTAGAACACAAAAATAAACTTTGAAATCCTTGATAGCTTAACTTGATAGCTATTTGTAGAACACAAAAATAAACTTTGAAATCTTTGATAGCTCAGCTTGATAGCTATTTGTAGAACACAAAAATAAACTTTGAAATCTTTGATAGCTATTTGTAGAACACAAAAAATCTTTGATGGCTCGATTAAAGTGGAAACTCGGATAATCGGGATTCTACTGTAGTTCACGAATCATAAATGAATGTTTTTCTTTTGTTCGCAGGTAGCGGTGAGTTGGAGTTCGATGAGTTCTTGGCACTTACATCGAGGTTTTTGGTGGAAGAAGATTCCGAGGCTATGCAAGAAGAATTGAGGGAGGCATTCCGTATGTACGACAAGGAAGGGAACGGTTACATCAATGTTATTGATTTGAGGGAAATATTGAGGGCACTCGACGACAAGCTTACAGAAGACGAGTTGGATGAGATGATTGCAGAAATCGACACAGATGGATCAGGAACCGTAGACTTTGAAGGTAAATTTCTGCATATAATCTAAAAGAAACCCAGACAGATGTCTATTTTTCACTCTCAGCAAAAACCTTTTATGCGGTTTACGTTGAAACCTTCTAACCTTAAAACGAGATTTTACGCATATTACCCTCATCCAAAAAACCTTGGAAAACAATCATGTTGTCTTAAACCGAATTTCCCCGACACTTCCTTTTGTTCAATGCAGTTTCCTAACGTAAATTTTTTTTTTTTATCTATTCGAAAATCAGTCCAGCAGTTGACTGATCGCTAACACGCGGTTCACCCGCATCACTGGCTCCGGTCAGTGTGCGTAGGAACCAAGGGTGTGCGGTATCGGTCCTCGTTAAATTGTTCTACCGTATAGTGCTCGAAATCGTGTGCAGGTCGTTGGGCACCCAAAGAGGTGGAGCTCTGCAGAGGATCGAAATTGTGATGTCTTCGGATCATCCTGAAGGTTGTTTCCCAGACCGTTGCCAATAGCCCAGTGTGCAGCTCTAGTGCGTCTTAAATAAAGTACCTAAATCAACTAATATTATAAAATTTACAAAACTAAAGATTTGTATGAAACAGCATGAGATTTATTAGCAACAGTTACAATTTCATACATATGCGTGTCTTGAGAAATATTGGAAGTTTTTCTTTCTTTAAATTTCATATTTTAGTATGATTTGTTTAAGATTTTATTTATCGAATTTTTTACCTATTTATATTAGCTTGAAAATATGACCAGTATATTGCAAAATTAAGCTGTATATTGCTAAATTAATTTGACGTAAATAAAATTACGTTACGTCATTTTTTTTCCTTTTTGCAGTATTAAAAAATTTTCCCACTCATGCTGTCAATACTTTTGATTCAGCACCTCTTCTATTTGCTTCGTTCTTACAGTAAAACCTTCCATGGAGATTGTTTAATTGGTTTCTTACATTTATGTTAACATAGCTTAACAGTGCTTGAAAAAATAATAAATACTCTTGAAAAGGAATACTCTCGAAACACTATAAAAAGTTTTAGCAATCATGTTCTCCATAAGGTTGTTCATTACTTTTTAAAAAAGTGACTCATACAAAAAATTCTTTTCAAACTGTCATCTCCATGGAAACCCGCAGTGGACTGATCGTAAAGACGTGGTTCCTAGTAGAACACCGAAGTCAAGCATCACTAGCTGCGTTCAGTAAGAGGGTGGGTGACTACTTTGATCAGCCTGCGTAAGGAACGAGGGTGCACGGTATGGATCCTCGTTAAACTGCTCTACGCGGAAGCCTCTTCAGAGGATCAAAATTGCGATGGCATGGATGTTTCCCAGACCGTCGCCAATAGCCCATTGTGCAGCTCTAGTGCGACGTTAATAAAGTACCCCTACTATGTAAACTGGTGAATAAATTCAATGTGTCAATGGGTTAATTTTCCTCCCCCAAGTCAAAATTCTTGATGGTCCCATCAGAACATTTTGATGGTTTATTTTGGTTTCAGAGCGAATCATGATCCTCCAACATTTCTGTGCTCATGGTGTTTGAAATTCCAACAAACTTCCATCCTTCCAGGGTGGAAAATCCTATATTTAACACACTATGACGGTTAACCATCAAGAGAAGTTTGATTCCCATGGATCTACAATTCATGATCGTTTAAACTATACATTTCCTAAACAACTATGATTTCCATGTTATTGTTGGTTCAGCAGAAATATGCCATCAAAACTATTTGTTTTGTATGTTGGTCCATCAAAAATCAGAACAAATTCCTACATTGGGGTGATGGTGGTTCATGATCGTTCCAACATTTGATTTCTAAGAAACTATGGTGGAAATGTCTGATGGCTCCACGTAAACAAACTATCAAATCAAGTTGCTATTCTTATGTGGTCCATCATAAATCAGTCTGAATTCTTACGTTGGGGTGGTGGTTACTTATATTGGTTACCATCAAAAAAGATAACGGTTCATGATGGAAGTATTAATGGTTATCGTAAAGATTATGTTGGCCCACCCATCAAAAATTTTGACATAGTCTGAAACTTTGTTTCAAGTGTAAAGCACATATTTAAGTGATTTTCTTTTTCTTTTGCAGAATTCATGGAAATGATGACTGGTGATTAAATTCAACTTCAAAAGACACTCAGCGAAAGATTTTTCCAGTGAAGTCAACCATCTTGTAATAACTGCGACCGATTGCTGTAAACACAACACTTATCATAAATATGAAAAATTCCTCTTCTCGGTATGAGTTTTTTTGTCCCGTAGAAAAATTATTTTTCTTTTCTTCCTTTATTTAAAAATAAATAAACAACAAGAAAAGTCATTTTTGTGGAATCATAGATTATAAAATGACTGAAAACACTGTTCGATCATTGAATAAAACTTATTATTTTTCTTTTCTTTCTTTATTGAAAAAATTATAAACAATATGAAAACTCATTTAGAAGGAATCATGCATTTTTAAAATGACTGAAAGCACTGTTTTATCCTTGAATGACACTTATTATTTTTCTTTTCTTTCTTTAATAAAAAATAAATAAACAATAAGAAAAGTCATTTTGGTGGAATCAAGGATTTTTAAAATGACTGAAAGCACTGTTCGATCATGGAATAAAACTTAGTATTTTTCTTTTCTTTCTGTATTAAAAAATTAATAAACAATATGAAAACTCATTTAGGTGGAATCATGCATTTTTAAAATGACTGAAAACACTATTTGATCCTTGAATAACACTTATTATTTTTCTTTTCTTTCTGTATTAAAAAAATTAATAAACAATATGAAAACTCATTTAGGTGGAATCATGAATTTTTAAAATGACTGAAAGCACTGTTTGATTCTTGAATAACACTTAGTATTTTTCTTTTCTTTCTTTATTAAAAAATTAATAAACAATAAGAAAAGTCATTTTGGTGGAATCATGGATTTTTAAAATGGCTGAAAGCACTGTTCGATCATGGAATAAAACTTAGTATTTTTCTTTTATTTCTTTATTAAAAAATTAATAAACAATATGAAAACTCATTTAGGTGGAATCATGCATTTTTAAAATCACTGAAAGCACTGTTTGATCCTTGAATAACACGTATTATTTTTCTTTTCTTTCTTTATTAAAAAATAAATAAACAATAAGAAAAGTCATTTTGGTGGAATCATGGATTTTTAAAATGACTGAAAGCACATTTCGATCATTGAATAAAACTTATTATTTTTCTTTTCTTTCTTTATTAAAAAATAAATAAACAATATGAAAACTCATTTTGGTGGAATCATGGATTTTTAAAATAACTGAAAACACTGTTCGATCCTTGAATAACACTTATTATTTTTCATTCTCTGTCATGAACCACTTTTTTTCCACTTTCTCTAGAGTTCTGAATTGACAAGAGATGAATTACAAGACGATACACACACAGTTAAAATTAATTTTGAAAACAGCACTTATAAAACTCATTTGCAACAGAAAAAAAAGATCACCAGAAACTAATAATATTTCGGTATCCCAAGTTTCATGTCGGGTCATGAAGTATCCATTTTAGATACCAATGACTCTCTGTATTTTGCCCGTCGCTACTCAAAATTATATTTCCAACTTTTTGTGTACATGAAATTTTGCTGTTCTTCAATAGTCCTTGTTTCTTTCTCGAAACAAGGACTGAACTGTGGTCTCAAAATAACCTAGTTAGCATTCTTAACAATAAATAATTTTTCGTAGCTAACAACAGAACTTTATTTTTACTAGGGAGACTGGAAAGTAATGTCGTTTCGGTGCATTCGATATTCGTTATCAAGAATTTATCATTAACTAATAATGTATTCATCCTCGTTAGCAACAGCGGGTCCAAAAGGAATCGAAATGAATCGAAAAAAAAAATGAATTGGTTTTTAAGACTAACGAACATTGAATGCGCCTTAACGACCTTACTTTCCTGCCCCCCTAATATGTGTACCAAGTGTTGGTGAGTGTCTATAAATGCCCTTTTTTGAAAGGAAAATATTTGGCCTTCAAACTTTGACTTGCATTGTGTGGAGTGAGTGTCAGAGTTTCCATGCCAACCTCACCATTAAATCAAAATAGGCGTCTTCATCAATGCTTGCACTCACTCCATTATAGTAGTCCATGAATTCCTCTTTCGTTACCTGAAATGGAATTATACTGTAATCAACACAATAGCATAAATGACAACTGAACTATGTCTGTCTTAAACATCCGGATCATTCCATAACCGTAGTTTATTTTTGTTCTACAAACAGCTATCAAGCTGAGTTATCAAATGTTTCAAAGATTTTTTACTACTAATGTTCAACTCCGTAGCCTTGTCCTTTTGAACCCAATCCAGAAGACAAGGGAACTCCTGGATCGAGTATTGGGAGAAATTTGCCTTCGTGGAGGACGTTTTGATGGAACTAACCCACATTTGCGTTACATGGAGAGGAAGACCACGGCAACCTTCCATGGTTAGTCTAACGGCAGGGGGACTCTATCCCATGATCTTACTACCCCTGAGGATATTTCACGTCAGCACTGTGGTCAGTGCAAGCCGGATGCGGAATTCGTATCGACTAGGATTCAAAGATCGAACACTCTATCACCTGAGCCATCACGACTCATTTAACAATTTCCGTTTTCATTAAATTATGTCATTTCATTGACTTTGAGCCACTATAGTTCAGAGGATAGATCGCTTGCCTCCCAATGAGGTGACCCGGGTTCGAATCCCGGCGATGGCTGATCGATGCGAATACTTATTTGCATCTAAGAGAAACAAGCGTTGAAGTTTCTTAAATTTAAAAACCAGTTATTGATAAACTTTTGAATATAAAGAGGAAAAAAAATTCAAATTTCTTTATATATATATATATATATATATATATATATATATATATATTAGTACACATATAATTCCGATAATCTAATAAATTTTGATTATTAACTAACAGACAGTCTTTTATGATTAAAGAAAAATACCGAAATATATTTTTGCTTTTTATTTCCCGTCTGCGTCAAAGCATGCTTAGGAATTGAGTGACATGTTAACCCTGTGGTCAATCACTGAATTTATAGAAGGTTGAGACGTGGTGGGTCAGAGCCTGAATTGGGTTTGAATCCCATCTGGTCGATAGGAATCCGATTTGCACTGAAAACAGTAAAATATCCTCAGTGGTAGACGGATCATGTGTCATCGGGGCTAACTGTGGAGAAGTTCTCGTGGTTTCCTTCTCCATGCAACACAAATGAAAGTTAGCTCCATCAAAGAGTCCTCCACGAAGGCGAATTTACCCCAAAACTAGATCCAGTTCGCTTGTCTTCCAGATTGGGTTCAATATTCAAAGCTACGGGGTTGAACATGAATAGTCGTCAACTCAAACAATTGAGTCGGCTGTTCAACGACGGTTATAAAATTAAATAAAACGAATGAATGTGTGTTTCATTTTTAATGTTAAAAACTTTTTAAAAATACTTTTTTTTACCGGCTGCCTGCCGCAACTCTTATGGACGAAACTAAGTCGTGAAAATGTAGAAGAAAATCACGATGTTTAATTTAAACCAATGAATATTTTACGTGAGTTTTTGTAAAATTTACATTTTCGGGTGAGAACGATAAATAAAATTCAAAACCATTTTTTAAAAAAAGGAAGAGCGGCACGAGAATTTTCAATGATTAGAGCTATTGTGGGATAGCAATGCGAGGCCTATTATTACTTTTAAATAGACCAAAATTTGAATTGTAATGAATAAAAAAATTGAGTAAATCTTAAATAAATTTTCAGTAATTCCTTAAAACCATGTAAATTCTTTTTAGTTTTATACCATATTTTAACGTTATCATACGTTAACGGTGACTTTAGTAATAAAAGTGAATGCTGTCACCCCCCCCCCCAAAAAAAAAAATATTATAAGGCAAACAAATGATGGCCGACAGTTATCCTGCTGGCATAATTTGTCTGCATTTTTAAGAGACTCTACCAGAAAGCGCAATATTCTGTCGATCTCTACCAAAAAACGGAAATAAAATTATTCTGACTTCATTTTTACAAAAAAAAAAAAAAAAAAAAAAAAAAAAAAAAAAAAAAAAGAAACATAACGTTTTTTTTTTTTTTGCACAAAAATTTTGTTCAATGATATAACCATAGAAAACGACGATGATGCAAACTCTAACTTACAGCTTACATATAATCAAATAACAAATAAATTGAAATCTAGTACTTTTAACATGCATTTCGAATGCATTCATGGTTTACATTAAATGAAGATGAAAAGTTTGTTTTAAACAAAGAAGAAAACAATGAAATTATGAAAAATATAATAATAACAACCGAAGCTGTCGTCGTCAGGAGGTACCAGGTTTTTTTTTCAGATGGGGGTTCGGCAGCATTGAGACCCAATAACAAAAATTGCTCATATCGAACCATTAAGAGGAGTAAATCCAAGTAAAAATTTCTGATGATTTTCCATTGATGGACCCATGCACTCTTGGTGGTAACCATCCATAATTCCATCATTAACCATTATATTTTCTGAAGGTAACCAACATAAGTAACCATCACCCCAATGTAGGAATTATGTCCAATTTATGATGGTCCAACATAAGAAGAGCAACTGGATTGGATGGTTTGTTTATGTTTAACCATCACGAATTTCCATCATAGCATCTTAGAAATCAAATGTTGGATCGATTATGAACAACTATCATCCCAATGTAGAATTTGACTGATTTATGATGGTCCAACATAAAAAAATAAAAAAAAATTTAAAAAAAAACGAAATTGGTTTGATGGTATATCCCTGAGAACCAGCAATAACTATCATTAAACCATCATGGAAATGTATAGTTGGAATCATAATAGATTGTTGGTTCATGAGAATGAAACTTCTCCCGATGGTTAACCATCATAGTATTAAAGTAGCATTTTCCATCCTTCCATGATGGAAGTTTGTTGGCCATGAACGCATAATGGAAAATGTTGGATGATTGTGACCATCATGAATCACACTGAAACCAATAAAAACCATCAAAATGTTAAAAAAAATAAATAAAAAAAAACTGTCATTAATCCCTTAATAAACGTGTTTTTGTAGTACATATTTTTTCGCCGTTTTATTCGTTTTATTTCTGCCTCCGCAGTAGAAAGAAAGAACTTACTGTTCCGTCTGGATTTCCGCCGACCTCAAAGTTGGCAAGAAACCTGAGAAAAAGTTCTTTTTCTGACATTTGTCCGTTTTGGTAGAATGGATGGTAGTGGACATTGTAGACATCCTTGAGGTCATGATAGGTCACTATTCCATCCCCTGTTCTGTCCAACTTCTTGAAGGCCTTCTCCACAATCTCAACTCTGCTAACAGACATTTTAGGCTGCAAAAAACAGATAACACACAAATTATTAGACAAATAAGATTCCATTCTCTATCAATGCAATAGGTTAAATACAAATAGGAAGTATATAAAGAAATATCCCCAATAAAAACTCATTACATGTAACTTTAAATATAAAAGTATTCCACATAAAATCGTGCAAAGCATGTCATTATTAAAAAACTACAGTGCGTCTCATCATTTAATCTAATTATTATAATATACTAATATAATACCTGATATATATTAGTATATATTATAGGCCGGGATAGCCTGGTCGGTAGGGTATCTGGGCCCATGTCCGAGAGTTCGTGGGTTCGAACCCCGCCGGCTGAAGACTCCCCGTGTAGTAAAGCGACTGATGCACGTTAAATCTGTCGAGTCGCAAAAGTCCTCCATGTTCCCATAACGAATCAATACCTCTGGGGTTACTGGATGGGAGATCGATCGTTCTCTGATTCAGGTCAAAATTACGATCTGAGGATGAATCAATGGATGTATGAATGGGTCTGCCCTATAAACGGGTGCGACGTATGGTGAGGCAGAAGTCGAATTCTTGGCCATAGATGGCGCCACTGGAAAACAAGAACAATCTCACTCCCTCTGCCTAAACCAGCTTACGTCAACAACAACAAATACCTGATATAATAAAAATTCTATATTTATATAATATATCGTCTCATTTGAACCAATCGTCGAATTTGTATTATGTAACGACTCATTTAATCGAAACACGAACGTTAACAAGTGCAAACCGGTTTTATTTGCGTAAAAACAATGAATCCGTATGACCTGATAATTAAGATTTTACATCGAATCTCAGAGTGCGTCTAATAATTTGGTTAGGGACTGTACATATTCAGCATAAATAAAGTATAAGGTATTTTTTTTTCATAACCGTTGAATACACTATAAGTTTCCTCATTATTATAATTTCGTTTTGTTAAACATTTCCAAAACACAAAAATTACAAAACTCTTTTTTTATTGATTTGTTTAATTTTATTCCATTTTATTTTATAATCGTCGTTGAACAACCGACCCAACTTTGGGTTTACGACTACTCATGTTCAACTTCGTAGCTTTGTCTTTTGGAAACAATCCAGAAGACAAAGAAACTCCTGGATCAGTACCCCCAGAGGTATGATTTGTTATGGGAACATGGAGGACATTGTGACTCAACAGATTTAGCGTGCACCAGCCACCATTTACTACATGGAGAGTCTTCGGCCGATGGGAATCGAACCCACGAACTCTTGGACATGGGCCCAGTGCCCTACCTACCAGGCTACCCAGGCTCAAATATAAGGTTTGCCGCATTTTTAGTGTTATCCCTAATTTGTGTATATTTGTGTAAAATAGCGCCATTTGTTATTTTTTGGGTAGCATCATAGCATGCTGGCGGAGTCTTCCGATTTCAATTGTTGTTTGTTTCGTTGAAAGTTAAATTGAAAGAACGCTTTGAATTGATAGCACTACAAGCATAATAAAATTGGATGAAGCACTTCTTAAAGCTTTGGCGAAAAAATCAATCGGAAGCCGTAAGACAAATAGCGCCATCTGTGCTTAGCTTTACACGGTCAGCTACCAATACAAATTCAGCTACTGCAACGCTTTTCACAGGTTTGAACCCTTTTGCCATCGGGCTAACCGCGATAGCTTTCCCTGATCAAAAAGTTCTCCAGTTTGTCCTCACACTTGTCAACTAGTTTTCTTTTCTTCTGGATTCATAATTGCAAGTCAAAAATTTAATGGTCACTATCATCCAACATTAATTTTGATGTTGGACCATCATAAATTAGTCCGAATTCTTATGTTGTGGAGATGGTTATTTATGATGGTTGTTATGTTGGTTGGTCCATGATGGAATTATTGATGGTTACTTTCAAGATATGTTCATCCGTAGAAAACCAGACAAAATTTAACTTAGGAGAAAATACGGATGTATAGGCATAAATCCAAAAATGCTCTAAACATCGGCTACAAATATTTAAAAAAAATAATACAAATTAAAAGAGATTACCCTGAGAGCACGTAGGAATTCCTCATAGCTGATGAGACCGGATTCGTCGACGTCGAATCTGTGGAAGAGTTCGTCTGCTTCGTCAGCCGACATCCCGGACTCGTAGACACCTTTCCTGAACTCTTCTAGGCTCAACATCCCGTTGCCATTATCATCCATTCGTCTGAACAACCTGAAAACATAACTGTTCATGAGTAATCTCTTTGATGAACATTTTTCAAGAAGAATTTGAAAGCTGACACCTTTCAATTTTGCAGGCATAAAAAAAAATCTGCAAAAAATGTTGTTGTTATTGTCGTCGTCCATTAAGGACGAGGGTGATTGCTCTTGTTTTCCAGTGGCGACATCTATGGACAAGAATTCAACTTCTGCCACACCCATTTATAGGGCTAACCCCTTCAATCGTCATTTTGACCTGAACCGGATCCATCTCCAATTCAATACTCCCAGAGGTATTGATTTGTTATGGAAGACTTTGTAACACCATTTACTACACGGGATTCTCAGAAACGTGCGCCTAGCCTATCCCGGCCAAAATTTAGAGAATAATTCATTGATTTTTATTATTTTGACCTAAGAGAAAAAATTAATAATGTCCTTTTGTTCAAATTATACTTTTTTCCAAATGGTTGATTTTATTAAAAAAAAACAAAAAAACTTGCGTTGCTAATTTTTCCTTTTTCAAAATATTTAAGATATATGTTGGACTGGATTTTAATCCGTTCGTTTTAAATATATAAGTCGCAAAGTCAGTATACTTTTTTACAGTTTGTCAGCACACAATTTCCTGCCAACTTGTAATAATTTATCGGGGTATTTTTATTTGAATATTTTAAGTGGTTGTAATATTTAGGATTGATTTCATAAATTAAATTAAAAAGAATAATTTTTTCCACCACTCCATACAAACATGTATATGAAACCTAATTAATTGTGCAGAGAGGTATTTAACCTAAATTGTTATCATTTAGGTAAAAATATTCTAATCTATCTAAATTAAATATTCTGGGAAGCTAGGCGTTGACAGCTAATAATATATATATACAAGGTTGCCAACTTTCTACGCTTTTTGTACAAATTTATTCTATTAGTAGCTAGAAAATCTTTTAATTTATTATTTTTTATCCATTTAACCTTATTTTCCACACCACTCTACATATAAATGATATTGAAAGTTCATATGCAACACTTCCACCTCTTTCGGCTTTTAAAATGTTGGCAAATTTAACAAAAATTCTGAAAGCTTTGGTTATATGTAATATATATATATATATATACTTGCAGCTTATACGTAGTAATTAAAACAATAACGTAATAACGAAAATAAGAAGAAATAAAACTTGTTTTTCTTAATTTTCTTCGTCTTTTTTTTCTTTTCGTATTTATTTAGTATGATATATATATTTGGGTGATTCTCACGAAATATGACAATTCACTGTCCCTTGCTCCAAGATCTAATACTATTATACTAAAAGAACTTTTATTTTTTTTAAATTAATAAATAGCATAGCTGTTAACATTTTAAAATGACTCTGCACTAGCAATGACAGTTTTGTACAGTTAAAAAATTTAATTGAACTTCAAAATGTCATTTTCCTGGCATGTCCCAAACAATGTTTCCAATAATAACTAGCTTCAAAACTTCCCATGAATTTTTCAATATCTAATTTTTTTTATCTCCACCGTTGTAAGCATTTCTAGAATATACGCAGAGGGTATTATTTACAAAAACTTCGTTTAAAATAATTTTTGCTGTCAATAATTTGTTTGTCCCAAGAAAATCTGTCATTTTCCTGGCTACTTTTATTTAGTGGTTTATATCCAAAATAGTTAGAGCCAGCAATCAATATCTTATGTTAATAGATTGATTAGATACCCTCCTATATGAACATGTCTTGTTACATAAATAGAGAACCAATTTTCTGGTTCAAAATCTATTTCAAAAATTTTTTCAAAGTGAGTAGATTTTTATGTTGTCATTTTCCTGGCTTCATGAAATCATTAATAACATAAACTACATAGATTTATCTGAGTTATTTTAAGAAATCCTGTTGTTTTCTACAGAATATAACCGCCTTAGGCCAAAATATTAAATTAAAGTAAAGTTATATGCTATAAAATGGCGAATTTGTCATTATCCTGGTTTAAGAATGACATGACATTGAAACAGTTACCAGAATTTTTTTTAAACAGTTGAATGTAAAGCAAATATTAACCTAATATCAAGTTTATGTAAGATTGTTATATGACTGAATTTAATCAAAGTTTTTTTTTTATTTAATGATTGATTACTACGCACAATTTTATTCTGTACATATCAGCAACAAAAACATATTTGATTCTTTCTACAGTGGATAAAATAATTAGTTTAGGCAATTCATGGTCCACCTAACATAAAGGCTTAGGCTTTGTTACTTACTAATAGCTTAAAATGACTGTTTTTTCAAATTTATAAGCTAATAAGTCATTTCCTGGCATTCAAGATTTGGTGAATTTCTATTTTATTTTTTTTCTCGAGCAAATGTCAATAAACTACACTGCTGTCTCTAAGGTATTAATAAGTGTAACTAACGAAATATACAAAAAAAAAAAAAAAAAAATTATATTATTTTGAAGATTTTAAATTTGAAGAAATTTTTTGGTCCGAATTGTCATGTTTCGTGAGAATCACCCATATATATTGTCTACAATTTCATGGGAAAATGCTGAGTTAAGATATTTTCTAAACACTTTCATATCGGTTCATGAGTTTTCAGTCTAGACTGATGATAGTACAGTCGAACTCGTTTATAACGAGAACTCGGATTTACCGAGGGAATATTTGGTTGGATCAATGTTAAGTCGCTTTTAACGAGCAAGACCCGGTTTTAGCGAGCAATATTTTTCTGTCTTGCAATCTTTTTTATCATCTTTCTGTCTTATCTTTTTTTCAAAATGATAAGAAATAAGCGCGAAATCAAAAGGAAAAAAAAAAAAAAAAAAAAACGTGAACTACAATGTAACCCCACAGTATACCTTAAAATTTAAAGGTGAAGAATGCGTTGGAGGCAAGCTCTCTAAAAATAGGTTAACAGCTTTAGTGTGTTCGAACATGTCTGGCACTGACAAGACAAAACTCCTTATTATCGGCAAATCAAAGAACCCTACATGTTTCAAAAATTTGAAAAAGCTACCAGTAGACTATGATCATAGCCGAAAAGCCTAGATGACTTCGGACATTTTTACAAAATTCATTTCAAAATGGGAGCTAACAAACTATTTTAAATATGTAGATTAATGAAAAAAATAAATGTTTTGGTAAGAATCTTTTCCTTTATTTTTCTTTCCGTTTATTGTTCTAGAAATTTTTTGCTGGTTGAGAGAGGGGGGGGGGGAGAGTTAGTTGTCATTAAATTAAGAAAAGTATTTAATTAATGTAATTAAATTAAGTAAGTATTAATTAAAGTAAACTCAATCATTTAACTTCCTCTTCTGGTTGCACGCCTGCCTTAAGGACCCGTTCTCGGATTTAACGAGTACATGTCCCTTTGTGCTCGTTATAAGCTGTATATGAAAGTTTTACCATTTTTTCGATCTCGTTAACTTCTTACAGCTAACAAAGCAATCTTTAAATTGAATATAGATAAAGTTGTTTACTAAATTATAGCTCAAAACTATTTACATAGATGCCAACAAAATCAAGTAGATTTTACGAAATAGTAAAATAAGAATAGTATATTTAGTATTAATTGTTGCAAATTATACTAATTATTTTAGGCATAGGGAATTTTATAGTCATCATAATAGAAAAACTGCAAAATTTTCGAGTCATGATTTCATTTTAAATGATCTTGAAATGTTTTGCATCATGTTAATTTTGAATAGTAATAGGCATTTAATTCATCAAAGAGAGTTAACTAAATTTATAAATGAGGCTCTCTTCATTATGCATTAGTGACACTTATTGTCAAGCAAGCAATAATATGCACTTCCTATTTCAATAGGAAGTTTTTAAGGAAACGTGCTCAATTTTAGGGAATTTTCGAAACTGCACAAAAACCAGGAGAATTTCGATTAAACCAATAGACCTAGAGAAACTAGCAATATCCAGTAGAGTTGGAGCTATGTATTTATATTAAAAAATATGCATAGAAAATATTGCGCGAAAATTTAAAACCTAATTTCAAAATATTTTTTATAAGTAATGAAATGCAAATTTCCCCTACACTAAAATAATAATAAAAATAAATAAATAAAATAGAAAAAAATATTTAAAAAAAAAACTATTATTGACAACGTCTAAGGAATCTATCATATATATTTATTATTTGCCAATTAAATGATAGAATTAAATTTCTAAGCAACTTTTCACAATTTTCCAAATTTATTATTAAACAAGTAATATATATATATAAAATTCACCTCAAAAGTCAATTTCCATTTAGGTCAACAAAGAAATATTTTATTTTAGTTATTAAATAATTAAAATTTTTGTCTAAATTTAATTCTAAATCCTATCTAAAACTAATTTAATGAATGAATTAATATTTGAAAAAACTGGAATTAATATCAAGCGTCATTCACTAAAAGTTCCAAAAATTGTAGTTCAACTTGAGTGGATGAAAAAAAAAAAGCATTTTATTAAAGAGTGAACAAAGTATATATAGGGAGAGTGTGAACAAATGGTAGTAATTGAAAAAAGTAGATGTTAAATTTGAAACAATTGTCGGTTCATTCTCTCATTGGGTAACATTGGCAGCCGTCCAATAGGTGTGGTCAGTTTCAAAAGGTCTGTGAACCAAAGAACAAACAAGGTGAAAATGACCATTGACTCCTTATCAGCAAATCTGCTATTTAGGGAAATTTTTTATTTATTTCTCTTTGTCAACTAGAAATAGACCTGGTTTGTTCTTGTTGTTTAAATTGGATAATTAAATGGACAATAAATAAATTTTACTACACTGTAAAAAATCTTTTAGTGTCACCAAGGACGGATGGCGATTTCAACATAAATGTAAACAAAAACAAACTTTTGAGACGCCCTATTTCCGGTTAGAAAATATACAGCTGCTTACTACAGCTTATTCTGCAAGACGATATTTTTGTTTTTAATAAAAGAAATAAGTTTTATAATTTCTGAGCTCAAATCTGCTGAATTTCATAAGTCATTCTGGTGAGTTTGAAGTTGTTTTAGTCTTATCGACGTCTACACTAGAGCTGCACATTGGCGACGGTCTGGGAAACATCCCTGGAAAACATGCCATCACCATTTTGATCCTCTGCATAGGGGACGGCACCCCCACTTCGGTAGCGCGAGAACCTAACCGTGAAGTCGAGCACTTTACTGTAGAACAGTTTAACGAGGACCCTCGGTCCCTACGCAGACTGATCCAAGTGGTCACCAACCCGCACATAGTGACTTCGGTGATCTGCTGGGAACCGTGTCTTAACGTCCACTGTGGGACTTTTTTTAGTTATTTGGGAGCATAATTGCTAGAACTCGCTATTACCCTTTTTTTTTACTGTTTGTTGTTGGTGCACCATCATACGCTATACACATTAAGATCATTTTATAAATTATCGTTTAAATTTCGAAAAGTTTCTGTATTTTACTTCACTTTAGTATTATGACATTTGTTCGAAGAAATCACTGACTAAAATCAATACATTTTTGATAGAATCAATCACCAAATGGATTGCTAATATAATATGAAATTTATAAAAATTTAAATGCGGAGTTTTTTTTGTTCTTGATAATAAATATCGCTACTTGTTTTCCACAAAATGATTACTTTGCTGAATAAAGAATCGGTTATTCTAACGATTATTTTAACTCATGTGCAAATGAACTAATAACCTCAGTGTATTTTGTGTTTAGAGTTCTGTACTTGAGTATAATCTCATTTATTCTAAAAAAGAAATCAGGGACTACAATCAATACATTTATGGATCACCCAATACTCATAATCCCGAGTTTCCTTTTTGACCAAGCTATCCAATATTTCAAAGATTATTTTGTTTATTATTATATTTTTAAAACTACCGGCGAAAAAAAAAAAAAAAAACCTAAATTTTATTTTCCAAAACACTGAGGGAAACGAAATCCAACAACCCACGCAGTGGAATAGTTTTATTGTACGTTTGGAGGGGATTACGCCGTCCGATCTATACAGCCTACTTGCACAATCACTGAAAAAGATTTTACAAAGTGACAGTAAATGAATAAGTAAAGTTGGAAAGATTTTTTTATTGATTAATTTAAGTTAACAAATAAATCATATTTTTTAATTATTGATGTGTCTTTTTTTTTAATTGAATAGGACCTATAATGTTGATACTACTCAAAAGTTTTCTTTCTCAACTGCCGTACAAGTTTGCAGCTATATATATTCTAAATGTTGCGAAATTTCTTACTTACCTCTCATTCATCAAGTAATGTATAATTTTGGAGAAGGTTCCCAAAACTGTGCCCATGAAATGATCGTCACTAACGAAGACTATCAACATCATACAGGTGGACTATCGAAAGTGCTATTGAATAAATTATAGAACAAGGAACGACACTCGCCCAGAGCCTGACTAAGACATCAGAGGGGGGAATTGAATAGAAAGTTTACGTTTCCTTCTTCAATGAACTTTTTTAAAACAAAATATCAGTACAGTATAAAATCCGTCAGTTTGATGTTAACTTTTTTTTTTTTTTTATTCTATCGTATGAACACAATCTATATTTCGTAAATCCATGGCTTTCTTGGGCGGAATTGAGCTAAATTTTCGCAATGACGATGGCCAATCAAACGCCTGTTTTTTTTACAAATCACAAAATGCGATGATATGTTTACAAAAATGCGGACTTTTGATGGGTTTAATTAAGTCATCATAGTTGCTTAAATTTAGCTGAATTCCGCCCTAATGTCATCAAGGGTATGAATTTTTCGTAGCTAGATGACAAAGTTAACAATCAGAAAACAGCATTCGGCATCAGAAAAATGGACAGATTTTATCAGACCATTGGAGGGACTTAATTAGGTTCTAATTGATTTTCTTGTTGTATAATGAGGTGAAAAAAACCTCCATAAAGTTCGGTTCTTCATGACCCACACTAGCCTTCCCTAAAAACATTGTGACAGAAAGTAATGAATTAAAGTCTTTTTTAAGTAAGAACTTTCAATTATAATATGAACTGTCGATGTGGTATAAATTTTGTATTAGTTAAATACATTTATACCTCCTTTTTTTATACTCTTCGCTTTAAACGAATTTTTCGGTTTATCCGAGTGAGTCGTGGATCACACTAATTCGGATACTACTGTATTAAAAAAAAAAAAAAGGATTTAAAATATTATGAAATGGAACATTTATTTTAAGAATGAAGTCAATAAATCCTATTAGTTGATAGAACGAGACACGCAATTAACTGCTTTAGGGAGCATATAGCAAGTGCATATAGTAGCAATCTCTGGCCAAATTATTAGACGCACTCTAAGATTCTATATAAATCTTAATTATCAGGTGATACTATACAGATTTATTGCACTTGTTTACGTTCATGTATCAATCGGTTAAATTTGACGATATATAATATAAATTCGACGATTGGACACATTCGACGATATGTTATATGAATATAGAATATTTATTACATCAGTTATTATATTATAATAATTAGACCCAATTATTAGACGCACTGTAGTTTTTTAATAATTGCAGGAGTTTATATGCAATACTTTTAAACATACATGCAATGGGTTCTTTAAAGCTGAATAGTATCACATGATAATTAAGATCTTACATAATCTTATAGTGCGTCTAATAATTTGACCTAATTAGTATTATATAATACCTTATGTAATAAATATTCTATCTTTATATAATATATCGTCTTATTTATCTAATCGTCTACTACTAATTAGTATAATTTAATTAATTGTTACATGAACGTAAACAAGTGAAAAACCGCTTCAAAACAATAAATCTGTAACACCTGATAATTAAGATTTTACATAGAATCTTATAATTTGGTCTGCTTATTATAATATGCAAACATGATGTACTAAACACTCTATAACATATCGTCCAATTTGTTATACGAACGTAACAAGTGTAAACAGTCTCGTAAAAACAATAAATCTGTAGAGTATTATTAGTACTGATAATTAAGATTTTATATAAAACCTTATAGTGCATATATAGTAGACAATATAAGAGATATACCTGGATAGAGCAAGTATACCGGTTGATCCCCTCTGCAGGCAGAGGAGTCGAAGTTTTTCTAGAGAATCCGTAGCATTGTACAGCCTTCGTGAGGCGCTCATCCGCATGACGTGTTCGTTCCTCGTCTGGGCAGACATTGGACGATACATCTTTATCCATTCATTGCAGCCTCCACACTAAAACAACCGTTTGTACTACTAGGTGGTTTCTATGGAAACTAAACACACGCGCCCTCATTTACCACAAACTTGCGCTACAATCTAAACAACAGTCAGGTAAAAAAAAATTAGGTAGATTTTACGAAATAATATAAATTTCAGGATAATTGTTGTATAACGTACTGAATATTTTACACATAGGGAATTTTAAGTCATCGAAATAGTAAAACTGCAATATTTTCCAGTCATGATGAACTTTAAACATACTTGAAATATTATGTTCACTCACAATTTCGATTATTAAAAAGCATTTAACTCATCAAAAATAGTTAAAGGATTTTTTTTTTTAAAAAAAAGAGCTCTGAATAAAAAATAAAGGGAACATTTTAGAACAAAAAAAGTATTGAACTGATTTCTATAAATGAAGTTCACTTCATTATGTATTAGTAAAACTTATTTCAATATTCAAACAAGCAGGCACTGCATGTACGAAAATTCTATTTCAATAGGGATTTTTTTTAAAGAAACTTACACTCAATTTTAGGGGATTTTCTAAAATGTACAAAAAGCAGTAGAAACTGGCAAAATCCAGTAGAGTTAGGAGCGATGACTTTTTTAAACCATTGTGAAGCTAGATTATTTATAGACAAAACAGGAAAGTAACGTAAACTAAAATAGTGTAAAAACCTTACAATTGAAATTTTTTTAGTTCATTATTAAAATAAAGGGATTTATGTATGAAATTATCTTTGTTTTATAATAATGCGTGCAAAAAGGTTTTGATTGTTTCATTAGTTATAGGGTGAAAAAAGTAAAATTAACTTTATATAAATTTTAATAATAAACAAACTAAAAAAACTATCTAAATAAATTCCATATTTAATTTACTTTATGTTTTATAAAATAGTGTGAGCAAATATGATTAAAAATATTACGAAATAAATCTAGAATTGTTAATTACAATAAATAAAGAATTAAAAATAATAATCAGACTGAAAACAAGAAATTCTGAATATAATCTACTTCTTGTTCTGTAAAATCAATATATTTTGTAAATAAGAAATATATTTTTTTTATAGTTACACTAAAATTCTGTGAAAAAAGTTCCTTATGATATGGGGCGTACTTAAAAAAATATTTTGAAATGACTCCAGAATATGAGAGATCATGACTATGAAAGAAAGATTATGTCATGGATTAGCGTTGATGCTCAAACCTCTGACTGTAAATAGAAGGATAATTTCCAGTGATGTAATTTCGGAAAAAATGCAACTCTTCCATCTTGAGTCGTGATGGCTCAGGGGATTCGCCTTTCTATGAGGTGAACCCGGTTCGAAACCCAGAGATGGCTGGTCGATACGAATTTACCGACCACAGTGCTAACGTAAAATATCCTCAGTGGTAGACGGATCATGGGTTAGAGCCTCTTTGCAGTCAGGCTAACCGTGGGAGGTCTTTCTCTCCATGTAACGCAAGTTAGTTCCATCGAAAGTTCTCCTCAAAGGCAAATTTCTCCCAATACTTGATCCAGGAATTTTCTTGTCTTCTGGGTTGGGTTCAAAATGACAAGAGTGGGAATGTACACTGGCTCGTCGTTAGAGACCAGCCAATTTTTCAGAACTCAAGGTAGGTAGTCATACTTTGTTTACGTCGCAATAGAGCTGCACAATGGGCTATTGGCGACGGTCTGGAAAACATTCTTGAGGATGATCCGAAGACAGGCCATCGTCATTTTGATCCTCTGCAGAGGGGATGACCCCCCTCTTTGGAAGCCCGACGCGAAGTAGAACAGTTTAACCGCTTCCCTGACCATCCCGAGAAAACTCGGGCATAGCAGAATTTGTCAGTACGTTTTGTTTTATCACGTGTTTACTCGGCAGGGAGCAAAAAATAATAACAATCTGCTGTGTTTGGAAAGTTTTGCTGTTCGATTGTGGAACAGTACGCATGTAAACTCTCTTTACACACATAGTATCCCCAAAAGATTTTGAGAGCGCTGATTGGCTTTCTCGGCAACGGTATCTGTGACGTACGGCTATTTCATTCTGCCGTGCTTGTTATTGCTCTTTCCAGCTTTTGTGTACAAACTTGAAATGTCAGTTTTTTCAACAGAGAAACTGCCTTCTTCATTTAAAAATGAAGGAGAATATATTTCCTCAAATATCATTACCCTTAGAAGCAATGTTCAAAATTTAAACGATTGCAATAAGTGGGTAATGGAATTTGGGGAAATTAGCAATACGAAATGGAATTCTAGAACTTCCACTCATGGACAAAGATTTGTTTGTAGGTAAGTAACTAGTTTAGTTATTTTAAGAAAAATTTTGTATTTAATTTTTATGGGAGAATTGCTTTTTTTTAAAATTTATGATTATTACATGCATGAAGTCTTATGAAGCTAATATCCCTCTGATTTATTGAATAACATTGAAATCGGAGTTTAATTGCCTTGCTTAGTTCTTATACTCACTATAAAATGAAAACTGAAGAGTTTTCACTTGATATTTATTTAATTAAATTAATGTTCATCGAATTAAATTAATGATTTACTTATTTCTTGTGGATTACTAAAATTAAATTATACAATTTTAAATTAAAGATATATTAGTGGCGCCATCTATTAGTATAAATTAAAACTAATTTAAATTATGCCTACCTATTTATAACTTAATTTTAATGTTTTTTTTTTTATTTGTTAAATGTCTTATATAATGCCGAAAAACTATTAATTGACATCTAAGAAGTCGAGCAATTGTCTTTTAAGATGCTTATTTTATTAATTTTTGATTGCACAATTCTCATCCAAATAAAAGTTAATTACTATGAATTGCCCATTAAATTAATACCATGAGTAATGAAAGAAAAAATTTAAAAAAAATTCTATCTTTTAATTCTAGTACATATGTTTTGGAATGCAAATATTTTTTTATTATTTAATTGCAGGAAATTATTTGTTTGACACCACAGTGCGTTTATGAAAGTGCCGCAGGAGAAATGTAAAAGAAGTTTTTCAAAAAATTCTAATTGTCAAGCAACAATATCTATAAAAGTGAAGTTGAACAAAAAATCAAGAAGAAAATCAGATTATTGTACTTTGTAAACTTGCTATATGATACTTGCTAGAAAATAAATTTTATTAATTATAAATATTCTACAATTTTTTGCTGAATTATAATTACATTTTTTGAACATTTTAGAAAATTTTCCTCTAAGATATGATAAAATCTTTTTCAAATAATCAAACATAATTTTGAAAATTTATTTATATACATTTTAAAATCTCATATAAAAAATTCAAATTTAACTGAGTGGTTCTGCAATCATACTAATAAATTTAAGTAAGAGATTTTAATTTCTAAGTGCATAAGGATATTCATAATGCTATTCAATTTGAATATTAATCAATTCTTATATATATATATATTACATAAAAGCTAGCTAATAAAAATTTAATTTATGTTTAATAATTATTATTATACTAATTTGATGTTTTACCAAAACATGATTGTTTACCTTGCCTTTACTTAAAATTCATAACATTAATGTTAAAAAGTATTGTACTGAAACGTACAAAAAATATTTTAAACAAATAAAGAAAAATATTAGAATAAAATTTAAAGCAAATTAGATTTAAATAAATGTGTTATTAAAATACAATTAATGACGTTATTTAATTTTTTTAAAAAAACTTTAACTGATTTATGATTGATTTACATTTTGGGAACCAACTACAGAGAAATGTTATTGGGGAGGAGCTAAAAGACGTAACAGCAGGCAATGCCGAGAAAGCCAATCAGCGCGCTCAAAATCTCTTGGGGATACTATGTGTGTAAAGAGAGTTTACATGCGGACTGCATACTTTGTGCAATTGCATATACGATGGATGCTGAATTTACATAGATAAAAAAAAACAGAATAAACAAAAATGGCGTATTTCTTCACTAGCGTTTGGAATGTATCACTTAGTGTTGTCCCTTGTTTTAAAAACTATTACACATTGACTAATATTTAATTTTTTTTATTTGCCCAAGATAACTGGGGATAGTCAACTGATGGCAAATTAAATGTTTTTTATACACAAAAAATTTCAACTTAAAACTTGTGTATTATATTTTGTTTTAGTTTCTGTATCTATTAAAATGAAATGAAAGAAACATGCTGATTTCTTGAAATTTTTTTCAAAACAATTGGTAAGTGAAGCGGTTAACAAGTACCAATACAGCGCACCCTCGGTCCCTACGCAGGCTGATCAAAGGGGTCACCCACCAGCTTACTGACCGCCGGCAGGGATGCTTGATTTTGGTGTTTTACTGGGAACCTTGTATTTAGGATCAGTCCACTGCGGGAACTTAAAATTCCTTTTAAATTTACAGTGATTTTATGTCAGAATATATATAACTGACTTAATATCACACGCTAGGGGGGCTTTTCAGGACGACTTTAAGCTTTAGATTATAAGCGGGCATCTCACTTTTTCATCTGGTTGTTTATGTCCTTGGGCGACTATGACTTTTGACTAGGGAGGGAGGAAGGAATGTAATACGGGGGAGGTCCCCTGAGTCAATACAACTTAAAATAAAGTTTTTTTTTTATTTTTAAAATCAACGTAACCTGACAACGTAAAAACATTTATTTGACAGATTTAAATAGTTTATGTAAATGTTGTTTAGATTGCACTTAGGTGTTTTTAATCGTGTTCACTGTTTTTGATTGACAGATCGTTTATTCTTAAGACGGATTGCCACTCAAATCTGGGAAAGAAATTCCCTGTACATACACTCTATAACAAAAGAAATCGACGCACCAAGAAGCAATCATCCGATTGCTTTGCCGAGCCAGATTACAGTGGTGCATGGCTTGATCAGGCTGGAATGATGACGACTGGGGAAATATAGTCTTCAGCGACGAATCCCGCTTTCAACTGTGTCCTGACGATCATCGAAGACGTGTTTGGAGACGCACAGGGCAGAGGGGGGGGGGGAGATCCTGCCTTCACTATTGCACGCCACACCGGCCCTCAACAAGGCATTATGGTCTGGGGTGCCATTTCCTTTGACAGCCGGACCCCTTTGTTCGTCATTAGAGGTACACTTACTGCACAGCGGTACGTCGACGACATCCTAAGACCTGTTTTGCTACCGTTCCTTTTTCAGCAGGACAATGCCAGACCACATACCGCACGTGTTGCTATGAACTGTCTGCTTGTCAAACTCTTCCTTGGCCAGATCTCTCTCCCATCGAGCATGTCTGGGATATGATGGGAAGGCGATTGCATCTGGCACGGAATGTTGATGACCTCGTTCGACAATTGGATCGAATTTGGCAGGAAATACCGCAAGAGACCACCCGGGAGCTTTATCGATCTATGCTACGCCGTGTGGCAGCTTGTATCCAGGCTAGAGGCGGGTCAACACCTTATTTAACTTGTTACTGTAGCTCTGCAATAAATTATTCAATTGTTCTGAAATTTTAATCATTTACTATTCTGTACATTGTCTTCCTATCCACCAATTTTCGTTTCAATCGGACAACTCCTTCTTGGTGCGTCGAGTTTTTTGTTATAGAGTGTATTATACATAAAAAAAGGAACAGCTGAACATACTTAAATAATGCTATGTTAAATGAAATACAATTTAATATAGCTGAAATATCATAATTAAATATTCCATAGATTGCGCTTTGAGTGGTCACCATTTTTTAAAAGACAAAAATACGAAACAAAATTACCTGTATTTTCCCAGTTCGTAAAGAAAAGAATCATAACTCCCTGTGGAGTGACAACCCTGGTATTTTTAGTAACTACGATGCTCAGAACACACACAAAAAATCAGAAATATCAGGATAAAAACCAGGACACAATATATATTATCTAGAAAACCAGGACGAACCCTACCCAGACAGCATGTAACCTAACGGCAACCTTGTGTCGGAATTTTCTTTTTATTGTCACGAAAATGTTTGTACTAAAAACCTTTTTCCAATAAAGTTTCAAACCTTTCATCGTAAAAAAAGATTAAAAATTATTTTTAAAGCTTTTGCTAAAAAGTAATGTCACTTAGAATAAAATGATCACTTAGGTACATCATGACGTTTTAGCTGACGTCACACTAGCCATAGGATCCAATTGCATTGTCCATTAAAATTTCATGACAAGGTGTATGTTAGCTGAGCGTACACTACTTTGCGAAAAGAAACCTTATTATTACCTAGATTTAAGATTTTCTCCTTGAGACAAGCTTTATTCAAGGATTTTTTTACGTTTGAAAACCCTTAGTCAGCCTTGATTTCAGGTTTTTATATAGAAGTTTGTTTTTTCCAAGGTTTTGGAATAGGGTAATGTGCGTAGAATAGAGCAGATTTGTCACAGATCCCATTTTAAGGTTAGAAGGTAACACGTAAACCGCATAACAAACCTTTTTAGGTTAATCCCAGATAGCAAAGTAAGGTTAATTTTTATTCCATAAAAATGTAAACATAAAAAGGTTTTTTATGTGGTTTAAGTGTAAACCTTCTAACCTTAAAACGAGATCTGTGACAAATCTGTTCTATTCTACGCACATTACCCTATTCCAAAACATTGGAAAAAACTAACTTCTATATAGAAACCTGAAATCGAGGTTGTCTTAGCATGAAAAAATCCGGGAATAAAATTAGTCTGAAGGTGAAAATAATCTTAAATCTAAGTAATAATAAGGTTTCTTTTCGCAACGTCTTGTATGCTCGGCTAGTCATGAAATTTTAATGGACAATGCAATTGGATCCTATCTGTGTGACGTCAGCTAAAACGTCATTATGGACCTAAGTGACCCCTTTTCCTAAGTGACTATACTTTTTAGAAAAAGCTTTGAAACTGCAACATTTTTGCTCTATTGAAAAAAGGTTTTTAGTAGTACAAACAGTTTCGTGACAATAAAAAGAAAATTCCGACATAAGGTTACATGCTTTCTGGGATTATAATAATAATGAATTGATGAAAATGGCAGATTTTATTAACGTTTGATGATACAGAATGTGAACACACTTGAGTCAATGGTAGCCTTCAACTTCAATTAAATAGAATATTGTGGGAGAAGTGTCTTTAACATAGCACAGTAGTGGTCCTATTTCTTTGCCCAGCACATCACACACATTACACTGAGGCTGAAACAAAAATAAACGGAACTGAACCATCGCTAGACTTGAAATGGAAAACAGAGATTGATTTTATTTTTCTCATTCGTCTTACACCACTTAGTGTTTGTCACAGAGTGTGGAAAATCCTGAAAATTTTATGAGCAGAAAATTGATAGCAAGTTATATATGTTATACATGTTTAATACTGAACATAACTTTTTGAACTAACATTTATAATTACCTTCTAATACAGACACCTTTAGAGTAATTAATTCGAGAAAAAAAGAACTTACTTCTTACGAGAATATCAATATTAGATTTTAAAAAAGCGAAAATACACATTGCAATAACGAATTTTTAAATCGAATAAAAAAAAATTCACCAATGACTGGCTTGCTTTAGCTAGAATTTGAAATCGATAAAAGAAAAAATAATAACAAAAAATCTGAAATCATAGAAGTTTAAAAGATAATTCACTCTAGAAATGATGTTTTTTCTCTCATTTTTTGAAAGAACACCATCATTTTGAAAGAACATGATAGAAACATTTTATATTTTTAATAAAATATGACTGTGAGTGGGGATTTTGATATAAATTCAGATATGCGGAACATCATAAAATTGTGCGGGGGGGGGGGATTTCATTTTAAAAATTAGATTTTTCGGCAACCTAAATTCATGACTTTCCGTGATTTTTTTTGAATAAAAAATAGTTCAAATCATGACAATTTTGGATCAATACCGAGATTCGTGACTTTCCTGTTGAACAGATACCCTGTCTATGGGATCGGAGCTCCGAGAAGGCCTTTTTGAACACCCTGTGCAAGACTTGATGTGTGAATGCTGGAAGAGAAATGAGACCGAAATATTGCCATAGAGTTGGAAGAGCAGCATTGTTCACACCCAAGTCAAAAATCTTGATGGTCCCATCAAAACCTTTTGATGGTTTATGTTGGTTTCAGCGCGATTCATGATGGTCCAACATCATTTGATGGTCACCATCATCCAGCATTTCGTTCTAGGCCAGCAAACTTTCATCATTCCATGATGGCTAACCACCGAGAGAAGTTTGATTCTCATGGACCAACAGCCTATAACGATCAGTGATGGTTCCAACTATACACTTCCATGAAGATATAATGGAAATTCTTTTTGATTCTAAGGACTATACAATCAAAAATATTTGTTTCTTTTATGGTGGACCCTCTTAATTCAGCATGAATTAATACATTGGGCTGATTGTTTCAACATTTAATTTCTAAGAAACTATGGTGGAAATTTTTGATGGTTCAACACAAATAAACCATCAAATCAAGTTGCTTTTCTTATGTTGGACCATTCTAAATCAGTCTGAATTCCTATGTTGGGGTGATGATTACTTATGTGGGTTGCCATCAAAAAAATAATGGTTCATGATGGATTTAATAATGATTACCATCAAGATTATGTTTGTCTATCGATGGAAAACCATCCAAAATTTTGACTTGGACATACATCTCAGAGCTCATGTGTCCTACTACAGGGAACTAACAGGTCGAACCACGAGAGACACCGCCCCACACCATTATGCTTCCACTACCCTAACAACCGTGTGTCCGGATACTTTTGGCCAAATAGTGTACGAGGGTTGCTATTTATATTTCTGGCCTTGGCAACAGTAAGGGTTGCTAGGCGACCGCAGACGATTTTAATCGAAAGTTTGATATTTTTAAACATAAATTCAGCAGACGATTTACTATTATAGCTGCATTTGTGTTGTTGACAGTAAATTGAAAAGTTCTTCTCTTTCAAAAAATGGAATTGAATCGTGAACATTTTTGTGCCATTATTTTTCATAACTTTCGACGTGGATTGTCAAGACAAGAGTGCTTCGATGAACTTAATTCTTTATTCAGCGATAAAGCGCCATCCTACAGCACTGTAAAAAATTGGTATAACGAATTTAATCGTGGTCGATGTTCGATCCAGGACGAATCCCGTGCAGGTCGTCCAAAATCCGTTGTTGTGCCAGAAAAGATCGATGCTGTGCGTGAACTGAAAAAGCAAGATCGTCATGTGACATACCGTGAGATAGAGGCGTCTTTGGACATTAGTATGACTAGCATCAATAAAATATATCATGAACATTTGAGCGTAAAAAAAATTTGTTCGCGTTGGATCCCGCATAATCTGACAAACGCTCAAAAAAAGGCTCGTGTCGATTGGTGCAAGGAAATGTTGGAAAAATACGTTCAAGGTACATCAAAGGCTGTGTATAAAATCTACACAGGTGACGAATCATGGATCTATGCATATGAGCCGGAAACAAAACAGCAATCAACTGCATGGGTCTTCCAAGACGAGGCAAAACCAACAAAAGTTGTTCGAGGAAGAAGCACATCGAAACAAATGATTGCCTGTTTCTTCGGCATTAACGGTCATGTGGCAACAGTGGCGTTAGAGCAACGCAGGACGGTCAATTCTGAATGGTACACGACCATTTGTTTGCCAGAAGTCATCGGAGAAATTCGAAAAAAGCAGAAGAACAGGCGAATCATTCTTCATCATGACAATGCGAGCTCTCACACATCGACTCAAACAAAGGCATTTCTGACGGAGCGAAAGATCGAACTGATGGGTCATCCGCCGTACAGCCCTGATTTGGCACCCAATGACTTCTTCTTATTCCCACACATCAAAAATAAATTACGTGGACAACGATTTTCGACCCCCGAAAATGCGGTTGATGCATTCAAAACGCCTGTTTTGGAGTTACCTCAATCGGACTGGAAAAAATGCTTTGAAAATTGGTTCAAACGCATGCAAAAGTGTATTGATCCTCATGGAGAATATTTTGAAAAACAATAAAACCAATTTCGATCCTACATATTTGTTTTTTCATTATTAGACCAGAAATATAAATAGCAACCCTCGTATAGGTTGTCCCATTAGATAGGCCTTCCTACTAAATTTTCAAGTTTTAAATCAATAACGCAATCATATCAATAATTATCTAATCTAGGATGTTCAACTGTTTCCTTTCTATATGTAAACAAATACCATATACAAATCACCATAAATTTTGAAGTTATCAAAAACAAAATAGAAAATTTGATAGCAAGAACATGATTTTTTTATATTTCAGAACAGATATTGAACAGCCAATTTTGAGTTCAACTTCGCAGCCATGCGAGTTTGAATCAAACCCAGAAGACAAGGAAACTCCTGGATCAAACATTGGGACATACTAGAGTTCTTGTTATCTAACTTTGTTAGAAAGTAACGACATACGGGTTGCATTATCTGATGGATCGAGAACGAAAATTTACCAAAAATAAAATTAAACAAATTATTTTCTTATAGATATAACAGGAAGTAATGGACAGGGTTTAAGGGGGACCGGAATGTAATGTCGTTTCAGAGCAGTAAATGTTCGTTAGTCTTAAAAACCGACTCCTTTTTTTAAAAATCCATTTCGATTCAGCATCGAAATGTTGTTGCTAACGAGGGTGAATACATTCATCATCATCATAGTTGGCCAGACAGCCCAATGTGAGCCAATGCCTTCCTCTGAAGATTTCTCCATGATGACTTCCAATTTATCTTTCATCTCCAATTCTTTTCATTAATTGCGAGAAAATCATACTCCACTGAGTCAGCCCATCTCAACCGCGGCCTACCCCGCTATCTTTTTCCAGTGGGTCTAAAAAGCAGTATCTTTTTTATTGTGTGGTTGTCACTGATTCGAATCATGTGGGCGATCCAATTCATTCTATTTATTTTTATGGATTTAATAATATCAGGTTGTTTATAAATCTTGTACAAAGTTAAATCTCCTTCTCCAGCTATTGTTTTCATTTACACCACCTAGTATACCCCACAAAATCTTTCTCTCAAATATTGCGATACAATTTTCCTCCAGTTTTGTCATTGTCCAAACTTCAGAAGCGTATGTCCAGACTGGCTGAACAAGAGTTTTGTAGATCAAGAACTTTGTTTTTCTAGAAAGAAACCTAGATTTAATATATCTTCTCAGCCCTATTCGCCAGATAGAGTCGGTTTTTTATTTCAGGAGTAATTCTGTTGTCAAATGGTAATAATTGATCCTAAGTAAGTAAAACTCCTCACCGTTTCAAATCTATAAGAATTTATTTCAAGATAGGGACTCTGTTTCTTGAGAATAACATATTTCTCTACACCAAGCCCATTTGCCTTGCTCAAGGGCAGGAGAAATTATATCATCAGCATATGCAAGTAGTTGTACTAATCTATTAAAAATGTGACCACTGGTATTGATGTTTGAATCTCTCAAGTGCAATATTAAAAAGAAGACAGGCTGTCGAACACCCGTAAACGTGTCAAGATTTTCTGACCCCAGAAACTTAATCTTACACTTTGTATCTTTCAATGTAAGTCTTGTCAATTTAATGAGTTTTGAAGGTATTTTAAAATTATTCATTGTTTCAAAAAAGATAATTTCTATTGATACTATCAAAAGCAGCCTTGAAATCAATAATGTGTTTCAATGTTAAATTCCATTGATTTCTTTAAAATCTGATGGAGACAAAATATCTGATCTTTAGTTGATTTTCCAGCACCGAATCCACATTGATATTTTCCTATTTGTGAGTCAATGAATGGTAACAGCCTGAGATATAAAATTCTAGATAGAATTTTATAAGTTATACAAAGAAGACTAATGCCACGATAGTTGGCACAGGTCATAAGATCTCTTTTTTGTGAATTGGGCACAAAATGCTAAGATTCCAATCCGTTGGCATAATCTCAGAGTGCCAGATGTCAGTAATAAGTTCAAATAAATTTCTCAATAAGGTAGGTTCACAATTTTTTAGTAGTTCTGCTGAAATGAGATCACGTCCTGAAACCTTCTTATTCTTTAAGTTTTTAATTTCAGCCCTGATCTCCTCAATAGTTGGAGCCTCAACTTCGATGTCATTTATAAATTCAGGTGCAATTATTTCAACATCCTCACAATTTTCATTAAGAAGTTCTTTAAAATGTTCATGCTATCTTTTTAAAATGTCTTGTTTATCGCTAATAATTTCACCAAATTTGTTTTTGCACAGACTTGTTTAAAGTCCAATCGACTGTGGTTGATTTTCCGATCTGCATTCATTAATGGATTTCAGATGTTCTTCATCAAAGACCCCTTTCTTTTGCCTAAAGAGTTTCTTCACCTCTTTTCTGCGTCTATGGTACTCCCCTGCACTCATTTCTTGTATCATATGTTTATATGCAACATTAGCAATATCATACCAATCCTTAACCTGTTTCTTAGTTACTTTATCAATCACGGTATTGACAGCGTTACAGATACTGTCTTTTATACATTTCCATTTGTTTTCCGCAGTACCATCATAATTCTTTAAATTCAGCTGTTCCTTTACTTTTTCGCAATATTCAAGCCTTTCATTTTTAAGTTCATCACAGTCATATTCTTTCAAAGTCTCTCCCTTAAACTTTTATGCATTTGATAATCTTGATCCGACTTTGGCAATAATCAAGAAGTGATCTGAACCCACATTAGCTCCACGATAAGTTCTCACATCCATTAAGTCTGAGTAATGTCTTTTGTCAATAAGTACGTGATCAATTTGATTAGCATAAGTGTCACATGGGGCACGTCAGGTAGCTTTATGAATATTTTTATGTGGAAAGGACGTGTTTCCTATAATTATATTATGTGAAGCAAAATCAATTAATTTGTGTCCATTATCATTGGTTGCATCATGTAAGCTAAATCCACCAGTTACAAATTTAAATTCCCTTTACTCTACCTACTTTAGCATTTAGATCTCCCAAAATAATTTTCTCATTATATTTTGGACAACTGTAGTAAATTCTGTCTAGATTTTCATAGAAAATTTCCTTTTCTTCCTCAGTTATATCCTCAGTTGTGCATAAGCACAGATAATATTGAAATTAGAGAACTTTCTCTTAATTCTAAGCCTACACAGTCTCAAGAGATTGCCTCAAAATCCAAAATCAGGTGTTGTATTCTTTTGCTTACTACAGGGTTCATGCTCTACTTTAAAAATAAAATTCAAGTACTTTTCAAGGACTTTTTAAAACTTTTTATAAAATTCTCAAGGACTTAAATTTTAGTAAAAGATAGACTAAAATTTAACATTTTAAACTAAAATGTTTTGACGATAAATTTTAGACATTAAAAGCAGTACTGAAAAATAAGACCTCCATTGCTCTCTCTTGATTTCGAAAAGCAATAATATATATGAAAAAAAGCTTGTATAAAAAAAAGCAAAGGTGATTGACATCAAGTCAAGAATAAAATTCGTGATGCATAAAAACGTCGGATTTGAATTTTACATAAGGCTTATTTTAAGTTAACTATACAACCTCCGGATAAGCAAAGATTCGAACAAGTCATGAAGAAAAGAGGAACATTTCATACAATCTATATAAAAATAAAACCAAAGTACACTTAAACTTATTTAAAATAACAAATCTACAGTTAAGAGTAAAGAAAATAGAAAACATACTATTTAAAATTATTAAAAGATATTTATTTGTAAAAAACTCATGCGTCTTATATGATATGTAAAGAACAAAACTAGCATTAACAAATATACTAAATAATGTTTGAATGTCTGTGGTAAAATATGATTAAAAAAAGAACCAAACAAAGCGGACAAAAATAAAAAAAAGCTGAACTTCTAGAACGTAGTCAATGGGAGGACAGGAGGGGGGAGTGCTCTATATAATACTGTGATATCAATAAGATATATAAAAACAACTCTGCCGGAAGATTTTCTTTTAATATTTAGAGTGGCAGAAGCATTGAGACAGTGAAATTTAAACAGTTTTTAGACACAATTTTACAATTTTGACCACTTCTCTATTAAAGAAAATTAACCAATTATAGGATGTCGCGGCTTAATTATCATTTTAAATTAATTACCGGTCAATCATTTTAAATTGAAACAGTCGACAACTTTCACGTAAATATATTCTGATAGATTCTTACTAACAATTTAAGTCACTTTGACTGTTTTAATAATTCGATCATACATGATTTTTTTTTTCAATAGCATCGATTGTACGCACTTTGTGTTTGCCCATCAATTTGACTACCATCATTAAAATACATTCATCTTACTCATAGCTGCCATTAAAATCAAAAATAATAACACAAAGCATGATAAGCCAATCAAGAGTAATTATGACACAAAAACATAAAAAAACCAAATTTCCATATATTTATAAACCATACACATTTCAAATTTAACATAATTAATTAAATTACTTACTAATGAAGAATATCACATCTTTATAGTAACTAATTCAAGAAAAAACTAATTTCTTTCAAGAATCGCGATATTGGATTTTAAAATCGCATGAATATAAATCGCAATATTGGATTTTAAAATTGCTTGAATATGAATCCTGATGTTTGATTTTAAAATCAAGTAAATACAAATCACAATAAGTAGTTTTCAAATCGTGTATAAATACAAAATCGAAGTTTGATATTACAACAGCGTGATAACAAATCGCAATATTGGATTTTAAAAATGCGTGAATACGAATAGCGACACTGGATTTTAAACTCGCGGAAATATTAATAGTGATATTGGGGTTTAAAAACACTTAAATACAAAACACTATTTTTAAATTGCATGAACAGGAATTGCGAGTACGTTTTTTAAATCATGTGAAAATGAAACGCAACACGTAACTTTTAAATCAGCTAGATACGAAAATCAATGATTGATATTAAAATCGTCTGAATAAGAATCGAGATTTTGGCAGAATCCGGCGCAGTTCCCAATATTTAGAATTCCTAACACCAGCCAAACAAAAGAAATCATATATCGACGGTCAAATGAAACTGCTAAGAACTCCTTTTTTGCTCTATAGCGGTTGTCAAGGCAGCTCCACACTTTTTCTTCTGAACATCATCTTCTCAGGAGCAGAGCCATTTTTATGTTTTTCGGGCCTGCCATTATTTAGGAACCCTTTATGGCTAATTTTAGTATAAAAAAAAGTTTCATTTTGAATAATTTTTTTAAAATTTATTTGAGGTTGAAAAACAAGCACATTCTTATAAAAGCATTAATACATTATTAGTATTGAAAGTTTAAGGTAACAGTACTTTTCATGCTTTTTGAGAGGCCAAGCCTTCTGTCACATCATTAAAATTAATTTCCTGCCCGACATCATATTCAATGCTCCTGATTGACAAATGATTCAGTCTTTTTTAAATCAGAAAAAAAGGAAAAAAAAAAAGAAAGAAAAAAAAAAAGAAGAAAAAAAGAAGAAAACATACGGGGATAATAGCGCAATTCCCTGAAACTTTTTGTTTTCCAAGTATTTCCTTGAAGCACTTTTTTCACATTGGAAATGAAAATTTAAGAACTTATTGTACTACGTCAAATTATCTTTTTTAATTAAAAAATAGAGAGAGAGAGAAACTAGATGATTTAAAAAATTTTGTCGGAAAATTAATTTTAAAAAAATGAAGAAATCCCAAAATTGTTCGCCCTCTCCCTAAAATACATAAAAATTTTCTGAACTAAAATAAGAGAAAATACTAATGATACTAGGTGAGATCTTTGACGCTTAAAGGGTTAAAACACAATCAAGTTGCTTAATCGGTAAAGTTTATAAAAATAATTCTTCCAAATTTCTTTTCTTGATTAAACACTTTTCTTATGTTTAAACTACTAATATTCTTTTAATTTACAGTCAAAAATTTCTTTTAATCATCTACTAAAAATATAGAAATATTAGATACGTAAAAACAAACTATTAAAATATAAAAAATGATTTTTATGCTCATAATTTTAATCAAGGTTGAAGATAAAATTTTTTTACAAAGGATAGAATTTTTATTATTTACAATACAAAATGACTTTATAATTTTCTTATAAAAAACTAGCTTTTCATTCCCCTGTTATACCATCTATTTACATGGAAGTATTTGTTTGCCCCTGGGTCAGGGCCCATCCATAAAAATGGCTCTGCTCAGGAGACTACTGCAGGGGGGGGGGGGAGTTTCTTCCAAGTCCAACTACTTATATTTCTTCTCTTTGAGTTAAAAGTCAAATCCAGAGCTAAGTTAAACCAGTCTTTGCTGATGATCACATTGTCCAAAGAGGGAAATCGTGACGTCAACAACTGATAAGCGCGGACAGCACATGTCATCATCTAAAAGGTGGGAAAGTCATTCTCTCGCACTTATGCGCGTCAGAAGTTAAACATAGAAATGTGGGAAATAGGGCAGTTTCCGAAAATTTCTGACACTTTTCAAGGTCATTTTAGATTTTTCAAGGATTTAACATTATTTTCAAGTACTACTAGGGGCCCTTGAAAATAAAAATGAAATTCAAGTACTTTTAAGGTTTTTTCAAGGCCGCAGGAACCCTGTTACAATAAAGCCAGTGCCCTCAATGTGTTTCTTGGGGTGACAACTGTAAAAAACAGTATAATTCTTTTTATTGAATACATCAATTAAAAATAAAATCTTGATAACAAATATCAAATGCACCGAAACGACATTCATTTCCGGTTCCCCTAACAATTTTTTTTTGGCAGAATCTCAAAATTATAGGCGTGAAAAACTTTTTCTTGCCTTTAAAATTAATCTTAACTATTCTAAGTATCTATTAAACCTGGTAAAATATAAAAACCCATTTATTTTGTTAAATGATAAAATTCAAAAAATTATCGTATCTTGCCACTTTTAATTAAGTTTTTAATATTACATGCTGAATAAAAAGTGAATTTTCTGATAAAATTTAGTTTTCTTGAAAAGGGAGAATTTATAGCAAAATAACTGAAAAAAGATTGATGACACGGCTATTTACGGCAAAATCACACGAATGGGACGCTTTAAAAAGGGGTTCACTGAATTTACGTTTTAAAATTCAATTGTTGTAGTAAATAATATCGTGTTAAAAATATAGAGATTTAAAAAAAAAAGAAGATAGAATTATCACGTTAACTGGGTTGCCACTCAAATCTGGAAGAAAAAATATTCCCTGTATATATTATACACAATGTATATTTAGAGGAAAGAATTACTGTGCTCTTATATGAGCTATATTGGGCTAACTATACTATTTTTTATTGCTGGCAAAACTTTGAGTAAAAAAGGAGCAGCTGAACATATCTAAATGATGCTACAGTAAATGAAATAGTTTAATATAGCTGAAATATCATCCTTAACTATCCCATAGATTACCCTTTGAGAGGTCACTATTGTTTAACAGACAAAAATGAAAAACAAAATTTCCTGTTATTTTCCCTACAAATTTTGATGATTTTTAAATTCCCTGTAATTTCCAGGTTTTTCGTGTGGAGTGGCTACCCCGTTAAATAGTGAATACTCAGGTGCGTGATTTGAATTTTTCATGTAATCAGGATTTTAAAATAAACAATCAGAACGTTGCATGGTTTTAATGCAAATTAAGTGCGTCAGAAAGTATTTGCAATTAGAATTTCTCATTTCTTAATAATATTGTATGAAAATTTAGGGATTTAAAAACATTTTTTCAAAAAAGTGGGGGATGGTAATCAGTGAAACGAGCAATAAAGGTGAAAAAAGTCGATAGAAAAAGCTGTGGTATGGTCGCGTCTAAAAGTGAAATAAATGCACGAATAAAATTTTGATGTTGAATCTATTAAAAAAAACGTAGGAAAATTATTAGCAATAATAGCTGATAAAATGCTCAAAATATCGTATGGATTAACGATGGTATCCAGCTCATCAAAATAGGATTGCTCAAATACGTGATTTGAATTTTGCATGCCGAAATAATATCAAAATTTTAAAAACCGTGAGAAAATGCATCACATTAACTGCAATCGAGGGAAAAAAAAGAAGAAGAAAAGATCTAACCACGGATTTACAAAGATATCGAGGATATTGAAAAATAATTAATGAAATGTGTGATTTTAAATTTCAATGTCGCAGTATATGAAAAATTAATTTGATCAAATCGTAGTCAAATAAAAGAAAGGTCATCCTTATCACATTATATCACATTGATTAAATAATTATTCTGTTAAAAATTGGAATTTGTAAAAAAATTGCTACTCATTAAAATATAACCTTTAAAAAAAATAACAGAAACACCATTTTTTCTAGCTAACAATCTTTCAGATGTTCCATTTCAAAATTATATTTTTAGATTAGTAATTTTACACATTTGAGTTTACTTCAGTTGTTCCTTAATTCTAGCTGAAGTTATTCTGGAATTTTTTTTCTCCAGGTTTATCTGAAGCTGCATTTTTCTTTAACAAATAAAAATGAGAACTTAGGAAGAAAAAAAAACGAAATACGAAGAAAAGAAGGTTAACGAGAATTTGGAAAACAAAATTTATATTTTAGATCAGCGCGGAACTCTGAGAAATGTCTCGTAAACTAGATTTTGAATTTTGAGAAAATTTTGTTGGAATATAAATTTTTCATTTGCAAAAGAATCAATGCAATAAAATATTCGTTCTATAGCAACAAAGAATTTGTGGTATTTTAGCCTAATAGAAATACTGTTTATTTGTTAATTTTAATTAATTATGCTGATTTCTTGTTGTTTTGTTTTATGCAATGTATTTATTATTGTTTTTGCATTTATTTTCTTATAAATAGTTTTGAAAATTGAGATTTTAAGTATTTTCTAGGTGTTTCTATATGTTCTAATTAATCTTGTATTTTTTTAATGACAGTCTTAACTTTTTAATTCCAATTTATTAATTGGAATTAAAATAATATTAATATATATAAATGTGTATATATATATATAGCATAATAAAGACAAAAATAAACTTGCTTCGTAATCATGATGATAATATTGGATTCAGGTATTAAAAAAGAAGAAAATATCTACATAGTTTATGTTCTACATATTTATATGTGATAAAGGTAATGATTTTAATTTTAATATAAATAAACTAATTACTTGGAATGTTTCTAAAAATTCTATTTATCATTTTTAATGAATAGAATTAGAAGAATACGTAGTAATGTTTATTTATCCAAAAAACACTCTTTCAAAATTTGATTTAAAAAAGGATATCCAACTAAAAAAATAAAATTCTAAATAAAATCATTAAGATAATTGTATGTAATTATTAATAAATTGACTAAAAACCTCTTTGTTATTTTACATTTTTACCAAGTGCAAATCCAATTCAGGCCAATCTTTGGTGAAAAACCTGGTCAAAACATGTTTCTCTCTCTCTTTTTTTAAAATAAATATTAATATTCTAAAAACATGAAAAATTTTCTAATTAAATATCAACCTTATTAATTATAAACTTCTTTAAATTATCTAGTACAATCCATTTTTGGGCCAACCCTTGGTAACTAACAAATCGAACATGCTTCAGTACAGCAGTAAGAACGCGGCATGAAACGAAATCATTCTAATTACACTTTTAGCTCCATTTTTGTTTCTGTTTTCATATTTTGTAATTTGGCAACCTTATTACAAAAATATTTTAAATCATCCTTGAAAGATTCCGGTACATATAAGTTCATTTTAATTCACTACTCACTTAATACATTTGGTTTTCTGTTTTTTTTTTGCATGATATATGTTTTACTTATAGTGTTCTATTTTGTTTCAATTTTTTGTTTGTTTTGTACTCCCCACACTATTGTATTGCTAAATTTTACTTTAGCTATATTGATACAATATTAAGAAGCACTCTTTTCCGTGGATATAATCGTGGAAGCTGATGAAGAGATTATACCTCTTCATTTTCTTGTTTTCTGGCTTTTTAATACACATTTTTTAAATATTTTATCTTAATAATTTTTCTTCTTTTCTTTTCATTAATCTTTATTATTTTCAATGTTTTTTCTATATTTCTATAATTTTAACTTTATGTATATATATATATACACAGTGAAACCTCTTTTAAGCTGGCATTCTTGGGACCAAAAAAAAATTGTTCGTTTATGGGAAGGGTACCCTAATAACGAAGTTTAACACCAAAAACTGTTTTTAGAATATTTTCAAAGATATAGAAATTATTAAATGATCTACAATGAATACCAACAAGAATATTTATTTAAACTTTCAAAAATATTTTTTCGATAAAAAATAATGTAGTAAAACGCTTGATATAAATACACAATTCTAGATGTAGCTAGAGATAAATGCATATAATTTTCCTATTAGCTACAAGTCAGACATATGATAGGAACTTTTAATCCTCAGTCGGTTTGAAGTATTTCGTTCACCCCCCCCCCTAATACTTACCTATAGCTTGACGGGAATTATGGGTAATACCTCTTTGAAAGTAAACCTCCCATGATTCACAGAAACAAAAGCAATGCATACCTGCAAGTTATAAGGATCTATGGAGTTGATTATTTACAATCGATCCTCTTTCACGTGTCTGAATGAATGTTTCATTTATATGAATACCTCAAAGATTATACTTCTGTTCTCGTTTTTTTATACCCCAGCTATGTTAAATACAGTCTTCAAATTGATAAGAAAATTAAAGACATTTTCAGTGAGGTATAAGCATTTAAGACATCATTTCAACTTGAGGGGTTTCATAATCAGTTTTGTCCAGATGAAAAGATCAAAAGTTGCTGCTGTCCGAATTATTTCACAAGTGCAATATTATTTTCTCTTCTTTGTTTACAAAGATAAGGCAAGGGGACAGGTGAAAGATTTATTCTTTAGTAGTGAAATAGCTTAACAATAGTTTCAGTTATGGATAAGGCAAAAAATTTACATGCTTTGAAAATGTTGAAGAGTTCTATTTTTTCCTTGCAATTTAAAGCAGAAATAGATTTTTTTTTTCAGAGAGAGAGAGTGGAAAATTCACATGTTTTCAGTGTGGAGAATATGTGTTAAAATATCAATACGAATTCTAATGAACCCATAATGCACGAGAGAAACAGTTTTTTAACCCATCCAGCGTCCGGTTAAGGGAGTGTCAGCTTTGCGGAGATTGTACATAGTGGTTTATTCATAGAATATTTCCAAGGAATTAAAAATATGTCCGTATTGAGAGGCGTCCGTTTCGCAAGAGTGTCTATAACAGGAGGTTTCGCTGTATATATATATATACATACACTGAGAGAGAGAAAGAGAGAAAGTGGAAAATTCACATGTTTTCAGTGTGGAGAATAGGTGTTAAAATATCAATACGAATTCTAATGAACCCATAATGCACGAGAGAAAGTTTTTTAAAATATTAAGTCATTAAACGAATAAAAAAACCAAATAAAAAAAATCTTACTTGGTAAGAATTCTCCTTCAATGATAAAATTCTTTTGATTGTAACGGACAAAAGCTAAAAAAAAAAAAAAAAAAAGAAAAAAAAAGAAAAGAAAAAAAAGGACAAAGTATTAAGGAGATTCAATCACATAAAGATGGCATGAGTAGAAAATTTATTGCCTACCTCAATATTCAAGAGAATATTTTGCAAGGATTCACTTTCAACAGTGATGTTCATCTTTACTTTCAGGAAAGGACGTTCCACTACTCGACAGCAGTCCTCACAGAATATAATGTCTCTAGAATAAAATAATTACATCATAAAAAATATATTGAAATGACTGATTTGAGAGTCAATCATATGAAACAGGGTGCATAGCCAAATCTTTCAACAAAAAATAAGCACCTTTTAAGGACTCAAAAAAAATATTTTTAAGTACTATATACATTAGCAAAATGCAAAACAATTTTCAAAGACTTTAGATGATCATAAGAAAATAACAAGTTTCTGACAAAGAACTCTTTTTCTTGATTATATTAGCCATTATAAAATGATGGAGAGATTTTTTGGTTCAATATCAGAGGGTGGAAAATGAAGTCTGAAATTGAGAATATCTTGCAAAATGCAGCAGAGTTGCACATGAGAAGGCAATAATCTCACCGAACAGAGCTCAGTAGACGCACATACGGACTCACAAGTATTTCATCAAACATGTAAAATGATTGGTGCTTCCATATGCTATGGACCGAAGGTACACCGAAATGGATTGTTAAATGAATTGTGAAAACCTTGAATAGAACAATGTGAAAAGCACGCTTATGCATAATCTGTGGCGAAAATCAACATGGTAAAGGAAAGAAACTCTAATTTTTGAAAAGGGAAAATGAAGCACTTTTTAAAAACACCCAATGAAAAAAGCACCTTTAAGGGCTTTTAAATAACGAAAATCGAAAATAAGGATCTTTAAGCACTTTTTAAAAACGCTACGCACCAGGAAAAATCAATCAATATCTCAGGTTTGCAAATCAGAACGCTATTGTATTTTATGTTTTTATAACCGTCGTCGAACTGCCGACCCGATGTCGGGTTTACGACTACCGATGTTCGACTCCGCAGCCTCGTAGTTTTGATCTCAAGTTCTTGATCAGTACCCCCAGAAATATGATTTGTAACTGGAACATGGATGACTTTATGACTTAACCAATTTAACGTGTTACTACGCTAAATCGTGTCTTTGGCTGGCGAGGATTGAACCCATGACCTCTCGGGTGTGCATGCAATATATATAACCCTATATATTCTTGCAATATTTACATACCCGAGTTAACTCTGGATAATCAGGGAAGAGGTTAAGGTACAAATTTTAAACAATTAAGATTCGTTTTTTGTAAGTGAAAATCTGATTATTGGAAGAATTTATAACGTTTTCTTTTGGCACATTGTTCATAAATATATACATAAAAACGAAATGAATTATTTTTTCACTGTTTTGAAACATACTTTAAGAATATTTTTTTAAAAAGAAAGCAAAAAAATACTCTAATAATGTAAAAGTGCTTAATACCGCATAAAAATGGGTACTTTTCAAATGATGCAGAATTTCGCAGCAATAACCATTGAAAAAGCGATCAAAAAATGAAATAGACTTACAATGGAATCTGTGCAAGTTTAGTGCATCAAAAAGTGAAGACTCAAATTTGCAATTCAAAATTTTTCATTTAAAAAAAAATAAAGTTCATTGTGTTACTGTGGGCTGCAGGTTGTTAACCCAATTTATGTTTAAAAAAAAAAAAAAACATCGCTAGGAGTATAGAAATTTCCCCAAATAGTATCCTTTTCCTGAAAATAGTTGCTTTTTTTTTTTTTGTTCTTTTCTGGCAAAAAAAAGTTGCCATCTCGCCTCAGGCCGTCACATTTTAGTCGACCGTGGTAGCTTTGCATACCAAAAACGAGATAAAAACAAAATTTATGTTGATAAAAAAAGCGAATGAAGAAACTTACTCAGAGTTTTGAACTAGATTTTCATTCCCACAGAAAATGCACTGAAGCCAGATGAATGCATTATTTTCATCTACATTTGTTATATTTCCTGAAATATAAAATTCAAATAAAGATCATAAAAATAGGAGAGCCAAAACTATTTTTCTCAGTTACTTTTTATGTTAAATCAAACGTATAAGAATATGAATACTAAATTCGATAACCATTACATCATATTAAAAATATCGGAATGGAAAAAATGAATCACACTGGTAAGAGCCATAAAAAAAAAGAGACAAATGTCTGTTGCAAAAACGATAATTAAATGACGTAGATTTAAGATAAAATCATTGTGAATGGACAGGGTTGCAACTCAAATCAGGAAATAAAAATTCCCCGTGTTTTCCCTGTACATATTATATGAACTATATTAAAGAGAAAACACAACAATGACTGTGCTCTTGTGTGAGCTAGAGTGGGTTAACTATATTTATTAGTTTTAAGTGCTAGAAAAAACAGCTGAACATACTTAAATAATGTTACAGTAAATGAAATGGTTTAGTATAGCTGAAATATCATCCTTGAATATCCCATAGATCACCATTTCATCATGGTCACCATTTTTTAAAACACAAATATAATAAACAAAATTCCCTGCATTTTCCCTGATTTTAAAATTTCCTGTATTTTCCAGGTTTTCCCTATTCAGCGGGTCCTGATCGAGCGAGTCAAAAAATGACTCCTTAAGTTCAAGAAGCACACTTGGCGTAATAACATTGCATAAAGAATATAAGACTTTTTCAAAAACTTGTGTAGAAAGAACTGAAAAAAAGAAGATAAATAACAGCTGAAAAATGGTGCATTCATTGGTGTGAAGACATCGTAAAGAATCGAACACATCAAAGAGTAGTAACTGGAATTCGAAATTCTTACGTCGTAACGACATTGTATTACAAGTATCTTAATTAGAAAAACCAAAAAATAAAAAAGTGAAATAACACATGGAAGAACAATCGTAAAATGACGTAAAATCGTCACTCATTAAACGGTCCAAGTAAACTCATCAAAAAGTGATGACTCAAACTCCAAATTTGCATGCTGTAATAATATAGTCAGAGATGGCAAGGTTTAGGACAAAATGGAGTAATCCAAAACCAGAGTTTAAACCATCCTGTCCAAAACTGTCTTAAATTATCCAAAACCCTTTTATTTAAATTACGTCACAATTTAAAAAAAAAAATAACGTGAAAAATAAAAGGTTAATATAGATATTAACAAAATATAAAATAATTTTCAGAGACTTTACACGGTCAGGATAAAATGACTAGTTTCTGACAAAGAACACTTTCCTTGATTATATTAGCCACCCTAAAAAGATCGAGAGATTTTTTCTGTTCGATATCAGAGGGTGGAAAATGATGAAGTTTGACATTGAGAATATCTTGCAAAATGCACATGAGAGTGCAATAAACTCACCGAACCCAGCTCAATATATGCACATGCAGACTTGCAAGTATTTCATAAAACATGTAAAGTGATGGATGCTATCATACATTACGAACCGACGGTACGCCTAAATGGATTGTAAAAACGTTGGATAAAACAAAGTGAAAAACCACCCTTTTGTATAATGTGTCGAAAATCGACACGGTAATGGAAAAAAAAAATCTAATTTTCGAAAAGGGAAAATAAAGCACCTTTGAAAAACACTCAATAAAAAAGCACTTTTAAGTTCATTTAAAAAACGAAAATAAGCGTTTTTTAAAATGTACCATGATAGAAGTGGGTAAAATAAACTGTTAAAAGATACAAACCTTTGACAATGACAATATCAGCTACATTTAAATCAGGTCTGAGTGGTAATTCAACATCTTGAATAGAAATATCCTCATTAGAGAGAATAGAAATCTGACTGTACTCATCTAGATACAGATTACCTATTGGAAAAGAAATTATTAATTAGTTAATTAGAGACATGCAATGGATTCTATGTAAACGTTGTTTTGAAGCATTGGAAATTATGATTTACTGTTATTCACCGTTAATTAGGGATGTGCACGATTACGACGAATTGTTCAAGAACTACGATGAGCTATAATAATAATCACAAAATTTTATTACATAACAGAGGTAAGTTAACACAAGCTGCGGAAGACCGCAATCAATCCTCTTACATCACAATCACGACTACAACTACTGTATTAAAAAAAACTTAGGGGAGGCAGTCGGTAGCTGCTTACTTCGCACTTTCGATATTGGAATGTGTGCCAAAGCGCCTTTTGCAAATTAATTCGGCACACACCCCACCGGTGAACAGAATGTTCACCTAATTAATACCACTTAAGCATTTAAAATAATACTTATCAAAACAAAGATATAACTAAAACTGTTATTATAATGAGACTATTTACAAACAATTACAAAAAATTATTACAGATACAATAAACATACATTAAGATGCAAATTGAATATATAAGAAAAATTCTACTAAATTACAAAGAGCAAAATATTTTTAAACGTGTATACATACTTAAGGCTTTCAAACGTAAGACAAGACGATACTTGTTTGGATAACCTGGCTGATAATAGGGCTGCTGTCAACTTTAATCATGGCAGTGTTAGCAATTTCAATGGTGCTACACGACTTTTCGAACAAATAAAACTAGTTTCTATGCTATTACCTGAAGTAACAAAGCGCAAATAAAGAACTGTTCCATAAGCTATTTTGCTTGCATCGGAAAAAGAATGCATTTCCAAATTCATTCATTTTTTATTCAGTTCACCCAAATAATAACGTGGTATCTTAATATAAGTCAAATCCTCCGCCTCACTACTCCACTTCTGCCACTTGCGGTGTAGCTCAGGGGGAAGATCCGAGTCCCAATCAAGTCCTGCAGACCAAAGTTCCTGAAGAAGGCATTTTAATCTAATGACGAATGGACCTAGTATACCGAGAGGATCGAAGATTCGTCCGACTACACGCAAAATTGATCTTTTTGATTCTATTTTACGAGACAGAAATTTTAAAAGGTCCTTCGGATCAAAATATATTAGATCATTTTCGTCATCCCACGATAGTCCCAAAACTTTAATTGAAGGTTTGGAATCAGCCAACGTGTTTTTAGAGTGTTGTGTTTCAATACTTTCTTGTTTCCATAACAAAGCAAGATTTTCCGAATCAGTGGCCCATTTGTGTAACAACATACCCACATCACTAAATATTTGCAAGCACTCCTTGCAAGTACTTAAAGCGTCTTCATATTATTTTCTCCCAAAATGAGATCATCGACGTATACCGAGCTATTTAATAACTCAAATGTCTCTGGAAACTGTTCCTTGTATTTTCTAAAATGATGTTTCAAAGTCGCTGCAAGAAGGTATGGACTAGGCCTAAGACCAAATAGAACTCTGGTAAAATTCAAAATGTAGGGATTACCATTTAAGCTATCTGCCCAGTAAAAACGAGTAAAGCTTCTATCAGGAATATCAAGTTCAATTCGAAGAAATGCAGATTTCACATCAGCTGTAAACGCTATAGGATTTTCCCGAAAACGTAGAAGAAGTTCCAGAATATCAGGATGTAAGTTTGGACCAGTAAATAAGCTTTGATTTAACGAGGCATACCCATCTTCATGACTAGATCCATCAAACACAATATGCAGTCTACTGGTAGATTTGTCATTGCGTATCACTGCATGATGGGGCAGAAAAAATCCTGTACTATCCCTCAAAGAATCACATGAAGTATGCTCAACTTTACCTCCCTTAATGTAACCATCGATTACATCCCTATATTCACAATGCAACTCTGGATCCATCCCAAACCTACAACATAACCTTTCAAAACGTTTACGAGCAATATTTTCATTATTTTTCAAAACTTCTCTCATACCTGGTCTCCAAGGCAAGCTTACACGGTATCTACCATCTATAAAACTAACTGAATTATCAAACTCACTAAGAACCTCTTCATCTCTATTACCTAAATTCACAGAATCTTTGTCAAATATTCCTAAATTTTCTAACTCCTAAAATTTCCTTAATTCAGCCGAAAATAATTCATTTTCATTAATAACCAAATTTACAGACGTACAAACACTCTGCTCATCACATTTACCCTGAAGAGACCAACCAAGACTGGTATCAATAGCAACCAGTGAGGAATCTAATCTTTTAATTTGTTTTGTTAAAGACCAATAAAAATCCTGACTAATTAACAATGAAATTTCACAATTTTCAAACAATTCATCATTACTGAATGTCAATCCAATTCCCATTGACTCCATTTCCTTCCATGTATCTGGATTTAGAAGGGTAATATTAGCTCTAGAAATTTCTTCGATTTCCACTGCCTCAATCATCGCCTCATCTCCATTCAATAAATTCCTCAATCTAATTTCTACCTTACGACAAGTTTGTTTTTTAGGCACTTTAGATCCGAATGAATATATTTTTAACCTTTTTGAGCCTAACATCCTTAATCCCAATCTACGAGACAAGTTTTTATTAATAAATGTTTTTTTACTTCCATTATCAAATAAACAAAATATTTTATCTGACGAAGAGCTACCAATAATCTCTGCCTTCACGCATTGCAGCAAAACCTCACCTTTATTATTATTTACCACAGAATTTGAACAGGTAGTTTTAACATCAACTCCTTTTTCTTTCGAATCTAAACATAAATTTTGTTTTTTAGAATTCTCTAATTTAAAACAAATCGCACGTGCATGACGCTCTTGACAAAACGAACAATTATTTTTCTTACACATTTTTACATTGCAAGAAATATTACAGCATAAAAAACATCTCCTTTCCTTAATTAATTTGTCTCTTTTTTGCTGAACATTTAAATTCTCGCAACAATCAGAAGAGTGGTTCTTTTCCGAACAAAATAAACAATTAAAAACCGCAAATGTCATTAATTCAGTCGCCGATACTCTCCCAGCCTGCCTGTTATGATTAGAGGGGGGATGAAATTCTGAATGATACTTAGGTTTCATATTCGCATATCTGCGTGGCGCCTAATCGAAATATTTATTAGAAAATGAAGGCGAACTTTTTATTTGTGACTCATTCCGAGTCTTTAACAATGCAGTAGTTCTTTCTCTACTTTCTATTTCCTGTCGGAGATATTGAGTTAAATTAGTGATCTTAGAATCCCCTTTTTCAAATTTTCGATTATATTCTACAGCTAAACTAGAAGGGATAACCTTCATAATTATCGGAAAGAAAAGACAACTATAAGAATCGGGTGAGATTCCAAGGGATTCTAATCCTCGAATGTTGACTTCTAACTGATCCTACAATTTACGCAATGAAATAACATCAAAGGAGTTCTGGACAGGGGTCAGATTTAATAAACAATTCAAGTGATAATCAATTATAAGTTCTTTGCGTCCGAATCTTCTTTCCAAAATTTCACCGCTTTTAGATAATTTTCTGATGTTAATGTTAAACCTTGTATTGCTAATTCCGCATCATCTGTAACAACCGATTTTAAATGTGAAAATTTATCTATATCATTTAAACTCGAATTTTCATGCACTGCAGATTTAAATCTAGCTCAAAAACTAGGAAAACTACTAATATTCTTATCCGAAAATGATTCCAAAGCAAGCTTGGGTTGGTTTATTAAAACCTGGCTAGTTTGATGAATTGTAGTAGTAGTTAATGGTTGAGTTTCCGCCAGATTTTGAGGAGCTGTATTCGGGTTTGCAGCTAAATAACGCTCAGCTCGAGATTTCCACAACACAAATTTATCACGATAATCTTCGTGACTCTCAATTTCTTCTTTTAACTTATCAATATCAATTAAATCCTGAACTACCTTATCAAGTTTACACATCTCTTCAAATTTAGCAACTAATTGTAAAAATGTTTCATTAACAATTATTTTATCGGAACTATTATTTATTTCTGTTTCAAGTTCTTTAATTTGCTTCGTTACTAACGATCTTGAAACAGCCCTAGCTTAAATTGTTCTTTCTAACAAAGCCTTTTTTGCCGCATCCATTTTAAAACTTATTATTTCAATTACAAAACAAATACTCAAATAACAGTCACAACCTCAATTCACTCTTAGAACAACAATAAATGCAATAAAACGCATTCAAAACAAAAATACAAATAATAAACACTGAAATTCATAATACTAAATCCTAGATCGAAAGTGTAACCAACAATCATTTAAATAACACTTCTATTAATATTACATTCTAACAAATTTCTTTTCTTAAATGAAATCGAAAATCAAAACCAATACGAATTACATTCCAAAATACTTTAACCACGCCTTATTTCGAAATAACCTTATTCAAACACTATTAATTCAAAATATCCGACTAAATTATTTATCTAAACAAATCGAAAGCAAGATATACAATAATTCAAATATCTCCAATAATAGAACAAATTCCTATTCTTAACGAAAATTGAAACACAGACTATCAATACGAATTGCATTTCAAAATTCTCTAACTACACATTAATTCAAAATTACCTTATTCAACGAATACCTTCGAATGTACGACTAAAATATTAAATGAAGAAATTTAACATTTCTAACTATTCCAAGAGAAAACGCAACGAACTTACCCCAATCATGGAGCGAAACAACGAAAAAAAAAACAAAAACAAACTAATATGATAAATCGGTGGATTCTTCGGCCATTTCCCTGCCATGTGCACCAAAATGTGCATGATTACGACGAATTGTTCAAGAACTACGATGAGCTATAATAATAATAACAACATTTTATTACATAACGGAGGTAAGTTATCACAAGCTGCGGAAGACCGCAGGCAATCCTTTTACATCACAATCACGACTACAACTACTGTATTACAAAAAACTTAGGGGAGGCAGCCGGTAGCTGCTTACTTCGCACTTTCGATATTGGAATGTGCGCCAAAGCGCCTTTTGCAAATTAATTCGGCACAAGGGACATGCACCGGATTCTATGTAAACATTGTTTCGAAGCATTGGAAATTGTGATTTACTGTTATTCATTGTTAATTAGGGACATGCACTGGATTCTATGTAAATGTTGTTTCGAAGTATTGGAAATTGTGATTTACTGAGATGTGTACGGTACTTCCCGATGCATCAATGTCTACATGCGCGATGTTGAGCATTGTTCCCAATAGTTTACTGATGTGTGCCAGTTCTAGGGAAGACCATTGTGTTCTGTAAGTGTGCAGTGATCAATATCATTCCCCGAGCCGCGATGGCTCAGTGGATAGAGCGTTCGCCTTCCAATGAGGCGAACCGGGTTCGAATCCCAGTTGATACGAATTCCGCATCCGGCTTGCACTGACCACAGTGCTGACGTGAAATATCCTCAGTGGTAGACGGATCATGGGTTAGAGTCCCCTTGCCGTCAGGCTAACCGTGGGAGGTTCTCGTGGTCTTCCTCTCCATGTAACGCAAATGCGGGTTAGCTCCATCAAAAAGTCCTCCACGAAGGCAAATTTCTCCCAACACTCGATCCAGGAGTTCCCTTGTCTTCTGGATTGGGTTCAAAATTACAAGACTACGGAGTTGAACATTAGTAGCCGTAAACCCATTAAGTTGGGTCGGCTGTTCAACGACGGTTATAAAATAAAATAAAATATCATTCCCCGTCTTTTTTACATCGTGGCACATCGTTTCGCTGACACGATGAATCCGAATGTGACCGAGAATCGAAGTGTCGTTGAGTCTCTTACTTATAGAAGGGTTTTCTTTTCATTGTGGAAATACTGTTTACAATCCATACAGCCGTTTAATGTTTTTTTAACAGCTATTTAGCAGAGATCCACGCCGTTAAGTAGTGAGAAATAATTATGGAAAAAAATGTAATTTACTAATTGCAAATTTACACAGTACTCAATATAAAATATTAATGTACCAAAACATCGTTACGCCAAAATTGTAACATCGTCCAGTCCTAACTGCTAATCTTTATCTTTAAATCATGATTAAAGAGAATAAAGTTCAGAAAGTCTAAAGAATTTTGTGTCTGTTCACTAAAAATTTTACTCTTGGTTGTGAAATTTGGGAGGTGTGTTATTTAAATCTGCAATAAGTATATAATACTATAACCCATATACATTTAGTACAACCTGTGTTAAATTATTAAATGTGTTGTATTTTATAAATATGGATTTTTATTACAAGCGCAAAGTAGCTAATAATTATTTTCTTTGAATTTTCCAAATTCTATTATTTTGAAAAAGAGGTCCATAACCTATTTGGCAGATCTTGAGATTAGAAGAAATAAAGATCAACTAGGATTTTAAAGAAAATTCCGACGAGTTTTAATTTATAAGTAATAATAAATACAATTCTTTTCAATCCTCCACGAAAGCAAAAGTTCTCCTAATACTTGATCCAGGAGTTCCCTTGTCTTCTGAATTAGGTTCAAAATTACAAGGCTACGGAGTTGAACATTAGTAGTCGTAAACCCATAAAGTTGGGTTGGCTGTTCAACGACGGTTATAAAATATAAAATAAAATTCTTTTCAATATTATGGGCAAAATTTTTTGTAACATAGATCTAAGAAGGAATCATAATTTAATCCATGTAAGTATTAAAGAAACATATTATATATATAATTTCTAATCTAAATAGAAACTTTTTATTAAAGAATAACCAAACTCCCCACAAGCCATATTTTTTAAACATTAGTTCGATGAACAAAATATAGTTTTATTACAAAGCTCAGACAATTATGCGATTTAGTTAAATCAGGGTGGACACACAAATCAGATTTCCCTGATTTTTCTAGGTTAGCAAATTTTTGTCACTCAAAAATTATAGGATGGATACAAGAAAAGTGTCAATATTATGAAGTATTTGTAGTACTACAAAAATACAATTTGAATTCACTAGTATACAAGACATGTTAACTCGATTCTATGTACCTTTTAATAGACGAAGGTTGACATTGTCAATAACTATTCCCACAGTATTTTATATTTTATTTTAAAAAATGCTATTTTTTTTTTAACATATCATCTTGCAAAAAGAACTAGACAAACTTTCTTTTAACAACTTAGCAAGATTATTTTTTTTACTTTTTTAAATTTTTAATGCTTTGGGTACAACATTCATTTTAAAAAAATTAAGATTGACGTGGAGAAAATAATGTGTTACTTTAAATAGTTTTTACATAAAGTGTACCAAATGGCAAATACAGAGTAACCCAAAAAACAACCTTGGATAAGTTTAATATATTTTCATTAAACAAAACAAAATAATTCCAGGCGATTATTCATCCATAAAATTTTGTATTTATTTACATTTTAAAATAGAGCCATTTCATCCAAACAGTGCTCTTTATCAAATTCATTGATCATATTTCCTTTAAACTAATGTCTTAAGTCAAATGTTTAAATAATGTTGTTTGTTTCAAATTAGCATTATTATTTTAAGAGATATTAAGCGATTCCTTTGTTACATGTGTTACTTTTGACAACATTTTTCAACATTAATACCGTTTATAATAAACTTGTTGGATATTTTTTATGGCTCCCTTAATTAGTTGTTAAATCTTCATGTGTTTTAACAGGGTGCATAGCTAAATCTTTCAAAAGAATAAGCACCTTTTAAGTTTTAAGCACTCAAAACATATTTTTCAGCACTATATAGATTAACAAAATGCAAAATAATTTTCAAAGACTTTACACGATAAAATAACTAGTTTCTGACAAAATCTTTTCTTGATTATATTAACCATTTTTAAACGATCGAGAGATTTTTCGGTTTGATAACAGAGGGTGGAAAATGAAGCCTAACCATAATCTCACAAAACCTAGCTCAGGAGACGCACATGCGAACTCTCAAGTACTTCACCAAACATGTAAACCGTTTGGTGGTTTCATACCCGTAGAACCGACCGTACGCTGAAATGGATTGTGGTTGAATGAATTGTGAAATATATAGGTGGTGAAAATCGACTTCGTAAAGAAAAAAGTCTCATTTAAGCACTTTTCAAATCAAATCAAAGCACACAGCAAAAGTCAAATTAAACACCAATAAAAATAAGCACCTTTAAGTATTTTTTAAAAACGCTACGCACCATGTCTAGAGATACTTGAATAGCATGCATAGATTTCACACTTTAGTAACAAATTACTATGCCATAGGCAATCTCTCTTTTTCTGTCATAAGCAATTAAAGCAAGGGAGAGTTCAAATATATCAAAACCAAATGTTGAAAAACTGTTTTCAAATATATCAAAACCAAATGTTGAAAAACTGTTTTCAAATATATCAAAACCAAATGTTGAAAAACTGTTTTCAAATATATCAAAATGCAAACACATTATGACAAATATTTCTAAAGATAATACATTAAGAAATGCATGGTTCACTCTTGTCTTGATTTACTCTCTTTTCTCAAAACTTTAAATACCAATAAAAGTGAAACAGAATTTGTGATGAAAAGTTTCTCCCACAATATAGCATCCTTTCAATCAAAAATAAGACATTTAAAGAAATTGAGAGAAGAAAAAAAATTAAGTTTTTAAATTAAAGGGAAAAAAAGAAAGCAATATTTAAGAGTTTTGAAAACAGTTTCATTTTTTAAAGTGGACTTTTTGCTTTGGAAAATATTTTTTAGCACTTTTCCTAACTGGAAAAATAAACCTGTTTTCTCAAACAATCACTGAATCTTGTACTGAAAACTCATTTTGCCTGGTGTTGTATAAAATGTTAGTAAATCTGAAGATGATCTAGATCAGTGTTTCCCACTGGGGGGCCCACGCCCCACTGGGGGGCAATTTGATTGTTAAGGGGGGCAATTTGAAAATGGACTTCCACACAAGTTAAACCCTTTTGCTCTGGGTCATTTAAATGCAATGCTAGATTTTGGTGCCAAAGTCGAAAGAAAAGAGCGAATTCTTAAATAATTGTGGCCGATAAATATTATGTGACTTAGCGATTTTTTAAGCGACAAACCTGAAATGAAGTATCAGTTAACAGTCGATGGTAAAGCATTTGTGAGTTATTTAGCAGATATCTTTGAAAAACTAAATATATTAAATAAGCAACTTCAAGGAACAAATGAAACTCTTGATGCAAAAGCGAAGATATTTGGTTTCATTACCCTTACTAAGTTATGTCAGAAATATATTAACAACAAACACTTTGAACAGTTTCATAGGCACCAAAAATGTGAAATAAATGATACCGCTTTACTTGTTATAGTCGATCATCTGAAAACTCGACTGATTAACAAGAAAGATTTTCAGATTTAAAACAAATTCATTTTCCAACACGGATGATGCAGTATCATGAAGAACTCGGAGAAATTATGAGTCAGTTAAAACTTTATTTAATATAAACAGGGTGCGTAGCCAGAATTTTCATCAAAAATAAGCATCTTTTAAGTACCTTTTAAACACTCAAAAAATATTTTTAATCACTTTCCAAAAAAAAAAAATTCATAACTAGGATATGTAACTTAATTTATAAACATAAAATCAATAAAATTCAAAAACTTTACAAAATTAGGATAAAATAACTAGTTTCTGATAAATATTACAGAGATAATTATAAAAATCATGAATTCTTTGTAATTTAGAACGACAATCGATAAAAATCTCTAATAAAGAATCTCTTCTTAAAAGATAAACAATTGTTGTTTCATTAACAATTTCCTAGTGATTTCTCCCTAAAACCTATCATTTAAATTTCTTAAGTGAACAATTCAAATTTTTAATAATAAAAATTATGTGTATGTTACATAGGGGGACATAAGAAATTTAGAAAGGCTTAGGTGGGGCATGGAACAAAAAAGATTGGGAAACACTGATCTAGATAGTAAATAAAACATAAAATGTTAGTAAATGTGAAGAGGATCAAGATAGTAAATAAAACAAGAACAAAATGATTTACTTTGAAAGACCAGTGCTTCTGTAATACACACTTCTGACTTGGGAAATAATGTTGCAGGATCAGGGAGAAACACCTTTACAAATTGCACATTTCCTGAATGAAGAATGCTCTCGTCGCACACATACAGTATAGAACGATACTGAAGCAAGACTTTTGCTTTGCAAGACGCGCGCCCATCAGGTTTCTGCAAATAAAATTACACTTCAATGACAAGGTATGAGTTACAGTGCTGTGTTCCAGAATCATATTTAGAACTTAGCATCAATTTTACCTTGACCCAGGGTTGGTTGATTTAAATCAACTAATATATATATATATCAAGGGTCTGTCTAGGTTTTTCTGAGAGGTACCTATTTTGTGAAAATTTAGACCTAATTTGAGAAAATTAAAAATTATATTAAAAAATCTACTCAAAAATATGGTAAAAATATGGATTTATCGTTTCTTACGAGATACAAAAATAAAATTTTAAGAAAAAGTATTTTGTGAAATTACCGTTTTTCCTAAAGTTGAATTTGAGAAGGTACCCCTAAACGGTAGTAAATTTGGCCTGGACAGACCCCTGTATATATATTGATTTAAAAAGTTAAAAAACAGTATTTCAAACTTATTTTAAATAAATTGCTGCATTAATTACTTTAAGTTAACGAAATTACTTTCTTGCTGTGTGTTAAATTCCAACACATTTGAAATTACATTTTTAAAAATCTTTTGATTCTTGAGAATGAAAGTACAGATTAAAGTAAACATTTAATGCTGTTTTATATAGACTTGCATAGCTGTAGAAAGTAGTTAATAAACATGAATTTTTTTCACAAAAATTTTTTAATTAAAATTACCTTTTGATTGAAAAAGCATGGAATTAAAATCTTTATTATATTTAATTGGTGGAAAATGTGTATTTCTGAAGCTTGAGGGTATCTTAAAAAGAAATTACCCTAATATGCCAAAAATTCTCTATTTCATCTGGTGTTTAAATGTCAATCATGTATTTGTTTCAAAATGGTTGCTATGCATTCAAAGTTATGTATTATAATGAAAAATTGTTTTAGGTAGTTAGAACTTCTAAAATATTGCTATAATATAGTTTTAATATTAATTTCATTTTGTTTAAACATTTATAAAGTTTTTTTAATCATAAATCAAAGTTCTTACAGTGCATTAGAATAAAAACAAAAAATATGATTTTTTTTAAAAAAAACAATCACGAACACTGCCTTGAACCCAGTCGGGGCTCAAAATGGGTCCTTTATGAACCTACATCGAGGGACAAATATTGGGATGTCTAGATTTTTTTAATATTGGTCCTTTATAGGGCCAATATTGACCTACATATGGCCAATATAGGGCTTGCAGTGGGACGAATAACGAATATTGGGTGAATCTAACAATTCAATATAAGGCCGATATTGGTGGCAGGGGTGATTGTGGGTCAAAAATCCTGAAAATTTCTTTGAGTAAAATCATTAATGACCCATTTCACAAAAATAATGTCTTTATAAATTTAAATCATTGATAGGTTCAAAACATGCAATTCTAAATAAATTATATGCGGCTTAATTTAAATGAATAATTATGCATACATTTACTTTTATCTCTAATCACATTTATTATTCTACCAGAAAAAATATTCACAAATGAAAGAGATGCCGAGTATCAGTGCTAGTTCCGATATTTTTAAATAAAATATACAAGAATTTTCATAACGTGATCGACAAGTTCTCGAAACTTCCGGACCTCGGATTTCCGGAAACATCAGAATCGTGGTCACCTAGAAATCCGGATTTTTTTGGGAGCACCATCACCAATTCTACGTAGAGCCCAATGTCAGAAAATAACGGCCCTTTCAAACCTTATTAAGCCAATATTTGTGAATATGGATCCAATGAAGGCCCCGAGTTATTTTGCTGCTAGGATAGTGCTGAATGAAGAGTAAACTGTTCATTCAGTGCTTCTGTAATGCACACTATTGAATAAAGATGTACACTATTCATTCAGAGAATGAAGAGTACACTATTCATTCAGCATATACTGTAATTACACAGTTTATAAATTATAGGAATCTCTTTTGGATTTAATAATTTTGAAAAACTTGAGGCAAACTTTATTAGGACACTAAAAATAAAAATAAACACAAAATGAAAAAAAACAACAACATTAATTTAGTTTAATTAAAATTCCCCTTTTTTTTCAATTTCAATTATTGAATGAAAATTTGGTATTAAATGCAGGGATCAGGAGAGGAATAATTTCCAATGCTCCACTCACGAGTAATAAGCGAATAAATATATAGTTATGCTAATTTTTGAGGTGCAGATTTTAATTTAAAACTTTAATATATAAAAAAAAAACATTCAAAAATAATAACACAATCATCAGTTAAAATAGTAAATACAATTTGAAGAAAAGAATTGAATCTAATTAATCCTTCTTCATATTTGATTTTAAATACGTTAAAATTTCTTGTAAGAAGTTTTCTATCTCTAATACAAGGTTGCCATAGAAAAAAATGAACAAAATAGTGATTTTAGTAGCTTAAAGCATGAAAATAAATGGCTAATTATGAACGAAAATTAATCAAAAATATGACTAAAATATCATTAAATGACGTGATTATCATATATAGGGTAAACTAACCAGTGAAGGAACACTTAAGCAGCATACCTTTAAAAAATCATAAAAATTTGTACTTTTAGCTAAATGACATTGCCAACATATTTGTTATTAAATGCAAATTATGTAAAAAAATTTAGAGAACTTATATAATATTGTTTTAAGCTTTTGGTGGTTCAAATGATAAGTAGTAATATAACCAAGTGAAGGAACAGTTCTTACCAGTGAATGAATACTAAATTTTCCAGTGAATGAACAGTTAATTTTGAGAATTTTTAATGCTCTTTCGAAATTCATGGGCCACTCAAATGTCTAAAAGCAAGATTTTTCTTGGAATTATAACATATAACGATAGTTAACAAGGGAAATTTTACTTTTTTTCAGTCATAAAATGGAAAGTAAAATGGGGTTGAATACAGAATAAAAAAAAAATGATTTTAATTTTTTTTCTCACAGTTTAATAGTCGATTCTAAATCATTAATGCTTATTGATGTGAAATCCGATGATGGTTTATTATTATTTTATCACGCTTTTGTTTAATCTTTTTCCCCATATTTTTTTTTTATCTCTCTACGTTTTTTCCCCCCTTCATCATACTTTCTTACTTTAACTTCAGCTCTTTCAGTCTATTTAAATTTTCGTCCTTTTTCTGAAGTTAATGCAAAAGGTAATTTATTTATTTTTCTTTTGATTTGATCTTCCTCTTTTTCCTCAATATTTGGCCAATGTAAATGTATTTTAGAAATTTCTTCCGATTTTCCAGTACCATTTCTAGAATTTCTCACTGGATAATTGATGGGAAAAAGGTGTTTTGAAGTTTTAGGAAAATCCATCACTCATTGACTTGCATCTAGTGGGTCTTCAGAAGTAGTTACCATTTTTTACTTTGATTACTAATGGAACGAATTGTTTTTGCAACTAACAATACCTCAAGAGGACTTATCTCAAAATCAGTTTTCAGGATACATTCATTATCAATGTTAGTTGTTTCAGCTTCAGTGCTAAAGTTTGATTTAACTCAATGTTCTTTTAGCAAAAAATTCTTCCATATTAAGAAAAGCACAGGCTATTGGATGTTTGGGAGATTAGACTCTTCTGTCAATGATCCTTTAAAAATTTGCAACATATCTCGTGAGATTTCATTCTCAAGCTTCTGAAAAAATAGTGCATCGTTACTCGAAGTTCTCGTTTATCGAAGTATGTGTTATGTTGATAAGCTTTCTTGGTCATTAACTTTTTTTTGCCTGTATTGCATGCATTTGCTAAAGTCAACGTTTTCAACATCAAATGGAAAAATACCACATTTTATAAAAGCATTTTAACTTCATCAGTTGATGCCTCAAAAGCCTATTAAAAATGGGTGTAACAATTACCACTACATATTGTTTTACAACTCTTTTGTTTTCAAGATCTAATGGAAGTTTCAATTAAGCTTTCAAAGCTCGAAATAAGTCTACATTACAAGGCTGGAACACACTGTTAACATTCGGTAGAAATCTAAATCAGAGAAGTCGTTTTGATAAACGAAACTTGCTCAGTTTCAAATTGATATGCGATTCATGCCCACCCAGAAGAAGCAAAATAAGGAATTTGATAGAATTTCCAATTAGCCATGGGTAGAAAGAAGCATTTGCAATATATTCGTAAAATGTTGCTGTGGTCATCGATTCACTTCATGAATCACTTTTTCTTATGAAATATATAGCAGGAACTGATGCTGTAATACCTCGAGAAATTCTTCAGTAAGGAAAAACTACCAATGGAGGTACTTTTTTTCCCCACTAGCTGAAATGTTGGTCAAAACTGTTGTTCTTTCTTTTACATTCCTAGGAACTATAAAATATAAATCCTTATAATTTTTAGAGCCAAAAATTTTTACCGTTTAAGAGCAGTATTCAACTTCTATTTCGTTTGCATTGTAGATGCGATCACATTCTAAGAAGATGCCAAGGCTACATCGCTCCTTAAGATTCCTCTAAAATTCTTTAAACCACTCTTGAATATTATTCTCCGAAAGGGAAGTTTTGTCTTTTGAAATTATCTTCGCATTGCGCTGAGTTATCAGTGAATGTCGACTTAAAAAAAGCGTCACCCATTTTCCCCCTGGATGGCTGTCTTTAAATGGATGTTTCCTACCCGTTTCCGTCATGAAGTTAGAGACTGCATTAGGATAATAATTTAGCTAATTATTGGCACAAAAGCCGACAAAGAAATGTTCTATTCAAGTTTTTATTATTGTATTTATTTAGTTTTCGATGAGTAAACATAGTTTATTAAGCTGTCTAACGTATGATGGAACTAATCACTACATTTATAAAGATAAATTACGATTATAATTCTTCGATAAATTTAGCATTTTTAAATGAAATTATTTTAGGAGTTATTCATACATAATTTTGGGTGTCCTCTATGTAGCAGAACTCATAATTATCTTAGAGCCATGTAAAATCATATTTCACATCTACTGTACATTTAGTTGAAGTTGTTTTTTGTATTTTTAACATAATATTGATGTATAATATGACTTAAGGTATAAGAAAATTAAATTTTTTCTTTTATTTTCCCATTAAAGGAACACTTGTTCATTCATTGGTTTTTCATCGTTTGGTAATCCAGTTAATAAACACCCTCAAATCTCAGTACTTGCTTATGCTATGATGCTTAAAATAAATAAAACGTAACTTCAATAACCATATTTTAAATTCTAACAAATTCAAAAAAATTTTCCAGAAAAGACCCTATGACCAGGCAACCCAATGCATTGTTAGATGACTTCCTATTGTTAGGATGTAAGCTGCTGTTAAAAATCAATCAATTTAAAAACGTTTAAAATCTTAATTTTAAAAAATATTTATGAAATGTTCCTTCACTGGTGTCTTTATCCTACCATGATCCAAGTGGGTGAGCACTTTTTTCTCAAATATCATTCCATCCCCCCCCCCCCCGACATTTCCTGTGCATTTAAATATAGCAACAAAAAAAATAAATAAATAAAATTAGTAAAATAAAACTTTTTAATTCTTGATTTTACTTTGAAATTTTGATATTACATTAAGATAGTGAAAGCAAAAGTGTGATTTATAATACTCACTTTAATCCCCGATAAAAGAGACTGGAAATGAATAGAGATGAAGGGATGAAAATCAACTTCAGTTATTTTAGAAGGTTTTTTTGTCATTCCATCAACGCCTAATTGGTAAACAAAATCTTGCTCAATCTTAGTTACCTAAACATAAGTTCAATCAAATTAAAACAACATTCAAACAGCAAATATAAGAAAACAAATTATCAAATCAGGGCCAAACCTTTCAACAAAAAATAAGCACCTTTTTGGTACTAAAAGAATATTTTTAAGCACCATATACATTAACAAAATGCAAAATAATTCTTTACGACTTTAAATGATCATGATAGAATAACTAGTTTATAACAAATAACACTTTTCTTGATTATGTTAGCCATTATAAAATGATCGAGAGATCTATCGGTTCGATTTCAGAGGGCGGAAAATTAAGCTTGAAATTGAGAATATCTTGCAAATGCAACAGAGTTGCACATGAAAGTACAAGAATCTCACCAAACTCAGCGTAGTAGATGCACACGAGGACTCACAAGTATTTCATCAAACATGTAAAAGGATTCAAGCTTTCATATGCTATGGACGGACGGTAAGCCGAAATGCATTGTGAAAACTTTGAATTCAACATTGTGAAAAGCACGCTTTTGCATAATAGGTGCCGAAAATCGACACGGTAAAGAAAAAATATCATTTTCGAAAAGGGTAAATCAAGCACTTTTAAAAAAACGAAAGTCGAAAATAAGCAATTTTAAGCACTTTTTAAAAATGCTACACACCATGTAATAAACATTTCATGATAATTGTTGTACTAGTACAGGGGTCTGTTTAGAAGAAATTTAGGTCCGTTAACGGACCCTTCACAAAATATCTTTTCATAAAAACGGACCCTTCACAAAATATTTTAACTTAAAAACGGATCCTTCACAAAATAATTTATCCTTTAATCGGATCCTTCACAAATTTGTTTATCTTCATTATTGTTTTGTTAATCGAATAAACCCTTCCCAGGGGGTGGGGGGAAAGAAAGACAAATGCAAACGAACTAAGTTTTGTCTTCGGCAGAAGCTTCTTCCTTTATTCGTCCAAAATGAATATTCTGCATTCAGCAGTATAGGCTAAATACCAAATATTTGTATGTTGCATCGCTAATTTAGTAGCTGCATTTGCTGTTTAACTACTTAAAAAAGTTTTTTTTTTTTGGCAATAACGGACCCTATTTTTATAAATTCACAAAAGCGGACCCTGGTTCAAAGAATGTAACTTAACGTTTATTTTATATTCACAAATTACGGGTAATTTTTTCACAATTTAACAAAAACGGACCTTTCACAAAATGTCTGGACAGACCCCTGTAGTACTAATGTATAGTACTAGTACTGTTGTGCTAAATATTTTACACATAGGGAATTTTATAGTCATCAAACTAGAAAAACTGCAATATTTTCCAGTAATGATGGACATTCAACATAATTAAAATGAATGCAATAATCAATAAACAAATGAATAGAATTCATCAAAGATAGTTAAAAGAATTTTTTTAATTAATTTAAAAAAAGAGCTCTGAATAAAAATAAACTGAACATTTTAGAACAATAAAAGTTTTTGAACTGATTTCTATAAATGAGATTCACTTCATTACGTATTAGTAATACTTATTTTAATATTCATACAAGCAAGCAACAGTATGCAGAAAAATTCGATTTCAATATGGATTTTTTTAGGAAACATGCAAAAACTAGGAGAATTTTAATTAAACCAGCAGACCAGGAGAAACTGGAAAAATCCAGTAGAGTTGGCAGCTATGAAATTCTTATATAAAACTCATTATCATCGACTTGTGTCAGAGTCGCTATTCATTGTTTCCTATAAATCCACTTAATTAATTTCATAAAATTCGGTAAATAGTGGTTCGTTAACTTATTAAACTGAAAGTGGTTAAACTGTGGTATGACTTAAAAAAGAATGTGAGTCATCTGTCAGTCACGAGAGCGTTGAATATGATGTCTCACAGAAAATTTATTTTACTGATGTGATAAGCGCAAAAAGTATTGCTACCTTAAACTTTCTATACAAATAATCTAGGCTTTTTTGAGAGGTACCTATTTTGTGAAAACTTAGGACATAATTTGTGAAAATTAAAAGTTAAAAAAAAATCAACACAAAACTATGGTAAAATAAGAAATTATTTTTAAAAATTGTCAGTACAAATAAAAGTCATTTATGACTGGTAAATTTCTACACATTTTTCCTCATATATTACAAAATAATTTTGCTATGGTAAAATTTGGAGCTTAAAATTGCATCCAAATTTAAAAAACCAAACTCCATATTTAAATTTGCTTGCATTTAACAGTACTGGAACTAGAAGTTATTTTCATTATGAGAGCATTTTTGACTAGGTCATGTAGAAAAAATTTCATAAAAAAAAATAAAGATCTGTTAGAATAAATCTGCAATAATGTTAAAGATAATGTTTGAAAGTTTAGAATGATGTTCGAATTTTGACTTCTTGTATACTAGGGAGAGAACCTCGTTGTTTCATTTTAAAAACCAAGGAATTAAAATTTTTTCTTAAGGGGATACAAAAACAAAACTTTAAGAGGCAGAGAATCTTAGAACTTGCTTTTTTAAAAAGTGTTTTGTGAAACTACGGCTTTTTCTAAAGTTGAATTTGTGAAGGTACCTTTAAACAGTAGTAAATTTGCCCTGGATAGACCCCTGAAAATGTATTAAGGCTTTTATAACTAATGTATTTGTTTTTTCACTCTTAAAATAATATATTTAAAAAATTATTCAAAATTAAAGTTTTTTTAATTATAGTTTTTAATTCATTGTTGACTCAAAAAGGGAGACATAAAAATGGAGGCGCTATAGTTATGGCATACACAAGCAACTTACTTTGTTTTCCTTCAACAAATTTTTAAGATACTGAAATAATTTAGGATACCTGGAAAAAATATAGAAATGATGAAACAATTATACAGTAATATTAAAAACATATGAACAGTAGAAATACAAAAAAGGATCATTAAAAAAAACACACATAAAACAGTCGCTTTAAGCATTTTTTCATGTAAACTACAAAATCAACGGGTGGCATCTCAAGTATTTCTAAAAAAAAAAAAAGTCTGAAAATTTTAAATTTATCCAGTAAAAGTGCACGAATGCCTACTTATTGCAATTAAGCCTGGTTGGTAGGGTACTGAGCTCATGTCCAAGAGTTTGTAGGTTCGATCCCCGCCGGGCGAAGACTACCCGTGTAGTAAATGGTGACTGGTGTACGTTAAATCTTTCGAGTTGCAAAGTCCTCCATGTTCTCATAACAAATCAATACCTCTGGGGGTACTGATCCATGAATTCCCTTGTATTCTGGATTGGTTAAAAATGACAAGGTTGCGGAGTTGAACATTAGTAGTCGTAAACCCAAAATTAGGTCGGCTGTTCAACGGAAAAGAAAATATTAAATATTATAAAGGCCAAATATAAAGTAATGTCGTTGGAATGAGAGTTAGAGGTGCCACATCTACCTTTTTGCCAGATAAGGGTTACAGGATTGCTACCGTAAAAAATGAACAAAAATAGTTGCTTTTAGTAGTCTCAAGCATGAAAATAGTTGCCTGAACAGGAACAAAAATTTATCAAAAATAGTAGTCAAATAACTAAAATTATAGCTTAATTGTCAAATACCATGATTAAGACTGGTTGATGTCAGAAATTTTAAATCGTGGTACATCGTCAGTTAGACACCGGGATATAGCGATGTATTGCGATTTAGCATATGTTCAAAAATTACCTATAGGAAATCTTTAAATCAATCAAAAAGAAATAAAAAAGGAATAAATCTATTACAAAAGAAAATATTATTTCTAAACATATTCTACTATGACATCAATATCATTGCTTAATTTTTTCAATTAAAATAATAAAGTAAAAGCAAACCCAACCTTTATTTCATTTTTCTTAAATTAAAAATGATTTAAGATTTATAGGTTTAAAAAAAAAAAAATACTGTAACAAAACATTTTACATACATGCATTTAAAAAAAAAAAAAAAAGTGGAAAACAAACCAAAGAAATGTTTATATTAGAATTTTTCTTTTCTTTTTTTTTTTTAATTATTTGTTGAAAAAAAAAAACATGTTTTTGAAATATCATTAGACCCTTTTTTATTTAATTATTTAAAATAATAAAAAGTAGTATTAACTTTTGTTTAAAAATGATATTGGCTATCTAACAAATTATAAAACAAACAAGTATTGAAAGAATTTTAATAAAATTAAAAAAAAAAATACTTTAAGTACTAATATTAAGTTATTAAAAAGTATCAAAACATTACTAAACTCTTTATTTAATTAAAAAAAAAAATTATTTGTTTTTTAACTAATAGTCAAAATTTTTTAAAACTTTGTTTTCATTTTCTCAAAAATAAAAGCAAATTAAATAAAGGTAAGCTTTGTTTTAATTTTTTTATAATTAAAAATGACTGAACATTTATTGGTTTAAAAATAATCAAATTATTATACTTACCTACATTTAATAAATTAAAAAAAACTAACTTTTTATAACAAAGTTAAATACAAAATACCCTTATTAAATTGTATCGCTTAAAATGATAAACAATAATTGAAAAAAATCAATGAAGAATCTTTTTTTTACTTATATTTTCTTTTCATTGATCTATTAAGTTCAGAACGAAAATTTAAGATAACAGCGATTGTGCAGCAATCCCAAAGTAACTGTAGGTCTACTAAAAATAATTGACAAGAATCGTTAAACCCAGACAGAAATAAAAATAATATGAAATAATGCAGAACGAAACAATCGCTAAGTTTTGATAATTAAATACGAAAAATATTAAGAAAAGGAAAATTATTTCAGTACATTCCTATACAACTGAAAAGAGGGGGAGAGGGAAGGGCCAAAGGCATGGAACCGCTCTTCTCCCCAGGCAGCGTATTCGAGAGTTATGATCGCCTATAGAAAGTGGTAACATTTTTCACAAAACAGTTACCAAAGTATGTTCTCTGTAAAACTATTAAAATTAAAATATTTATCAAAATTGAGCTCAAAATAAATCAAGTTTGCTTACCTATTTTGCTCCAATCTATGCGAAACGTTTAAGCCTTCAAAGAAATAACAGTTACCTTCGCTGTTGCTTAGAATAAACTTAAACCAATCTGTGCAAAGAGATGAAGTACTTAATAGATAAAACTCTCCATTTCTTGCTTGCAGAAGCAATGTCAACCTTTTGACAAAAAATAATAATCAAATAAGTTACTATGTAAATTAACTTCTTCGTTCAGAGAACAATTTTACCTCTTTTCAGAATTCCCACTCAATTTAAAAAAAATAATAAAATCCTGACTTTTCCAGGTATAGCAGGTAAATTTCAATGAAAATTGAGACCATATTTTCATCAGAAAACTTTAGTTCTTTTATTTGCAATGAGAACTATAAGACTTTTTGTGTAAAAAAAAAAAAAATAATATTATTAAATGAGGAAGGGAACATTTGACTGAAATGTGAAATTTTTACAACAAATAATTGTAATAGATGATAGAATTATTTAACTCGAATCTCAATAACTGATTACTATTACTGAAAATTTTAGGACTGGTTATTTTCCAGGTATGGTATAGAAATATTCCAGGTTTTTGTAAAAAAATTGCAACTTCTCCTGGCTTTTCTCTGATAATAAAATTCCCTGACAAATAAGTTAAAATAAAATGCCTTGACAATTCCAGGCTTTCCCTGTTCTCCCTGACCTGTGGGAACCCTCAGACTGCTCATAATTAAATGGTTAAATAAATTAAATTTCTTCTTTTACTTTAAGAAATATATAATGTTGGCAGGAAATAATTACATAAATAAAGTCAAGCTCATACACAATGAAAAAAGGAAGGACTGATAAAATTTGCTCAGTCAAAATACTTGCTTTATCAGGGAATAGAGTGTTGGCCTCCCAATGAGGTAAACCGGGTTCGAATCCCAGCAATGACTGGTCGATACGCATTTCCCATCCACTTTTTAACCACAAATGACCAACTGTTATTTTTTTACCACCCTTATTTTAGCCGCAATCCAAAAAATAAGATTTTGGGGCAGAGTGAAGTTAGCCCCTGAAAAACAGGAAAATCAACATAATAACCTTAACTGGTTTACGGCCACACCACAATGAAAATATTGATTCTCGCCCGATCGCCGAAGTGCAGCATCGTCCAACGCAGTCAGTAATTGGGAAGATGACCACCTGAGAACACTGCATGCCATCAGCACACCTTTAGCCGACCACCCTGCGTAAGGGTCAGGGAACTAGTCATGCATCAGAAAGGTTCTGAGTTTGAATCCCGGGCTAGGCATGGATGTTCCTTCAATCTCTGCACCATTTGTCCTTACTGTGGGAGCAACGTTGGCACACCCAATATAGTGCTCCTGAAAAAGTGGGCAACAAATCTGCCCTGTATGACGAAAGGTCATTCCACAGACGGGCATTGGGGGGAATTTAAATTACCTTAACTAAGACATAATAATAAAAATGAACCCACAACCAGTATGAAATTATCCCTCTAAAATGAGAAAATTCAGACTGAATGTTCAATTAGAATGAAATAATATTTCGGATAGTCAGTCATGGCCAAACTTTCCTTATTATTTACAATTTGAAATGGTTTTGATTATCTGATTAAGATATTGTCCTGAAAATAAAAGGCATCGGCTAAGTCTTCAAACGGAATCTCTTTAAACGATAAACTACTGGTCGGACCTGTAGTGCAGGATACTCTTGCTGACATACTTCTTAGATTTCGCATCCACCAAGTAGCTATTGTGGCAGACATCGTAAAAATGTACAGACAATTCAATGTCGAAGATATGGATAGGGCCTATCAAAGAATTGTTTGGAGAGATTCATCGTCAGATCCAATTCAAGACTGGAGGTTACGAACCGTAACATACGGTACAGCCTCAGCTTTATATCAAGTTACAAGATGTTGCAAGCAACTTGCCCTCGACGAAGCAAAGGACTTTCCATGTGCTGCTTTAATTGTTCAACGAGATTTCTATATCGATGATTTAATGAGTGGTGCGGATAGTGAAGCTGAAGCGTTTCAGCTTGCACAAGAAATTATATCTCTTTTGAAAAGGGGTTGCTTAGAACTGAAGAAGTGGTCATCAAATTCACCAAAGATAATTCAAGCAATAGACCCTCCAATCGAAGACATAAGCCCACCTCGTCGTATTGATATTGATGACTCAGTAAAAACGCTTGGTCTTCAATGGCAACCATCTTCTGATTGCTTTTCATTCAACGTGATTGAACATTTATCTGCATCAGTTACGAAACGACAACTCTTATCTGAACTATCTAAAATTTTTGATCCACTTGGTTGGTTGTCACCAGTAACAGTTAAAAGAAAAATCCTAATGCAAGAGTTATGGAGGAACAATCTAAACTGGGATGAAACTATGCCGACCACGATTCAACGGGATTGGTTGACTCTGTCCTCGAAACTTAAAGATTTAAAGAATATCAGAATTCCAAGGTGCATAGTGCTGAAGAGCTCCATAAAAGTTGAAGTTCTTGGATTTTGTGATGCATCGGAGAAAGCCTATGCCAGTGTAGTTTACTTACGAACTAGTGACAGCCTGGAAAATTCGTTGACAAGATTAGCGGTAGCTAAAACTAAAGTAGCATCGCTGAAGCTGATTTCCCTGCCTCGACCGGAGCTATGTGGATCATTACTTTTAGCTCGTACAATACAACAAATTCTGGAATCTCTTTCCTTAAAATCGCCAATCATTCACTGCTGGGCAGATTCCAAAATTATCTTAGCTTGGATAAATAGTGATCCTAGGCGATGGAAAACGTTTGTCGCCAATAGGGCAAGCAAGATCCAAGATATAATTCCTCAAGCAGAATGGCATCACATCAAAGGCGAACACAATCCTGCAGATTGTGCTACCAGAGGAATCAATCCTATTGACTTGAACTATCATCATCTGTGGTGGACAGGTCCAGATTTATCCAATATCGACACAAGTTCTTCAGTTGATGATTTGACTGAGGAAACACTAAGTGAAGTAAAACCGGTGAAAATTCATCACACTATCCAACCAGAGAACACAAACATCTTTCCGTTTACCAAATACTCAAGTTTGTCTAAGCTTAAGAGAGTATTAGCATACTGCAAACGTTTTGCTTCTAATGCTCACCCTGGTAGTTCAAGAAAATATGGCTTTTTAACAGCTCAGGAATTAGAATCAGCCTTGATTCACCTCATTCATCAAGCGCAGAAAGATGTATTTCAAGATGAAATTGCAACCTTGATTAAACATAAAAGTCTTAGTTGCAGACCAAAAATAGCCCCTTTAAATCCTTTCTTAGACGAGAAAGGAATTCTTCGAGTAGGAGGCAGACTACGTCACAGTAAGCTATTAGAGACTGAAAAGCATCCAATTTTACTTCCCAAACACCACAAGTTAACAGATTTGATACTGTCTGATATTCATCTCAGGTACTTGCATGCAGGTCCCCAACTGAGGCTTTCAGTGCTAATTCGAAAGTATTGGATAATTGCAGCTCGGGATGTTGCAAGACATCACGTTCGGAAATGTGTCATTTGTTGCCGACATAAAGCTCAAACCATGGAACAACTTATGGGAGATCTACCTAGAGATAGAACTTTACCATGTAAGGCCTTTCTAAAATGTGGTGTTGACTATGCTGGTCCATTTTCACTAAAAACTTCGAAAGGAAGAGGTAGATCCACCTACGAAGGGTACATCGCACTCTTCGTGTGCTTTGTAACAAGAGCTATTCACCTGGAGCTAGTGGGTGATATGACTTCAGAGACATTCATTGCTGCTCTAAAGAGATTTATTGGTAGACGTGGGCAGTGTACTGATCTCTATAGTGACTGTGGTACTAATTTTGTAGGTGCATCCAAAATACTGGAAGAGGATCGCAACTGGAGGTCTATAACGAACACAGATAAAGTATCCCATCATCTAGCAGACAATAACATAAGTTGGCATTTCAACACTCCGTCAGCGCCTCATATGGGTGGCATCTGGGAAGCAGGTGTCAAATCCGTGAAATACTATCTAAGCCGCATTCTGGGACACACCATGCTTTCTTATGAAGAGTTTTACACGCTTCTAGTACAAATTGAAGCGTGCTTGAACTCAAGACCCATTACACCAACTTCAAGTGATCCCAACGATTTAGCTCCTTTGACTCCTGGTCATTTTCTAACAGGACAATCCTTAACATCAGTGCCAGAGAGGGATTATACATCTCTTCCTAACAACAGGCTATCTAGATGGAATCTATTGCAAAAACTGATACAAACATTTTGGGATCGGTGGAAATCCGAATATCTATCTCGGCTGCAAAATCGTCCAAAATGGTATGCCAACCGACAAAACATAAAAGTAGGTGATTTAGTGATCATAAAAAATTACAATTTACCACCACTACAATGGAGCTTAGGAAGAGTTATTGAGACATTTCCAGGTAGTGACGATAAGATACGAGTTGTATCTTTAAAAACTGTCACTGGTATAATTAAAAGACCAATTGTAAAATTATGTCTATTGCCTCTTGACTCTAAAATTTAAATACCACTGTTTCAAAAATTTTGAGTCAACAAATCAACTAATTTATTGAGAATAATTTAGAATTGAGTTTTATGTTTTTGTAATCTTCAAAATTTATACTCTAAGCTATTTGAGTTTGTGATTCTAAATTTATGCTTGTTTAATTTTTCTATTAGATATTCTATTTATATTGGATATGCTTATTTAATTTTTCTATTAAGATTGTTAAACTTAATACTTCTTGAAAATACTACTCAGAAGTGTTTTCAGTATTTTCAATGTTTTGAACAAGTTTAAAAAATTGTGATTTGTTTCATTTTCTTGTATAATTGTTTAATTTAATTTATTAATTGTTGAAGTTAGTTACTTCAAGGGCGGCGGTATGTTCAGCCGCAGTTGAATAATCGAACAATCACTTATGAGGAGAGAACTTTTCTTAGTTGTTATTTGTTACGCATGCGCTCTGAAACTCTTGCTAACTCGAATATTTTTTGCCTGCTCACCAGTCAGTTGAATTGGCGATTTCACGACAGCATGTTTTACTCTGGCTTTAAGAGTTTCAGAGTGCAGAGTCCTTTTCCCAAATACTTTGGAAGTTTGAAGTATGTTATTATTAAATTTTTATTTTAAAGTTTTTAATAAATAGTTTAGTTTTGCAATTTAGTTTTATTTCGTTATTCGATGGCTCATATTAGTTTTAATTCATGTTAGTATTCCCCCACAATAAAGAAGGTTTTCATTGCATTTTCTAAATCAAAATAAAAGAGAAAAAGTAAAACTGTCAATAAAACACTACATTTTTTAAAGAATCGGAGACATAAGTATAATTAATATATACCTGGAAATATATTGATCTTTTAGCACCAATTTTTGTACAGAAATTCTGTGGTTCCATGTTCGCTGAATTTTTGCCCATATATTTAACCTTTTCTTCCACATGAAAAACATATCAGATTTGCCTCTATTTTCACTATCTATCAAAGAATTCCCTAAAAATAAATAAAATATTAATGTAGTATTTCTACCACTACAAAAATACAATACACTAGTATATAAGACATGTTAACTCGATTCTACAATGGAGTTCATAAATGAAGGTTGACATTGTCGTTAAACTAGTATCCCCACATTGGTGACCCGGACCTGACAAAAAAAGTAACAAAAATTTTACCCCAAAATTCATCGTACACTTAAATGTTTCGGATTTTTGAATTAAAGTTATTGTCTATTGCTTTGATTTTTTTATTCAATTATTTTTCATATAATTGTTTATTTATTTGCAATTTAGTATGAAACTTATGATAGCAAAATTATATTTTTAATTTTTACTTGCTAACTCCATAATATTTTATTTCAACATTTAAAAACGGCTTGAAGACGTAATAAAACAATAAACAACATTTGAAAGTAGATTATTTGTCATCATACCAGGTAAATCAGTAATGAATATTGCTAAATTAGTTTATCATGTCCTATTCCCCAGTGTATTATGAGATAAAATGCTTAAAAGAAGGACTTCATATCAGAGATAAAATTATAAAATTTGTGGAAAAAATTCATAAATTCACAATTGAGTGTTGTAAAAGTTTCTGTAAAAAAAAATATTTCACCCTCACAAAAAAAACAACAAACTAGTTACATTTATTTGCAGACTTTTAAAAGCTATTGTAGATGCGGAAAGAAACTCTACTGAAAGTTATTTTAACAAAAAATTAAAATATTTACAGCAGGAGGAAAAATCTTTTGAAAGTATACAATGACTTTTGTGAAATAAAGATTTTGTTACTTTTTGATGATTGATTTCTTAAAAATAAACTTTTGCGTTGTTTTTAAAATATTCTATGCAATTTAGCTAAGAATAGAATATATTTTTTTATTATTTAATATCCATTGTGAAATATTCATTTCAATTAATGGATAGTCTTATTTCATTGAAAGTTATAAGTGTACGAACACTTTTGTGAGTCACTGTATTTTCATTTCAATATAAAGCCATTTTATACTGTATTTCATCTAAACAGTGCTTTTTATAAAATTCATTGATCATATTTTCTTTAAACCAATATCTCAAGTCAAATTCTTAAATAGCAATACTGTTTTTAACAAAATATTATTTTAAGTATACAAAAATGTATGTCACAAATGCAAAATTGTCTAATTTCTTGTCGCATACTCAATAGAAAAAAAGATAAAATTCTTTAAACTTTATACTCTTGCTGTTTTTTTCTTATTTGAAATTAAAATATTTACAGTATTCCAATCTAAACACATGGTTTTTCAATTTAGCATAGCTAATTCTTTTTGTTTTTACAACTAGAAACTTGCACCTATTCAGTGCCGAACAAAAAAAAAAAAAAAAAAAAATGTTTCATTTTTTTTTCTTCCTTATATGCACATATGAATGAAAAAATTATACTTTATGTTTCCTACACATTCCTATATCTTTGTTAGCTTTTTAGGGTAAAAGGAGAAATAGTTTTAGAAATATCATCTCTGGAATGCAAGCAACATTTTTGAACTTTGGATCTTATGAATTACATTACTATACAATTCTAATTTTGAAACAAAAATCAAATATTTAACAAAACAGTAAAATTAAATATTAATAAATAATTAGTTCTTAAAAAAACTTTTTTTAAAATTAAAATATGTTATAAAAGGTTAAAATGAAACCGTGAAAATTAGAATTAATGAAACAATTTGTCGACAAACATTGCTGTTAGCGATTCTAAGAAAATGTGTGATTGATTGGCTCTACAGAGAAAAAATGATTCACACATTTTTTTGGAAGGGAGTACAATAGAGTTATAAAAATTGAAGAAAAAATTCCTAGCTTTTCTTTAAAATTTCCTGATTTTTCCAAGTTATTTCCAGTATAAAAACATTCCCTGATAATTCCAGGTGGGTGGCCACCCTGAAAAACAATCAAATCTTTTTTTAAATTTAAATTAATTTTCTCATTTTATTTTATTTATTTATTATAAACACAATTACTGAATGGAAACATATAACATGAAAGCAATATTAAATCATAATTGGATTTCTAGGAAACATATTTATACATAAGTAAGGGTAAAGCAACATAATCACAAAAACATGCTGCATTTTGAAAAGATTTCCTGTGCATTCAAACATAGTAAAAAAAAAAATAATAAAAAATACATATAAAAATAAAATGAGTGTAATAAAACTTTTTCATTCTTAATTTTTTTTTCTTTCATTCTAAATTGCCTCATGTGCATAAATATATATGTATAAAAGAAGCATTTACAGAAACAATTAAATAGCAGTAATGTACACAGACATCAAATCATTTAGAAACTAAGAAAAAATATTATTGAATTGAAGGAAAACTTACTCAATGTGGAATTTTGGAATTTCATTTCATTGTCTCTTAACTTCTCATACTTTGAAAGTTTTTGTTGATATTCTTCCAATGATACACTGTTGAAATACTTGCAAATAAAAACAGGGAAACACTTCAGTTGTAACAAATGCCTGAAATTAAATTATAAGCTTTTCATTTTGTTTATGAATAAATGTTTTAAAGTGACAAGGTGGGTAGCCAAATTTTTGAACTAACATACCATAACCTAATAACACTAAATATACCGGTCAAATGACCGTTTAAGAACTTTTGTATCGAAAATGCGCTCATCTATTCATTTTTGCACATTCGACTTTTTCTAACAATTATATACAGTTCATATTCGATTTTTATTATTTTTTGTTTGCTTCGAATAATACTTATCGTATACTTATTTCTACCACAACCCGGCATTTAACTTGGAGAACAATTCATTGCTTTAAGAGGTTATCAGATCAGAAATTACGATGTAATGCGTGTTCAACACGATTGCATTCGATGAGTTGCACATTTCTGTAAAGACTGTTGCGTAGTGAGTTCTATCAGAATAACTGAGAATTTAAATTTTAAGAAAGTACCTAAAATTTTAGATTGGTATTTTCGTGTCAGAAAAAGTGACAAAAATTAAATGTTTTGGTAAATAGCTTATATTTTATTTTGATAGCTTTACTTCATTTCTAACTAACTGTTAGGTTTTACCCAGAAAAATGTCGAAACAATCAAAACAGCACAAGTTCTTAGAATAAATAATATTACTTATAAGAATAATTATAACAATTATAATTATTAAGTATTATAATTATAAGAATTATAGAAATAATATAGAATTATAGAAAAAGCTTAGCATTACGCCATTTAGAATAAAATCCGTTTCACTTTTCTTCCAGGATCTTTCATTATTTTCAACATCTGCCCCATTATCTAGTTTCCCTATTTACCAGTATTGTTCAGAACCTTTTCGAACAGAACACTACCCCTCCGAACCACGGAACCCCTTCCAGAACACATTTCTCTGCAACAACGTGTTTACTGTAGGTAAGGTTTCTTCATTTAAGATGTTCAAATTTTTTATGCACTAATGTAAGATGGACAAATACCTTGTAAAGGCAAAATTTTCTATAATGATGCAGCAAACATATTCAATGCTTTAAAAAATAGAAGATGTTAAAAATGTATTATAATTAAAGAAAGGATTTTTTTTTTTCCAAGTCCATCTGTGTTTTAAGAAATCTCAGTTAACTTTTTGAAATCTCACCCTGTTTTTAAGAAAGGGTGAGACATTCTCACCCATTTTTTTTTCTATGATGAAAACACTGTATATGTTTAATAAAAATATAGTAAATAAATGTGTGTGAAAACAAAAAGTTTAATAAACTTGTTTCTTTTATATTACTGCATTTATACTTTATAATGCCTGAGTTAAAAATTGTGAAACACGTACTTCACAATAAAGAAGATTAAAATATATATTAGTGATAATGCATAATTTAAACTCAGTATAAAATACATATAACAGAATTAAAATAGCTTTTTGGACTTATTTCTGCTTTTAAGCTTATACAACACTTTTTAATAAATAAAAATATTTACACAGTAAGACTTAAAGGCTATAAGCACTAAATGAAAAAACCCAATTTACCCCGGGTTTTTTCATTTTTTTTTCAAACCCTGGCTTCCAGAAAACGAAAATAAGCATCTTTAAGCACTTTTTAAAAACGCTACACACCCACAGTGAGAGATCTATTTACAAATAAATAAGTGTTGTAAGGTTTTGATGTTTTTAAGTATGAATAAAATCATCCCATAAAAACAAGTCAAAAAATTAATTACATTTAAGCATTGATATAAACATTGGTACTTTATATGTTAAATATAAATAAAAGTATGTTGAATTTAATGTTTATGGTCAAATATTAAATACTAATGCTCTAATTATCATCATCATCAATAGCTCCACAGGGTGGGCCTTCTCAAGTTTTTTTTCCAGACTAACCTTTTCCCTGCTAGTGTTTTCCAGTTTTTAAGATCAAAAAGTCTTCTTTTTTTTTTAGGACATTTATCAATCTCAAATTTGGTTTGCCTCTTTTTCGTATGCCAAGTTGTTTAGCATTGAAAACTCTTTTTGTGGTATGGTCTTCGTCCACTCTGATAACGTAGTCTGTGCATTTTATTCTTTGTCATTTAATAAAGTTAATAATGTCAGGTTCATTATAGGAGTGATAAAGCTCTAGATTTGATCTTCTAACCCACACACCATTTTCTTTCATTCAAAAATGTTCTAATACTTATTATAATAATGCTATAGTTTTTTTTAAACATATGTTAAAAAAATTTCTGGCATAAATGTACTTGTAATGTATGATAATAAAAGATCTGTTGGATGATTAGTAGTAAAGTTACTTAAAAGATCATAATAACAGTAAAAGAACTTTATTTTATGAATTTGATATTTCCCTTTAATAAAAACCAAGTACTATGAAATTTTAAGTTTAAAAAGCTAAATATAAAAAGTAAATTCCTTATAATTCTACTTCATTATATTTAAATTAAAGGAAAAAATATAAGGTGTTTTTCTTTCCTTTAGACAATTCTGGTTGTAAATTAATTCAAAGTTATAATTTTGATTTCATGGCTATGTCCTTAAAATTTAAAAAAATCGAAAGTTATTTTGAGGACGGTAATTGCACTCCCATAATATAATAATAACAAAAAACAATAATAATAACAATACACAATAATAATAAACAATAACAAAAATAATAACAATAACCAATAGTAGCAATAACAATAATAATAATAACAAAAACAATAAATATATAATCAATATTTCATATGGTTATTAAAAATTTCAGCAAAAGAATTTTCAAATAGGAATATAAATTGAAAAAAAAAATTATGTGTTCATAATCAGAATATATAAATATATAATTATAATCCATTAAATATATAATTACAATCCATCAGTATATAAATATATAATTGAGAGAAAGGTCTTGAGAAGTATTTTTGGAGGAATTAAAAAAATGGTGTGTGGCTTAGAAGATCAAATCTAGAGCTTTATCACTCATATAACGAACCCGACATTATTAACCTTATTAAACGACAAAGAATAAAATGGGCAGGCCACGTTATCAGAATGGACGAAGACCGTACCACAAAAAGAGTTTTCAATGCCAGACCAGTTGGCACACGAAAAAGAGGCTGGCCAAATTTGAGATAAATAGATGGCCTGGAAAAAGACCTTTTGGTCTTAAAAACTAAAAATTTGGAAACATTTCAGAAAAAAGGTTAGCCTGGAAAATCTTCTAGAGAAGATCAAGGCCCACCCTGGCCTGTCGATCCATAGATGATGATGATAATCCAATTAATTGTATATTTATATTGTGATGATTTTCATTGGCACTAGAGAGCTCCCATTTTTTATTCTAATATTATAGGTGATATTCTCGCATTTTGTTGGGAGGGGGGAGGAATAGCACAAATTATTTCCTTCATCGCCTTTTGTAAATAATCATCACAATAAAAAATCATGAAATCCGTAGCAGTAATTGCTGAAAAAAAGATCGATGACGAAATTACAAGAATCGAACTCCTCAAATGCGTGTTTCGTTTCGAGATTAGGTTGTTGCAATAAATAATACCAGGTAAAAAATATCGGATTTAAAAATTCGGAAAAATCAATAGAAATAACTACCATAAATCCGATAAAATCATTGCCTTATTAAAGTAAATACTCAAATGCACGATTCGTATTTTCCAGATTGTTTGAAATGGATATTTAAAATCCATGCGAAAATCAATACACATAAATACCAAAAATACAATAAAGTATTACATCAATTCACAATATCAGAGTAAATCTAGCGCGTCAAAGAGTGTTTATCTAAATGTATGAGATATTACGTGTAAATTTCTGCAGAAGAGAAAATAAGTTTTTTTTTTACTTAAAAAAAAAAAACAAAAAACAATCAATTCTGCAACAAACTTTCTGCGACAATTTTGCGGCGTCGCTGCAATTCTGCCACGGGGCCCAGGAAATATTGAGCAAAGTATATATGTCATGAGAAAGCAAAGCTATAGTTTCATTTGATACAGTAAGAACCTGCCACAAAGTCTGAGGCCACCTGCTGCTGTGGAAACAAGAACAGCGTATTTCAATGAGGGTAGCTTCTCCTCGCTCTAGGACTAACACAATAGACCCAAGAAAAAGATTTCCCTTTTCTCACCGATCCGAGCCTGTCCAAAACAATGATCCCACACCCCAGCTCGAAATAGTTATACCTCATTGCCATAGTCACTTAGGAATGGCTAGGGGAGTTTATACAAACTATACCTTACCATGGTAGAGAGAGTAGGAAAGCTTTTCCTGCTTTCATCTGTTGTTTATTAAAAGAGGATTTTTGGAAGAGGGCAATGTAAGTCCAAGAGAAGGCTGGATCAAGCAGACAGCATTCCGTGACAATTATTTCACAATCGTGGATAATGATGGAATTTATTCTCATGAGTACAGATGATACTGAAAAAAGATATATTTCATTTTGATAACATCAAATCAAGACATTAACACTAAACATACCAGACATTTTGTGAAAGGTCCGTAATTGTGAAAAAATTACTCGTAATTTGTGAATATAAAATAAACATTAGGTCACATTCTTTTAACCAGGGTCCTACTTTTGTGAATTTGTGCAAATAGGGTCCTGTTATTGCAAAAAAAAATTTTCAAGGAGTTTTTAAATTGTAAAGAGATACAAGATTATGCTCAACACTGTAAAATTATAATGAAAAAAAAAATAAAAATTTTAAAAGATAAACAGCAATATTTTGATATTTAGCCTATACTGCTGAATGCAGAATATTCATTTCGGACAAATACAGGAAGCGTCTGCCGAAGAAAAAACTTAGTTCGTTTACACCTGTCTTTCTTTTTCCCCCTGGGAAGGGTTTATTCGATTAACAAAACAATAATGCAGATAAACAAATATATATGAAGGGTCCGATTAAAAGATAAATTATTTTATGAAGGGTCCGTTTTTAAGTTAAAATATTTGTGAAGGGTCCATTTTTATGGAAAGATATTTTGTGAAAGGTCTGTTAATGGACCCAAATTTCTTCTAAACAGACCCCTGCATACCAACACTTAATCTTTACATATTTCTACCGTAACCGGTCAAATGATCGGATTTGATGTTTCTTGATTAAATGTATGAAATATGGATGTTAGGAAGGAATATGGATGTCTTGATTGTTTTGACATTTTTCTGGGTAAAAACTAACAGTTGGTTAAAAACAAAGTAAAGCTATTAAAATAAAATATAAGCTTCTTACCAAAACATTTAGTTTTTGTCACTTTTTCTGACTCAAAAATGCCAATCTAAAATTTTTGGTACTTTCTTGAAATTTGAATTCACAGTTATTCTGATTGAACTCACTACGCAACAGTCTTTACAGAAATGTGCAACTCATCGAATGCAATATGTTGAACATGCATTACACCGCAATTTTTGATCAGATAACCTTATAAAACAATAAATTGTTCTCCCGGTCAAATGTGTAAAAACGATAAGATAAATGCATTTTCGATGCAAAAGTTCTTAAATGGTCATTTGACCGATTATGGTATGTTTAGTGTTAATATTTTTAAAAAAATTTGATAAAAGAGGTAGTCACAGATTCAATTAGATTTAGCGTTTTTTTTTCCTTCCCATTTTGATTAGCATTTTTGTTCAATTATATAGGAAATTACTTTAAGATTACTTAAATTACAAATATAAATCTAGAAAGTAAGATATAAGAATTTCGAACTAAATTGAAAATGCAAATTTAAATTTTTTTTTCTTTTCGAAATACTCATTTATTTGAATACTCATTACCTCATTGAAAACATAAAATATCATAGAAATAATTCACCATTAGTGTAGCAAAATATATTTTTTGTGAAAGTACCCAATACCAAATAAAAATTCCAACAATTTATGGAAACACATTTTGATTATATAAGATTTTTTTTAAAATACCTATTTTAAAAGTACAATTTTTGAGAAAGTACCTGATATGAAAATAGGAATTTTGATTCATAGTATTCTATGGTGTATGAATATTCATAAATAAAAGGTCAACACTTAAATATTTATTATGGAAACAAATTTGTTCCTTAAGAGTATAGCTATGTCAAGAGTATAGCTATTTAAACAGTCAAGGTTCTAAAATACTTAATTGCTAACAATAATGACGAAAATAACCTTCAGGATAAACCTACAAATACCTATATTAGTTTTACATGTAAGATAATTAATATCTGTTTTAGTTTTACATGGAGCAAAATTAATCCATAATTCATTTTTACATGTAAATATTAATTATGGAAACAAATCTGTTTCTTAACAGTAAAGCTATGAACAGTCAAGGTTTTAGAATTGACAAAAATATTTTCATTCTTTAGAATTTTTAGGATAAACTTACAAATACCTGTTTCAGCTTTCAATCCATTCCTGTGTTCGCAAATAGTTTTTTCTGACAATTCCCACCTTTGAAATTTGAGAATCTGTTCGCAATATCCTCCACTACAAAGAGAAAGGTTTTAGTAAATATTAGCCATGTCATAAATAATATTGAATTGCATTAAATTTTCTCTTAAAACAAAACAGCAAGAATTAAATTATAATTTAATTCTAACTATAATTAATAGTTGGTAGATGCTGCAGAAGTAAAACTTTCAACAAGCAAGAATTTAAAATAAAAAAATTCTTTCGAAATATTATCAAAAAGCAATATTTATCAATTTAAACATTAGCTGACAGCGAACCTAAGAAAAACATTGTTTTTTTTTATAGAGGGTCCTTTTTTGTGTAGCACCTTTCACACGTTAGATCTTTTAGATCTTAAAGCAATTTTCATAAAGTCCCAAAAAAAAAAAAAATTTAAAAAAAAGAATATTTACTTAAATATAAATCTAAACACATTTTTAACTACTTGTAATTACTTTGAATAACTGCATCATGTTTTGAATTCTTAACGTAAAATGAGGGCATCAATGAGCTGTTCTTTAATAAAAATTTGTTTTTAAAAATTGGTGTTTTACAACTTACAAATTAGGCTAGTTCCATTGATCTGAATTCATTTCAAATGTAGCTTTAAGTGAGGTTTAAAGTTTATCACTAGTGCTTAGAGTTTTGCCTACAATCTTTTTCATAAACATTGGTTTACAATTTAAAAAAAAAAAAAAAAAAAAAAAAAAAAAAGAAAAAAAAAAACAGTCAAAATGTCCTTTTTGATATTTTTACATTTGATATATTATAATTAAAAAAAAAATTTTTTTAATTTAAAAGTTGTAAAATCATATGCAATTTTAGTTATTTGTCTAAAACGCTTGAAGCAAATTATTTGGAAGCTCATTTTCTGATTCAAAACAAGCATTACATGAAAAATTGATAAAAAATACAGATAGGCCAAATAAAAAAAAATTTTTAAAAAATAAATAAATAAAAATTACAAAATCAATTAAACTACAAATTTGGAGAAATTTTTTTGTTGTTGACCTATCTGTAATTTTCATCAATTTTTCACATAATAATTGTTGTTTTGTATAATTTGTACATTATATTAATCTAAATTTGAGTGTACAACTTTTCCAGGGTGCATAGCCAGATATTTTAACAAAAAATAAGCACCTTTTGAGTACTTTTTAAGCACTCAAAAAAGTTATTTTTTTCTATCATTTAAAGTTCTTAATTTATAAACATAAAATCAATGAAATTCAAAAACGTTTTCAAAAACTTTACATAATCTTGATAAAATAACTAGTTTCTAATAAATATTGCAGAAAAAATTGTGAAAATCATGCACTCTTTGTAATTTAAAAAAAAAAAACAATCAATACGGTAAAGAAAAAAGCGTTTTTTAAAAGATAGAAAATTAAGCACTTTTTACAAACCCCAAATAAAAGAAAACAAATTTAAGGGCTTTTAAAAAAACAGAAATTGAAAATAAGCACCTATAATCACTTTTTAAAAAACGTTACACAATATAAACTCAGCGAAAATTGATAGAAAGAAGGTCAACAACATGCACTGCTGTGATTCAGGATGATATTTAAAAGAATCCAAGACTGTTCAAAATTCATAAATTATAGTTATACTAACAGCATAAGTGCACCTATGTTTGTCAAAATAAAGTTAATTTGTTGAGATTTCTAGTTTAAAAACATTGTTATCTATACATTTTTAAAAATTCAAGAGCGAGTCTAAACTTTTGACCGGTACAGTATATTAAGGAAAACATATAAATTCTAAAAAAAATACTGTAATGCTCATAGAATGAAAACATTAAAAAATAAATAAAATCAATAGCGTTTAGACAAAAACCAAAAATTAAAACAAAACCATTAAAGTACAAAATAAGAATCAATATTTAGTTTGTATTATACTTTAGATATTAGTTATATTTTTTGAATTATTAGAGGTTTTATGAATAGGAACGCTTTCATTTTTGTCTTTAGTAAAAAGGAAAGATTAACTTATGACTTGATAAAAATGTTAGGGAAAACACTTCCAAAAAGAAAAGTTTAGAGAAAAATGAAATTACACAATTAAGTTTTGAATTTTCTTCTCCCCCTGTGAATGATTTTGAAGGATGTGGTCAAGAGAATGAATCCATTCACTTCCGACACCAATAGAGGAACATTCCTAAAAAAGAAAAAATAATTAAACTTATAAATAAAAGAAATGAATAAGCCCCGTAGCAGAATCATGGCGACATTGTTGCAGAATGTTACAGAGTTCTTGCAGAAAGAATTTTCCTTTAGAGAGTAAAAAAGTTTTGTTTTCTCTAAGAAATGTTCTTAATTTTGTGATTCTTATTTGAGAAGAATGAAAATTAAAGAATATTGAAGCAAAAAGTTTCTTCTATGCAAAAATGTTTTTAAAAGATTTTTTCCCCCCACCACAATTATTCTCGTGAGATACCTTTTCACGCATCAGAGGGTAAGAAATGCTCGCTTTTTTTTTTTATCCCCTTTTGGGAGAAAAAAAAATTTCGTTTTTCTTTTCTTTCACTGATTTTACGATTTTTAATTAGTATTTTTTTTTATGTGATGATGATTTACGAAATGCGAAAAAAAGAAATAATTAGCGTGTTTTCTCTTACAAAAAGTGAGAATATCGCACATGATATTAGAATTAAAAAAATATTACATATTCATTTAAAAAAAATACATAAAATTTTATTATACCCAAATAGGCTTTATACGTTTCTGTTACTTTAAATGTAATTAAAGACACGTATATTAGTTATTATTAAAAGTATCTTCCAGAACGATATTAGCGCTAGAGAGGTTTGTCGCAGAAAACCCAAGAAAATTCTGCCACAGGGTGAATAAAATAGTTGCTTTTGGTAGCCTAAAGCAAGAAAATAGTTGCCGGAAACTATGAAAATAGTTGCCAAACATGTTATTTTTCATTGTTCTCAAATGAGAACAGAAAAATCATAAGCATTTCTTTCCCAACTCTGAAACGCGAGAAAGACATCTTTTGAATATAATTCTGTAGAAAAGATAAAATTTTTCAAAAATTTCTGCAGAAAAAATTAATAAATTTTTTTATTTCTCCAAGGTAAAATCTTTCTGAAAGAACTCAGTAGCGTTCTGCGCCAACGATTCTGAGGGGAAAGAATTAGACAATGCCAACTTTCATCTATCATAAGGTAAATCGGAAGATTGAATCAAGTTAGCATGTCTTATATACTAGTGAATTGATGTTTAATTTTCGTAGTGGTAGTTACGCTACAATACTCCCCCACCAGAATTTTATCAGGGATAGAATTGGATGAACGGATACCACTAGTTGCTGTATTTGTGAAAGAACAGGAGATCTGGATTAAAGTCACCGGGTTTTAGAGCTTCAGCCATGAGAGCTGTATTAAGTTCTTGATTGTGTGTGTGATCACTCATGTGTTGCTATTAGCAGTCGAGTTACTGCAGAAACCAGTTGTGTGTAAATGAAACTGAGAAGCAACAACCTGGGGAGGACGATGACACAGACACAATTAGCAAGTCAACTGTTCAACGTGGACCTTCCATCAAAGTAAGCGTGATCATATCAGGTCCTCAAGTCACCAATGTGGGGAGAGTAGATATCGACAATGTCTACCTTTATCTATCAAAAGGTACCTCAAGATTGAATCAAGTTAGCATGTCTTATATACTAGTGAATTGATGTTTAATTTTCGTAGTGGTAGATACGCCACAATTCTGTGACAGGGGGACGCAGGAAGACAGAAAAAATTCTACCCTCAGATAATATTTCAACTAAAAACTAATGTTTTTAGTAATTTGTATCTCAAACAAGTCAAGTATTCTTCAGAAATTAGTAAATTTGTTCAGGGTATGTAGCCAGATTTTACAACAAAAAATAAGCATCTTTTAAAGCACCCAAAAAATATTTTCAATCAGTTCCTCCTCCCCCTAAAAAAATCATAACTAGGATATGTGCAGTAATAAAAATTATTTTTTTCCATCATTTAAAGTTTAAAATAAAGAAACATAAAATCAACGAAATGCAAAAACATATTCAAAAACTTTATATAACCATGATAAAATAATTAGTTTTTGGTAAATATTGTAGAGAAAATTTTGAAAATCATGCTTTTTTTTTGTAATTTATGACAACAATCAACATGGCAAAGAAAAAATCTCTTTTTGAAAGATAAAAAAGTAAGCACTTTTTACAAACCCTGATTAAAAAAAGCACCTTTAAGGGCTTTTAAAAAACATAAATAAAAAATAAGCACCTTTAAGCACTTTTTAAAAACACTAAGCATCCTGTTTGTTGGTGGGATATAACAAGAATTATACATACTTACAGTCTTAAACAAATTTCTAACGTCTTCTGGGAGATCAATCTTCGCTGTATGTTTTTCCTCCTTAAAACTTTCAACAGATTTGAAACTTTCAGTTAAAGCACTTTTAGATAAAACTTGAACATTATTATCGCAAGAAAATTCTTCTGGAATGACAAAATTATGTTTAGGCCTTTTTACATTGCCAACTTTTTCACCTATTGAATGTTGCTTAGGATAAAAATCACGCAGCACATCTCCAACTTTTTCACCTATTGAATGTTGCTTAGGATAAAAATCACGCAGCACATCTCCGACTTTTTTACCTATAGAATGTTGCTTAGGATTAAAATCACGCAGCACATCTCCAACTTTTTCACCTATTGAATGTTGCTTAGCATACGAATCACCCAGCACAACGTCGCCATATTTAAAATTGAGTGTCTTTCTCTCTCCTTTATTGTTGCAAAGATTGTAATTAGCACTTTGTAGCGTTCTTTTTCCTTTTCGCTGCAATCGTACAGAGGAGAAAGAACAATGAGGTTTCGACTGGTCTTTTAAACGCAAAAAATCAGAGTCAATGGTGCTTTCATCGAACACAGATTTTCTTTTCAGAGATTTAAAAGCATTTTCTGAAAATCCATCCTGCTCAAATTTGGGTTTGGAATCCCAGTTAACAGTCTCAAACGTGGCTTGAATATTAAAATTAGTATTTGTCTTTTTTTCCTTTTGCAGGACTGAATAGCAAAATGGCCGATTGTTTAAGTATAAAAGATCAGTCTTGATAATATTTTTTTCTGATATAGATTTTCTTTTCAGAGATGCGTGAGAATTTTCTAAAAATATTTTCTTCTTGCCAAGATTTAGCTCCTTACCTTAAGCAAAAAAAGAAATATAATTGATATACAAACAGTAAATGATATCTCAGATAGCAAAATAACGTTTGTTTGCTTTAAAAAAAAACCTTTTAATGTAAACCTAAAAAAGTTTGTTATATGGTTTACGTGAAAAACCTTAAAACGAGATCTGTGACAATCTTCTTTATTCTACGCACATTACCCTAATCCAAAACCTTGGAAAACAACTTTCTATATAAAAACGTGAAAATCGAGGTTGTCTTAGGGTTTTCAAGCATGAAAAAATCCTTGAATAAAGCTAGTCTCAAGATGAAAATAATCCTAAATCTAGGTATTTATGACGTTTCTTTTCGCAAAGTCTTGTATGCTTAGCTAAAATCCACCTTGTCTTGAAATTGTAATGAACAATGCAATTTGATCTTATCGCTAGTGTGACGTCAGCTAAAACGTCATTATGGACCAAGTGTGACAATAGTTTTTAAAAGAGCTTTCAAAAAAAACTTTTAATCCTTTTAAGATTAAAAATTTGAAACTGTAATATTTTTGCCTTATTGTAAAAAGTTTTTTAGTACAAACATTTTTGTGACAATAAAAAGAAAATTTTGACACAAGGATGCCGTAAGGTCACATGCTTTCTGGGATATATTTATATGAACTTTGTTACAAAGGAAACAAAGAGGCACAGGGAAATGTGGCTACAATTATCTGTGAACTGATATATGTCAATTCTAACCTTGTATTAGAATACAGGGGTGATTGAGACACAAAGTGAAAAACCCTGATCGATATTACCGAAAACCTGAAATCGATATTAATTCATGTTTTGTATTTAACATAATCTTTTTTAAATAAGATTTATTCTTAAATTACCTACCAATGATGAGTATCACACTATTATGGTAACTAATTTAAGGAAAAGCTCAGTTCTTACAAGAACTGCAATGTTGCATTTTTGAAATCGTGTGAATATAAATCACGATGTTAAAGTTTTAAAACCGTATGAATATATGAAAGGCAATATTGGATTTTAAAATCACGTGAATATGAATTGCGATGTACAATTTTTAAACCATGTGAATACAAATCACAATATGTAACTTAAATGAGATAAATACGAAAATTTATGTTTGATATTCAAACCGCGTGAATAGGATTTGCGATATGAGCGGATTCACGTATGCACACTATATGCGTGTAGTCATTATAAATACACTGGGTATACATACACTGTACAGTCAGCAAAAAAAAAAAGATATCAACCTGAATAATTTTCGTTCTAATGATCGGATTTTTACGAACTAAGTGTCAATCTTAATGGTTCCTGGGGGTGACCTCAAATATGCTAATTAGTTAGTGCTAGCTATTAATTAAGTTACGAAATCAGACACAGAAACGTACTTTCTCTGAATAAACATATATTTTTTTTACATATTTGGAATCCAGATACTTGAATTAGGGGGGGGGGGGTAGACAAAATTTTGAAAAAAATGGGTGGTAAATAGGGTCGTAACAAAGGTTTATATATTTGGCGATAGTCCAGAAAACCGCCAAAAAAAGTCGCAGACGCAAATGAATATTTTAAGATAACCCATTGACTAATTCAAAAGAAAATGCTTAATTTTACTAGGTTGCTAAGCAACCAAGCTCTGACTGGAAAAAAAATTGAAATAATGTTCTGTGATTACTCAGAGAGGTTTAATTAATAGTTAATATAAAATATCTCGAAGTTTCTAGGCAATTGACAATTTTTAAGCTGATTTCTGTCCAAAAAGCAAAGTTTTTTTTAAATTTTAATCTCCCTTGAAAAGAAAATTTGAATCGATTATAAATTATTTATGATTTTCTAAGTTTTAGAATTTAAATACATGAACATTTTATCTGATATTATTTAGATTATGTTGTTTCTGCTATATTTATTCGAGGATTTCATACTAAAATCAAATTAACATAACTTATTATGGCTAAATACAAAATTTTAGGGATAATCACTTTTACAGCTTTAATCAAGTCTTCTAGGCAAGAAAGTTTGAAGAAAAAAAAAGTGCTTGAAAAATACAATGTATATTGTATAGTAATTCTAATGCGCATTCACAAGTTTTTCTATAATTTATGATATTTCTTTTTCCTATAACTCAAGGAATTGCTGAATGTTTAGTGGTATTTTAAAAGCATTGAAATAGGTTATGTTTAAGAATAAGATATTGAAATAATATGTTGCATATAGTATGATTCATTGTTTCAAAAATCGCTTCATTCTGCTAGATATTTAGATAACAAGGTTTTCTTTGGATAAAGATGATTAGCAAATAGCATCCTTATGCTTCGATACATTTAGAAACTTACGTTCGCAAATTCACCATAAAATTTCGCACAGCATATTCTTCAATTACGATAAGCTACATTTACCACCAAATACTGATACTATGATTATTTTTGTTTTCTTATATATATCTGATATGATACTCTCTTTTTAAACAGAGCTTGTAAGGTCCTTAAGATACTGAAAGGGGGGCACGAAAACTTAAAAGATAAAATATTTAATTTCATGAACTTAAAATATCTGGTCTCAAAATTTTAATTTTAAACCAAGTTAAATATATCTTTTACAATATTGATGCTCTTATGTTTTTAAAGACCACATAATTCCTGTTGAAATATGAAAATGCATATTTTTACTTTAACGAGTGTAAAATCCTTATCAAAATAATGATCAAGACCCAAATGTAAAACAGTTTAATTGATGATAAAAACTCAACTGGCTTCAAAAAATATGAAGAGGGAAGTAAAAGTCGACATGTTTCGAGCGTTCAAATATATTCACCCATTCTCAAAACTTGTCAAGCTTGAATAACTTGAGACTTTTATTATTGTGCTCAAAACATGTCTATTTTTATCATCATCTACTAATTTTTAAATCAATGAAGTTTTTATATTTTCAATTCAATTTCTTGGGATTATCTATTTAGTTACACAATATATTAAATTATTTCACTCGATATTAAAATAAGTTTTAGTTAAGTTATAGGCACAGGTTCTTAGATTAAAAAAATAATAATTCTCTATTTTGTAAAAAAATCCATGCAGTACAATTTTTTTTTGCTGCAAGCCTTAACATTTTAATTTAAGGACATAAAAAAATTCCGTTTACAATTGAAATTTCAAAAGTCGAATGTGAAAATGGAATGTCCCCTAGCACCAGAAATCGAAATTAAATAGTTACAAGGACAACTATTTTAAACAAGTTAGCGTTTCCGTCCTACTCGAAGTTGTTTGAAAAGTTAATTTTGTATATATAGATTCCAAAGTTTATTCTACAAATATTTTAGGGTATACTTTCGGAGTATTTTCATCGAGTTTATTTTTACACCCTTATTTGCTTAAAAATATTAAATAATAAGCTTAAAATAAATTATTCAAGCAACATGATTTAACGCATTTATAGTATAATAGTAAACGGGGCTTCCATCGCATATCCTTAACCTTGATACCGCTATCATTAAATGAATGGAATAAGCTTAGATAAATAATAAAAGTTAATTTTTTCCCCGTTTTTATTTTCAAGGAAATATGTTTCGATCAAACAGATTTCATTCTGGAAATAGCGAAATTATTGAGTAGGTCCCTTGGAGCAATATCATTCTTATCCTCTTTTGACGAATTATAGGAAAAACTGGTTTTCACAGTTCTGTAAAAAGTATGTTAGCCTTCTTGCCACGTTTTTGATTATTTTTTTATTTTTAATCAAAATAAGTTCGGAAATTTACGTATTTTTTATTGCATTTTTTTTTTAAATCAGATGATTCTAAAATTCGCACGGCTTCGGAAACTTCTTAAAAATTTCAATTTTTAGTGTTTCCTGCTAAACAAAATAAGACATTGTTCCTGATAACAAATTATACTACAATAATATCTTGGGAATCGTGCTAAAGTAAAAAATTAAACAAAACAGTTTAGTATATTATCCGGAAAAAAATCTACATGGAATCATAAAGAAAGAATCATTTAAGATACTGAGATATTTTAAGACGCTTAAAAGTTTTGGCTACGTATTTGACAGCTTTTTATGTTCGGTATCTTTATACTCTTTGTAGTGACTTATAAAACATGGACACTATTTTAGATAATCCATGTTGAAGTCACAAGAAACAAAACAAAAAAATACAATCAATGAATTATATTCTTTTTTCGAAAAAAATAGTATGCTTAGTAAATAATCAGCTGTTTTGCATTAAATAATTTTAAACAGCGGAGTGTTTTTAATTTCTTAACAAGGCTTTATTCTTAGCTAGCAGACAATAATTCTTTTAAAAAAAACTTGACTATAATGTAAAAAGGAACTTTACTTTAAAGAAAATCTAAATTAAAGTACTAAAAAAATTTATTAGTATATTAATGAAGAAATAATAAATGTAGTAGAGTAAAGAATAAAATTTTTAAAAATGCTAAAATTTAATTAAATAGTTGGTAAAATAGTTCTGCGAAACACTTCCGGACAGGTGATTAAAAAATTACTTTTAAGATTAACACGATATATAAGATGTTGAGAAATTTGCGATGATGTGAGATATGCTTAAATATGTTTACTACGTATTTTTATTAATATTCATAAAAAATATATACAAGAAACTGAGAAATATTTTATTCCAAATCTATTCATACGTATGTATATTATTGTAATTGTATCAATTATTGAGAAAAAAAACTAAAAAATAATCACATTAAATAAGCACAATCTGGTGTATAATCATATTCTATCAAAAGCATGCTTTTATAAAACTCGACATTCGTTGAATAAAATGTTTTTTATTCAATAAAATGTTTTATTCAAATTTCTTTACTTAATTTCAAATAGATTTTTAGAGGACAAAAAAAGAAACATTGTATTTTATAGCTTTAAAAAAATAAAAATAAAAAGATTAGCAAACGATTATTAGCGAAAAAAATATGAATGAAATTTTACGCCACGCGCGCTAAATCAAGTTCTTCGTAAGTTTATCACATTTTAATATTAATCGCCCCATTTAATCATTTTTTCATTGTCGCCAAATTATTTTTTTAAAAATAATTAATTTTAATTTTTCTCATCTTCTAATAAATAAAAACAGTTGAAACTTTAGATTTTTCAATTGAAAAGCATGTAGATTAATATGGTATAAAAAAATCCATACCTTATAATTCAAAATTTTTTCATCCTCTCTTTAATTAAATAATAAAAAATAATTAATAATTATTAAAAATTATTTTTTTCAGGAAATTATCTTTGGGTAAATGAGTTTTATGAGTTGATGCAATATTTTTTTGAATTGCTTCATTAGTTTTTAAAATATGACTGAAAACGCAAAAAGTGAAATTAACATTAAGGGGTCCAAACTTTGAATCGCTCTCCTGACCAAACTATGGGGACCACATTTCCCAGATTGCGGCTACCCCCTATATTTTGAAGATAAGGAATCCAAATATGTAAAAAAAAATATATGTTTATTCAGAGAAAGTACGTTTTTGTGTCTGATTTCGTAACTTAATTAATAGTTAGCACTAACTAATTAGCATATTTGAGGTCACCCCCAGGAACTATTAAGATTGACACTTAGTTCGTGAAAATCCGATCATTAGAACGAAAATTATTCAGGGTGATATCTTTTTTTTTTTGCTGACTGTACATACATATATTACACATGCATACATTGTACACAAGTACCTTCAATTAATTTATTCTAACTGAATTTAGACATGAATAAAATTTTCGTGAATGATGCCCATCACTGACAAACAGAACAGATGGTAGCATAACATAAAATAGTTACTTACTTAATGCATTTGATTTTAAAGATGAAAAACTTAGTGGTTTTTTATTTTCATTAAAATCCTCCAGAGAAGTTTCCCACTTTTTCAGACCAAGCTTCTGCACTTTCCTCTTGCTTATTGGGGGCCTGGTGGAAACGTTCAAATAGAATGATTTAACAGGTGCCTGCAATTTAAAAAAAAAAAATAAATTAACACAGAAATTTCATAGTTTTTTAAGCAAAACATTTGTTGCATACTTATCATTCAACAACAAGGTAATGTATAAATCATGGATAGCATTTTCTGCAAAAGAATCCTATTTTACCTTTGATAATAGGAAAAACGAATGGATCCTAGAATAGCTCACCCCATGGTGATTTTTTTAAATCTCGCCATACTAGGTTTTCAGACGATATTTCGGGGAGATTATTTTAAACGTCTGATCATGCCACCAAAATTGTTAAACCTGATTGGTTACTTAATTTGTATACCTATGCAAAAGTTGGATTTTGTTAGGAAAAGAGGCAAAAGGGTTTATTTTTTTTCGCCATTTATTTTGATGTAGAAATTCGCCTTGGAGGCTGCTCGGTATCTTTATTCTATTAAAAAATTATTTAATAAATTAAATAGTTTTTTTTTTAATAATCAAAAAGCAACCTTAATCCCAGTAATAATTGCCAACTTGGCAAGATTTCAAGAAAGTCTCCAAGAGCTGGGCTATTCTATAAACCATAAGAAACTATCAAAATGTAACAAATCGGATGGAATCTAAGAAAAATTTACCAATACAATTGTTTAGCATATAATGTTATAATAATAGCTTAATTTTAAAAAAAATTAAATTTAACATAGCACCAGACAGTTTCAAGCTTTTTTAATCTACTGTTTTTAAAAAAATAACTATTCTCACATTTATTGTTGTTTTATAGAAAATCCCCAAGTTATACTTATCAGTATTTCATAATAAAGATTAGTAAGCTATTTGCCTATCTGCAATCGTCAATATAATAAGTAGGGTGACCAGATTTTTTCGGGCAATTCCGGGGACAGACACTCATCTCTACCCCCCCCCCAAATTTATCAACAGAAAAAATTTTAAAAAAAATTTGATCATTTATCTTAAAAAATATTTAATTTTTTTTTGTTTACATTTTTTTTATAATTTAGTATATAAATTATATCGTTAAAATCGTGATCATAACATTTTTACACAACTTTAAAATCTGTTAACAAAACAATTGTATTGCTTTTAAACACCGTATTTTTCTGAAGAATGAATCTTCTTTAAAATTTCAGAATTTTTTTCGAGTAATTGAGAAAATATGTCACATGAAAAATCAAAATTAATCAGTACAGATAAAACCGCTTTCACTGTATTCACATCCATTCGCGATTTTTCTTTAGTCCAATAGTTATTTATGCGCGAAAATACCCGCTCTACAGGCGCATTGCTGCTTGGCCAGCACATTGCAAGCTCAACAATTCTTTTGATATTTGTAAATGGTATATTGTTTTTTTGAAAATAATTGTTTATTTCGCGCCTTTGTCTGTTATGTGTGCAGATTGGTACCATTTATCGTCTTTTGAATTCAAATAACCTTCAAGATAACTAAACTCGTCAAATAAATCGTCGGAATTAACATTCAAAATTGCACATTTTGAAGAGAGAGACAGAACTGCCTCGTCGAATTCAGACCGTGAAGGCTTACAATTTAAAAGAAGGCACTTCAAATCAGACATATCATCGTTGTTCGTTCCAAGCTTCTAAATATGAAATCGTAGCTTCATAGAATTCTTTCGACGTTTCTAAATAAGAATCTTCAGTAATGATATTCTCAGCAATCAATTTAGTCAATTCAGGTTTTACAACAAGTGGAACAAATTTGGCATTCTTTCGTGCTTTCAATTTAAATATCAAATCCTTGACAACCGCTCCAGATTCAATAACACATTTGTCATCGCTTTCAATTTTCAAGATGCTTTGATTAAAAATTGCAGCATGCGAATGCACAAAAAACAACCATAACTGGGTTGTTTCACTCTCAAAATAATTCTTCATGATTTTTGGGCACTTTTTTTCAGACAACATAAATTCTTTAAGAGATGAATAAATTTTAAGAATTCTTTCTACAGCAGGAAGTAATGTCAACCACCTAACATGAATGTGTCCTAAAATTTGATGATATTCTTGGTCAGCATACTCACAAAATTCTTTCAGTCTTTCAATTCGGACTGTGTAAATTTTAAAATAACTAAAAAGTTTAGATACCATAACTTCAATATCTACAGGCAAACAATGAAAAGCAGTTTTAGCGCCATTATGTATAATATGCGCATTACACCCAAAACCAAAAATATCTCTTCCTAACTCAGTTTGAAGTTTAGTATGTACATTTTCTGTTCCTCTTCTTAACAATCCTCCAAAATTAGTGTTAGTATTATCCGCAGACAAACCAACCATTTTATCCTTCAATTGGAACTCGAATAGTGCGTTTAATATTTCTGAAGATAAAATCTTTGCAGTTTCTCCTTTAATTTCGTTTAGTGATATAAGTTTATTATTAATTGGATCTTTAGCACAGTCCCACTGAAAATACCGTACTAAAATAGGAAGTAATTTTACATGATTGTGATTGGAAGTATCGTAAGATATTGTTACAAATTGAACAGACTGTAAATCTTTCTTCAATTCAAGAAATGCCCACGGAGAAAAAAGATTGACAGCGATGGCTTCGCATTTTGTTCGGGCACAAGAAAATTTCTTGTCTACAAATTTCTTCTGTAAATTTGAAGTACAGTCCATGCTGCGAAACGATTGGTTGTGACGAATGGTGTGAAATGCAAGCGTTCCTTCATATGTTGCTAAGTCAAACTCTTCTTTGGATGGTTCCAGCTTACGGAAAAACTGTTTGACGGATTTCGTTTTTGCTGCCAAAGCTTCTTTGTGTTTAATTGTAAGAATGTGATCTGCTATAGCTGTTCGTCCACCACTTCCAACTGAAAACGTTGCTCCACACATTGTACATTTTACTTTGGAAGAATTATCAGGATTCGGTTCAATAAATGGAAACTCGTTTTTCTAATCATCCAAATAATGGTATTTTCTTTTTTTTGTTTCTGTTGCCATATTGACATCTATTTTAAAGAAATAAAAATATTTTTCTAAATATCTATTACGATAACAAATTATGAGGTTTTCAAAATGTAGAACAATTAGAATTTATAAAAGTTAATTAGTCGTAAGTGATAATAATAACAATTTCATAAAAAATGGTTTTATACCTTATTGGTTAGATATTTATAAAATGTTTACCTGATTATAAAATGTTTTAGTTATTTTTCTAAAATAAAACGGAAATGTAGTAATTGTTGTTTTTAGTGGAAATTAGCTAATATTGGCAGTTTATGTAACCCAAGATATTAATTGTTTTAAAAGCAGCAACTAATATTCATGTTACGTCTTGTTTTAAACTTCTTTTCTTATATAAACATGTCTGGCGTACAGCCTAGTAAAAATGTAAACATAACTAGATATTAAAGTTATGTGTTCCAAAATTTCTGTAGTATAAGTTATAGTGTGTTCTTTAAAACTAGTTTACATTTAATTTTCAATGCTTAAATTAATTTGTATGAAAATTTTTGAGAAAATAAAAATTACATAACATATTTTTATCAAATATTTTACACAAAATTTTTCAATTTTATAACCGGGTACGCAAACCGACCGGGGACACGAGGTCCTTGCCGGGTACAATCCCCGGAAATCGGGGACGTCTGGTCACCCTAATAATAAGTGACTTTAAGTACTACCTCAGAGCTCATGTTGGAATTGTATGATTTTTATTCCAAAAAAAATCTTCAACTAGATGCTTTGTCCTTGAATTAAATGACTTTTTGATTTAGAAAATATTTCATAGCATAATTGTTTAAAATTAATCACTCTAAAAACTGAGACATAATAGTGTCATTTATAACTCATTTTGTTTAATTAAATTTTGCGCTAAATTTGTTTTCGCTTGTGCCATGGTCATGGTTAAAAGAAATATAAAGAACTGTCTGTATGTTGAAACCAGAGTGGAGCTCGCATTGTACCAACCACCATGGCGGCGCTCAAGAGCTTTTCCTGCATTTGTTTTAAAATATATTGAATTTTTATTTTAATACAACGTTTTAGTTAGAAAAGAAATTTGAACGAGCAATAAATACAGTCACTCGAAAAAATAGCTGAGCACCGTGACCCTTGCAAAAAAAATTTAAAAACGCAAAACGACAAAATGAAATGCACAAGTCTCGATTCTCACTGCTCTGTCGCGACGCTGTTTTTTGAAATGTTCCCACTGCCTTGTCGTGACGCATATTTTAGTTGATGTGTGACGATGAAATGACCAATTTTGGCCAGTAAACTTGCAAAAAAAAACTGGTGAGCCTCCGCAGAAGCCATTTCAAAACATAAACAATTGATTTCAATGTGTGTGTGTAACCAATGTTGACGAGCCAAAAAAAACTGGTGAGGCTCCGCAGAAGCCATTTCAAAGCAAAAAATGTGATTTCAATGTGTGTGTTCTCAAGTGTTTTGCGCCACAACACCCAATGTTGGCATCGTGTGTATCTTAAAAAAATGGGACGAGTCCCCAAATAGGGGGACTCGTCCCATTTTTTTTAAAAAAAATCGCTTTGACATAGAGTTAAATTTCGATGGTTTGTCGGCAAAGGGGGCAAGTCTTTTGACTGCTAGTGCGCATCCAATCGACCAGACATTTTTCATGAAATTCATGCTGGCAACGAGTACGATGAGGCATTTCCATCATCTCTTCCAAGCAAATCGGGCAGGTCTCGGGTGGGGCATAATACCAATTCTCGAAAGGTAACGAAAAGAGGCAATTGCGAATTTCGCTGGCTAGGCGAATCCGTAAAGCCTCTGTCACGTGATATCCTTTCGAGAACCACTCACCGACAATAGTTGTCAGCCATCGCATTCCAAAGCAATTAAAAGTCATGAAAGCTGGGCTCACATGACTCAAATCAGTTTGGAGATGCAACTCTTGATCGATAAATCTCTTAAAGACGCCTCTCACCCGCCTCACATCGGAATAACCATCTGGGTCGAGGAATCGAAGCACTGGATGCGCCTCGTCCCCCAATTCCACGACCTCTGGCTCTCCCATCAACAGCACCTCCCGAGGGAAAGAAAAAGATGGAAATGCCTGATCCGGTGTCAGGGGAAGCAAATTTCTCACAATGAAATGATTTACCATCTCGAAATGACTCTATATCAAAATATAACATTTTCCTCGGCGTACAAGCCCTTTTATAGACACACAGAGGGCGCTGATGCATTTTCAAGATGCCCTGTGACAAAACATCCGGTCCAATAAAACCCTTTCCAGATGCGTTTCCAAGAAATCTAGCGACAAAACACATCCGCCCGATGCAGTTTTAGAATCTCATGTGACAAATGACCGGATGCGCTTCCAAGAAATGGAGCAACACAACACATTTAGCAGATGCACTTTTAGGACGTCACCGGATGCATTTCCAGGAAGTTGTGCGACAAAACACATTCGCCAGATGCAGTTTTAAGATATCACCGGATGCATTTCCAGGAAATTGTTCGACAAAACACATCCCCCAAATACACTTTTAGGATGTCACCGGATGCATTTCCAAGAAATGGTTTGACAAACACATCCCCCAAATACACTTTCAGGATATCACGTGACAGGACATTTGTTTGAAACAACGTCATCACTGGATCCAGAGGATGTGACCGTATCACCCAACCCAGGATATTTTGAAATCTTTGTGAGGGATGTGTCACGTGGATCATGTGAAAACTTTTGAAATGACCTGGTTCTCAAATCCTGGGGCTGGGGGATTGAGATTTGAATTGAATTCCAACGTCATTGGCCCAGTTACATTCTGGCGATGCGTTGAGAGTGTGTCGAGACTCGAGGCTTGGCTCCAACGCTCCACTGAAGAAAACTAAACCGGAAGTGGGCGTGGCCAAACGTCAATGACTGCTTATGATAACGACCACCCAAAAAGTTGCGTTTCCAAAATTTCAAATTCCGTCTCGAGAAAATTTTTTGCTCGACTCAAAATCTCTGGACGAGTGAAAAAAAATTTTTTTAACCGGAAGTGGGCAAAGGTCAAACGTCAACGACTGCCTATGATAACGACCACCCAAAAGTTGCGTTTCGAAAATTTCAAATTCTGACTCGAGAAAATTTTTTTGCTCGACTCAAAATCTCTGGACGAGTGGAAAAAAAAAAAAAAAAAAAAAAAAAAAAAAAAAAAAAAAAAAAAAAAAAAAAAAAAAGTGTTACTATATATAGACATAAAATATCGCTCGTATAGTCTTACACGTTTTAGCACAGAATATGAGCGTTTTCAAAAATGTCATTTTTCATAAAAAAATACCCTTTTCTTTAAAAAAACGGATCCATTTTTCAATCTCAACGATGAAAAGACCCTTTTCAAAAAATATCATATTTTCATACATCGACGCCCTTTTTCTTTTCAAAACGGATCCATTTTTCATTTTCAGCAGTGGTTTCAAACTGAATCCAGCAACTCATTTTTTTTTTTTTTTTTTTTTTTTTTTTTTTTTTTTTTTTTTTTTTTTTTTTTTTTTTTTTTTTTGAAAGATGCTTTAAATAAAGGAGCATCGAATTGCTGGATTCAGTTGGATTTGAATTTTGTTTTTCAAGCTCGATCCTCGAGAATGAGCCTGACAGCTTTGCAAAAGAAATTGGGTTCTTCCTACCGGAGGTGGAAGAAAAAGGATATCGAATGTCCAATTTGCTCTGACAAAGTAACGCTGGCAGAGTATATAAAGACTCATGCAAAATCCAAACATGGTCTTAATGAAAAAACTGATTGCATTTTTTGTGGAAAACACACATTTTCTGCGAATCATCTCAAAGTAAACAACAGCCACGTTGAAAAATGCTTTGCCCGCCTGAGAAAAAACAACCGAAAAAACAAAAAAGTTTGCTTTATCCAAATGGACGACACTCCCATTGCTGCTGAAACCAGTGCTGCCTCTGAAATGGATTCTCTCGAAAGCTCCATTCTCAGATTATGTGACTGCGCTCCATTTGATCCCTCATTACTTTATCGTCGACTCAACCATCGAGACATGGAGGAGGAGGCGCAACAGGCTGGATTTTACGAAAACTACCCGGGTGACTTTCAAGAGTTGGCAGACACGGGATCGTATGCCGCGTTTGATGAAGAGAGCAATTTGGGTCGTGAGCCCTTGGCCCTGTTTCGAATGTATTTTTCCGGCAATTGGACACTCTATCATGTTTTTATTCGATCGTATGCCTTTTCTAGTTTCAAAACTCACATGTCTGCTGCCTTTGACGCCAGTGCAATGGTCGTGTCGTCCTTTTGGTGTTTGTGCGACGGTTGCTCGTCCGACCAGCCCGAAGCCATGGATTGTGATAAACTCCATCGCCACATGATTGTGGCCGTGCGAGATCGAGACGCCTACCTCAACGCTTGGATGCGCATCCGCGTGACGTTTGAATCCGAGCGCTATTGCAAAGGCCACAAACGGATCGTGTCGGCCATGCATTTGGCCAATACCATCAACTACGTATCGAGCGAAAAAGCAGCTCAAAGTTCTGGATCCAAGCGACCGGGCGGCGTGGAGCGAGGACATTTTTACATCAATCGCCCAGTGTACAAGCATGCCGTCTGGTCCATGGTCTTGTTGTGGCCGACGGGCTCCACGGAATTGATCCAGCAAAAGCTTCGCAATCATGTAGTCCTGGATTGGAAAACGGAAACCTACTGGTCGTCCGGTGCGAAAAAATACCGGGTTCGCGTGCTCGACGTCATACCGGAGCTTCGAGATTGTCCTGCTTCTGTACGATGGGATTACGAACCGCATCCCGAAGGAGAACACAAATTGTACTGGACAGAGACGGATATCATGCGCGTCCGACCCACGCAGGCAAGCTTCGAGAATCGCGTGGCGGCAATGACACATCAGATTGGAGTGGGTAATTCTTGGCGTCAACGCATGAAGGACGTCTACTACACGCTCAATAAACAACAAGTCTTTCAAATGCACATCTTGGAGCGTGCGTCTCAGAAACAAGGTGTGGAGATGCATAAGCTCTATGCCAGCATCGACGCGCTGGAACGAGAAAATGAAGCGCTGAAACGAGAAAATGAAACTCTGAAGCGTAAAATTGAAGAGTTGGAGCAGAGATCCACCATCACCAACCATTTCAAAGTTCACGCGGCCGCGGGTTCCACGTTCGTCGTGCAACCTCAGCTGGAGCGCGCCCCATCGCCTGGAGGGCCATCAGAGATTGGAGGCTCTGGGAATTGATTTTCAAAAGGAAAAGGGTGTTGATTTATAAAAAAAAAAAAAAAAAAAAAAAAAAAAAAAAAAAAAAAAAAAAAAAAAAAAAAAAAAAAAATGAGTTGCTGGATTCAGTTTGAAACCACTGCTGAAAATGAAAAATGGATCCGTTTTGAAAAGAAAAAGGGCGTCGATGTATGAAAATATGATATTTTTTGAAAAGGGTCTTTTCATCGTTGAGATTGAAAAATGGATCCGTTTTTTTAAAGAAAAGGGTATTTTTTTATGAAAAATGACATTTTTGAAAACGCTCATATTCTGTGCTAAAACGTGTAAGACTATACGAGCGATATTTTATGTCTATATATAGTAACACTTTTTTTTTTTTTTTTTTTTTTTTTTTTTTTTTTTTTTTTTTTTTTTTTTTTTTTTTTCCACTCGTCCAGAGATTTTGAGTCGAGCAAAAAAATTTTCTCGAGTCAGAATTTGAAATTTTCGAAACGCAACTTTTGGGTGGTCGTTATCATAGGCAGTCGTTGACGTTTGACCTTTGCCCACTTCCGGTTAAAAAAATTTTTTTTCACTCGTCCAGAGATTTTGAGTCGAGCAAAAAATTTTCTCGAGACGGAATTTGAAATTTTGGAAACGCAACTTTTTGGGTGGTCGTTATCATAAGCAGTCATTGACGTTTGGCCACGCCCACTTCCGGTTTAGTTTTCTTCAGTGGAGCGTTGGAGCCAAGCCTCGAGTCTCGACACACTCTCAACGCATCGCCAGAATGTAACTGGGCCAATGACGTTGGAATTCAATTCAAATCTCAATCCCCCAGCCCCAGGATTTGAGAACCAGGTCATTTCAAAAGTTTTCACATGATCCACGTGACACATCCCTCACAAAGATTTCAAAATATCCTGGGTTGGGTGATACGGTCACATCCTCTGGATCCAGTGATGACGTTGTTTCAAACAAATGTCCTGTCACGTGATATCCTGAAAGTGTATTTGGGGGATGTGTTTGTCAAACCATTTCTTGGAAATGCATCCGGTGACATCCTAAAAGTGTATTTGGGGGATGTGTTTTGTCGAACAATTTCCTGGAAATGCATCCGGTGATATCTTAAAACTGCATCTGGCGAATGTGTTTTGTCGCACAACTTCCTGGAAATGCATCCGGTGACGTCCTAAAAGTGCATCTGCTAAATGTGTTGTGTTGCTCCATTTCTTGGAAGCGCATCCGGTCATTTGTCACATGAGATTCTAAAACTGCATCGGGCGGATGTGTTTTGTCGCTAGATTTCTTGGAAACGCATCTGGAAAGGGTTTTATTGGACCGGATGTTTTGTCACAGGGCATCTTGAAAATGCATCAGCGCCCTCTGTGTGTCTATAAAAGGGCTTGTACGCCGAGGAAAATGTTATATTTTGATATAGAGTCATTTCGAGATGGTAAATCATTTCATTGTGAGAAATTTGCTTCCCCTGACACCGGATCAGGCATTTCCATCTTTTTCTTTCCCTCGGGAGGTGCTGTTGATGGGAGAGCCAGAGGTCGTGGAATTGGGGGACGAGGCGCATCCAGTGCTTCGATTCCTCGACCCAGATGGTTATTCCGATGTGAGGCGGGTGAGAGGCGTCTTTAAGAGATTTATCGATCAAGAGTTGCATCTCCAAACTGATTTGAGTCATGTGAGCCCAGCTTTCATGACTTTTAATTGCTTTGGAATGCGATGGCTGACAACTATTGTCGGTGAGTGGTTCTCGAAAGGATATCACGTGACAGAGGCTTTACGGATTCGCCTAGCCAGCGAAATTCGCAATTGCCTCTTTTCGTTACCTTTCGAGAATTGGTATTATGCCCCACCCGAGACCTGCCCGATTTGCTTGGAAGAGATGATGGAAATGCCTCATCGTACTCGTTGCCAGCATGAATTTCATGAAAAATGTCTGGTCGATTGGATGCGCACTAGCAGTCAAAAGACTTGCCCCCTTTGCCGACAAACCATCGAAATTTAACTCTATGTCAAAGCGATTTTTTTTAAAAAAAATGGGACGAGTCCCCCTATTTGGGGACTCGTCCCATTTTTTTAAGATACACACGATGCCAACATTGGGTGTTGTGGCGCAAAACACTTGAGAACACACACATTGAAATCACATTTTTTGCTTTGAAATGGCTTCTGCGGAGCCTCACCAGTTTTTTTTGGCTCGTCAACATTGGTTACACACACACATTGAAATCAATTGTTTATGTTTTGAAATGGCTTCTGCGGAGGCTCACCAGTTTTTTTTTGCAAGTTTACTGGCCAAAATTGGTCATTTCATCGTCACACATCAACTAAAATATGCGTCACGACAAGGCAGTGGGAACATTTCAAAAAACAGCGTCGCGACAGAGCAGTGAGAATCGAGACTTGTGCATTTCATTTTGTCGTTTTGCGTTTTTAAATTTTTTTTGCAAGGGTCACGGTGCTCAGCTATTTTTTCGAGTGACTGCGTGACGAGTAGGTCGAGAGCCGTCGAGAGCCGTCAAACCGCGTCGCGGGTCTGGTTTGACGGCTCCTGTCATTGACGTCATGCTACGGGGCCTTTTGGAATCGACCCCCTTAAAGCTCAAGCTTAAACCATTATTGTAAAAAAAAACACATTAAAAAAAATAGATTGAATCATTTAGCCATCCAATGGAATCCCAGGGATATTACTCCCAGGCTCGTTTTGCGTAAAAGAGTTTTTTTTGCAGAGGTCACGGTGCTCAGCTATTTTTTCGAGTGACTGCATCACATGGATGGGGGGAGTTGTCAAACCACGCCACTCGATTCTTACCATGGTTCCTGGGGGGAGAGACTCGTTTCAACACTGTGCAAACGGGATAAACTCACACACACATTTTTCACTGATGCATGGTATAGAGGGTCGCAATGTATTCATTTTGTAAAGAGATAAAAAACACAGATTCATAAAAAACTCGTTTATTGGACGTCTACCCACAAAAATATACATGTTCAAATGATTTACAAGGGATGAGATGCACTCACGTTTAATGGTGAGGAATTGGTTCCATCGTTATATGAAGAAACTTTGAAATGCCACCCGTCACCGCTATCCACCGATGACAGTTCTCATGTGAACAGTATACACATCTGCCCAAGGGTCGGGTGGCATCTTGTTTCAAAACGACCGTTTTCAGGTCCTTTGCATGATGAAATTGCGGCAGCCTCGCCAGTACCTCGCCCCATTTGGTTTTTGTGACAGCGTCTGTCAACACCAAATTGCGCACTCTCATCTCATACAATTGCTCCAGCAGCACTTGAGGGCGGATGGGTCCATCGACAGCTCGGAAAACGTACCCATTTGTGAGGGTGTGGCCGTCATTTCTTATGCAAAGCACAGCAAATGAGTGGGTATGCTGGCCAGAAAAATACATTTTACGCCTCGGTTCATACTTTTTTCGTGGATGGCTCGTCTCTTGAATGGTTGGAGGAGGCCTTTGTGGATGAGCGTCGCTGGAGACGCTGGGTTTTGGAGATGGATCGGATGGTTTGAACGCCCTCGAGGAGTTGGAGGCGACGGATGTCTGGCAAGAGTCCTTGGTGCGGCTGCTGGATGGCTGGGAGGGCCTCGAGACGGGAGATTTGGTGAACCGTTTCGTTGGTTTGGAGTGACTTCTTGGTGGATAGACGCGAGAGGGGGCCATCTGTACGATCGAGCGTGGCTTGGGTTTCTTGTCAGGGGGTGAGTCTACAAGCATGGGTGGAGAGGCTGGCTCATGGAGTGGAGGCTCAGGCGTGGGTGGCAGTGGAGAAATTAGGCTCGGTAGATCAAAATCCACAGCAGTGGGTGTCGGAGGCGATGGTGAAGGCGCCAAATGGATATTCACTTCGGCAAAGTCGTCGTCGTCAGAGAAGATGGGATTGTAATCGAGATTTTCATCCATGGTTTGAAGAGCAGAGAGAACTGGCAGTTGAGGATCGCTGGTTCTGAATGATTTGAAGGCTCAAGTCTCGGCCTTATATACTGCTCAAGCAGGAAGTGAAACAGGATGTTTTCAAAATGGCGAAATTTTTTTTCATGGGATGGGAGCCAAGAATGGGTGGAGAGCAAATTTAGTTTTGTGGGTGTACTTTCAATGTTGTCTAAAGGTCAAGTCGAAGCTGTAGAGGATTTCCAAAGATTTCAAACTTTAATCTACGCTGAAAAAAATATAGATGTTGATGTCTCGAAGTCAAGTCTTTCCCAACGCTGGATACTGTTCAAACTCTTGCAAATTGTGACAGCACAAATAAATTCTAAAGTTGCGGGTTCCGAGAAATTCTAAAGTTGCAGGGCCTGTTGCTACGGTATTTCTTGGCCATTTCAATCATCACGTGATCGTCCCATTGCGCCACATTGTGCAACATCCTGCCTGAGAGGTATAAAAGACCGACTCTCTGGCAGTCTGCTTCACACACTCTCTGACTAGCGATCTTTTCTCTCTTACGAGCGAAATGGATAGCAAAATTTGTCTCTATCTCAACGCCGATGGATACATCGTAAACGGCATATTTGAATGCCGTGAATTGGCCTTTACGTTTCCTGGACGGTATTCAAAATTTGGATCCTACCAATTTAAACTTTCTTCGCTGCCAAAGACAGTTTATGAAGAAAACATGGCTCAGCATGTCTTTGACAAAATCCATGGACTGCCGGCAATTGGTGGATACATGCACTCTATGATGGTGGGCTTTGTAATATCGGAACTTTGCGAGAATTACAAAAGCAAAAAGAGACCGTATGTTGCCATAAAGGGAAACAAACACCTTGCCAAAATTTTGGATGGACTGAAAATTAAATACGTTGATCTCGAAGTGTTGGGCTGTCCTCGATTCGAACTTTTGAATCGAAATGAGACTTCAACTTGTGGGAAGCACCATAGAGACCTTCGATGTGGCCAAGCTATGGTGGTGGCCTACAAAGAATGGACTGAGGAAAACTGCTAATGGTTTAATCTCTTTTTCCTTAAAAAGAGGGCAAAAAAATGGGGAAACCTCCTTTTTGGGAGGTTTCCCCATTTTTTTGCGATGTATAATGTGCCAAGATTGGATGTACAAGAAAATAAAACTTGTTAATAACTTGAAAATAAAACTTGTACAAGAAAATAAAACTCTATTGCCGAGAAATTTTCTAAAATGGTCACCGAAATGTTTATCTCATCGAGACGAGTTTATAGATGTCCAACACAATATACCTTGTTTGAAAATTTAAAATTGTACCATGGTTGGTACAACTGAAAACAGAGACCACCAAAATATTTTACTCATCAAGACGAATCTATGGATACCCCACATGACATATTTTGATTAATAATTTTTAATTAAAAATCTAATTCCTCTCCATGGGGGGTCTCATGGACCCGGGTCCAATCAAAATATTTTACTCATCAAGACGAATCGATGGATACCCCACATGATATATTTTGTTTAAAAGTCTTTAATTAAAAATCTAACTCCGCTCCATGGGGGGTCTCGCGGACCCGGGTCCAATCAAAATATTTTACTCATCAAGACGAATCGATGGATACCCCACATGATATATTTTGTTAGAAACTCTTTGTTGGAAAATCTAACTCCGCTCCATGGGGGGTCTCGCGGACCCGGGTCCAATCAAAATATTTTACTCATCAAGACGAATCGATGGATACCCCACATGATATATTTTGTTTAAAAGTCTTTAATTAAAAATCTAACTCCGCTCCATGGGGGGTCTCGCGGACCCGGGTCCAATCAAAAAATTTTACTCATCAAGACGAATCTATGGATACCCCACATGATATATTTTGTTAGAAACTCTTTGTTGGAAAATCTAACTCCGCTCCATGGGGGGTCTCATGGACCCGGGTACAATCAAAATATTTTACTCATCAAGACGAATCGATGGATACCCCACATGATATATTTTGTTTAAAAGTCTTTAATTAAAAATCTAACTCCGCTCCATGGGGGGTCTCGCGGACCCGGGTCCAATCAAAAAATTTTACTCATCAAGACGAATCGATGGATACCCCACATGATATATTTTGTTAGAAACTCTTTGTTGGAAAATCTAACTCCGCTCCATGGGGGGTCTCGCGGACCCGGGTCCAATAAAAATATTTTACTCATCAAGACGAATCGATGGATACCCCACATGATATATTTTGTTTAAAAGTCTTTGATTAAAAATCTAACTCCGCTCCATGGGGGATCTCGCGGACCCGGGTCCAATCAAAAAATTTTACTCATCAAGACGAATCCATCGATACCCCACATGACATATTTTGATTAATAATTTTTAATTAAAAATCTAATTCCTCTCCATGGGGGGTCTCATGGACCCGGGTACAATCAAAATATTTTACTCATCAAGACGAATCTATCGATACCTCACACGATATATTTTGCTAAAAAGTCTTTGTGTAAAAATCTAACTCCGCTCCATGGGGGGTCTCATGGACCCGGGTCCAATCAAAAAATTTTACTCATCAAGACGAATCTATCGATACCCCACATGACATATTTTGATTAATAATTTTAATTAAAATCAATCTCTGCTCCATGGGGGGTCTCGCGGACCCGGGTGCAATTAAAAAATTTCATTCATCGAGACGAATCGATCGATACCCCACATGATATACTTTGCTTGAATTTTAAAAAATGTTCCATGGGGGGTCTCATCGACCCGGTGCCATCAAAATGGTTGAATCTGACAAAATCTGCAAGTCGCTTCTGATTGGTTCAAACTTTTGGAAATTGGGTTTAAAAAGCGCTCACTCTTCGTTGGAAATCAGTCGCGGCCGCGGCTTCACCTTGTGAAGATGTGCCTCTCCAAAAGACTTGGGATATGTGCCTTGCCGAAAGACTTGCCGACTACCATGCCGTGACTCTGCCGTACTATTTGCCGGGATGATCTGAAACATTTGCCGTCGACCAGGAGCAGTGCCTCGCCGAAAAACTTGTGATATGTGCCTTGCCGAAAGACTTGCCGACTACCATGCCGTGACTCTGCCGTACTATTTGCCGGGATGATCTGCAACATTTGCCGTCGACCAGGAGCAATTGTAGACACGTCTTTACTCGAAGAAGCACTTTTGGAAAATGATATGGATAGCCATCCTTACTTGCCGAAGCTGTGAGTATTTTTTTTTTTTTTTTTTTTTTTTTTTTTTTTTTTTTTTTTTTATATATATATATATATTTTTTTTTTTTTTTTTTTTTTTTTTTTTTTTTTTTTTTTTTTTTTTTTGACATATTGTGTTTAAAAGCTCCAGCAAACCTGGGATCCTTACTGTATCGACCAGTGCTTGGAGTTCATCGTTACGATGGATGAGTCTACAGCTGAATATGATTGTGCTTAGGGACCGCTGCGGCCGCTGCTCTCTTTCCTACTATGCCTTTTGCTTTGTGTGTTATTTTCCAACATTGTCTGCGACTAGCCTGGCCAACTGGAAGTGGATAATGTCTTTCTCTCTGCATGACGCTTATTTTTTTGCTTTTCCGATTGAATTTTCCGATAAAACAATCATATTGAGCTGTTGGCATGTGTCGTAACGAGATTCATCGAGGATCCACCAGGTACGTATAATTTTTTTTCAGATGGAGAATGCCAGATGGAATATACCAGCCATGAGATTATGCCAGATTTCCAGATGGAATATGCCAACCATGAGATGATTCCAGTGTGCCAGTTGGGATTCCATCGAGTTGTTATCCGCAGCTTGGTGGCCATCGTTTTGCAACCGCATTTCGATGGTTGGAGATGGAGGATGATGACAATCACGACGATTGTTGTCGAGAAGAGCAACGGATATTTTTTTCAGGTGGAGAATGCCAGTTGGGATTTCATCGAGTTGTTATCCGCAGCTTGGTGGCCATCGTTTTGCAACCGCATTTCGATGGTTGGAGATGGAGGATGATGACAATCACGACGATTGTTGTCGAGAAGAGCAACGGATATTTTTTTCAGGTGGAGAATGCCAGTTGGGATTCCATCGAGTTGTTATCCGCAGCTTGGTGGCCATCGTTTTGCAACCGCATTTCGATGGTTGGAGATGGAGGATGATGACAATCACGACGATTGTTGTCGAGAAGAGCAACGGATATTTTTTTCAGGTGGAGAATGCCAGTTGGGATATACCAGCCATGAGATTATGCCAGATTTCCAGATGAAATATGCCAACCATGAGATGATTCCAGTGTGCCAGTTGGGATTCCATCGAGTTGCAACCGCATTTCGATGGTTGGAGATGGAGAATGCCAGATGGAATATACCAGCCATGAGATTATGCCAGATTTCCAGATGGAATATGCCAACCATGAGATGATTCCAGTGTGCCAGTTGGGATTCCATCGAGTTGTTATCCGCAGCTTGGTGGCCATCGTTTTGCAACCGCATTTCGATGGTTGGAGATGGAGGATGATGACAATCACGACGATTGTTGTCGAGAAGAGCAACGGATATTTTTTTCAGGTGGAGAATGCCAGTTGGGATTCCATCGAGTTGTTATCCGCAGCTTGGTGGCCATCGTTTTGCAACCGCATTTCGATGGTTGGAGATGGAGGATGATGACAATCACGACGATTGTTGTCGAGAAGAGCAACGGATATTTTTTTCAGGTGGAGAATGCCAGTTGGGATATACCAGCCATGAGATTATGCCAGATTTCCAGATGGAATATGCCAACCATGAGATGATTCCAGTGTGCCAGTTGGGATTCCATCGAGTTGCAACCGCATTTCGATGGTTGGAGATGGAGAATGCCAGATGGAATATACCAGCCATGAGATTATGCCAGATTTCCAGATGGAATATGCCAACCATGAGATGATTCCAGTGTGCCAGTTGGGATTCCATCGAGTTGTTATCCGCAGCTTGGTGGCCATCGTTTTGCAACCGCATTTCGATGGTTGGAGATGGAGGATGATGACAATCACGACGATTGTTGTCGAGAAGAGCAACGGATATTTTTTTCAGGTGGAGAATGCCAGTTGGGATTCCATCGAGTTGTTATCCGCAGCTTGGTGGCCATCGTTTTGCAACCGCATTTCGATGGTTGGAGATGGAGGATGATGACAATCACGACGATTGTTGTCGAGAAGAGCAACGGATATTTTTTTCAGGTGGAGAATGCCAGTTGGGATATACCAGCCATGAGATTATGCCAGATTTCCAGATGGAATATGCCAACCGTGAGATGATTCCAGTGTGCCAGTTGGGATTCCATCGAGTTGCAACCGCATTTCGATGGTTGGAGATGGAGAATGCCAGATGGAATATACCAGCCATGAGATTATGCCAGATTTCCAGATGGAATATGCCAACCGTGAGATGATTCCAGTGTGCCAGTTGGGATTCCATCGAGTTGTTATCCGCAGCTCGGTGGCCATCGTTTTGCAACCGCATTTCGATGGTTGGAGATGGAGGATGATGACAATCACGACGATTGTTGTCGAGAAGAGCAACGGATATTTTTTTCAGGTGGAGAATGCCAGTTGGGATTCCATCGTTTTGCAACCGCATTTCGATGGTTGGAGATGGAGGATGCCAGATGGAATATACCAGCCATGAGATTATGCCAGATTTCCAGATGGAATATGCCAACCATGAGATGATTCCAGTGTACCAGTTGGGATTCCATCGAGTTGCAACCGCATTTCGATGGATGGAGATGGAGAATGCCAGATGGAATATACCAGCCATGAGATTATGTCAGATTTCCAGATGGAATATGCCAACCATGAGATGATTCCAGTGTGCCAGTTGGGATTCCATCGAGTTGTTATCCGCAGCTCGGTGGCCATCGTTTTGCAACCGCATTTCGATGGTTGGAGATGGAGGATGCCAGATGGAATATACCAGCCATGAGATTATGCCAGATTTCCAGATGGAATATGCCAACCATGAGATGATTCCAGTGTACCAGTTGGGATTCCATCGAGTTGTTATCCGCAGCTCGGTGGCCATCGTTTTGCAACCGCATTTCGATGGTTGGAGATGGAGGATGATGACAATCACGACGATTGTTGTCGAGAAGAGCAACGGATATTTTTTTCAGGTGGAGAATGCCAGATGGAATATACCAGCCATGAGATGATTTTTTTTTCAGGTGAGATGGAGGAAGATGACATCGCGACGTATGTCATCGAGAAGAGCATTTCCGTAGTTGCATCCGCAGCTATGATGGGCCTTGTGAGAATTCTGTAGTCGCTACGGTGGCTATGATGCACATTTTGTTGACCGTAACTGAGGTAGTTTTTCCGTAGTAGCTTTAGCTGCTATGAGTATTTATGGCCGTAAAAATGAGCTCAGTGTTGGACGATATATGTGTGTTTACGTGTGTTTATGTGTGTTTACGTGTGTTTACGTGTGCTTATGTGTGTTTACGTGTGCTTATGTGTGTTTACGTGTGCTTATGTGTTGGTCATGACCTTATCCATGGATATAGTGTTTATGCTAGTTTTTAGATTTAGTTTTAGAATTAGTTTTAGAATTAGTTTTAGAATTAGTTTTAGAATTAGTTTTAGAATTAGTTTTAGATTTAGTTTTAGATTTAGTTTTAGATTTAGTTTTAGATTTAGTTTTAGATTTAGTTTTAGATTTAGTTTTAGATTTAGTTTTAGATTTAGTTTTAGATTTAGTTTTAGATTTAGTTTTAGATTTAGTTTTAGATTTAGTTTTAGATTTAGTTTTAGATTTAGTTTTAGTTTTAGATTTAGTTTTAGATTTAGTTTTAGATTTAGTTTTAGATTTAGTTTTAGAATTAGTTTTAGAATTAGATTTAGTTTTAAGTTGGATGATGGTACCTCATCCCTCACTAGTGTGGATCTAGTGATTTTTTTGCTGTTTGGATGACTTTGAAAATTGATCCTGTTACATGTCTGTAAATATTAATGTCTGTAATGTAAATATTAATGTCTGTAATGTAAATATTAATGCCTGTAATGTAAATATTAATGCCTGTAATGTAAATATTAATGCCTGTAATGTAAATATTAATGCCTGTAATGTAAATATTAATGCCTGTAATGTAAATATTAATGCCTGTAATGTAAATAATAATGTCTGTAAAAAATTTTTGACTTGTCAATAAAAAAATTGTCTCATCAAAATGCGTCATCACTTTGAATGTTTACACAAAGACTTTCTATCAAAATATATTATGTGGGGTATCCATAGATTCGTCTCGATGAGTAAAATTTTCTGATTGGACCCGGGTCCATGAGACCCCCCATGGAGCGGAGTTAGATTTTTAATCAAAGACTTTTAAACAAAATATATCATGTGGGGTATCCATAGATTCGTCTTGATGAGTAAAATATTTTGGTGGTCTCTGTTTTCAGTTGTACCAACCATGGTACAATTTTAAATTTTCCAACAAAGAGTTTTAAACAAAATATATCATGTGGGGTATCCATAGATTCGTCTTGATAAGTAAAATTTTTTGATTGGACCCGGGTCCATGAGACCCCCATGGAGCGGAGTTAGATTTTCCAACAAAGAGTTTTAAACAAAATGTATCATGTGGGGTATCCATAGATTCGTCTCGATGAGTAAAATTTTTTGATTGGACCCGGGTCCGTGAGACCCCCATGGAGCGGAATTAGATTTTTACACAAAGAGTTTTAAACAAAATATATCATGTGGGGTATCCATAGATTCGTCTTGATGAGTAAAATTTTCTGATTGGACCCAGGTCCATGAGACCCCCCATGGAGCGGAGTTAGATTTTTACACAAAGACTTTCAAACAAAATATATCATGTGGGGTATCCATAGATTCGTCTCGATGAGTAAAATTTTCTGATTGGACCCAGGTCCATGAGACCCCCCATGGAGCGGAGTTAGATTTTTACACAAAGACTTTCAAACAAAATATATCATGTGGGATATCCATAGATTCGTCTTGATGAGTAAAATTTTTTGATTGGATCCGGGTCCATGAGATCCCCCATGGAGCGGAGTTAGATTTTTACACAAAGACTTTCAAACAAAATATATCATGTAGGGTATCCATAGATTCGTCTTGATGAGTAAAATTTTCTGATTGGACCCGGGTCCATGAGACCCCCCATGGAGCGGAGTTAGATTTTTACACAAAGAGTTTTAAACAAAATATATCATGTGGGGTATCCATAGATTCGTCTTGATGAGTAAAATTTTTTGATTGGACCCGGATCTGCGAGACCCCCATGGAGCGGAGTTAGATTTTCCAACAAAGAGTTTTAAACAAAATATATCATGTGGGGTATCCATAGATTCGTCTTGATGAGTAAAATTTTTTGATTGGACCCAGGTCCATGAGACCCCCCATGGAGCGGAGTTAGATTTTTACACAAAGAGTTTTAAACAAAATATATCATGTAGGGTATCCATAGATTCGTCTTGATGAGTAAAATTTTCTGATTGGACCCAGGTCCATGAGACCCCCCATGGAGCGGAGTTAGAATTTTACACAAAGACTTTCAAACAAAATATATCATGTGGGGTATCCATAGATTCGTCTCGAAGAGTAAAATTTTCTGATTGGACCCAGGTCCATGAGACCCCCCATGGAGCGGAGTTAGATTTTCCAACAAAGAGTTTTAAACAAAATATATCATGTGGGGTATCCATAGATTCGTCTTGATGAGTAAAATTTTTTGATTGGATCCGGGTCCATGAGATCCCCCATGGAGCGGAATTAGATTTTTACACAAAGAGTTTTAAACAAAATATATCATGTAGGGTATCCATAGTTTCGTCTTGATGAGTAAAATTTTTTGGTGGTCTCTGTTTTCAGTTGTACCAACCATGGTACAATTTTAAATTTTCAAGCAAGGTATATTGTGTTGGACATCTATAAACTCGTCTCGATGAGATAAACATTTCGGTGACCATTTTTAGAAAATTTCTCGGCAATAGAGACAAGCTACACATCAGATTTTTTTGGAGCTGTCAACTTTAGAATTTCTTGGAGCTCGCAACTTTAGAATTTCTGTGACACTGTACATCGTTATACGTTTAAAAAAAAAAAAAAAAAAAAAAAAAAAAAAAAAAAAAAAAAAAAAAAATTTTTTTTTTTTTTTTTTTTTTTTTTTTTTTTTTTTTTTTTTTTTTTTTTTTTTTTGATAAAACAAAATGACACTAGATGCCTACAGTTATCAAGTATCTACTCATTCCTTTTCTCGTTCCCTGTCATCGATCGGCAGTTCAACTTTATCATCGTCAACTGGATCTCTGGTTGAATTTGAAACACCTTCAAATAGAGTCAACGTCAATTCAATAGATCCAAGAATTTTATTTAACTCAGTATATGATTCTTTATACGTTTTCAGATCCTTCACCAGAATTTTAAAACGGATATCAGTCGGATCTAACATATTTAAAATACGTCCAATATCACCCATGATAACTACAGCACCCTCAGAGACGTACCTTCGCTCTCGATACATGCTTTCACGATACACATTAATCTCACAGTCTAGGTGACCGTTCCTCAATTCCTTCATCTTGTTTAATCTTAAATCTTTTTCAGACGTTGCTTGCGCCATGATAAGAAGTAGATATTAAAAAAAAAAAAAAAAAAAAAAAAAAAAAAAAAAAAAAAAAAAAAAAAAAAAAAAAAAAAATCCTTTTTTTTTTTTTTTTTTTTTTTTTTTTTTTTTTTTTTTTTTTTTTTTTAACATTGTTGTTTTTAAAGCAAGCGTCAAGTCTTTGCAGGCCTCAGAAAACCAAGTTCTACATATCCAAAAGATTGTTTTGCTTGTTCAGCTAAACCTTGCTTGACTATGGATGATATTCTAAACACTGTTTCGACGCTCGAGCCAGAAAACTTTACCAATGAGCAGCAGTATGCAACTACTACATGGTTGTTTTATAAGGAATTGACTCTTGCTCAAAACAACCCACATATAACGCATGAGACTCTGGTGATTCGCATTTTAAAAAGATTGGCGGAAGAAAATTTCAAATTATCATGGACTGCGATACAAGAAACCATAAAGCAGGGGCAATGTTTGATGGATGCCGAATTGCATAAAATGTTGCAAGATCTTTGGAAGCAGAGGAAAAAAACTCAGAATGCTGAAGACCAGCATTGCGTTGAACGAGTGCTGGGAAGAGATTACGTTAGATCAACAGATTTGTCAAGGATAGCAACCTGCTTCAATCGCTTCGTCAAGGACAAGAGGGAGTTATGGATATTTTTTGCCGTCGACGGATTCTTGGGAGATGATTTAAAATCATATGTAGATGCCTTTAAATTTGGACCGGACGACATCAAAGGGAAGCATATAAGAGCAATTCGTCAATTGTATCGAGATTTTGATGGCATCGCTACTCCCAAACATATGAAAGAAGTTTTGGAAGGTGTGTTTCAAGGGAAAGGAAGCATATATTCAAATTTTTACTTGGAAAAAATTGGAAAAGATGTCGTAGATGTGGCAAGCTGGCGCTTGGATTTACATGAAAAATGGAAAAGGAAAAATGGAGAGGGTGAGGAAGGAGATTGCAGCAACAAACGACCTGGTGGAGATTGCAGCAACAAGCGACCTGGCGATGGTAGAGAAAAAAGCCACCACAAAAAAATTAAAGTTAAACACGTTGAAGAAGAGGATGATGTAACAGAAGAAGATTGAAAAAAAAAAAAAAAAAAAAAAAAAAAAAAAAAAAAAAAAATTTTTTTTTTTTTTTTTTTTTTTTTTTTTTTTTTTTTTTTTTTTTTTTTTTTTTTTTTTTTTTTTTTTTTTTTTTTTTTTTTTTTAACGTTGTATAAAAGCTGTAGAGCTGTAGAATGTCTTTCACATTTGGGTTGTAAGCAAGAGCAAAACGAGCTTTACATAGATTCTTCTCAAATATCAATATGAAAAGCAAATTAACCACGTCCTATGGACTTGTTGTGAAGACATCAACCAATAAAATTGTTCTCTTGCGTCGAAAGGTTCCATATTGTATACAGGATTTTTATCATTATCTACACAAAAAGAAGATACCGTACGAGAGTAATCAAAAAATTGTACATGAATGGTTTGAAAAGAAAATTCTTGTAAATTTGCCACAACACGATGTTATAGATTATCAACGCTATAAAAATGACGAGATATATGAGGACTTGTATGATTTCCCTCATGGTCAACTTCCATATTCAATCAAAAGACACGAAAAGATAAACACTATCAGTTTGTTTAAAGCTGCCTATCGGGAATTTGAAGAAGAAACTGGATTTCATTTTGATATTCCAAAATCAGAAATTGAAAATCTTCCCATGGTACATTTAACATTTAGAGGTTTGAATGGCGTTGTGTATGAGCAACATTATTTCTTGATTGAAAATGTGAAGCATTTAAAGAGACATTCCTATTTTAATTCATTTGCATCATCCTATGCTGCTGATAAACAGATAAAATCATGGGCTGATGATCGCCTCATATATCATGGTCAAGTGGTGTCCATGAATAAGGCTTTTAAACAAATGATGAAACAACAAGACATTAAATCAGATTTAAAACAATTGCTGTGTTTGAAAACTTTGGACATGCAAAAAGTGTTGAATGAATTACAAGTTGATCATGAGAAAAATAATCGTGAAACTTTTGATTCAACAAATTTAGTAAACATCATACAATCGTAAAAAAAAAAAAAAAAAAAAAAAAAAAAAAAAAAAAAAAAAAAAAAAAAAAAAAAAAAAAAAAAAAAATTCAACGTTTTTTTTTTTTTTTTTTTTTTTTTTTTTTTTTTTTTTTTTTTTTTTTTTTTTTTTTTTTTTTTTTTTTTTAATGGTTTTGTATTTAATACTAGCTGATCGAGCTAAAGAAACATTTCAATTCAAAAATGTTTGACTTGCTACGAGCCAAGCAGATTGTCGGTGATCACTATTTTCGCATATTGCGATATATCGAGCCGGACATTCTGGCAGCATTCATTAATCGTTGGTCGAATCTACTCGAAATGTATTCACGAGAAGAGGATTTTATTTCATTTGATCCCAAAATTCCTGTATTGAATCGTTTGGTTCCTAAAGCAGTTGGTGTCCTCATTGTACCATTTCCCAATACCAAAGTCTTTGGATTGATGAAAGGTGTCAGTGTTTTCCCTATGTATCCTTTTCGGATTTGTAAAAAACATGAGACGGTATGCAGCCGAGAGGGTTTGGATGTGCTCATCATGTACTTGGAAATGACTGGAATTGAGCGAATCGGGTTTCTAAAGACGAGACATACGGACAAAATCATTTCCCCGCTCCGAGAAAAATTTTCAAATTTGAAAATTTATGGTCCCAGTTCCTTTGGCGCGTTCAAGTTGGTGTGTGCTAAGCTGTCGACGTAATGTAATTTAAAATATCGACCAAGTTTTTCTTTTCGGATGGATACGATATTACAACAGGTGCTTCTTTCATCCAATCTAATAAATAACGATAATGAAAAATATCATATTTTCGATGATTATCCAAACGAATAGCCGGTATATACGTTTCCAATGATTCAGTGGGCTCGTACGAAAACACACCATTGTTATCGATCAACACGTACCAGTTTTGTGGGAAAATACGCACTACCCTAAATTCATTCCACGAATACACGAGGGCAAAACGATTGTGATGCGGTCGACCCGGAATCGGATCTACATGGAACAATAATAACAATAGACAAAGAATGGTAAAGAGAAAATACATCTTGTTCTTGATTTTGATCATTACCATCATTAATCTATTTTACAAGCCATTTTTGAACGAGTCCCCCGTGGCAAATTTATTGCAAGGCCCGTGGATATCCACCGTCAACGCGTTTACTGGGGGGAGAGACTCGTTTCAACACTGTGCAAACGGGATAAACTCACACACACATTTTTCACTGATGCATGGTATAGAGGGTCGCAATGTATTCATTTTGTAAAGAGATAAAAAACACAGATTCATAAAAAACTCGTTTATTGGACGTCTACCCACAAAAATATACATGTTCAAATGATTTACAAGGGATGAGATGCACTCACGTTTAATGGTGAGGAATTGGTTCCATCGTTATATGAAGAAACTTTGAAATGCCACCCGTCACCGCTATCCACCGATGACAGTTCTCATGTGAACAGTATACACATCTGCCCAAGGGTCGGGTGGCATCTTGTTTCAAAACGACCGTTTTCAGGTCCTTTGCATGATGAAATTGCGGCAGCCTCGCCAGTACCTCGCCCCATTTGGTTTTTGTGACAGCGTCTGTCAACACCAAATTGCGCACTCTCATCTCATACAATTGCTCCAGCAGCACTTGAGGGCGGATGGGTCCATCGACAGCTCGGAAAACGTACCCATTTGTGAGGGTGTGGCCGTCATTTCTTATGCAAAGCACAGCAAATGAGTGGGTATGCTGGCCAGAAAAATACATTTTACGCCTCGGTTCATACTTTTTTCGTGGATGGCTCGTCTCTTGAATGGTTGGAGGAGGCCTTTGTGGATGAGCGTCGCTGGAGACGCTGGGTTTTGGAGATGGATCGGATGGTTTGAACGCCCTCGAGGAGTTGGAGGCGACGGATGTCTGGCAAGAGTCCTTGGTGCGGCTGCTGGATGGCTGGGAGGGCCTCGAGACGGGAGATTTGGTGAACCGTTTCGTTGGTTTGGAGTGACTTCTTGGTGGATAGACGCGAGAGGGGGCCATCTGTACGATCGAGCGTGGCTTGGGTTTCTTGTCAGGGGGTGAGTCTACAAGCATGGGTGGAGAGGCTGGCTCATGGAGTGGAGGCTCAGGCGTGGGTGGCAGTGGAGAAATTAGGCTCGGTAGATCAAAATCCACAGCAGTGGGTGTCGGAGGCGATGGTGAAGGCGCCAAATGGATATTCACTTCGGCAAAGTCGTCGTCGTCAGAGAAGATGGGATTGTAATCGAGATTTTCATCCATGGTTTGAAGAGCAGAGAGAACTGGCAGTTGAGGATCGCTGGTTCTGAATGATTTGAAGGCTCAAGTCTCGGCCTTATATACTGCTCAAGCAGGAAGTGAAACAGGATGTTTTCAAAATGGCGAAATTTTTTTTCATGGGATGGGAGCCAAGAATGGGTGGAGAGCAAATTTAGTTTTGTGGGTGTACTTTCAATGTTGTCTAAAGGTCAAGTCGAAGCTGTAGAGGATTTCCAAAGATTTCAAACTTTAATCTACGCTGAAAAAAATATAGATGTTGATGTCTCGAAGTCAAGTCTTTCCCAACGCTGGATACTGTTCAAACTCTTGCAAATTGTGACAGCACAAATAAATTCTAAAGTTGCGGGTTCCGAGAAATTCTAAAGTTGCAGGGCCTGTTGCTACGGTATTTCTTGGCCATTTCAATCATCACGTGATCGTCCCATTGCGCCACATTGTGCAACATCCTGCCTGAGAGGTATAAAAGACCGACTCTCTGGCAGTCTGCTTCACACACTCTCTGACTAGCGATCTTTTCTCTCTTACGAGCGAAATGGATAGCAAAATTTGTCTCTATCTCAACGCCGATGGATACATCGTAAACGGCATATTTGAATGCCGTGAATTGGCCTTTACGTTTCCTGGACGGTATTCAAAATTTGGATCCTACCAATTTAAACTTTCTTCGCTGCCAAAGACAGTTTATGAAGAAAACATGGCTCAGCATGTCTTTGACAAAATCCATGGACTGCCGGCAATTGGTGGATACATGCACTCTATGATGGTGGGCTTTGTAATATCGGAACTTTGCGAGAATTACAAAAGCAAAAAGAGACCGTATGTTGCCATAAAGGGAAACAAACACCTTGCCAAAATTTTGGATGGACTGAAAATTAAATACGTTGATCTCGAAGTGTTGGGCTGTCCTCGATTCGAACTTTTGAATCGAAATGAGACTTCAACTTGTGGGAAGCACCATAGAGACCTTCGATGTGGCCAAGCTATGGTGGTGGCCTACAAAGAATGGACTGAGGAAAACTGCTAATGGTTTAATCTCTTTTTCCTTAAAAAGAGGGCAAAAAAATGGGGAAACCTCCTTTTTGGGAGGTTTCCCCATTTTTTTGCGATGTATAATGTGCCAAGATTGGATGTACAAGAAAATAAAACTTGTTAATAACTTGAAAATAAAACTTGTACAAGAAAATAAAACTCTATTGCCGAGAAATTTTCTAAAATGGTCACCGAAATGTTTATCTCATCGAGACGAGTTTATAGATGTCCAACACAATATACCTTGTTTGAAAATTTAAAATTGTACCATGGTTGGTACAACTGAAAACAGAGACCACCAAAATATTTTACTCATCAAGACGAATCTATGGATACCCCACATGACATATTTTGATTAATAATTTTTAATTAAAAATCTAATTCCTCTCCATGGGGGGTCTCATGGACCCGGGTCCAATCAAAATATTTTACTCATCAAGACGAATCGATGGATACCCCACATGATATATTTTGTTTAAAAGTCTTTAATTAAAAATCTAACTCCGCTCCATGGGGGGTCTCGCGGACCCGGGTCCAATCAAAATATTTTACTCATCAAGACGAATCGATGGATACCCCACATGATATATTTTGTTAGAAACTCTTTGTTGGAAAATCTAACTCCGCTCCATGGGGGGTCTCGCGGACCCGGGTCCAATCAAAATATTTTACTCATCAAGACGAATCGATGGATACCCCACATGATATATTTTGTTTAAAAGTCTTTAATTAAAAATCTAACTCCGCTCCATGGGGGGTCTCGCGGACCCGGGTCCAATCAAAAAATTTTACTCATCAAGACGAATCTATGGATACCCCACATGATATATTTTGTTAGAAACTCTTTGTTGGAAAATCTAACTCCGCTCCATGGGGGGTCTCATGGACCCGGGTACAATCAAAATATTTTACTCATCAAGACGAATCGATGGATACCCCACATGATATATTTTGTTTAAAAGTCTTTAATTAAAAATCTAACTCCGCTCCATGGGGGGTCTCGCGGACCCGGGTCCAATCAAAAAATTTTACTCATCAAGACGAATCGATGGATACCCCACATGATATATTTTGTTAGAAACTCTTTGTTGGAAAATCTAACTCCGCTCCATGGGGGGTCTCGCGGACCCGGGTCCAATAAAAATATTTTACTCATCAAGACGAATCGATGGATACCCCACATGATATATTTTGTTTAAAAGTCTTTGATTAAAAATCTAACTCCGCTCCATGGGGGATCTCGCGGACCCGGGTCCAATCAAAAAATTTTACTCATCAAGACGAATCCATCGATACCCCACATGACATATTTTGATTAATAATTTTTAATTAAAAATCTAATTCCTCTCCATGGGGGGTCTCATGGACCCGGGTACAATCAAAATATTTTACTCATCAAGACGAATCTATCGATACCTCACACGATATATTTTGCTAAAAAGTCTTTGTGTAAAAATCTAACTCCGCTCCATGGGGGGTCTCATGGACCCGGGTCCAATCAAAAAATTTTACTCATCAAGACGAATCTATCGATACCCCACATGACATATTTTGATTAATAATTTTAATTAAAATCAATCTCTGCTCCATGGGGGGTCTCGCGGACCCGGGTGCAATTAAAAAATTTCATTCATCGAGACGAATCGATCGATACCCCACATGATATACTTTGCTTGAATTTTAAAAAATGTTCCATGGGGGGTCTCATCGACCCGGTGCCATCAAAATGGTTGAATCTGACAAAATCTGCAAGTCGCTTCTGATTGGTTCAAACTTTTGGAAATTGGGTTTAAAAAGCGCTCACTCTTCGTTGGAAATCAGTCGCGGCCGCGGCTTCACCTTGTGAAGATGTGCCTCTCCAAAAGACTTGGGATATGTGCCTTGCCGAAAGACTTGCCGACTACCATGCCGTGACTCTGCCGTACTATTTGCCGGGATGATCTGAAACATTTGCCGTCGACCAGGAGCAGTGCCTCGCCGAAAAACTTGTGATATGTGCCTTGCCGAAAGACTTGCCGACTACCATGCCGTGACTCTGCCGTACTATTTGCCGGGATGATCTGCAACATTTGCCGTCGACCAGGAGCAATTGTAGACACGTCTTTACTCGAAGAAGCACTTTTGGAAAATGATATGGATAGCCATCCTTACTTGCCGAAGCTGTGAGTATTTTTTTTTTTTTTTTTTTTTTTTTTTTTTTTTTTTTTTTTTTTTTTTTATATATATATATATATTTTTTTTTTTTTTTTTTTTTTTTTTTTTTTTTTTTTTTTTTTTTTTTTTTTTTTTTTTTTTTGACATATTGTGTTTAAAAGCTCCAGCAAACCTGGGATCCTTACTGTATCGACCAGTGCTTGGAGTTCATCGTTACGATGGATGAGTCTACAGCTGAATATGATTGTGCTTAGGGACCGCTGCGGCCGCTGCTCTCTTTCCTACTATGCCTTTTGCTTTGTGTGTTATTTTCCAACATTGTCTGCGACTAGCCTGGCCAACTGGAAGTGGATAATGTCTTTCTCTCTGCATGACGCTTATTTTTTTGCTTTTCCGATTGAATTTTCCGATAAAACAATCATATTGAGCTGTTGGCATGTGTCGTAACGAGATTCATCGAGGATCCACCAGGTACGTATAATTTTTTTTCAGATGGAGAATGCCAGATGGAATATACCAGCCATGAGATTATGCCAGATTTCCAGATGGAATATGCCAACCATGAGATGATTCCAGTGTGCCAGTTGGGATTCCATCGAGTTGTTATCCGCAGCTTGGTGGCCATCGTTTTGCAACCGCATTTCGATGGTTGGAGATGGAGGATGATGACAATCACGACGATTGTTGTCGAGAAGAGCAACGGATATTTTTTTCAGGTGGAGAATGCCAGTTGGGATTTCATCGAGTTGTTATCCGCAGCTTGGTGGCCATCGTTTTGCAACCGCATTTCGATGGTTGGAGATGGAGGATGATGACAATCACGACGATTGTTGTCGAGAAGAGCAACGGATATTTTTTTCAGGTGGAGAATGCCAGTTGGGATTCCATCGAGTTGTTATCCGCAGCTTGGTGGCCATCGTTTTGCAACCGCATTTCGATGGTTGGAGATGGAGGATGATGACAATCACGACGATTGTTGTCGAGAAGAGCAACGGATATTTTTTTCAGGTGGAGAATGCCAGTTGGGATATACCAGCCATGAGATTATGCCAGATTTCCAGATGAAATATGCCAACCATGAGATGATTCCAGTGTGCCAGTTGGGATTCCATCGAGTTGCAACCGCATTTCGATGGTTGGAGATGGAGAATGCCAGATGGAATATACCAGCCATGAGATTATGCCAGATTTCCAGATGGAATATGCCAACCATGAGATGATTCCAGTGTGCCAGTTGGGATTCCATCGAGTTGTTATCCGCAGCTTGGTGGCCATCGTTTTGCAACCGCATTTCGATGGTTGGAGATGGAGGATGATGACAATCACGACGATTGTTGTCGAGAAGAGCAACGGATATTTTTTTCAGGTGGAGAATGCCAGTTGGGATTCCATCGAGTTGTTATCCGCAGCTTGGTGGCCATCGTTTTGCAACCGCATTTCGATGGTTGGAGATGGAGGATGATGACAATCACGACGATTGTTGTCGAGAAGAGCAACGGATATTTTTTTCAGGTGGAGAATGCCAGTTGGGATATACCAGCCATGAGATTATGCCAGATTTCCAGATGGAATATGCCAACCATGAGATGATTCCAGTGTGCCAGTTGGGATTCCATCGAGTTGCAACCGCATTTCGATGGTTGGAGATGGAGAATGCCAGATGGAATATACCAGCCATGAGATTATGCCAGATTTCCAGATGGAATATGCCAACCATGAGATGATTCCAGTGTGCCAGTTGGGATTCCATCGAGTTGTTATCCGCAGCTTGGTGGCCATCGTTTTGCAACCGCATTTCGATGGTTGGAGATGGAGGATGATGACAATCACGACGATTGTTGTCGAGAAGAGCAACGGATATTTTTTTCAGGTGGAGAATGCCAGTTGGGATTCCATCGAGTTGTTATCCGCAGCTTGGTGGCCATCGTTTTGCAACCGCATTTCGATGGTTGGAGATGGAGGATGATGACAATCACGACGATTGTTGTCGAGAAGAGCAACGGATATTTTTTTCAGGTGGAGAATGCCAGTTGGGATATACCAGCCATGAGATTATGCCAGATTTCCAGATGGAATATGCCAACCGTGAGATGATTCCAGTGTGCCAGTTGGGATTCCATCGAGTTGCAACCGCATTTCGATGGTTGGAGATGGAGAATGCCAGATGGAATATACCAGCCATGAGATTATGCCAGATTTCCAGATGGAATATGCCAACCGTGAGATGATTCCAGTGTGCCAGTTGGGATTCCATCGAGTTGTTATCCGCAGCTCGGTGGCCATCGTTTTGCAACCGCATTTCGATGGTTGGAGATGGAGGATGATGACAATCACGACGATTGTTGTCGAGAAGAGCAACGGATATTTTTTTCAGGTGGAGAATGCCAGTTGGGATTCCATCGTTTTGCAACCGCATTTCGATGGTTGGAGATGGAGGATGCCAGATGGAATATACCAGCCATGAGATTATGCCAGATTTCCAGATGGAATATGCCAACCATGAGATGATTCCAGTGTACCAGTTGGGATTCCATCGAGTTGCAACCGCATTTCGATGGATGGAGATGGAGAATGCCAGATGGAATATACCAGCCATGAGATTATGTCAGATTTCCAGATGGAATATGCCAACCATGAGATGATTCCAGTGTGCCAGTTGGGATTCCATCGAGTTGTTATCCGCAGCTCGGTGGCCATCGTTTTGCAACCGCATTTCGATGGTTGGAGATGGAGGATGCCAGATGGAATATACCAGCCATGAGATTATGCCAGATTTCCAGATGGAATATGCCAACCATGAGATGATTCCAGTGTACCAGTTGGGATTCCATCGAGTTGTTATCCGCAGCTCGGTGGCCATCGTTTTGCAACCGCATTTCGATGGTTGGAGATGGAGGATGATGACAATCACGACGATTGTTGTCGAGAAGAGCAACGGATATTTTTTTCAGGTGGAGAATGCCAGATGGAATATACCAGCCATGAGATGATTTTTTTTTCAGGTGAGATGGAGGAAGATGACATCGCGACGTATGTCATCGAGAAGAGCATTTCCGTAGTTGCATCCGCAGCTATGATGGGCCTTGTGAGAATTCTGTAGTCGCTACGGTGGCTATGATGCACATTTTGTTGACCGTAACTGAGGTAGTTTTTCCGTAGTAGCTTTAGCTGCTATGAGTATTTATGGCCGTAAAAATGAGCTCAGTGTTGGACGATATATGTGTGTTTACGTGTGTTTATGTGTGTTTACGTGTGTTTACGTGTGCTTATGTGTGTTTACGTGTGCTTATGTGTGTTTACGTGTGCTTATGTGTTGGTCATGACCTTATCCATGGATATAGTGTTTATGCTAGTTTTTAGATTTAGTTTTAGAATTAGTTTTAGAATTAGTTTTAGAATTAGTTTTAGAATTAGTTTTAGAATTAGTTTTAGATTTAGTTTTAGATTTAGTTTTAGATTTAGTTTTAGATTTAGTTTTAGATTTAGTTTTAGATTTAGTTTTAGATTTAGTTTTAGATTTAGTTTTAGATTTAGTTTTAGATTTAGTTTTAGATTTAGTTTTAGATTTAGTTTTAGATTTAGTTTTAGATTTAGTTTTAGTTTTAGATTTAGTTTTAGATTTAGTTTTAGATTTAGTTTTAGATTTAGTTTTAGAATTAGTTTTAGAATTAGATTTAGTTTTAAGTTGGATGATGGTACCTCATCCCTCACTAGTGTGGATCTAGTGATTTTTTTGCTGTTTGGATGACTTTGAAAATTGATCCTGTTACATGTCTGTAAATATTAATGTCTGTAATGTAAATATTAATGTCTGTAATGTAAATATTAATGCCTGTAATGTAAATATTAATGCCTGTAATGTAAATATTAATGCCTGTAATGTAAATATTAATGCCTGTAATGTAAATATTAATGCCTGTAATGTAAATATTAATGCCTGTAATGTAAATAATAATGTCTGTAAAAAATTTTTGACTTGTCAATAAAAAAATTGTCTCATCAAAATGCGTCATCACTTTGAATGTTTACACAAAGACTTTCTATCAAAATATATTATGTGGGGTATCCATAGATTCGTCTCGATGAGTAAAATTTTCTGATTGGACCCGGGTCCATGAGACCCCCCATGGAGCGGAGTTAGATTTTTAATCAAAGACTTTTAAACAAAATATATCATGTGGGGTATCCATAGATTCGTCTTGATGAGTAAAATATTTTGGTGGTCTCTGTTTTCAGTTGTACCAACCATGGTACAATTTTAAATTTTCCAACAAAGAGTTTTAAACAAAATATATCATGTGGGGTATCCATAGATTCGTCTTGATAAGTAAAATTTTTTGATTGGACCCGGGTCCATGAGACCCCCATGGAGCGGAGTTAGATTTTCCAACAAAGAGTTTTAAACAAAATGTATCATGTGGGGTATCCATAGATTCGTCTCGATGAGTAAAATTTTTTGATTGGACCCGGGTCCGTGAGACCCCCATGGAGCGGAATTAGATTTTTACACAAAGAGTTTTAAACAAAATATATCATGTGGGGTATCCATAGATTCGTCTTGATGAGTAAAATTTTCTGATTGGACCCAGGTCCATGAGACCCCCCATGGAGCGGAGTTAGATTTTTACACAAAGACTTTCAAACAAAATATATCATGTGGGGTATCCATAGATTCGTCTCGATGAGTAAAATTTTCTGATTGGACCCAGGTCCATGAGACCCCCCATGGAGCGGAGTTAGATTTTTACACAAAGACTTTCAAACAAAATATATCATGTGGGATATCCATAGATTCGTCTTGATGAGTAAAATTTTTTGATTGGATCCGGGTCCATGAGATCCCCCATGGAGCGGAGTTAGATTTTTACACAAAGACTTTCAAACAAAATATATCATGTAGGGTATCCATAGATTCGTCTTGATGAGTAAAATTTTCTGATTGGACCCGGGTCCATGAGACCCCCCATGGAGCGGAGTTAGATTTTTACACAAAGAGTTTTAAACAAAATATATCATGTGGGGTATCCATAGATTCGTCTTGATGAGTAAAATTTTTTGATTGGACCCGGATCTGCGAGACCCCCATGGAGCGGAGTTAGATTTTCCAACAAAGAGTTTTAAACAAAATATATCATGTGGGGTATCCATAGATTCGTCTTGATGAGTAAAATTTTTTGATTGGACCCAGGTCCATGAGACCCCCCATGGAGCGGAGTTAGATTTTTACACAAAGAGTTTTAAACAAAATATATCATGTAGGGTATCCATAGATTCGTCTTGATGAGTAAAATTTTCTGATTGGACCCAGGTCCATGAGACCCCCCATGGAGCGGAGTTAGAATTTTACACAAAGACTTTCAAACAAAATATATCATGTGGGGTATCCATAGATTCGTCTCGAAGAGTAAAATTTTCTGATTGGACCCAGGTCCATGAGACCCCCCATGGAGCGGAGTTAGATTTTCCAACAAAGAGTTTTAAACAAAATATATCATGTGGGGTATCCATAGATTCGTCTTGATGAGTAAAATTTTTTGATTGGATCCGGGTCCATGAGATCCCCCATGGAGCGGAATTAGATTTTTACACAAAGAGTTTTAAACAAAATATATCATGTAGGGTATCCATAGTTTCGTCTTGATGAGTAAAATTTTTTGGTGGTCTCTGTTTTCAGTTGTACCAACCATGGTACAATTTTAAATTTTCAAGCAAGGTATATTGTGTTGGACATCTATAAACTCGTCTCGATGAGATAAACATTTCGGTGACCATTTTTAGAAAATTTCTCGGCAATAGAGACAAGCTACACATCAGATTTTTTTGGAGCTGTCAACTTTAGAATTTCTTGGAGCTCGCAACTTTAGAATTTCTGTGACACTGTACATCGTTATACGTTTAAAAAAAAAAAAAAAAAAAAAAAAAAAAAAAAAAAAAAAAAAAAAAATTTTTTTTTTTTTTTTTTTTTTTTTTTTTTTTTTTTTTTTTTTTTTTTTTTTTTTGATAAAACAAAATGACACTAGATGCCTACAGTTATCAAGTATCTACTCATTCCTTTTCTCGTTCCCTGTCATCGATCGGCAGTTCAACTTTATCATCGTCAACTGGATCTCTGGTTGAATTTGAAACACCTTCAAATAGAGTCAACGTCAATTCAATAGATCCAAGAATTTTATTTAACTCAGTATATGATTCTTTATACGTTTTCAGATCCTTCACCAGAATTTTAAAACGGATATCAGTCGGATCTAACATATTTAAAATACGTCCAATATCACCCATGATAACTACAGCACCCTCAGAGACGTACCTTCGCTCTCGATACATGCTTTCACGATACACATTAATCTCACAGTCTAGGTGACCGTTCCTCAATTCCTTCATCTTGTTTAATCTTAAATCTTTTTCAGACGTTGCTTGCGCCATGATAAGAAGTAGATATTAAAAAAAAAAAAAAAAAAAAAAAAAAAAAAAAAAAAAAAAAAAAAAAAAAAAAAAAAATCCTTTTTTTTTTTTTTTTTTTTTTTTTTTTTTTTTTTTTTTTTTTTTTTTTAACATTGTTGTTTTTAAAGCAAGCGTCAAGTCTTTGCAGGCCTCAGAAAACCAAGTTCTACATATCCAAAAGATTGTTTTGCTTGTTCAGCTAAACCTTGCTTGACTATGGATGATATTCTAAACACTGTTTCGACGCTCGAGCCAGAAAACTTTACCAATGAGCAGCAGTATGCAACTACTACATGGTTGTTTTATAAGGAATTGACTCTTGCTCAAAACAACCCACATATAACGCATGAGACTCTGGTGATTCGCATTTTAAAAAGATTGGCGGAAGAAAATTTCAAATTATCATGGACTGCGATACAAGAAACCATAAAGCAGGGGCAATGTTTGATGGATGCCGAATTGCATAAAATGTTGCAAGATCTTTGGAAGCAGAGGAAAAAAACTCAGAATGCTGAAGACCAGCATTGCGTTGAACGAGTGCTGGGAAGAGATTACGTTAGATCAACAGATTTGTCAAGGATAGCAACCTGCTTCAATCGCTTCGTCAAGGACAAGAGGGAGTTATGGATATTTTTTGCCGTCGACGGATTCTTGGGAGATGATTTAAAATCATATGTAGATGCCTTTAAATTTGGACCGGACGACATCAAAGGGAAGCATATAAGAGCAATTCGTCAATTGTATCGAGATTTTGATGGCATCGCTACTCCCAAACATATGAAAGAAGTTTTGGAAGGTGTGTTTCAAGGGAAAGGAAGCATATATTCAAATTTTTACTTGGAAAAAATTGGAAAAGATGTCGTAGATGTGGCAAGCTGGCGCTTGGATTTACATGAAAAATGGAAAAGGAAAAATGGAGAGGGTGAGGAAGGAGATTGCAGCAACAAACGACCTGGTGGAGATTGCAGCAACAAGCGACCTGGCGATGGTAGAGAAAAAAGCCACCACAAAAAAATTAAAGTTAAACACGTTGAAGAAGAGGATGATGTAACAGAAGAAGATTGAAAAAAAAAAAAAAAAAAAAAAAAAAAAAAAAAAAAAAAAAAAAAAAAAAAAAATTTTTTTTTTTTTTTTTTTTTTTTTTTTTTTTTTTTTTTTTTTTTTTTTTTTTTTTTTTTTTTTTTTTTTTTTTTTTTTTTAACGTTGTATAAAAGCTGTAGAGCTGTAGAATGTCTTTCACATTTGGGTTGTAAGCAAGAGCAAAACGAGCTTTACATAGATTCTTCTCAAATATCAATATGAAAAGCAAATTAACCACGTCCTATGGACTTGTTGTGAAGACATCAACCAATAAAATTGTTCTCTTGCGTCGAAAGGTTCCATATTGTATACAGGATTTTTATCATTATCTACACAAAAAGAAGATACCGTACGAGAGTAATCAAAAAATTGTACATGAATGGTTTGAAAAGAAAATTCTTGTAAATTTGCCACAACACGATGTTATAGATTATCAACGCTATAAAAATGACGAGATATATGAGGACTTGTATGATTTCCCTCATGGTCAACTTCCATATTCAATCAAAAGACACGAAAAGATAAACACTATCAGTTTGTTTAAAGCTGCCTATCGGGAATTTGAAGAAGAAACTGGATTTCATTTTGATATTCCAAAATCAGAAATTGAAAATCTTCCCATGGTACATTTAACATTTAGAGGTTTGAATGGCGTTGTGTATGAGCAACATTATTTCTTGATTGAAAATGTGAAGCATTTAAAGAGACATTCCTATTTTAATTCATTTGCATCATCCTATGCTGCTGATAAACAGATAAAATCATGGGCTGATGATCGCCTCATATATCATGGTCAAGTGGTGTCCATGAATAAGGCTTTTAAACAAATGATGAAACAACAAGACATTAAATCAGATTTAAAACAATTGCTGTGTTTGAAAACTTTGGACATGCAAAAAGTGTTGAATGAATTACAAGTTGATCATGAGAAAAATAATCGTGAAACTTTTGATTCAACAAATTTAGTAAACATCATACAATCGTAAAAAAAAAAAAAAAAAAAAAAAAAAAAAAAAAAAAAAAAAAAAAAAAAAAAAAAAAAAAAAAAAAAATTCAACGTTTTTTTTTTTTTTTTTTTTTTTTTTTTTTTTTTTTTTTTTTTTTTTTTTTTTTTTTTTTTTTTTTTTAATGGTTTTGTATTTAATACTAGCTGATCGAGCTAAAGAAACATTTCAATTCAAAAATGTTTGACTTGCTACGAGCCAAGCAGATTGTCGGTGATCACTATTTTCGCATATTGCGATATATCGAGCCGGACATTCTGGCAGCATTCATTAATCGTTGGTCGAATCTACTCGAAATGTATTCACGAGAAGAGGATTTTATTTCATTTGATCCCAAAATTCCTGTATTGAATCGTTTGGTTCCTAAAGCAGTTGGTGTCCTCATTGTACCATTTCCCAATACCAAAGTCTTTGGATTGATGAAAGGTGTCAGTGTTTTCCCTATGTATCCTTTTCGGATTTGTAAAAAACATGAGACGGTATGCAGCCGAGAGGGTTTGGATGTGCTCATCATGTACTTGGAAATGACTGGAATTGAGCGAATCGGGTTTCTAAAGACGAGACATACGGACAAAATCATTTCCCCGCTCCGAGAAAAATTTTCAAATTTGAAAATTTATGGTCCCAGTTCCTTTGGCGCGTTCAAGTTGGTGTGTGCTAAGCTGTCGACGTAATGTAATTTAAAATATCGACCAAGTTTTTCTTTTCGGATGGATACGATATTACAACAGGTGCTTCTTTCATCCAATCTAATAAATAACGATAATGAAAAATATCATATTTTCGATGATTATCCAAACGAATAGCCGGTATATACGTTTCCAATGATTCAGTGGGCTCGTACGAAAACACACCATTGTTATCGATCAACACGTACCAGTTTTGTGGGAAAATACGCACTACCCTAAATTCATTCCACGAATACACGAGGGCAAAACGATTGTGATGCGGTCGACCCGGAATCGGATCTACATGGAACAATAATAACAATAGACAAAGAATGGTAAAGAGAAAATACATCTTGTTCTTGATTTTGATCATTACCATCATTAATCTATTTTACAAGCCATTTTTGAACGAGTCCCCCGTGGCAAATTTATTGCAAGGCCCGTGGATATCCACCGTCAACGCGTTTACTTGTCCTTTATATGGATTTAAGTGTCCCTCGGACGAGGCCTGTGACTGTCATCAAATCTGCGGAAATGGAGATTACGTATCCTTTCAGGTGATGGAGGGTGAATCCATATATTTAATGGATCAGAAACTGGTACCGGGAACGTATTGTTTACCCAGAGGAGTCGGTGAGTGCAATCAAACAACATCGCATCACGTTTTTTCGTCATCGGGTTGGACCTGTATTCCGAGGAACAAATCCATTTTTCAAAATCCATGTTACAGTGATGATGCTCGAGACAACAGTAAAAATGTGCTGTGGGACCATTTGAAAAACAAACTTGCGGAAAATATTGAAAATGTCTACGAAACTTTGTCTGATGGAAAAACGTTGCGTTTCCGATGCAAATGTGAATCTCCTGATGCCCGTGGACACGCTATGGTAAACACTTTACCTTTTACGTGTTCAGTTGATTATTGCATTCAAGACATTCCAAATCCCTTGCCCATGATGAAGTTTATCGATAACAAATGCGAGTGCGGACCTTATTTACACGAAAGAGATGAAACGTCTCGTTGTGTGGTGGAACGCTCACGGGTGGAGCAAAACGTTTTTACCGGACGCGTCAATTGTATGACAAACTTTAGTTGGAATAAGAGACCCATTTTTTGTCCATTTGATGAAGAGGCGTTGAGTTTTCGCGTACCCGTGAAATCTGGAAATTCTCCTTTAGATTTTGTTTCAATGGCCATTCAATAGACAAGGATAATTAAAGAACATGTCTTGCAAGCGTACCCAGCCTATCGAGTATTACGATTTAAAAATGTTGAAAGCGCAAAACTTGCGTTTGGATCGACTGGTAGATTCCGTTGCCGTGAGAAACGAGTATCGTATCAGCAAATTCAAAATCAAAAGCCACGTTTTAAAAGACTTTTACACAGTGCCAAGAGAGTTGGTACGAGAGTTTAAACCAGAAGCCATTGCTCACGTAAAAAATATACAAACGGGGCTGGTAGACTATGGTTTTCTATACAATATTATTGACGATCGCGATCGGTGCTCCCATGCAGTATACATTAAATATAATGATTTTTCCTTAATAGAAAAGAATGCATTGTCTGAAATTGAAGAGATTGCCAAGGAATTTTATCCAAAGGAAACGGAAAACTTTGATGCAACGTGCTTGTATCTACTGATATTTTATGCGTTGCTAGTCAATCGACACGCCAACTGGCTCACAATTGATTATGTGACAAACTGTAACATGAATCACCAATATGCTGCTCATATGGATTGGTTAAACTACAACAAAACTCAATGTACATTGTAAAAAAAAAAAAAAAAAAAAAAAAAAAAAAAAAAAAAAAAAAAAAAAAAAAAAAAAAAAATTTTTTTTTTTTTTTTTTTTTTTTTTTTTTTTTTTTTTTTTTTTTTTACGCGTGGTATATTTAAACCAAGCTTTGAGTCTAGAGGATCTCAACCCATCAGGATTTTTTGAAGCTCTCACAACTTGCACATTTTGTTTTGATAAAGAATGTTTGACCATGTCTGACGATTTGGGTTACGGATGGTCTTTTCCTACTCCGACAAAGACAAGTTGGTTGAATTGGAGCTCGTGATATTACCCTAGCCATCGTCTAGCATACTCATTACAACGGGCCTTCTCTTGCGGTAATCCGTATCACGTTTATTGCCATCATCCGGGGGTGAGCATGTTTAAAGCAATAAAAAAAGCAATAAAATCTAAAAGTTCAAAAAGTGACAGGTGCAGATGTAAGTATCAGAGTTATACCCAAAGCTTCTGGTTTGATTTTTTTGAAAACTTTGGAGCAATTTCTAAAGGTTGGGATTTGAATATGTGGAAATACAATTCTTCACTTGAGAAGAAAGACATGTTGGTTAAAAATGTGAAAACAGATTGCTCAATTTGTTTGACTACCTATGAACCATATGACGTTGTAAATGAAGGTGGATGCAAACACATTTTTCATAAGACTTGTTTACAAAATTGGATGCTGATAAACGACTCTTGTCCAATTTGCCGAGACAGATTACAATCTCCATACCTATAAAAAAAAAAAAAAAAAAAAAAAAAAAAAAAAAAAAAAAAAAAAAATAAAAAAAAAAAAAAAAAAAAAAAAAAAAAAAATTTTTTTTTTTTTTTTTTTTTTTTTTTTTTTTTTTTTTTTTTTTTTTTTTTTTTTTTTTTTTTTAAGCTTTAAATACTAGTGGTTCGAGGCTTACTCACGTTAAAGAATGTTGTACTCGATCCGCTGGGAAAAGGTGCTTCCAGTCTTCAACAAGAAAAATTATGAACCTCACGTTATTCATGTCAAAACCACGTTTCTAGATGAGTCTGCACAAATTAACCAAGTCACTCGAAAATATAAAGAGTGGATAGGCGTTTGTACAAACCATATTGAAAAGGTGGTGGAATCCATTAAAGAAAATTTTCCAAATTGTCCCGTCCACCATGTTTGCTTGGGATCTACTCGCAAGATTTTACCCTATTTTGAATCGCGATTGCATTCCGGAAAACTGGATTCGCCCAACAAACCATTTTACAAGGTGTTTGTCAAAAATGTTTCAATTGCTGATGTTGGAAGGCTCTTGTCCAAGTACAAAATGAGTTATTACGAAAAAGAGGATTGGTTGGTACGGCTGTACATTGATCTTTGCTTCAATTACAATTCTACTGGATTTTTTTACAAATGGTACACCGTGTCTCATCAGTCTGAGTGGCTAATGGAATCGTTTCACATGCATCCGGAACAAACACAGTCTCCCCCTTGGACCATTGGAGCGTTTGATTTGGAAACGGTGCCGATGGATGGGACCGATCATATTCCAAACGGAATGGACAAATCTGATGAAATTGTCATGATTAGTTTGTACAAATGGAATAAGCGGGACGGTGTGCGCAAATGGCTATTGTACCGTTTGCCTTGCGAGATGGAGGACCTTTCCATGGAAAACACAATCGCTTACACCTCCGAACGACACATGTTGAACGATTTTCACGTGTTTATTCAAGATTGTCATGTTTTAACTGGTTACAACATTACTGGATTTGACATTCCATGCGTGTTTGCACGCTTGCTGTGGTTAAAAATGTACAAAATCTTGAAACTGTACACCTCCCAACGCGTGGGCACGACCACCGTGGCCACGTTTCAAAACAAGTTGGTTTTGGATTTGTATCAGTATTTTCTCGTCTTTTCAAAGTACGATTTACCAGGATTGAAATTGGATGATGTGGCGCGGGCAAAACTCGGTGAAACCAAAGTACCCATCCATTCAACGGGTCTTTGGTCTTGGTATACGCATCCCAACGTGACTCCCTCTCTCGTTCTCTCCGATCAGGTGGAGGAATGTTTCAAAATTTTACAGCCGCGTCGCTTGCTTCAGCATCAATTTGGAACGTTCAAAGACTATATTCGTTATTGTTTAAAGGATTCCTTTCTAGTATACAAGCTCTTTACCAAAGAAATGGTCTTGTCGTTTTTAGTGGAACGAGCCAATTTCACTGCTTGGGATGCTGGGCGTGCGTTGTACATGGGTAATTCCAGTTTTTTGTTGGAACTGTTTAAAACGTATGGTACGCGATTGGGTTATTTTTTCAACAGCAAGTTTATGAAGAGTCCCATCGATCCCAAAAAATTCAATGCGTTGATGGTGACCAACGCCAAAACATATCAGGGAGCGTTAAATTATTGTATCCCTCAAACGGCTTACGAGGACGTGGCCGAAATGGATTTTGTGAGCATGTATCCGAGTGCCCTTCTCAATTGCAATCTCTGTTACAGCACCTGCACCATTTTGACGAGAGAAGAATGGTTGACCTCCCCCAACACGCAAACCATGTTGGCCATTCCGTACAAGATTCACGGAGACGAGGATTTCGAAAAAAATGTAAACGTCGAGAACTTTCGATATCCATTTTACGAGTCGCAATCGTTTGTCATGGTCATCAACCCCCACACCCAGGGTTTCTTACCTTGTATCGTAGAGCATTTTATCGAATTACGTAAATCACATCAGCGCCAATACAAGGAGACCAAGGATATTTATCATCACAATGTCCAACTGTGCATCAAAATTTTGATAAATTCCCTCTACGGCATCATGGGCAACAAACAATCGTGTCTGTCGTACTTGCCCATTGCCATGATTATTGTGACACTCGCGCGCTATCAATTGCTGGGGTCGTACCACTACTGTAAGAGTTTGGGCTATCGCGTGTGTTATGCCGACACCGATAGCTTGATGGTGGAAAAATGGCCGTACGAGCATTGTGACAGCATCAACGCTTTTCTAAACTTGCCTCACGTGGAGCTCAAATATGAGAAACGCATCAAAAGATTGCTCGTCTTATCCAGAAAGCGCTACATTTACGAATCGCTTCAGGGACAAGTGGTGGCCAAATGTTTTCAGAAACGGGTGAATGAACTCGTTGAATTCATGACAGCCTTAGTGTTGGAAAATGTGTGGAATTTTATCTATTCGACCCATTCAACTCCTATGGCCATACAAGATGTGCCGGAAAATGCCGTATCCAAGGCTTGGATGGAGGAGGGTCTTTCCTTGGAAAGCCGTGGATGGTTACTGTGGGTCGAATTGATTCAAAAGGCTTGTTACAAATGCAGAGATCCGACAAAATACTCAGTCATCAAGAAAACAAAACACATGAGCGAGTACAAATCCAAAAATTGCGCCGCTTACCGCATGTTGGAAATGTACCCAGAAAAAGCAAACGATTACATTGAATACACGTATTCTCGTGCAGATGTCAGCGAAAAACATTGCCGATCGTTTATCATGAATGCGCGAGATTGCAAATGGGTGGATTATGCGCAAATGTTTATCAACACCAAAAAGACATTTTGTATCTTGTTAAACATGGCTTTTTGGAAAAGATCAAAAACACCTGTAGAAGAATGCGACATGGTCATGAATACATTGAAATGGAAGCAATTTATGCATGCTGAATTGTTGCATTGGCACGCTCGAAAACAAAATATTGTCATGCTGGTGGAAAAGGGAATAAAATACACATTCAGTGTCAACAATCATGTGGCGGATAAAAAAGTGCGTGTCAGACGAAAATTGCAGCCGGACGAGTGTGAAGGGTCCATTACCAACCGCCCAGTTAAATCTAAAAACACAATACCTGTAAAAAATAAAACTCTGGAAAAGAAGCAATCTGCAACGCTTCCAAAGAAGAGCAAATGTGATTCCAAAGCGTCTACCACACCCAAGAAAAAACGCGTGATGGAAGCATCTGCCACTCCCAAGAAAAAACGCGTGATGGAAGCATCTGCCACTCCCAAGAAAAAACGCGTGATGGAAGCATCTACCACTCCCAAGGAAAACGAAAATGTGAGAACGCTGAATCCACTGCTCCCAAGACGAAAAGAAAATACCCAATGGATGTTATAAAGGCAGCTGTTAAACGAGCAAACTTTAAGATGAGCAAAAAAGATAAATAAAGATGGATCCACATAGGCAATGCCAAATTAATATCTACAAGGAAAAAGTACGTCGGGACGTAAAGAGGATACAGGAAAACATTTCTTATCTCAAATATAATTTGTCAGACTTGCTTAAAAAATTTACCAAAGATGAACTTCAATATATCGTTTTGAAAAGAGAAATTGATGTAGTCGACTCAATAAACACTCAGTTTTTCAATGCCATGAATCACATGGAAGAGCAGGTATTGATTCGCCAAATTACAGATTGGGTGCCAATTGAACCAGAGAAATAGGTTTCTCAATACATCTTCTACGACACGCAAAAAAAAAAAAAAAAAAAAAAAAAAAAAAAAAAAAAAAAAAAAAATTTTTTTTTTTTTTTTTTTTTTTTTTTTTTTTTTTTTTTTTTTTTTTTTTTTTTTTTTTTTTTTTTTTTTTTTTAATACAAGCAGCAGCTCTAGAAAAAAATTACTTGATGCTATGAAATCTATGGATGATCTTACCAGAGAATTGCTGACCAACTTGCAAACTGAATACCCTTCCGATGATCCAACTGAAAATGAAATCCCTGAAGCGTTTGATTTTTATGATTGGATGACCACACTCGCTTCCACAGTTTCGACAGAAAAGAAAACGCAACCTGTTGTGATACGTGAAAGCTTATTTGCTCGTGTCCTAGGCAGTCGTGTCCTTGGCGCTCGTGTCCCACCCTCCTCACATTCAACAAAACTGGCTCACAGACTCTTATCCGGACGTTATTGGTTTGAAATAATTATTGAAATGGATAAAATTAGAACGAAGAAGCCAAACACTTGCGCAAAATATCCCGAACCCCCTCTTTGTCTTTTACACGATATTCGACCTTTTAGACTTGGGAAAACGGCGAAACGTGATCTGGTGGGGAGATCATTCTCATTGGGTTTTCCAACATGATACGACAAAACAAGTTTATGATGTGGGTGACAGCATTAGCGCTAGTCATTTTTTTACTGTATTTTTATTACATGACGCCATCTAATGCCTTGTCCGTTTCCAAACCCTCCAATCCATACGTCTCTTCCAAACCAACGTTTACTCAACAACTCGAGATGAATGGATCCACATTTCAATACTCGACCAACTCTACCGTCGATTGGAAAGTAGATTTACCCGATGAATTCAAAATTCAAGACGAAGCCATTACTTTGGGAGATGTTTGCCACGGTCAACCCAACGGTTTTCGCGTGTTGGCTACTGGAAAACCCTTATACGAATACTTGAAAAGAGATAAAACTCTCGAAAATAACGCACAATTTGAACCTAATGCCACTACCACGTTACGAGACAAACGAGTTTTTTACTTTACGTGCCAAGGATCCCAAATTAATAAACTGCACATGTGTCCTCCCGGTCACTTGTTTTCCAACCAACAATGTGAACTTATCCAACCCTGCTCGGGTGAAAAGGATGGAAAACGGTTTGTCCATCCTTACGATTCAAATTTGTATTATGAATGTGAAAAGGGAACGAGAGTGGCTAAAAAATGCCCTTCCGATGAAATTTTCATGCACGACAAATGTGTCAACACGTCCGATTCGTCAGTGTATTGCCAGTTTCACAAGGAACCCAAAATTTTAAATTCAAAGACGCTACTCGTATGTCGAGACAATCAAATTACGTACGACTCGTGTCCAGAGGGGTTTCGATATTTCGACAAACCCGTATGTGAGTCGGACGCCTGCTTCAATGTACCGGATGGAACGCTCATCCCCCTCCCCGATCAGCAAAATGGACCTTTCACATTTTCGCCAGGATATAGCGTGTGCAAGGTTGGTAAAGTGGTAGATGTTAAAGTGTGTTCTCAAAATTGGGATCCCTATTTATCCGAAGGGGATGATTTGACTCATTTACCGCTCGTGTTTGATGGCAAGAAATGCTCCATACCTTCATTTGGTAAAAACGTCCACTCTACCGATCCAGAGATTGTGGTGCCAGCCTATAACTTTCTAAAACACGTACCCAACTGGAAGTATTCATCCCAGATGGATCGCGTCACGGGTTACGAGTGCAAAGAGACGCGAAAACGAGTGCATTTGGATCCGGGGCAGCGGATAAACAAACGATTTAAGCGAGAATCGGCGTGTGACGACACTGTTCAAAAAGTACCAGTCGGTGGGCAACCCGACGCGTATTACGATTGTCAGACGGAAATGGTCGAGCAATGCCCGGCGGGCCACTATTTCGATACCAAATTGTGCTTACCTCGCCAACAAAATGTCTTTTCGTTCGAAGGACTCGATTTCTTTTCGTTTGATTCGTTGAGCATCAGTAATTGGATTATGCCCTGGAACTACAAGCTACCCGCAAAAACCTGCGAGGTGTCTGAAACGTATTTGGAAACGTATAACGTGTGCAGTCATCCAGAGTGCGCAAAATATCCGTTTCTTTCCCTCATACCCTCGTTTAAACTGTCGCTCGAAGACGGTTCGCAGTGCCTGATGGAAAATGAAAAGTTGATTAAAAAGGACTCGCTCGAAAAACGTTTATATTGGTCTCAGAGGCCCGTGGAGAAGACGTACAAAGATCCATGCGTTCCTGGGAATCGACTCCAGTCTGGAAATTTCGTGTGGGACTCTACCATTTACATGACGTGCGATGAAACCGAACCCTTTTTATTTTGCCCATCCTCCAGCACGACGGGCATTGCACTGATACAAGGTAAAAAATTTGCTTGTATGGCACCAAGTATGAGTTTTACCATGCCAAGCTACTCTATGGTCTATTTTACAAAAAACCAAGTCAAAAGAATAGTGTGGGGAGATCCCTCTCCAATTGTCAGGATTGACGGCGTTGATGTCCCCATTCCAAAAGAAGGGTACGCAATCGATGAGAAAAAATACCCCCACGGGTTTAATTTGCAAACGTTTCGAAATAACGTCATTGTAGAATACCAATACCAACCAACTTACCCGCCTGACGTGGTGTTGACAGAAGACTTGCAAGGTCGAGTGTCTAGATTTGGGGGTGGATTTTTAATGAAGAGAGCAGACTTTACAACGAGATCTTTGGGTTTTCCAACCTACAAGTTGAATTACAAGGCGATTGACTTTGAAATGGAATGAGAAACAAGGATGGGTGACCGATCCATTATACACGGTGTATTGTTTTATACGACAGTTTACGTAAACTGTATATTGCTTTCTGTCGCTGTTTTAACTGGTAGATGGATATTTTTACTATTGATTTTGTTGACAATCGGTTTGACTGCCTACATGATGTACATGACGACCCACAATGACGAACACTTGAAATCGGTTGGAGTCTGGGTGGAAAATTTATTTTCCCAAGGAATGCAACGAGTGAAAGAAATGATTCCAACATAAAAAAAAAAAAAAAAAAAAAAAAAAAAAAAAAAAAAAAAAAAAAAAAAAAAAAAAAAAAAAAAATTTTTTTTTTTTTTTTTTTTTTTTTTTTTTTTTTTTTTTTTTTTTTTTTTTTTTTTTTTTTTTTTTTAAATAATTTATTTATATCGAGTTTCATCTCAATACTAGAGAAGCAGTCTATTGAAGCAAGTAATTCACCATTTCAAATGGAATCGTTATTCTCTGATGAAACTTGTACCAAGTGGATGGAGAGAAAACAGCAGCGTGATTGTTGCAATCAACCAGATTTCCACAATGTCTTACGCCAAGATCGCGCAATAGATGAACCACCTAGTCTGTATCACGTTTGTAAGAATTGTGGCTGTTGTATAAAAGTGAAGACTACAACATGACAGTTACAATTGTTTAAATCTTGGAGCTCTCAAATTTAGAAAATCTTGGAGCTCTCCACTTTAGAATTTCTGTTACTAAAATAATATACGTTAAAAAAAAAAAAAAAAAAAAAAAAAAAAAAAAAAAAAAACTTTGTGTATTTAAGCAATACTTTGAGTCTCGATGCTAAAACACATTAGATTGAAATAAAGGGCATACATGGATCGTCCATTCACGTCTGAAGAAATTTTACAAACGACATATGCTGGTCTGGAAGCATTTCTACAAAGCAATTTGGATCCTGGTTCATTTCAATCGTTCCTAATTCAAAAGAATAACCTCTTCCCCACTTGGAATCACTTGTGGGAAAGACTCCACTTTTGGCTCGCCAATCATTCATTGGATCACCGTGATGAAACCATTTCAAGTTTAGCCTATATGTTGTCATCAGATCCATCTTTTCATAAAAATTTACAAAACTCTTTAACTTTCCACGAAACATTTTGGAATCAAGTGTATTTGAATTTGCTTACAGCAAAGGAGCGAATACAATGTTGAGCGTATCCATTTTGGAACCTTTTGGAATTTTATCCCTCGCGAGCGGTTTACTGTACTCTATTGGTGTTTTGACATTGCAGACCCATGAAACTATATTTCGTTTACATTTCATTGTGCTTACATTGATTATTTTTCTAGCACTCGTGTCCATTACCATGTTTAAATACTTGAAATATCGGTATACATGTGAGAAAATGGATGATATTGTAGCATCTATGAAAATACGATAGGCAAGTTTAAATCATCTCTGTAAAACCGAACCACATCACCCTTTTTCCATCCACACAACAAAAAATACTCTAAAGGTATGGAAATGCAATCAGGACTGGCCTCTATTCGTTGATAGTGAACATTTTGCAATGTGGTTAAAAACATTCTACAAGCCAAATCAAATTTTTCGGAAAATACTTGACCATCCTCATATTCCACACAGACTGTATTTGAATTGAAACCTATACTGTGTATGGGTTTGGTAGCGAGGTTTCTGATGACGCTTGCGTAAAATTCCATGATTTAAACAAGACGATGGAAACCCCAGATCTAGAAGCAATTTCTAAGGATCTTTTAACTAAACACCCTGTCTTTCAAAAGATTTTCAATGACAAACTCGAGTATGCCAATATCCAACCGGTTGAAAGTCAGGCGGCTGAAGAGGTGTACAAACAATATTATCCTAATGTACTCAATGGGAATTACAAATTGTTTCACAACATGTGGTATACGCAAAAGATGCAAGGTGACTTTGGTTCTCCAGAAGACTCACAATCAGAAAATTTCGAAACAGCTTGTTCACAAAATATATATGATGGTGCGAGACGCAAGTATCTAACTCCAAAGGTTGTGCAAAATGGCAGACGTAAAAAAGTTGAAAAGTTTGACTTGTTTGGGTTTATTTCGAAGAAACGAGCAAGCCAAAGCTTTCACCAACTGGTGTTTGAAGAATCTGAATACACAGATGATATCTTGAATGAAGTGCTACTCAACAATGAAAGAGAAAACGAACTCTTGGATGGTATTGCAGAGATGGCATCAGCATTGAACAACTGCAGCACATACAAGATTTTAAATCTGCACCCAGTGCAAAGTGTTAAATAGAGATAAAAAAAAAAAAAAAAAAAAAAAAAAAAAAAAAAAAAAAAAAAAAAAAAAAAAAAAAATTTTTTTTTTTTTTTTTTTTTTTTTTTTTTTTTTTTTTTTTTTTTTTTTTTTTTTTTTTTTAAATGTGTTTTTTAAAAGGTGGCGAGATCAGGGCTCATCAGCCAAACAGCTAAATAGGATTGAGCAGAACATTTATTTAAAGTTATGATTTTCACTGGGTATATAAGAAAAATAAAAAACAATTTTTTTTCTTTTGACAATGAAGAGAGATTCGGATGTGCATTATTCAACATTTTGACGAAAGAAATGACTTATTTGGAAGTACTTAATAATGACACAAGAAGACAATCGAATTTAAAACGCATTCCAAACAACGCCATTATTTTTGTGGATGGAATAAATCAACTCACACGTTTTCAAAAACTCTTTGGGTCATGTGATTCCATCAAAATTAAATGTTTAGATTCCATCAACTCTCAAGAATATCCCGATGCTATGAATCCTCTAATTTCATCTCTATCTGAATATGAAATACATCCTGCAAAAATACACATTAAATGTAAGGCTAGATTTTTGGCGAGAATAATTGAACCAACTGAGCTCCGAAATTGCAATCACAAGGATATTAACGTTTGTCCGAGCCTTTTCCAACTGTCTATGGCTGCAGTTTCTGATTCCATTGAAAGTTACGATGACTTAAATGGCTTTAAACTACCAAAGTGGTTTGAACACGAATTAAAATATAAATTTATTCAAAGAAAAACGGAACCTAAACTGAGACCAATCAGCTTTTTAATGGCTACCATTTTGGAAAACAAAATTTTAAAAGATTACCAAGGAATAGATTTTATTAATCCGAACATGAGCTGCGCTTTGAAAGACATGAAAAAGCAGTTGAAATTTTACAAGAGGTTTGTTTTTCAGAGACGTGTTGGATACCAAAATCTGAAATTTCGAATTTTAATGACTGAAGGATTTCAAGGTTGGATTGATGGTGATGATTTGATTGAGAACAGACACTTTACAGCTATTTTGAAAAACATACAAGGACATCATAGATATACTCATGTTGATGATGTGCATTTGCAAAAAGTTAAAGACTGTTTTGGCAACGTTTACGTAGTTGAATTTCATCTAAAAATTCGAAAATGTCGTCGAAATAAACGAAAGATTATAGTGTGCCTAGAAAAAGATAGAACACTCGTTGTTTATCTGACTTCAGTCATTTGTATAGATGACTTTATACGGGATGTAGCACCAGAATTATTTCTTGACATTATCTATGATAAATATCATAGATAAAAAAAAAAAAAAAAAAAAAAAAAAAAAAAAAAAAAAAAAAAAAAAAATTTTTTTTTTTTTTTTTTTTTTTTTTTTTTTTTTTTTTTTTTTTTTTTTTTTTTTTTTTTTTTTTTTTTTTTTTTTAATGTAGCTTTTATCTTGAGTTGTTGAAAAAAATTTTTTTATATGTGTTGTGATGGTGTAATAAAGACGTCTGCTGAAAGCAATGTCTGTGTATTTGCATCGAGTCAATACTGTGGAAGAAGCACCCGTCTCCGATGTATACCTCCTCTATAACCTTGCCGGCGGTATTTCTTATGTAAAAAAGCCAGATTATCTCCATTTTGCTCACCATTGGTGCTTACAAAATGCATTTATACCTTGCACGTTGGATTTGGCATCGGCCGAATGTCATTCCCTCGTTTTGGATTTGGATTTCCATGCTGATGGCCAAGCGACTGAATCCTTGTTCGATATCATCCTACCGCAGATACATTCCACCCTCAAAATGACATTTTTGACACATGTTAACCATTTTACGTATATTATTGCTACTCGATCCGATGGACATGGTGTTCACGTTCATTTACCAGAATTTCTCATATCGCACGACGATTACATACTGTTGTGTGAATCTTTGAAACCCATCTTGCGATATTCCATTATAAACAGGGGTACCTATACACTTGATATTTTACGAAACATGACGCTTTCGGGATCTGCTAAACTTAATACAAAACCCTATATGGCGCTTCAAATACATTACGTGGATGAGAAAAATGAATACATGATTGATTTCAGTAAGATGATGGATGTTCAACTCGAAAAAATTAAAAAATCATTTAAACGCGTCAAATACAATCTAGAGTCGTATTTTCGCAAATTTTTGTTTGTCGAAAAACAGCAGATTCGACAACACATTTTGAATTTTATGATGCCCGTCGCAACACCATTCCCAGCCTTGTATAAATTGTCCTATGCGACCCTGATTGGATCCATTCCGAATGAATCAAGTGATTTTCAAGCCATATGTTCATTTTCATACAAGAGTTCTTCGGTAATGGGATACATTTACAAAGGGAAAAAACTATTGTTTGACGGCACTCATTTCTTGAAAAGCCATCATTATTTACATTTCAATACATTTTTACTAAACAATTTCGAAACAAATAATGCTGCCTTAAAGAGTTGGTACGAGCGTGGAGCACTTTTGACACCAAGCTCTACCAATGTCAATCCAATTTTTCAAAAAATTAATCAAGGATTGCGAGAAAATAACGATAGGTTTGTAAGAGATCCTAATCCCATCAAGACCATCATGGAGTATAACGACGGCATATACTTTTTACCCATGTTTTATGCATTGTGCAAATGCTTAAACATTTCCTCTGTGGTGATGGTGTCGCATTTAAAAGGAACCTTGGACAAGGACTTTTTTCCACTTTTGGATCGCATGGAACTGGTGGATGAGGAACATACCAACGTCACCATGAAAGATTTCACTGAAGAAACCATCTATTTTTGTGGAAACAATTTGTGTGGTCGCTACGTCCGCAACAAGGACAAGCTCAAGCAAATTGTGTCCGATTCACAGCGGGCTATTCTGAGTGTGACGACGCCGCAGCAAATGGTGGAGCTGTATCGACGCATCCAAGAGAGTCACTTTCCCATCAAGGTGCTGCGCATGCTCAATTCATTACGAAAACCATCTACATACATTTGGAATTATTTGATTGAATCGTGGAAAGAAATTTCGAGCGAAAGTGAAAAGGAATCGCACTTGAGCAATTTGTGGCATTCCATCGTTTCGTGGTTGCACGAGTACAAGAGATGCGGCAAATTGGGTGGACCCGACGATGAAACGATTCAGAAATTTAACCTCAGGACAGTTACGGCCACCATTACGAGTGACTCTAATTTGGAACAGAAATACGTTCAAATGGATCGTCACAAGTGGTTTATCCGTTTACAGGACGGTTTACTGGACATTTTGACTGGACACATTGGAGCTACGGTACCCGAGTTGTTTTTATCCGATAAACGTCTCGGCATTGACGTTTCTAGGCAAGAAATGATCAAATTGTATCACAACTCTCCCGATTTGGAAAAATTGTACGAATTGATGACTGACAAATTTTTCTTTTTAAAATATTTAAAAGCGTTGTTTACGGATCGGACGGATGACTTGTTTGACACGTTGCACGAGATGATTCAAGAAGAAATGTCGCACATTGCTTACGATCCCTATGCAAAATCAATGATGCATTTTTATGTTCATTTGTGTAAATACACTGCATTTGAACACGATTTGCTCATGTATTTATGCGATGTGTTGGCAAGCATTTTCATCGCCACCAATTATGAGAGAAAATTTTTCGTATGTAAAGGCAAAACATCCAACGGAAAGAGCAAACTCTTTGAGATTCTAGGCCGCGTGTTTGGAGGCTATTACCATTGTATTCAATCGGACAATTTGAAACCCAGTAATGCCGCGGGCAACGCGACTCCCGACTTGGCTTCGACCATTTTCAACTGTCGCATCGTGACATCCGAAGAACTGGAAGGGAAATTGAACGAGAATCGTGTCAAACAAATTACGGGAAACTCTTGTGTAACCTTTCGAAACATGTATGAAGCCAGTCAAGGAGGCATACCCACGGCCAAGCTGTTTACTTCGACCAACAACGTACCAGATTGTCAAGCCACTGAAGCATTTCAAGATCGCGTCACAGCCATTCCCTTTTTGTCGCGATTTGTCAACAAGCCACCGAAAACAACTTCGGAACAAGTGCAGCTGAATCGATTTGGAAAAGATGAATTTGCCGTCGAAAGATCATTTGTGGGGTGCTTTTTAATACTCTTGTATCACTTGAAAAAACACATGAATATTAAAGATGGGTTGTTACATTATCGAGACGAACCTCCCAGTGTAGTGGAATATACCCAAATGTATTTGTTTAATACCGATATTTACAATCAGTTTAAAACGCATATGGATGTGCAAATGAGTGATGATCACATTACAACCATGACGGATCTTCGATCAGCTGTGCGTCAATTTCTAAAAAATACCAAAAATAATACAATTCCGGAGGCAGATTTGATTGTAAAGTTTGAGGAGGAATTTAGCGAATACCGTAAATCTGATTTACAATTGGGATCTGTACGTCACACTAGTATATTGGATCAAGAGGATGAGCCCTTGACATTTGAAAACAGCATCTTGCAAGAGGAAAACAAAAACAAAAGAAGTACTACGTTTGAAGATTTGGCCAACAAAAAACGAAAAGTGGAATCTGCAATTGTGTATTATGATCACATCATCATTAGAAACTTGCGAAGGACAGCAACAGAATCATAAAAAAAAAAAAAAAAAAAAAAAAAAAAAAAAAAAAAAAAAAAAAAAAAAAAATTTTTTTTTTTTTTTTTTTTTTTTTTTTTTTTTTTTTTTTTTTTTTTTTTTTTTTTTTTACGTTGTATATTAAAACCAAGCGTTGAGTCGTGATAATCTCATCTCACCAATTTTTTTCAAAGCTCTCAGAATTTGCAAAGTTTAAATGATGAAACATTTTGAAAAACTCTCAACGCCAAGACAACGCGAATATTAAACAACGCATCGCAAGCAACAAGGGATTAAGGAGGGTTGAGATAACGTCAACCGGCATATGCAATCACACAACATTTCGAGACCTGCTGGCAACTCTGAACCACGTACATACACTCCGTTACCTGTAGAGTCTTTGCAATACAGATACGGAGTATCATCTTTTACGTACTCGAGCAACAAATTCCAAGGAATCATTGAAATACCTTTACGATTTTTTGCCAAATACGGTGTACCGTCGCTTTGTCGCATTAAAAACGGTTTCCCTTCGTGCAGTAAGTAATACTCGTTACCGTGTTTGTCCACCGGATAACGCTGTGTACCATCATACATTTTTGCAATTTTGATACTTTCTCCTTGTTGTATTAAACAACTTTTCTTGTTTCGAAGAGGATAATACTCGTTTCCATTGACGTCACGAGCGTAAAACTCTTCACACTGCTTGTCACGAGCAAATGTATTATCTTGATGGTCTGGATATATTTGGTTTCCATACTTGTCACGGGCATAAACCTCATCACCCAATCTCTTTAAAAAAAACTTTTTATCTTTGGAATAATACTCGGAACCATTTCTTCGTCGTCGATAACGTTCCATGGCAGTCGATAATTACAAGATATCTCTCTTGTCTTTACAAGATTGCCCTATTCAATACCATCCCGAGGATGTGATTGAAGTGTTAAAAGCATGGCGCAAGAGTCACACCAACGAAACCAAATGTTCAATTTGCAAAGATGTGTTAAAATTTACAGAGGTGTCGTGGACAGTATGTTGTAAGCAGTTTTATTATGATGGTAGTATTCGGTCCTACCCCGTCAAATCGATTGCAGTCCCCACGCCTGGGTATATGTTTGCTTTACCCGTGTTGAAACGCACGTTGCACAAGTTTGGTATAGCATCGAATCAAGATTATTTAATTCTTCCCGATCCCATTTATTGGCAAGTCAAATCCACACTCACATATGAAAAAGTCATGAAATTTGTACAAGGTAAACCCATGACGCAACGTACCAAAGTGGTTCAACCCAAGGTAAAAGTAGACAAAATGTTGATTGATATCTTGGAAACGCCGCTGAATTACGGGAGCATAGCACGCAGATCAGGTGGCAAATACACCATCATGAGATATCATGGATTTGGCAAGCGATGCACCTTGTCCATGCGGGGCATGATTGTTCCGGACGCCACCTTACGACCCAACGAAATTCGATTACCTATCCACATTGTAAAATCGTTCAACTTGTACAAGAAATGGATCATTTTGAATCGTATGCCATCCCTGCAACCCGGTAATTTTGTAGGGTTGTACGTTTCGTCACCTGGGTGGGAATATGATTGTTTTGGAATTCCTTTGACCATTTTACAAGCGATTAACGGCGATTTCGATGGGGATGAGTGCAACCTGTACGTGATACCCAATGGTTTGTCGCAAGCCGAAGCCGCCACCATTTTAAATTCCGAATATTCTATGGGTTGTTTTGTCATGCAGGGTCCAAAGCTGACGCCCAACCAAGACATGTTGGTGGTCTATTTCTTAAAGTATGACGAGATTGACTTTTTACCTTTCAAAACGAAAAATTTACACACAACGTTTAAAGTGTTGTATGATCATTATGGATCCCAGAAAACGTTTGAGTACATTGACCGTCTAAGATTATTTTATTTGGATGTGTTGCAAAACGAAATATGTTTTGGTTTGACGCTGGAAGAAATGAACATGCTGAGTGAGTTTGGACGGGGATCCTTCGAAACGTTTAAACAAAAAGCTGAAAAAACAAATGGATGTCTGGTGTCTATGGTCAAATCCGGTGCCAAAGGCAGTTATGAACACTTGTATCAAATGTTTGGATGCATTGGTTATCAGGAAGACGTGTACGTTAAAAGTTCTTTTTGGGATGGATTGGACGCAGTGGAAGCGTTGGCACATGCCAAAACTTCAAACGATGCGCTCAGTAAAACGTGTAAAATTTGGGAACCCGGCTACAGTTATTCAAAGATGGTTTTCAATTTACAAGGGCTGTACGTGGATTACAAGGGACGTTTGATGGATGGCAAAACTGTTATTGAAATGGATGTATTGAACGCATTACATTTTACAGACGTCATGAGTGAAGCAAGTTTTCAGCACCTCTTAAACAAAACATTGACATTGTAAAAAAAAAAAAAAAAAAAAAAAAAAAAAAAAAAAAAAAAAAAAAAAAAAAAAAAAAAAAAAAATTTTTTTTTTTTTTTTTTTTTTTTTTTTTTTTTTTTTTTTTTTTTTTTTTTTTAGTTGTGCTGTTTAAAAACTTGTGCGATCAACCAAACATTCATATGCTATTCTCTCACCACTACTTGTTGGAAATTCTCTATTCTCTACTTGTTGGAAAATGTCTGAAAACGAAAGCTCACAATTGTTAAATGAGGACGAGGATAAAGTACAAAATCACACGACGCAACAAGTGTCAAACGGCAAATCTGAGGTGGAAAATCAAATTTCCAAAGAAGTAAGAGACTTTTTATGGTGGTACGACATTAATCCATTGCGTTTACCAAATAGAGAAATCATTTTAAGCCCTGGAAAAATTGAAACTGTAAAAATAGAAAGAATAATTAAATTGCTACCAAACGAAGCTGCTAAAATTTGTAACTACTATTTAAAAGGTGTTAAAGTACATAATGAAAACTTTTCCTTTGGATACGAAGGACAAATTGAATTACAATTATCTGTAGAGGGAAATGAGAATGTTGTGTTGAAACCGTACCAAAAAGTTGGATATTTGACAACGAGGACATATAGGAATCACCCCGAAGAGGCAATATGTGTAAGAACAAACGTTACCATGCCTACAGAGACATCCATCCTGCCTGAAAAGAATTTGGTGCTCGATCAAAAGCACGTTGAATTAGATTCAGATTAACGCTTTAAAAAAAAAAAAAAAAAAAAAAAAAAAAAAAAAAAAAAAAAAAAAAAAAAAAAAAAAAAATTTTTTTTTTTTTTTTTTTTTTTTTTTTTTTTTTTTTTTTTTTTTTTTTTTTTTTTTTTTGAGGTGTGTGATTTAAAAGCTTGCGCGATCAACCCGAGACCCATACGCTATTCTCTCATCATCACTACTTGTTGGAAATTCTCTAATCACTGCTTGTTGGAAAATGGAACTTGAAAGATGGAAGTTGCCTTCAAATACTGATTACATTGCTACGATTCAGTGGATGCATTACAATGGAGAATATGTACCACATTCTTTGTACTTTGCCGCTACCTATCATGAAAACCATGATTACGCTGTGGTTGCCGAAAAGGATTCCTTAACGTCTTTCACGTTTAACGATGTTTTGAAAAATTTGGAATTACCTCAATCACCCTTTAAGAGCTGGCAAACTTTACCCCCAAAGTATTTCGAGATACCCATCACACAGATGAAACAATATTTGAAAACGGAATTTTACAGCAAGTATTTGAATGAACCTGCTGAAAAGGTTCATGGATGGCGAGCACAAATAGCGACTCTGGATATGGGTACATTTATGTATTTGAATACATTACTACCTATGGATAGTGTGAAATATTCTGGACCAAAACTTGATGCTGTAAGTCTAGCTATTGATTATATGAAACAGTATGATTATAATGATAATCATAAAGATACTGACACTGAAATCAGTTACGTAAGTTAAGGACAGTGGAAAAAAAAAAAAAAAAAAAAAAAAAAAAAAAAAAAAAAAAAAAAAAAAAAAAAAAAAAAGTTACGTAAGTTAAGGACAGTGGAAAAAAAAAAAAAAAAAAAAAAAAAAAAAAAAAAAAAAAAAAAAAAAAAAAAAAAAAAAAATTTTTTTTTTTTTTTTTTTTTTTTTTTTTTTTTTTTTTTTTTTTTTTTTTTTTTTTTTTTTTTTTTTTTTTAATGTAAGAATAAAAACAGAGTTCAAGCTGGCTACTTATTGATAACCACCCAGCTACTGCATCAAAGGCTCTTTTACTAATCAACGTTTTCTGGTATAAAACATTGTTGCACCCACTCCAAACGATACGAGATATGTAATCAGTTGTATGATATAGTGCATTTGATGCGAACTGATCAAAGCCGCTCCCGTGGTTGAAGTTGCGGTACTGTAATACATTCCATACGCTGAATACGCAAAAGACAAAAATCCTATAAACACTACTACCAAGAGTACACCAATCATTAGCATCTGTAGATTCATATTTTTTACTTTATTACACATTCAAAACAAGCAATCATGTTTAACGTTACACAACTGTTGAAATGGAAACGCTCCCAGGTTCCACAAAAGAGCTTTAGCGCATTGATTGACGTGCAACAAATACATGTACGAAACGTTTTCTTGTTTTGTTTTGGACTAGCCATGACCAGACAATTTTTCGGTAGCAATATTATCTGTCAAGTGGATGGGCATCGCGTCAACCAAGAATTGTTGGACACCAAATGCTTCATTAATAGTACTTTTACAGAGTTTTCAAGTGGAATTTTGTATCACGATTACTATCAATGGGTATCGGTGGTACTTTTATTGCTGGCGTTTGTGTTTCATTATCCCTTTCGTATTTGGTCGAATCAAATGTCTAAATTTATGACAGAAATTACACAAGAAATCAAAACCACAGACGATTCCGTGAGAGTTTTTAAAATTATTCAAATGTCTCGAGGAAATCGCTTGTTTTGGAAAATGTTTGGATTAGAATGTGTTTACCTTGCGCAAAATGCTTTGATTCCGATAATTTTGAATATTTTTTTCAACAATGCTTGGTCACGGTCTGATTGGCATTGGAATACCATATCTATATTATTTCCCGAAATGGCCTCATGCAACTATGATTATTATTCTGGCGGAGGAATCACTACTGGAAAATTTAGATGTTTGTTGCCTTTGAATAGCGTTTACAGAAAAGTGTTTTGGGTTGTGTATGGCGTTTTTCCAACATTGATTGTATGTCATGTGTACATTTTGCTGTATCGTCTTTACCAAGCTATACGTTTGGGAAAAGAGTGGATAAATGTTTGGTGGTGTCTAAAAATTGCAGAAGCTGAGGCAAAAACTTGGCATACAAAGCAGAACTTGAAAAACCAATGGCAAAATGCACAATTAAAAGATTCGCTGTATGCCAGCATGGAAGCCTATGTCAAAACTTAACGTTGAAATTTGTGGAGCTGCCACAACTTGAAGTTCGCAACTTTAGAAAATCTTGGAACCCTCAACTTTGGAAAAAAAAAAAAAAAAAAAAAAAAAAAAAAAAAAAAAAAAAAAAAAAAAAAAAAAAAAAAAAAAAAATTTTTTTTTTTTTTTTTTTTTTTTTTTTTTTTTTTTTTTTTTTTTTTTTTTTTTTTTTTTTTTTTTTTTTTTTTTTTTTTTTTAAATCGTTTTATAACTTTTGGCACACATAGCGAGTGATTTCTTTCCAATCCAAAAGCTCGATGAGTATTCAACGTAGGAATTCTGCTTTGAAACATATATATTTAAAAAAAAGCAATGTCTAGTCCCCGTGGCCGAGGCGTTGTTTTCATTGATGAAGAGATTAATATTGATAATGGAGATTTTTTGATCATGGCCGAATCACCTGATCTCTTGTATGAGAATTTACCACCTTTAAATATGGAAGTGGAGCGAATCCAATCACCTGATCAAGCGCATGAAGATTTACCTGTTCTAAACGCTGAAGCGGTGCAGTTTGATTCAGCGCATGACGAGCTACCACCTCTAGACATGGAAGTCGAGCAAGTCGAATCAGCTGATCCAACGCATGAGAATTTACTTGTTCTAAATGCTGAATCGGTGGAAACTGATCCGGCGCATGACGAGTCCCCGCTCGTCATCTCTCCCGATGCGGAAAATTTACAATCCGAACCATTGTCTCGAGATTTGCCACTCGACAGGGTCGATTCGATGGACACCCAACCACCTGTCGTTGCTTCCAACGCGAGTCCAAACGTATCCGTTGAATCATCAGAGGCCTCCAAACCTCCAAATGCAGTTATAGTGTTGCCCGCTGGCCCAGAACTGGCTCAGTATGATATCGGTCAAGAAAAGCTGTCAAACTTTTTGTGTGTGAGCGGCAATCAGTATAAAAAGTTTACATTTCTCGCCGTGCGCTTCAAGAATCCAATAGTTGTTTTGAAACACTTTGGAGGTGATTGCAACCCTATAGACATTCCTCGTAATACTTGTGTGCTGGTCGAGGCAAGCAATCGTCCGCTCCAAGTACGATTTGTCGAAACCACCTTGATGTTTGCCATGCCGGCCAACTCAACCGCTACACCTACAGAACACAGCATTCTTTTGTCGTTTTTTCCACGATCATCCATAATACTTTCAGTGTTTGATAAAGGAATCTTGTACATTGTTGCCATGCGGAATCCATTTAAAAACATTTGGAATCGTGCAAAAAAATCGGCAGCCTTTAGAGCATTGACGACATTCTTCAATTGTTGCGTTTTACGCATGCCTACATTTACGTTTGACATAAATACAGCTGCACTTATGAGGCTTTTTAAACGCAATAAAGACGACATCCACGTTATAAACACGTGGTATGCCTTGGCTTTTGCGATGGTTCAAAGTGACATGGTAAGACATTATGGTCGCGAACCCTGCGCCCTCTTTGGAAAAAATTTGTATCAAATTTCAAGACGCACGAGAAATTTTGTACCTCTTCTACATCTCCCACCACCAGACTTTTACACGTGTCAAATCTATCTGACGGATGAAAACCCAGTGGGAATTGCGTTTCGATTGATAAACGGTAAAGTAGAATATGTATCCCCGATGATTATTTGCCACATCAAAGAATGGTACTTGGACGTGAATAAGAAACCTTGCTGTTTTGTACCTACTCCCAAAGAAACCTTGTGTCGAAACTGGTTTCCATTATTTAAAGATATCGATACTTGGCGAACGTTTGGATTTCAGTTTTACACGAACGAGTTGGTACGTTACATAAAGATTGTAATTGCCTTATTGGATTGGTTGTCGGTTCAAAGCACAGAACCGCACCGCAACATTAAGAAGGATTTGTTGCAAGTGTATCAACTTTTAAATGGATCCGTTGAAACAAGATGGTCTTTAAATCATTAGTGGAAGCAATTTTACAATCCCAAAGTAATCCACAAGACTTGGTGCACTTGCAGCACATGCAAACGTTAAAAAGGAATGTGTCCCGTGACATTTCAGAGGCATTCGTCATGAGCCAACCTTTAGTGGAACGCTATTCCGAACTTTATCGACACAGCAAGAGTTTTTTGGGTTTTTTACTTCAGTTGTGTCACGTGGACAAATCTGAGGAGCCACGCGTGCGCCAGGTGTCGGTCGAAACGTCAAATTGCGAGGAAATTATAAAAAAATTGAAAGCTTCCAAGGATCACTTCAAAGACAAAATCGAAGCATTGGAAAGTGAGAAGCTGGTCATTGAAAATGAACTCGACTCATTTAAAGACGAGGTCAAGTCCATGAGAACCCAACTGAAATGCTGCGAGAAGAAAAATTCAAACCTAGAGAATCAAATGAAAGAAGAGGTCGAGTCTATGAAAGCCAAACTGGAAGGTCGCGAAAAGGAAAATACGCGTCTACAGAATCAAATTGTGGGTTTGCGCGAGGAGAATGAAAAATTGCGGGAAAATACGAACCCCGAGCGTTTGACGGAAATCCACAAGAGCGAATGGAAGGCTTCTCTCGCGGAGATGTTCACCAATTTTAAAGAGGAATGGTCGAAAGAGTTTTCGACATCCAAAGAACACGAGGAAAAAATGGATCGGTTGTTGTCGAAATTGGAAAATGATAAAGATGAAAATGATGACAATTCAATGTCCACTATCAACGTGCAACACATTGGCGACAAATTGTATGAAAAAATCGAAGGACTGATGAATAGAATTATTACACACGAAGAAATGCATGAAATGTTGGGTTTGATTAAAGTAGAGGCTAATTTCGAATCACTCAGGACAAAATTGAAAACATATGTCACGGCAGATGCAGCCTACGCTGAATTGGAAACTGAAATTAGTAAAAGCCAGCAAACTATTTCGGTACTGGCAAAAGATTTGTTGCGAAAAGTATCGGTGGGATTGGGTAATAATTTACCAGTCATCCGTTTGTCCAATCGCATCGACGAGTTGCAACAGCATCTCACAGAAAGCAATACTCAACTGGCTCGCATCGATAAAGATTCCAAAGTTACCCAGTATTTAAAATTGCATTTTGCAAACATAGGATACGGAGAGGATTGGCAAGAGCAATTGATTGATCTGATTGAACGATACAAAAAATTCCAAACCAGTATGATGGATCAATATCAGCAGGTTCGAAATAGTATGGCGCAACGGCTTCAAGTTGAAGCACCCATGATTACGAATCAGGATGCTGAACCCCAGCTAGATTTAATGTCGCTTTTTAGACCTTTGGAGAATGAAAATGTGCAATTAGTCACGGCAAATAGCATGTTGCGGAATGATGTACAAACAACGCTTTCGGCTATCCATGATAGCGTGGGTGCAATTAACCAAACCGACCGTTTACAAAATTATATTCTAGAACGTTTCAATGATTTACAGTCGCGTTTGGATACCATGCAACTGCCATGGGTTGAAAGACCCCAGATTGAGGAATCTCCAGAGGCTCAACCCAATTCGGATCTCGTGTTTATGGAAAATGGATCGTCGGAGCAACAGGCATTACCTAGTACCGCCACATTGGCCATCGAACTTGTACCTGAACAGAATAAAGACATACAAACATTAAAAAGTGCTTTGGAAACCGTTTTACACGTGGCGCTTTCTGAGGATGTGGACCGATGGGAGTCGCAAATCAGAGAAGAAGTTTTAAAATTGAACAATCGATACAAATCAGCGGGTGACGAATTAAATCGCTGCACCACCCAATTGAAAACATTGAAAAGTGTTTTGAAAAATATCTATGATGTGGAATTTTCCAGCGACGTGAGTCAATGGGGGTCCCAAATCCAACAAATAATGTTGGAAATGAAAAATCGCTACGAATCAACAATGAATGACGAATTAAAACGTTACAACTCCAATTTAGAAACATTGAAAGGTGTTTTGGAAAATGTCTATGAGGAGGAATTTTCCAGCGACGTGAGTCAATGGGGGTCCCAAATCCAACAAATAATGTTGGTAATGAAAAATCAATACACATCAGCAGCGGATAACGAATTAAAACGCTATGAAGCCGATTTAGAGACATTGAAAGGTGTTTTGGAAGTTGCCTATAATGAAACATTTTCTAATAATTTGAGTGACTGGGGGTCCCAAATCCAAAACAAAATATCGATAATGAATGATCAATTCAACGGTACAAATAAAAAATTGAAAGGGTACGTCTCCAATTTAAAAACATTGAAAGAAATTTTGGAAGAGGTCCATAACGACACATTTTCCAACAATATAGTAGATTGGGGGCCCAAAATCCAAACCAAAATGTCGGAAATGAAAAATCAACGCGAATCAGCGACAAAGAATTTAAATGGGCTCACCTCCTCCTTAAAAGATGCGAAAACAAACAATGAGAATTTAAAACAGCGCCTTAACTTTTTACAAAATGTAGAAAAACGTGAGAATGAATTGAAAGAAAAAGAAACACAATACAAGGTTAAAATTGGTGAGCTCGAAAACACTATAAGCACTAAGGACGCGGAATTTCAAAAACAATATGACGAATGCGGTAGTGAAATTAAAAATTTGAATGATAAAATCGCGTCGCAGGTTATCGATATCAATCGATTGAGTACCACTGTCAGCGCTTTGGAAGCAGAAAAAGACGATCTATTGGAGCAATTGGAAACGGAAAAGATGCAAGTGTGTGAAGATTCCATCGTAGAGTCCCTCTCCGAATTGAAAAGGGAAAATGAAAAGAAAACAGATAAAATTGAAGAATATTCGGCACAAATTGAATCGCTGAACGCGAGAATAGTGGGTTTGGCGACAACTGTAACAAATTTGAATTTAGAAAACGAAAAGTTGACGCAAAATATAGCATCATTGAAATCAAACTACACTAACGCTCTCACACAGGAAACAACAAGACTCAATAAAGCGGCAAACGACAAACTTTGGGAACATACTAATGCTATTCGCACGGAATTGGAACAAAAATTGACCAATGAAAAAGAAGAGTTGGAGAAGCAAATACGAGAAAAAACAGAGGAAATTGGAAAATGTACCGCCGCTCTCGAAGCAAGAGATGGCGAAAAGCAAAACTGGACCCAAGCAAACGAAAAGCTGCAGAAGCAAATAAAAGAGAAAACGAATGAAATTGAAAAATGTAACACCAATCTCAAAACAATAAATGACGATATACAAAAATTGACCCAAGAAAAGGAAAACGACAAAAAGTACTTTAACGCAAAAAATGTTGAACTTGCCAATTGTAAAACAGCTCTCGCAAAAATAAGCGGCGATGTCGAAAAATTGACCCAAGAAAACGTTACTCTCAAACAAAAGAATGAGGAAAACACTAGTACTCAAAATGCAACAACTGCGGAATTGCAACGATTACGTGACGTGGAAATGACGCTCACACAGAAATTACAAAAAAGAAAATTGGATTATGAATCGATTCAGAGATTGAAGCAGGAAATTAATAATCTACATGAAAAGATTGACAAAAAAGATGTAGAAATAATAGCTTTGAAACGGGAAAAGGAACTTTACCAAGAAAAAATAAAAATTTATACGAGTGTAAACTATATCGGTGCCGACAAACTGCAAGAACACATTAAATTAATAGAAAAGGAATATATTGAGTTGCAACGTGAAAATTCAAACTTGACATTGGATGTTTTAAAGTTACAAAAAGAAATAACTCACTTAAATAAAAACTATTCAGAGTCAAAGTCAGAGGCAGAGACAAAGGGAAAACGTAGACGTACGGAAACAGATGACAAAATAAAAATTGAATGTGAAAAATTGAGAGAGGAACATGAACAATTGCTAATGAAATATGAAGCAATCGGAAATAGTAAAATAACCACGGCTCAAATGGCTCGATTGTTTACAATATTTTATCAAAACACGTTTTCAATGTATTCACTCTTTAAATGGGAACGCGTTGTCCCAGTTCCACAGGATTTGTTGTTCGAAATAAGAGAAAAATTGAATATTTTAAACAATGTCGATATTAAAAAATTAAGAGCAAGTGCACTTTTGGATTTTTTACTTCTCTACGTCAGATATGATTTAAAGACAATAATGGATGATAAAACCAACATAATGTCATTAATTAGGCATGGTGATGACGTTTACCCAAATATTGAAACTTTACTGAACTTTAATTTCGAAAATACAAAGGACTACATTGACAAGGTAGGAACGAAAATTCTAAAATCATCGCAAAGAAGTGAGGCCATGATGGATGTTCAACAAACAAAGTAAAAAAAAAAAAAAAAAAAAAAAAAAAAAAAAAAAAAAAAAAAAAAAAAAAAAAAAAAAAAAAAAAAAAAAAAAAAAAAATTTTTTTTTTTTTTTTTTTTTTTTTTTTTTTTTTTTTTTTTTTTTTTTTTAACGATGTTTATTTTGAACGAGTCATCGAATTTTGATCCTGTCAGTTCATCCAAAGATTTTCTGGAGCTCTCACCAAGAGTAGATCACTACTATAGAATTTCTTGGACCTGTGCCAACTTGCAAAAAATGAATGATGACCAATTTAGAAAACTCAGTCTACGAAAAAAAATTTAAAACGTATAAGAGTCAAGGAGTCCACAACCATTGTCTCGCTTTACAAAACCAATAGCACAGATCAAATACATCACTAAACCACTCCAAAAACAACCACTTTTTGATGTAGCTCAGAAAAAAAACTATAAATATTAATATATTTACGATAAAAAACAGCAATAAATACCATTTTCTCGTTATTAGCATACATAATGTAATAACACCTGTCGTATAAGCGGCTGTAGCCGTCAACGTTCCAATGATTAAACGATCCATCCCAAGGGTTTTTCTTGAATCATGTACAAGCGCCACTCCTTAGGTATAACGTTTTTGTATAGTGTATGCCATGTAAGTTTTATATAGGCGTGGTAAAACCGGTGATTCCAAGCAACAAAAACCATAATCATGCACAACAGTATCACAATCATCTTTCTTCAACATAAAATAAAGGTATGAATATTGGACGTGATCAAAGTCGACCCATTCCAAAGCGACGTCAAAGAGCTAGATTGGAGAGAGTTGAGGCCGTCAACGATGATTCCAAATTAGCTAGGGGCGAAGCTAAAACATTTTACGAGGTTCCAGGTGTAATCACTCCCGTAATGAATCCCAATATAGCTTTTGAAATGTCAAAAAATCGCCGTAGACCACTCACGGTTGAACCTGATGAAATTGGGGTAAGGAGTGATGATTATTCCAATTTTACGATTCCCGCTCCCAAAAGACGTCGTTCAAATGGAGACAATCCAATGGATGACGCTCCGAACCCTTCTGAAGAACCACCACTCATGAATGACATTGCAAACCCTTCTGAAGAACCGCCACTCATGAATGACATTGCAAACCCTTCTGAAGAACCGCCACTCATGAATGACATTGCAAACCCTTCTGAAGAACCGCCACTCATGAATGACATTGTAAATCCTTCTGAAGAACCGCCACTCATGAATGACATTGTAAATCCTTCTGAAGAACCGCCACTCATGAATGACATTGTAAATCCTTCTGAAGAACCGCCACTCATGAATGACATTGCGAATCCTTCTGAAGAACCACCAGCTAATGACACTGGAAATCCGAATGAAGAACCACCAGCTAGTGACACTGGAAACCCTTCCAAGCGGCAACCAATAGATGAAAATACAAATTCTTCTGAGGAACAACCAGCAAATTCTTCGGAAGAACTGCCAACCAATGACACTGCAAATTCTTCTGAGGAAGAACCAATGGATGAAACTGCAAATTCTTCCAAAGAACTACCGGTAAATTCTTCTGAAGAACTGCCAACCAATGACACTGCAAATTCTTCTGAGGAAGAACCAATGGATGAAACTGCAAATTCTTCCAAAGAACTACCGGTAAATTCTTCTGAAGAACTGCCAACCAATGACACTGCAAATTCTTCTGAGGAAGAACCAATGGATGAAACTGCAAATTCTTCCAAAGAACTACCAGCCAATGACACTGCAAATTCCTCTGAAGATCCACCAGCCAATGACACATTTAATCCTTCTGTCGAACCACCAACCAATAACACATTTAATCCTTCTGTCGAATCACCAGCCGATGAAACTACAACTCCTTTTAAAGAAATACCTGTCCCCACAACTCCTTCCGTCGAACCACCAGCCCCTGCAAACGAAATTGAAAATTCTTTGAATCCATCAAAAGATTCACCTGCACTGGACACGGCGCATTCTTCTGTGCATGAACCAGATAAACATTTTGAATCAACCATCATACCGATGGTTTTAAAAAACGTGACTCTCGATACAAACGACATTTATTTCCCTAATCCCTCATCTACCCAATTTTTACTTACAAATGAAAAATTTAACTGTTATCCCACCTATCAAATGTTGGTCAATGGAGTATTGCGTACAGTTGAATACATTCCAAGAAACCCAGACGGGACTCCGAAATATTTGTTTACCAAAGACAATTTAATCGTGTATCCATTCGATTTGACATCCAAACAACCCTTGTATCCTAGGGATGTGAATAATGATGAAACCTACCTTGAAATCGATGGTGTGGAACACTATGCGCGTGATGCCTTGGGAAATCCAATCTATGCCAAAGATTTTTATAATCTTGAAATACCACCTAAAAATAACGGTGAGCACTACTATGCACGCAATTTGTCTGGAAAGGAGATTTATCCTAAAAAAGCCAGCGGGAGCGAGTATTACATTTTTCGTGTTTGGAAAGAAGTACCCGCTAAAAACAATTTGAACGGTTATTATGCAGTCGATGAAAAAGGTACCGCCATGTATCCAAGGTATGATAAAGGTTTGAAACCTAAAGATGCTACTCTACATTAATGCTATAAATCAAGTACAATGTACACGCAGCCTGACGATCAAATGGGGGATTCCAACATGTCCCAAGATCTCGCAAACGACATTAGATACTTTATCGTGGATGCATTTGGCAACCAAAGCTATACAAAAGGCCCGGATGGATGTGAACTTTATCCCACTAGTGATGATATTGATGAGACAAACGAGAATTCCATGTTTGCCAAACGCGAGGGTGAAGCGTATTACGCGAAAAACGCTTTCAATGATGAATATTACCCAACGCCTGAAATACTCCTCAAAACGAGTACCGGATCGTTTAAATATGCTCGCGATCGCCTGGGAAATGAATTATATCCAAAACTTCGTAACGGCGATGAGTATGTCTTTAAGGATCATAATAAACGTCCCGAGTACGCCGCAACGACCACCGGAGATCTATTTTATCCAAAAAATAGAAGACGATGTCAATTTGTGGTCGATAATGAATGGATTATGGATATGGATAGTGTTCTAAAGTACCCTTTGTGTCATAACGGTCGACCCATTTATCCAAAGAACGACAAGGGTGATGAATATTATATGGACAACATAGCAAAAAATAGAAGAGGTGACGAAGTGTACGCCCGAAAGGCGAACGGAGATGAGTTTTACCCAACCAATATGCCATTTGCAAAATTAAAAAATGGTTATTACATTTATGCTCTCACTAAAGATAAAAAAGTCATATTTCCAAAAGACAAAGACGGGAACGAGTGGTACATTACAGATCCAAATACGGATAGTGATGTCACACGCATGTATGGTAAAGACATTGACCGATACGCTAAACGGTCTGACGGCAAAGAAATTTACCCCAGGATCAAAGTAGATTCATTGTCTTTGGACAAAAAGGAAATCATTTTAAACCAAACGTATGCTCGAGTATTTGGAGACGCTGTCGGATATCCTGTAGATGAACACAATAACGAATATATTAAGGATTTCTCAACACCAGGTCCCACTATCGAAACACTTTTTCCATTGGGATATCCCAAAACCAATGATGGGTATGTGATCGTGCCATCCTTAAGCAACGAACCCTATATAAATGATGGTATCAACCCCCAAGTGAATAAAGATAATATCATTGGGAGATTAGATCGCAAACACATAGGATTTAGCGATTATTTAACTAATGTCCAACATAATAGTCGTCCAAGGGTACCCAAGAAAAAATATAATACAATACCTTTTATTAAAACTGCAGAACCACCCGCTCAAAACAACCCTCCAGCTCAAAACAACCCTCCAGCTCAAAACAACCCTCCCGCTGAAAATAAACCTATCGCAAATAATGAATCTCCCGTCATTAGAGGTCCTCCTGTGAAACCAACAAAGCCCGTTTCAACAAACAATTGGTTGGCGGTGACCCTATTTATTGTAATGGGATTACTGATTGCGGGCCTCAGTCTAAGCATACATATGCTAGTGAACCGAATTCATTCACCATTTGTTGATGTGAGACAACAAGCAACCAACAGATAAGTTAAAAAAAAAAAAAAAAAAAAAAAAAAAAAAAAAAAAAAAAAAAAAAAAAAAAAAAAAAAAAATTTTTTTTTTTTTTTTTTTTTTTTTTTTTTTTTTTTTTTTTTTTTTTTTTTTTTTTTTTTTTTTTATTATTATTAAATAGTAAAGACGAAACAAGAAATGTCTAGCAGCACTCTAACCAAAAGAATTGAAAACATATTGGCCGCGGACGATGCAGATCGCGTAAAGGAATCGTTTGGTTCTAGTGAAAAACAACTGGCGCAGATTGTATTGGTTCTCGTAGCAGTTCCAGCAGTGTCTATACCCGCAGTGCTTCATTTCGTTTGGAAAAATATTTATTGGGGGCTATTCATTTTGGCTTTGTACTTGGGAAGCATATATTTTGTTATTCAGCACCGTTTGAATTGGCTGCTGTACCTTTCAGAACAATTTCACGCATTGTACAATGCATGAATACGAATTTCGGTTAGTCGTTCAAAGCAGTTCTAGTCTCGAATATATTTTAAATCACATTGCGTCTGAAAGGCTTGACACTATCGTGACTCGCCAAATCTATTATATAAAACCTCATTTTCGGTTTCGTGACAGAGCTCTTGAAATCAAAACAGTTTTAGATACAAAAATGGTTTATCACGATCGTTTATGGTTCAGGTGGGTACATTCTAAGGAAATCCCATATAAAAAATGGAACGTGGAGAATCACAAGATATTTCTGGATGCAGTAGGCAATTTTCAATGTCCGTTTCGAATTGAAAAGCGACGTGTTTTGAAATTGGATGATTGTGCCCAAATTTACACATTTCAAGCAATCGACGGAATGTTTCGGTTAGTATTTGAATGGGAGTATGGTTTGTTTAAAAAATCCCTTGAATCCATCCCCGGAGAGCATTTGTTATCATGTTTAGCAAAATATCAAAACATCTATAATTATTTCCGAGGCTTTCCACACCCGACCTACGCACTGGATGAAAACATGTCCCGAAAACCAGTGACGTGCATTCCTGATATAATATACTCTGATACCCATTTGGTAGCCCATAAATGGGATGGTACGTTTGGAATGTTATACAGCTATTCGGATCGCATTGTAGAAAAATGGGAAGGTGGATTGCAAAAACTGTGCAATGGCATCACGATAGATGACGGAATTGTTTTCTCTGCTGAAAACTTGGGTCACACAATCATTTTACTGGATGTGTACCAAGTCCGTGGACATTTGGTCGCACCTTGGTGCAAGAGAAACATTTTTTTGGAGTATTTGCCCAGTATCCCTTTGCCTGAAGGGTATCGCGTGCAAAAATATTATTTTTCAGCATTTGAGCTACCTGAACCAGATTTCGATACAGATGGCTATATTTTCCATGATACGGAGAACGATAGTATTTTTAAAGTAAAAGAAAACCATTCTTTGGATGTCATGTACAACGATGGATACTTTTACCTTCCTCAACATCGTTTCAAATCGTTGGAAGAAGATACATTGATAAACGGCCACGTTTACGAGGTCTCTATATCGGATGGTCGTGTCTTGCGCGAGAGGACTGATCGTATGACGGGAAACACACAAGATCAAATACACAGTATATTGAAGAAAAGAAAATGGGGAGGATCAACGATTGAGAAGATAATTGCTCCTGTAGTAAAATCAAAACCAGGGAGGAGAAAATTGAGTCTGTTGAAATGAAAAAATATTGTCACGAGTCTCAATTATCAACAAGACTTGTAACCTGACAAAAAAAAAAAAAAAAAAAAAAAAAAAAAAAAAAAAAAAAAAAAAAAAAAAAAAAAAAAAATTTTTTTTTTTTTTTTTTTTTTTTTTTTTTTTTTTTTTTTTTTTTTTTTTTTTTTTTTTTTTTTTTTTTTGTCTGTGTTGTTTAAAAGCTCCGTTGCTAAGATAAAATTTTCACTCACAGCTAAACACCAACTAAATCAAGACATGGAAAATTACAATTCTCTCATCGCTCAAGTTTTGAAAAATGAAACCTTGTCTGAAGAGATTAAGGATTTGGCTGCCGAAGACGATGCTTTAAATCTCGTAACTCAGGACTGGAAAAAAGTATTGGAAAACGACTCATTTTACCAGAGATTACAAACCGAGGCTAAATCTCTTTACGGTCCTGCAAGGGTTACATACAACCAACAATTTCGTGTTCAAAACTTGAATAACGAATCCATCAAAATGATTCTAGTTGGACAATGCTCCGTTTATCGTTCTTACGACAAGGATTCAAAACGCAGTGAGAGCAAGTATTTCGCCATTAATTTAAAAGATTGTCCCATTTTGAACGTATTGAGTGCGGCAATGAATAGCGATGTGGAAAATGTAAAGTTATCAGACACGAGCAAATTAAATTTTGGCGCATGCAACATGTTTTGCAAGTACTGCAATGATGCCAGAGAAGAAATGATGTGTAAAGGTGCACATTTAAAGTTGAACGGTTTTCAAAGTTGCATCGTGAAAACGGCAATATATGATGGGCGTAGGGTTATAAATCGATTTGACACTCAAATATCACAAATGCTTGAGGGAACATTTATCGCTATTCTCAAATTGGAATTCAATATCCGATATTTTTATACGTTAAAGGAAAGCCAGGACGAATGTGTTCGCATAGGTGGTAACGTGTTGAAAATGATTGCCTTTCCAGAATCCAATTTGAAAGAATCCAAAATATTTTTGGGAGATGCTGAAAAGTTTTGGGAGCCTAAGCCCGACGTTCCAGAAGATGTTTCTCAGAAAAGAGCTTTGGAAAATGATGACAACGAAATAATAGATTTGTACTCGTGCAAAATGATGAAAACGGAGAAACCTGAAGGTGTAGTCGTGGAAGAAGAACTGATTGATTTCAATTAACAAAGATTATTATTTAGAAAAAAAATCTTGTAATCGTCAGTTTAAAAAAATATTTAAAACATTATTTAGAAAAGCTTGAAATAATCACATTTAAAAAAAAAAAAAAAAAAAAAAAAAAAAAAAAAAAAAAAAAAAAAAAAAAAAAAAAAAAATCCCCTATTCCACACTTTTTTTTTTTTTTTTTTTTTTTTTTTTTTTTTTTTTTTTTTTTTTTTTTTTTTTTTTTTTGATATCGCGTATAGAGTTAATAGGAACGTCCAGCAATCATTGTTCTACGCAATGCATTTTGTTGATTAATCATACTTTTCGAAACTTTTTGGTTTACAATTTCTTTGGGAGACACGATAACATTTTCAGCATAGAATCCCAAGTCGGACGCTGCCCCTTGTTCGTGAATTCCTCTGGCAGATCCGAAAATGACGAGCGGAAAACTACATTCAATATCCTTGCTGACCACAACTCCAATATTTTCAATATACGCGCAAGTGTACATTGTATTCTGCACCTCCAACAGTGCTGAATCTAAATCCGTCACGAAATGTTGGGATGTTTCAATTCTACTAAGAAAGTATTTAAAGCATAGAGACAAATCCTTTTCTTGCATGGGGTTCAATTCTTTATCCGTGTTTATTAAAATTCCATTCATATGCTCCTTGTTAGCATGATTTTCAATAAACGTTTCCGATACTGTCATTTTCGATCGGATATAACCAATGTTTACCGGATCAAGTTCACAAGCTGCGTTTGGGTTTAGGTTTACGTTTTCAGATGTTTGGGATAAATTTCGAATCATTTCGAATGCTGTCCGATCGCCTTTAACAACTCGAGTCTTGTCAGTTGCTCTTCGCATAAATTTGTCCAATACGTGATTCATGGAATACGTTTTCTCCTTATTACTCAGCGCAGGAATCGATGTATCATTTTTATTTCGATACGTTTTATCGATGAAACTTTGCACGGGGATAATGACTTCGTTTCGTACGAAATTGATTCCCTCGCAGGGCTTCAAAACCCAACCCGTAAAATTGTAAGACGTAGGCTTTTCTACGCAATGTGCATATATTTCGAGTCCATAATACTCTTTCAAATGTTTGGCGCACAAGAGGTTGTTCAAGTGACTATTCTTACGTCCAGTGCAAAAGGAATTTCCACCACTCAAAAGGCAAGCAGTTGATTCCATTTCCTTACTTTGTTTACTTTGAAAATCAAGCAATGGCAGCTTGGAAAAAATGGGTGTTTAAACGCCCCAAAATTGGAAAAAGCTTCAAAGGGTTTAGGGGGACGGCTAAAAATATAAAACATTTGCGATCTTTTGTGAGCAAAAATGATTCGCTGCGTCGCGTCATTTCCAAAGTGTTTACCAAAAAAGGTTTGGTTGCGGTCACTGCTGCCACTGTGGTGGGTGTTGGTGTGTCGGCCATCAACGATTACATTCAATCCAATTCGGGTTGTTTTTTAAAATCTGAAAACTCTGTGTGCAAAGTGAGAGACCTCAGTTGTTGTCAACCGGATCCAGTGGATGAGCTTCCATTCTGCTCGCAAACCGTGCAAGGTGACCCTTGTTTAAATTTTGACGAAGAGAAGGAAAAGTCGTGTTGTAAATTATGCGATTGTCAATTTTATAATTGTTTACCTGGCCAAGAAATGGAATGCCGCCGACCCACGATTGGAGAAGCGTTGGCCCATTATGCTCAAGATTTAACGTTTGGCGTTTGGAACTGGGTGGCTTATTTGGTACCGTTAGTCTATTGGGCAGCGGGAATCACGACAGCGCTCATAGTCTTGTGGATAGCGTGGAAAATTTATAAAAAGACAAGAGCGATATGATTCCACAGCTGAGACAATTGGATTTACCAAACGATCAATTGATTCAACTCATACGCAAACGACACAAGATGGACATTGAGATGGAAATCCCAATATGCAAAACAATGAAACCATTTACCAAAAGAATTACGCTAGAGTTGGTCAAATGTCCTACGGTACAACAAATGGCCAAGACGTATATCGAACATCTTTTGAAAAACAAAAATGATTATGGATACTTGTATTTTTTAATTAATCAACCTCTTTTTGTCAAGCTAGACATTCGATTTAATGGAGAAATGGCTATTGAATGTTCACGAAAAGATGAAATTGCCACAATCATTGAAGACTTGGCCAAAACCTGGGCGAGAGAAAATACAATGCTCTATGAAGTGACTCGGTTGGAATTGTTATACTTTATGGTTTTGCTAATCAACCCTCATTTGAATTGGGTCGCCGTAGATTTTTTGCTGAAAGGAACTAGAAATCACGCTCATCTCATTGTTGTACCTCATCGCCTCTTAAAAAATAAGAAAATACATTTGTAAAAAAAAAAAAAAAAAAAAAAAAAAAAAAAAAAAAAAAAAAAAAAAAAAAAAAAAAAAAAAAAAAAATTTTTTTTTTTTTTTTTTTTTTTTTTTTTTTTTTTTTTTTTTTTTTTTTTTTTTTTTTTTTTTTTTTTTTTTTTTACAGCCCTCTCGCGTTACAATTGATTATCGACTCGTCCTTTCGTTCTTTTTTTAATCAACTTATGACGCATGTACTCTTTTCCTCCAAAGTCTTTTCATCTCCCCCATATACACGAATGCTGTTGATGAAATTTGCCTCATTTTGACCCATCTGCAGCTCAATGTCTTCATCACTCAACATGTACACGTAGCCCTCCTTTTTAAGAGGAGGTTTAATTTTTGTTTGAAAGCAAATTTTGTGCTGAGCCAATGTTAAAGCCATTTGAATTATTTTGACATCGAGAAAATTGTTTGCGTTGTACCGAAACAAATTTAACCACTCCATCACCAACTTGGGCAGTTGAACTTTGGAAGGATGTACATTGTCGGATTTTGTGAGGCACCACGACGGATACACAACTCCTTTTTGAATAACTCTGTTGACAGCATATACGTGATCAAATCGAAATGTTTCCATCACTTTAAATTCATCTGTAAGTGTTGCAGTTTGAAAAATGTGTCGAATGCCTCGTTGCGATTCTTTCGCAGGGCGTCCCTCCAATATTGGAAAGCTAAAACAAAAAAATCCTCCATTGTACACGTATCCCAGCACCGTCGAGTCTACACTCACTTTTTCTGTATCGGGTGGTAAATTTAAAAATGTCGGGACATAATAAATGGGTGTCCACGCAGTGGTGGGTACTTCATGAAACTCTGTATACACGTCATATGGATATCGGACGTACAAAACGCGTTTAGGCAATTGACCATTTACAGATAACGCCACAAATTCCTTGGGTTCCTGTGAATGGGCTCGCGTTCCTTCATACGTGATGCGAAATGGCCATTCGACAATAACACCCAATCGTTGCATAACATCATCTGAAGGTTTTCCTTGGAGAGTTACGACATGATTACGGTGATACGAGTTTAAAATGTCTTGCAATAAAAGGTGGGGTTTGTTCATGGACAAGCGTTTCTGTATCGCTCCGGTTCCGACAGCCCTGTCTTCTGGTAAATGGGGTCTTTCAACGGGTTGAAAGGAAATCATTTTTGGATTTGCAATTTTATCTTTGGTCAAATACAATCGAGTTTCAATACCCATATTCTGTTTGCTGTGCCATTCTTCAGCAACAGACAGTACGTGCTGGGATGATTCCTTACTCAAAATGCAAATGCGATACATGGCATTTGTGCACGGTCTACAATTTCCAAAATAGTGTCCACCAGGATACGGTAAATCCTCCTTATCCAAATAGATAACGCAGTTTTTGTAAGAAAATATAAAATCTGACGCTTGATGGGATATTCCTCGCATGTATTCAGCGACAAGAGCAGGATCACTGACAAAGTAAGGGGTGGCGTACATTTGAAATGTAGCAGATTCCTCGGGCATAGGCATGATTGTTTTGGAATTGCCCAAGAGAGCGCTCCAAGTATTATCTTGGCACACGACAGTGATGGGATCTTCTGTATTGAAAAACACTTTGAGTGCTTGAGCAAAAGGTTTTGTTGTATTTCTACAGATGGTATCGTATCGGTACAAATGTAACACGGACCAAGGATCAAATTTCGCATCTCTAAAATTTAACACAATCAAATCTCCTTCATTTTTGGCTTCCGTATAGCCATGAAAATTGCTATACAGCGTGCTGTACCTCGGAAGATTCATCTCTGCTTTATTTCGTTTGGAAAAATACAAAACGAATAGACTAACAACAATGATAAAAAGATTATCACCAGAATTTTGAAAAACTTTTCAATGCTCCGCATTATAAAAAAAAAAAAAAAAAAAAAAAAAAAAAAAAAAAAAAAAAAAAAAAAAAAAAAAAAAAAAAAAAAATTTTTTTTTTTTTTTTTTTTTTTTTTTTTTTTTTTTTTTTTTTGATTTATAAAAAGGTCTCGAGTCTTGATAGTCTCACCACATCAGAATTTTCTGAAGCTCTCACAACTTGTCCTCCTCTTCAAAATATCATCTTGCAGTATAGAACGTTTCAGCATTTCAAACGTGGCCCTTTCAACACCGTACCACTCGAGGCATTTTCTTCTCCATTGTTTCAAGTATCCTTGGTGTGTTTTAGGGAAAAGTCTAGGTGCGTGAGCATAGTTGGCCATACACTCTGGATGCATTTTCAGAAATTCCATACGTTTGGTTTTATCTGTGTTGAACCAAGTCAACAAATCATTCATTTTTAGTTTAGTTTCGAGCAACAAATAAACCAATAGCGCCATTTCATCTACGTGTCTCAGGGTTTTTACTCTTTCTCGAATGTCATTGATTTGATCCGCAGAAAACTTTCTACCACTTCGTTGCATCGTTGTCTTTTTTCATGGAAACATCCTTTGATCAATGGCAAGATGCAAAGCTGTTGAATACAAGAACAGGCGTGTCTCCCGATACTTGCAAATACGTCATTTTGATGAGGACAGCGAAAAACTTTAAAATTGAACAAGACTTGCAACGTCATTTGTCCTTACGAAATAAACCATTGGTGTGGTTCATTAATCAATTTACCAGACTTTGTGTTCGAGTGGAGTACGCAGACGTTTTTGTTCAACGGGAATTGAACCATTTTGGACACATAGCTTCAGATGTCTCATCCAGAATCGTTCAAAAGCTCTTTCAAAAAACCTATGACACACAAACGGTTGTTGCGCCAACCTGGGTTATCAACAAAATTTGGCCAGAGCACAAACCATTTAAAACAGTTTCACCAGAAACCTTTCGAGACTGGCTCCTCACATAAAGTTTTAAAGAGGTTGTTGCATCAAGAAGTGGCGCGTCATTGTTTCCTGGGACGGCAAACGATTCAAAAACATCGATGGGATGTGTTGAAGCAAGTCGCTAAATGGTTACACATTGACAATGATTTGGAAGATTTTCAAGATGGATTGGTTCGCGAAGAATTGGTATCGATACTCTCAAAGAACGTAAAGAGAAAAAATTTAAAGCTTTTGCCCTCTGATGAAACGGATTGGTGCGTATTGTTGAAACAGTGGTTGAATCAAAATACAACCAGTCATGACGTGAGCAACCGTAACATGTATCGTTTACTAGCGGTAGACGGATTTGACGGATTGGAATCAAAAGATTTGAAAACTTACTTGTTGGTAATGATACATCCGAATAGCGTGCGTCGTGAGTATCGCTCACACGCTCGGTCTGTACGTGAAATGTATAAATGGTTGGATAGCAAACCCGAACTAAGCAGTTTGGGAGGAACGGATTCAGGCTGTGTCGTGTTTTTGGCATTGTTGCAATTGTACACTAGGGAATTGCAGAGCCTCATGCTCAACGATGAAATTGCGATGCAAACACACCGAGTCAAAGTGTGGGCTGAAACATTTTTACATAGAAATGCGGAATATTTTACCGATGTTAGAAAAGTAACGATGGAAATTTTAATAGAGTTGGGACAAGTCTACGCGTCTTGTGAAGAAAACTGGCAACAAGTTGGACGAGAGCAATTGATGAAATTACTGAATAGTAACGATGCAAAGGATTAATTAAAAAAAAAAAAAAAAAAAAAAAAAAAAAAAAAAAAAAAAAAAAAAAAAAAAAAAAAAAAAAAAAAAAAAAAAAAAAAAAAAAAAAATTTTTTTTTTTTTTTTTTTTTTTTTTTTTTTTTTTTTTTTTTTTTTTTTTTTTTTTTTTTTTTTTTTTTTTTTAATGTGACTATTTAAATTGTTGCGTCTCTTTTGAATCAAATTACTGCTGCTGCTTCATTTACAAAACATGGTCAAAATACTTGTTGAGATTCAAGCCTCATTTGTAGGCATCGGCAAAACTACTTTTATCAAAAGTTTTCTTTATCCCACGATAGATGGTTACATAGATGATTGTGTCGACATGATAGAGTCTGATCCAAATTTCTTTGACGACCCAAGCAATGACGCGTTACGTAATTACTTGGTCTTGGAAAATTCTGCTGCCCGACTGGAAGCAAAGGTATCCGCCTTGCCAAAAGCCTACGCATCCAACTGGACCATCATCACTTCCAGGAGTCCCTTGCTATCTTGTATTCAATTTTCAAACAGTCCATTGGATTGGAAGCCTTTGGAAAGATATTACAGGAAGCGTCTAGAGCATTTGGGTGTAGACCACGTACTCATTTTGGATTATGGTTCCTCCATCGCTAGAAACCCGAAAGCTGTTGAAGCGGGATACGAAAATATGAGAAAAAGAGGTCGCAAGTTTGAATTGGAGCGGTACAAGACACTTGAAACCTATAACAATTTTTTTCAAGAGGCTGAGCGCAAAAAAATGGATGTGTTGAAGGATTTGGATCCATATTTCTTTCAATATCAAGACGTGGATTTTGGGGATTCTAAAAATTTTAACAATTTCCACGTTTTATTCGCAAATGTAGCCATTTCAAATCACAAATATTTTGTTTTTAATCTTTTAGATTTAGATCCAAGGTCACCTAAAACCTCTTTCTTGCAACTTGAACCGCTACTGAAACCCAATCCGGATCGCTTTGTGACATTCCCGATAGAATACCCAGACATTTGGGAAATGTACAAAAAAGCTCAAGCTTCTTTTTGGACGGTGGGAGAGGTGGATTTATCCAAAGATGTAGCAGACTGGAATAATTTAAAACCCGATGAGCGTCATTTTCTCTCACATGTGTTGGCCTTTTTTGCAGCAAGCGATGGTATTGTCGTAGAAAATTTGGTGGAGCGCTTTGCGACTGAAGTTCAAATCACGGAAGCTCGATGTTTTTACGGATTCCAAATTGCCATTGAAAATATTCATTCCGAAATGTACAGCGAGTTGATTGAAACACTCATTCGGGACCCCAAGGAAAAAAATAAATTATTTCACGCCATTGAAAATTTGGCATGCGTCAGAGAAAAAGCGGAATGGGCTTTAAACTGGATACAACATCCCTCATTTACCCATCGTCTGGTGGCATTTGCGGCCGTGGAGGGAATTTTCTTCTCTGGGTCCTTTGCCGCCATCTTTTGGATGAAAAAGCGTGGTCTCTTACCAGGTTTATCCTTCAGTAACGAGCTCATCAGTCGAGACGAGGGATTGCATTGTGATTTCGCATGCCTCTTGTTCAACAAGTACTTGGAAGTGAAACCTCCACAAGAAGAAATTTTGCAAATCATAACAGATGCAGTGTCCATCGAGCAAAAATTTTTAACGGAAGCTCTACCAGTCAGCCTCATTGGAATGAATTGCACATTGATGAATCAATACATTGAGTTTGTAGCAGATCGTTTGTTGGTGGATTTGGGATGTGACAAGTTTTACAAAAAGGAAAATCCATTTGATTTTATGGAAAATATCAGTTTGGAGGGAAAGACGAATTTCTTTGAAAAGCGTGTGGGAGAGTATCAAAAGTGTGGAGTGCTCTCAAAGAGTCACAAGTTTTCTTTGGAAGAAGATTTTTAACGACGCACTGTTTAATTTTCATATACTGTTCAACATGACGTTTTTTAATGCTAGATAATATTAACCTAATTATTCAAAAGTTATCTATTTTAATACAATATTTAAATTAATTCTTTTTTTAATACTTCAATATTTAAAAGAATTCTCTTTTTAATATTTGAAAATTTTTTAGAACTCTTTTTTTAACATTTGAATTTTTTTTGGTTTGAAAATTTTTTTTAAAGATACATATTGTTGAAAAATGAGAAAAAATTATGTAATTGAGACTGTAAAAACATGCTCGTTTTGAATTTCGAGTTTAAAAGTCGGACCCTTCCACCAACAACTTTTAAACGATTCAAGGTACCGATCCCTTTGGTACCTTGAATCGTTTAAAAGTCAAAGTTAAAAATCAAACTTTTAAACTAAAAATCTTGTTTTAATAGCTATTTTAATGCATTTTTCGTATCAATTTCGTTTAAATCATATAATTTTCTAATCAGTTTTGTTACTTTTCAGTAACAAAACGTAACTTTCACAGACTCGAAAATGGAAATGTTTTGCGTTTTCCTCGTTTTCCAACTTTCCACATTTTTCTATGAAAATCAAACGTTTCTCCGTTCAAGTATTTTTTAGTTTCTGAGAATTGCTTATATATTTTTGCCGTTTTCTGTTGCACCTAGTTTCAAGTTGACGGTTGCTTAATATGGAATTGTCATACGGACGAGAGTCGAAAAAATACCTGGGCAGAAAAAATGTATAAGCGCCGTGACGTCAAACTGTTTGTCCAAACATTGCCATTTGGCTCGTCTCATGAAAAGACGTTGTATAATAAAGACGTTTATAAAAAACATGAAAATCACACTGCTAGGTGCATATGGGGGGCTACCCTACTTGAATTACAACGTCAAGATCGGAACGTATGGAAACGTACATTGTGACACAAAATATGGAAGATTTCGTATGGTTTGTGACAATCTTCCTCTCAATGAAGCGTTTGAAAGCCTCTTGTTGAAACATGGTGAAAAAAAGGAAAATGATTGGATTGTGGACTTGGTTAAATCTGATTTGGCAGAAATTGTGGGTAGTTTTGCAACGTTGGTTGTTAAGATTGCTATGAGCGACGTTTTCGATAATGCATTCAAAATGTTCTTTGTCGACGATGGACAATGTCAAAAATGTAATACTATTGGCCCTTTAATCAGTTTCAAGGAAATAAATGAAAAGAGCATGATTTTCAATTGTAAGACGACTGGTATTCTCAAAGTAAATCTGAAGCAATGTGTGGGGAATGACGGATTTTTGAGCGTGGAGACTAACGATGATGATTACATGAGCGTTATCTTTGTGAACCCACCCGATGATTTTAGAAATTTTTTGTATGATTGTAGTCGGGATCATTTTATTGTGTGTACATGCTTTTCAAAGCTTTTTGTCGCAAAGCTTTTAAATTGGATCTACAACGAAAATTTGAATTTGATACTACCTCAAATCATACAGTAAAAAAAAAAAAAAAAAAAAAAAAAAAAAAAAAAAAAAAAAAAAAAAAAAAAAAAAAAAAAAAAAAAAAAAAAAAAAAAATTTTTTTTTTTTTTTTTTTTTTTTTTTTTTTTTTTTTTTTTTTTTTTTTTGGATCGCTTCCAACTTTTATATTTTGCCTGTCGAAGAATTTTATTTTGCATTACTCATGCCAGAGTGAACCTAAAAAAGCACAGTGAGGCATTTCAAACTAAGCCATGTGAGGTCCCATCTCTGTCGCCTCTGGCTCTGTAAAGAAATTACTCATAAACTTTTCTAAACAATGCGGTTTTCCATTGACGTTAAACTTTTTGTATGGGTCGGGACAGAGACACAAAAAACTCTCTCGCCCATTGTATAAAAACGCTCCTTGTTCACACACATCGGGATTAAGTGTATCGCATGCAGGTCCCGACCAAAAAGTTTCATCGGTACAAAGGCAAATCCATTGCGCCACGTCGTCATTTGTCAACATCAATCGACCACCTTTTTCTTCATTGCATTCAATGGGTGCTCGAGCATCTGTTACACACACACCCCCCACGCATCGGGTAGATTTTTCCACGCACAAGAAACTGCAATCGTCTACGCAAAACATGCGTTTGTCTGTACAGTTTTGCTGGAAAATGGGTTCGCGTACTTGAATTTTTGATTTTGTTTTAAAATTATTTGGTGTCCACCAGAAACACATCCAGATGATTAAAAAAAGCAGCCAGGCGGCCCACATACTTGTTTTTTTTTTAAAAATCAAGATGCAACGATCGATTGATCATCACGATTCCCAAAGTTGTCGTCGCACCTCATCGAATCACGTCGGTACGTGGCAAGATGCTTGGACCATTTGTCAGTACATTGCCGATAAGTACTCTGCTACAGAGTTTTATCAAATTCATTTGGTGTTTGCCGAGTGGATTCCCATGCTCAACGTTATCTTTGGGCGTCCCATCAAGGATTTGGACAATTTTAATTTGACTTTTTACTATCTTTTCGAACCCAATGGCCCAAAGGAGATTTTCACGTCGTACGCCGAAACCAACAAGCGTAAAACGCCTAATGAAAGAAAAGGTTTTCACGTGGTTTTCAATCTTTATGAATTTAAGGCGACGCTAGACAGTTATTGTGATAATGTGTGTCGAAACAATAACATGGTGGACGAGGCACGAGGCACCATAAATTTTACTTTGTTGGATGAGACTTGCCATAATCCAGCAGAATACTTTAGACACAACACCACGTGGCAAATGTTGTTTATCTACACGTGCCACTTTTTAGCGCACTGGGAAACTTTTCAAAATTATCATCACGCGCATTACGATAATCACGACAAAATGCAAAAGTCTCCCTTTTTCAATCTCTTTCACTATGGGGAGATTGTTTACAAATAAAGGATGCCAAGTGTAAAAGGAAAGAAGATTTGTAAGAAAGCAAAGCCTCGTAAATGTGTAAAACCTCCACCTTTCCCTCCTCGCAAAATTCCAGTACTGTACGCGTACGAGTCGATGCTTGACTATTTTGTACATTACAAGGACGATATGAAAAAAGTTTTTACATTGTCGCAAATTGAACGTCTGGGGACAAAGGGTTTAGTATTCCTTTCACGATTGAAACCCTTCTTTCGAAGTGTTTCAGCCTACAAAGACTACGTGGACCAAAAAGCGACGGTGGTTCCAGAGGAGGCTTGGGAAAAAGCGTATTCCGATGCAAAAAGCTATGTTCGCAAGTATTACAGACCCCAGCCGAGAAATCGAAAATATTTGAAAATGAAAGCTTTTATTGGATCTCCAGTCATGTCCGAGGTGTCAGATGACGAATCTGTCATTTCCATCGATGCATCCAACGACGAGAGTGACAACTCCAATGTCAATCTGCCGAAAGAATCGGTTTGTGGGCCCGTTTACAAGTTGTGTCGTAATTACGATAAAAATCGAAGATACACAAAATTCTCTCCGGATGGTAGCGAAAGAGATCGTTACATTTTCAATTTAAAATATCAATAGTGGGTTTTCGAGTGGATTGTAAACCAATGGAAAGAGGGTCTTGTGCAGAGGGCTGTAATGCATCAAGTACGGATGTTTGAGCACCGTTGGAAAATCATTGTTTAAGGATAAGATTTTTGCGTTGGAGGTGCAGGGGGACAATTTACCCCTCAGCACTCGTACGGGAATCACACCTGTAGTTTTGGGAGGCCCAAAACAAGTTTCGAGTTCTTTGGAAACTGGAAATTTTTGAAAGTTTTGCGCATCGTATTTGAAAACCCAAAGCTTGATAAATTGAGGTAGCATCCGCGTGCAAGTGATGGTGTCCAAACCCAACAGAGGAGAGAGGACTGGAATGTCAAAATTTAAAAGCGTTAGAAAATGGTATAGTTCTTCTTCAAAGGTATCACTCGTTTGATTTTGGATCACGTCCACGTAATAACGATTCAATTTGACTCGTTGACAGTGGAGCGGTAAGAACGTAGTATCAAAATGATCCGTCTCGTGTACATAAAACATGTTTTCATTGCCGACGAGATAGGAAAAACGAAACGGATTCGTATGTTGTGACAGCGTGTACATGGCATCATGCGATCGTTTGTCATATGCATGTACCACGTCAAAATCTGCATTTTCCGGTAGCAATTTGTAATGGATATCCATTACAACGATATCCTTCAGTATGGGATACTGCCTCTTTGAGAGTAAATGCAATACAAGCGTCTTGTAATCTTCTGCCATGGTTGACTTTATTAAACTGCGCAACTAAATTGTACAACAGTTGCAAGTCGTGAGAACCCAATGACCAGCTCACATCAAGACTCTCAACGCTCAATGCATCGCTTAACAAAACAACGTTTAGAAAAAAAAAAAAAAAAAAAAAAAAAAAAAAAAAAAAAAAAAAAAAAAAAAATTTTTTTTTTTTTTTTTTTTTTTTTTTTTTTTTTTTTTTTTTTTTTTTTTTTTTTTTTTTTTTTTTACGATGTGTTGTATCCAAGCTTTTTGACCCATTCCAAAATTAAATTTTCTCGCAAGTTTTCATCTGGCATCAAATGTGAAAAGTCTCGCAATACTTGAATTAGACTCATTTGATTACTCTGGCACAGAAGCATATGCGTTTCCGTGTCAAATACCTCTTCAGTTTCGTTCAAAATACATCGTTGACCCTTCTTTTTCTTTTGATTAAACATGGTCATAAATTCCAGTTTGAGATATCGAATAACATCTCGCACCGTTTTCTTTTCCATAAATCGTCTCCATTTCTTCTCATTAAAGTGAGGTGTGTTTCCTTTTAACCGAATGCGATTCTCTACGTTATAACTTCCCATATCACACAAAACCGGATGCCGTTCCGTGTATAAAAATAAAAAATGTTTTAAATCTGGAACCGCGCCACCCAATTGATGGCAGGCGGCGCAAAATAATACAATTGTTGCATAGGCGCACTCTTTAAACGAAACGCGCTGCAATTTACTAGGTGGATACAAATCAATGGCCTGTCGAAACATGCCGATGGTGTAACCAGACGATTCTCGTAGATGACCCGAAAATGGCAACACGTACTCGCACCCCAACAATTCTTTCATTTTCATCATTTCATCAAAATGTTCGGGTATATCACACGATTGATCTATCGTGTACGATTTCCAAACGGTGGATCGATTCGCGTACAGGCAGTGAAATCGTTCAGCGTTGAAATTGTTCAACAGCAACATGCAAGGTTTTCTAGGATGAATGGGACAATCTGCCGCCGAGAAATTTGAATTTGTGAGGTGCCGGATTATACTTTGAATACGATCTTCTGCTCGGGCAGTGGTTTTTGAGCTCATGTTCTTTGTTTACAAAGAAAAAAGCGACATGAGTCTAAAGTACGTTTGCGTACTGGATATGGATTTGACCCTGGGGTTTCACAATGCCAGAAAATTCCACCCTCGTCCCAAATTGAAAACTTTATTGCAGTTTTTGAAATTGATCCAAGCAGACATTATCTTGTGGAGTCATGGGAAAGACGACTACGTGAAAGACATGGTGAATATGTATTTGCCGGACGTGGCTGAATGCGCCCACACGCTCTTTGGACGAACAGAGTGCGAATACTCTAAAAAATTTTACAATTACCTCAAGGCGTCGGAGCACGTACGTGACATGTATCGAAAAAGGTACAGTCAAAGCATACTCTTGATTGGGGTGGACGATAATGTCACCATCAACATGGACGACGGTTATGATTTGCGTATTTACGTCAAACCCTACGAGACTGTCAATTCTTGCGATAAAGAACTGATGGTGGTGGTGGAAAAGATGATTCAGGGTATCGTAGAGAGAACCAAGTGAAAAAAAATGTATAGTGTGGATCAGTATTTAAAATCTGTGCAAAATTTACAAACCAAATGTAAACTTTTGACTTGGTTGCACCTACACGATGCCGCCCATTCAAACATTGGATTGGTTTACAGCGATAAAGAGTATAAAAAAGTTTACATTTATTAACAAAGCAATGCGCTTTTGGATTCTAATATTTTTGTATGTTGCAATCGTCATTTATTACGCGTTTCAAACGCCTCGTACCCCCTTTTCAAAGTGGCCTCTCCTCCCAAAACACGTCGAAACCACTTCGCCCGACACATGCACACACACATCTGACTGTAAGAAACACGATATTTGTGTGAATGGTGCGTGTGTCCCTCAACTGTTGAGAGGTGAAGATTGTTATCCTGAAACTGGCACGTGGACGCTCGTTGCGCATCGTGGCAAGTCGTTTGCAGCCTGCATATGTTTAAATTCAAATCTCGTCACCCAAACCCATTTCGGAGGCAACTGCACCGTGGATGTGGCGTGTCGACCCAACGGATATTTCAGTATACAAATGCAAAAATGCATTTGTGCAGATGGTTTTGTACCCACGGAGAATTTCCAATGTCAAAAAATGTCAGTCGTGGATCGTATGAAATTTTATCCGTGTGAACCCGACGAGGTGAACGGGCACCTGTTGAAAGAATCGGATGGACTCGATAAAAATTACATACGTCGGCACTATGAGAAAAAATGTTTCAAGAGACCTTGCACGTTTGACGCCATTACAGGAAAACCGTTGAAAAAAGCTCGTTACAAATCTGGTTTTGGATGTGTGTGTGATCCCACACTCGGTCAATTTGGAGTCAGGATAGAGGAATTGGACAACTACACCTATGGCAAGGGTTACAATGCGTGCGTCAGTGCGTTTAAAAATCCCCTGGAGGAACCTATGGACGTGCAACTCTATACCTATTTTTACTTGTTGGATCATGATCCCGTGACGTTTTTACACTACAGTAACGTGGATCCCAAAAAGGTGATTGCTCCTCTCCGAGACCAGGTGCGCGATGGATCCTTGCAAATTGGACAAGAATTTCCTTTCGATTACATGCAAGTGTTTTTTTTGGAAAAGGAACCGTTTAAAGCAAAAATTTACAATTATCGCGTGTCGTCCTCTTGGTTTGGAAAATTAAAAATGGAATCGTCCCTTCAACCCAATCGTATGGAATGGTGTCGATGGATCACGCGTCACTGGCAACCCGGATCGACGCCCCTCGTATGGAAAAATCAATTAATGTACGCGTTTCCAGCCTGTTATATCGGCAAAAACGATCTTGGAGTACCCGAAAAATACCGCGGAACTATCGTTTCCAATCCACATCACATAACTTTTCCCGGATGGCCTGAATCACCTCGTTCCAATGGATTGCTTTTGAAGCACGAGGGGGGTGATTGGATACTGGAACTGGCTCCAGATTACAAATTGGAAACGTACTCACAAGTCACCGACAATGTACCACAATGGGACAATCCATTGGTGGAGGCTTTGGAAAATCGTAACGTAACCCGACGAGCCGTAACAGCGGGTCACGAGACGTATGAAAAGACAAAGTCTGATCGAGAAAATGAACCATTCTTTTAAACAAAGATGAAGCGTGCGCACGAAGAGGATGCGTCATCAGAAGACGAAGAAACCCCAACCAAACAAATTAAGCCTTCGGACGTATTGCTCGATCTAGAAGCAGGTTTGACGGAAAGAGACGATATTAGTCAACAATTGATGAATGCCCAAAAGCAATATTTCACAACCTACATGGAAAAATTGATGAATCAACTCCCGATGGGAAAAAGCGTCATCGATGCGGTTCGCAAAACTGGTTCAGAAAACGATTTCATGTACATGTACACGGCAGCAAATACAATCATCCAATCCCTCTTAAGCGTGAAACAGGTTAAAGCTACAAACTCAATGGTGGATATGGTTGCTGGTGTCATGTGCCGCTATATACATGAAAAGGTACTCACACCCATGTTACAACCTGTGGTTCACGATGAACATTTGAAGCGAGCATTCCAAGCCTATCAAACGAGTGTGAAACAGGATGAAGATGCAATTGAATTGGAACTGCGGTGCGTGGTGCATACGATTAAACAAATGTTGGACAAGGAAAAGGATACCTTGAAAATAAATCATCCCATCCGGGCTCAGGTGACTCAGCAGATGAAAGCTATAAGTGAATACGTCGTAACGTTATTACTTTCCATCTCAACAAAACCACCAGAAAGCAAAACGGAATTTGCTGAGAATGAACTCGAAAGAGAACATGTGAATTTTGAAATAGATATTTTAAAGTAAAAATCTCGGAACTCTCAACTTTAGAAAATCTTGGCGCTTTCAAAAAGTTATACGTTAAAAAAAAAAAAAAAAAAAAAAAAAAAAAAAAAAAAAATTTTTTTTTTTTTTTTTTTTTTTTTTTTTTTTTTTTTTTTTTTTTTTTTTTTTTTTTTTTTTTTTTTTTTTTTTTTTTTTTTTTTCATTAACACTTTTTAAATTTCTACTGCGACAATTTGATTCATGCTTCTGACTCTGCTCAATGCTGTATATACCAAATTCAAATCACGACTTCCGTTAAAGTTGATGGCTATTGCGTCATCGTCCATCGTATCCCCTTGAAACTTGTGTATAGTACCCGCATACCCAACCATTATTGGAAAATCTCCTTTGGAGTTTCTTTGAATGGTTACCGTGCTGTTGTCTGCGACATTTTTACACTCGATACTATCCGTTTCTTGATTAAAGCGCTCAAATATTAGAGACGTACCGTTTGAAACTGTAGAAACTCCATTTTGGAGAAGGAAAACGTGACATCCTGACTTTACGTCCACGTATGCATTACCCGAATGGTTTCTAGATTTTCGCCACAAACGCAGTCGTGGGCCTTTCACTAACTGCGTCAAATAAAAATCGTTGTACGTTTCTACAGAGGATTTCAAATAGGCTAGGGCTCGTGAGCATTTCACCAATATTGTCGTGTCGATATTTTCCACAACAGGATAATGAGTCACTAGAAATGTAAAAAGTCCAGTCTCATCCTCTTTGTCTACAAATGACCGCAATTTATCAATAATTTCCTCATATTCTTTTTCAAAACGTTTGCTTTGTGTTAAATCTATGCGTTTGGTTTCAGATTTGACACCCGCCGTAAACATGTTGTGTATGGATTTCACGGGTCGCAGTTGATTGGGATCACCCATCATGATGCATAAAACAGGATCCGGGCGCTTAAAAAAGTATTCAAATATCCATTCCACCAACCAAAATGCAACCATACCCACTTCATCAATCACCACAATTTTCGGATCGAATGGACAGTTGAATTCCTCTAGGATGCGAGCGCTTTTCTTTAAACACTCTTCTGTATCAGCTTCCTCCACCAATTCCTTCTCCAAAACGTTCAAGACGGATCCTTTACCCCAATTTAATCTCATGGCGGAATGAATCGTGCTTCCATTCATTCGACTCGCCACTCTTGCCGTTGGAGCCATGCGTAATTGAGGAATTTTGATAAAATTCAAACAAGTCATGACGGTATAGGATTTTCCAGTGCCTGGTCCACCCGCCACAATAACTTTCAAATTTTTGGGTTTTTTAAGCCATTCGTCCACCAACAAAGGAAACTCTCGTTGACTTTCAGTGAGCGTTTCAACATGTTTGTGATACCCGACTCCATAAGCGGGGTGGTTCCATTTGTCAGTCATGGATGCCCCGATTGCAATTTGAAATGCGCGACGCTTGTTTTGATGGATTCAGAAAAACGAGAAGAATATTTGCTTTTGGCTTGTGAAAGAGTTGCAGTTTCGTACTTGATGGACTTGTATGCTTTGTACGCGGCCAAAGATGCTGCACGCGTTCCGTCGGTTCCAATCAAATCAGTAGTGACACTCGGTGTGGAAAAGGTTATCCACCCAGACAAATGGTTAAAGTGTATCCTGTGGACACGCTACCAACGACAATGTCCACAAGCAAGTTTGGAATGGTGTGTCTCTAGACCAGGTACGGCTGCGTTTTACTATTCGGTGGGAGAAGAAGGGTCGTTGCTGATGCCTCGTAACGGTGATTTGAATACGATAGAAATTCACCCAGACACGGTCAAAACAGTATCGGGACAGTCTGACCGATATTGTAAAAACCCAGTACTTTTGCTGTTGAACAAGGAATCTCAATCAATGGTATGAAATTGTATTTCATGAGAAAGATTTGCTTTTAAATACTATAACATGAAAAAAAAAAAAAAAAAAAAAAAAAAAAAAAAAAAAAAAAAAAAAAAAAAAAAAAAAAAAAAAATTTTTTTTTTTTTTTTTTTTTTTTTTTTTTTTTTTTTTTTTTTTTTTTTTTTTTTTTGCGTGTGTTTAGTCTTGATGATCTCAGTCTTGATGATCAGAGTCTTGATGATCAGAGTCTTGATGATTACTTTATGTCTTGTATTTCCTCTTCCATCTGCGCATCATCTGATGGAAATTCAATGGCTGGTGTAATTGGATCCAAAAACACCATATTGGGGCATGGTTTTATTGCAGATTCTTGAAATACAATCATGTTTTGGATTGTCCCACCAATTTTGTATTTATCTTCTCCAAATGTTGTTCTGCTCCTAATAGTAATTTGACAAATGGTTAAAAACGCTCCCATTTTTGTTAAACTCGCTTCCAGAGGTTTTTTGAAGGTGTGTTTCAAATCTTTACCATTAAAAACTCTCAATTTAGTCACACACCAATTTCGTGCAAAGTCTAACGGTACGTTTCTCGACAAATGTGCTTCATAACACGTGTGACACAATGCTGGATCGCAGTAATCCATAAATAATCGAGCACCGTCATGTAATTTTTGATTTGGATTTTCTCTCATGACTTCTCCAATGACTTGCAGTGGCAAACAGTTGCGAGCCACAAAAGACGTGTGTCCTTCCAATTCTTTTGTTTTATCATATGTAAAATATCCCACGAGTATAACCTTATGCATCATAGAAGGTTTGATAATGTTACGAGTAAATGTCTTCTCGTTACTACTGGTATGACCTTTTGAATATAAAACGCCGTTTTCTTTATGAAGTGTATACGCCTCATTTTCATTTAGCTTATGCTCCCAATCGGGTGTAATAAGATTTAACGCTCCACTGTCCATTTCAAGATCCTGAATGGCTTTGGCGAGTGCAGGAACTGCGAGTGTATGTTTGACAATGTAAGAATATTCCATCTTGATTAAAGATGATTAAAAATAGATTCATCTTAAATATTTTAAAAATGATAAAAAAGAGGTTTTTTATGTGGTTTCCATTGCCTTGTCAGCAGCGTTGCTGGTAGAAGGTGTAGCGGTGGGTTTAGCATCACCAGGATAGATTTTCTTTGGCAATTTACCTATTGTTTCAATATTTGGATGTTTCTTTCCAGTCATCAGTTCAAACGTTAACGCAGACAACTGTTGTTTAGCCGTTTCATTATAAGGTAAAGCGTCGATAAATTTGTTATTTTTCAACTCGCCAGTCTCTCTGTTTGCCATCAAAACCTTTTTCCCATTGGCTATTTCTACATAATCTCCATAACGCTGCACCACAGACAACCAGTGTCGGTAAAGTAAGTAAATTGCGGCTTTGGAGTCGGGAAATCGTACTCCCACTCCATTCATAGAGTCATTTACCCTAATTTGAGCTCGATTATTTACAATGTCAGTTGCTGAAGTTGCCTCAAGTTTTCGTTTCTTGGATTGATTCTCAATGTCGGAATGCCGTTGAAAAGCTTCCGAAATCTCACTACTCGTATGCCACAAGTCGTTCTTGCCTAAAACTAAAATTTGCCCGTCGTTGAAAAATTTAACTGTACCATATTGCGTTGTAATTTGTACACCTTCTGCTACATTCGTCACCTGACCGTGTATTTTCTCACCCATGGCAATGTAGGCTGCCTCCTCCATATCGTCTTTATTTGATTCATTTTCTTCAAATAACGGACTCCACGCCTTGTCTGTTGAATATGGACTCGAAACATTGGTATTCAGTGGACAAATTGGGACAGTCAACTCAGTATCGCTGTCAACATCTATTTGAAACATATCAGTAATATAAGGATCGATTGAAGGGTCTAGCAATCCTCGACTACGGTTTGTATTTTCGTCCGAGTCTGAATAATCTTGCACATCCATTTCTTGATTGTTTCATTTTAAACAAAGAATATGTCGAGTCTAAACACCATTTTGCATAAAACACCTTGGATACCCTACAATGACACATTTTATCATTCTCGGATGATTTTAACCTTTCCAAAAAATGTCATTTTTACAGCACAGTTGCTGTCACACATTCAATCCTTACCCATTTACAAACAGTACCCCCATGCCGAACGTTTCGAAGCGAAATTGTTGCAAAATGTGGATTGGAAACAGAGCATGATTGTCTTTGATTACAACTCTCACGTAGTCATGGCCCCTGAGCCTGTGATGGATTTGATTCAATTGGATCGTCGTTTGCAATACAAGGAGGCCGCTGATGGTATATTTGGTTCTTTAAGACCCATGTTTTTTAAGAAGCAATGGTTTTGGATACTTGGATTGGTATTGGGTTGGATTCTGGTCAAGGTATACTCGACTGTCGTGAAACGGACCCCCTATCGCTTGGTGCTGTCGAATTCACCTACACGTTCGTAGAAGACTTTTTCAACCGCAGGGAAATGCACGATCGATTGTTTGGTTGGGTCCATAGACCTTGCAAAAAATCCACCTCGTTTGTAAATACGGCCCGCTCCGCTTCTTTTATGCCGGCAGGAACTGTGATGGTGATTTGGTATAGTGTTTGCGCTCGCTTAAATGACTCTAGAGAATATTGGCGCGTCGAGAGTGCCGTCAACAGACGATTGCGATCAAAATTGTCAAAAATCGTATTTTGCATGTACTTTTGAGGAAATTTGTGTGTCGTGTAATAATCCTTTAACCAAAAAAAGGTCACCCAAAACGAATCAATCAAATCTGAATCTCCGTGCGTCACCTCCTGATAACGTAAATATTTTTTCATTTTTTTAATAAAACTGGCCATCGCAAAGGGTGGATCTTGATCTTCGTCGGAAATCAAAGCCTGCGTTATATAAGGTGCGTTGATGGGAGTGATGCCCACCAGAGCGGGTATAAAATCATTTCCAAACAGAAAAGAGCACGTTTCCAACTGTTTTGGAGAGTAGGGTAACCATTCGCGAACGAGTTGTGTAAATGGGTAGTATTTTCCATACCGATGAATTTGAATCGTCTCATAACGATCCAAACGCATTAAAGCAATGACAAATACATCTTGGTCTTCGCTCGCAACGATTGGATTTTTGCATTGTAACGCTTCGGCCATGTGAAACAATTTGTGTTCTCCCTCGCCTGGAACGTTGCATCCACTGATGACGACATGCAGCTCACGCGCTTTGAAATACTCAAAGTGTTTCAAACGCTCTCTGAAGAAATCCTGAATTTGTAGAGAGATTTTGTTGGTTCCAAACAAGGCGGCTCGGTATTTGGCTTTTCCGTTTGCGATTGAATGACCATCCTTTCTGGTTCTCCGTGCACGTTGAGTGGGCCATTTCATGGGTACGCCATCTCCATCAAACGAGAGTATCAACGTCATTTTGTCTGTAGAACCATAATACAAAAATTCATTTAAATGCGTTACCAATTTGTGCCATGCTAAGCGGCACATCTCTTTAAATAATTTCTCTTCATCAGTTTCCAAAGCCAACGAGATGGCTACATGCAATAAGGATTGTACATCATACAAAATGGAATCGAAATACTGTGGCCGAGTGGGTGGCTCTTGATCAGGTTCATGCAGCTTGTTGATCAATGCACAAAAATTGTTGATGCCCATAATACAAAAAAATATTTTCATCAGTGAGCTCGTTTATAAAGGACAGCTCTCAAAAAAAAAAAAAAAAAAAAAAAAAAAAAAAAAAAAAAAAAAAAAAAAAAAAAAAAAAAAAAAAATTTTTTTTTTTTTTTTTTTTTTTTTTTTTTTTTTTTTTTTTTTTTTTTTTTTTTTTTTTTTTTTTTTTTTTTGAGATTTCCAAGAAATTCTAAAGTTGAGAGCTCCAAGATTTTTCGGAAGTTACTGTGTTTGCCAATACCTTGCCTTTTCAATTTCTTCACAGCGCTTTTGTTGGAGCCGTTTACTCCTCCTTGGCAACACTTCCAAGTTTGTCGTACAATTTAAAGATTTTATTGTCGAGTCTATATTGTCATCTGAAGATTTTGTCGCCGAGTCTATATTGTCATCTGAAGATTTTGTCGTCGAGTCTATATTGTCATCTGAAGATTTTGTCGTCGAGTCTATATGGCCATCTGAAGATTTTGTCGTCGAGTCTATATGGCCATCTGAAGATTTTGTTGTCGAGTCTATATGGCCATCTGAAGATTTTGTTGTCGAGTCTATATGGCCATCTGAAGATTTTGTTGTCGAGTCTATATGGCCATCTGAAGATTTTGTTTTCGTCTCTATATCAGAATCTGAACCACTTGTTCCATGATCTATTATTCCACATCCAAAGCATGGACAGTCCCTTCCATGACCTCCATAGCTCGCCATGGAGTCTGAGTCTGTATCCCACTCAGAGCTAAATGTCCTATTTGTCAGGATACGTGACATACCATTCATGCATCCGAACGATCTCATTGCCGAATCCGCCGACCAACCCGAGTCCGTCGAGCAATCTGAAAAGTTTGATTCTTCGTCCATGTGGTACATATAATGCAAAAGAATATTTGAGAACCTGTGAGCTCGCTTTTGAATAACGATCTCAAAAAAAAAAAAAAAAAAAAAAAAAAAAAAAAAAAAAAAAAAAAAAAAAAAAAAAAAAAAAAAAAAAAAAAAAAAAAAAAAAAATTTTTTTTTTTTTTTTTTTTTTTTTTTTTTTTTTTTTTTTTTTTTTTTTTTTTTTTTTTTTTTTTTTTTTTTTTTTTAATTATATTTTTCAATGTCATAATATAATTCTGGCGTTACGTCGAGTATGAAGTGATCTATACAACAGATTGAAGTTGGATATACAACAAGTGCTCCATCTTTTTTTAAACACACTATAATCTTTCGTTTATTCCGACATTTTAGAATTTTTAGATGAAATTCAACTACGTACACTTTACCGAAATGGTTCTTATAGTCTTGTAAATGCACATCATCAATATTAATCCATTTGTAATGTCCTTGTATGTTGTTCACTATAGTTTGAAAGTGTCGGTTTCCGTTCAAACCATAGAAGAAGGTATAAATACCTTTAGTTATTAAAATTCTAAATTTCAGATCCTGGTTTCCAATACGTCTCTGAAAAGCGAACCTCTTGTAAAATTTCAGCTGCTTTTTCATGTCTTTCAAAGCGCCGCTCATGTTCGGATTAATAAAATCTATTCCTCGGTACTCTTTTAAAATTTTGTTTTCTAAAATGGTAGCCATTAAAAAGTTGAATGGTCTCCGTTGAGGTGTTGTTTTTCTTTGAACGAATTTATATTTTAAATCGTATTCAAAGCACTTTGGTAGTTTTAAAGCATTTAAGTCTTCATATTTTTCAAAAGAGTCTGAAACTGCAGCCATAGACAAATGGAAAAGGCTTGGACAAGTGCTAATATCATTGTGATTGCAATTTCGGAGCTCAGTAGGTTCAATTATTTTTCCCAAATATCTTGCACGGTGTGGAACGTATTTTTTTGAAAGATACATTTCATGTGCAGAAAGAGGTGGAATCAGAGTCTCCATAGCATTTGGATATTCTTGAACATTGATGGAATCTAAACATTTTAATTTGATGGAATCGCATGAACCTAAAAGTCTTTGAAAGAGTGTGAGTTGATTTATTCCGTCCACAAAAATAATGGCGTTGTTTGGAATGCGTTCTAAACTTGATTGTCTTCCTGTTTCATTATTAAGTACTTTCAAATAGGCCGTTTCTTTCGTCAAAATGTTGAATAATGCATATTCAAATTCCTCTTCATTGTCAAAATAAAACTCTCGCAGTATATACCCGGTAAAAATCATAACTACAAATAAATGTTTTACTGAATTAAAATTCCACGTGTTGCACTCGTTTTTATATTGTTAAAAAAAAAAAAAAAAAAAAAAAAAAAAAAAAAAAAAAAAAAAAAAAAAAAAAAAAATTTTTTTTTTTTTTTTTTTTTTTTTTTTTTTTTTTTTTTTTTTTTTTTTTTTAACAATATAAAAACGAGTATATATAATTCCATTCCAAATTTTAAAACCTCCAAGATTTTCTAAAGTTGCGAGCTCCAAGATTTTTTTAAAGTTGAAAGCTCCAACTGAGATCATTGAGTCTTGTCTAGGCTAATATAATCTACCCCATTATGTAAATCTTGATAATCTCCTTTGAAATGGCAAGCGAAATCTTCCATATAAGGTTGCTTCTCCGATTTTTCGTAATGGTCACCGAATCCATTTATACCTCGTTCTGTTTCGGTAGAAATCCTTTTCACTCTTCGTAAGGTTGGTCTTTGGCAAAAGAATAAAATCATTTGTGCGATGGGTTCACCAATTTTGATATGAACCAATTCCATCCCAACGTTTCGCAATACAACTTTAACGGTTCCTCTGTATCCAGTATCAATAACACCAGCGTCCACTTTTAATTTTCGTTTGGTCACCACAGATGACTTATCCTTCAATAATCCAATTTTCGAATTGGGTAATGAAAAAACCACACCAGTATCAATAATTACTTGCTCGCCTGGCTCAATAAATACATGCATTGGAGAATACAAATCAACACCAGGTGACAATCCATCAGAAGTTGTTGGCATTATTGCTGAATCATTCAGCAAGAGAAAGTCTAAATTTAAATGAGCCATGTTTCAATGTGTACGTGATTGGAAAAGTTGTAAGAATTTATGAATCGGTAAAGCTGAACGGCTGCTCTTAAACCAATCCTCCAAAAAAAAAAAAAAAAAAAAAAAAAAAAAAAAAAAAAAAAAAAAAAAAAAAAATTTTTTTTTTTTTTTTTTTTTTTTTTTTTTTTTTTTTTTTTTTTTTTTTTTTTTTTTTTTTTTTTTTTAATTAATTTGGTGAATCAAGAATTCAACATCATGTCGATTTTATATATAATGTTATTTTTTGCAATGTATACTTTCCATTGTTTAATGGCGCGAAATTTTCTTGAATATTACACGGCTCGCGCTTATCCATTTCATTGGAATTTGCATCGTTGGAATCAAGATGTCACATTCCTCGTTGATAAATTGGTTTAAACAACTCTTGTTTGGGTGCAACCATGGAAAAGAAATCACTCCACCCTGTGAGCTCGCCGAATTAATCTTTCAATTGGAAGTGGATGGAATTTGTTGGAAAGACATGCTTCATCAGGGTGGGCTCACCAACTTTCGTTATCAAATACAAGGTGATTTGGATCTGTTACTGGATTCGCTTGAAAAGAATCCAGATTCTTTGCCAGTGTTTCGTACTAGAGCAGTCACCTCGTTTTTCAATCATTTGATGTGTATCCTGTCTCGTCCTCAGCAAAATGTTGTAAAAGACGACAATTTGACTCTCAAAGCCATTCTTGAAGGTTCTTCGGGACCCTTTCACTTTGAATCTGCGGAATTTTGGGGGAATTTGGTTCAACAGTATTTATCTCGCAACCGACTCCCACGAGAATTGCAACCCTTGTCCGCAGCCCGCGCTTTGGACTTGAAACGCAACGAACGGTTGTATCAACTCACTTGTGAAACTCGTGGCGAGCGTTTGAATCCATTTTCGACGTTTATCGTCCCGTCCCACGAATATGTGAATGCCGTTCATTGGCAGTCGGAAAACACATTGGAAAGCTTTATGAAATTGCGACCCAACCATGCGCTCTCCAAATCCATTCAACAATTGGTGTTGAAAGCATTGAATCAGTTTTTAGATGGAAATTACCCATCCTGTCTTGACTCGAACCATTCCAAAGCGTTTGAATTTTTACAAAACGTTTCCGTGGTGCACGACTCCATTTCAGAAGTGGCATTGCTCTCACCACCGCCACGGGTTATTGATGTTTTTCAACGTTTACTCTCCTATGCGCGACTGGATGGCTTGTGGCAATCGTGTTCCAACGTTCCCATTGACACTAGTTCCGTCATCGATACTTTTCACTTGTCGGAAAAGCTCCTCTTGGCCGAGAAGCAAAATAAGATTTTGCTCCAACATATACCGCAGGATTAATATGAGAGCCACTTGAGAGCATTTACAAATGTGCTTGTGGAAAGGACAAAGGATATTCACAATGTATTCGGCTGATAATTTTGTCAAAGAAGGTACACCCAAGGTATCTATATTCAAAATTCTGGGTATCTCGGCATCTCGCAAGACGTTCCTTTGATAAGTCGCCCCCTTGCAACCAAACACGACGCCCCCAGGTATCATATTTTCCAAAAACCGATAACGTTCGTGTAAAAACTGAAGCACTTCTGAATAGGAGGTGGCTTGATCAGTGGTCACAATGGCATCTGGGTAGCTGTGAGGATGCATGGTTTTTAAATAGGCGTAAGGCATTGGACAATTGATGTGAAAATGTTGCTCGTATCCAGTCACATCCACAAATGACAGTTCGAGAGGCACGTATCGCTGACCGAGCAGCACGCCTACGGTATGAATAAGACCATGTACAGCCATATCTTGTTTGTTTTTTGTAAAACAAGATGAAATTTGGTATCCGAAATATAATCTTGGTTGCGGTGTTGGGACTGTTGTTTATAACGGTTGTAGTTCAAATATATGTCATGTACCAAATATCCAATGCCAAGAAATTTGTCATAGATCAAAGTAAACTGATGAAAGAGAGAGGTGTAGAAGCTCAAGAATTTTGGAATGCGAATCAGTCTGGTTTCTATTACCCAGCAGTTGGAAATTTGGCGTGTATGGTTTTGTTGGGATTGATACTTGTCATGGGATAATAAAGTATGGACCTCAGAACAATATTGCTGTTGGTGTTGGTAATTGTAACCTTTGTTGGACTGATGTGTTTTGGATATCTAACATACTCGACGTACAATGAAGAAACAAAAACCGCTTCGGTATTTGTGAGTGATCAAAAACTATTCGTGTACATACAGGCTGCAATGTATACCGTAGCAATTGCACTGTGTGGTGGAATCTGGCAGATGGCTCCGGGCAAATTTCGAAACATGTGATTTACGTTCACCGCTCCAAGAAGAAAGTAAATAGATTGTGAAGCTCCAACTCTTTTAAAAACAGATTTAAAAAAAAAAAAAAAAAAAAAAAAAAAAAAAAAAAAAAAAAAAAAAAAAATTTTTTTTTTTTTTTTTTTTTTTTTTTTTTTTTTTTTTTTTTTTTTTTTTTTTTTTTTTTTTTTTTTTTTTTTTTTTTTTTAGATTTCAGTCTCTGTGTTCATCATCCTCTCAAATCTAAGGCTTTTTACACGTTTGGGAGGAATCTCAAAACCTCCTTGTTCTCGATAGCTATCTCCAAACATTGGTACAAATTTCAGTGTAGCTAAATAATCACCTTTGGAGAATTTTTGCTCCTCATTTGAATGATTAACCAAAACCACTAAAAGTCTATAATCATTGTCTGATTCTTTAAAACGTTTAGTTAACACACTCACTCCTAAGCGTAAGCATGGGTATGTACTTGTTTGAGGTATCACATATCCAAAACTTGGCAAGAATTCCACATTTTCTTTTATGATTACGTATTTGGATTGAGAAGGTTCAAGTACTATATCCTCTGAACAAAACAACTTGTGTTCAGATACAACCCACGATTTTGTATCTAGTTCCATAGTGATATTTGAGATACTTGTTTTATTGCCGCCGATCCGAGAAGGAAATGAATAGAGTGTAGAGCTTCAACTCATTTTAATGTAGAGTTGTGTTGATTATCATTGTTATCGTTACTGTCATATCTAAGGCTTACTGCACGCTCGGGTGGAATCTCAAAAGATTGTGCTCGATTAGGAGGTCCTAAGCTTGGTATAAAATTTAGTGTAGCTAGTAATTCACCTTTGGATAATTTTTGCACCTCTTTTGAATAATTAACTAAAACCACTAAAAGGCTACAATGATTGTACGATTCTTTAATAAGTGAAGCGAACACACTTATTTTCGGGAGTACAAATAGGTATGGATTTAATTGCGCTATCATGTATTCACCAATTGGTAAGAATTCTAGATTTTCTTTTATGTTTACATTTTTAGGTTGAAAAGGTTCAAGTACTATATCCTCTGAACAATACAACTTGTATTCGGTTACAACCCATGATTGTGTAACTAGTTCCATCATGATATTTGGGTTATTTATTTTAGGATGAGATAAAAAAATACTTGTTTAACGCAGTCATTATAAAGAAAGGAATGATGGATACGTTAGAAGATTTATTTCTATTTATTTTAAGACACGACCATGTGGTTGTGTTTGGAAACTTGGGTCGATACCCCCAAAAAGTGTTTGACGCTCTGAGTTTAGACCCTCAGCTCAATGTAGCGATTCAGTCTGCCTATTACGATTGCCCATCCTCTCCAGATGGTCGCATTCGCGTGATTACACCCAATCAGGGTTTAGATACTTTTTGTGACTTAATGGTCATTTTGGAACCTCTACCCGATCAAATACTGGAGAAACCACCCAAGGCGTCTCGTTTGGTAGTGTTTACAAGTCATTTCAACTGTTCAAGAAATCTCGAAACCGTTTGGACCCACGTGTGTTTCTTTCATGGCGAGTCGCCTCCACTGTTAATTAGACACACCCAAGAGTTGTTAAAGCTGCAAGACAAATCCATCCAAACGCAAAGCATTCAACAGGTTCAGCCCAACGCTGTCAATTCCTTAACCATTCGAGGAAAAACACAACAGACATTAGCGTCGGAATCGTACGTTTTGATTGATTTGACTCGATACACTCAACCTCTCACCATGTATTTGGCTTTTTGGGATGCATTTGATTACATGCTTCAAAATAAGTCACTGGTTCAAAGGTGGCGCATTGCTTTTCCTCAGAGCCAAGGTATGATGGCGTTCGATCAGGTCGTGCAAAATTGTTTGGATTTGCTCTATTGTAAAGCATTTGAGCATGGAAACGTTACGAAATCACAAAATATCTTTGGTTTGTTACCATTTTATAAATCAGGAAGTATCGATAAGGAATTTAACGTACCTACTGCCTCATTTATGGGTGTGGAATATTTGGCTCTTTCAAAACCTGAAGATGTTTGCAAAGCTGCGAGCATGCACAATCTAGATTACTGGGTGGGTAGCATTTATCGTTTAAAATAAGTGAAAAGAAAACATGGTAAAAATACACGAAACCGACTCATCAGACAGCGATACCGATTTGAGCGATTACGTGAGTCCTACAGTATCGTTATCCCCACCCACACCTCCACCGGGTACATGCAAACCCAAGGGTAAGCGTGGCCGCCCAAAAGGCTCGGGCAAGAAGAAACCTCCCAAGAAACCTGGGAAGCGGGGACGTCCGAAGGGCTCAGGCAAGAAAAAACCACCCAAGAAACCTGGAAAGCGAGGACGTCCGAAAGGATCAAAAAACAAGAAAAAGACGACAAACGCAACAAATTGGAGTGTTGTTCCATATAGATCTTATTCCAGTGAATCGGCATCTTCAAGCTCTTCCAGAGCATCTTCCCGCTCTCCTTCTCCATCCACGAGTCGTGCCAGAAGTCAATCTGTGAGCTCGGCTGCGAGTGATCGGTCCACAACTGGTCTAGTGGGTTCACGCTTTTTGAAATGGGGAAAAGACCATACGGAATTGGTGTACGATCACAAGCCACACCGGATAACTTTTAAGAATGCGGATGGAAAATTTAAGCAAAAACGTCTTCCAAATAAATCGTGTCGTTATTTACTGAGCCATTGTTCAAGAACGCATCCAACAAAAAGAGATACCAAACCACGTAAAACGCTCATTACGATACAGAAACGACCCACTGTACGTGGATGGCTGCCACACAGTTAATACCGTTTGCCAGAGCTCTCGAATCACCAGAGATGTCGAACGTCGCTGTCAAACTTATAGAAAAAAAAAAAAAAAAAAAAAAAAAAAAAAAAAAAAAAAAAAAAAAAAAAAAAAAAAAAAAATTTTTTTTTTTTTTTTTTTTTTTTTTTTTTTTTTTTTTTTTTTTTTTTTTTTTTTTTTTTTTTATGAGGGTTGTGGGGTTCACGTAAAGTAAAACAGCGCAAAAAATAAAGACACTGCCCATACGTGTATCCACTCAATCCATAGCAATGCAAAAACAATCAGCATGAATGCAAAAGCGCCATGTAAGCTCCAGTTTAAATATTGTTTTTCCTTTAGAGTTTGAAAATTGTACAATTTTCGTTTTGGTGAAGACTTTATTGTGTTTTTACGCAGAGCCAACAAATATTCTGAAATTTTTTCAGACATAAATTCATAACGATCCGATTCATCTTCCTCGACCAATATTGTATCCCACACCACTTCAGGTGTAATGAGGCGCATCGCTTCATTTTCCTTCTTGAAATACAAAAAATCCAACCGCTTGTTGATCTTGGTCAGCATATCTGCCGTCAATACCGAATCATAATTGTAAGGGTCGATGACATCCAATACGAGAGAAAAAATGCTGAATAATGCGAAAACATTGCTGATACCACCCAACACTTTTCCAAACGTGGCCAATGTTCGGACAGACAAGGACACTGTTTGGTTCAAGACCACTTGGGTGAGGGCTGACTTGATGGGAATGCTGCTGGCTGCCTTTGCAATAAGTTTCGGTGCTTTTTTGCGCAAAATCTTTTCCACGGCATAGACGGTGAGGTCCAATCCAAAATCAAACGCCACTTCTTTCGCAATGTCTTTGGCAATTTCTGATCCGTCAGCCGATGCCTCTGTAATGTCTGTCACGTTAGGCACATTTGGGAATTCAATGTCTTTTGGAATGGTGGGTAATGTCTTTTTGGGAGGTGTAATGGATGATGTTTTAATGGTTCGATACACTGTTTTCCCCAAGAGAAATTCCAAAATGGTTTGTCCGGTAGGAGAATAGCAGTCGTTCCCATCAAATTCCAAACCATAGGCGGCGCAGTAATCTTTATTCAAGTACATGTTTCCCTTTTTCCAATCCAACCCTTCGTGCAAAGTATGTTTGGACTCTAATCCAAATGCCTTTTCGGGAAATATGGCGAGTAGTTTTTTCAAAGGATTGACCACCATGCATTGGCTGTCGATCCATTCGGAATCGACGGTCGAGGGGGATCGCCAACAGCCGGGCTGACACGCTAAGGAGAGATGATTGCTTCCGATGGGAATCCATTGGACGGGATCTGTTTTTTCACAAGGTATTCCATTTGATTTGTAAGGAAAGCAACCCAATCGCGCACAACCCTTTTCGGTAAATGCTGTTTTTTCCACCACGATACATTTTTGAGACAATGAATCAGGTATATAATAATCTTGACGCGTTGCGGGGCGAGTGTGTATTTCTGCATGTAGAAACAAATGAGGATATTGTTTTCGGTACTTTTCCATCATGTACACGCGAGTATGTTCCGTTGCATACAAAACAGCATGTTGCAATTCATATTTACTGGGCCGATGCATCTAGACACAAAACGCTTTCCAACGTGGGACCCTTGTTTTGAGCCGATAAAACGTTTTTACTCAAGAAAAACACGGGTTCACCTCTTAATGTAAATATTGAACACTTTTCACAAGAAATGTTTGGTTTCTTCAAGAATACGGTATTGGGCATTAAAAATCTTTCAAATTTTCTTTTTGTATCCTCGATTCGTTTACAATGATGACCAAAATTGTAAAATTTCTCTCGAGTCAACCATGTTACAATCGTCTTTTGCTCTTCCAGAGTGCAATGGTTTGGTAAGGCGTAACAAGGAAATGCGCACAATAAATGGGCATCGTTGTTTATTATGATGCTTTGCTTACTGACAACGATTCCGTCCTTTGAAGTGCAGGCGCAGCGTAAACCTTTTTCAATGTGGGCGCAGTGCGGAGACACGTTGTCTGTTTTCAATGTAACGAGTCCTTCGGCGTTTGAGTTTTTTAAGAAGGTGCTGGGAGGTTCTTGCACGTACAAATCCATAATTGTACAAAATGAAAACGTTGCACTTTATAAAAGAGCCTTGATACTCCCAAGATCTCACGGGGAAAATTTTAAATTGATAAATGTTTGGATGATGTAGCTTGAAAAAACTTGCTAGGTAATGAGATAGTAAATACTTGTTCCAGACCAGCTGAGGAGAATGCACACAAATACTCGCAGTCATGAACGGCATTGGTATGAGTTTAGTCAATCGCAAAGATTATAAAGCCATTAAAAAAAAAAAAAAAAAAAAAAAAAAAAAAAAAAAAAAAAAAAAAAAAAAAAAAAAAAAAAAAAAAAAAAAAAAAAAAAAAACTTTTTTTTTTTTTTTTTTTTTTTTTTTTTTTTTTTTTTTTTTTTTTTTTTTTTTTTTTTTTACATATGTTATTAATTGAGTTTTGACCCGCATCTCTTTGGTTGTCTGCGCTTCGATTTCAATCCTGCTGTACAGGATCTTGTCCGTGTCAATTTTCCAACTTTCTGCAACACTGGTACGATGCATCGTTTTAAAATCAACCTAACAACCGATTTCTTTTTCTTGATATCAAGTCGTTCGGATCCCTCATTGAAAAGGTAAAATTTTAGGTGTCCAGAAAAACCGGGAGGGAGCACATCATCATCTACTCTCACATTCGGAATCAATGAAGACAGCAATCCATATGTACCGGGTGGTAATTTAATCTCGACATGAGTTGATACTTCTACTTCGTCCTGAGGTTCAATATAAAATTTGCCAATAGGGAAAAATTTCACAGCAAAATTTTTTTCAACTAACGGTTCCTTTCCAGAGAATGGTTCTTTCAGTCTGTATCGTATCAATCGTTGAGTGGAAGCAACCATGTTTTGCAAATCACAAGAGGAGGTTGAACAATCAGTTTGACTTCCAATTCTCACTGGCACTGTTATACAAAGTCGACAAGTAGTGATGACAGTATAACGTATGGGTCTCGGGTTGATCACGCAAGCTTTTAAACAGAACACTTCAAAAAAAAAAAAAAAAAAAAAAAAAAAAAAAAAAAAAAAAAAAAAAAAAAAAAAAAAAAAAATTTTTTTTTTTTTTTTTTTTTTTTTTTTTTTTTTTTTTTTTTTTTTTTTTTTTTTTTTTTTTTTTTTTTTTTTGATATTCAAAACTTGTATATTTTTTCATATTTAAATTCTTTTGAATCAAAGGTTGGTTTAATTTTTTCCAAAGTTGCTTTCAAACGTTCTGTGATTTGTGTTGGTGTCTTTCCCAACCAAATATCTGCTTGCAAATTTCGAATTTCACGCATTAAGACCTCTATAAGTATTTTTCGATTCAAAAGCAATTTATTCTGATTCTGGGAGATTTCACCTGGATCAATTTGCTTTTCGTCTCTTTCCTGGGAGGTTTCAACTTGATCCATGTGTCGATCACCAGTTTCCAGCGGATCTCGATCATTTTGTTGATTATCTCTTTCCTGGGAGGTTTCAACACGATCCATGTGTCGATTACCAGCTTTTAGCGGTTTTTGATCATATTGTCGATTGTTGCTTTCCTGGGAGGTTTCCACTCGATTAACATGTCGATCATCAGCTTCTAGCGGTTCTTGAACAATAGATTGACCGTCACTTTCTTGAAAAGTTTCAACTTGATCCATATTTCGATCATCACGTTCTATCGTGTCTCCATCGATAGGTTGTTTGTCGCTTTCCTGGATAACATCCACTTGATCTCGAATGATTTGATCAGTATTCATTTTCAATTTCCCACACCAAAAGCATGTCGGTAAAAAGTTTTTCAAAAGACAAATTGGACGATAAACTCCAAACAACAGACAAATCATAGGTAGGAAACACGTTGCAGTTGTGCAAAAAAATATCTTTGAAGATGTGTTGAAAGATCTGTTGAACAGAATTTCTGATACTTCACACGTAAACGCTAATGGTGATAAGATGGGTAGCGTAGCAGCAGACCATACGTATTTAACCACACTTTTTTCGTAAGAACCATCGGCAAAATATCCAAAGAATCTAACAAACTTGTTGCATTTACATTTATATGCATCAACAATCAAAGGTTTATTCATATCAAATGTTTCAAACATTGAAAAAACCTCCTTTTCCAAACTAGAAAAATCGATTCCCTCCATGGATTCAAGAAAGTATTCACCAAGTTGTTCAGTAAGTTGTAATGGTATGGTACTGCCGACTAATTCCACCATTTAAATACAACAAAAAAAAAAAAAAAAAAAAAAAAAAAAAAAAAAAAAAAAAAAAAAAAAAAAAAAAAAAAAAAAAAAAAAAAAAATTTTTTTTTTTTTTTTTTTTTTTTTTTTTTTTTTTTTTTTTTTTTTTTTTTTTAACGTTGTTATGTTTAATCTTTAATCCTCAACCCCATTGCCTTGTGCACCTGCGACATACTCCTTGACGATGTATTGTAACGTAACAAGTATTGGGAGTTTCACAGACCCAAGTACCTATCCCTCTACCACAATTCTCGCAAACGATAACAGAGCACATGCTAATCTTTCTTATTCTTTTTCGTTGCCTGGATTCAATCATTTGAATCCTAATAAGCAAGAAGATTATCAGTATGAAGCATGACACGTTTCTGTGTCTTAAAAATGCTTACCGGGGTCACATAAATAAAACCAAACTAAACCAGGTCGCTTTGCAGGAAACTGATCCATTTTTACATCGGACGTTGCGACTTGTTACGGAAGAGGAATCTTTTATGGTTCCTTGGGACGTTTCGGAATTTACTTTTAAATTTCGTAAAGCCACTTCCCAAGAACGATTACATCAGGTCGTATCGACGTATTTATTGCGATTGGTAATGATTGTGAAAGAAGAAATGTACATTCGTACATTCACCAAGCCCGAGTCCCAATTAGCCATCTTGGCTTGGAAAAATATTTTAAAAGAAAACATTTTTATAGTTTTAACCTTGTTGTACAATGTTAAATGGAATTCGGATTTACTGCTCAACAAATTTGAAACGTTGATTATGGATTTATTGGAGGGTAACGCATCGGCCCTACGAGAATTTTTAAATAAAGAGTGTCACGTCTCAGCACCCATAACGCCTGCTGAACAACTCTTTCCAAAACTCAATTTTCTCACTATTGGTCAATTTGGATCGTCATTTTGGCGATTATTGCACTGGATGGCAGAAGCTATGGACGGTAGACCCAATGATTCAGACGACGTCCTATTGGCCAAAAACATGTGGCGTGAGCAGATTGTAGAATCCATGTATCGAATGTTGCGGTGTGGAATATGCATGGCGCATTTGAAGCATATCGTCCAGGAATTGAAACCGCAATTGATGGATGAGAAAACTGAACAACGTAAACTGTGGTACAACATACACAACAAAGTAACGGAAAGCAAACTCGATCGTTTTCGAGCCAATGAAAATGCAAATTATTCAGAGTCGGAATTTAATGAAGATGTATCGTTTATGCGCCAGGCTCTATTCCCATAATAACTGCTCTTTGGAGGTTTGGTTGCTCGTATCTTGTTAATCTGCATCTGATTGTAAATGTGTGGCGTAACTGCTTTTCGTCCGTCGGGAGCCACTAGAGCATCGACACTTCCTAATACTTCAGGATTTAGAATATTCCACCATATAATGGATAAACCATATCCAATGGAATCCATGAAAGCATAGTTTGATAACAAGATTTGGTTTTTAAATGATATTTTATCTAATACGCTGTCGTAAACGAGTCCTCCATAGGTACCGTAATAATTTTTGGGGTTCACCATTACAAAATTTGGTTTTCTATTTGCGGCACCAGGAAGAGCAGCGTCTCGTATCAAATTCAAACATTGAAATTTGTCCATTAATTCCTGTGGTGAATTGTATGGTACGTAAACAAAGGCCATGCCTACAAGATTTTGAAAAGTTAAAACCCAACCGTTTAAGTATAAAGAAATTGAAAAAAAAAAAAAAAAAAAAAAAAAAAAAAAAAAAAAAAAAAAAAAAAAAAAAAAAAAAAAAAATTTTTTTTTTTTTTTTTTTTTTTTTTTTTTTTTTTTTTTTTTTTTTTTTTTTTTTTAAAATCAAGATCATGAACAAACATAGTTGGGTACATGCATACGTACCATCATCAGAAAATGAACGTATATATGAGATGATTGTAGTGAGAGACAATGACAATACACTATATTACTTTGCAAATTCCATTGCATGGTGCTTGGGACATGGTGTTCCTCATGAAGCTGTGCGACAGTTGGTCAGTAAGGACCATATGTACTCTCTCGATTGGATATCTGGTATTTTTTTAAAATTTGACGGCGTTCAAGAATTGATACACAATTCCAATACATCTTCGTTTTCAAAGGATTTTGATTCCTATCACAGTCTTTGTCAAACCCAACGCGGTGGTCATTATCCTAACTAGACTCATAACCAGAGTCACAGCGGGGTCGACGTATTCTTGGCCTGGGAAAATATCTTAAACATCTTGAATCGAGGTCGCTGAATCGAGTGTTGCACAACGGACAAAATCTGTAGTGAACCAGACAACGTTTATGAAATTCATGTTCGCAATCCAATATCCACACTTCACTTCTTGGCCATAAAGCATCTCCACATACAAGACACACCATTATTGTGGTTTTTCAATGTACAATACGGGTTGTATGTCTTGAAATATTTTAAAATAATTGTCTTTAATTACAATTTTAAACTTTTCAGCAAATTTCAAGGTATTTATAATGTAATGTTGTATCAATCTCTCGTGTTTTGGTAAAATAGCCACCGAAAAGCTTCTATTACGAAAAAGTTCTTGTCCCGTGAGCAGTCTCAGAAAGGCATCGTGAGCACATTTTGACTTTGTTACATCCAAGTGAATGTCCTTCTTGACGGGTGCTTGATTTACTCTTCCATCCATATATGGCAATGGCGTGACAACAGCATGATTCGTAAGCGTCTTGGAGTTTTTGATGCAAATATCGCTGTATAATGACCCCACATACAATTGCTCCATTCGAGCAAAAGTTTTTGGATACCACAATACCAAATGGCTCGTTAAAACAATCATATGTTTCACATTTGGAGGCTTTTGAACAAATTTTCCAAAATAGGGTTCCACTACAAACAAGAAATCCAAATCGGGGACGGGGTTTTGAACGTTATAACTGCATACTTTGTCCCAGGGAGTGAGTACACCAATCGCGTCTGAAGCTGTAAACGCCAAATCCAAAAAGTAATTTAACATTAATGGGTGTCTTCCCAAATTTCCAAAAATGATTGTTATGTCTTTGTCACGACACGATTGAAATAAATTCATAGCCTTATCCATTTGAGTGAGAGTCATTTTGGATTGATCCTCTCCCCGCTTTCGATCCCTAGCATCTTGCAGATGATTTTCAGTACATTCTGGTTCAATCTTTTCATAATAATAATAGCTGGTTGCGTCCGCGTTGAATGTCACAGACAACTTGCTTGCAGACATCTTGATTGCATACGCTAAAACAGCTTGTGAGCGGATTCAATTTATAGCACACATTTTAAAAAAAAAAAAAAAAAAAAAAAAAAAAAAAAAAAAAAAAAAAAAAAAAAAAAAGTTTTTTTTTTTTTTTTTTTTTTTTTTTTTTTTTTTTTTTTTTTTTTTTTTTTTTTTTTTTTTAAATATGTTTAGGATTCCATCTCTACGACTTCGCGTTCCTCATATTCATCATTATCAATTTCCTCCTCGATATCGCCTTCATCATCGGCTTTGTTTTGATTTTCAATCTTGGGTTCAGGTTTGCTAAGCTTCAAATACTTTTTCAAATACTCTTCCAGCTGCTCCGTTGACATTTTTTCTTTGTACACTTTTATGCAACTTTTCATAACCCTTTCTGGTAAATATGGCTCGATACGAGTATCCGGAATATCCGCTTCAACAGTATCTTTAATAAGCCTGTACATGACTTGATGTACAAATTTGTTTATTTCAGGCGTTGCTTTCATTTTCTTGACTAGCTCTTCTCTAACTTTTCGTATGGCTATTGCGTGGTTATGTTTCAAATCATCATCGGGTTCTCGGTCATACAAATATTTTGTACCGTCAAAACTATATTTTAAGTTGTGTAGGTATTTTTTAATGTCAAAAACAGGTTTGGATTTGCTGGAAACTTTGTGTAATCCATAGCCATCTATCGCCAAAAGTCCACCCACAAAATTTGAATAATCGTTTTTACAGAGGCCTTGTAAGACTTTTACGAGTTTGTCATTTCTCACAAGTTCTTGAGCAAACACATATGACAACTCTTCTTTGTGGCGGACATGATGAAGAATGCTCTCAGCTATTCTATGATGAACGGGAGAATGGTTTTCAAACAAGCTATTTAGCTCGTGACGAGTTATACCCCAGTCATTCATCAAATTGATGAGCAACTTGTACTTGAGAGTTTGTAAGGATGCCAGCTCACATGTAAATGAGTCGAAAGTCTTTAGTAGGCAGTCGTTAAACTGCTCACGGAGGTAGTCGGTGTTTACGGAGAAGACCTCCTGGGGACAATATGTATGAGTCATGTTCATTCACTTTATTCAAGTTGATGTAAATGTAGATTGAAATACTGCGAGGCTCGCGTATTTAAATAACAATGTTAAAAGTATAAATGTCAAGTCATACTCTGTATTATGATTTCTCAAACGTTTGAGTTTTTAAAATAGATAAAAAAAAAAAAAAAAAAAAAAAAAAAAAAAAAAAAAAAAAAAAAAAAAAAAAAAAAAAAAAAAAAAATTTTTTTTTTTTTTTTTTTTTTTTTTTTTTTTTTTTTTTTTTTTTTTTTTTTTTTTTTTTTTTTTTTTTTTTTTACGGTTCCATTTCATCTTCGTCTGGAGTAAATACAATGTCTGCTAGCATTTGTAAACATTCCTCAATTTTCGAATCAGACATCATAAACAGTTTTAACGTATCCATGGTCCATGGAAGTGGATATTGTGAATCAAAATCCGAAGCTGACTTCATCAGAGTCTTGACCACAGTTGACAATTTCCTAGCTTTCGCAAACGTACCTTTCCTTGGTTGGCAGGTAGTTTTATCGAAATTACTCACGATATGTGCCAAGGCAATAGTAAACGCCATTTGATCCGCTGGTGATTCAAACAGGGTGGCTGGAAAAAGCTGACTGCTTACCATTTCTTTCATATCGGGCATTGCTTGAAGCTTTTCTTTAAAAAATGCTTCCAATTGACCATATTTTAGAAAATTTTCAGAGAGGCACTCTATACCTTCACCCCTCTGGATACTCTTGACCAAGTAGTAAAATTCCATATTACGATGGGTGTTTCGCCTAAATGAAAAATATTTTGTTATGATGGCTCGATAATGGCTTACAAATGGACACTCTTGAAACTCTTTCCAAAAGTATTTTCCATTGCATATTCTCACGATTAAATCCAGTGCCCAATTGGCCACTACACCAATATCTGTGCAACACGCATAACAGCCCGCCAAGACGTGAAATATGTCGAAAGGAATACTATATTTTCCAAAAGTCTTGCGAATCTGCTGCGAATACTGTAGTTGTTTCCAGAGTTGATTTACCAAGTTTGTGTCGGTATCGAATGGGGGTAAGGGCGTCCAATCCATGCGACATTCTTTGACGTAGGGAACCAATTTTTCAAAATAAAAGTTGAAATGATTATTTTCAAATTCTTTGGAATTTAACACAGTGTGCATGTTTTGTAGTAAGTGGTTCAAGGCTGTTTGCTCGGTGGTTTTTAAATCTTGTTGGTTCTTTGCCAACACACTCATGTAATCTGAAATGAAATTTTGCATTTCTGGCGTGGGTTTTTCCATCGGAGTGCTCTCGTGTGTAAAAGGAGCATTCAACGCTTTTAAAATATCGACCGACGTTTTTAGGCGGCGAAGGGATTGACCTTCGATGCGCTTGTCATAGATACCATCCAGCTTTGAAATGTAGATGGATACAGGTATGTTTACGTCACCCGTCCATTCAGCATAGAGTTGAGCCATTCGACAACCTTCTAGCAGCGAGTTTTGGGAAATGTCATGGATCCATTTGTACACGTCTGGAATGACTCTATTGTTGCAAACGCTGCATACGATGGATGGCTGTGGCGTCGGATCCACCTGCACTTTCTCGTGACATAAATACGATTGAATTTCTTTAAGAAATGTCATGTCTTGTTTTTTCAAACGTAGATTTTGTGGTTTGGCAAACGCTACAGTTTCCTCGCAGCATGGCTCGTAAATTTTTTGCGACGACTCTGATAATCGTTTCGGTCGGTGTGCATTTTTTGCATTTGGGGCAATACATGCGTTGCTGCTCCATCATTCCTTGTCTTTTTGTTTGGAAAACAAGCATGGAATACCGTCACGTTATTATGCATTTATACGAACACGACCATCTTTCAGAGAGAGAAATTGCTCGTCAATTGGAATTATCCCCCTCTACCGTGCATTACTGGATACAACGCAGAGGCCAAAAAGCCGACACCAAGCAAGGGCGACCACGCGTCACGAATCCACAACAAGATCAAACGTTGTACGAAACTTCTACCAGAGAGCCGTTTTTGTCGGCCGTAGACTTGCAAAAAGCGCTCGTGCCCACGTGTAGCGCAGACACGGTCCGCAATCGTTTAAAGGAGAAGGGGTTAAAATGTCGCATTCCAGCCCGAAAACCTTTTTTGACACCCTACCATCGTCAAATGCGATTCGTCTATGCTTTGCGTCACATCAATTGGACCATGGACCTGTGGGAGAGGGTTGTTTTTTCTGACGAAAAGATTTTTAGATCCACAAGCCGCGGAGCCTTGCGAGTCTACAGACCCAAGCACGGAAGTGATCGCTACGATGATAAATATCTAGTACATTCTTCCAATCCAGCGATGGTGGGTACACCGCGGTTTACCATTTGCGTGTGGATGGCCTTTGGTAAAAATCTCAGACGCTTGCACAGGGTGGAGCAAAGGACTTTGAACGCACAGTATTACACGACGCAGATTCTACCGTCCATCGAGCATGACGTGTGCGAAAATGATTTAATTTTTATGCAAGATTTGTCGTCCATTCACACCAGTAGGATGACCATACAATGGTTGAGGGATCGCAACGTTATAGTGATGGATGATTGGCCTCCCAAAGGACCCGATATGAATCCTGTGGAAAATGTGTGGGCCGAGTTGGTCAGGCGTATCGAGAAAAAGAAAACGGGTGTCAGAAATCGGGATGAGCTCTGGGAGGACATTTTGCAAGTGTTTAACGAGTTGCCAGACGAATACTTTGATCACTTAATCGGTTCCATGCCCAAGCGAGTCGCCCTCGTCGCCACTAAGCACGGCGGTTGGACTAAATATTGAAAAGGTGTCAATGTGATAGTCAAAGAGCTCGTTGTATCTTTCATCAAGATATTTCCATTTACAAGGATTCTGATTTTTACAAAATAAACACATATTTTTATGATATGGCCAATCCAACACCTTCATGTAGTACAAATCATTGTCTTTGTCATGCTTGATTTCTTTCAGCTTTGGAATGTGAAAACGTAAAATTTTTACAGCGGTCTCACCTTTAAGGATAAAAGTATCATTCTCGTGAAAGTCGAGAATTCGTACAAATTGTGCGGTAGTAATATTTTGAACTGCGTTGGCATCCTGTGCAATTGCTGGGTCATAGCGTCGATAGTACATGTCTGAAAAATCTGAGCGGCGTTCAACTTGATTTTAAACAAGACAACTAAAAAAAAAAAAAAAAAAAAAAAAAAAAAAAAAAAAAAAAAAATTTTTTTTTTTTTTTTTTTTTTTTTTTTTTTTTTTTTTTTTTTTTTTTTTTTTTTTTTTTTTTTTTTTTTTTTTTTTTTTTTTTATCATTCAGTAATATTTGCAAGAGCCTCAGAAAATTTCCGGTGAGCCGAGGTCATCAAATTTTCTCGGTCTTGTTTCAGTTGAACCTTCTCAAACTTGAGAGCTGCCATGGCTCCTTCAATTCGGTGCAGGCTCTCGTTTGCCAAATCATAGGCTTCTGTAAATTTTTTAAAATCGTCTTTTATTACGCGGTGAAGGATATGGTTCTCTTTACTTAATGTTAACGCTTTCTCAATATCAAGTTGGAGTTTTAAAACAATGTCTCTGAAGATTTTTCGTTTAGGAGATATGCGATCTCGGTAAGACAGAATTTTATCACGTTCATCTGGGTGTTGTTTTTGCATGTTGATTCTATTATTCCTGGATTGACTCGCGAGAAGTACAAGTGGTAATACAATGTCAATAAGATTGTGATGTGCCCAACATGATGATTCGTAGAATTGTTCACCTAGTGCATTGATCGATCGAAATAGGGATTCGTCTTCCTGAAGCAATGGTTTCAAACTCTCAATGCAGTATTCGATTTTTAAAATGCATTCTTTAAATTTAGTTTTCACATTACTCAACTGTTCCTTGTAAAAGTGAATTTGATCTTGCGTAGACATATTAAATATTATTCTCTTGTAGCGAATTGTTTCCAGCGAACCTCCCGATATTTTTTTGCGGCACATGGGACAAGCCTGACGGAACTTTATCCATAGATTTAAACATGGCCTGTGGAACAAGTGCTTGCAAGGAGTTTCATAAATCGCTTCAAGCAGTTTAAAAGAAGTAGAACAAATTGGACATTCATCCTCATCCTCCATTCTTGTATGAAATGTAGAAAACGAAATGTTGACCCAAAAAATTCTGATGAGCTGTGGGATTATCAAGTCTCGACGCTGGCTTATTTATATTATGGGTTTAAAAAAAAAAAAAAAAAAAAAAAAAAAAAAAAAAAAAAAAAAAAAAAAAAAAAAAAAAAAAAAAAAAAAAAAAAAAAAAAAAAAAAAAAAAAAAATTTTTTTTTTTTTTTTTTTTTTTTTTTTTTTTTTTTTTTTTTTTTTTTTTTTTTTTTTTTTTTTTTTTTTTTTTTTTTTTTTACGTTGTTATGCAGTGTGTTTAACTCGTGTCCATCTCCTCGACCTCATCGAAATTTAAAGTTTCTTTGAAAAACAATATTTACCAGTTACAGCATACAACATTTTCATTTTTTGTGAATGGTGACACTCGGGTGTGTCGTGTAATCTATATTGGTTTTGAAAATCCGAGCATCTTCTTGTATCAATTCAACCACTTTTGGAATAGAAACTGTGCCCTCCACTTTGGATCGATCCCCGTGTTCAAAAAACTTTTCTTCAAAACAGGATGCTATTCCATTGGCTCTCAACCCATTATTGAGTTCCATCGTGCCCAAACGCATCCCTCCCATGCGTGAACGACCTTTCACCGACTGATTTGAAATTTTGTCTTGGGTACATTTGACTGGGGCGTACAAATGTTCTGAACTCCAGTAAGCAATCGGAAAATAGAACGTTTTTCCATAAAACAGTTTTGCGTTGGGTAAAATTTTACCATCGCTGTTTCGCACCACTGTAGCGTCTCTGCCTCGCCCCCTCACGATGCCCTCTTTGATTTGGCCGGGCGTCATTCGAAAGAAACCATAGACTGTCACCAGTAAATCGGGTGTGATTTGCTCGTCCAGCAAAGGAAATTGTTTTTGAACGCGCATGACTCCTTTTTGACCATGGAAACTGCACAATTTATCGCCCGTACTACTTTGATGCTCTTGCTCCACGCACACGCTCAGCGTGTTGCTAGTCAAGTGATGTTTGATGACTCGAAAGGGTTTTTTATAAAAATGCACGTTGATGACTCGGTCATTCACTCGCACCAGTTTGACGTGAATTGAAAAAGATTCCAATTTGAGGGGACCCTCGTGCACGAGTGAACCCAACAGCGTCGAATCGACGGCATCACCCTGGACCGGTCGAAAGACTACCAATGCATCCGTTTCCAATTTCACACGAACCGTAAAAAATCGACAGCAATCAAAAGCATTCACGTCTTCTCGGCGTACGATGCAATCTTCTTGCGTGCATCCCAGAAAACTCATATAGGATACCATCATGTGAGGTACTCGGCACACGAAATGTGGTGACACTCCATCCTCCAGGGGTTCCATCACGTTTTTGTGGTATGGTGTCAATTGTTTGGCGTACACTGTCAACGTATCCATGAAATAATGAGCGCATTTAGAATCTGTGGCCAGAACGGCGTTTTTCAGAGAATTGAATGCTAAAATGTCTTTGGGAAAAGCAGTGTACATGAAAAAGGGATTTATATCCACAAAATAACTGGTGATGAAGGGATATTGGAAGTGACGCACCACCTCCTCCATGGTAGTGTATCCAAGCAGTTGTGACATCCAGTACATTATGTCGCGAGGCGTGACCCAAATGTCGCTGTTTGGAATTTTTTTAAAAAGGAGTCCAGCTTTGCAATGGATATGGATAAAAAAATGTGTCTTGTAGCATTCCACCAGTCCAAACGTACGTTTCACATGTAGTAAATTGACATTGGTAAAACAGGCTTGCGTCACTGGGATGCAAGCCTCGTTCACCACCACAAAATACTGCGAGTGTTTTAATGGCTCCAAACTCAACTCTTTCCAGAAGGGTGCACTCGTGACGTTAAACACTGGATCCAAATCCACGCAGGTCGACACGACCGTATCCCTCACCATCATGGTGGTTCGTCCCACGTTTTTCGTTTCATAGCAACCCAAAATGCATAAAAATCCAGCATAACTGTTGTGAAAAGACGGCATGGAATTTGCTTTGACTTTACTCGAAATTTGACGGACGATAATGTTTGAAAAAAATGGATTCAAGGGATATGTCTGAGAGTTGACTTCACGATAGCATTCCGCAGATTTTTCGACAAACACTTCTCCGTCGGCACCAATTTCTCGATAGGATTCTTGTGGGCCGCTCTTGCCGGGTGTCCCTCCTTCCTTGTGAAATTTGGTCTTTTGTGAAATGACTCGCATCAATTTGCCCGTTTCAATGCATTTGGTGACTTTGGCCGCCTTTGCTTTGACGAGGGACCAACAAATTTTATCTGGTTGCAATGGGCCGTACAAGCATTTGATAAACAATTTGACAAACAAATGTCCAGGGCTGAGCACAATTTTATTGGTGAGCGAATCAATGTCAAACACTTCGTGGCTGTACAAATACGACATGTAGGTGGCTGGATCTGTTGGATAGGGACAAAAATCAAAAAAAGACTCGACGTTTTCCGTGATTTCCGTACCTTTGTTGCTTTTAATCACCACGGATCCACGTTTTCGACCCGTAGGTGAATCATGCGTGTAGAAACTCAATTCCTTACCTCGATCAAAGCCATCATAGGTAAAGACTCGCATTGATTTTTTGTACACCTGATGCGTTCGAGAGGGATCATTGGTAAAACTGTACGGTAAATGTTTGAGAAATCCACTGATGATGAAAAATCCTCGTCCCAGGTCCATCTCTTGGAAGGGGGTGGTGGTGGCAGGGGGATCCACACTGGCATCAAATACACGGCGCTGGCCATGCCGAATCGCTAGATCCAATCGAGTTCCCAGCATGACAGGAAAGACATTTTTCAACACTTTTCCCGTCGGCACATGCTTGACAGAACACGCATACAGGGTTCGATTCAAAATGTGTTGATATACGTCATCGGGTCCATCGTAAATGAGTATGCACCGGACACGATTCTTTAAAAAATGGATAAAGTTATTTACGTGAGCATCAAAATTTTCCAGTATAGGTTTATGCATGACGGGCACATTGAGAGGTGGCATATTTAACTCGGAGGGCATGGACTCTTTTATGAAACGACTGCGTGCATTCATTTTGGACGTCATGGATGATGTAGGCACTCAAGCTGATGACTAGAGTAATCACAAATAAGCAGTACAATTGTATCCCGTGGAAATACGGGCGATGCGTAGAGTAGTGGCTACCAAAAATGGCTTGCAAAAACATTTCTACAGCTAAACTTTATATTACGCATTATAACTGTCGTAACAAGTTGAGAGCTCGAAAATTTTCTAAAGATGTGAACTGCAAAATTTTCTAAAGATGTGAGTTCCAAGATTTTCTAAAGTTGTGACTGCTCCAAAAATTTCTGACGAGCTGAGACATCAAGACTCGACGCTTCGTTTAAATGTTACACGTTAAAAAAAAAAAAAAAAAAAAAAAAAAAAAAAAAAAAAAAAAAAAAAAAAAAAAAAAAATTTTTTTTTTTTTTTTTTTTTTTTTTTTTTTTTTTTTTTTTTTTTTTTTTTTTTTTTACGTGTTGCTATTTTTTCTAATCTAGTATCCTGGTGAGTTTTCCAATTTTAATTTTTCTCACTTGACGTGTAGGTGATAAAGTTTGTATGTTTCGTGGTAGCTGAAAGTTTAGTTGATCCTGTTCGACGTTCGGTACATTTTGAGATGAAGTAGACGCAATGCTCTGTACATTAAAAGTGGTCGCTGCAGGGGTTCGAATAGGTGATGCAGGTGGAGTGGATACTACTGGAATTTCTGCAAGTGTGGGTGGAGCGAGCGTTCTGGGCGCTACACGATTTCGAACAGGTGTTCCGGGAGGCGTCGGAGGTAATTGAACGTTTGGTTGTGCTATGGTTCCATCCGATTCTTGGGGACGAATTGATTCGTATTGAATAGAAAATGGTTTCACCACTGCCACTGGTCTTGGTGTCACCTCGAGCGGTCTATCTGGAAACCTCCAAGGCACTTCATTTTCAAAATACGATTCGGGAATCACACTATTAGGACGACGGTCTGGAATTGTATAAGGCGCCATGCGAAGATCCGAAGCTCTGTTATATCGATCCATTCCCACTCTTTATTCACATTTTGAGATTCCGTTTTTTTCGTGGTGATGATACAAACATATCGTTTTCAAAATTTGAAAAAACGCAGTTTGGAACGATTTCTCTGTTGTTGTTAAAATAAAGAGTGTGATAAAAGGACTGGCGTTGAAAACATGGTAGTCGATACCTTAATCAAAGCTCTCGATTCGAGCAAATCCACCATCCTATTTGGGAATTTGGGGAGAAATCGTTCACTTTTGGAATTTTATCTAAAACCGCATGTCGTGCCGATGAGTGATTTTTCCGAGGGTCCGAGATGGTTTACAAGAAATGGTCAAAATATATATATTTGGTCAGAACCCGAATTTGGAGCGCATATTCCCAGTAAACACAAACATTTAGTGTTTACCAGTCACTTGGATATGGATTGGGACGATTCCAAAACAAACGTCGTTTGTTTGCATGTAGGTCCCGAGAAATGTTTGAAGTGGGTCCCGCACATTGACAAACCGTATGCGTTCATGCATAATATAACTGATTTACAACCATTTATGTCAAATATTCTCCTCAGAATGAACGACAAAGATTTACTTCGAATGTATTTGCAAATGCTCCAATTTGATGATGCACTCTCTGCTGATAAAGTTTGGTCGTCAACGTCCCATCACAAACTATTGCCACATTTACAACGTTCATGGGAAAAGTTTAAAAAATATATCGGCAATGAAAAACTAGGAAAGAGATATTGGCTTCCACCAACGCTGATTTAATTTGCAAGTTGTGCGAGCAGAAAATTGAGATGAGCAGAGTTTATCGAGACTGACTTGTAATCAAATCTAAAAAAAAAAAAAAAAAAAAAAAAAAAAAAAAAAAAAAAAAAAAAAAAAAAAAAAAAATATTTTTTTTTTTTTTTTTTTTTTTTTTTTTTTTTTTTTTTTTTTTTTTTTTTTAATGTATTTTAGTTTTATTATCTACATTTATCTAGTTGGAATTTTACATTTTCTTCCAAGCCAGGAACCGAGTGAGGCAACTTACACGGTATTCTTTTAGCAACTTTTCTAAATAGTAGATAAGCTAGTTGAATAGGGCATTTTTTGTCTCCGCACTTTTGACATGGGTAATCCAAAACGGTTCTACCATCAATTTTGTAGCTCACATCAATACTGTAAAGACTTTTTAGAAATTCAGTATGGGACCCAACCATGTGTATCTTGTTCACTCCCAAAATCTGCAAGTAATTTACAACCTCCTTTTCCCAACCTATTGTCAAAGGACATTTAAACCACACAGTCTGCGTGACAGCAACACATTCTTCATCGCCCACAGCAATTGCAGCCACCTTATTCGAATCACATCTTGTAAAAACTTCAAGATTTCCCGTGTCACTCATTGGAAAGTTTTCAAACACCAATACTTGGTGGAGATTCAAATGTCCAGTCTCTCTACTTTCAAAAGCAAATTGTACGTGGATTAAAACTTGTTGAGCTTCCTTGCAAGGTATCAATGTCAATTGTTTAATATTTATAATGCCTCGCGTGAACTTGTACACGTTATTGGAATTGAAAACCAAAAACATTTTTCTTTTCAAGCATTCCTCCATATCATTAGTAAGCTTGTAATCAACACCGTTTCTATGTCGAATTATATCTGTATGATAGTCAATCATTAGCTGTTTATCAATCTTTTCCAATTCATCGACACTTGCCCAACGACAAAGATTTGAACCTGTATTGGTTGTATGGGCTTCCAATTCGTTTGTAACAGCAAAAGTGATTGTGGACATCTTGATTTAGAAAAGCAACGATGCCTAGAGAAGGAGATGAGTGTATTGATCTCGAGCATTTAACTTTCAAATTTATACAACATCTATTTAAAAAAAAAAAAAAAAAAAAAAAAAAAAAAAAAAAAAAAAAAAAAAAAATGTTTTTTTTTTTTTTTTTTTTTTTTTTTTTTTTTTTTTTTTTTTTTTTTTTTTTTTTTTTTTTTTTTTTTTTTTAACGTTGTTGTTCAATGATGTGCAGCTTGTCTTGACTTTTAGATTTTCTAAATTCTTCAACTTGTCAGATTTGTTACTTGTGAGAGTTCCGGAAAAATTTAGATGAGTTCAGACGGTAAAGACTCGACACTTGCGAGTTGTGAGAGTTCCGGAAAACGACCTTGGCAAGTTTTACAAATTCTTTACAAGATGCTTTATCCACAAATACACTTTATCTGCATCCGCTTTCCTCTGACTCACATCCTGTCTGACAGGATGCTCTAGTCTCAAAATACACTTTATCTGTCCTCACAGGAAGCACACTTTCCTCGCACACAGGACGTGACATCCAGCTCACCGGATATTTTTTACACCTTATCGTCGATCGCTTAACCTCTTTCACTTCTTGGTAAAGCCAAAAAAACAGGATGTATTGCAGGAAATGTGTCCTGTCGTGAGGAGAATTTTAGACATTTCGACTGCGTCACAGGATGTTTTGGAGGACGCACTAGATCTCGCCCCACATCCTGTCTGGTGGGTATAAAAGCCTCGACGCGCAGAGAGCAGTTTATACTATTCAGAATGAATCAAACTGAAACTGTCGCTTTTATCCTCGCCAATTCGTCCCAAGTGACCGACGAGCAGTTGCGCTACAAGCAGCAACTCCTCGACAGCACCCCTTGGCAAATTTTACCATCCAAAATTTTTGAATTGTCTGCACCGGTTGAAAGGCGAGAACCTGATCTCATGTTTCTTGGGTTCATGGACTTGCACCTTTGGAAACGGCGCCAACAATTCTGGGAATTTATTGACCATGACGCACAGATTAAGTTTCAACTCGTGCCAATGCACTGGAAGGCATGGAGGATCTTTGGTATCGAATGGCTTCGGAAAATCATCAAGGCTTGGTGGGATAGACATTGGGTCTTGACTGAAGATCTGACGCATCGGGTAGCCATTGAAATTCTCCATTTTATCTACTCGGCAAATGTTGATAATAGATATCTTCAGGAGCCAGTAGAATGTTCGATATGCTTGAGTAGCATTTTTTCTGGTGTGAAATTGAACTGTGGGCACGAGTTTCACAAGAAATGTATTGGCACTTGGAAAAAGCATAATGGGACTTGTCCCTACTGCCGACAGGACATGATGCATTGATTCGATTCTGGACTCTGATTTTGTAAAAAAATGGGACGAGCTCCCCTAATTGGGAGCTCGTCCCATTTTTTTGCGACTCTAGACCCACCAAGATTGGATTGTTTAGGTCTTGGGTCTTGTGATACACAAACGCAATAGCACATCTAAATACTAATAGTATCAAACATTTGTCATCAAACAAAATTTGTAAGTTGCCGCGACTTTGAAAAATTTTTAAGAGTTGACATTATCGACACCACCTAACAAAATTTGCAAGTTGTGAGTGTTCCAAAAACGAGCTGAGATTGATTATTAAGACTCTACGCTTAGCTTTAATCAGCAACGTTAAAAAAAAAAAAAAAAAAAAAAAAAAAAAAAAAAAAAAAAAAAAAAAAAAAAAAAAAAAAAAAAAAAAATTTTTTTTTTTTTTTTTTTTTTTTTTTTTTTTTTTTTTTTTTTTTTTTTTTTTTTTTTTTAACGTTGTCTGTTAAAGTTAAGCGTCAGTATATATAGTTTATTCATTTGGAAATTGGTTTTTCATTGCAAGCTCTGTCATCATGACTGAAGCAACTGTCTTGTTTCAATATGTAGCTCGTGTGCAACCCAATTTGTATACACAAATGCTGCACATGATTCAACCTCATAGCATAGAAGCTGTCATTCATCATTTCCAAAAGCATTTGGAAGCGTCATTACCCAACTTGCAAGTATTGAATGAGCGACAAGATGCTATTCCCACACTGTGTTTTGAATTTGTGAAAGCCATCATCAAGCGATTCCCCACACCTGGTGATGCTTTCGGTATTCAACTCACGTGCCGAGTGACCAAAACAGAAACCCAAGACACGCTGGATAGCAAACATTTACAATCTTGCTCTTTTGTACAACCCATTTACCGCGTGGATAAAATGATGCACTATGAGCTGTATTGTTACACCAATCACGTTCAAATTTTTGAAATGGCTCCACGTCGTGGAGGATATGCGACGCTATTTACGCGTCATGCAGATTTAATGGATCGTCTTCCCGAAGCTGGTTTGTTGGAAAGCAATGGTCCATTCAACCAAGCCAAAACTGCGGATGGTTCTTTCAAATATTTGACGCATTTTCCATACATTGTCGTTCAGGATAAAGTCTTGTATCATAAAACACCCCTCCCTTTACTGCGTCGTCTCAACCGTGTGGAAGGTTTTTCAGATATTCGTCTCGTTTTTCAAAAATGTGGTTTGGTGAGTTATTTTTTCAACGTGGCTTATGTGGCCAAACGCCAATTGATTACCAACGACGTGTATTACAAAGATGTCATGACCATTGTAAAGTACCAATGCCGAACGGGAGTCCCCCTCCCCTTGACCCGAGAAGGTTTAGCCAGACATCCAGAACGTTCACCCATTGAAGTATTGAGCTTTGAGGCTCCCAAGAAAAACATGGCTCGCATTTGTACCGAGGCATCCAATGTCTATCCTGTGGAAAAGTCTGCAGATAAAATCTTGTTTGGTCAACAATTTAACGAGGGCACTGGTTTTTTTGCGCTAAGACAAGATGCCGCACCCGATCGATACCTACAGCAAAAAATTGAATCACGAGTGGAAGAACCTCGGAAAAAGTGCCGTAAATATTCTCGCGATTATGACTCTGATGTTGAACCATCTACATCCCGAGGATCCACGCTATGACTCGCTACAAAGGGAATTTGACATTTTTAAAAGATTTTATTCGCATATAAACGCTAGCCCAGAGTCTATTGAAAGGTTGTTGCAACCACCCATCTTTGATGTAGATGCTACGCCAATGCAAAGTGTCCCGTATTAAACAAGATGGAGAGTCACGCAAATTGTATCATCAAAGTCAATCTAGAAATTTTGAAATGTGAGCGAAAGCACCTCCACGAAAACGTAATGAAAATTGTACGTTTCTTGGATCAAATACAGCGACGAGTGAGCAAGATGGATCCTTTGTATTACCAGTGGAAACGACAACTAGAGCTTTATAAAAGTTATCAGGATGATGCAAATGCTTGTCTCAAACACGTTGAAAAACTTCTGACACTCTTGGAACTACAAGATTATATCGACCACAGTGAAAAGATGAGTGCCTCATGTCAAGGGGAAATGGAATAAAAAAACATTAACCTACAGACTCCCATGTCAATATATTGTATTTAAAATGATCAATAAAAATGTATTTTTTAGCTCAAAAATGTGTCATTATTTAAAATAAAATTGGGACGGGTCTCCCTCACATTGGGAGGCCCGTCTCATTTTTTCTTTCACTTTCTGGAAAAAGTAAAAAAAACAGGATGTATTGAAGGAAATGTATCCGGTCGCGAGGAAAGATTTTAAACATTTCGACTGCGTCACAGGATGTTTTGGAGGACGTTCTGGGAAACGTGATCTGCTCCTTGCCTCTACATCCAGTTTGACGGGTATAAAAGCCTCGACGTGCGTAGAGCAGTCGTTATTATTCAGAATGAATCCCTCTGATGCAGTCGCATTAATCCTTGACAACGTGTCCCGAGTGGTTGACGAGGACCACTATTCAGAACTCTTTGGAAAAAGCCTTTGGCAGATACTACCATTCAAAATTTACGAATTGTCTGCGCCGGTTGAAAGCCATGAACCTGATACCAATTTTCTCTTGGCAATAGACTCAAACTTTTACAAACGGCACCAACAATTTTTTAAATTTATCGATCATGACTTGCAGACACAGTATTCGCACATGCCAGGAGACTGGAGATGGAAGACGTGGCAAAACTTTGGCATCCGATGGCTTCAGAAAATCATAAAGTCCTGGTGGAAAAAGCACTGGATCTTGTCAGAGGAACTGACGTGCCGAGTGGGCATTGAGATTTTGAATTTCATTTACTCGGCAGATGTTCAACCTACCCCTATTCAGGAGCCATTGGAATGCTCCATATGCCTCAGTCGTATAGAGACTGGTGTAGAATTGGGCTGTGGACACACATTTCATGTGGATTGTATTGGTCAATGGGAAAGGAGGCGTAACACGTGTCCAAACTGCTGACTGGAATTTTAAGGATTCAATTCTGGATTGAGACTTTGTAAAAAAAATGGGACGACCTCCCCTAATTGGGAGCTCGTCCCATTTTTTGCGACTCTAGACCCACCAAGAGTGGATTGTTTGGGTCTCGTATCTCGAGTGTTACACAAATACATAAGCGCATGTCATCAAATGCTGACACTATACAATCGATACTAGTGGTTTCCTCGGAAGTTCAAGAAATTATCGACATCATAGACTTGAGCTCCAGACAATAGTCGGAAGGCACACACGAAATAAAATATATTCCGCACATATTGAAAAAAAAAAAAAAAAAAAAAAAAAAAAAAAAAAAAAAAAAAAAAAAAAAAAAAAAAAAAAACATTTTTTTTTTTTTTTTTTTTTTTTTTTTTTTTTTTTTTTTTTTTTTTTTTTTTTTTTTTTTTTTTTTTTTTTTTTTTTTTTTTTTACAAATTTGTTACAGGTAGAAATAATGCTCCTGCTGCTCCAGGTTTGCCGTGGAATGGACAATTTTTAATCAAACCATAAGATGGAGTTTGGCAATAGTAGGGTGGGTCATTTGCATTATGAATATGGCAAAATCCCTTCAAAACTTGAGATGGACACTTTTCAGGTATTTCAAATGTCCTTCCTCTGTAGTTTATCACTAGATGAACAAATTTTCGAATAAATTGATCGAATGTGACATCTCCAACATCGTCATTAGGTTTGATTTCAACACACAAATCATCGTATGTTGCGATAAATAAAAATTCATTCCGTACCATGAGCTTGGATTTGAAGAATAGATGTAACCACCATACATACATTGGTGGAAAATAATTTTTCAAAAATTCCATCCATACGCATGTCGTAATGAGTTTACACTCTTTTGTCAAAGTATTGAGAGGCTTGAATAAAATTTGATCACCTGTTACAACATAGTCTCGAATAAAGTTGTGAAAATTCGGAATCGCTTCATCGATAAACATCTTTTCAAGATCTGAGACGTACCAATACAAATGTCCATCTCCTCCCACTGCACAAGTCAACGGTGGGATTCTAGGATTGGCGTGCAGCTTGAAAAACATTGTAAGCAGATGCGATTATCAAAGGATTTGACTTGAGAGGCCAGAGTAGATCAAGAGTATGATTTGGACAGACAGACCCTGCGTTATAAGTGCTCATTGTATAAAAAAAAAAAAAAAAAAAAAAAAAAAAAAAAAAAAAAAAAAAAAAAAAAAAAAAAAAAAAAAAAAAAAAAAAAAAAAAAAAACATTTTTTTTTTTTTTTTTTTTTTTTTTTTTTTTTTTTTTTTTTTTTTTTTTTTTTTTTTTTTACACTATTGAACAATGGTTTAGTTTTTTCTTTTGTTTCATTTCCAGCAATCGTTTACTTTTTCGAATCGATCCATTTCGAGTTTTCCTTTTTTCAAATCGTGCCAGAGCTGGTGGTTTCGCTTTGGACGTCTCCTGTTGCTTATCCAAGAGCTCCAAGAGACTTTCTACAAATTCTGCGTCACCAAATTCATTTGGTACGTCGCAATCATCCAAACTAAAATTTTTCGGTTCATCAGGATTGTGTAAAAGCACAACGTTTGAAAAGTATTTTTTCAAAAACAAAAGGGTATCCTCATTGATGACGCCAATGGTTTTAGACGGCAAATCCCAAGAATGTAAAATTTTCGCAATCCATGAATCTGTTTCAGATATTTTTCTAGAAGCCAGCTGAGTCACAAACGTTTCCATTAGATTCAAATTAACTTGAACATATTCCACATTCTCGTAATATCTTGGACCAAACGATTCATCAGAATCATACAGGTAAACCAAACCCATAGTCTTGACTGATTGAGGAATCACGACAAATGTCTCCTTGGGATTGAGTTTGTTGCTAAAAGTAATTTCCCAAGGAATCTTTTTTGGCATCAGTTCTGCGACATTACAAGTCTCTTGATGAGCATTCCATTGTGTTGCAAATACAACGTTGATGTAGTAATCTGTGTTGAAGATGGCCATGGTCTCAAAGTCTCAAATCTGAAATATTCAAACCCAAGATTCGACACTTGCTTTATACGACATTTCAAAAAAAAAAAAAAAAAAAAAAAAAAAAAAAAAAAAAAAAAAAAAAAAAAAAAAAAAATTTTTTTTTTTTTTTTTTTTTTTTTTTTTTTTTTTTTTTTTTTTTTTTTTTTTTTTTTTTTTTTTTTTTTTTTTTTAACGTATAACGATTTACAGTGTCACAGAAATTCAAAAGTTGCGAGCTCCAAGAAATTCTAAAGTTGACAGCTCCAAAAAAATCTGATGTGTAGCTTGTCTCTATTGCCGAGAAATTTTCTAAAAATGGTCACCGAAATGTTTATCTCATCGAGACGAGTTTATAGATGTCCAACACAATATACCTTGCTTGAAAATTTAAAATTGTACCATGGTTGGTACAACTGAAAACAGAGACCACCAAAATATTTTACTCATCAAGACGAATCTATGGATACCCCACATGATATATTCTGTTTAAAAGTCTTTGTGTAAAAATCTAACTCCGCTCCATGGGGGGTCTCATGGACCTGGGTCCAATCAAAAAATTTTACTCATCAAGACGAATCTATGGATACCCCACAAGATATATTTTGTTTAAAAATCTTTGATTAAAAATCTAACTCCGCTCCATGGGGGGTCTCATGGACCCGGGTCCAATAAAATTTTTTTACTCATCAAGACGAATCTATGGATACCCCACATGATATATTCTGTTTAAAAGTCTTTGTGTAAAAATCTAACTCCGCTCCATGGGGGGTCTCATGGACCTGGGTCCAATCAAAAAATTTTACTCATCAAGACGAATCTATGGATACCCCACATGATATATTTTGTTTAAAAATCTTTGATTAAAAATCTAACTCCGCTCCATGGGGGGTCTCATGGACCCGGGTCCAATAAAAATTTTTTACTCATCAAGACGAATCTATGGATACCCCACATGATATATTCTGTTTAAAAGTCTTTGTGTAAAAATCTAACTCCGCTCCATGGGGGGTCTCATGGACCTGGGTCCAATCAAAAAATTTTACTCATCAAGACGAATCTATGGATACCCCACATGATATATTTTGTTTAAAAATCTTTGATTAAAAATCTAACTCCGCTCCATGGGTGGTCTCATGGACCCGGGTCCAATAAAAATTTTTTACTCATCAAGACGAATCTATGGATACCCCACATGATATATTCTGTTTAAAAGTCTTTGTGTAAAAATCTAACTCCGCTCCATGGGGGGTCTCATGGACCTGGGTCCAATCAAAAAATTTTACTCATCAAGACGAATCTATGGATACCCCACATGATATATTTTGTTTAAAAATCTTTGATTAAAAATCTAACTCCGCTCCATGGGGGTCTCATGGACCCGGGTCCAATAAAAATTTTTTACTCATCAAGACGAATCTATGGATACCCCACATGATATATTCTGTTTAAAAGTCTTTGTGTAAAAATCTAACTCCGCTCCATGGGGGGTCTCATGGACCTGGGTCCAATCAAAAAATTTTACTCATCAAGACGAATCTATGGATACCCCACATGATATATTTTGTTTAAAAATCTTTGATTAAAAATCTAACTCCGCTCCATGGGGGTCTCATGGACCCGGGTCCAATAAAAATTTTTTACTCATCAAGACGAATCTATGGATACCCCACATGATATATTCTGTTTAAAAGTCTTTGTGTAAAAATCTAACTCCGCTCCATGGGGGGTCTCATGGACCTGGGTCCAATCAAAAAATTTTACTCATCAAGACGAATCTATGGATACCCCACATGATATATTTTGTTTAAAAATCTTTGATTAAAAATCTAACTCCGCTCCATGGGTGGTCTCATGGACCCGGGTCCAATAAAAATTTTTTACTCATCAAGACGAATCTATGGATACCCCACATGATATATTCTGTTTAAAAGTCTTTGTGTAAAAATCTAACTCCGCTCCATGGGGGGTCTCATGGACCTGGGTCCAATCAAAAAATTTTACTCATCAAGGACGAATCTATGGATACCCCACATGATATATTTTGTTTGAAAGTCTTTGTGTGAAAATCTAACTCTGTAAAAAGTAACTCTGTATGAAGTAAAAAAAATACAACACCTTTAAAAAAACAAAATCATTTATTTACATTTATTTACATTCATTTACATTTATTTTACAATTCTCAAGTCTAGAGGTTCCACATACTGAATCGCTGACCGTTGCCTGCTCGATCCAGTTCTTCTCGTGGTCGTCAGATTCAGAGGCCTATCCGTCTCTTCATGACACGTCTCTGGCGTTTCCCACGGCACGTCCTCTGTCCTGGGTATCAGACTGTCCAGCGTTGGCATGTCCTGCGTCTCTTGCGTCGTGGGCCATTCGTACGATTCGCACGCCTCTTGCAATTCCTTCAAGATTGCGTCATATTCATCTGGCCCCTGGTCCGCGCAGCCCCCCTCCAACTCATACATCATTTGCTCGTAGAGTTGATTCTCGACGTCTGTTGTGGGCTCTGGTGGACAAGGTATGGGTTCAGGCGCTGGTGGACAAGGCATGAGTTCAGGTGCTGGTGGACAAGGCATGGGTTCAGGCGCTGGTGGACAAGGCATGGGTTCAGGCGCTGGTGGACAAGGCATCAGCATGGCTTCTGGCACTGGTGGACAAGGCATCAACATGGCTTCTGGTACTGATGGACAAGGCATCAGCATGGCTTCTGGTACTGATGGACAAGGTATGGCTTCTGGTACTGGTGGACAAGGTATGGCTTCTGGCATTGGTGGACAAGGCATGGGTTCTGGCGCTGGTGGACAAGGCATGGGTTCTGGCGCTGGTGGACAATGCATGGGTTTAGGCATCGTTGGACAAGGCATGGTTTCTGGCGCTGGTGGACAAGGCAGTGGCTCTGGTGCTGATGGCCAACTTATAAATTCCATCGATGCAGCTGGTTCCATCGGCTTCTGCACACACACGGAAGGAGGAGGTGGACAGATTCGCGTCTTTGAAGTTGGAAGAGGTGGACCCCATCGAGATTTTTTAGCAGGAAGTGTCTCTTCCAGCATGTGCACGGGCGTGGGGGGAGGCAATTTGTAGCACTGGCGTTGAAAATTCTGGTGGGCCCTATAATCAAATCCGTCCGTCACATGGCAGCCACCCTCAATAATATCCAACGTAAAGACAGTTTTTTGCACTGTCATGATGACGTATTGCACTCCCTCCGGTACTACATACCTTTTCCATGGCTGAAAAGCATATATGTTATATTTATATTGCTCCGACGGCTTCAAGCTCCTTCTCACTGTGAAAGGTTCATTGGCTTGGCTGGGCAGCACGTATATTTGGAGAGGTGCGTCTGACGTCTGATACACGTGTTTGGTCCCAGCTCTCACTGTTCGGAAGCCAAATGTGAATCCAAATTTCACGATAAAAAGATTTCCGAGCTGGAACCCGAGGCGCTGGTCCGAGTTCTTCAAGGTCCTGTCTGGACTTTTTATCAATTTTCGGACCACCTTGTCCCATGAGGGTCCATTTGTCCCATCTTGTCCCATGGTCTTTGAAGAGCACTGTCTCGCCTCCATCACACACCTCATGAAATTTTGAACGAGTTTTTTGTTTTTCGTCCAGTTTGATTCCAGCATTGTATAAAAGATTCTGTAATATCTCGGCTCTTGAAATGATATAAAAGCCGACACCTGTCCCGTCATCGCAGCGTGTTCATAGGCATCTATATTCTCCGCCAGGCATAGAGCATTTACTGTTGACGACAAGGCTTCGGGAAAGACATCCATGGCTTAGTTGGAGCAATCAGAAGATTTCGACTCTCGAGTCGAATGTAAAATTTCTCTCGCGGTGCCTCTGCTTTTATAGCCAAAAAGGCAGGATGTACATCCGTTTCGTGGGCGAGTCTATTCAGTAGATGACGTCGGGGGGTGTTTTGCGTCAGAATGAATTTTCACACAAAGGAACCGAGCTTGACGTAATCCATCATGGGTTGCTTTTGGTTAAAAAAAAAAAAAAAAAAAAAAAAAAAAAAAAAAAAAAAAAAAAAATCAGAATATCACAACACCTTGTGGCCAATCAGAATGTCGCAACACTTCCTGCTTTTTCGTATATAAAAGGGGATTCAGAGCCATTCCATTTCATATTCACCATGAGTTCTAATCTGTTCTCTTTTATGTACAGTCGTGAGGGTTACCCTCATGCTGAACAATTTGATGTCTTTTTGGAAAAAATGACGCCTGTGTTGGACAATATTCAACCGCCAGATGTTGTGGGACCATCTCCCCCAATGCCATACACTAAACGGTATTGTGGGACTTTTCTTTTTAATTTTTTATCTTCAATGTACGACTTTACTGCACTTGTACAGAAATTGGATGGTCCCTCGTTACAAATTGTAATGAGCGACTATGAAGGACCCATAGCCTGGCGAGTTTGGGAATTTCAAGGAAAATGCTTTCTCTGGAAAATGGCTTTTGAGAAATTTAAAACTGATGGTGTACAAACTTTCATCCACATCAACTGGGTGAGAATGGCTCAGGAGATTATAGATCAAATATATGCCCTGGACATGCCAGACTATTTTTTCAAAGAACCGGAGGACTGTTCGATATGTTTAAACTCCATGTTCAGCCCTGTGATAATGAAATGTGGGCACCATTTCCACGAAAAATGCATTGACAGATGGTGTCTGGAGAACAATTCTTGCCCAAACTGCAGGCAAATTTTATAATTTTAAATTTGTTCTCCCTAAAAAATGGGACGAGGCCCCTTTATGGGGCTTCGTCCCATTTTTTTAGTCGTATTATTTTGCCAAGCTTGGGCTGCTCATGCTGGGAAAACACACAGCCTCGTTTTATTCTTCAAAAACACACAAGCTTCGTTTTAGCCAACTTTGGATTGGATTCTTTTATTTTAACCCACACAAAATTCCCCTATGATGATGAGTAAAATATTTTGGTGGTCTCTGTTTTCAGTTGTACCAACCATGGTACAATTTTAAATTTTCCAACGAAGAGTTTTAAACAAAATATATCATGTGGGGTATCCATAGATTCGTCTTGATGAGTAAAATTTTTTGATTGGACCCGGATCTGTGAGACCCCCATGGAGCGGAGTTAGATTTTTACACAAAGAGTTTTAAACAAAATATATCATGTGAGGTATCCATAGATTCGTCTTGATGAGTAAAATTTTCTGATTGGACCCAGGTCCATGAGACCCCCCATGGAGCGGAGTTAGATTTTTACACAAAGACTTTCAAACAAAATATATCATGTGGGATATCCATAGATTCGTCTCGATGAGTAAAATTTTTTGATTGGACCCGGGTCCATGAGACCCCCCAGGGAGCGGAGTTAGATTTTTACACAAAGACTTTTAAACAAAATATATCATGTGGGGTATCCATAGATTCGTCTCGATGAGTAAAATTTTTTGATTGGACCCGGGTCCATGAGACCCCCCAGGGAGCGGAGTTAGATTTTTACACAAAGACTTTTAAACAAAATATATCATGTGGGGTATCCATAGATTCGTCTCGATGAGTAAAATATTTTTATTGGACCCGGGTCCATGACACCCCCCATGGAGCGGAGTTAGATTTTTAATCAAAGACTTTTATACAAAATATATCATGTGGGGTATCCATAGATTCGTCTTGATGAGTAAAATATTTTTATTGGACCCGGGTCCATGACACCCCCCATGGAGCGGAGTTAGATTTTTAATCAAAGACTTTTATACAAAATATATCATGTGGGGTATCCATAGATTCGTCTTGATGAGTAAAATTTTTTGATTGGACCCGGGTCCATGAGACCCCCAGGGAGCGGAGTTAGATTTTTACACAAAAACTTTGAAACAAAATATATCATGTGGGGTATCCATAGATTCGTCTCGATGAGTAAAAAATTTTTTGATTGGACCCGGGTCCATGAGACCCCCCAGGGAGCGGAGTTAGATTTTTACACAAAAACTTTGAAACAAAATATATCATGTGGGGTATCCATAGATTCGTCTCGATGAGTAAAAAATTTTTATTGGACCAGGGTCCATGAGACCCCCCATGGAGCGGAGTTAGATTTTTAACCAAAGACTTTGAAACAAAATATATCATGTGGGGTATCCATAGATTCGTCTTGATGAGTAAAATATTTTTATTGGACCCGGGTCCATGAGACCCCCCATGTTATATTGTTTTATAGCATCACATGTTATATTTGACTTTGACCACTTGCAATTATTTTTTTTATAGTTTCAAAATGTCCGTGTCTACAGTCTGTTTTCTCGCATAGACGTTTTGAAGTGCTTCCTCAACAAATTGCTTTTTTTGTTTAAATATATTGTATTCTTTACTCAACAGTTGGAGCTGAATAAAAAAGTTTTATCCACCGGCGCCACGTCATCAGTTTGAGACATTTCATTTATTTTGATTTCCTCTGTAGTTTGAGTTGTTTCATCGACAGCAAGAATCACTTTAGGAGTTGAAGTCTGAGCCTCTCACGACATTTCATCAGCAAACGTTGTTAGAGTCCTTTCCTCAGCAACACTTGGGTTTTTTTGAAATCCATCTTGAGAATTTTCAAACTTTGACGGCTCCTGTCATTGACGCCATGCTACGGGCCTTTTGGAATCGACCCCCCTGCGGAAATGGACAGAGAGACACGACAACAGTTTCCAATTCAACATTTTAATCATTTATTTTTTCATAAAAAAATTTAATTTTTACAAATGGAAGCGTTTACACGATATTTTTGTTTCTTCTTTGATGAGGATTTACATGACATTTTTTCTTGGATCGCTTCGATGAGGCAGGGGGTTGAGGATGCATCTCCTTCCACAGGGTCTTGCTCAGCAAGTTTCTAGTTTCGTGTAGCGCTTCGAGGGCGACTCCCTTCTGGGCAAAGAGTCGTTCCACGGCCATCGTTCTCGCCTCCGTGGCCGTGCAGTTGAACGGGACTGGCAGTGTGTGCTTGTGGTAGCAGACGTACATCTTGTTGCCTTTGCACTTGACGCAACGCACGTGGGGCAGGTCCAGTTCTCCTTGGAAAAACTTTTTTTGCGTCATGGATCGGACGCCCAAGACTCGGTGGTCCAAGTCTAGCAAGGTGATCACGTACTTCAAGACATGTCTCCAGCTCCCCGGCTCCATCTCAATGACGCGAGGCTCGACCATGTCCACATAGTTGGATCGGCAACGTCGATGCAGCAACTCGAGGTTGGAAAACAGGCTGTGGGTCTGGGTGACGCTCTCCTCGGGGAAATGAAATTCAGCTGGAAACTGCATGACCAGAATGTACACTTGGTCTGGATTGCAGACGGGTGCAAAGGAAATTTCGAGTGGAATTTTTCTTTGGTTGGGCAAGACCATCCACGTGAATTCTCCGCAAACGTCCACATTGGAAATTTTGGGTGGGCAGCGAGGCGAGCAAATTTCGGGTGGTGACATGGCTTCAGGATCAGGCTTGACTCGGTTGGGAAAAAGATTCAAATGGAGTCTCTCTAGTCTCGAGAGGACGGTTCTGAATGATCTGAAGGCTCTGAAAGCTCTGCCTTATATACTGTTTAGGTATATAATTTTTTTTTTTTTTTTTTTTTTTTTTTTTTTTTTTTTTTTTTTTTTTTTTTTTTTTTTTTTTTTTTTTTTTTTTTTACATGTTATATTGTTTTATAGCATCACATGTTATATTTGACTTTGACCGCTTGCAATTATTTTTTTTATAGTTTCAAAAATGTCCGTGTCTACAGTCTGTTTTCTCGCATAGACGTTTTGAAGTGCTTCCTCAACAAATTGCTTTCTTTGTTTAAATATATCGTATTCTTTACTCAACAGTTGGAGCTGGATAAAAAAGTTTTTATCCACCGGGGCCACGTCATCAGTTTGAGACATTTCATTAATTTTGATTTCCTCTGTAGTTTGAGTTGTTTCATCGACAGCAAGAATCACTTTAGGAGTTGAAGTCTGAGCCTCTCGCGACATTTCATCAGCAAACGTTGTTAGAGTCCTTTCCTCAGCAACACTTGGGTTTGCTTGATATCCATCTTGAGAATTTTCAAGCTTTACAAGTTGCGAGTCATCATTCAAATTATCATTCCAAACTTGATTTTCAGATTCCATGCCACTATTGGAAGGTATATTCATCTCTCCAGAGTCATCCATTATCATTTTGTCCTTGTGTGCTTCCTCTATAAACCGTTTCAACAATTTTTCAAATGTTGCACCGGTGGGATGGGGTTTAAGCACATGACAGTCTCTGTATAATTTGCCAAATTTCACGTGTTCGTGGGTCGCACTAAATGTTTCATGCTTTAGGATAAACCTAAAGTTGTCATACATTGCTGAATCTTTTGAATGTAAAATTTCCAATGCCGCCAAAGTATCGATTAATCTACAATTACTTTTAAAAGAATGGCAAGCCAATCCCTCTGACAAAACGTCTGCGCCCATCACGGATCTGGAGATGACATAAGGAGACTTTTTTAAATCGTACGGTTGGCTCATTTGACACAGCACACCAATATCTACCACACGCCAATAGAGAATTCCATCCTTTCCCACAACACACGATAAGGGTGTTGAAGAATGATCCTTGTACAATCTTATCCACATGGTTGCAGCAGAGCTTTGAATCAGAAATGAATCGATTCTGTTATACAGACCTCGACTTAAATAGCGACACAAAAAAAAAAAAAAAAAAAAAAAAAAAAAAAAAAAAAAAAAAAATTTTTTTTTTTTTTTTTTTTTTTTTTTTTTTTTTTTTTTTTTTTTTTTTTTTTTTTTTTTTTTTTTTTTTTTTTTTTTTTTTTTTTAAAACTATCTAAAAATTTGCATCAAGCTCTCGTCATTAATTTTACAACTCTCAAAATTTCATCATTCAACGTTTTCAATCTCTCATCAATCTTTAAACGTCCTTGTTCCAAATGTTTCTTTTGAGATTCCAAGTTTTGATTTGCTGCAATCAACACACGAAGCTGGATAAACAATGCTTTATCCACCTCGGCACCTCGGCAACAAGCCACATTTTCAGTCTCGGGTTGGCTAGGAAGAGATTGATTAGTCATTTGAGGTAAGTCGGGTGCATGGGATACCGTTTCATACGCAGCCACTTGAGGTATGTCAGGTGCGTGGGATACCGTTTCATACGCATCCACTTGAGGCATTTCATCCAGAGTCTGAGGCATTTCATCCACAGTCTGAGGTATTTCATCCTGAGTCTGAGGCATTTCATCCACAGTCTGAGGCATTTCATCCACTTGAGGCATTTCATCTACAGTTTGAGGCATGTCATCCACTTGAGGCATTTCATCCACAGTCTTAGGCATGTCATTCACAGTCTGAGGCATGTCATTGGTATTGGAGTTTATTTCATCGGCAAATGGTGAAATGGCTAGCTTCGAATCTTGCGTATCCTCTGGCTCAGTAATTTGAGAATCGTCATTCCACACTTGAATGTCGGCATCCGCAGCACTGTTCGAAGGAACGTCAATCTCTTTGTAGACGATTCTTTCACGTTGTACTTGTCGAACAAAGGACGTGATCCATTCGAAAAATGCAGCCCCCTCAGGATTGGGATTCAACACAAAACAACTCTTGTAAAATTTACAACCCTTTGTCATTTGAAACGTTGCTTGAAATTTGGCTTGTTGTATCGAGTACAAAAACTTGTCAAGCATCTCTGGCTTCCACCATCTCAAAGTGACAATCACAGTGTCTGTATTTATCAACTTGCATCTCCTTAGAGTAGAATGGTACAAATCTGTCTCGGGTAAAATGTCTTCACCTTTAACAATATTTTTTTGAATGCATCGAACCTTGTGCAATCTATAGGGTCTCTTCATTTTACATAGCACACCCACTTCCACCACACGCCAATAGATACATCCATCCTTTCCCACCACTCCAGATAGAGAATCGCTAGAATCTAAATACAGCTTGAACCACATTGTTGAATGCTAAGCAGGACTCGTGGATCAGAATCAAACAAGTTTAACTTGATGTGAGATGTGAGGACCGAGTTGCATTTATAAGAACATTTAAAAAAAAAAAAAAAAAAAAAAAAAAAAAAAAAAAAAAAAAAAAAAAAAAAAAAAAAAAAAAAAAAATTTTTTTTTTTTTTTTTTTTTTTTTTTTTTTTTTTTTTTTTTTTTTTTTTTTTTTTTTACGGAAATTCTAAAGTTGAGAAGTCTAAGATTTTCTAAAGTTGAGAGTTCCAAGAAATTCTAAAGTTGAGAGCTCCAAGATTTTTCTAAAGTTGAGAGCTCCAAGAAATTCCTATGGATACTTCCATCCACATACCAGTCGAAATTTCAACAAATCTTGAGGTGTATTCCTAAAGTCATTCCATTTATCTTCAGCCAAAGACGCACGATGTTGCATTTCAAAAAATTCTTTAAAGGTTAGATCTTTCGCCAATCCCAGTTTATTTAGATTACAATACACTCTCTGACTCTTCTTTAGATTATATTTTGACGTCCTGTATTCAATTCGTTCAACAGAAACTTTTGATATTTCGTTGCGGCACATAGGACAAGTCTGATGGTTGTTCATCCATAAATCAAGACATTGCGTGTGGAACAAGTGATTGCAGGGCGTTTTATAAATTGTAGTAAGCTGTATAAAGGAAATGAAACAAATTGGACAATTATCCTCCATCCTTGAATTTCATTTCTACATTAACATTTTCCAAGAGTTGTGAAAGCTTCAGAAAATTCTGATGAGCTAAGAGCATCAAAACTCTACGCTTGGCTTTAACATATAACGTCAAAAAAAAAAAAAAAAAAAAAAAAAAAAAAAAAAAAAAAAAAAAAAAAAAAAAAAAAAAAAAAAAAAAAAAAAATTTTTTTTTTTTTTTTTTTTTTTTTTTTTTTTATTAAATGCATTAAAAGTGATGACACATTTTGATGAGACAATTTCTTTATTGACAAGTCAAAAAATTATTTACAGACATGTTACGGGATCAGTGATATATTGGTTTAAAGTACATGTTCAAGTAGCGAGAAATACCACCCACTACTGCAATCCAACGGTGACACTCTTCTCGACCGCAAGACTCACATCTTCCAATGGGCTCAGGTAAAGTTTCTAGCAAAACGGTCTTTATATCATGGGCAGGATGATATTTCGGCCAAGTGTTTAAAATGTCCATCCATAATGTCTGTGTCGTCGAGTCTGGTAAGATGAGGGTTGTTGCGTTCATGTTTGACAGTTTTTCAAAGAGCACATGCTTCTCGATGCGTCCGTCGCCAGACTTGCAAACATAGCCATTTGTGATGGTAAATCCATCAGAGCGCAAGCACAAGACTGCAAACGATTTTCTGTGATGATAACGGTAGTATTTGGGTGGTGGCTGAGTGCGAGGCATCTCACTAAACTTTGAAGGATAGCGTTGAAAGGCAGAATGTCTAGAAAAATCCAATCTACGAGGTGTGCATGAAAAGTTTCTCTGATGATTCAATTTACGAGGCGTCGAGGGATTTCTGGGTCGCCTCCTGGCAAAGGTATCAGGGTTAGATTCGCTAGGACGCCTTCTCGACTCTGACATTTTTTGCCACGTGCCACGTTGGTTTGAGTCGTAGTCATGTGCCAGAGCCGGAGACTCTGTCGAAACGGGTTGATCCACGGGAGTTGGAGTAACAGGTGGTGGGACAAATGAAACACTTCTCACGTGCTCGTCTTTTTGGTCACGAGCATTGGCTACCACTTGAGCAAATGTGGCAGCATAGTCACTATCGTCCTCATCAGTCGAAACTGGTTGATCCTCGGGAGTTGGAGTGGTCGGTGGCGAAACTAATGAACGAATTTCCATGTCCTCGTCTTTTGGATCACGAGCATTGGTTAGCACTTGATCCAATACGGCTGCATAGTCACATTGGCGTTCCATGATGCAACTCGATGGCTTTCCAAGGCTTTCCATGATGCAACTCGAGTCTAGCTTAGAGTTTTTTCAGACTTGTTCTCAGGATAATGGAGCGGCAACGACTGATTTCCATCTGTGAGTGAGCGCCTTTCATACATGCTTCTTAAAAAAAAAAAAAAAAAAAAAAAAAAAAAAAAAAAAAAAAAAAAAAAAAAAAAAAAAAAAAAATGGATACCCATTTTTTGGATACCAAAAAAAAAAAAAAAAAAAAAAAAAAAAAAAAAAAAAAAATGGATACCCCACATGATACCCGGGTCCAATCAAAAAATTTTACTCATCAAGACGAATCTATGGATACCCCACATGATATATTTTGTTTGAAAGTCTTTGTGTAAAAATCTAACTCCGCTCCATGGGGGATCTCATGGACCCGGGTCCAATCAAAAAATTTTACTCATCAAGACGAATTGATGGATACCCCACATGATATATTTTGCTAAAAAGTCTTTGTGTAAAAATCTAACTCCGCTCCATGGGGGGTCTCATGGACCCGGGTCCAATCAAAAAATTTTACTCATCAAGACGAATCGATGGATACCCCACATGATATATTTTGTTAGAAACTCTTTGTTGGAAAATCTAACTCCGCTCCATGGGGGGTCTCGCGGACCCGGGTCCAATCAAAATATTTTACTCATCAAGACGAATCGATGGATACCCCACATGATATATTTTGTTTAAAAGTCTTTAATTAAAAATCTAACTCCGCTCCATGGGGGGTCTCGCGGACCCGGGTCCAATCAAAATATTTTACTCATCAAGACGAATCGATGGATACCCCACATGATATATTTTGTTTAAAACTCTTTGTTGGAAAATCTAACTCCGCTCCATGGGGGGTCTCGCGGACCCGGGTCCAATCAAAATATTTTACTCATCAAGACGAATCGATGGATACCCCACATGATATATTTTGTTTAAAAGTCTTTAATTAAAAATCTAACTCCGCTCCATGGGGGGTCTCGCGGACCCGGGTCCAATCAAAATATTTTACTCATCAAGACGAATCGATGGATACCCCACATGATATATTTTGATTAATAATTTTTAATTAAAAAACTAATTCCTCTCCATGGGGGGTCTCGCGGACCCGGGTCCAATCAAAATATTTTACTCATCAAGACGAATCGATGGATACCCCACATGATATATTTTGTTAGAAACTCTTTGTTGGAAAATCTAACTCCGCTCCATGGGGGGTCTCGCGGACCCGGGTCCAATCAAAATATTTTACTCATCAAGACGAATCGATGGATACCCCACATGATATATTTTGTTAGAAACTCTTTGTTGGAAAATCTAACTCCGCTCCATGGGGGGTCTCGCGGACCCGGGTCCAATCAAAATATTTTACTCATCAAGACGAATCGATGGATACCCCACATGATATATTTTGTTTAAAAGTCTTTAATTAAAAATCTAACTCCGCTCCATGGGGGGTCTCGCGGACCCGGGTCCAATCAAAATGTTTTACTCATCAAGACGAATCGATGGATACCCCACATGATATATTTTGTTAGAAACTCTTTGTTGGAAAATCTAACTTCGCTCCATGGGGGGTCTCGCGGACCCGGGTCCAATCAAAATATTTTACTCATCAAGACGAATCGATTGATACCCCACATGATATATTTTGTTTAAAAGTCTTTAATTAAAAATCTAACTCCGCTCCATGGGGGGTCTCGCGGACCCGGGTCCAATCAAAAAATTTTACTCATCAAGACGAATCTATGGATACCCCACATGACATATTTTGATTAATAATTTTTAATTAAAAATCTAACTCCGCTCCATGGGGGGTCTCGCGGACCCGGGTCCAATCAAAATATTTTACTCATCAAGACGAATCGATGGATACCCCACATGATATATTTTGTATAAAAGTCTTTAATTAAAAATCTAACTCCGCTCCATGGGGGGTCTCACGGACCCGGGTCCAATCAAAAAATTTTACTCATCAAGACGAATCGATGGATACCCCACATGATATATTTTGTTAGAAACTCTTTGTTGGAAAATCTAACTCCGCTCCATGGGGGTCTCGCGGACCCGGGTCCAATCAAAATATTTTACTCATCAAGACGAATCGATGGATACCCCACATGATATATTTTGTTAGAAACTCTTTGTTGGAAAATCTAACTCCGCTCCATGGGGGGGTCTCGCGGAATATATACAAAAAATATATAAAAAAAAAAATTACTCACAGCTTCGGCAAGTAAGGATGGCTATCCATATCATTTTCCAAAAGTGCTTCTTCGAGTAAAGACGTGTCTACAATTGCTCCTGGTCGACAGCAAATGTTGCAGATCATCCCGGCAAATAGTATGGCAGAGTCACGGCATGGTAGTCGGCAAGTCTTTCGGCAAGGCACATATCCCAAGTCTTTTGGAGAGGCACATCTTCACAAGGTGAAGCCGCGGCCGCGACTGATTTCCAACGAAGAGTGAGCGCTTTTTAAACCCAATTTCCAAAAGTTTGAACCAATCAGAAGCGACTTGCAGATTTTGTCAGATTCAACCATTTTGATGGCACCGGGTCGATGAGACCCCCCATGGAACATTTTTTAAAATTCAAGCAAAGTATATCGTGTGGGGTATCGATCGATTCGTCTCGATGAATGAAATTTTTTAATTGCACCCGGGTCCGCGAGACCCCCCATGGAGCAGAGATTGATTTTAATTAAAATTATTAATCAAAATATGTCATGTGGGGTATCGATAGATTCGTCTTGGTGAGTAAAATTTTTTGATTGGACCCGGGTCCATGAGACCCCCCATGGAGCGGAGTTAGATTTTTACACAAAGACTTTTTAGCAAAATATATCGTGTGAGGTATCGATAGATTCGTCTTGATGAGTAAAATATTTTGATTGTACCCGGGTCCATGAGACCCCCCATGGAGAGGAATTAGATTTTTAATTAAAAATTATTAATCAAAATATGTCATGTGGGGTATCGATGGATTCGTCTTGATGAGTAAAATTTTTTGATTGGACCCGGGTCCGCGAGATCCCCCATGGAGCGGAGTTAGATTTTTAATCAAAGACTTTTAAACAAAATATATCATGTGGGGTATCCATCGATTCGTCTTGATGAGTAAAATATTTTGATTGGACCCGGGTCCGCGAGACCCCCCATGGAGCGGAGTTAGATTTTCCAACAAAGAGTTTCTAACAAAATATATCATGTGGGGTATCCATCGATTCGTCTTGATGAGTAAAAGTTTTTGATTGGACCCGGGTCCGCGAGACCCCCCATGGAGCGGAGTTAGATTTTTAATTAAAGACTTTTAAACAAAATATATCATGTGGGGTATCCATCGATTCGTCTTGATGAGTAAAATATTTTGATTGGACCCGGGTCCGCGAGACCCCCCATGGAGCGGAGTTAGATTTTTAATTAAAAATTATTAATCAAAATATGTCATGTGGGGTATCCATAGATTCGTCTTGATGAGTAAAATATTTTGATTGGACCCGGGTCCGCGAGACCCCCCATGGAGCGGAGTTAGATTTTCCAACAAAGAGTTTCTAACAAAATATATCATGTGGGGTATCCATCGATTCGTCTTGATGAGTAAAATATTTTGATTGGACCCGGGTCCGCGAGACCCCCCATGGAGCGGAGTTAGATTTTCCAACAAAGAGTTTCTAACAAAATATATCATGTGGGGTATCCATCGATTCGTCTTGATGAGTAAAATTTTTTGATTGGACCCGGGTCCGTGAGACCCCCCATGGAGCGGAGTTAGATTTTTAATTAAAGACTTTTAAACAAAATATATCATGTGGGGTATCCATCGATTCGTCTTGATGAGTAAAATATTTTGATTGGACCCGGGTCCGCGAGACCCCCCATGGAGCGGAGTTAGATTTTTAATTAAAAATTATTAATCAAAATATGTCATGTGGGGTATCCATAGATTCGTCTTGATGAGTAAAATATTTTGATTGGACCCGGGTCCGCGAGACCCCCCATGGAGCGGAGTTAGATTTTCCAACAAAGAGTTTCTAACAAAATATATCATGTGGGGTATCCATCGATTCGTCTTGATGAGTAAAATATTTTGATTGGACCCGGGTCCGCCAGACCCCCCATGGAGCGGAGTTAGATTTTCCAACAAAGAGTTTCTAACAAAATATATCATGTGGGGTATCCATCGATTCGTCTTGATGAGTAAAATTTTTTGATTGGACCCGGGTCCGTGAGACCCCCCATGGAGCGGAGTTAGATTTTTAATTAAAGACTTTTAAACAAAATATATCATGTGGGGTATCCATCGATTCGTCTTGATGAGTAAAATATTTTGATTGGACCCGGGTCCGCGAGACCCCCCATGGAGCGGAGTTAGATTTTTAATTAAAAATTATTAATCAAAATATGTCATGTGGGGTATCCATAGATTCGTCTTGATGAGTAAAATTTTTTGATTGGACCCGGGTCCGCGAGACCCCTCATGGAGCGGAGTTAGATTTTCCAACAAAGAGTTTCTAACAAAATATATCATGTGGGGTATCCATAGATTCGTCTTGATGAGTAAAATTTTTTGATTGGACCCGGGTCCGCGAGACCCCCCATGGAGCGGAGTTAGATTTTCCAACAAAGAGTTTCTAACAAAATATATCATGTGGGGTATCCATAGATTCGTCTTGATGAGTAAAATTTTTTGATTGGACCCGGGTCCATGAGACCCCCCATGGAGCGGAGTTAGATTTTCCAACAAAGAGTTTCTAACAAAATATATCATGTGGGGTATCCATAGATTCGTCTTGATGAGTAAAATTTTTTGATTGGACCCGGGTCCATGAGACCCCCCATGGAGCGGAGTTAGATTTTTAACCAAAGACTTTTAAACAAAATATATCATGTGGGGTATCCATAGATTCGTCTTGATGAGTAAAATATTTTGGTGGTCTCTGTTTTCAGTTGTACCAACCATGGTACAATTTTAAATTTTCAAACAAGGTATATTGTGTTGGACATCTATAAACTCGTCTCGATGAGATAAACATTTCGGTGACCATTTTAGAAAATTTCTCGGCAATAGAGTTTTATTTTCTTGTACAAGTTTTATTTTCAAGTTATTAACAAGTTTTATTTTCTTGTACATCCAATCTTGGCACATTATACATCGCAAAAAAATGGGGAAACCTCCCAAAAAGGAGGTTTCCCCATTTTTTTGCCCTCTTTTTAAGGAAAAAGAGATTAAACCATTAGCAGTTTTCCTCAGTCCATTCTTTGTAGGCCACCACCATAGCTTGGCCACATCGAAGGTCTCTATGGTGCTTCCCACAAGTTGAAGTCTCATTTCGATTCAAAAGTTCGAATCGAGGACAGCCCAACACTTCGAGATCAACGTATTTAATTTTCAGTCCATCCAAAATTTTGGCAAGGTGTTTGTTTCCCTTTATGGCAACATACGGTCTCTTTTTGCTTTTGTAATTCTCGCAAAGTTCCGATATTACAAAGCCCACCATCATAGAGTGCATGTATCCACCAATTGCCGGCAGTCCATGGATTTTGTCAAAGACATGCTGAGCCATGTTTTCTTCATAAACTGTCTTTGGCAGCGAAGAAAGTTTAAATTGGTAGGATCCAAATTTTGAATACCGTCCAGGAAACGTAAAGGCCAATTCACGGCATTCAAATATGCCGTTTACGATGTATCCATCGGCGTTGAGATAGAGACAAATTTTGCTATCCATTTCGCTCGTAAGAGAGAAAAGATCGCTAGTCAGAGAGTGTGTGAAGCAGACTGCCAGAGAGTCGGTCTTTTATACCTCTCAGGCAGGATGTTGCACAATGTGGCGCAATGGGACGATCACGTGATGATTGAAATGGCCAAGAAATACCGTAGCAACAGGCCGTTTCCAAATCTTGGGAAAATGAAATTGGCGCAGTGCCAAACATGACGTCAGGTTAAAATAAAGTTGACACTGCACCAAGACATTTCGTAGCGACAAGGACCCTTTTTTTTGAACCAGCAACTTTAGAATTTCTTGGAACCCACAACTTTAGAATTTCTTGGAATCGCAACTTTAGAATTTATTTGTGCTGTCACAATTTGCAAGAGTTTGAACAGTATCCAGCGTTGGGAAAGACTTGACTTCGAGACATCAACATCTATATTTTTTTCAGCGTAGATTAAAGTTTGAAATCTTTGGAAATCCTCTACAGCTTCGACTTGACCTTTAGACAACATTGAAAGTACACCCACAAAACTAAATTTGCTCTCCACCCATTCTTGGCTCCCATCCCATGAAAAAAAATTTCGCCATTTTGAAAACATCCTGTTTCACTTCCTGCTTGAGCAGTATATAAGGCCGAGACTTGAGCCTTCAAATCATTCAGAACCAGCGATCCTCAACTGCCAGTTCTCTCTGCTCTTCAAACCATGGATGAAAATCTCGATTACAATCCCATCTTCTCTGACGACGACGACTTTGCCGAAGTGAATATCCATTTGGCGCCTTCACCATCGCCTCCGACACCCACTGCTGTGGATTTTGATCTACCGAGCCTAATTTCTCCACTGCCACCCACGCCTGAGCCTCCACTCCATGAGCCAGCCTCTCCACCCATGCTTGTAGACTCACCCCCTGACAAGAAACCCAAGCCACGCTCGATCGTACAGATGGCCCCCTCTCGCGTCTATCCACCAAGAAGTCACTCCAAACCAACGAAACGGTTCACCAAATCTCCCGTCTCGAGGCCCTCCCAGCCATCCAGCAGCCGCACCAAGGACTCTTGCCAGACATCCGTCGCCTCCAACTCCTCGAGGGCGTTCAAACCATCCGATCCATCTCCAAAACCCAGCGTCTCCAGCGACGCTCATCCACAAAGGCCTCCTCCAACCATTCAAGAGACGAGCCATCCACGAAAAAAGTACGAACCGAGGCGTAAAATATATTTTTCTGGCCGGCATACCCACTCATTTGCTGTGCTTTGCATAAGAAATGACGGCCACACCCTCACAAATGGGTACGTTTTCCGAGCTGTCGATGGACCCATCCGCCCTCAAGTGCTGCTGGAGCAATTGTATGAGATGAGAGTGCGCAATTTGGTGTTGACAGACGCTGTCACAAAAACCAAATGGGACGAGGTACTGGCGAGGCTGCCGCAATTTCATCATGCAAAGGACCTGAAAACGGTCGTTTTGAAACAAGATGCCACCCGACCCTTGGGCAGATGTGTATACTGTTCACATGAGAACTGTCATCGGTGGATAGCGGTGACGGGTGGCATTTCAAAGTTTCTTCATATAACGATGGAACCAATTCCTCACCATTAAACGTGAGTGCATCTCATCCCTTGTAAATCATTTGAACATGTATATTTTTGTGGGTAGACGTCCAATAAACGAGTTTTTTATGAATCTGTGTTTTTTATCTCTTTACAAAATGAATACATTGCGACCCTCTATACCATGCATCAGTGAAAATGTGTGTGTGAGTTTATCCCGTTTGCACAGTGTTGAAACGAGTCTCTCCCCCCAGGAACCATGGTAAGAATCGAGTGGCGTGGTTTGACAACTCCCCCCCATCCATGTGATGCAGTCACTCGAAAAAATAGCTGAGCACCGTGACCTCTGCAAAAAAAACTCTTTTACGCAAAACGAGCCTGGGAGTAATATCCCTGGGATTCCATTGGATGGCTAAATGATTCAATCTATTTTTTTTAATGTTTTTTTTTTACAATAATGGTTTAAGCTTGAGCTTTAAGGGGGGTCGATTCCAAAAGGCCCCGTAGCATGACGTCAATGACAGGAGCCGTCAAACCAGACCCGCGACGCGGTTTGACGGCTCTCGACGGCTCTCGACCTACTCGTCACGCAGTCACTCGAAAAAATAGCTGAGCACCGTGACCCTTGCAAAAAAAATTTAAAAACGCAAAACGACAAAATGAAATGCACAAGTCTCGATTCTCACTGCTCTGTCGCGACGCTGTTTTTTGAAATGTTCCCACTGCCTTGTCGTGACGCATATTTTAGTTGATGTGTGACGATGAAATGACCAATTTTGGCCAGTAAACTTGCAAAAAAAAACTGGTGAGCCTCCGCAGAAGCCATTTCAAAACATAAACAATTGATTTCAATGTGTGTGTGTAACCAATGTTGACGAGCCAAAAAAAACTGGTGAGGCTCCGCAGAAGCCATTTCAAAGCAAAAAATGTGATTTCAATGTGTGTGTTCTCAAGTGTTTTGCGCCACAACACCCAATGTTGGCATCGTGTGTATCTTAAAAAAATGGGACGAGTCCCCAAATAGGGGGACTCGTCCCATTTTTTTTAAAAAAAATCGCTTTGACATAGAGTTAAATTTCGATGGTTTGTCGGCAAAGGGGGCAAGTCTTTTGACTGCTAGTGCGCATCCAATCGACCAGACATTTTTCATGAAATTCATGCTGGCAACGAGTACGATGAGGCATTTCCATCATCTCTTCCAAGCAAATCGGGCAGGTCTCGGGTGGGGCATAATACCAATTCTCGAAAGGTAACGAAAAGAGGCAATTGCGAATTTCGCTGGCTAGGCGAATCCGTAAAGCCTCTGTCACGTGATATCCTTTCGAGAACCACTCACCGACAATAGTTGTCAGCCATCGCATTCCAAAGCAATTAAAAGTCATGAAAGCTGGGCTCACATGACTCAAATCAGTTTGGAGATGCAACTCTTGATCGATAAATCTCTTAAAGACGCCTCTCACCCGCCTCACATCGGAATAACCATCTGGGTCGAGGAATCGAAGCACTGGATGCGCCTCGTCCCCCAATTCCACGACCTCTGGCTCTCCCATCAACAGCACCTCCCGAGGGAAAGAAAAAGATGGAAATGCCTGATCCGGTGTCAGGGGAAGCAAATTTCTCACAATGAAATGATTTACCATCTCGAAATGACTCTATATCAAAATATAACATTTTCCTCGGCGTACAAGCCCTTTTATAGACACACAGAGGGCGCTGATGCATTTTCAAGATGCCCTGTGACAAAACATCCGGTCCAATAAAACCCTTTCCAGATGCGTTTCCAAGAAATCTAGCGACAAAACACATCCGCCCGATGCAGTTTTAGAATCTCATGTGACAAATGACCGGATGCGCTTCCAAGAAATGGAGCAACACAACACATTTAGCAGATGCACTTTTAGGACGTCACCGGATGCATTTCCAGGAAGTTGTGCGACAAAACACATTCGCCAGATGCAGTTTTAAGATATCACCGGATGCATTTCCAGGAAATTGTTCGACAAAACACATCCCCCAAATACACTTTTAGGATGTCACCGGATGCATTTCCAAGAAATGGTTTGACAAACACATCCCCCAAATACACTTTCAGGATATCACGTGACAGGACATTTGTTTGAAACAACGTCATCACTGGATCCAGAGGATGTGACCGTATCACCCAACCCAGGATATTTTGAAATCTTTGTGAGGGATGTGTCACGTGGATCATGTGAAAACTTTTGAAATGACCTGGTTCTCAAATCCTGGGGCTGGGGGATTGAGATTTGAATTGAATTCCAACGTCATTGGCCCAGTTACATTCTGGCGATGCGTTGAGAGTGTGTCGAGACTCGAGGCTTGGCTCCAACGCTCCACTGAAGAAAACTAAACCGGAAGTGGGCGTGGCCAAACGTCAATGACTGCTTATGATAACGAACACCCAAAAAGTTGCGTTTCCAAAATTTCAAATTCCGTCTCGAGAAAATTTTTTGCTCGACTCAAAATCTCAGGACGAGTGAAAAAAATTTTTTTAACCGGAAGTGGGCAAAGGTCAAACGTCAACGACTGCCTATGATAACGACCACCCAAAAGTTGCGTTTCGAAAATTTCAAATTCTGACTCGAGAAAATTTTTTTGCTCGACTCAAAATCTCTGGACGAGTGAAAAAAAAAAAAAAAAAAAAAAAAAAAAAAAAAAAAAAAAAAAAAAAAAAAAAAAAAAAAAAAAAAGTGTTACTATATATAGACATAAAATATCGCTCGTATAGTCTTACACGTTTTAGCACAGAATATGAGCGTTTTCAAAAATGTCATTTTTCATAAAAAAATACCCTTTTCTTTAAAAAAACGGATCCATTTTTCAATCTCAACGATGAAAAGACCCTTTTCAAAAAATATCATATTTTCATACATCGACGCCCTTTTTCTTTTCAAAACGGATCCATTTTTCATTTTCAGCAGTGGTTTCAAACTGAATCCAGCAACTCATTTTTTTTTTTTTTTTTTTTTTTTTTTTTTTTTTTTTTTTTTTTTTTTTTTGAAAGATGCTTTAAATAAAGGAGCATCGAATTGCTGGATTCAGTTGGATTTGAATTTTGTTTTTCAAGCTCGATCCTCGAGAATGAGCCTGACAGCTTTGCAAAAGAAATTGGGTTCTTCCTACCGGAGGTGGAAGAAAAAGGATATCGAATGTCCAATTTGCTCTGACAAAGTAACGCTGGCAGAGTATATAAAGACTCATGCAAAATCCAAACATGGTCTTAATGAAAAAACTGATTGCATTTTTTGTGGAAAACACACATTTTCTGCGAATCATCTCAAAGTAAACAACAGCCACGTTGAAAAATGCTTTGCCCGCCTGAGAAAAAACAACCGAAAAAACAAAAAAGTTTGCTTTATCCAAATGGACGACACTCCCATTGCTGCTGAAACCAGTGCTGCCTCTGAAATGGATTCTCTCGAAAGCTCCATTCTCAGATTATGTGACTGCGCTCCATTTGATCCCTCATTACTTTATCGTCGACTCAACCATCGAGACATGGAGGAGGAGGCGCAACAGGCTGGATTTTACGAAAACTACCCGGGTGACTTTCAAGAGTTGGCAGACACGGGATCGTATGCCGCGTTTGATGAAGAGAGCAATTTGGGTCGTGAGCCCTTGGCCCTGTTTCGAATGTATTTTTCCGGCAATTGGACACTCTATCATGTTTTTATTCGATCGTATGCCTTTTCTAGTTTCAAAACTCACATGTCTGCTGCCTTTGACGCCAGTGCAATGGTCGTGTCGTCCTTTTGGTGTTTGTGCGACGGTTGCTCGTCCGACCAGCCCGAAGCCATGGATTGTGATAAACTCCATCGCCACATGATTGTGGCCGTGCGAGATCGAGACGCCTACCTCAACGCTTGGATGCGCATCCGCGTGACGTTTGAATCCGAGCGCTATTGCAAAGGCCACAAACGGATCGTGTCGGCCATGCATTTGGCCAATACCATCAACTACGTATCGAGCGAAAAAGCAGCTCAAAGTTCTGGATCCAAGCGACCGGGCGGCGTGGAGCGAGGACATTTTTACATCAATCGCCCAGTGTACAAGCATGCCGTCTGGTCCATGGTCTTGTTGTGGCCGACGGGCTCCACGGAATTGATCCAGCAAAAGCTTCGCAATCATGTAGTCCTGGATTGGAAAACGGAAACCTACTGGTCGTCCGGTGCGAAAAAATACCGGGTTCGCGTGCTCGACGTCATACCGGAGCTTCGAGATTGTCCTGCTTCTGTACGATGGGATTACGAACCGCATCCCGAAGGAGAACACAAATTGTACTGGACAGAGACGGATATCATGCGCGTCCGACCCACGCAGGCAAGCTTCGAGAATCGCGTGGCGGCAATGACACATCAGATTGGAGTGGGTAATTCTTGGCGTCAACGCATGAAGGACGTCTACTACACGCTCAATAAACAACAAGTCTTTCAAATGCACATCTTGGAGCGTGCGTCTCAGAAACAAGGTGTGGAGATGCATAAGCTCTATGCCAGCATCGACGCGCTGGAACGAGAAAATGAAGCGCTGAAACGAGAAAATGAAACTCTGAAGCGTAAAATTGAAGAGTTGGAGCAGAGATCCACCATCACCAACCATTTCAAAGTTCACGCGGCCGCGGGTTCCACGTTCGTCGTGCAACCTCAGCTGGAGCGCGCCCCATCGCCTGGAGGGCCATCAGAGATTGGAGGCTCTGGGAATTGATTTTCAAAAGGAAAAGGGTGTTGATTTATAAAAAAAAAAAAAAAAAAAAAAAAAAAAAAAAAAAAAAAAAAAAAAAAAAAAAAAAAAAAAAATGAGTTGCTGGATTCAGTTTGAAACCACTGCTGAAAATGAAAAATGGATCCGTTTTGAAAAGAAAAAGGGCGTCGATGTATGAAAATATGATATTTTTTGAAAAGGGTCTTTTCATCGTTGAGATTGAAAAATGGATCCGTTTTTTTAAAGAAAAGGGTATTTTTTTATGAAAAATGACATTTTTGAAAACGCTCATATTCTGTGCTAAAACGTGTAAGACTATACGAGCGATATTTTATGTCTATATATAGTAACACTTTTTTTTTTTTTTTTTTTTTTTTTTTTTTTTTTTTTTTTTTTTTTTTTTTTTTTCCACTCGTCCAGAGATTTTGAGTCGAGCAAAAAAATTTTCTCGAGTCAGAATTTGAAATTTTCGAAACGCAACTTTTGGGTGGTCGTTATCATAGGCAGTCGTTGACGTTTGACCTTTGCCCACTTCCGGTTAAAAAAATTTTTTTTCACTCGTCCAGAGATTTTGAGTCGAGCAAAAAATTTTCTCGAGACGGAATTTGAAATTTTGGAAACGCAACTTTTTGGGTGGTCGTTATCATAAGCAGTCATTGACGTTTGGCCACGCCCACTTCCGGTTTAGTTTTCTTCAGTGGAGCGTTGGAGCCAAGCCTCGAGTCTCGACACACTCTCAACGCATCGCCAGAATGTAACTGGGCCAATGACGTTGGAATTCAATTCAAATCTCAATCCCCCAGCCCCAGGATTTGAGAACCAGGTCATTTCAAAAGTTTTCACATGATCCACGTGACACATCCCTCACAAAGATTTCAAAATATCCTGGGTTGGGTGATACGGTCACATCCTCTGGATCCAGTGATGACGTTGTTTCAAACAAATGTCCTGTCACGTGATATCCTGAAAGTGTATTTGGGGGATGTGTTTGTCAAACCATTTCTTGGAAATGCATCCGGTGACATCCTAAAAGTGTATTTGGGGGATGTGTTTTGTCGAACAATTTCCTGGAAATGCATCCGGTGATATCTTAAAACTGCATCTGGCGAATGTGTTTTGTCGCACAACTTCCTGGAAATGCATCCGGTGACGTCCTAAAAGTGCATCTGCTAAATGTGTTGTGTTGCTCCATTTCTTGGAAGCGCATCCGGTCATTTGTCACATGAGATTCTAAAACTGCATCGGGCGGATGTGTTTTGTCGCTAGATTTCTTGGAAACGCATCTGGAAAGGGTTTTATTGGACCGGATGTTTTGTCACAGGGCATCTTGAAAATGCATCAGCGCCCTCTGTGTGTCTATAAAAGGGCTTGTACGCCGAGGAAAATGTTATATTTTGATATAGAGTCATTTCGAGATGGTAAATCATTTCATTGTGAGAAATTTGCTTCCCCTGACACCGGATCAGGCATTTCCATCTTTTTCTTTCCCTCGGGAGGTGCTGTTGATGGGAGAGCCAGAGGTCGTGGAATTGGGGGACGAGGCGCATCCAGTGCTTCGATTCCTCGACCCAGATGGTTATTCCGATGTGAGGCGGGTGAGAGGCGTCTTTAAGAGATTTATCGATCAAGAGTTGCATCTCCAAACTGATTTGAGTCATGTGAGCCCAGCTTTCATGACTTTTAATTGCTTTGGAATGCGATGGCTGACAACTATTGTCGGTGAGTGGTTCTCGAAAGGATATCACGTGACAGAGGCTTTACGGATTCGCCTAGCCAGCGAAATTCGCAATTGCCTCTTTTCGTTACCTTTCGAGAATTGGTATTATGCCCCACCCGAGACCTGCCCGATTTGCTTGGAAGAGATGATGGAAATGCCTCATCGTACTCGTTGCCAGCATGAATTTCATGAAAAATGTCTGGTCGATTGGATGCGCACTAGCAGTCAAAAGACTTGCCCCCTTTGCCGACAAACCATCGAAATTTAACTCTATGTCAAAGCGATTTTTTTTAAAAAAAATGGGACGAGTCCCCCTATTTGGGGACTCGTCCCATTTTTTTAAGATACACACGATGCCAACATTGGGTGTTGTGGCGCAAAACACTTGAGAACACACACATTGAAATCACATTTTTTGCTTTGAAATGGCTTCTGCGGAGCCTCACCAGTTTTTTTTGGCTCGTCAACATTGGTTACACACACACATTGAAATCAATTGTTTATGTTTTGAAATGGCTTCTGCGGAGGCTCACCAGTTTTTTTTTGCAAGTTTACTGGCCAAAATTGGTCATTTCATCGTCACACATCAACTAAAATATGCGTCACGACAAGGCAGTGGGAACATTTCAAAAAACAGCGTCGCGACAGAGCAGTGAGAATCGAGACTTGTGCATTTCATTTTGTCGTTTTGCGTTTTTAAATTTTTTTTGCAAGGGTCACGGTGCTCAGCTATTTTTTCGAGTGACTGTAACCATAATAAAAGAGAGAGAGCTAATTTATATTATTATTAGCAGTTGAAACATCGTACAAAAAGAAGTATTTTAGATCGTTTGCCACTGTAAAAATTATGTTCGTAAATATTTAAACCGGTCCAAATAAAACCAAATGATTCTCAAATCGAATAAGATACTAAAGTCGAAAAAGTTCGATATTCCGGCCCCTACAATATTTTCTGACACACTCAATGAAATTAAATAAACAAATCTTTTTTGTTATTTATGTTAAGTTTCGATTTTGATTTCTTCCGACTAGGAAAAGAATTATTAAGTGACTATTTAAAATGTTCTTAATCAAGTAAAAAAATTCGTTCATTTTTTTTTACTGAATTTAGGTTTCTAACCATGCATATCGACTGGGATATAGTTAAAGCTCATCCCCTATGGAGTCGATCATCTGTATCTTTTGACCCAGGTATGAAAAAAATGTATTTATTCTCTTTGAAATAAAAATTTCAAATTATAACTGAATTTAATTTAATTTGTTTTGATTTCCAGACGATTTCTTATTATTGTATATTTGATGGCAAAAATTACGTATTCTTTATTCTGATGGCAAAAATTCCCTGTTCTTTATTCGTCGCAGAATGCAAAGCAATTACTATATTTTCGTTATAATAAATATTTGCATCCATGTAAAGCTGGATCAGTGTTTGAAAACTCAGTTTACTATACAGTGTTCTCTTGGCATTATTAAAACTTCCTTGGTAATGTTATTGATAAATCTACAAATTGAAGAAGTTTACTACTTTTTAACGCCTATGATTTATAAAATTGTGGAGATATCTGTATCCTGATCTGTGGCAAAATAATCACCAAGTCATGGCAACTTCCGGGCTGTGGCCCACTAGAAACTAAAAAAACATCACAGAAAGAGACAAAGTCGAAAGGTATAACTCTTAGCCACCCTTTCGCAAACATCTACATATTTTTTTTAAAAAAATTTGCAAGTTTAAGATCTATTTGGCGATCGTAGTTGGCGCAACATATCAGGATACGGAAATATCCCCATACAATTCAAAGAAAGGGAAAGTATTCTTTTCAATGTGAAAATATTTCCGTATATCTGTCAGAAAATCCGCTAAGTTTCGTTAACCCAAAGCAGTGGCACACAAGAAATTGAAAAGAAAAAAAAATTTCAATTAGGACAACTGCAAAGTATTCAAATGGGTGATATTTCCATATTGCAGGGTGGCCACCCACCTGGAATTAGCTGGGAATTTTTTTATCCTGGAAAAAACCTGGGAAAGTCAGGGAAATTTTGATAAATAGCTGGAAAAATCAGGGAATGTTAAAGAAAAGCTGATATTTTTAATAGATTTTCTTAATTTAAAATATTTTATGATCCGTTTTACCCACTTTTTTTAGACGGAAATTTATAGCCAAACAGTTGAAATATCAACTTAGCAATATTTTGCATGCATCAAAATTTACTCCATTCATCCCTGTTAAACTAGAGTGCCACTTAAAACCCATGATTGCTAAATGAATGGAGAAACCTTTTTGGAGATAGTTTAGGAAAGGCAAAGATTGTGGTGGAGGTTGAAGAAGAAGTTAAGATCTTTGCTTCTGTTTATAAAAGTAGCATTTGTTTCACTTCTAAATTGTGGGGTTGAATCCATTTATCGTTTGTTCCGATGCCTTAGTTTTTTTCTTCTGACTAAATGATTAAGAATGTTTTAGTATTTGTAATTTCATAAAATTCACCACAAATTAGTTGGTCATAATTTAATAGATTTTATGTTACTCTTTTTCTAAAACCTTTTGTACTCCCATCCAAATAGGTGAATTATTTTTCTCAGCAAAGCCAATCAATCACATATTTTCTTACAATCGCTGACAGTAATGTTTGTTAACAAATCGTTGCAATTTTTTCATTGATAATAATTTTCTCGATTTCATTTTAATCTTTTATAACATATTTTAATTTTAAAAAAAAGTTCTTTTAAGGACCAACCATATGTTAACATTGTTATGTTAACATTTTGTTGGTAAATATTTGATTTTTGATGTAAAATTAAGACTTTTGATTTAAAATTTGATTCACAATGTCCAATTCAAAATTCGACATTGTGTAGTAATAACAATGTCAAAAGTTCGTTAATGTCACTCTTTTTCCAGAGATGATATTTCCAAAACTGTTTCTGCTTTTACCTTAAGAAGCAGGTAAAAATTAGGGAATGTATGGGAAGCGTGTTAAATGTATAAACATAGGATATAAAATTTCTTATTCATATGTGTTTATTAGGAAGAAGGAGAAGGAAACTGTTTTTTTTTTGTTCTGCACTGTGCAGGTTTCTAGTTGTAAAAACAGTTAACTAATCTAAGCTAAAAAATCATTTAGTTAGGTAGGAATTCTTTAAATATTTTGTTTTCTGATTAGAAAAGAATAAAATATAAAGAATTTATCTGGTTTTTTTCTACAGGATATGCAATAAGAAATTTGACAATTTTGCCTTTGTTTAATGCTGCATATCACTTAAAATAACAATGCTGCTTGAAAACAACATTATTTAAACATAAATTTCTGTTTTAAGAATCTAGATTGTTTTTGTTTTTTGTTGCTTTTTTTTCTGTTTTGATTATAGAACAGCATTTTATGATAGGTTTTATTCTTTTATTTTTACTTTTTTCTAGTATGGTGAGACAGATAGCTGGTAACAAAAAAATGCTGTGATTGTCATCCTTAAAGTTATATTTTAAGAAATGATAATGTTTTTTTTTCTGTCTCTTTTTTGCCTTTTTTTATTAACTTTTTATCAAAGTTTTTATTATGATACAGCATTTTTTAAAGAATTTTTCTGAAGATCGTTATTTTTGATCGCCACCACTTGAAAAAGCGTTAAATTTTCTTCTAAACAATTTAGAACAATTTTTGTTTTTGTTTCCATTTAGCTTCTTCTTTTTTAAAAAACTTTGGTTTTTATCAAGAGTTTTATTATGGCGGAGCAATTGAATGAGTTTCTATTAGACTTATTTCTTTTTTCTACCCTTTTTTTAAAAAAAATAATACAGTATAATTGAAAACAGATGTTCAGTTTTAAATATGATAGTGTACCAGTTCAGTTTAGTTATGTTAGATTTTTATTTTTTATGTTTAACTTTTGTGTATAATTTCTTGTGGACATTTTTAAAAGCTTTTCTGATAGACTTTTTTTCTTTTAAAGTTGTATGTTTACTTTTTTTTTTTTCTTCTTGGAAAATACTATTTTCAGCATTAAAGTTTTGTCTTAAAAATTAAGAGAATATTTTTTGCTATTTCTCTGTTTCTTTTTTATTCAACTTAACAACTTCAAAATTAAGAGAATATTCTTTGCTATTTCTCTGTTTCTTTCTTATTCAACTTTACAACTTCATTTTTTTGTAGCTTTTAGTTAGTTTTTATTTATCTTAAATATTTATAATGGATAACTTTTATAATTTTTACCCACACCAATAATATAGCTAAGTTCGATTAATTTTCAAAAATGACTAAACTTATATATATATATATATATATATATATATATATATATATATATATATATATATATATATATATATATATATATATATTGATTTTTTTAAAAAAGAAAAATGCTACTATTCGGACACCAAATATTTGGTATTCAGACGATTTATTTGGCCGACTATTCAGTATTCAGCAATTCTGCCAAATCACTACATCCCTAATGAAAATATATTAAACAATTCTTGTCAAGGTTTTTTTTAGTCTCTCTGTATTTGCCATTTGGTGCACTTTGTGCAAAAATTACTGAACTCATTAAACTTTTTTATATTCAATAAAATCAATATATTTTACATGCTAAACATATTATTTTCTCCACATCCATCTTTTAAATTTTTTTAAAAATTAGTGCTGTACCAAAACGTTAAAAATTCGAAAATAAATAGATAACAAAATCTTGCTAAGTTGTTAAAATAAATGTATTTTAATTATTTTTTCAATATAATATATTAAAAAAAATATCATTTTAAATGAAATACTTTACAATATTGGTACTTTTGTTGTATCCATCCTGTACTTTATGAGGAAAAAAAAACACATTAACCTAGAAATTTTGAGATTTTTACCTGGAAAAATCAGGGAAATTTGAAACCTGATTTGAGTGCCAACTACAATCGTTAAGGTGCTACTAGATTTTAAACTTGCAAATTTTTCTAGAAAAAATACGTAGATGTTTGCCCAGGGATAACTAAGCGTTAAATCTTTCGATTTGGTCCCTTTCTGTAATGTTTTTTTAATTTCTCACGGCCCACTGCCCGGAAATTGCCAAACCTTGGTAGTTATTCTGCCACGGATCATAATATCGGAATCTCCCCTACAGCTTATTGCTCTGAAGATATTCCTTTTATTTGTTTTAAGTTCAGGAATTAAACACTTAGAAATAGACCCAGTCAAGTTTATATGTAGTTGCCAGTTGCATTCTCAAAATTAATAATTTAAATTTTTGGTTCTGCCATTAACTTAAGTCAAGAATTTTTGGTTTGGAGTGATACTCCTTCTCCCATAAAGCTTCTTCTTCACCACAGCCTAGAACCAAACATAAGAGAAACCTAGACCAAAGCTGTCCTGATCAGTTTGTGGTGATGAAAGAAAATTGGAGTTTGAAGAAAATTGAACTTAATCTTTTTCAATTCTACTCCGTATAATGTAGGGCCAAATTTCAAGGAGTCTGTTTGACCTTCATGAAAACCAGAACAAATGGCCACTAAAATATTGATGGGTATTTAAATATATTCTTGTAATTATTTATCTCAGTATGTTGCATTCAAAATAAGGAATATATGTTAAAAACTATATTCTTTGTTGTAACCACAAAAATATTTGAATGATGATAGGTATGTAAAAATATTCTTATAATTATTTATCTCAGTATACAAAGAATATATGTTTTTTTTAAAAAAACCTAGACTTGATCAGATTCGGTGGTATTTACAGAGAAATTTCTAGAACTGTAGAGAGTTTTGTTGCTGAAAGCTCGAAAAAATACTGCCACGGGGATAAAATCTTCCTTATTTCTCCAATGTTGGCAGGTATGCTATTTTCAAGAGACGCTGTCATCCAATACTTATATTGTATTATGTTTATGGCAATTGAGTTTAGCATTTATATTGCTTACTGTTTTTTCTAATCTGTTTTGGATAGGAATGTGTGCAAATTATGTTAATGTGCCACACGTGATTGCTATGGTGGGTTTGCCTGCTCGTGGAAAGACTTATATTGCACGAAAACTTGCTCGCTATCTCAACTGGATTGGAATAAACACCAAAGGTTTGTTTTGTTCATTATACTCTATAAATGCAAGGATATCTGTTTTCAGAGCCTGACTAAAGCAGGAGGGGTGGTTGCCCTTCACATCAGGGGGGGGGGGGCAAATCGAATAGGAAGTTCTTTATACTTTTCCTTCTTTAATGAACTTTTTTTAAACAAAATGTCAGTACAGTGTAAAATCCGTCAGTTTTATGTTAGCTTCTTCATTAATCTATCATATGAAAACAAAAAAATTTATTTTTTGTAAATTCATGGCTTTCTAGGGCGGAAGGCAGCTAAATTTGTCACAATTACGATAGACAAATTTTGCCAATCAAAAGCCTCTATTTTTACATATAGCAAAATGTGATGTGTTTACAAAAATACAAGCTTCTGATTGACTCAAGTGAGCCATCATAATTTCAAAAATTTAGCTGAATTCCTCCCTAATGTCATTAAGGATGACAAATTTAACAGTCAGAATCTGACCATTGGAGAGTAGGGACTTTATGTTCTAGTCAATTTTCTTGTTATCTATATTGAGGTAAAAACTCCATAAAGTTCCGTTCTTCATTAGTGAAGCAGAAAGGGCCCCCAATGAAATTCAGTGGGGATCGACCAGGTCATCTATGAAAAGGTACCCCACTATAGAATCGAGTTAACATGTCTTATATACTAGTGAATCAGAATTATATTTTTGTAGTGGTAGATATTCCTGGATATAGATGGTTTTAAAAATCAGTATATGTATTTATTTTGAAGTAGAAATTACAAAATTATTACAAGAAAATGAAGAAAAAAATCAGTCAAAATAAAAGGTTTATAATTTCCAATTTCCTCTCTTTTTTACTTGTATAGTGTATATATATATATATATAATAACAGAGCTTCATCTCTGTTATCAGTGGTGTATTTAGCTTTAATAATGCAGTCGTAAGCCATGTTACACTCAAAAAATATTTATTAATGGTAGTAGGCTGGTATCGATAACACTTCACATCCACACTCCGCAAGGGAGGGGGTGGACAAGACTTTGGACAATTCCGGAACAACTTTTCAGGATCACAACATGATGGAAAAAGCCATGCGAAAAGCATTGCTCTCGCTTTTATACTAACACAGATTTGAGTAAACAGGCACAGTCGTTGGCATTCTTGTATCCTTACGCATTAAGGAAAATCATTTCATGCTTCCTTATATGGAAGTAAAAGGGGGAGAGATTCTATAAATAACTCAATCGTATGTTTATCAGCCTTGACTTCCCAAAATAGAATCTCTCTACGCTTATTCTTTAACAAAGACATTTTATTAAAACGAAAGAGATTTAATTCTTTTATTAATACAAAAGTATTATAATTTTTGTATTACATCCCCCCCAAAAAAGATTTTTGGCAAGCCAAAAAGAAATCATAATAAAATTTAGAATTCTCTGAACTTTTAAAATTTATGTTGGTACGACTGTTCCTTTTCACTACTACAAATAACATTTTTTCAATTATCTGTAAAAAAAAAAAAAACAACTATATACAATGACAATAACAAAAACATGATAATACACTTTATCTGTTTAGGCAACTAAACAGAAAGAAAAATGAAACATATTTTTATAACTAATCTACTAAATATTTCAAAAATTTTTCACACAAAAATATACATAATTTTTATGGAAACGAACTGGACAACAAGTGTCTTTAATCAGAATTTAAGATTCTGTATGGTTAAAGGGGTTATTTACTTTATGAAAATTTGTATTCCCCGTTAAAATGGAGGAAAACAGAATTTCATGAAGCACAGTGATATTGAGAGATCCAGACGGGTCAATCCAAAAATATTTTATAATACTTTTCTCAACTTGTTGAGAAAAAAAAAGTTCAACTTTCATCGCCCTCACATTCAATTGATGTTGAGGTAAATCTCCACTCGCGATTCGGATCTCCCAAAAAAAATATAGGGTGTACTTCTTCCATTGAAGAAAGTAAAATATTTTGTTTTGTTTTGTACACTATTCATGATTTAATTTCAACATTTGTGGGTTGTTATATTTCCTAAGATTTGATACATGTACTATTTCAAAATTTTGTTTACTTAAACAATTCTTTTTATTTATTTTGTAATTAGCTTCTGAAATTTTTTGAAGAATTTTATACGGTCCACTAAAAGGAGGTGACAACTTCCTCGTATTAGGATAAGTAAATTCTTCAAACATAACTAATTCGTCAGTTTTAAAGTCTATATCTAAAAATCTAGCATCATAGTAAATTTTATTTCTTTCATGATATTCTTTAGTTCTTTGAATTGCTATTTTTTTAGCTTCCTCAACAGGTGGATAGATTTCTTCATTTAAAGGATTTTCATAGGGGAGTCTACCATGCATGAGGTATGCAGGTGGAAATTTTGTCACAGAATGGGGAGTTAAGTTATAAGTATTAACTATATCTTTTAACAAAGTAGGCCATGGAGTTTTAGTAGGTTTCTCATTGATTTTACATTTTAATCGTGTAATTATTGTTTGACCAAGGCGTTCTACCTTGCCATTAGACTGCGGATGATGTGCAGTTGTCAATAATTGTTGAATCTTATTATGTTTCAAAAATTTTTTAAAATGAGAAGACGTAAAGGCGGCATTTCGATCACTCAACAAGGATTTAGGTATTTGATTTTGAAAAATTTGATGTAAAAAATTAGTATACGTTTCTGAACTAATGGATTTCGACGCAAAAGCCCAAATGTATCTTGTTAGGTGGTCAATAATTAAAGTTAAATATTTTTTTGTTGAATTATAATAATTCAATCCACCAACACTATCTATTGCTATTAAGTCAAAAGACTGATTCACAGGGGGTAAGGATTGTAATAATCCAAATCTTTTTTGTCGCGGTTTTTTATTTAATTGGCACGTATGACAATGTTTACAAAATTTTGTTATATCTGATGTTATGTTATTCCAATAATAAACAGGGGTTATTAAGTTAATCATTTTCTGCACTCCTGGATGGTTAAATTTATCATGAGTAATTTGCAGAAGTTTTAATCTCAACGAAAATGGAACAACTATTTTAGTAAAATTTTTCTTACGTATACATAAAACATCATTGATATCAACAAAATTACCTTGTAAGTTATCTTTCCTTTGAGCTTCAATTATTTCATTCAATTTTAACAAATGTGAAACATGAACATTATTTTTACTATTACATTTGACAAGTGAATGTGTTGCATCTCTTGAAAGCCAATCTGCTTCAAAATTAGTAGAACCTTTTGTGTATTTAATATCATATTCATACATACTTAACAATAATGACCATCTAAACAATCTACCTTTTAAATTTTTAACATTTTTTAGCCAAACCAAAGCAGCATGGTCAGTATGTATGGTGAATTTCTGGCCAAACAGGTAATGATGGAATTTATTTAGAGAATCGACTATAGCAAGACATTCAAGTTCTGTAATTGCATAATTTTTTTCATAGTCTCTTAAGGAGCGAGAATGAAAAGCTACAGGATGCAATACACCACATTCATCTGTCTGTTTTAACACAGCTCCAATTCCAATTAACGATGCATCAACAAAAAGATGACATTCATGAATAGGATTAAAAATTTTCAAAATTGGTTTACAAATAATAGCATTTTTTAACAGTTCAAAAGATTGTTGACATTTTTCTGACCACACCCATTTTACATCTTTCTTTAACAAGTTGTTTAAAGGATGTCGAATATTTGCATAACCATCAATAAATTTATTGTAAACATTTATTGATCCAAGAAATCTTTGCAATGATTTTACATTTTTAGGGGGCATTAATTTTTTAATCACCTCAATATTATGGTTATCGGGTGATACAATCCCATTGCTTATTTCATATCCTAAAAATTCTATTTGTTTTTGCAAAAATGAACATTTTGAAAGTTTTAATTTCAAGTTTTCTTGTTTACAAATATCGAAAATCTTTTTAAGGTGGGTTAAATGTTCATCATAAGAATTAGAAAATATAATAATATCATCAAAATAGTTCGTAGCAAATTTAATTTTATGTTTATTTAAAATTCTACGGATTGTACGTTGAAAAATGCTTGGTGCATTCTTCCAGCCAAAAGGTAATCTTAAGTATTCAAATAGACCGTTGTGAGTAGCGAATGCTAATTTCTCAGTGTCATCAGAATGAATACGAACATGATGATATCCCTGTGATAAATCTATTTTAGAAAAATAACTACTATTAGACAATTTTTCAATTAAAGACTGTATTAAAGGTAGAGGTTCAGAATCTGTTTTTGTAATTTGGTTCAATTTCCTAAAGTCAATACATAAACGACTCTTTTTATTTTCATCTTTTTTAAAGACTAAAGTTACAGGGGCAGCATAAGGGGATGAACTTTCTTTTATAATGTTATTTTTTAACAATTCCTCTATTTGTAAATCAATTTCCTGTTGTTGTTTTGGGGATGTTTTGTACGGCCTTAGAGATATAGGTGAATCTGAGGTTAACCTGACTCTTTGTGGTTCCATTCTGATTTCTCCCACGTCGTGTTTATGTTTTGCAAAAATATCATCATAACTTTTTAAAATTTCTTTTAAGTCCTCATTTTGTATTTTGTTCTCATTTTTTATTCTTTCGTCGATATTGACCTGATAATGTGTGCACACATTACCTAGTACTATCTTCGAATCATTTGAAATTTTTGGACCTTCTTTCTTTTTCCTATTTTTCCTTTTCTTTTTATTTTTGTTATCCTTAACATTATCTTTTTCAATGTTTACTTTTACTGAAACATCTTTAACTTTTATTTTTTCAAAATGTTTACTTTTATTGAAACATCTTAAACTTCTATTTTTTTCAAAATGTTTACTTTTATTGAAACATCTTAAACTCTAATTTTTTTCACCATTTTTAACCCTAACACTTTGAGAATTTTGCTGTCTAATGTGCAAAGATAAGTTGTCACTGTTAGAATTAGCAGAGGTGATCAATCTCTTACCAAATTGAGTAACAACTGGCCCGACACAGTCAATAGACAAACAAAAATCCTTGCAAGTCTGCAACCCTAGTAAAGCATATGGTAAATCAGTATCAATTATAAAAAACTTAGCTGATTTAATAATTTCGCCTATCTTAAGGGGAAACTCACAAATTTTGTTAAGTGTTAATTGTCCTTTCGTTTGGATAACATTTAATTCCTCACATTTTTTAATAGGAATTTTTAGTTTTGACACAAGGTCTTTTGGTATTATATTCAATGTTGACCCGGTATCAACATTCAATACTATCTCTTTTTTTACATTTTCATTTTGTTTTGGACGTCCATTTAAGTATTTATTTTCCACTTTATATCCATTTATGTATTTATTTTCGACTTGATATCCATTTAGGTATTTATTTTCCACTTGATATCCGGATATTATTAATTGCTATTGTTTATTTGTCATATTTTGAACGTTCATTTCAACAACATTAGGGTTGTTTACACACGAGGAGCCCATGTGAAACTGATTTAAAAGCCCTTTCTTCGAACAGTATTTACACTGATTTATTGGGATCTCCTGTGTTGTATGATGTATTTTGGGTTTTGTCACATTCGGGGTTACACTTTTATTTTTAGGACAAGCCGGAGCTTTATGTCCTGGTGCATTACATTTAAAGCACCTAATGTCATATTTAGGGTTTTCCATTTTCTTCATGTATGGTCCCTTGTTATTTTGAAATTTATTTTTATCTAAGTCACTTTTAATTTTTTCATAGATTTTAAGTTTTTGTTTAAATTCAAAAAGATTATTGGCTCCATAAAGAATTGATTTATTATTTGTTTGGTCTGGTATTCCTTGAATCATGTAAGTGATTAGAGCTAAGTCATCAATATCACTTTGAGTGGCAATTTCTTTCATTTTAAGGAAATACTCTTGAAGAGTTTCATTATATCTTTGCTTTCTTTTTTGCAACATTGCATGTATTTCTGCACTATTACAATCAAATCCAAACTCTTCAAGCAAAAGATTTTTTAATTTTTCATATGAATTTAAACAACTTTCACTTCTTATTAATGTTAAGGCATTACCCTTTAAACATCTTTTCGCAAATAAAAATTTTTGCATATCAGATAATTTAAATAAATTGGCATGAGTTTCAAAATTTTCAAACCAAGAATTAATATTTTCGTGTTTTTCTCCTTTAAACATAGGAGTAACTGCTTCAATATCCGAAAAATTTACTATTAATTTAGTTTCTGTTTCTCTATTCTTTATATCCTTGCTAGAATTTTGAGTATAGGATGCCATATCTTTATCAGTATAAACATGAGTTTGTATTTCTTTATCAACGTATATTTTAGTATTTAAACTAACTTGCGTAAATTGACTTACACAAGTTTTAATTGGTAAATGTGATTCAAAATCAGTTTGAGTTTGTTTACATTGAAACTGATTAGTTTCATCCTCATCTTCAGAGAGATTTTCCATTACTATCGAATTTTTTAAGATATCAAAATCACATAAACAAGTTAAAATGTGCTTTGCAATTTCATCTTTATTTCCTTCACTGGAAATATTTAAAATGTCTGAAATTTTAACTAATTCCGAAAATTTGAAAGTATTACAAATTTCTTGTAATTTGTTTGAAAATTCTTCATCGCTAGGTTCAAAAGAAAATTCTGAAAAATTTAGAATTTTGTTACGGTTTAATCTAGAAAAATCATTAGGAAACAAAAGTTTAAATAATAACTTAATTTTGTTTGCCGTCACTAATTTAATTGACGTTTGAATCACATTTATTTCTTTCAAAAACATTTTAAATGCAGGATAAAAAACAATATTATATCATCATTTTAAAGAAAAGCAATATAAATACAAGAAATACAATCTAACTATTCATAATAAAATATACTCAGTTATTCATAATGAAAATTTTAAAACACTACTCATCTCCGATATCGATAAACTATTCAATCATGCTAGTGAGAAAGAAACATAAGAGGATAAAAAAAAATATATCTACAGTACTTTCTTTCCATTTTCCACACAGTGTCCTTTGACCTTCATGATTGTGAAGAGAAGAAGTAAACAATTTTATTATTGCACTTCATGAATATTCATGATTAAGATTCGCGCACATTCACTTTTGTTTTCACAATTTGAGCACTACGGAATTGTAGGGTCATCGGTCATTTCCAGATTGGACTCTGTAAGGTCATCTCGATCAACACTATGGGTTTCAGAGAGGCCTGTGCCGAGCTCGAGCCAACGTCAGCATTCTCACAGCGATGAAGGTGTAGTTAAAGATGGAGTGGTAAAACAGACCTTCCTTCATTCGTTTTTCACCGCGGACTAGGCACTTCTTTCTTTCGTCCTTCGTCCCCCGGGATGAGGTTTTATCAACGTTGTAGTCAGCCGGAAAATAGATAACAATGGTTTCCTCAGCAAGTAAAATCCTGGCGTCTTATAATAACAGAGCTTCATCTCTGTTATCAGTGGTGTATTTAGCTTTAATAATGCAGTCGTAAGCCATGTTACACTCAAAAAATATTTATTAATGGTAGTAGGCTGGTATCGATAACACTTCACATCCACACTCCGCAAGGGAGGGGGTGGACAAGACTTTGGACAATTCCGGAACAACTTTTCAGGATCACAACATGATGGAAAAAGCCATGCGAAAAGCATTGCTCTCGCTTTTATACTAACACAGATTTGAGTAAACAGGCACAGTCGTTGGCATTCTTGTATCCTTACGCATTAAGGAAAATCATTTCATGCTTCCTTATATGGAAGTAAAAGGGGGAGAGATTCTATAAATAACTCAATCGTATGTTTATCAGCCTTGACTTCCCAAAATAGAATCTCTCTACGCTTATTCTTTAACAAAGACATTTTATTAAAACGAAAGAGATTTAATTCTTTTATTAATACAAAAGTATTATAATTTTTGTATTACATATATATATATATATATATCAGGGTTGGCAAGGCTTAGGACAGAATGGATTAATCCACGGTTTAAACCGTCCTGTCCAAAACTGTCTTAAACTGTCCAAAACCCTTTTACTCAAATTATGTCACAATTCTATCTGAACAATATTTAAAAGGTAAAATAAACATAAAACTAATAACATATTGATAATTAAATTTACTAGGAAATATTTGTTTTTAAAAGTGTAATGTTTTATTAATATTGTTTGACTCTTCAATTTAAACATTAAACAAAGGAAGATTAATCAGTAATCAAGTTCAATTGGTTCTCTCATTCAATAGTACATAACTGAAGTTTGACCTTGCTATAGAGTTTAAGCTATTAGGGACTAAGTGCTTGGTTAGTCATAAACAGGTTTATTTATCCATAGTACAGTAGGGAACTGATTATCCGGAACGATTGGGACCATCGCTATTCGGGATAACTGATTTTTCCGGTTTTCTGAATCACTACAAAAAGCCTTTTTTTTTTATTGTCAAACCCAACTAAGAAAAAAATATTTAGATATAATCTTAAAAAGAAGAAAAAATGATAAAGTAATACACTAATGATTATTTCTAAAATGGTGGTAAGGTAAACCTCTTTTAAAAAAGAAAGAAAAATCCTAAAATCTTATGAGGAAAAAAAAATTCTTTTTTTTAAAGAATTGTAGGAAAATTTATCAAATTTCGTTCCGGTTTTCTGATTTCCGGATATGAGGTTCTTTACTGTACTATTCAAGAATACTTTTATTTCATTTATGTTTGATTCTTTTAGCATAGTGGGATACGTCACCAGTGTCAGTAACTGATGTTATGCCCTTCGAAACTGTTAATACATTTTTCAGTTATTCTGTATTTCCAATTTAAGCTAATATATTTATATTTAAAAACATTTTTTTTTTTAAATAGATGTCTTTTTTATCATCCTGTGATGCAGAAATTATAACATTTTTAAAAAAAATATTGTGAAAAATAAAAGGTTAATTTTTAAACAAATTTAGTATTTTTTAAAGAAATTATTATTATTTTTTAATATTGCATTATTTATCCTTTTGCAGAAACATTATTTATCAGTATTAAAATATATTTAAAGGATAAGGTATTCACTTTTGTTGTTCAATGAATTGTGGAGCTTCAAAAATTATAAACCTTTTCCTATTATATTATATTATTTTCCTTTAATAAATTAAAGTAAATTGTATAAAAAATATCAAATATTTATTGAAACATGTAATTATTATGTGTACAATGGTTACACCTATAGAATTTTTACCTTTTACCAAAGTTCAAGCTTTTGGACAGTTTTATCCAGTTTAAGACAGTAAAACCCATGTGTCCTGTCCAAAACCCCAACTCTGATATATATATATAGAGAGAGAGAGAACGTGAAAAATATTAAAGATTAATGAAAATTGAAAAAGAAAAATTATTAAAATAAAATATTTGAAAATATATAATAGATTAAAAAGCCAGAGAACAAAAAGATATAATCTCTTCATCAGATCACACGATTATAATCGTAAAAAAGAGTGCTTTCTAATATTGTATCAATCTAAACTAAACTCAGTGGCATGACAGCCCATAGAGGGCCAAGGCTTACTGTGCCCATCTCAGTTTTCTTGACCTTTGGGCTCTGGGGTGCAGAAGCAGATGTTCCGATTAGGTTGTCAGCCGAACGCGAAACCCCCAGTGTTTAGTTCCCAAGCATGCTTGGTACTCATTTATCGACCCACTGAAAGGCTGAGTCATCCTTGCCCGGCCTGAGGATCGAACCCAGGACCTGTGGCATGGGAGAACGAAGCACTACCGCTCAGCCACTGTATCAATCTAGCCAAACCAAAATATATAAATACAATAGTGTGAGTAGCACTCAAAAAAATTTATACGATATTAGAAAGCACTCCTTTTTGTGGATATAATTGTGTGATCTGATGAAGAGATTATATCTTTTCTTTATTTTGTTTTTCAGCTTTTTAATTATAAATATATATATTTTATTTTAATAATTTTTCTTTTCATTAATCTTTAATATTTTCCATGTCTTCTCTATATTTTTAACTTATTTTATGATTTCTATATACTTGCAGCTTTTACACAGTAAATAAAACTTATTAATTTTCTGCTTTGTTTTTACCACGTTTATATCAACTTGCCTTTGTGTATGTCTGTTCGGGTGGAATTTTGTATTCGATTTTAAACTAACTTCTCAACTAGCTACAGACTTCAAATTTGGCACATAGTTCGGAATTGGGTGACAATGCATGAAAATAAAGAGAAAAAAAACATACAAAGTAAAATAAAATTAAAGAAAAATTAATATTTTCGCGATTGTCTTTTGTTGTTGATTCGATTATTTCTAATTAGTGTCACATGTCAGTTGAAAAGTTTTGTGTACAGTGAGTGAAAAAATTGAAATTTTGGAAGTGAGTACAAAAAAAAAATAAAAATAATATTTTTAAAAACCAAGTTTTTGTAGTGGAGAACAATAATTAAAAAGCAAAAATTTGAAAAACGAAAAACGTGGGGCGCATGAAATACGTAACAGCACATATACACATACATTTTCTTACTCATAGGTATGCACAACCACATATACATCCACATGCATATACACAACATATTCCACATTCCGATACAATTACAGATATACATACACATATTCTCATGAGCACACATACTGTTACTGTTATGTATTTCATGCGCTCCGCGTTTTTCGTTTTTAAAATTTTTGTTTTTTAATTATAATTCTCCACTACAAAAACGTGGTTTTTAAAAGTATTATTTTTATTTTTTTTCTCTTTTTTTATTTTTATCCCTTTTTGTGCACTATATATATATATAAATTTATTTTCCTAGTTTTTAATGTTGGAGAGTACAGAAGAAAAGCTACTGAAGCATACAAGAATCATGAATTTTTTAATCCCAACAATAAAGAAGCAATGGATATAAGAGGGTATGAGCACCACACATTCATTTTGAATGATATGCAATTGATTTAATTATGTACATTGAGAACTTTTATAAAATGCTATATTAATTCATAGTTGCCACTCCACAGGGAAAACCTGAGAAATGCAGGGACCTAAAATAGCAGGGAATTTTGAGTTTTTCTTTACAAACTGGGAAAATACAGTGAATTTTGCTTCTTATTTTTGTCTTTTAAAAAATGGTGATTACTCAAATTGCTATCTATGGAGTATTTTTCAGCTGTACTAAACTATTTCATTTACTATAGAAGGATGTTCAGCTGTTGCTTTCAAAACATTGTTTTGAAGACAGCAGTATTTATTAGCACATAGAACACTCTCATCTACTTTAAGGGAAAAGAATTTCTTATGACGGTTTTAATAATCCGCTCTTCAATAGTCAATAATATTGTTTTCTTTCTAGAAAGAATAGTATTTTTTCTTTAATAATATAGTATTCAATAATTTTCTTGTTAAATAGAATTAGACACCACTGTGACTGAATGTTTAGACATGCATCATCTTGCTGGAAAAGTTTAGTTTTTTTAGTCATAGCTTAATAAGCAACATTACAGGTTTAAAAATAATAAATGGATGTAACGGATAGTTAATTCATAGCAACAGAAGGCGCTACCTCTCTATCCGCAAAAAACAATAACAATAGTCTAACAAGTGAGATGACGCAAGAAAAGGTACACGAACCTTTTCCTGGTTCTAGTTTTTCCCCAATCAGTTTGGGTAAAATTTCAAGTAACTCTCTTTTTCCGACAATGTTGTTACTTACTCATTATTGTAAAATGGAGGTGTGAAAGTGTTATTAAAATTTTGAACTCTTCTTGATAGTTTTTTCTTCCATCTTTTTGTGTCCTTACATGGATACAAAAAAGTATAAATTTGAACACAGGGTTGCCACTCTAATGGGAAAACGGAAAATTTAAAAATCACCTGAAATAACAGGAAAAATGCAGGAAATTTTTATTTTTTCTTTACAAACAGGGAATTTTGTTTCTTAAATTAGTCTTAAAGAAATAGTGACCACTCAAAGCGCAATCTTTGGGATATTTAAGGATGGTTTTCTAACTATACTAACTATTTTATTTACTCTGGCATTATCTGTTTTAAATGTGTTCAGCTGTTTTTCCATCAATTAAAACTAATAAATATAGTTATCCCAATACAGCTCACACAAGAGCACAGTGAACGTGTGTTTCCTCATCGTTTATATTATGTGCAGGGAAAAACATACGATTAAAAACCCTGTTGATACATTTTTGCAATCATTATTTTTTATTCCAACTTTCACTGAAATTAGAGTCTTAAATATTCTGATATTAAAAGATGAGCTTGGTAAAACTGTGTATAGAAACATTAGGAGGTTGCTTATAAAGGACACTTTTTTTCCCTTTCAAAACTAGTATAACTCCCTTAGATTAATTTATGGATTTGTTCTTATGGTCAACATTAGGAGGTTGCTTATAAAGGACACTTTTTTTTCCCTTTCAAAACTAGTATAACTCCCTTAGATTAATTTAAGGATTTGTTCTTATGGTCAACGAAACCCAAATTCTTCGGGTTTTCTAGGTTTGTACAGGGAAATACAGGGATCACCTAAAATAACCGAGAAAATGATTCGAGTTTTTCTTTACAAACTGGGAAAATACAGGGGTTTTTTATTTTCGTCTTTTACAAAACGGTGAGCAGTCAAAGCACAATCTATGGGAAGGATTCATTTGTTTTAAGTATGTTAAAGTTTTTCCAGCAATTATTTCTAGTATAGTTAGCCCATTACAGTTCATACAAGATCACAGTGATTGTTCCTCTCTCTGTGTATATTATGTACAAGGATTTTTTTCCTTCCTGATTTGAGTGGCATCCCTGTCATTGCACTTTGAGCATTAGTACTTGTATTACTAGCTTTAATGTAGTTAAGAGATGTCTTGTAAGCATGATTTCCACCATGTCAGGGAAACCTAGAGAATCCAAAATTGTCAGGGAATTTGTTTTTAGGGGAGTAATCAAGGAATAATGTAGTTTTTAGGCTAAAATCTTGCAAGAAACCTAGAAAACAACCAATTTTAATATTTACTTAAATAATATATAACCCTTTATGTTCAAAATAAACAAATTTAATTTTATTATTTCTTGTAAAGATTCGACTAAAACATGGTTATTTATTTTTTTTAATTTTTTTAGGGTTATTGAAATTAGTGTAATTTGTGGAAAAAATTTAACTTACAAATTTCTTGTTTCAAATTTTTTCTTAAATATAACAGAATTACCCCGCCACAGGGAAAACCTGAAAAATACAAGGAATTTTAATAATCACCTAAAATAACAGGGATAATGCAAGAAATTTTAAGTTTTACCTTACAAACTGGGAAAATACAGGGGATTATTTCTTATTAGCTCCTTTTAAAAGTGGTGACCCCTCAAAGCGTAATCTATGGGATATTGAAAGATGATATTTCAGCTATATTAAACTATTTCATCTACCATAGCGTTAAATTTAAGTTCTTCTAGCAATTAAAACTAGTACTAATATAGTGATTGTTTCCTCTTAATATATTGTGTACAGGGGTTTTCAGATATGAGTGAAAACCCTGTATAACAATGTTTGCTAAGTTTCTAAATATTAAGCTTTTCTATAAAATTTGGTTGATTAGATATAACAGGGCTGATTATATTATTAATGCAAAATATTGCTTTCATTTATAATTTATGTACTTCAGTGTTGTGAAACCTGCTTGTTTCATTTTTTACAATGTTTGGCATATTTTCCATCATAATGTAAATTACATTACCTATTGAATGAAAAGATATATATATATTTCTGATGAAGAATTACCATGTATAGCAAGAATCTGGAATTTTGTCGAAATTTTCCTGGAATACCTGGAAAAATCAGGGAATTGAATGGGAACCCTGAGGTATAGGTAGGTAATCACTTTAAAAATCACCAAACATTCAAAAATCAATGTATCCCCCTACTTAAAACCTTTCCAAATTATTGTTAAAGTAATTTGTAATTGCTCTATTCATTTTGAATTACCTTCTATATTATAAACCTTGCGTAAAGAAATGTTGAAGATCCTGTATTAGTCTTGTAGATAAATTAATTTTCATTCAATAGCTGTTTGTAATTGCTCTATATTCATTTTGAATGTATTGTTATAAATAGTGTTTCAAAATATATTTCAGGAAATGTGCATTGGATGCAATGGAAGACATGTGCAAATGGTTGGAAAAGGAAGGGGAGGTAGCGGTAAGAACATTTCCTTTAAAATATTTTGTATATTGAAATGTTTGTTGTCTGATTAATTAAGTATTCAATTAAGAAAAAGTTTGAAAAAAGTATATAATGTCCTTAAATTTATATATTTGATGACTTTTTTTGACTAGAATATTGTTTATTTGGTGTTACTAATTTTAGGAAACTAGTTTGTTTTTTTTTTTTTTTTTTTTTTTTTTTGTAAATTTCAATTAAATTGCCCAATTTAGATTATGCTCCCTTAAGGCTATTTTGTACAATTTTGTGATTTGTTTATTATTATTTGTTTATTATTATGATTTGTTTATTATTATTTGTTTATTATTATGATTTGTTTATTATTATTTGTTTATTATTATGATTTGTTTATTATTATTTTTAATATTGCATTACCTATACTTATGCAGAAACATAATGTATCCGTATTAAAAGCATATTTATTCGTATTTAAAGGATATGGTATTCACTTTTGTTGTTCAATGAAATGTGGAGCTTCAAAAGTTATAAATCTTTTCCTATTATATTATTTTCATGTAATAAGTTAAAGCAAATTGTATAAAAAGTATGGAATGTTTATTCATATATGTAATTATTATATGTACGATGGTTACACATATCGAATTTTTACCTTTTGCCAATGTTCAAAGTTTTTGGACAGTTTAGGACAGTTTTAATCAGTTTAGGACAGTTTAAGACAATCCAAGTGTACTATCCAAAATCAGTTTAGGATGTCCAAAACCTCAACACTGCCTTCAATAATTAATTTAAAAGCTTTAAAAAAAACTTCTAGTAAAATTATGTTGATTTATTGACTTTCTTTTTTACTTCTCTTTTATCAGAAATTTTTTTTTTTTTTTTTTGTAATTTTATTTTATAGTTAAAAATTTATTGTAACCAATTATATTAGCCACTTCCCTTACCAATTTGTTTAAAAAAAAAATGCAAAAAGTCAACAAATTTTTTTTATTTTATTAATAAATATTAGGAACTAAAACAAAACACAATACACAAATTTTAAGTTGAAATTTCAATTTTTCTTGTGTGTAAAAGCATTTAATTTAAGATCAGTTTTTTATCCCCAGTAGTCTCTGGTAAATGAAAAAGTAAAATATAAGTTTTTGTATGATAGTTTTTAAAACATGACACAACACAAAGTGATACTTTCCAAACACCACTGGAATGATATGCCATTTTTTTTACTCTTTTTTTTTCTATTAGCAACCATCATTCAAATTAGCAACCATCCACTGCAATTCATGCTTTATGTTGGCAATGGAGTGCAGCAGTTCCCTAAAGTTTAATGTGAACCGTGGACACTACTTGAAATCCTAAACTAAGATCAAACTTGGGGTCTAATAGCAGCTTTTCAGAAAGATTCACTTGTCCAAGTGAAAGGTGATGACACGCAAAAACTCTCCTTATTACTACTACTTTTTTATATTTTATAACCCTCATTGAACGGAACTACTAATGATAAACTCCGTAGCCTTGTGATTTTGAACCCAATCCGAAATACAAGGAAAATCCTGGATCAAGTATTGTGAGAAATTTGCCTTCATGGAGGACTTTTTGACGTGTAGGACTTTTTGAAGGCTCTATCCCTTGCACTTCTCTGTTACTACTACTTAAGTAAGCAGATCCTCAATTTAAAAAAAAAAAAAAAAAAAAATGGTGGTCCGCTCAACTGAGAAGTTTGGAAATCCAGCATTAAAATATGTATCAAGATAATCTCCCCAATGAAAAACTATTTTAGATATTCTGTGTTTTTACACTAGCGAAGGTACTTGTTTATTGAACTATCTGTTGCATTGTTTTGAGTTTATATTTAAAGTTGAGACCATGAAAAAAAATTTAAAAACATTTTAATGATACTGATATGTCTCATTATATAGGTTAATTCAAAATTAGTACAGCAATTACAAACTATTTAATGAAATATAATTAATCGATAAAATTTACCCAGAATGCAGAAGAAGCTTCAAAATTTTGTGTAAATCCGTCTCAAATTTTGCATATGACTTCCTTTGATCACACGGACGATATCTAGGGGGTAGTCCATTTCATTCTAAAGCATTTCTGCAGTCTCCGACACAAGTACATTACAAATGCATTATTTTTAATCGTTTTGTTGCCTTCTGCATATGTTGTTCCCATTTGGAGGTTCTTGTTTGTAAGGTTCTCTGTCTTCTCTGCAATGTGATGACAATTGTTAAATTCTAACACGCAGAATGCTTTCTGCGTGGGACTCGCAATTTTCACTAATAAACTTGCACCTGCACAGGATTCCCAATCACTGCGCCTTACAAAAAGAAATTTTGACGCTCCATCTACATTCTGTGGTAATCTTATCAATAAATTATTTTTCGCTAAATAGTTATCATCATCATCATCAATGGCTCAGCAACCCAGGGTGGGCCTTAGTCTTCCCAAGAAGTTTTTCCATGCTAATCTTTTTCCTGCTTGTGTTTTCCAGTTTTTAGTTTTATTAAGACCAGGAGTTCTTTTTCCGGGCCATCTATCCATCTCTAGTTTGGCCTGCCTCTTTATCATGTGCCAAATGAAAATAAAATAAAATGGCATTGAAAACTTTTTTAGTGGTACGGTCTTCATCCGTTCTGATAATGTGGTCTGTCCATTTTATTCTTTGTTGTTTAATAAAGTTAATATTGTTAGGTTCTTCATATGAGTGATAAAGCTCTTAATTTGTTCTTCTAAGCCACACACCATTTTTTTTTTTTTTTTTTTTTTTTTTTTTGAATTTCCCCAAAAATACTCCTCAAGACCTTTCTCTCAAAGGTACCCAACATAGCCTCATCCGCTAAGTAGTTATTGCTCTGCTCTTCGTCATTGCTATATTCATTTTAAATTATCCGGTATATTAGTTGATCTTATAAAATTTGTCTTATGTAATTATGGTAATGATGAGGTTGATATATAATTTGTATTTTGTTTCAGGTATATGATGCAACGAATGCTGTTTTTGAAAGGAAGTTGATACATAATTTGTATTTTGTTTCAGGTATATGATGCAACGAATGCTGTTTTTGAAAGGAGGAAGTTGATATATAATTTGCATTTTGTTTCAGGTATATGATGCAACGAATGCTGTTTTTGAAAGGAGGAAGTTGATATATGACATCATTTGTAAAAAGTTTGGATGCAAGTTGTTTTTTGTTGAATCTGTATGTGACGAACCAAACATCATTGAAGCTAATTTAAAGGTCAGTACACACTTCTAAAAAGTATTATTATTCAATAGTCAATTGCTGCATAATTTTATTAATTTAATAATTACATACCCCAATAGAATTAAGGCAAATGGGGGTAGTGTGGAATGGACTTGAATAACTTTTTTGTTTATACCGTATTTTTCGGCGGTAGCGCCGCGGCGCTATCGAAAAAAAGTTGCTTTTTTCCTACATGCGGCGCTTCCGAGGAAATAATTTTTAGCACGAAAAAAATTTCTCAAGTAAATTTATTTAAGATGAAATAATTTTCTGAGAGAAAGACTATTAAATAAAATTAATAACGAAGTTGACGAAATATTTGTACGTATCGCGATCTGCTGCAGAACAATTGCCAATTCTTAGCAAACTTTCGGCAGCAGCCTGCAAGAAAATAAATAAACGAAATAATAATTTTAAAAAAGCATCGCGTAAGGAGAAAATTTAAAAGGTAAGCATCTTGTATCCATCCCCAGCTTAAATAAAAATCGAAAGCTAGAAATCTACTTAGCGCCTTGGCAATTGTATTTGGAGCGGACAGTAAAGGAAGTAATAGGACCCCAAATCCGGCACTCACGGGACCGACGAAATGCCGAACTTCGGATCTCTTTCGGAAATTCCAATATGGCGCTCAAATATTACTATAATTCAATTTTAGAAAAACCAATAAAATTAGTCAAGTTTCGATCCTAGATTATGATGGGGTGAATTTAAAACTGGTCCATTTTAAGAAATTTTATTAATTAAAATAATCATCTATACAATATAATCAAGAAGAAATAATCCGAAGGAGAAATAATTCAAGAAGTAATCCGAATCCTCTGATGAAGAAGAAATAATCGTTTCTTCTTCGGAGCGAGATCATAGTTCTTGTTTTTTTCTTTTAGATAACATTTTGTTTTAACAAAAGACGCTCACCTCACAAGAAAAAAAAAGCTAACAAAGAACTACAAAAAAAAGTAACAATTTATGCTAAGGAACTAACGATAACAGCAAAAAACAAGCTAAAAACTAATAACGATAAAAAAAATAATAAATAAAAGAACAACTAACAACAAGAAAAAAAACAAGCTAACTAACAAAAAAAAAATTAACAGTTAATAACTAATAAAAAAGCCGCAAAATAAAAAATAAATGAATCAAATAAAAAACCGCAAAAAGGATAGAATTCATTTTGTACTCCACGTGGTAGTTTCAATGTCAACTGGGTGTGGCCAATTTATGGTCAAACAGAAGAGGGAAATGTGGGGACAAACCAGTAATGCACAAGCTCAGCTGTCAAGGTTGATTGATCAGTTTCTTCCAACTTGCATTTCTTTATTTTGTTCATTGGAAATGAAGGTGTTTTTACTTTTCACTTTATTTGAAACTGCTTTAGAAACAGATGTTTCCTTTGACACAGATTTATTATATATTTTTTTCAAGCTTTTTTATTTTTAAAAGATAAAATAAAGTTACTTACTTCAACAAAATAAAATTCCAAATAAAAAGAGAATATAGCTGATTTTTTTGTCTCATCAATATATATTTCTTAAAAAAAAAAAAAAAAAATTTAGATCAGATTAAGTGCCGGATTAGGGGTCCAATACTGTATGCCCTTTTCTTTTCCCCAACCCCTTTAAAAATAACTGATTGATTCCTCCTAAACAGCTCCAGTAGAAATGACAAGCAGAGGAATTTTTCATCAGAATTTTTTTGGGGCGCTCTTAGTTATTTCTTATTCTTGTTATTATTAGTTATTTCGTTATTATTAGTTTTTCCTTAGTTTGTTAACTGTAATAAATTTTTTAAAATCTTTTTATTTTAAAATCTTTTTTTTAATAAATTTTTCATTTTATTTTTCTTATTACATTGTTTTACGGATTTCTGTAATTAGTCCAGCATTAATTCAGCTGCTGAGCATAGAAATATTTTTTTGCTGTTAATTATTTGCTATAATGTTTTTTTGGCGCGGTGCCAACTGGTAAGAACAACTTTATTTTATACCGTTTTTTTATTTATTTTTTTTTTTGCTGAAGGAGAAAACTTTTTTCACGTCAACTCTTTGTTAATGCAGTTTAGGATATTCTCTCCCCACCCCCCAAATAATTTAGAAATTACGTTATTTGATGTATTAAAAAATATTTTGTTGCACTTAACATTATTTTCAGAATTATTTGTTGTACTTAAGTTTATTTTTTGGTGTGGTGCCAACAGATAAGAACAATTTTATTTTATATCGTTTTGTCGCTTTCTTTTTTTTTTTTTTTTTTTTCGCTGAAAAATACATTTTTCATTATAATTTAGAAATTAAAACCTTACTTTATGAAATGTATAAAAAAATTTTATTTTTTATTATACAGATATTCTAAATGGTAATTTAAAGGTCTCTTGCATAAGGATGCTGGTATGCGCGGTGTAGTGCCATTGCGGCGCTTACTATAACTTTCTTTTAAAAAATTTCATTTTCATCAATGTGCAGCGCTTTTGCTGAAAAATACGGTAGGTCAAATTTCTTCTGTGAGATATCGTAGATTGGTACAACATTAATGTACATTTTCACGTGCAGTTGCATAATTACATTGTGAATACTTAAGTAGAAATTTGTAATGGGTTTTTAAGGTGCAAAAGTAACTTTTATATTTTCTCTTTGTTCTTTTATTCAATTATTTTATTTTCAGAATTTCAAGAAAAGGTCTTAATATGTTATAAATTATACTGCTTTTTACCTAATTTTAATCCTATTTTTCTCTCTGTATAGTTTAAATCAAGCAGGTTTTGGCATAAACAAACAGATGTCTTCTAGGGGCTAGTGTGCAGTCTGTCTGCAGAAAGAACTCTCCGTGTCATTCGTCTGGTATTTGTGGTGGTTACGAGGTTTAACTATTTTAAGTTGGATCAATATTTAAGACAAGTTTTGGTTTGAATCACAGAGAGAAAGGGAATCAGGGAAAAGAAGCTCTCCTCTTTGAAATGTGCTGTTTTTTGTTTCCATAGCAGCAGGCAGTCTCAGACTTTGCAGCGAGGGGAGTTCTTTCTATTGACAAACTATGGGCACATGATGGTGGTGTTAGTGTGGACATCTACTTCTAATGTAAGAAATATAAATTGGATACAATTTTAACACATTTGATGTTATTTATTTTCAAAATTAAAATGATTTTGTTGAATGATATATCTTTACAAATCGTGATTTTAATCTCAAATAAGAAATATACCAAAAGACCTTATTAATCAATTTTTTAAAGGTTTTGAGAAAATTTAAGAGATTATGGAGTCAATTAATGTAGATGAATTAAAGAAGAAAATGAAGTTTATAATGTGTGTGTATATGTAACATTAAAAGCTCCAACAAATCTTTCTATGTTATTTCTTTATCTAAATTATTAGTCAAAACTAAAGGCTTTTGAACATTTAATTATTCACTTCCTCCTTTCTTATTCTATATTCAAGTAAAAATGAATTAACATTAGTTTTCCCTTTAATAACTGTGAGAAACCAATTTTCCTCTCAATCTATTTAGAGGACCAATTATAATTACTCAGGTTTCCCTTTTTCTATTAGACATAACACATTACTAATTTATTTTTTAACATTTTCCCTAATTTATATATGGGAATCCACTTTGATTTGTGTGTCACTTGTATATTCATTCTCTGATTATGATGGGTAAATAAAATTAATTTGCTCTTTTTAAAACCTGTGCCCCTGTTTGTCCAGCATATATATATATATATATATATATATATATATATATATATATATATATATATATATATATATATATATATATATATATATATATATACACACAATAGATACCCATCTAAAGTAATTAAATTCGGTACAAAATCATTGAGTTAATTGTATGTTATTGTAAATAAATTTATTATGAACTTCTTTGTTAATTTATATAATTTTTACCATCTGCAATTCAATTTCAGGCAAATCCGTGGCTAAAAATATGTACAAAACAGGCAATTGACAATTCATGTTTCTCTCTCTCTCCTATTTTTTTTTCTTAAATAAAAGTTGATTTTTTAAAATCATTAAAATTGTATAATTAAGTATTGACCTTTTAATTATAAACTTCTTTAAATTATCCAGTATAATGTTATCTTGCACACTTCCATTTTCTGGCCCATCCTTGGTAACTAACAAATCAAATGTACTGCAGTAAGAACGCACTATAAAACAAATCCCTCTATTTATGCTTTTACCCCCATTTGGGCTTCTGTTTTTCTATTTTGTTATCTGGCAATCTTATTAACGAAAATATTTTAAATAATTCTTGAAAATTTTCCCGTTCATGTAAGTTCATTTAAATTCCTTACTTGCTTTAACGATTTCGTTTTATGTGTTGTTCTGTTTTTTCTTTACATTTTACTTTTTGTTTTTTACATGATATTTATTACTTAATGTGTTCTATTTCTATTTTGTTTAAAAAAAAAACTTTTTTTTTTAGTGCTCCTCACATTATTGTATTTATATATTTTGCTTTGGCTATATTGATAAAATACTAGAAGGCACTCATTTTTAGCAAATATAATCGTGTGAGCTGATGAAGAGATTATATATTTTTTTTCCGAATTTTTAATTTAATAATTTAATGATTCTCTTTTCTCTACATTTTGAACATATATATATATATATATATATATATATATATATATATATATATATATATATATATATATAAAAGAAAAGAGAGATAAACGTAGAAAATTAAGAAAATAAGTTTTATTTACTCCACATGAGTTGCTAGCACATAGAACCCATAAAATAAGTAAAAAATATACAAAGAAGACTTGTAAAAAATATATACATTTTTCCAGAGAAGAAGAAAAATTATTTATAAACAAAATATTTAAAAATTGGAAAATGAAATAAGGAAAAAATATAATCTCATCATTCGCTCAAACTTTTATATCCACAAGATAAGAGTAATAATTATTTTAGAGTAATAGTAATTTTGGCTATATAATATTGTATTAATATAGCCAAAATGAAATATATCAAAAGAATAATTTGAGGAGCACCAAAAAATTGAAACGAAAATGGAACATATTAAGCAAAAGATGCGAAATAAAACTTGTCAAACAAAATTGAAAATAAAAATCAAAGAAAATACAAAATAAAACACTTTATGTAATATATAAAATGAGTTGCGAATTCAAATATAATTAGTCTTACCGGAATCTTTCTACTATTTTCATATGAAGTTTACTAGGTTACGAAATATTAAAATAAAAGTGTAAATAGAGGATTGTGGTATTATTTTAAGGCGCCTTTTTGCGACGAAATTTTCACCGCAATTTAAAATTTGTAAGAATGAAGTTCTACAGTCTGAAATTGAAAGTTTGAAACTTTACTAAATCACGTTTACGAGACTTTTTCATACACCTGACTCTTCCACAATTTTGACTTGTCAGATTTTGATAGTCTATAACTATTGAAACCATGCTAGAACCCCAGATATCATGATTCATATTCACTCTATTTTTAAATCCAATATCGCGATTCTTATAAAAATTTAACTACATTTTTTCTTAAATTAGTTACTATGAAAGTGTAATATTCTTTATTGGTAGGTAATTTAATTATTAATCTTAGTTCAAAAAATTATATTAAATATAAATAGTATATAAATTGATATCTTGTTATAAAGTTTTTGGTCATAAAATTTTCAGGACTTTCAATTATAAAAGTTTAATATTGATGATTTTAAAGAAATTATTAGCATTTATTGTAAAAAATTTTTAAAAATCTTTATCAAATATTAGAATTCTTTAGCCAAGCGGATTTGTTCGAATGGGATTTGCACGTGAAAAAAATCTAAATTTAGTCAACAAAGAAACTTTTAATAAATTTATTACTAATTATAACATGCAGTTTACTCAATAATTTTATTTAGAATTTATATTAACTAAAAAATTACATTAGTTGGATATTTATTGTTTTTTATCAAATTTTTGAAGAGTTTGTCCATTTGGTTTTTAGATTGTTTAAAAATGGTATTTAAATAAATAAATTTAGAAACATTAGAATTCCACTTAATTAGTTTATTTACATTAAATTTAAAATCGTTTCTTTTATTGTATACATCAACAAAGCAGATATTTTCTTCTTTTTTAAAACTTAAATCCAAAAAATCAAAACTGATATTATCGTCATGATTACGAAGCAGGATGAATTCCTCCGGGTAAATATTATTTAACAACATTGTATAGTTTTGAAAATTAAAAATAATTAAATCAGCAATAAATCGAAACACAAATTTAATATTTAGTGTATAATTTTTTAAATAACAGTGTAAAAATAAGTTAGCTAAAAGTGATGAAAAATTTGATTCTAGTGATGTTCCGCCTATTTGAACAAAAATATGTTTTCCATAGTAAAGATAATTATTAAAAAGACAAATATTAATTGGATTATTCCAATAATCAAAAATGCAATGGATATTTGTAAAGGCATAGTAGTAATTTAAAAAAGACATCTTTTAGCTTACAAAGGGGAATGCTGTCATGGAAATGAAAAGTCACAGTAGAATTAATTTTATTTTGTTGTAGGAAGTGAAAGTGCACAGTCCTGATTACAAAAATAGAAATGTCGAAGAAGCTCTGACAGATTTCATGTTTCGAATTGAACACTACAAAGAAATCTATCAGTCATTAGACGAGGAGAAAGAGGGAAATTATTCTTTTATGCAAATATATAATGCTGGACAAAAAGTATATGTTCATCGACATGAAGGTAACTTCCTCTAATATTACATTTTCAGAAGAAGAGAATTTTATTGAGGTTGTTGTCGTCTGCCATTTAATCAAATTTCAAATCGCACATTTAAATAATCACTTTTTTGACCCACTTTGTTTTCGTTGCTTTCATTGTAAATAATTTCTCCCCATGCATTCCTTCATTCTTTTAAAAATTCCAATTTTTATACGACATACAATTTAAAATCAATTTAACGATTACAATTTAATAATTACCTATTGACGTGCTTTATTCATTTTATCCTAAATTGAAACTTCTTTTTTACAATTATTGTGATGCTTTTACACAATATTTTGATGTTACTTTAACTACGATGTTATTACGAGTTTCTTATTGCGGATATAAATCATCACTTTTTGATACTATTTATGTGAGCATATTTCATCTCAAATATAAGTTATTAGCGATTTCTACCTGATATTTAGAATCCTGATATTTTAATGCAATGTTATTGCAACTTGAAAAGTTCAAAAACTGATGGAAAACACAAATTTTTATTGTAATTTACTTTATTTCAAAATTTTTGTACCTTAGGTGATTTTTTTAGCAAAAAGAAAGCGTTCTAATTTAAAATTCATATAACCTCTAATAATTTAAGAAATAGAACTATTATCTGAAGTATAATACAAACTAAATATTGATTCTTATTTTGTACTATAATGGTTTTGTTTGAATTTTTGGTTTTTGTTTAAACCCCATTGATTTTATTTAAAATTCCAGGCATAACATGCATAAAACCCTATTAATTTTATTTATTTATTTAAATTTTATTATTTTCATTCTAAGAGCATTACAGCATTTTTTTAAATTTTTAGAATTTATATGTTTTCTTTAATATACAGTACCGGTCAAAAGTTTAGATACACTTGAATTTTTAAAAATGTATAAATAACAATATTTTTAAACTGGAAATATCAACAAATTAACTTTTATTTGACAAACGTGTAAAAACTTATGCGGTTAGTATAGCTATAATTTATGAATTTTGAACAGTCTTGGATTCTTTTAAATATCATCCTAAATCACAGCAGTGCTTATTGTTGGCATTCTTTCTATCAATTTAAAAGCCCTTAAAGGTGCTTTTTTTTTCATTGGAAGCTTATAAAAGTACTTAATTTTTCCTTTTCCAAAATGACATATTTTTTCTTTAACATGTCAATTTTTGACATAAATTATGCCAAAAGCGTAGTTTTGACGTTGTTCCATTTACCATTTTCACTATTCATTTAACCACAATCTATTTCAGCGTACCCTCGGTCCGTGGCGTATGAAAGAGCCAATCATTTTACATGTTTGATGAAATATATGGGAGTCCACATGTTCATCTATTGAGCTGAGTTCGGTGAGATTCTGGCACTCTCATGTCCAATTTTGCTGCATTTTTCAAGATATCCTCAATTTCAGGCTTTATTTTCCACCATCTGAAATCGAACCGCAAAAACTTTTCGATCTTTTTATGTTGGCTACTATAATCAAGAAAAGAGTTCTTTATCAGAAACTAGTTATTTTATCATGTAAAATCCTTGAAAATTATTTTGCATTTTGTTAATGTATCTAGTGCTGAGAAATATTTTTTAAATGCATAAAGGGGCTTATTTTTGGTTTATGTTTTATAAAAGCCTCTACAGGTGCTTTTTTATTCAGGATTTGTAAAAAGTGCCTAATTTTCTATCTTTTAAAAAGAGATTTTTTTCTTTGCCGATTGTCTTTCTAAAATACAAAAAAATTATAATTTTCACTATTTTCTCTGTAATATTTATCAGAAACTAGTTATTTTATCATGATTATGTAAAGTTTTGAAAATGTTTTTGAATTTTATTGATTTTATGTTTATAAATTAAGAACTATTTATTTCTGCACAGTTCCTAATTATGAATTTTTTTTTTTTTTTTTGGAAAATGATTAAAAATATTTTTTGAGTGCTTAAAAAGTATTTTTTTTTTTTTGTTGAAAAAGCTTTCCTTGTAAATAGAATAAAAAAGATGTAACAACTGCTATCAAATTTATTTTTGAAACATGTTTGTTCACCTTTATGTAGGTCATGTTCAGAGTAGGATCGTCTATTATTTAATGAACATACATATAAATCCTCGTTCTATATACCTAACACGGGTAAGTCTTGCCTTCTTATAATCTACTTTTACTCTTTTAACTAACTTTAAATGTTTTCAAAGTAATAAATTAAATCTAATATCCTTAATTCATTGTAATAGAAATACAAATTTTTTAACCTGTTATATAACAGATGCAGATTGTTGATAGTTGTGTAAAAATAAGGGGTGAGAAAGTAAAATTTTTTATTTTTATTAAAATCAGGTATTTTGAACTGTAACTATTTTATAAAATCATCAAATGATTTTTTTATCCATTGTTATTTTTTTGGGTATATTCTTAGAGACATAATAAGTTTTATTTCCGCTATATAATTAACAAGAGTCCATGTGGCAGAATTTTTTCGAGCTATCTGCTACAAAACTCTCTATCACTAATATCTTTCTGCTAGATACTTTTAATAATATCAAACATATATGTTACTAATTTAAAATAACAAAAGCGCTGTGTTTACAACAAAAAAAAATTTATCTAATTTTTTACTCTAATATTATGGGCGATATTCTCACATTTTGTAGGGGGGATGTACAAATTATTTCTTTGTTCGAATTTTGTAAATAATAATCACACAAAAATATATAATTAAAAATCATGTAATACGTTTGCTGGAAAAAAATCTACTACGAAATTACGAGAATCAGGCTCCTCAAACGCGTGCTTCATTTCGCTGGTTTAAAAACTATGCCAAAATTAATAACAATAACTGCCAACAAATCGATAGATTTATTGCCTTAAAAAGTAAATACTCAAATGCATGATTCGAACTTTCATAATGTTTGAAATATATTTAGATATTTAAAAATCATGCGAAAATAAATATCAATAACTGCCAAAAATACAATCGAAACATTACTTCGATTTACGATAATATCGGGTAAATTGAGTAAGTCAAAAAGTGATTATCTAAATAAAAGATTTAAAAATTACGTGTAAATATCTGTAGAAATCTTTTACTTTTCAGAAGAAAACTCTTTCTCCAAGTGTACACGATTGTACACAGTGCGCTGGTTCATTGAATACTAGAAGTTTAACAAACAATACTTTATTTAACAATTGTAAATAATCAAGCCAAAATCATTGCACTAATTTTAACTCACCCCTCGAAATTGGACCCGTAGTTTTCTTTGCTGAGTTTTTTGCATTTCTTACAAACCTGAAAATAAAACTTAAGATTCTGATTAGTTTCATATAACTATTGCTTTTGTTCAAAAAATCAATTAAAAAAGTGTTTTTCTCAAAGACTGTAAAATTAAGGTCAGAATTTTTCTTGAGTATATATATTCATCGCTGGAGGAAAGAGAATGTTCGAATTGCTTAGAGTCCTCAGTCTTTAAAAAAGAAGCGCCATGCCACAAAAGTTCAGAGTTTGAGATTTTATCTGCAGTAACACCACATGAAATAAGATCAGCACGGTTGCTTTCGGAAGGCACGTGTCCCCATTTAAATAATCTAGTGATTTCTTGAATCTTGGTCACTCTATTCGATACAAAAGTTTTCAACAAACATGGATCAGTTCGTATCCACGCCAAAGTTATGGTTGAATCCGACCACAAGTAGACATTCTGTATATCCATTTCAAGAGCTTTTAACAGTTTCTGTAGAAGTTTGGACATTAGTTCAGCCTCCAATAATTCTAAACGAGGAATCGTCAACTTTTTAATCGGCGCTATGCGTGACTTGCTGCACAGTAAGTTAATAGTCACTTTATTCAATTCATTCTTACATCGTAAATAAATCGCTGCACCGTATGCATCTTGCGAAGCATCGCAGAAGCCATAGATTTCAAAGGAGGCAACAGTTCTACACAGTGGTCTATTTTAATTTCTTTCACACAGAGAAGAGAGGAAGCATACTTCTCCCACTCCTTAACCTTGCAGTCTGGCAGTGCTTGGTCCCAGTCGAGTTTTTGTAACCAGAGCTTTTGCATAAAAATTTTGGCCTTCACTATCACCGGCCCCAAGAGGCCTAATGGATCAAACAGTCTTGAAATGCAGGATAAAACTGTTCTTTTAGTACAGTTCGTCAGATTAGTTCTATCTGAAATTGAAAATTCAAACAAATCTGCATTTGGGTTCCATATCACACCGAGAGTCTTAACGTTGTTTTTAATATCGAAATGGTACTCCTGGTCTTCATTCTTGGTCTTGGTCAATTTGGACGACACAAGCTGCAATGGGAAAATCCTTCCCTTCATCAATCGAAATTTGTCTTAAGACACGCGTTGCCAAAAATGGAGCAGAGGTAGTAACATAAGTAACAGTACAGAGCTTGTAAATTTTAGCTTCTTCATCTTTATTCAATTTCCACAATATTCTTTGTAAGTCTCGTTGATTTTCATCAATTAAGACAGTGCGAAACATACCTTTAATATCAGCCGTAAAGGCTACAGGATGTTTCCTAAATCTACACATAATTGAAAATAAATCATCCTGAAGCACGCCTCCCTTCATTTGTATAGAGTTAAGTGATTTACCACTCGATGTTTGTGCACTAGCATCAAAAACAAAACGCAATTTTGTGGTAGTTTTGTCAAGGCGATGTACGCCAAGATGGGGAATATAATAACTAGCGTTTACATTAATATCGGTGTCAACTAGTTGCATATGTCCTGAATTTTGATATTCAAGCATAAAGTCTTTATATAAGTTACAAAGTTCAGGATTAGAGTCTAACTTTCTATATATATTAATCTCTTTAAAGCTAGTTTCTTTGAATCAGCTAAATATTGGGGATTCTTTTTGAGTGGCATTTGAACCACATATCTACCACATTCGTTGCGATAATGAGTTTTTAAAAAATGGTTTTCACAATATTCTTCTTCACCAGTAAGCATATCTGACGAAACACTTTCGATTTCCCAAAATTTCTAAAGACAATCGTCAATGTTTTCAGAGGTATGTGTTAAACCGCAGAAGGAATTTAAATTGTTCCCATGAACCTTACCTGTTGCTATCAAACCAAAAGCAGAATTTTGGAATAACAAATTAGGAGAAACTCTGGTTTTTCCTTCCTTTATAATATCATAAAAGAGCTCAGCTCCTATAATCATGTTTATTTTACTCGGTATCTCAAAATTTGGATCAGCTAATAACGCACGATCAGGAATTAAATGCTCACTAATTTTAATAGAAGTCAATGGAATCAAGCCGGTAATTCTTGGAACTACTAATAATTCAACCTGCGAAGAAAAAGATAATTCCTTATTACAAATCAAAGAAGTCGCCTTCCACTTAACATTCATTTTATTCTCTCCCAATCCACTAACAGAGATGTTTATTTTTTCTCGCTTGACTCCCAAATCAAAACAAGTATCAGAATTTAAATAATTTGATTGACTGCCATTGTCCAACAATGCTCTAATTAAAACATATTTATTTTTAAGCCGACTCCAGATGTTAATTAAAGCAGTAGATAGAAGAACCAATTTATTACTATTTAGGCTACGAGTTGAGAATGCGTGGGAAACGCTACTGTCTTTCAATTTTTCCGAGTCAGCAATTTCACCGACTTCAGAAATATTACTCAATACAGGGTGGGGCATTGTTTTGGCATATCTGAACTTGATTTAATTGTCTCAAGCGGGCGAGAATTATCTCTATGAAGTAAATCGTGATGTTTACAGATACAAACTTTCGAAAAGCAATTAGAAAGTTTATGATTACTACCAAAACAATTAATGAAAAGCCTTAACTTCTTCAAACCTTTTCAAAGGGGAAAGATCCAAAAACAATTTATGCAGTTCTTGTGGTTTTTTACACATTTCAAACTAGATTTTAGATTTACTTTTATTTACAGGATGGGGTTTTGATTTATTTGGCTGCACGCCTTGTAAATTCTCTAATAACTGAGCTCATTTATGGAGAAAGTCCAAAAACTTATCGCATTCGGGCAAATCAGAAGTTGTTAGAGACATTTCGAATTCCTTATGTGTATTTTTATCTACTTTTTGTAGAATAATATTCATTAGCAATTGATAACATAATTCGTTACTTTCTAATTTCAAAAGTTTTTAAATTACAGTTTAACTTATCAATAAGATTTCTTATGTCTTTAAAAGAATGATACGATAACTTTTCTAAGTTCAAAATATTAGAAATATAACTATTTACCACGATACGCTTATTCTCATATCTATCAGTTAAAACTGTCATTAAAGATTCAAATGAATCTTCACTACTTTCTATATGTTTAGCATCGCCCTTAAGCGATGATCTCGAATAAATCAACTTTTGTAAATCAGACAATGAAGAATTATGAGATATCAAACTATCAAATTGTTGTTTAAAGCTTGACCAATGCTCAACTTGTCCATTAAATGTAGGCAAATTAATATCTGGTTACTTCAAATTCATTTTAGTTAAATTAGAATCATTTCCTCTAACTTCATTATGTTGAAACTTAAGTACAAAGGTTTGCAAGCTTACCTTTATATGTTCTATAGATTCTTCTAAATTGTCCTTTTCAGCTTCGAAATTGGGCAAATCTTTTTCATCGAGGTAATCCAATCCAATTTCATAGTAATCTAATTTTAATTTCTCTAGTTTATCACAAGTATCCAAAACGTTTTCTAATTTGCATTCGAGCAATAATAGTTCAGCTGTTTCGGCTTTCTCACGAACAAATGTCTTTAATTTGGTATATATGTATATATGTGTGTGTATTTGGGGGGGGGGCAGGAAAGTAATGTCGTTTTGGTGTATTTGTTATCAAGGTTTTATTTTTAATCAATAGTGCCTTCGTTAGCAACAACCTTTTGATGCCGGAAAAATGAATCTGTTTTTAAGAATATTTAATGTGCCTTTATTTTGTGGCTTGATAATAATATTTTCTGTTATGTTATCTCTCATAGATGACCCTTTGCATAGTGCTGTTATAATTAGTCAGACATCAAATTTTCTTGTTATTTTCTGTTTTTTGCTTCTAATAACTCATCTAACAATTAATTGAACCCTGGGAATTTCAGATCTATGAAGAAAAAAAATCATCTGAACTTTTTAAATGGGTGCCACTCTTCAGTCCTGGGGACTGACTTAACCTTTTGATGCCGGAAAAAATGAATCTGTTTTTAAGAATATTTAATGTGCCTTTATTTTGTGGCTTGATAATAATATTTTCTGTTATGTTATCTCTGATAGATGACCCTTTGCATAGTGCTGTTATAATTAGTCAGACATCAAATTTTCTTGTTATTTTCTGTTTTTTGCTTCTAATAACTCATCTAACAATTAATTGAACCCTGGGAATTTCAGATCTATGAAGAAAAAAAATCATCTGAACTTTTTAAATGGGTGCCACTCTTCAGTCCTGGGGACTGACTTAACCTTTTGATGCCGGAAAAAATGAATCTGTTTTTAAGAATATTTAATGTGCCTTTATTTTGTGGCTTGATAATAATATTTTCTGTTACGTTATCTCTCATAGATGACCCTTTGCATAGTGCTGTTATAATTAGTCAGACATCAAATTTTCTTGTTTTTTGCTTCTAATAACTCATCTAACAATTAATTGAACCCTGGGAATTTCAGATCTATGAAGAAAAAAAATCATCTGAACTTTTTAAATGGGTGCCACTCTTCAGTCCTGGGGACTGACTTAACCTTTTGATGCCGGAAAAAATGAATCTGTTTTTAAGAATATTTAATGTGCCTTTATTTTGTGGCTTGATAATAATATTTTCTGTTACGTTATCTCTCATAGATGACCCTTTGCATAGTGCTGTTATAATTAGTCAGACATCAAATTTTCTTGTTTTTTGCTTCTAATAACTCATCTAACAATTAATTGAACCCTGGGAATTTCAGATCTATGAAGAAAAAAAATCATCTGAACTTTTTAAATGGGTGCCACTCTTCAGTCCTGGGGACTGACTTAACCTTTTGATGCCGGAAAAAATGAATCTGTTTTTAAGAATATTTAATGTGCCTTTATTTTGTGGCTTGATAATAACATTTTCTGTTATGTTATCTCTCATAGATGACCCTTTGCATAGTGCTGTTATAATTAGTCAGACATCAAATTTTCTTGTTATTTTCTGTTTTTTGCTTCTAATAACTCATCTAACAATTAATTGAACCCTGGGAATTTCAGATCTATGAAGAAAAAAAATCATCTGAACTTTTTAAATGGGTGCCACTCTTCAGTCCTGGGGACTGACTTAACCTTTTGATGCCGGAAAAAATGAATCTGTTTTTAAGAATATTTAATGTGCCTTTATTTTGTGGCTTGATAATAATATTTTCTGTTACGTTATCTCTCATAGATGACCCTTTGCATAGTGCTGTTATAATTAGTCAGACATCAAATTTTCTTGTTATTTTCTGTTTTTTGCTTCTAATAACTCATCTAACAATTAATTGAACCCTGGGAATTTCAGATCTATGAAGAAAAAAAATCATCTGAACTTTTTAAATGGGTGCCACTCTTCAGTCCTGGGGACTGACTTAACCTTTTGATGCCGGAAAAAATGAATCTGTTTTTAAGAATATTTAATGTGCCTTTATTTTGTGGCTTGATAATAATATTTTCTGTTATGTTATCTCTCATAGATGACCCTTTGCATAGTGCTGTTATAATTAGTCAGACATCAAATTTTCTTGTTTTTTGCTTCTAATAACTCATCTAACAATTAATTGAACCCTGGGAATTTCAGATCTATGAAGAAAAAAAATCATCTGAACTTTTTAAATGGGTGCCACTCTTCAGTCCTGGAGACTGAAATCAGTATTTGAAAGAAAATCAGTAGATTAAGTTTAAAATTAATATCTCTATTTTGTGGCTTGATATGTTATCTCTCATAGATGACCCTTTGCATAGTGCTGTTATAATTAGTCAGACATCAAATTTTCTTGTTTTTTGCTTCTAATAACTCATCTAACAATTAATTGAACCCTGGGAATTTCAGATCTATGAAGAAAAAACATCATCTGAACTTTTTAAATGGGTGCCACTCTTCAGTCCTGGGGACTGAAATCAGTATTTGAAAGAAAATCAGTAGATTAAATTTAAAATTAATATCTCTATTTTGTTTCTTGATATGTTATCTCTCATAGATGACCCTTTGCATAGTGCTGTTATAATTAGTCAGACATCAAATTTTCTTGTTTTTTGCTTCTAATAACTCATCTAACAATTAATTGAACCCTGGGAATTTCAGATCTATGAAGAAAAAAAATCATCTGAACTTTTTAAATGGGTGCCACTCTTCAGTCCTGGGGACTGAAATCTGTATTTGAAAGAAAATCAGTAGATTAAGTTTAAAATTAATATCTCTTTTCCATTGGTTTTTAATATTAAAAATGGTACAAATTTTTTCTGCTAAATAAAAATTGCATTTTAATGTAAACATTTTTAGTTTCCATAATTATTGCAAAGTATTGATGTAGCTCATAATTGAGCGTTTGAACCTCAATGCCTGCTTGCTTAAACAAAATTTTTACTATTGTTGTATCTAAATTTTCTCCCCCACATTTTGAAATGCTGGCCAAATTTAAATTGAGATTCAGTAATTGGTGTAAGAAAATGTACAAGGTTGGCTGTTATTTTCATCTTGTTTGCTGTAAAAAATAAATTCATAAAATGAAGAAGAAAAATTTGATAATTGATTTAATATATAATTCCTTATCATAATAGAAAGGTGCATTTTGGAGTCGGTGAGTTATAAATTTCTGAAAATTTTATTAAACAACTCTAGATTGCGTTAATTGATAAAAAAGTTATATAAAAAAAAATTTTAAGTCAATTCCTACCTAAATCAACAAAGAAACATTTTACTTTAGTTACTTTTTATTAAATAATTACAATTTTTCTCTAAATATAATTCTAAATCTATTCTAAAGTTAATTCTTTTAATTTAATGAATGAATTAATATTTAAAAAAATCTGTATTATCATCAAGTGTCATGCACTACAAGTTTAAGAAAAAATGTATTTGAACTTAAATGGATGAAATAAAAGTATTGTATTAACGATTGAAAATTTGAACAAGATGTGGAGAGAGTACAATTTTAAATATTTTTAGAGTGATATTCTTGTAATTAATAAAGCACTCTTCCCTACTTGGAAAATGTTAAGAGGAAATACAAATATTGACTAGGATTAAAGTAAATTCTACGTATAAAAAAAACTTCTGTTCTGACGTTGTCGAAATGTAACTTTAATATTTGTTTGTTTTTTATGTAAAGCTATGAGGTAATTTTTTTTTTGTAAAATTAATTCTGTTTAAAAAAAAAAGGAATAAGAAAACTTTGTATATAAATTTTTATTTATATTGAGAATTTGAAAACGAGATTTGATATTTCAAATTACCTACAGTAGAGTCCCAATTATCCAAATTAATATGAACCACGACTCACTTGGAAACCGATAAACTTGGTTGTACCGAAGAGTATAAAAAAAGAATAGGAGTAACAAATGCAAAATTTATAAGAGTACACCACAAGCAATTCATATTATAATTAAAAAGCTTACTTAAAAACCCTTAAAAAGCATACTTTACAAAAATGAAAGAGTTTTTGCTTTAAGAAGTATTTAATCATTTTTTGTTTTACATTACTTTGGCTCTTTTCAGCAGCAATATTTTGCCATTTTTTTAGGGATAACAGGAAGGCTGGTGTCGCCTCTTTTTCTTTTTGTTCTATATATACCATAACACTTTTGATAGCTTTTAGTCCATCGGTATGAGAGATTTTTATATATTGATTTTCATCGTCGCTGTCTTTATCATCTTCGCTAGATTCATTTTCGTTATTGATAATCATTTCGTGGGATCAAGTTTTTGGATTTCGTTTTACTGAGTATTTGGAAGATAAAAACTCAGATTTTTTTTCGGTCGTAGTTCTAAAAATAAAAAATAAACTGGAACAAAACAAAAAAAATCCTTGAAATATTTGATAACTCGAATAAAGCGGATGATCCTGACTCTTCTCTATTACTGGGCATGCCAGGCTGTATATGTTTTGAGATCTGCGTCTATCTTTTGAAATTCTTCATTTCCTCACCTTTCTTTTTAAAAGTGTAGTTCTATCGAAGTAGTCGTAGATAATACAAGCCTTGACAACAATTGTGTTTTTATAGAATTTAGTGCAGTGGTTCCCAACCTTTTGTGGACCATCGCCCCCCTCTTGGGGTTGGCTGACACATATCGCCCTTTTCTCTTTTTGCTCAAAAACAATTCATTGTTGATTGTGAGCGACCAAACACTGAAAATATGCAAAGTTATATTTGATTTTAATTTAAATTGTAATGCAAATAAGGAGGCAATTTTATCCTGCCATTTATTAATTTAAAAAAAATTGTGCATCATTTTTTTTTCAAAAGAAATGATATTTAAAACGGAATAATCAAAACAAAATTACCTTTTTTTAAATTCATATTTTAATGTAATCAAGAAAAAGTTAAAACGTTCAAAACTAAATTTGAAAAAAAAATGAAATAATTAAAAAAAAAAAAAAAAAATGAAGGGTGAGAAAATACATTTTACCACTTCAAATACTGCCCTGTGCTTAGTGTATTTTAGTTAAAGCTTGAATGTCAGGTTTTATGTTCGTCAGATTTAAATGCAGATCTCCTTTGAAGCAAATGTCCAATCTATTTCTTTGCTAAATTCTCTCTCCACTAAATATGTTGACGGGAACGAGATGTGGAGCGGCCCAGGTTGTTTCCACAATTGTGGATAAGTGTCCATAAGATTTACCCATGCTAACTCGTAACCGTATTTTTTAAAGACGACTTTAGCCTCACAGTCATACTTCAAATCTAAAAACTCAGTCTGCAAAGAGGAAGTGAGCTTATCCACAACTTCAAAAGAGAAAGGATCGAAAATCCAATCCGGAATTTCTAATTTCATCAAATCTTTAAATCTTGAATCCATATCAGTTTTTAACTGATAAAGGTGATCAGTAAAAATTAAACTTTTATTTTTGAGAATCTCGATATCTGCCATTGAGCACTTTTTAAGAGTTGGAAATTGCATTAGCTCTTTGCGACTAATGTTTGACTTGTAGATATCAAACGTGGAGAAGAATGAAGATATGATTCCCTTAGCCTTGATAATGTTCATTATATTTCCTTGAAGTTTTATGTTGATTTCGTTCTTTTTTTCAAAAATATCCGTGAGGTGCGCAGTTTCCCACTTGCGTTGCTTCAAACTCTCACTTGAAACAGAACCAGTGGTGTTGAGAAACTCAGTAACCGAGTCAAATAATTCGAAGAAACAGCGCAAACAGTTTTCTTTTGAAAGTCATCTCACTGCTGTATGTAGGAGCAAGCGTTCGAAATCTTCATAATTTTCATGGCAAAGTTCTCGGAACAAACGGTGATTGAGAGAATTTGCTTTGATTTTATTGATGCAAGAAATAACGAATTGTAAAGTGTCTTGCAAGGCACAACTCAACTTTTTTGCAGCCAAATGTTGACGATGAATGACACAATGAATGGTGATGACCTCCGGTACTTCTTTTTTAAAGTGTGCCAGAAACTCAGTATGGCGACCATACATGGCAGGAGCACCATCTGTTGCACAATCACTTACATTTGTAAAGGGAATTTCTTTTTCCTCAAAATAATCTTTGACCAATTTAAAAATCGACGATCCTTTTGTATCAGTGATTTAAGTTCTAGTAAACAACATTTCCTCGTTAATCTCCTTACTCTCATTTATGAATCTTACATAAGCTAATACAAAAGCTTTGTTATCTACAGTTGATTCATTAATCTGCAACGCAAATTTACCTTCTTTCAGAAATTTGATGAGTTTTGATTCAACGTCTGCGCCCATCTCATCAATACGCCTGGAAACAGTATTATTGCTCAGAGGAACAGAGTGACTTATCTTATTGCTCCATGCCTCACCCAACATGATTTCAAAAAATTTTTTAGTAGCAGGTAAAATAAGAGTTTCGCCAATTGGGTGAGGTTTACCACACTTAGCAATCAATAAAGAAACTTCGTAGGAAGCAAGAAGACCTTTGTCAAGATCGGTTGTTTGTTTTTTAAATAGTTCATTTATATTGGGCTGTTTTTCAAATTTAGATTTCAGAACTTGAAAATAACTTTAAAGGTTTGCTTACTTTATCAATATGTAATCTCAATAAATGGTCTCTCGTTCGCGAGGGTTTAATTGCCTCATTACTAGTAAATGTTTTAGCACAAATAGGATAACATGGAAACTGCACATTTTGCAATGACGCGATAAAACCGAATTTTAAATATTCGGATGAATACTGACGACACTTCCTTTTCGAATCCATTGACACTTCAATATAAATTCATGGAAGCTATAACTATAAAAAATAAGCTAACAATTTATGGCTGTGGAAAACAAGCTAACAATTATCAACGGTGAAAAACAAGTAGCAATTGATAACGATATAAAACAACCTAACAATTAACAGTCAATAACTAATAATAAAATTTATACAAGGTATATAAAAGACCATGATGTTCAACAAAAGAGAAATCTTGAAGGATCGATTTCTGCCTGCGATACTAAAACGTATGACGAAGACGATCCTAAACTTGAAATTTGTTAATTTTTAACTATCATAATTCTTTGTCTACACTAGAACCACAAGTTTCATATATGTTTTCAATTTCGATCTTAAATAGATTTTGTTATTAATATTATTAGCAATTTTTATTTTTTGAGTACTCGTCGCCCCCAGGTTGGGGACCACTGATTTAGTGTTATATAGGCAGCAGTGTTAAACTTACCTACTAAATATGGCTGCAACAGCCAATATCAAGAGTATTAGAATTTATAAATTTTGGTTTGCTTTAGAGATTGGAACGTTATATAGATTATTTGTGTTAATGATTTAAAATGATTTCTTTTTCATTACAGCATGGAGAGAGTAAATTCAATGCATTGGGGAAAATTGGAGGGGACTCTGAATTATCTGACAGAGGCTGGGAAGTATGTCATTTCTTTTCCATGCATTGCATTGCCATAGAACTTTGATCATCCAACACTTCAGTTTGCCCTTTCAAACAGGCATTTAAAGATTCCCAACACATGTCTATTATTTTTATAACCGTCGTTAAATAGCTGACCCAATTTTTGGGTTTACGACTACTGTGTAGCCTTGTCATTTTGAACCCAATCGAGAAGACAAGGGAACTCTTGGACAAAGTATTGGGAGAAATATACCTTCGTGGTCTTCTTGATGAAACTAAATTGCATTTGCGTTACATGGAGAGGTAAACTTCGCACGGATAGCCTGGCGGCAAGGGGACTCTTACCCATGATCTGTCTACCACTGAAGATATTTCACGTCGGCATTGTAGTGGGTGCAAGACGGATGCGGAATTCGTATCGCTTTGATTTGATGGGCAAACTCTCCCTGAGCTATTATGGCTCCATGTTTTAGTATTATTGCATCTCATATTACCCTTTTACTATATCTTTTTTTTTTTTTGACCTTTTGCAATTAAACATTACATTTAAATATTATTGTAAATAATAATTGTTTTGAATAATTTTGCTCATAGCTTAACATTTATACAATTGAAAATTTGACTCAATAATACCCTTCCGATATAGATTTTACAAACGTGCCCCCAGGTTCCGTGGTTGGCGGATGATCAGGGTTCTACCCTACATGTATGTAAATTGAGTTCACGTAAATTGTTTACAAAAACCTTTACCCATTTAGCTTTTTGACTTTTATTTTTTTTATTGAAAACGTTTGGTGAAAACGTTTGTAAAATAGAAAATAAATTCTAAAAAGTGCAAGCAGGAAAGGTGCATGCAAATAATTATTTTAAAAAAAGATCATTTGTTGCTAACCAGCACAAACAAAGATGGCACTTTTACATGGTCCATAGCTTTTTAAAAAGTGCTTAAATTTGTTTATTTTTGATTTTCGTTTTTTTTAAAAAGTTCTTAAAGGTGCTTTTTTTATTGTAGGTTTTTAAAAGTGCTTAATATTCCCTTTTCGAAAATGAGATTTTTTTTCCTTTACTGTGTCGATTTTTGACATGTATTATGCAAAGTGTGGTTTTTGCATAGTTCTGTTCAATGTTTTCACAATCCATTCTGGCGTACTGTCGGTTCGTAGGGTATGTAAGCGTCAATCATTTTGCGCGTTTGATGAAATACTTGCGGGTAATAATTAAATTAACTAAACATTTAAGAGCTAATTAAGCTAAGAAATCGATCATATTTACATATATTTTAATTATTGATTTGTCGTGGTTAAATATTTTCTCTTTTGAAACTTTAAGTTGAAGATTTAATACGTCAAACTGCTATAATGTTGCTACTACTAAGACATTTTTTTCTCAACAGCCGTACAAGTTTGCAGCTTTATATATGTTTATATATATACATGTATATTAAATGTTAGAATGAGGAAAAAAGTGTGTAATAAAATTTTTTTATGTCTACATCTTACTTACCGAACCAAATGATTGCTCATTAAACAAGTACAGTGGAAAGTCGCGTATCCGGAATTGGCGGGTCTTCCCCAAGTCCGTATATTCGATTTTTCCGTATAATAGACCCCCAAGGTAAACAAAACTTAAAATGATCTGAATCTAATAAGCAAAAAATTAAACATTATTTTTCAGGCAATAATGTTTTAGTATTAGAATGATATCTAATCAATCGAAAACAAAATATTAGAAAATAAATAATTATTGCTATTATAAAAATAAATATAGAAAACGAAAAATATTAATTGCTCTCTCCGCCATTTTGAACTAGAACGATTCAAGCAAGAAGGGGAAATTCCCGTCATTCACTAAGGTGGGTAGGTGGAGAAGAAAATTCATTTCCTCCTTATTTCTCATTCAAGTTGAGAGCGGGGCAGTGAAAAAATTCTTATTTTCTCTCCCATCAGTGGCTATCAATCAAGCATAAAGGCGTGGCATGCTGATTGGGTTCTCTTTATTTTTCTTGTGTGACTAAAGGGGATTCCCCTTCCACTTGTTGTGTGTTCCGTTTGTTTTGTTTACACTTTTTCAAAGTACTTTTTCTTTCTCTAACACTCTAATAAAAAGGTTGCAGGAAATGCCTCTTTTACTAGCCAGCTGCATAGGAAAGAAGAGGTGGAGGGGACTCAGTTGTGCTCCTTTGAAAACAAATCTCCCCCCCCCTTTCCTGCATTCCAAAGGAGGAGCTTCACTAATGGTATGGTCTTGGTAGATCTTCTGTTCCCCTTTCTGTTGATTTATGGGTTCAATGCATAAATCACTAGAAGCTAAGAAAGGAAAAAACCTGTCAAAAGACTTTTTTTTTTTTTTTTTTTTTAAGAGAGGGAAAGGTGAAGAAATGTTTGTTTATTTTGATTGTTAAAAAGTGTCCGGGAAATTGACTCTTCCGTAAAAAGGACGTCCGGATATGGGACTTTACACTGTAGTGTATAATTTCGGAGGGGGTTTTGTCACCCAAACTCTCCCCAATGCTATGCCACTGCTGCTGCTATATTCTTACTTACTCACAAAAACTGGAGTTATGATATTGCAGCATTTCTTAGAATGTATTCCATTTTTTCATGTTTTTTTTTTTTTAAATATTATTTTTTTACTCTTTTGATGTAAAGGAAAAGCTAATGGCAATATAATTCTATAAATGTTAGTTTTGTGGTATAGATGATAGTAACAAACTTCTATTTATTTTTCATTTCAGTATGCCAGAATGCTGTCTAAGTACATAAAAGAACAGAATATTCCAAGACTGCGTGTCTGGACGAGTCTTTTACAACGCACACTACAAACTTCTTCAGGGATTATTGCCCCACAAGAAAGGTGGAAAGCTCTCAATGAAATTGATGCAGTAAGCATTCTTCCATATTATACAGGTTGTTCTGTAATCACTGCCCTTAATATACAGCATAGTTGCGAAAATAACTAGATTTTGGTCAGTTTACCCTGGTTTAATCAAAAATTCTTTTACGTTTTGTATATTTACTTAAAATTGGAAAAAATTTTGAAAACCGATATTCCAGAATTTTGACTTGGACTCACAATCACCCCTGCTCTTTCAAACTTTATAAATCATCACATAAATTGATATTCGTAAATAATTTAAATGATAGGTTAACATTCGTACATAAATTAAAAAATCGTAAAATCCGTGCAGTAACTCCCAAAATAAGGATTGACTACGAAATCATTTGAATAGATACTAAAATAAATGTAAAACATGATGTTCTTTAAAAAAAAAATGAAAAAAAGAACATCATTTCTACTGATTTCTGAATTTTTTTTATTTTATATTATTAATTTGAAATTTGAGCTGAATTTACCGATTTTCCTAAAAATCTCTAATGAGAATTAAAAAGTCACGATTATTTCTTTCCTCTCTAATGCGCAAGAAAGATATCTTTGAAAAAAATTCTGCAGAACAAAAAAAAACATTTTTCGAAAAATTATGCAGAAAGGAAAACCAAAATTTTTCCCTTCACAAATGAAAGTTTTTTCTGCAAAAACTCTGTTACAGTCTGTGACAATGTCGCGGCAATTCTGCCATGGGATGACAGGGAAAACACAAGAAATTTTTTTTCAATATTTTAGTCGCTACCCTGTTAAAATAGTTGATAGGTTGCATTTCATTTGTGTTAAAAATACGTTCCTTTCTATTTGTAAGGTGGTTACAATGTTAGTTAACATACACTTTTTTAAATGTATTTTCCTTTTCAGGGCACGTATGACGAGATGACCTATGACGAAATACAAGAAAAGCATCCTAAAGAATTTGCCGCTCGAGAGGAAAACAAGTTTAAATATCGATATCCCAGAGGAGAGGTTATTTACTTTCACTTACTTTTCCTGTATTTTCCACAACTTTCAGTTGCTTAACTTAATTACATTTTTTTGCAGTCCTATGAAGATCTTGTATCTCGACTGGAGCCGGTTATAATGGTAATTATGAATATACATATTCTTCTTGCTATTTCTTTATAAATTTATTTTTTAAAAATTAATATCGATTTATAAATTTTACTAATGGTAATTATGAATATACATATCAGGGTTGGCAAGATTTTGCTACAGGTGGAAAAAACCATGGTAAAAACCGTCCTGGCAAAAACAGGTTTTTGCCAAGCAAAGTGACAATAACTGGCAAAAACCTATATTTTCCAACACATTTTTGATACAAAATTATTCCTAAAATTGAAATATATACTATAAATATATATAATTAAAAAAAATTAACAAAATTATTATTCCATAATTAAATCATGTTGTATTAATATATCATTTTAGTAGTTTAAAACATTATTGATCAAAAAATTAGTGATTATTCTCTTTTTTCCAGTGAAATGAACTTATTTTAAATTAATATAACTATAATTTAAAACATAAAATATCTATCAACATGTGTAGTTAATTAAAATATACATCACATGTTGATAGATCATGCAGTTTTTTAAATTTGCCCAAATTCAATACTTTATTAATCATCACAATACAATTTGTGCTGTCTCAACATAGCATAACAGTACACTAGTTTTGAAACATTATTTAGAGTTATCTTATTCCAAATTTTAGAATGTACAAATGAAAAATTCAAAAACACTCTTTCAATGGCAGTACTACTAGACGGACATGAGTGTAAATGAGACATTAATTCCCAAAATTCACTAGAAATTTCACAAGAATTTAAATTGTGTGGTTTTGTTTGCATTTTGAAGTAATATTGAGAAATGAGGTGATTATCAAAATCTATCTAATAAAACATCCATCTTAGCTTTCTTATGTCTCTCTTTAAATATAGTGTAAGAGTGACATACCAAAAGTTATTATGAAGAAGTAAAAAAAATACACTTTGTTAAAAAAAACATTTATTTAAAGATTCTAAAATGAAAAGAGGTCAAAAACTTTCAATCCTTTAAAAATTATTACCCTTATATTAATTATTAATATTTTAAAAATAATTTTTTTATGTAATGTATCAAAATTATTATTCCTTATGATTGATTTAAATTTGCTTCAAGTATTTTGTAATAATATTTCAGCAATTTAAATAATTTGGTTTTTGCCAGCAAAAACTCCAACCTTGATACATATTATCCATTATACTATTTCTTAATAAATATATTTTCTAAAAAGTAATATCGATTTATAAATTTTACTAAAGATAATGATGAATATACATATTATCCTTTATGGTATTTCTTAATAAATTTATTTTTTAAAAATTAATATTGATTTATAAATTTTACGTAAAGGGTGCATAGCGTTTTCAAAAAGTGCTTGTTTTTTATTTACGTTTTTAAAAGTCCTTAAATGTGCTTTTTTTTTTCTTCAGGTTTTGTAAAAACTGCTTTACCATGTCGATTTTTACCACACATTATGTAAAAGCATGGTATTCACATTGTTCTGTTTAACCTTATCACAATTCATTCAACCGCAATTCATTTCGGAATACTGTCAGTCCATAGCATATGAGAGCACCAATCATTTCACATGTTTGATGAAATACTTGCAAGTTTGCTTGTGTGCATACTGAGCTAGGTTCGTTGAGATACTTTCATGTGCAACTCAGCTGCCTATTCTAAATTTTATGTTTCCCCCTCTGAAATCGAAACGAAAAATCTATCGATCTTTTTCTGTTGGTTAATATAATCAAAAGAAAAGTTCTTGGTCTAAAATTAGTTATTTCATCATCATATGCCGTGGTTACCAATTGGCGCCGCCTGAGAAGCCTTTTTTGTAATCCGCGAACTAAAATATATTTGTCCTCATTTTTTTTCGGACAATTTTCGTAAAAAATCTCTTTGAGTTTAAAATACTTTTCTCGTTAAAAAAACCTAATTTCTTCTTTTCTGTGAAATTTAACATACCAACGGTGCAAAAAAATTTATTTCTCAGGCTTTTTGTCCAAGAAAATATTTATTCCAATACAAAAATAATCGTGTATTTGGCTCTTTTTATTTTCGTTTTTTTTTGTATTTTGTGAATATAATTTAGCATGTGCGTATCAGAAATCATCTCGAAGAAATTCTCCGATTTAACTTTTTGAAACCACTCGTTTTGGATGAAATTATTTACATTTGTAAATTTTATATTTAAAATGTAAATACCTATTCTCTGGTGGTTGACTCTGCCATTTGACTAGTGTTTTTAATTATAGCCCCCAGCTTCTTTGAAAATTATATTGCACTTTGTTAATGTATATGGTGCTTGTTGAAAGATTTGGCTATGCACCCTTCCAGAGGTGTGTGGTAGGAATATACTACGCTATTCTATGTAAATATTAAGATATATTTTTATCTGTTGATGCATCTCTGTACAGCCATCTTGTCTCCAAAGTGAATAATAATGATAGTATACAACACATTGTTTAGGAAAACATCTTTCTGCCTTTTCAATGCATAATTGTTTGTACCTTGAAAAGGCTTTTTTAATTAATTAAGAATTATACTTTCTGATAAGGCCTGTTTATACGATGCAAGTTCTTGGACATTGAAATGGATGAAAACTTGTTTTGCTTGGATCGCTGAAATGATCACCCGAGTTCTTTGACGATAGTACAGCATGTTCTACTTTCCATCAAGTTTTTCCTCCCTTAACTAATCAGCTTCTAAAGTTTTGTGATGTCAACATCAGCTTTGTTGTCCATTTTCATGTATTTTTATCCAAATAAATTAATCTGTTAGGGTCTATTGGTGTTATTATGATTTTATTTGAATTTATTTAGTAATTTTAAATTCGTGTAAGTATGGTTTTTATAATATTGAATATGAACAATGCGTAGGTTTTCATCCGACCCATCAGTGAAGTTCAAGAACTTGGATGGCATCATCCAATTTCTTTGAGAAAGAAATTCCTCCGAGTTCTTGAATTAAAGAACCGTGTAAACAGGCCTTACTGTCAATTGATTCCTGGATTTTCATCACAAACAATTATGCATTGAAGTTGCCGGTTACAATAAAATACATAAACAAATCATAAATCTAAGCTATAGTTTGTCTACGGCAAGAACTCCCCCCGCCACAAAGTCTGTCTGCTGCTATGGAAACAAGAATAGCTAGCACATTTCAGGGAGGGTAGCTTCTCTTCACTCTTGGGCTAACACAGTAGACCGTAGAAAAAGATTACCTTTCTTTCGCCGACCCGAACCAAAAACTGTTCTAAACAGTGACCCCACACTCCTACTTGAAATAGTTATACCATAGTCACCAGCACGGGTCCAGGCGAATGACTAGGGGAATTGTTACTATAGACAAACTATAAGTAGGTATAGGTAGGTACTTTATTTGTGTTGCACTAGAGCTGCACTATAGGATAAATGACAATTATACTATAAGGATTTATGCTTTCTTTTTCAACTTTGAGATTTGCATGCGTTGTTCATTTATCCATGTGTGGATTTTAGGAGCTTGAAAGACAAGAGAATGTGTTAGTGGTTGCACATCAGGCTGTGTTGAGGTGTCTTCTTGCCTATTTTCTGGATAAGAAATCTAGTAAGTCATTCTCATTCAGTGCTGTGTTCAATACATTAGGTGAAATGGTTTAATTAAATAAAGGAAACAAGAAATATGTTTTAGTTGCGATCATGCCTGATATTATGCAAAACTTGATATTATGCAAAACCTAACAAAAATGTTTGCATGTTCTGCAGTCTTCTGGCTGCATTAAATGAGTCATAACCAGAGTTTGGCTGTTAATAAAAAATAAAATAAAAATTTCAATTTTAGTTGAGGTTTTTCCCCTTTATATTGGATTACTCATGATTTTAAGTCACTTTGTATATTTAGGGTTGCCACTACAATAGGGAAAACCTGGAAAATACAGGGAATTTAAAAATCACATAAAATACGAGGGAAATGCAGGGATTTTTGAATTTTTTTTCTTTTCAAACTGTGAAAAAAAAAAGAGAATTTTGTTTCTTATTTTCGTCTTTTAAGAAATTGTGACCACTCAAAGTGCAATCTATTGGATATTCAAGGATGCCATTTCCAGCTATACTAAACTATTTTGTTTACTGTAGCATTATTTAAGTATGTTCAGCTGTTTTTTCAAGCATTTAAAAGGAATAAATATAGTTAGCCCAATATAGCTAACACAAGAGCACAGTGATTCTTTCCTCTTAATATATTTTGTATAACATGTAACAGGGAATTTTTTTCCTTTCAAATATCAAAGTGTTGGTATAAAAAAGAAAATCAAACAGGTGTATCAAAACAGTCTTCAATTAAAGATCTGAAGGTATAATATAGGGGTTTTATTATACTTCTTCATTTGCATTGATTTAAATCACATTTATATTTTATAATACTTAGATTTCCAATTTTTGAAAGCATCAGAATATACTGAAATGTGTACCATGCCTACACTCGTGATGTTTAGTATTGTTCTCAATAGTAGTACATGGATGGTTTCGTGCGAAGAGCTCGTTCATGACACCAATGCTTGCTTTCCTCCTTGAGTGTTGTTGCTGCCATGGTGAATCCCAATGAGATTGAGAATTGGTGTCTCTTAGTTATGAAAAGTGTTTTCTTTTAATTGTTCAAATACTGTTGTTGATTATTTTACAATCAATTCAACCATTTATTGTTTTTTAACTGCTATTTTGATGGCTTTAAATATTGTGAAATAATTATCATTGTTAGAAAATGCAACATTTATTTTCTTAAAAACATGCCCCCCTTTACTAATTGCAAATTTTTAATATTTTACTTTTATTCTAGGATTCGTTTTATTATTATGCTTTTGTAGTGTGTCTAAATCAAATTTGTTTCTAAAATGGAAATAAATAGTTTTATTTATGTATTCTAGAAATTCATATTTCCTTAAAAATTTATTAAAATCAAGCTTTGGCGATGAATGCTTCTATTAAAATGTAATTCATTCTTAAAGTTGAAATGAATAGTTTTATTTTTTTCCTAAAACTGAAATAACGTAAAACTTTCAGCAACTTTTTTTGTGCTTTAGGCTACTGAAAGCAACTATTTTGTAAAAAATTTTCTGTGGCAACCCTATTTTTGAAATACCTAGAATAGTATATAGTTTTTAAAAAATTTTATGTTTCTTTTATTTTTAACTCTTATGGCACTTGTGTTATTTGTTTGTTTCAGAATGCTTCCACCAAGTAAAAGAAATCAATAAAATTTTATAAAATCAAGTGTTTGTAGCCACCCTGTAATCATTTATAGATATCATTTTACATGGTTCGTAGCATTTTTAAAAAGTGCTTAAAGGTACTTATTTTAGATTTTATTTATTTAAAAGCCCTTGAAGGTGCTTTTTTTCATTGGGTGTTTTTAAAAAGTGCTTAAGTTTCACTTTTCCAAAATGAGATTTCTTTTCTTTACCATGTCTATTTTCGCTATGTATTATGCATAAGCGTGGTTTTCATAATTCATTCTAACACAATGTATTTCGGCGTACCGTCCCATCGGTAGTGTATGAAAGCGCACATCATTTTGCTTGATGAAATACTTTTTTTAATGCTAATAGCTTTGGATAATTTCAATCAAATAAGAATAAATTTTATAATGCAATCCATTTAAGAGGCACTTGCATTTAAAAAGCTTTCTTTCTTAGGTATTTCAGTTTAAAACTTTTCATATGTTTAAGTCCCACTTCAACTCCATATCCTTGTTATTTTGAACCCAATCCAGAAGACAAAGGAAATCCTGAACTAAGTGTTGGGAGAAATGTGTCTCTGTGGAATACTTTTTAATGGAACTAACCTGTATTTGCGTTACATGGAGAGGAAAACTACGAAAACTTCTCACGGTTAGCCTGGCGGCAAGGGGACACTAACCCTTGATCTGTCTACTGCTGAGAATATTGCACAGTGGTTGATGCAAACGGGATGCATAATCCGTATCAACCAACCATCGCTGGAATTCGAAACCATTATGGCTCTTATCATAAGATTGAAATATTCAGTTTAGTTAAGTTGACTTGTTTGATGGAATACTTGCAGATCTGAACTGGGTGTGGCGAGATTCTTGCTCTCTCATTTGCAACTCTGCTGCATTGTATAAGATATTCTCAGTTTCAGGCTTCATTTTCCACCTACTGAAAAATCTCTTGATCTTTTTTTGTGGTGGCTAATGTAATCAAGAAAAGTCAGTAACTAGTTATTTTTTCATGATCATCAAAAGGAAAATTATTTTGCATTTTGTTAATGTATATAGTGCTTAAAAAGTACTAAAAAGTTTTGTTGAAAGATTTTACTAAGCAACCTATTTTATAACCTAAAAGAACATTCTGAATTATTGTTTCAGGTGAAGTTCCTTTCATAAAAGTTCCACTGCACACCATTATGAAACTCACTCGAGCTGCGTACGGTTGTGAAGTCGAAGAAATTAGGATCCCGGTTGAAGCGGTTGATGACCACCAACTTCTTTAAATCATCAAGTGCCTTTCTTAAAATCCCTTCTGTTGGAAAAAGGAATGTTACCGTGCTCTAGTCTATAAATAACAATTTTTAACCATTTTTTAAGAGATTTTAAACTTTTTTATTATGTGTAGAGTAACAAGATGTTACTTATTTGAAATTGTCAGAATCTCAGAAGCATTATAGTGCAAGAAATGAATTTTATATTTTGGTGATTCATTTCCTTATTCATTAAACACTATTTAAAATATTGTTTTATTTATGTTACATTAAGGGATGCAAAACCATTTTTCCACAAAACTAACGAGAAAAGAAAAAAAAAAAGTTGGGGGGCCAACATTATAGATTTTTCTAAGAATACAAAAAATTTAGTTGTTACTTCTTGTGGTTTAGTTACAGTCCCTGTCCAAAGTATTAGACACACTATAAGATTCTATGTAAAATATTAATTATCAGGTGATACTATACAGCTTTATTGTTTTTATGTGACTGTTTTCACTTGTTCATGTTAGCGTATCAGTGGTTAAAAGAGACGATATATAATATAAATTTGTCTATCGGATGAATTAGACGTTATATTATACAAATATAGAATATTTATTATATCAAGCATTATATTAATATATTATAATAATTTGACCAAATTATTAGACGCACTGTAGACATGTAGTGACATGATTTGCACGATTTTATAGGCAATTCTCTTATACTTTAACATACATGTAGTGGGTTTTTATTCGGGAGATTTCTTATATATTTCTTATTTGTATTTATTTTTAGCGTTTTGCATTACAATGTTAACCAACTGATACAGAAGCGTAAACAAATTGCAAACCGGTTTCATCCGAGTAAAAACAATAAAGCTGTATAGTAACACCTGATAATTTTAAATAGAATCTTATAGTGCGTCTAATGATATGGCCAAGGACTGTGAATTGTTTTAAATTCGTAATCTGTCAAAATTAAATATTTTATTCGGAAAGGCATATAAATTCATAATCAAAACAATTATTCATGATTCTATTTTATCGGAGTGATACAGAATTATTTGTGATTCCAAAACATCTGTAATTAATTATAGATATCTTCAGGATCTGTTGTGTCCTCACTAACAAAGAAGAGAAAAAACATTTTGTTAAATAGTTTTAAACACATTACATTGAATTTGAAATAAAAATGAATATAAAAAAATATTACCTGTCTCCTCCTCTAATACCTCCCTTTTTTTAACCCCTTGCACTAAGCTGAAATTAGAAACAAGCCGTGCCTAACTTATGCACCCGAATGTTCGCGAAAAGAGCCTAAGACAAGAGACAGAGGATAAGAGATTAGAAGACAAGGTATAAAATTCTTATAAAGAGCCCATTCAGACATTCTTGTTTAGCCCAAGGTTAAGTACAGACCGTAATGTTCATCAGGGCGCACCTGCAAAGTCATGAATTTCGGTATTGAACAAAATCGGTCATGAAATGCAATGATTTTAACTTTTTTTTATTTTTAAAAATCATAGAAAGCCAATGATTCAGGTCGCTGAAAAATCTAATTTTTAAAATTGAATTTACCCCCCCCCCTCCCCAATTTCATAGTGTTCCGAATATCTGAATTCGAAACAAAATCCCCACTCACAGTCTTATTTTATTAAAATATAAAATGTTTTTATCATGTTTTTTCAAAAAATGAATGAAAGAATTATCTTTTAAACATCTGTGATTTCAGATTTTTTCAAAATGTATTTATTATTTACTTTTATTTTACCAATTTAAGATTCTAGCTGAAGCAAGACAGTCATTTCCGATTTGTCTTTTTTAAATTCTGAAATGAGAACAGAAAAATCAGGAGTAATACTTCATTTTCCGATAAACAAGAAAAGTATCTTTAGAATGTAATTCTGCGAGGAAAAAAAAAGAAGAAAAACAATATTTGCTTTTGTATTTTTTTCAGCTATTTAATTGCTTCAACTCTTTCTTTAATAAATATGAAGATGCAGAGTATAACAGTTTTGGTTATACCAATCATTTCAATTAATTTTATTATAATACCTTTTAAAACTTATTGTTGCGTTTTTGTCGGAGAAAATAGTCATGAAAAATTCTTGTCTAAATCTAAAATCTGTTCATGTTTGGCCCGACATGTCGACTACAAGCCTGACTCATGATATTCAAATTTGGCCTAAAATTTTCATCGCGAGTCAGTCTCTTGAAAATAGTGCAAGGAATTAATTAATTTGAATGGTGACACAACCCACCCTATTTGTTTAGGGTTTACGTCAAGATTACATCAAGATCATACAACTGGATTGAAACATGATTACAACTTCAATAAAAGATCGCCACAAGAAACAATGATACAAATGCGGTCAAACAAACAAATTATATAAAATAGGTCAAAGGACCCTTATAGTGTTAGCTGATTATAGGGTAGGAGGTCCAAGGACCCTTATATCTACCCTCCACTTCCACACATTATATAACATGGCAGATAAAAACAATAATTAATACAAATTATTGATCTACAGAAAATGTACAATCAATAGAAATAAAAGTTAGAGTTACCTAAGGGGGCAAGCAGACAGTCAAAAGACCATAGTAATTAAATCACAATGTAATAAAGTCGAACACAAAGAAGTTAAAATTACAGAGAAGGTATGCACCTTCGTAATGGAATAAAAGCAGGTAAAACCAAAATAAAAATTGTAAACAGTTGACAGTGATAAAAACCCCCCATGAAAGCGTAAAATCAAGCCCCAGTAGAAAAGATGAATGAAAAAATTAAGTAAAACATTAAGTTAAAGGCCAATGAACTGCTTGAGACACCCAAGAAGTAGGAAGCGCAGGTTCCGGGTCTTATTGTCTGTCTCCAAATACATCTTCCAGTGTTTGTTTAATAATAGAGATGATAATTTTTCTGCGGGCCAAGTTGGCAAGACATTGGTGTTGATTAAAATTAGTAAAGTTATTGTCACGAAGTGTCCGGAATCGGGAACAACTAAAAATTAAATGATCGATTGTCTGTTGTTCCCCGCAGTAATTGCATTGAATGTTTTTATTAAAAAGTCTATTTTGATGTTCTCCGAACACTCCATGACCCGTTAAAAATTGGTTAAAATAAAAACTTGCCTGCAGTCTATTTAGTTTTGGATCCTTGTAGAATTTAAAAGTTTGCCTGCCCTTCCCGCTTCCAGCGACTCATATTGTGTGATTTGACCACGGTTTTGATTTGGGCATTGGAGCTGGGGACTTCAATTGAGATGTTGCAGTCACTCGTGGCGTCTTTTGCTGCCCGATCCGCCTCCTCGTTGCCTTGAATGCCCACATGGGCTTTGACCCAATTGCAATCAATGTTTCCATGCCAAAGAAGTTTTATCTCTTCCACAAGTTCTGAAATAGGCTTTGGATTGTTTAGTGCTTGCAACGAGGACAGCGAATCGGAGTAAATGGTTGCCCTAGGATAATCCATGTCAGAGAGCCATGAAATTGCCTTTTTAATTGCCACGAGCTCTGCAACATAAACGCTAGAGTTATTGGAGAGTCTGATGGAGGCCACCTCAATAGTCTCACCATCCAGTTTCGCAATCATGCCAGAGCCTGTTCTATATTCCTTATCTTTAGTATTTGGGTTGGCGACCTCCATCTTCGAACCATCAGTAAAAATTTCAAGTCCCGTATTGGTTGGTAGAGACTTACCGTAGGGCACAGAACGAAAAGTGAATGGGTGAAGCCTAGATGGAGGACAGTCAGGACGTGCAGCCTGTAAAACAGCCCTAATATTCGAGTCAAAGTCTTCCAGTCGCCACTGCCACCTAAGTCGTTTGACACAAATATCATTAATTACTTTAAGGTGAAGAGGCTCCTTCCCCGCCAGTATCTGGAGGGCCTCTGTGCTGGTAGTTACATAAGCTAGATGGTTTTAAGTATTTTTGGCTTAAGTTCCCAGGTCGCCCTGGCCACCCTTTTAATTAGATTGTTAAAGTTTCAAGGGGTTAATTAATGTCATTTTTATAGCAAGAATAATAATTTCACTTAAAATAATATATATATTTTTAAATGAATGTACATAGTTAAATAATTTTGTAATCAAATATTTGAAGATAGAAACTAAAATTGAAAAAGAAATGATAATAAATTGTTGCTGCTTATTCCAACTGATGTGGCAGGGGTGCCACCACACAGGCGACTAAAATGCAACTATTTTCGCATGAGGCAGCAATGCCAACTTTTCATGCTTGGAAGGCTAAAAAAAGCAACTATTTTCAGGAAAAGGAGACTTTTCTGTATTCCTAGTGATGTTATTTTAGCATACATTGGGTTGAAAACTTGCGGGACCTTCTGAACACACTAAATATTATTTTTGAAAAATAAAAAAGTTTGAAATGCAAATTCGAGTCATAACTTTTTAATGCTTTCAATTTGCTACATTGTAAGTCTCCCTTTCAATGGTTACGATGCGTGAATTCCAAATTTGAGTAATCACTTTTCACAATAGATAGTTATAAATTTAGAGCTAGATGTATAAAAATCATCTTATTTGTATAAGAGAATAAGTCATTTAATAAAATTTTGTTCTTATTTAGGCAACTATTTTCATAGTTTTTGGCTACTACTATTTTCATGCTACTAAAAGCAACTAGTATTTTGTTTCCGTGGCAACCCTGATCTAGCCAATAGGTTGGATCAGCTCTGTATATGATGAACGTTTAGGTAAAGTATGCAACATCCTTGTAAGTGCTTCAGTTTGAGGAGATAGTTTAATTATATACCTTGTGCAACTGCTTCCCACCTCAATTTCCTCACAGAAGTATGATTTTGTTTCATTTTTTTTAGCTCAATATAATGAAATGGAAGTGTCAGGGACTGTTGTCAAAAAATAACAAATTGACCTCAAATAAAACTCAAAAGACTTTGAATCAAATGATTAAGAAAACTTATACGTTTAATAAAAGAGAAGATTTATTAACTCAACAACAAAATCACAGCATCGCCATTCCGTAGAAAATTCCATTCCCAGATAGCAAAATAAGGTTTACTTTCACTCTGCAAAAACCTTATCATGTAAACCTAAATACGTTTTTTTTTTTTTTTAAATTTTTTTATGCGGTTTACGTGCAAACCTTTTAATCTTAAAACGTGATCTGTGACAATCTGCTCTATTCTACGCACATTACATTTATCCGAAACGTTGGAAAACAACTTTCTATATAAAAACGTGAAAATCGAGGTTGTCTTAGGGTTTTCGAGGGTGAAAAAAGTTAGTCTCAAGGTGAAAATAATTTAAATCTAGGTCATTATAAGGTTTTTTATAGCAAAGTCTTGTATGCTCAGCTAACATCCACCTTGTCATGAAAGTTTAATGGACAATGCAATTCGATTCCCCTCTAGTGTGACGTCAGCTAAAACGTCATTATGGACCTGAGTGACAATACTTTAAAAAAAAAATCATTAAAAAAAATTGCTTTAATTCTTTTAAGTTGGAAAAGTTTGAAACTGCACTATTTTTGCTTTATGGAAAAAAGGTTTTTAGTAAAAACATTTTCGTGATAATACAAAGAAAATGTCGACAATTCTAACTGACATATAATAAGTAAATTATTTTACAAAAGATACCGAGGCGCTTAAGCACATAATATCCTGCAACTGTGTTTCAGAATTATCAAAAGAAGAAAGGTGCTTGTCTAGGAAACATACTTGAAAACCTACAGAGGAATTTAAACAAGATTTCAATGTTAAATTTTATGATTACATTCATGTGCTCAGTTGTAAAAACTACATAAGTGACAACTGATGTTGTGTAAAACGGCTTGAAGGCTACTATTTTCTTTACCTTGCTAATATCAACAACGCTAAAATAAAATTTTAGATAACTGATAAATTTTTTTTTTTTTTTTTTTTATAAACGTCGTTGAACAGCCGGAAAATTTTAGACTACTAATGTTCAACTCCGTACCCTTGTTATTTTGAATCCAATCCAGAAGACAAGGGAACTCTTGGATCGAGTATTTGGAGAAATTCTCCTTCGATGAGGACGTTTTGATGGAACTAATCCGCATTTGCGTTACATGAAAAGGAAAACATCCCACGGTTATTCCCCCCCCCTTTCCTCCAGACGTGGACACGTACCTAGGTTTGCAAAATCCTTACCCGTATAGTCCACGTCTGGCTACCAGTCCAGCTCTCCACAACCCTGGGAGCGAGCCTGATCAGCGCGTAACACGACAAGGGGGCTCTTGACCCATGATCTGTCTACCACTTAGGATATTTTACATCAGCACTGTGGTCGGTGCAAGCCGGATGCGGAATTTGTATCGACCGGCCATCGTTGGGATTCGAACCCGGTTCACCCATAGCCACCGAGAGTCAAAGTGGTATATTTAGATTTGCATTAAGAGAAAACTGTAATAAATAGTTCAAACTTTTGAACGACGTAATATATTTTTGCTTTAGCTAATTTAATAGCTCATATTTTTTTTTAAGTGGTGAATTTTTAGCTTTTTAAGTTATTTATAAAGTTATAACTCAATAAAATAAACATGTAGGACTGCTTGATGCTTTTCAATAGAAATGAAGAAATGAAATTCAATAAGAAATTTTTTAATTTTAAAATCTTGATTCAACATAACTATTTCATCAAAAGAATAAACCTTATTTAAGTGTATAATTTATTATTTTCTAATATGTAATTAAATAGCAGATTTAATCATATATTTGAAAATAAGAAATGATACATAAGGAAACGGATACGAGACAAATATCATGTGAGGAAAAAGACACAGAAAGAAATAATAGTTTTTTTTTGGCACATTCATAAAATCTTTATTTTAAAATACGTTCTAAAGAATTCTTTCAGAATCTTCATTCAAATTCCAAGTGGAAATAATATAAACATAAATACTGCAATTATTTACAAGTAAATGACGCATATAATATTCAAATTGTACAAAATAATTTTGCTAAGTAATAATTATAAAGTAATAATAATAAAAAAAATTATAAGTAATTTGGCAAAGTATTTCGATCATTAAGATTGTAAAACGTTGAGTATTTATTTACTATAAAAAAATAAAGTATTTTCAAATGTTTTTCTAACATATAATAAAATCATTGATGACAATCTTTCTTATAAGATTTGTTAAAAAAATATCCCAAAATAGAGATTCCTCTAGGAAAATATTAATATAATATAGTATTATTAGTATAATATTCTGAGCAGAAATTGTTCACTAATTAAAAAAAATTACTCACTGAAAAGGCAAGAAAATATTGAATATTATTTATGAACTGCATTTGAAATTGTCTACAAGTTTTTGTTAAATCGTAATTTAAAAATATATATACAGTAAAACCTGTCTATAACGATACTGTAGGGACCTAAATAAAATATTGTTATAGGCAGGTTATCGTTATAGACAGGTCTGAAATTTAAAAGTATACGTTTAAAACTAATGATAAATTAAACTTCTTTTATAGGCTCCAAATGAAAATTTTACTTAGAATTATGAAACAGCACACAAGAAAAATTTACTTACAATTTTATGAATCAAAACAGAAATTATTTAAAAAAATAATCGGTTAGTTTTGCTTGCTTATTTTTGGAAGAAATTGCCATTTCCATGCACATAGATTTCAGTCCATCTAATGAATTCAAATGAACATCAGTTACATTTGGTAATGTTGCAACAAAATTTTGCAAAGTGTTAATTAGCAATATGGCATTCTCGGGTGAAATTTGAGTCCTGTTTTGAGAACAGGACTCAAATCTTCAGCTGCTTCTTCCTCATCACTTTGACCACCCAGGATAACTTCTGCTAAAATCTCTTCATCACTTGCACCACTGAAAACCAACACATCATTATCTAAATTTAAAAATTCATCTACGTTAAATAGAAATGATGTATTAGATGATCTTTGGAAATCACTGACAATCGAATTTAAGCCTGCCACACATTTTTCTTCATCATCAGTGATTTCAGTAAGCTCAGTTTCTGCGTTTCCGTTGCTTTTATCCTCAAAGAAAGAAGCTTTCTTCCAACAATTTTGGGTGGTGGATTGTGTCCAATCACATGCATTTTTTACATCAACTGCATAAGGATTTGGGAGTTTATTATCCAGATTATAAACAACGTTCTGAACTAATCTTTTTCGATAGTATCCTTTGAAACATTTTATTATTCCCAAATCTAATGGCTGTAGAATCGACGTGCAATTTGGGGGGAAATAAAACAATTTTATATTTTTCAAACTTGGAGGATTGTTGTGAGGAGTGCAGTTGTCAACTAAGAGAGCTATTTTTTTCTTCTTTCTTTTCATCTCCTTATCCACATCAAGCAGCCAGTTGTTAAATATTTCTTCTGTCATCCAGGCTCTTTTGTTTGCCTTGTAGTCAACTGGTAAACTTTTCACATTCTTAAAACATCTAGGTTTAGCGTATTTGTCTATAACGAACGGCTTCAGTTTATCGGTTCCAATACTGTTTGCACAAAGTAGAACAGTTAACCTCTGTTTTGATTTTTTACCGCCTTTACAATTTTCTCCCTTAAATGCCATTGTTTTATCTGGCATGAGCTGATAAAATAAGCTAGTTTCATCAGCATTGTACACGTTTTCTGGAGAATAAGTTTTTTCAATAGTCTCCTTTTCTCGTTACTTCCAGGATGCAACATCATTGACTGAAGCTGACTTTTCTTCACCTGAGATGGTTTTAAAAACAATACCACTCGAAATGATGTAATCCACCCATTGCTGGCTTTTAACTCGTTGTTGCCTAGCAAAGACGCAAATGTTCTTGCTTTTTCTGCAATCATTGGACCACTAATTGGCACATTTTGTTGTCTCATTTCGTGGAACCATCTTAGGGTAGCTTTGTCTACTTAGGGTAGCTTTGTCTAAAAGGGGATTTTTTTCTCAGAAACAACGAAAAAATATTACATACAAAGGAGATGGAAAAAAAAAAACATTTTGTTATCTCACATTTAGGCTGGATGGGGAGTCGTTTTCCAACGGTAGAAAAATCGGAATAGAACTATCAATTATCAAAAGAGGAAAAATTACCGTTGTAGACATGTTTAACTGAAAAGTGGTTATCGCTATAAACAGGTTAAAAATACATTGAGTAAATAGGAATTTCACCGGGACCGCAAGGAAATATCGCTATAGACAGGTTTATCGTTATAGACAGTATCGTTATACACAGGTTTCACTGTATATATAAAAGCATTTATTAAAATTATTTTTTCTGTCACTCCATAAGATACATCTCATTAATTAATATATTTTATATAAGATACATTTCAATGAATATTCTTATGAATATGCAATGCTTATTTATCTATTAGATAGAACAATTTCTACGGTTATGTGCAAAACCGAATATATATAATATCGAATGCACGCATGTAACATGCTTTAAAAAGTTTAATAATTTTTAAAACGCACTATTTTATGAAGTAGATAAGGCTGATTCTAAAAAAAATTATTACTTTAACAGAACTCGGATTCAAATAACATGCAAACACCAAAAAACCATGCAGGTAATAAATATTTCGTTTTTCCTTTAAAAATAACTGCCTTTTTGTCAAAAAATGCACATTGATTTATAAAAATTGTAGACAGAGAGATAAATATTTTTCAGAGTGTTATTCGAAAATTTTATTCAAGCAATAAATTATTTTTCAACACTTTTGACAATCTTTGGTTAATGTGACGCATTAAAATTAAATTTTTACCATATTTAATAACAAATTATAAAATAGTAAAAAAAAATATTATTTAAGGTATCAGCATAAGATAACACAAAAACAATTCGTCTGTATTCGAAAGATTCATACCATATGAAGCATGAACAACAGTTTCATTAATATTCATTTAAATAATAACATACAAAAATTAAAATGGCTAACAATGAATTAAATTCCTTTTTTATTAATATGATTTAATGTTTCGGAGTTTTTTTGCTTAAAATATGAATATTTATGAAATTTTACTCATATGATCGTAAGCTATCGTTAAGAATAAATAAACTTTAAATGCCTAAAACATTGTTATTAATTTTTCTTTCTTTTAAAAGTATAACTAAAGCTTTTTTACTAGTTTTTTTAAATAATAAAAATTTTAACTATTTAAGGACATCTGATATTTGTTTATATGTACATTTAAACAGGACAAATGATGTTTAAATTTGTTTTATTTCTCGTCTAGTTTTACAAAAGTACTAATGTTTTGCTAGTTTCATATTCTAATGTTCGCTGACAATAAACAATACCTAAAGCAATGTAATTCTTAAATACAACTTATTTCATTATTTATTAATTTATTTAACTCATTTCATTATTAAAAAGCTTATTATTAAGTCTGCAAAATCGAATCTTAAAACATGAAAGATAACACTTACTCGACTATTAGCGGTTATTTGATGACTGTCTCGCTTGATGGAATTAATCCATATTTTTTTTTTAAATTTCCTCACTTTTCGGAAACCTAAATACTGATACTTTAGGCCCATTTTTGTAGTTCCCTTTACATATTGGAACTACACACGCATATGGCATTGTTAAAAGCTGTAAACTAATGCAACATATATATATATTAAATCGTTTAAAACGACACATCTGACGGAGACTGCTATTCAGTGAAGGACAAATATTTGAAATTGGCGGCTAATTACGTATCACCACGTGACTTAACTAAAAGACCTCATTTATCGGTGGCTATGGTTCACCTCTTTGGAAGGCTCTATCCCCTGAGCCATCACGGCTCTGATAAAAAATATTGACTTTTTTAAAAAAAAGAAGAAAAAAAATGTAGCTTTTTAAGCAAAAATGCCAAATGGACAAAAATCTCATTTTTGAATTTTCTCCGTATAGGTTGATTTTTTTTTATTGTACGGTAGTACAGGTTGAAATAACCTTTGTTAGACAAATTTATAGTAATTAAAGAAAAAGTGCCTTCTCTTATTATAACTTCAGAATTACTCCAATTCAGAAGGAAGAACAGTTTTAGCTTATTTCTAAAAAAACGCAATATATATATATATATATATGTATATATATATATATATATATATATATATATATATATATATATATATATATATATATATATACAAATTACAAGTTCAAAATGCTAATTTTTCAGCAAAATGACTTCATTATTGTTAATCTTAACTTAATCGTCCATTGCATTGCCGTTGAAAGCCTAATGATTTGTCTAAAATTACAAGCAACAAATAATTAAAAAAAATTAAATTATTATATTTAGTTGTTTTGGCTGCCTTACAAAGTACATTCAGTCAGTACCATTTTTACACATGAGCAGTATCTTACTTTTTATTGTATTAACAAAAAAGCTAACAACATTCCATTGAAAATTAAATATATTTCCTTGTATAAAGTGAGCATTTTTTCTACAAATAGGGATTGATTATCATGCAAACACCCATAATTGGAATAGTTTATCACCAGGAAAACTAAAAAAAGGCAACCGAAATTTATTTTTCTTGGTTCCAAATGAAAATTCACAAATTAAATCAAACTAATTTTTTTCAAAAACCTTTTGAACAATAATTTTTTTTTTAATAATTATTTTTTTAATTTAAAAAAAAATTTAATTTTGGAGTTACTTGCTGAAGTGAATTTGCATCACTTTAAAACAAACATAAGTATGCTATTTTAAAATGTTTACATATCATTTGCGCTCCTGAAAAAATATCTATGAAACATATTAATGTGTCATAATGTTTCTAAAAGTGCTTGATCACAAATAACTCAGTTTAGTTTTTACAATGAGTTGAAGTAAGAATTTAAAGAGTTTAGAATTACAGAACACTACGGCACGGCAATTTTTAAACTGGTTATGGTTGATGTGCATTAAAAGATGTTTTAATATAGATGTTTTTTGTTAAGATTAACAAAATAATTCATACCTTTTGAATTTTTTTATTATTTTTTTATTTGTTATATCTTTATGTTTATTTAATTTAATTATTTTAAGTAACTTCCATTGTCTTTATAGTTATTTTATTATTTGAGAATAACAACTGGTTAGCATCTAAAAAACATTTTAAACTATGCATAGTTTAAAAAATGCTTTATTTGAGTTTCTGAAGTAATCAAAATGTGTTTAATTTTCTTAAAATGAATGCATCCTATCTCAAAAATAATTTATTTTTATGTAAGTGAAGGTTTTTTAGTTCATTTTTAAACATTATGACATGTTATAGAGACCCAAAACATGTCCTCAGGGGCCCTGCACACTATTAAAGGGACGCCTAGAGGGCCTTAAGTAAAAGAGTGTGGACAAGGGAGAAACGATTCCTGATTGGTGGAAAGAAAAACTTTACCGCTGGAGGCGAGAGTGGAAAATTCGCCATTGGAATAACATGGAGTGAAAATTATCTGCCTCAAAAAATTTATATTCTGTATTAATAAAGGTATGTAATAAGTTCATTACTTACTTTTTTTTTCAATAAGAAACTTCACAGTTACAGTAAATTTAAAAATTATGGCTGAAAATTTGGATACTTATTAGTTAGTTGAATTTATCCTTATTATTACTTACTTGCGTGCATATAAAGTTTTGTTTATCTCATTGTAAAGAGAACAAGGTGATGAAATAACTAATGATTACTTAAGAATAAATGTATTTACATTTAATAAACATAATTTATATCTAAATTACTAATACATTTTAAGATTTGCGCATTTTTTTATCAAAACTTCAGAAGTGCAGAGTTTGGCGATATTACTTTGAAATATTGACGCGTTACAATGTTCGCCAAGTAGCATTTGTTTACTTTTCGTTACCAATTTGATAAAATGCTAGTTTGTTTTAAATTTCAACTAATTATCGAAATTTTTGTTTACAATTTGTTGAAAAAAGCAATACCTTTTAAAGTGAATATGCGATAATTTTTTCCTGGCAAAGTAATAAATAATAATAAATTTTGTGATTTGTTTAATTAATTATTATTTCTGAAATGAATAACATAATCATTATTAATTTTTATATTTTATTTATGGCATTTATTTAAACCTGAAGTCTTTTTTTTTTCATTGACGTTAATTTTTTAACAATGTGAGATGCTAATTTTTCTAACAATGTTTCTTAAAAAATCTGTAATATCATGTGCTTTCCAATCATAAAGTTTATATTATTGATACTTTATTATTTTCTCTTAGGCAAATGGATAGAGTTAAATAGTCAATTATATTCATTTAGGATTGAAATAACTTCCATATATTATTTCATATTCTTTTTATATGAAATAATATATTAAAGTTTTATATTTTTGCTTATAAAAAATTTATTGCCTTAGTATAAATTTTAAATATATCGATTTATTTAATTATTTATTTATTCTTTTATTAGCAAAATGCCTGGATGTTCTGCATATGAATGCAGTAATAGGTCTGAACAAGGGTATAAATTAAAAGTTTTTCCCAAGGAGTTCCAAAGTTTTTGTAAATAATGTAAATACCTTGTGCTGTTTGTTTAAAATGTTATTAAACTTTGATTTTAATGATATAATTTCACTTCATAAGTATCAATCTTGTAGCTCGTTATTTCAAAGAATGTGTAATTACGAGCAATTAGGCTTGCACACTATGTAATAAAGTTTACAAGAATAAAAATTTGTGTTGATTTTTTTTTTCACTTATAAATTTGAAGCTTCATCATAGAAGAATAGAAGGTAATGTTTTATAAGATAAAGTAAGTTATCATTTATTAAAATATATTAATGTCTTTTTTGTCATGAAAAACCCAGATGAAAATATCGCTAAATAATTTTTGTAAAAAAATATATTCTTTATTTTATATTTAAAGAAACATTTCATAAAAAAAGACTATGGTATCGAATTGCTTTACAGTTCAATTATTTTGAAATAATAAAATGCAATTAGGCTATCAAAACAAGATCATTGCAATTGGGAATAAAATTTAAAAAAAAAAAAAATAATTATTATGATACAAGCTTTTGAAAATAGAGAAAATCGTATTATGTGTTATATTTGATATTAACCCTACAATACAGATTGCAGTGATCTATTAAATTTAAATTTTTAAACTAATGCAGTTAACAGGTTATAGATCTGTCTTTTCCTTAAAATGCTTAACTTTGATTTCTAATTGAGTTGTAAAATAACTTTTTCTTCACTCAAATAGAAAAAATGACCTAACATTATATTTTGTAGAATTTATTTTTAAAAACATTTGATCGATAGTTATAAAAGGAGATATCTTTTGATAAATTTTACTTATTTTAGCATGGTTATAAACTTAGTTGAAGTGTGAAATTTGAAATACCAAAGTGGAATCCTCGCTTTCTTTTTATCTAAATAAATCAAAACAATATTTTTTTTATCTGAATATATTTTCCAAATACAAAGATGTTTAAAAATACTTTTTTTCAGATTAAGGTTCCTATGCTCCATAAATTATATCTCTTAACTTTTTAATTAAATGTGTTTTTATTATTAAAATTTGATGCATGACATTAATAATGCATTATCCATTTTGTATTACAACTCAGTTCAATTCTTCACACGCTGTATTTTTTTCCCTCTGAAATGTTTCAATGCAAAACGAAAGTAAATTAAAACAAAAATATTTATCTCTTCTATGTTTTTAATTCTCCAAAATTTATTTTTGCATAAAAAAAGTCAGAAAACTGCAATGTTAAACTATTTGTCAGTATTTATGAAGCCATTGTTAAAATTTAAGGTCTAATTTTTTTTCTATTAATAAGAATTAGAAGTTTTATAAAATTTATTTTATCTTGTATCATTTATACAGAAAAGTAGAAAAAGGGGTGTATAATATACGTTTATGATACCTTCAAATTAATTTTTCACACTTTGTTTTGATCAAAATTTAAAATGTTGAAAGTCCTTCAGAATAACACCAAATGAGCGAGTGGTGCCAATTTCGGTGTCTCACCTGGCAACCACCTTGGACAAAAATATGATGGCAGCGCATGCGCTCTTGGGTATCGTCATCACCCTAATTATCTTTTTCCTTCGTTGTTTATTTAAAAGAAAGAAAAATTAAGTTCAGGCAAATCTAGAGTAAGTTTCAATTACTGAAAAAAATACATATTAAAATGCAAACAAATTATTAGAAGAAAACTTCTCCGTTTGATCATCTCATCATTTATTTTCATTTGTATATTTTGAAAATTTTCTTTTCAGTATTTAAAACTTACTCTAGGTTTGTCTGAACAATGTCTACAATGAAAGAGAATTTGCTACGAAAATTTTCTTCCGGTGTCTTCTTAAGACGACCCTGTATTATCCCAAAAAGCATGTAACCTTGTGGTCGGAATTTAGTGTCACGAAAATGTTTGCACTAAAAATCTTTTTTTTTTTTTTTTCAATAAAACAAAAATATTGCAACATTTCATCCTAAAATTGTTGAAAATTATATTTAAAGCTTTTTTTTTTTTTTTGAAGTGTTGTCACTTAGGTCAATCATGACGTTTTAGTTGACGCCACGTTAACGATAGAATCAAATTGCATTGTCCATTAAAATTTCATGACAAGGTTGATTTTAGCCGAGCATATAAGACGTTGCGAAAAGAAACCTTATAATCACCTAGATTTAAGATTATTTTCACCTTGAGATTAGCTTTATTCAAGGATTTTTTCATGTTCGAAAACCCTAAGTCAACCTCGACTTACGGTTTTCATATAGAAGGTTGTTTTGGATGAGGGTAATGTGCGCAGCAGATTGTCACAGATCTCGTTTTAGGTTCACACGTAAACCGCTTAACAAACCTTTACATTAAAAGGCTTTTGCTGATTGAAAATAAACCTTATTTTGGGTCTTAATGAAAAGCCATAGTTACATTTTAACATCATCATAATAGTCTTGGCCAGGAGGTCTCTTATACCTGCTTATGTATTCCAAGCCATGTGAGCCCTGTGAATGATAATCTTCCAAGTAATGCAGCGTCAGAAGGTCGGGACGAAATCTCATGAGAAAGTAGACCCAGGGCTTTACAATCATTGGGAGATTGAATTTCGCAGCATTTTCTTTCTCCAGTACTTCTACTTCCACTTCGATCCGAGTGTAGTAGGTGGGATGGCATTCGAATGCATCCATATGGGAAAGCATCTTCTGATCTACCAAAAATATTTCTCCGAAAATATTCTGAAAGATATTTCAGATAATCAAAATAACAAAATATTTCTCCGAAGATACTCTGAAATATATTTCAGATAATCAAAATAACAACAGACATGAGTAAAGGGTAATTATCCTACTACTGAAATGCTACTTTTTTTTTTTTCCTTTTTGTGGAAAAAAATCTATGGTAACCATTCTGCAAAAGAATTTGCAAGCTACAGGTCGCCTGAATTTTCAAAGTCCCTTTTTACTAAAAGCCACCCTGGCAACAAAATAAATTGGACCAACCCTTGTAACAATTTTACCTTGGTCCCAGTTGGGTTCAAAATTGGCTCGATATGGGGTCCTATAAGCAGGGCCCGACATAGACTAATTGGGGCTCGGGGCAAAAAATTCTTTGGAGGCCCCCCTCTGCTGCACTATTTCAACAATGAAGAACATAACTTTATTTAAATAGCTAACTCTTAGGTATTTAAATTTTTCACCTCATCATTAATAACAATAAAATTGACTAGAACCTAAAGTCCCCCCTCCCCCTCCAATGGTTAGACGAAATAGCATTCTGTCTTTTCTTTTGATTTTCTTACAATTCTATGTCCATCATGCCAAATGCAATTTTCTGATTGTTAACTTTCTCAACTAGAAGTATATCGCATTTTGCGAAATGTAAAAATTAAGACTTTTGATTGATCAAATTTTTCCATTACAGTGGTGAAATTTAAGCTGAATTCCGCCCTAGAAAGCCATGGATTTACGAAATATAGATTGTGTTCATACGATAGATTAATGAAGAAGCTAACATAAAACTGACAGATTTTACACTGTACTGATATATTGTTTTAAAAAAATAGTTCATTAAAGAAGGAAATGTAAAATAAACTCTCTATTCGGTTTGGGGGCCCCTTAGATATTGGGGCCCGGGGCAGCTGCCCCGTATGCCCCTGCCTTAGTCAGGCTCTGCCTATAAGAACAGACCTTCGAGGATGACTTTTTGATGGAACTAACCTGCATTTGCGTTACATGGAGAGAAAAACTTCCCATGGCCATGGTTAACCTGGCGGCAAGGGGACTCTGTGGGCCCAACTCAAAAATTCTGATAATTTTTTAAGTAAAATCATTCATGACGCATTTCAAAAAATGAACGTCTTTATAAATTCAAATCATTGGATATCTTCAAAACATGCAATTCTAAATAAATTATATGCAGCATAATTTAAATGAATATATAAGTTTACTCTTATCTCTAATCACATTTACTAGAAAAAAAAAAAATGAAAGAGATGCCAAGTATAAATTCAAGTTCAAATAGTTTTAAATAATTTGTATTCATAAATGTGATCGATGATTTCTTGAAATTTCTAGACCTTGGATTTCCGGATCGCGGTTAGTAAAAAATCAGAATTTTTTCCGGAGCACAATCATCTTTGTGGGCAGTGCGAGCCGGATGCCATCGCTGGGATTCGAACCCTGTTCCTCTCATTGCAAGGCTCTATCCTCTGAGCCATCACGGCACTTGTAGTTGTACTGATCTTGTAAAAACATTTCCACAACAGCACCTTTGAATTCCATCTATTCGAATGTTTACCCGTGGCAAGAGAAACAACAATTTTACCTTAGCTCCAGTTGGGTTCAAAATTGACACGATATGGGGATCCTATAAGAGCCATACTAGAATGTCCAGATTGGATCCTTTATAGGAACGATACTGACTTACATACTGCTAATATAGGGCCTATAGTGGCTGAATATAAATTCTATATAAGGTTATAAATTGGCTGTAAAATATCGCGCGACTATTCTATGTAGGGGCAATATCGGAAAAAGTCGGCCAGTAATCAAGTTGAATCTTGGCTCAAAGTGCCTTTATTCTACTGATAATATAGAATTTTCCGATATTTTACAGCTACTCTACAACCATTATCGGTCACCCGATGTTTTCCATCAATGTTAGTTCAATCAATGTAAGTTCTATATTGGCCATTCTCGTACCGATATTCTAGACATTCCAATATGACAATTTTAAATTCAACCGGGTCTAAGGTAAAATTGTTGCCTCGGTTAAACATTCAAAGGCATGTTGTGGAAATATTTTTAAAAATGCATGCAAGTATAAAAGCATTACAAGTGTAAGAGCTGTGGTGGCTCAGGGGATAGAGCGTTCGCCTTCCTATGAGAGGTACCGAGTTCGAATCCCAACGATGGCTGATCGATACGAATTCCACATCCGGCTTGCACCAACCACAGTGCTGATGTAAAATATCCTCAGTGGTAGACGGATCATGGGTTAGTGTACCCTTGCCGTCAGGCTAACCATGAGAGGTTCTCGTGGTTTCCATATAACACAAATGCAGGTTAGTTCCATCAAAAAGTTCTCCACGAAGGCAAATTTCTCCCAATACTTGATCCAGATGTATCCTTGTCTTCTGGATTGGGTTCCAAATGACAAGGTTACGGAGTTAAGCGTGGGTAGTCGTAAACCCAAAATTGAGTCGACTCTTCAACGACGGTTACATAAAACTACAAGTGTCAGATTTTTTTTAAGCAAGCACTGTAAAACATCTCAAAAACTATCAGTACCAGGACCTACTTTTAGGTGCTAGGGAAAATTCACCAATTTTATACGTTTTTTAATGTTTTATTGTGAATTTGTACTATTTATTATGAAAATAAAATAAAATGTTCATAAAAATGAAAAATACAATAATTAGTTTTTGTATTTCGTTACTAAACAAAAAAAAAGTTTCTTGATTTAAATATTCAACGCAATTTGTGAACACATTTTTTGTTGCACTTACTTGATCTTGACAAATTCGGGTGAGGGAATTTCATATCTGTAATAAGTTTTGCACCTAAATCTACAGATCTTTTTTTTTTTTTTTTTTAAACGAAATGTTATTTTTAGTCTTTTTTTTTAATGTACAAGTTTAAAAACGTTATATATACATATCAGAGGATCTCGTAAATGTTGTGTACTCCTAGGGAAGTGAGAATACAACATCGGGATTAAAATAGCATATGTCCATAAATGTTGACATACGCGGCTAGAGACACTTTCCCTATATAAAACACATGAAGGTACAGTTCATAATAGGAAAGTACCCCAGCGGTGAATGATGACATTTCCGTGCATAAGTTCGAACGCAATCTTAATTCTGATAATGCGTGCCCGAACTCCCTTAGATGATTATTTCAACATTTACAGTCCCTGGTCAAATTATTAGACGCACTATACGATTCTATGTAAAATCTTAATTATCAGGTGATACTATACAGCTTTATTGATTTTAAGCTGCTGAAACCGGTTTGCACTTGTTTATGTTCGTGTATTAATTGGTTAACATTGTAATGCAATACGTTAAAAATAAATACAAATAGGGAGTATATAAACTGAATAAAAACCCATTACATTTCTGTTTAAATATAAAAATGTTGCCTATAAACTCGTGCAAATCATGTCATTATTAAAATACTACAGTGCGTCTCATAATTGGGTCTAATTATTATAATATACTAATATAATGCTTGATATAATAAATATTCTATATTTATATGATATATATCGTCTAATTTATCCAATTGATACACTAACATAAACAAGTGTAAACAGCCACATAAAAACAATAAAGCTGTATAGTATCACCTGATAATTAAGATTTTACATAGACTGCGTCTAATAATTTGGCCAGAGACAAGCAACTCCCTGTTATATATAACGTTTTAAACCTGTATATTTCGGTAAAACGTAGACAAAAATTGTGATTTTAAAAAATAATAATAATAAAAATTGTTGCCTGGAGAAAGAAACCGATAACAGAATGAAATCAGTGATACGAAATTATCTAAGGACTGTAAAAAAAAATCTTATGCAGCTGAAAACAAGAAAATATTTGTTCCACGGTGGATTTTTTTTATTTTTTTAAAGCTAACTTGTATGTTTTTGTTTCCAGGTAAATTAAATTACTGTAAAAAGAATTTCCCCTACAAATTTTATTTTATTTTATAACAGTCGACCGAATATTTTGGGTACCAATAACTAGTTTAACCCCGCTCTCCGGGGACACACCGAAGTGCGCTCAATCACATAAGCAAACATATTCAAAATTTTTAATATTACAGTTTTAGGGAGAATATTAAATCCAGAAAACAGCGTTACTTAGAAATCAACTAAATAAGAATATAAACAATATCAATCAGAAGAGATGTCACATCTTTAGTAGGGGTACAAAGTTAATAAAAAGAAGAAAAAAATTACACGTGGTTAAATATAAGATGTTTGTAACTCAGAATATAATCACAGCTGACATAACAGTACTTAAAGTTCCACATAACAGTGAGTATGTACGTTGAACGTCAGGTGAATGACGCATGGTGCAAAAGGTCTCTCCTGAAGACAATAAAGATATACTCTAGTGATTAAAAGTTCAAAATGAGGAATCACATAGGGGCAGAGATGGACAAAAAGCATGAAATGAAAATGCAAAAACAGTTTAAGAGAAAATTCAAGTAAAAATTAAATCATAACAGGTAAATCAATAAGAGATTTAAAGCATGTCTTTCCCAACAATAGGCAGCAAAAGAACATCAGGATTCAGGGAGGTGCCTTGTTACTAAACAATTTTCTTACCATTTCCTCAATTCCCTATTTTTATTTTAGGGTTTGACCAATGCTGACTAATAAACTCATGGGTGGTTTTCGAAGGAAAACATTTATTTTCTTACAATATATGTTCCCAATCCTCAACAAGCTGACGTCACAGCTGAGACCTGGCCTGATGTTGTCCATGATTAACCATGTCCACCTTGTCATTTTGAATCCAATCAAAAAGGGAACTCCTGGATCAAGTAGTGAGAGGAATTTGCCTTCGTGGAAGATTTTTTTTAGTGGAACTTGCCGTATTTGAGTTAGAGGAAAACCACGAAAAACACCCACGGTTAGCCTGACTTCAAGGGCTCTCTTACCCATGATCCCTCAACCACTGGGGATATCTTACGTTAATAGCGTAGTCGGTGCAAGCGGGATGCGGAATTCGTATCAATCAGTCATCGCTGGGATTTAAACCTGGATCACCTCATTGGAAGGCAGACGCTCTATCGAAAATTTACCTTTTACGTGTCAACACTCATCATTGTTTACTTTTATTATGTATAGTTTGTCTATAGAAAGAATTCTCCTAGTCAAGTAGTCTTGCTGCTATGAAAACAAGAAATTTCAAAGAGGGAAGCTTCTTTCTCTCGCCGACCTGAACCCAAACCTCTCTCAAATTATGAAATTGAAATAGTTCTTAACCATAGTCACCTTAACTACTCTAGACGAATTCAAACTTTAAAAATTTTCTGAACCCAAATTTTTCTATTTTCTTTATTTATTTATCTATGTCAGTAACACATTGCAACAAAAACTCAGAATTGGTGAATTATTTGTAATTAAATTAATTCTCTTTAAAATAAGATTTAAATGATAAATGAAGAACTTTGCAAAATTTTGGGTATCTTAAAAGCTAGGCAGATATTTGTGAAAAAGAATGATGCCCTTTTTGTGAAGGGTGCCTGTTTGAGGGGTAAATAATGTCTTTTTCAGTTTCTAGTACATTTTTAAGGTCCAGAATCAACCCTGAGTATAAGGATGAAACCTATTAAAAAAATTAAAATGCGACATATGAAAAACTGAAAGCAGATGTTTTAAAAAAAAAAAAAACATTGATTTTATGGCATTTGGCAAGGTGGCGAACGCTTAATTTATAACATTTTAATACATTTCTTAAAATAGAACAGTGATATTCCTGTATATTTCACGCCAAGAACAATCGATAAAGAGCTTAATTGATTTCTAACTTGCAAATATAAAAATAAAAAAACTTGTATGCCTTTTCTAAAATGACTCTTTCTACGTTTTTTCCCCCTTTTAATATTTTAGTCCAGCAGCTGACGAAACTCAGAGAGCAAACGGAATTTGTCGCAACTTGCCGTAGTTATGATAATCCCCCCCCCCCCCGAAAAAAAAGTAAACCTCAATAAACTTGAATAAAAGAATTAAATTGAACAAAACTGGAAAAACACTATTTTTTTAAAAATTTCATATTGAATAGGTATTTTAAAACTTTTCAAAGATAATTTAAATTATGTGGAAATACTGCTCCACAAAAATAAAAATAGTAAAGTAAAGGTCATACAAGATTTAATTATAAGTGAATATATTATCAATATCTTGAAAACTCCATATCTTCTCAGAGGTTGGAATAAGATTAATTATCATTTTAGATGTTGCAATCTGATCATAAATCTGAAACGTTTTTTAATGAAAAAAAAGAAATTTGATTTTAGCTTACATACAAATTAAAAGGCTGCTCAAAACGATAACATCCTGGCTCTTGACATTGTGATTTCCCGTAGAATGCCACTCAATTGCAAGTAATGAATTGCAAATGAGGCTCAGACACAAATCGGTTTTCATTAAAAAGTAAACTGACAACAGAGTAAAAAATCACATTGTTTGAGCCCTGATGTCTCAGGGGATAGACTTCTGGATTTGGTTCAAAATCACTACGACGTTTAAATTTAGAAACCCGAAAATAGGGTCGGCTGTTCAACGTCGGTTATAAAATAAAAACGTATCTAGTTTATGGGGACTCTCTAATTTTACATATTCAAATAGGTTGCATTTCATATAAACTAGAAAAGACAGCCGTGCCTACCCATAGAAAACGGAAACTTCAAAATTGCATTTTTTTTTAAAATCTGTACTCAAACTTTCAAAGAATAGGCGTGGGGGAATGACCAATAGACAACATATTCATCTATCAATAGGTACCTAAAGACTGAATCAAGTGAGCATGTCTTATATACTAGTGAATTAATGTGTTATAATCGTAGTGGTAGCTACGCCACATAGGTTTTTTTTTTATTTCTCTTTAATTCAAAGTTTGCACATTTTCGTAGAAATGAAGCTTAACATACAGAATGCAGAATGAGTTGTGTGAATTTAAAAACTTTCCCAAACATGAAATAGCATTTTCCGGTTTTCATGCGCATTGTCATTTTCTTCATTTGATTAGTTTAATATTCTGTGTATAAATGTTCTGGCCTAATATTATCTGACAAGAGCAAAATTATCACCTATTCATAAAAAAATTTCGAAGAGAAAACATTTTCGTAGTTTAAAAACGGGTTAACATCGCTGGGCATCCGATGGCTAAAAAAGGCAGACTTGCTGGACAAGGAAAAGCATGCTCCAAAAATTATGAAAAACAAAACTAAATCGGTTAGAGAAGATAAGAGGACAGTATAATGCCTGGAAAGACCATATGTGGCACGAAGAGGATAGGGAAGGCATAAAAGTAGTTTATTTCATAATTAACAGGTTATTAATTGTACCAAAACTTATTTATTCGGGGGAAAAAAGCCTCAAGTTTTTATAAATAAAATCTTTTTTCTTTTTTGCGGTTAATGGCGAGCACTTGGGTCTATTTCTAATATGTCTATGATTACTTCCTTTACTACAGAGTATATTAAAATATAATATCTGGTGGAGATCATAGGTTGATATTAAGGCGAAATTAGTAGGAGCAACAATTTCTCAATTTTAACGCTTTAAAACGCACTGAAAGGAAAATAAAAATACTAATTGTTATTAAGTAAAAGAATTCTTTATTTACGTTACGAAATAGCTTTTTAAATAATTTCCCCCGCTTTTTCAATGGAAATATAGTGTGCGACATTTGGGGCCCCTTAATTTCTCTGTAATTATTAATATTGGTATGGTTGTATGGTATATTACAATAGGTTATAATAAAATCTTAGATTCAGGACCATTTATGTATGCAGGATGCCATTTATGTATGCAACAATTTCTCCCTTTTAACGCTAAGGGCACTTAGAAAAAGGGGGGGGGGTATTAGGTAAAATAATACTTTATTTACATAACAAAATAGTTTTTTTAAGTAATTTCACGTGTTTTTGCAATAGAACCATTGTGCCTTATTATGGGGGCCCTACTTTGTTTATAATTACCTACATTCTTTGGTAGGGTAAATTATGTTATGATACCTTACCTTATATCTTTATATAATATAAGAGAGTGAAATGATAACACATAGCCAATCACAGAAGACTTGCGGTTAGTAACACACAACAAACGAAATTGGGGCCACATTGTTTTGGTTGTCATCAGCACAAAATTAATAAAAGTCGTAAAGGTATTGTTTCTCTATAAATTTCTTTGTATACCTAATTTAAAGTTTTTTTTTTCTGTTCTGCTATTATTACGTTTTTAATTCGCGATCGCAACGAACTATAGGGGGCGTTGTTGTATGTGCCGAATCCCTGCGATTTCCATATGAACAGTCATTCAGTTACACTGGAGACGTCTTTAATGTAACATGTAGCATTGTAACGTTCCATCTTTATTGTGGCTGATAAAATTTAAAAAAGAAAAATGTTTGTTTTCTTTCTTATGCAAACGAAAACAAAATGGTATCTCTTTTTTTTTAGAGAAGGAACATCCAGAACACATCGGAAAAATATTTGTAAATAAAGAGAAAAAAAATAGGTATATTCTTATAAGAGTTCAAACCTAATGCCTGAGAAATAGTTTTACTAAATTTAATGGTATAACATGAAAGGCCCATTTAAATTTTAACGTAAAATAAAGAATGCTTACGAAACAAAAAAGAACCATTCTTTTTTTTGTCGCCATTTTTTAGTGTTACGAAAATGCGTTTTTGGGACTTGCCAAAAACAAAACAAAATGCAATTTTATTTTTTTAGAAGCGAAATATTTTATGGAGTGAAATATAACGAAAATGTTCCAATGTCCATAACATGAAACTTTATCTAAACGTCCGTTCTGGAAATGCTATTTCATTTTGAATCTTATTTATTAGAGTTCATAATGGCTATAGAATCGGGTGAGAGAAAAGTTTGTTTTGAATCTATGCTAAACTCTATATCGGCCCATTTTCCACCGAAATCCGATTGACTACTTTGATTTTAAACAAAGTGTTTCATTTTAAGATTTTTTCCAAAAAGTTTAAGTGTAGATTGGCGGCACTTAAAAATCTGCAGCTGGGGTTAATACGTAAGTACCGAATTTTTCTTCCATACTTTTCTGAATCATATTACTTCAAATATTAGAATATGCAAGGAGTATACATAAACACATAATTTAATAGCATTTAATCTTTCAAAAAAGGTATTTTGACAACAATATTATCAAAAAATTATAAACTAAAAAACGTAAAATAAAGAATTCTTAGGATTAAAAACGATTTTAAAAATTTCTCATTTTTCAATAAAAACTTTTGTATTGTTTCTTTTTTTTAATTCTTATAGTATTTAATCAGACGTAAAAAAACCATTTTGTAGAGAACGATCATCAAGTAAGAAAAAAAATTATTTACAAGCAAATTTTTTATTATAAAAATCATAACACTTACCTGATTTATAAGTCCGGAGAATTCCAAAATGATATGTTCTTTGTTTGAAAACTTTATTCTCAAATAATATATACATAGTTTATCCCTTCGATACTTTTAGGTAACATACCACACATCAAAATTTTATAATTGTAAGATCTCGATATGAATTTTAATATGTAACTTAAAAACAGAATAGCTGAATTCTAGTTGAAATTCTTTCAAAACTAAAAAACATTTACCAAGAAAACGATAAAAAATTTATTTATAATCAGCACAAAAGATACTTTTTCAAGTAATTCGGATTATTCTTTATTGTTGTTTTCTGAATTATGTAGATACAGAAATATATACTATTCTATGAAGAATAAGAATATTCTATAACTATTACAGTTCTGTATGGAATTCATTGGAACACATTTATTCATTGGAATGACGAAAGCAATGTTGACTTCATTTTAACTTGTAATGAATTGAAGACAGAAAAATTATTTTACCGCAATACACACATCTGTAACAGCAAGTGATCATGAAATCATTTTATGTTGTTGGTAATAGAAAGGTAAAAATTATTGAGAAGTTGTTCTTCAAATGCTTGGCATGTTCTGCTTCAATGTTTGGCATGTTCTGGTTAGTTTTTTCCAAGTTCTTCTACCTTTTCCTTAGGGAAATTTTGCTTCTAAGAAAATGGCGTCCGTCATTGCCAAAGGTTATGAGGGAACTAATGGTTACAGGCTCTCGCTAGAGGGCGTATCGACCGTTGCGATCGCGAATTCCAGAGTTAAAAATAAAGAAAATTGTTGTTTTGTTTTTTTTAATTATGAAAATTTAAATTTTTGCTTTCTAAGTAACTTTATCTTAAAAGATAAAGTTACTTAGAAAGGTGGTCTTATCTTATTTACCGTTTTACAATTATCATTTTTGTGCAGACAGCATTAATATACTGTTATAAATTACAGTTAAAGAGATCTGTTAAATGATTTAGAACTTAATGATCAGCTTCATACACAATAAGATGCAAACAAAAATAGTATTTAATATATCCGCCTGCTTGGTGAGCGAAAATATTAAATTACTGTTGTGAACTCATTAAGTTTACTCATTACGGTTGTGAACTCATTAAGTGATTTCGTTTGCGGCTTTTTTTTCCTCATCTAAAAATCAATGTGCAGTTCCTAAACATTCTTAACTTCATTTTTGATAAGAATATAAATTCTAGGGGATTATTATGAGATATTCTGAACATTAATATAATGTATGTATAAATCGTGTCAATTAATATTGAATATGCACACTGTATTTATGCATTATATTTATTATACATGTATCCTACAAACACAAAATTCAATTGTATTTTTTTCCATTTTTTAATCACACTTTAAAGATAAAGCAATCTTACAAAAGTAATTAAATTCTATCCAAAATAGGTTGGAGAATTATATCTTAGTTAAATAAGTCAAACTCGCTGTCTATCTTATAATTTTTTCATCACTATTGTTATCGATTATAATGCTACAATTTCAATTTACAGTTCAAGTTACAGTATTTCGATTATAAGTTCTACAAATTCACCGCTCAGCCATATTGGCTAATTATCCCCATATTTAGCAATCAAGTAGTTTCAAGTTTAGTAGGTAGGAAAACATTTTGCTAGTAGGTAGAAATGCATTTAGTAGGTACCTACTACTTTTGTAGTAGGTATAAATGCTTTTTGAGATGGTTCCTGGATTTTCAAGTTTTCCTCATTTGGCAAAATCAGACACAAATGTTGATTAGTCTTAATGACGAAATTATTATTATTTTTTTTTAAATAATTAAGAATGGAATAAGTATTTACAGCATCAATTATCCAGCTTTCATTCCTATAGTTTAACCCTAACATCTTTTTGTCTTTATTTTCTATATCCTTTTAAGAATTACCTTTACCTACCTGTACCCTATTTTTTTTTTTTTTTTTTTTATTTATTTTTTTTTTTTTCATTTCTTCGTCTATTGATTCTCGGTGAAATAAAACATTTTTTTTCTTCCCAAAACTTGTTTTTGAATGTTTGTTAAATCATTTAGGGCTTTTATTTGAAGTTTAAATTGCATTCTTTGTCGATTACTTGCCAATTATTTGTGTTCTTTAATATTTATCAAACTAAAATTATTCTCATCAAAATTTAGGTCTGAGAATACTATTTCTTCTTAGCCATGTTGTGGTCAGTATTTTTAATTTCCTCTTTGTTTTTAAAGCTAAAGAAAAAAAGATTCTATGGGATATTTTTTACCTAAAGTTTGCAAAGCTGACTAGCCTTTATTATAATTAATGTTTCGAATTTATAACACTATCAACTGATCATTTCTAGAAATGATATCTTATTAACTATCTCATCTCAATATACCTTAAAATATTTTTCACATCATTAAATCACAAGGAAAGCTGTAATTATCTCTTTTTAGCCATATAGATTCAGATAGGTAACTTTTAGTCCACATTTGTTTGATTTTTCATCCATAATAGACTGGGCAAACAAGTTTTAAGAACGTTTTGCCCATCTCACGTTTACTGAATTTCTAAAAATCAAGTTTAAAATTATCTTTCATTTTGTAACGACAAAATTGAGAGTAAGTTTCAAATTGACTATCACTCATTCAATTTAACGATCGCAAAATAATTTATGCATCTTGTTGTCTTTTTTAGGAAATATTTTATGATGCGTGAGCTAATTGTGCAATTTCTGACATTTGCTTTCAAATGAATTTTATTCAAAAGTCACGTTCATAAATAGAACTAAGCACGCTCAGTTTTATTCCGAACGTGATTCAGTTTTGTATTTACTTTTAAAAACTTTACAGTTATAAGGAGATAACATTAAGTGGTCACGAAAAGTAGGATACAAAATTTTCACAATTTATAAGACGCGATTTCGCAAAATTCATTCATATTAAAGAAATTTAAAGTTTCTATTTACAAAACATTTCCATCGATCTAGGAAAATATTTCCTCATATCCAGAGAGATCCACTTTCATAATTATATTTTGTGTTCTCAATATGCTTTAACATTGTGCGTAGCAATTTTAAAAAGTGCTTATTTTTGATTTTCGTTATTTAAAAGTCCTTGAAGGTACTTTTTTCATTGGGTGTTTTTAAAAAGTGCTTCATTTTCCCTTTTCGAAAATGAGATTTTTTTTTCTTTACCATGTTGAGTTTTAACATAAGCGTGCTTTTAATATTTTTCTATTTAACGTTTTCACAATTCATTCAACCACAATCTGTTTCGGCGTATCGTCGGTCCATGAAAGCGTTTTAGATGTTCTTTGATGAAATACTTGCTAGTCCGTATATGCATATTGGGTTCTGTGAGATTCTTGCACTCTCCTCTGCTGCGAGATATTCTCAATTTCAGACTTTCCACCTTCTGATATCGAATCTCTCGATCATTTTATAATGGCTTTTTGACTAAACATGGCGTTTCTTTCCTTACTGAAAATTTTCAAAATGTTTTATGATTCCCAATAACCAAATCATTATTCAGTAATTTATGTAACTTTGTTTAACTTCCTTTCAAATATATAAATTTTCTTTTAATATTGCTTCACTCAAATTTTTATCTCACTTATACTTTAAATATCATTGTATTTTAATTTTGAACCAATATATTTCAGAGTTGTTTAACAGAGTTCGTCTTTGCTTTTTCTCTAAATTCATTTATGCCATAGATTTATTTTTTAGCAAAGAATCGATAAATTTAAAAGGTTTCCTGCTGATCATCTTCTTTTCGTGAAAGACTCCGTGTCTAAGCGGCGATGCATAGTTGAATAACATTGGAGATCTACATTGGATATCTTCACAACTGATTCGACTAGATCTACAAAACATTTATTTCTCCATAAAAATATAACCTCTTAAATTTATTCAAGTAAGGTAAATTTAACATTTGCTCTCTGAAAATATTAAAATACGGTAACGTCTAGCAAACACTTTGTACTCAAAAGACAATAAATCGGAATATTTAAAGAATGAATTTCTTAGTGATAAGCATCAAAAATAACATCACGCTTTAAAAATCACTTTTATTTAATTTTAAATTCATAAGATACAGTCATTTGTGGGTTTAAACTAAATATACAATTTCACTTAATGCTGTAACTTCAAAATACAACATGTTTTTAGTCTTACAATAAAGAACTGAATGCAAAATTTGCCAACTGCAATTTTCGAAAAGAAACTAGTATGAAACTTTTCCACAGATTCAATATTAACTTTCTCTCCTAATATTATTAAAAAAATTTGCCTAACTTTTTGTCATGGTTAGTTTTAATCCTTATTTTAACTTAATAGTAGTTAAAAGATTTCGTATCAGAGCATACTTCTTTCTGGAATGTTAACAGTTTTGTTCCAGTAAAGCTATATGTAAAATTACACAAAAAATTACAGCAACTCTACTTAAAATGGAAAACTTAAACTATATGAATAATAATACTGAATTAAGCATTCACAGAAAATGTTCTTGAAATATATCCAAGTTGCAAAAATCAGGTTTTAATTTGAAAAATAGAATTTTTTACTGCATCCAACAGAATGTAATTTTATACGAAAGATTGAAATAAATTTATATTTCTATACAAATTTTAGCAAATGTGAGAGCAAGTTTTGGAATACGCATTTTTTGCACACTAATATACTACATTACATTATATTATTCGAATGCAAATTTAAACCCACACGATTCCCAATAATAGTTTATAATCTGACATAAAATTTTATGTTTCATTATTTAGGAAGATATGTAACTTAACTATGAATTCCTTTCGAATGAGTACATTTTTCTTTTAATATTTCTTCAACTAAAAGTTTTTCCCCCACTAAATAACTTTGTATTTTAATTTTGAATCAAAATCTTTTAGAGTTGATTATCAGAATGATATCTATTTAACTGTTCATTGAAGTTTCTTCGCTCTTTAAAGTTAACTTTCTCTAAACTCCTTTTTGCCATGCTTTTGGGATTGAATTAGTCATGTCATTTAAAAACAATGGATTTTTCCGGCAAAAAAAATTTCACATTAAAATTTAAAAAAGATTTTTTCTATTTTAAATTCATTTTAGGAAAAAAAAAATATTTTTATGAGAAAATAAAGTTTAAATAATTGTGTGTCTAGGCAATGGATAACTGAACAACATTAAAAATTTTACTGTATAAATACCTTAATCCTAGATAACTTGCATTTGTTAATTATTCGACTAGGTCTACCAAAATTATAACATTTTTATTTCTCCTCTTATGTCAAAATATCAATGTAGCTTAAGAGAAATGCACTTAAATTTATTCAGTAAGGTTAGGTGCTAAAATTTAACGTTTGCTCTCTGAAAATATTAAAGTAACACCGTAGCATCTAGCAATCACTGTGTACACAAAAGACATTAAGTCCGAACAGTATTTGAAGGATAAATTTCTTAGTGATAGACACTAAAAATAACATCACTTTAATAATCAATTTTATTCAATTCTAAATTCATAAAATATAGTGATTTTGGGTTTTAAATTTATTCAAGTAAGTTTAAATGGTAAAATTTAACTTTCGCTCTCTGAAAATAATATAGTAACATCTAGGCATCACTATGTCGACAAAAAACAATAAGTTGGAACAATATTTAAAAATAAATTTCTCAAAAATAAACATTATAAATAACTTAATGCTTTAAAAACATTAATTTTATTCAAATATAGTTTTCAATTCATAAAATACAGTAATTTTTCCGTTTTAACTAAATATACAAGCACACTTAATGCTGTAACATCGAAATACAATCTAAAGTATCTTTTTTAGTCATATTTCAATAAAGAACCGCATGCAAAATTTGCCAATTGCAATTTTTGGAAAGAATTTAGTAAAATGCAAGTATGATGTTTTTACACTGCTTCAATATTAATATTGTATTTTTATTAGAAAATTTTAGCTTAAACTTTTTGGTAACGTGATTTGTTCTAATTGTATTAACTTAATAACAGTTAAATGGATTTTGTATCAGAGCCACTTCAATATGGAATATAAACAATTTTGTTCAAGTACAATTATGTATAAAATTATATAAAATTATATAAAAACAATTACAACAACTTGATTTCAAAAGGAAAGTTAAATTATATGAATAATAGAACTGAATTAAGCATTCAAAGAAAATTGTTTTAAAAAGAAAATATTTAAATTATAAAATCCACGTTTTAATTTGAAAAAAATATTTTTCTATATCCAGCAAATATCGTACAAAGGAATATATCCGATTAAAATAAAGTTATTTCAAATTTTAGCAACCCTTAAGCAAATGTGAGAGCAAAGTTTTGGAATAATAAACATTTTTTTCACACACTAATAAATAAAATATTCCCCTACTTCAGTTATTTAAATCATAGCGTTTTATTTACATTTTTCATTAAAATTTAATTGATTTTATTAGTTTGCTTTTACGTATTACAGCTTTATATTATTCGAACACAAACTCGGTAATTCTCTGAAATCTGTGCCTGGCAGCACATGTGTATGTGTTGCCTTAACTTTATTTGTTTTTCTAAATAACTGCTCAGTATGTATTAATGAATAAGCTAATTAATTTATATTCTACAATTGAAAATTCTGCTATCACTGAGATTTAACGTTAAACTTTCGACACAGTATGCGGACATTGTTCCACAGCAGAAACTTGCACGCATGAACCGAGAAGTTCCGAAACGGCTTAATGAGTGTGAAACACGAAGAGAAAGCAGAACGGCCGTCTACCACCTCCACTTCATGCCCCACACTCCCCCAGTCGTTACGAAACTTCCGATCCACACCTGCACACTTCTCTGTTGCAGATCGATGCCCTCGTAATGCATAGAAAGCATCCGTCGAATGCCAGTTCATCACAGCTTTTTAGTGAATTAAGTTTCAAAATTTTTAAAACTTTTATTATTCATATTACATTCTAGTTAGTTGTTACAGGAAGTTTTCAAATCTAACATTTTTTTAAAAAATTTTATATTTTATTGTGCTGAATATATTCATAATAGCATTTTAGTGAAATAAGTTTTAAAATTTTTATAATGTTCACCATTCATATTATGCTCTATTTAGAAAGTTACAGGAAGTTTCGGTATCTAATAGACATTAAAAAAATAAAAAACTATTTTATACTTGGTGTTGAATATGTTGTCAAAAAGTTGATTTTAATGCATGAACTTTGACATCTTAATACCTATATGTTACGAACATTAAAAAAAAAAAAAAAAATTACGCTTACAATACATAGCATAAAATATAGATTAATATCAATTTGAGAACAAATTAAAGCACGAAGAAAAGTTAACTAGGTTCAGCCTAAGTTCGTTAAAAATCCACAAAATTATGAATCATTCAATTTTAATCGTTAGTTTTCCATTTAATGCAACATTAAATATCAAAGAAGCAATACATAATTTATAAATTTATTTTATTGTACTGTATAAATTTACTTCAGAAATGATGTTAAGTCTATTTAAACTCGTTCCAATTCAAGTCTTTTTTAAGGTTCGATTTTTTAATTTAAAAAATTGAATATTTAAGTTTAATATAATGCAAATGTTTTAAAAGAGATTTATTGCCAATATTTGATATCCGAAGTTCATTTTTATTAATAAAAAGTTTAGTTTACTGGAATGGTATTTCTTATTGGTAAACATTCGCATGCGTTGCTTCAATTTCATCAAAACATGGGTGAAGTGATGCGCGTATTTCAGGAAGTACACAATCAAACTAAATTACCTATTTTTGATGAAAATCATCCTGGAAATCATTCGAAAACGAACATTATCTCTATTTTAAGAATTCGCTTCTACTTCATTCTAGAAACATAACAAATGAATCATTCAAATTAAAAACATTTGGTTCTTAAAATACTATACCTGATAGTATACAAAATTTGAGATAAACACTTTGTCACTTATTGCAAAAATGAGCATGCTTATCAATAGTAAATTCTGAAAACCTTCATTTTATTATATTTGAACTAACCCCGATTGTTTGAGTTCTCAGAATTCCGCGAGCATTCGAATGTGTTATTATAGAATTGTCACCTTTTTGCTATATAGGGTAAAAAATGTATTTCTTAAATTTAAGTGGGTGACTTGCTTTCATCATTTTCGATATGGGCTTAAGATTGTAGTTTTATAAAAAATTTGGATAAAAATATACTACTGAAATTGAACGGACTGTAAAAAAAATTAGATAACTCAGATTGCGTAAAAAATTACGTAACTCACTTCTGCTGAAGTTGTCCTCGTTAGGTTATTCTAAAGAAACATTACAAAAAATTCCTATTAAAGATAATAATTTAACTCAAATCGATTTTAACTGAAAAGAAACGTATAAGCATAAAAATTAAACTGAACAAAAGTTAGGTATTACAGCTTCATTGTATTTAATAATTTAAGATTTCCTTTAAATTTAAAATATGAGATACTAAATGGAAATTTTAAACAAAAAATAGCAGTTTATAACTTCACTGTGTACCCTTAAATTATTTCATACATTTGTAGACAAAATACTTTATTTGTGATAATTGAAGTATGCAAGGAGAGTTCATTAACGAATATACAATATAAGAAAAATTGCAATGTTCACGAATTTATCTGGATAAAATTACAAGCATATTTTGAATAAGGGAGAAATGTTTAAATTAATGTAATCGAATTTTTTTTTGTCACTAACTATTATACTATAATTATCTTTTAATCGAATTAAAATAGAACTATTTTTATTGTTTCATATAAGACTAAATTAGTTGAAGAAATATTAAAAGAAAAATGTACTTATTTGAAAGGAATTCATAGTTAAGTTACATATCTTCCTAAATAATGAAACATAAAATTTTATGTCAGATTATAAACTATTATTGGGAATCGTGTGGGTTTAAATTTGCATTCGAATAATATAATGTAATGTAGTATATTAGTGTGCAAAAAATGCGTATTCCAAAACTTGCTCTCACATTTGCTAAAATTTGTATAGAAATATAAATTTATTTCAATCTTTCGTATAAAATTACATTCTGTTGGATGCAGTAAAAAATTCTATTTTTCAAATTAAAACCTGATTTTTGCAACTTGGATATATTTCAAGAACATTTTCTGTGAATGCTTAATTCAGTATTATTATTCATATAGTTTAAGTTTTCCATTTTAAGTAGAGTTGCTGTAATTTTTTGTGTAATTTTACATATAGCTTTACTGGAACAAAACTGTTAACATTCCATAAAGAAGTATGCTCTGATACGAAATCTTTTAACTACTATTAAGTTAAAATAAGGATTAAAACTAACCATGACAAAAAGTTAGGCAAATTTTTTTAATAATATTAGGAGAGAAAGTTAATATTGAATCTGTGGAAAAGTTTCATACTAGTTTCTTTTCGAAAATTGCAGTTGGCAAATTTTGCATTTAGTTCTTTATTGTAAGACTAAAAACATGTTGTATTTTGAAGTTACAGCATTAAGTGAAATTGTATATTTAGTTTAAACCCACAAATGACTGTATCTTATGAATTTAAAATTAAATAAAAGTGATTTTTAAAGCGTGATGTTATTTTTGATGCTTATCACTAAGAAATTCATTCTTTAAATATTCCGATTTATTGTCTTTTGAGTACAAAGTGTTTGCTAGACGTTACCGTATTTTAATATTTTCAGAGAGCAAATGTTAAATTTACCTTACTTGAATAAATTTAAGAGGTTATATTTTTATGGAGAAATAAATGTTTTGTAGATCTAGTCGAATCAGTTGTGAAGATATCCAATGTAGATCTCCAATGTTATTCAACTATGCATCGCCGCTTAGACACGGAGTCTTTCACGAAAAGAAGATGATCAGCAGGAAACCTTTTAAATTTATCGATTCTTTGCTAAAAAATAAATCTATGGCATAAATGAATTTAGAGAAAAAGCAAAGACGAACTCTGTTAAACAACTCTGAAATATATTGGTTCAAAATTAAAATACAATGATATTTAAAGTATAAGTGAGATAAAAATTTGAGTGAAGCAATATTAAAAGAAAATTTATATATTTGAAAGGAAGTTAAACAAAGTTACATAAATTACTGAATAATGATTTGGTTATTGGGAATCATAAAACATTTTGAAAATTTTCAGTAAGGAAAGAAACGCCATGTTTAGTCAAAAAGCCATTATAAAATGATCGAGAGATTCGATATCAGAAGGTGGAAAGTCTGAAATTGAGAATATCTCGCAGCAGAGGAGAGTGCAAGAATCTCACAGAACCCAATATGCATATACGGACTAGCAAGTATTTCATCAAAGAACATCTAAAACGCTTTCATGGACCGACGATACGCCGAAACAGATTGTGGTTGAATGAATTGTGAAAACGTTAAATAGAAAAATATTAAAAGCACGCTTATGTTAAAACTCAACATGGTAAAGAAAAAAAAATCTCATTTTCGAAAAGGGAAAATGAAGCACTTTTTAAAAACACCCAATGAAAAAAGTACCTTCAAGGACTTTTAAATAACGAAAATCAAAAATAAGCACTTTTTAAAATTGCTACGCACAATGTTAAAGCATATTGAGAACACAAAATATAATTATGAAAGTGGATCTCTTTGGATATGAGGAAATATTTTCCTAGATCGATGGAAATGTTTTGTAAATAGAAACTTTAAATTTCTTTAATATGAATGAATTTTGCGAAATCGCGTCTTATAAATTGTGAAAATTTTGTATCCTACTTTTCGTGACCACTTAATGTTATCTCCTTATAACTGTAAAGTTTTTAAAAGTAAATACAAAACTGAATCACGTTCGGAATAAAACTGAGCGTGCTTAGTTCTATTTATGAACGTGACTTTTGAATAAAATTCATTTGAAAGCAAATGTCAGAAATTGCACAATTAGCTCACGCATCATAAAATATTTCCTAAAAAAGACAACAAGATGCATAAATTATTTTGCGATCGTTAAATTGAATGAGTGATAGTCAATTTGAAACTTACTCTCAATTTTGTCGTTACAAAATGAAAGATAATTTTAAACTTGATTTTTAGAAATTCAGTAAACGTGAGATGGGCAAAACGTTCTTAAAACTTGTTTGCCTAGTCTATTATGGATGAAAAATCAAACAAATGTGGACTAAAAGTTACCTATCTGAATCTATATGGCTAAAAAGAGATAATTACAGCTTTCCTTGTGATTTAATGATGTGAAAAATATTTTAAGGTATATTGAGATGAGATAGTTAATAAGATATCATTTCTAGAAATGATCAGTTGATAGTGTTATAAATTCGAAACATTAATTATAATAAAGGCTAGTCAGCTTTGCAAACTTTAGGTAAAAAATATCCCATAGAATCTTTTTTTCTTTAGCTTTAAAAACAAAGAGGAAATTAAAAATACTGACCACAACATGGCTAAGAAGAAATAGTATTCTCAGACCTAAATTTTGATGAGAATAATTTTAGTTTGATAAATATTAAAGAACACAAATAATTGGCAAGTAATCGACAAAGAATGCAATTTAAACTTCAAATAAAAGCCCTAAATGATTTAACAAACATTCAAAAACAAGTTTTGGGAAGAAAAAAAATGTTTTATTTCACCGAGAATCAATAGACGAAGAAATGAAAAAAAAAAAATAAATAAAAAAAAAAAAAAAATAGGGTCCAGGTAGGTAAAGGTAATTCTTAAAAGGATATAGAAAATAAAGACAAAAAGATGTTAGGGTTAAACTATAGGAATGAAAGCTGGATAATTGATGCTGTAAATACTTATTCCATTCTTAATTATTTAAAAAAAAATAATAATAATTTCGTCATTAAGACTAATCAACATTTGTGTCTGATTTTGCCAAATGAGGAAAACTTGAAAATCCAGGAACTATCTCAAAAAGCATTTATACCTACTACAAAAGTAGTAGGTACCTACTAAATGCATTTCTACCTACTAGCAAAATGTTTTCCTACCTACTAAACTTGAAACTACTTGATTGCTAAATATGGGGATAATTAGCCAATATGGCTGAGCGGTGAATTTGTAGAACTTATAATCGAAATACTGTAACTTGAACTATAAATTGAAATTGTAAAATTATAATCGATAACAATAGTGATGAAAAAATTATAAGATAGACAGCGAGTTTGACTTATTTAACTAAGATATAATTCTCCAACCTATTTTGGATAGAATTTAATTACTTTTGTAAGATTGCTTTATCTTTAAAGTGTGATTAAAAAATGGAAAAAAATACAATTGAATTTTGTGTTTGTAGGATACATGTATAATAAATATAATGCATAAATACAGTGTGCATATTCAATATTAATTGACACGATTTATACATACATTATATTAATGTTCAGAATATCTCATAATAATCCCCTAGAATTTATATTCTTATCAAAAATGAAGTTAAGAATGTTTAGGAACTGCACATTGATTTTTAGATGAGGAAAAAAAAGCCGCAAACGAAATCACTTAATGAGTTCACAACCGTAATGAGTAAACTTAATGAGTTCACAACAGTAATTTAATATTTTCGCTCACCAAGCAGGCGGATATATTAAATACTATTTTTGTTTGCATCTTATTGTGTATGAAGCTGATCATTAAGTTCTAAATCATTTAACAGATCTCTTTAACTGTAATTTATAACAGTATATTAATGCTGTCTGCACAAAAATGATAATTGTAAAACGGTAAATAAGATAAGACCACCTTTCTAAGTAACTTTATCTTTTAAGATAAAGTTACTTAGAAAGCAAAGATTTAAATTTTCATAATTAAAAAAAACAAAACAACAATTTTCTTTATTTTTAACTCTGGAATTCGCGATCGCAACGGTCGATACGCCCTCTAGCGAGAGCCTGTAACCATTAGTTCCCTCATAACCTTTGGCAATGACGGACGCCATTTTCTTAGAAGCAAAATTTCCCTAAGGAAAAGGTAGAAGAACTTGGAAAAAACTAACCAGAACATGCCAAACATTGAAGCAGAACATGCCAAGCATTTGAAGAACAACTTCTCAATAATTTTTACCTTTCTATTACCAACAACATAAAATGATTTCATGATCACTTGCTGTTACAGATGTGTGTATTGCGGTAAAATAATTTTTCTGTCTTCAATTCATTACAAGTTAAAATGAAGTCAACATTGCTTTCGTCATTCCAATGAATAAATGTGTTCCAATGAATTCCATACAGAACTGTAATAGTTATAGAATATTCTTATTCTTCATAGAATAGTATATATTTCTGTATCTACATAATTCAGAAAACAACAATAAAGAATAATCCGAATTACTTGAAAAAGTATCTTTTGTGCTGATTATAAATAAATTTTTTATCGTTTTCTTGGTAAATGTTTTTTAGTTTTGAAAGAATTTCAACTAGAATTCAGCTATTCTGTTTTTAAGTTACATATTAAAATTCATATCGAGATCTTACAATTATAAAATTTTGATGTGTGGTATGTTACCTAAAAGTATCGAAGGGATAAACTATGTATATATTATTTGAGAATAAAGTTTTCAAACAAAGAACATATCATTTTGGAATTCTCCGGACTTATAAATCAGGTAAGTGTTATGATTTTTATAATAAAAAATTTGCTTGTAAATAATTTTTTTTCTTACTTGATGATCGTTCTCTACAAAATGGTTTTTTTACGTCTGATTAAATACTATAAGAATTAAAAAAAAGAAACAATACAAAAGTTTTTATTGAAAAATGAGAAATTTTTAAAATCGTTTTTAATCCTAAGAATTCTTTATTTTACGTTTTTTAGTTTATAATTTTTTGATAATATTGTTGTCAAAATACCTTTTTTGAAAGATTAAATGCTATTAAATTATGTGTTTATGTATACTCCTTGCATATTCTAATATTTGAAGTAATATGATTCAGAAAAGTATGGAAGAAAAATTCGGTACTTACGTATTAACCCCAGCTGCAGATTTTTAAGTGCCGCCAATCTACACTTAAACTTTTTGGAAAAAATCTTAAAATGAAACACTTTGTTTAAAATCAAAGTAGTCAATCGGATTTCGGTGGAAAATGGGCCGATATAGAGTTTAGCATAGATTCAAAACAAACTTTTCTCTCACCCGATTCTATAGCCATTATGAACTCTAATAAATAAGATTCAAAATGAAATAGCATTTCCAGAACGGACGTTTAGATAAAGTTTCATGTTATGGACATTGGTACATTTTCGTTATATTTCACTCCATAAAATATTTCGCTTCTAAAAAAATAAAATTGCATTTTGTTTTGTTTTTGGCAAGTCCCAAAAACGCATTTTCGTAACACTAAAAAATGGCGACAAAAAAAAGAATGGTTCTTTTTTGTTTCGTAAGCATTCTTTATTTTACGTTAAAATTTAAATGGGCCTTTCATGTTATACCATTAAATTTAGTAAAACTATTTCTCAGGCATTAGGTTTGAACTCTTATAAGAATATACCTATTTTTTTTCTCTTTATTTACAAATATTTTTCCGATGTGTTCTGGATGTTCCTTCTCTAAAAAAAAAGAGATACCATTTTGTTTTCGTTTGCATAAGAAAGAAAACAAACATTTTTCTTTTTTAAATTTAATCAGCCACAATAAAGATGGAACGTTACAATGCTACATGTTACATTAAAGACGTCTCCAGTGTAACTGAATGACTGTTCATATGGAAATCGCAGGGATTCGGCACATACAACAACGCCCCCTATAGTTCGTTGCGATCGCGAATTAAAAACGTAATAATAGCAGAACAGAAAAAAAAAACTTTAAATTAGGTATACAAAGAAATTTATAGAGAAACAATACCTTTACGACTTTTATTAATTTTGTGCTGATGACAACCAAAACAATGTGGCCCCAATTTCGTTTGTTGTGTGTTACTAACCGCAAGTCTTCTGTGATTGGCTATGTGTTATCATTTCACTCTCTTATATTATATAAAGATATAAGGTAAGGTATCATAACATAATTTACCCTACCAAAGAATGTAGGTAATTATAAACAAAGTAGGGCCCCCATAATAAGGCACAATGGTTCTATTGCAAAAACACGTGAAATTACTTAAAAAAACTATTTTGTTATGTAAATAAAGTATTATTTTACCTAATACCCCCCCCCCCCTTTTTCTAAGTGCCCTTAGCGTTAAAAGGGAGAAATTGTTGCATACATAAATGGCATCCTGCATACATAAATGGTCCTGAATCTAAGATTTTATTATAACCTATTGTAATATACCATACAACCATACCAATATTAATAATTACAGAGAAATTAAGGGGCCCCAAATGTCGCACACTATATTTCCATTGAAAAAGCGGGGGAAATTATTTAAAAAGCTATTTCGTAACGTAAATAAAGAATTATTTTACTTAATAACAATTAGTATTTTTATTTTCCTTTCAGTGCGTTTTAAAGCGTTAAAATTGAGAAATTGTTGCTCCTACTAATTTCGCCTTAATATCAACCTATGATCTCCACCAGATATTATATTTTAATATACTCTGTAGTAAAGGAAGTAATCATAGACATATTAGAGGGCTCATAATGCAGCACAATATGATTCTATTGTAAAAAGAGAGGGGAAGTACTTAAAAAGCTTGTTAAGTTTCTTTTTTTGCAAGACATTCAATGAACTTTAATGAATTATTTGCAGGGGTTCGTGATTTTTTTTTTATTTTGATTCATTATAAAAAAAAACAGAGTTTTTTTATTTAAATCAGATTTTCTTTTATTATTATTCAATTACATTGTAAGAATTTTAATTTATGATTAAAAAAAACTTTATAAATGTTTAATCAAAATTAAATTAATATTAAAACTATATTATAATAATATTTTAGAAGCTCTAACTTTCTAAAATCAGTTTTCATTATAATACATAGCTTTGAATGCATAGCAACCATTTTGAAACAAATGCATGATTGAAATTTAAAGACCAGATGAAATAAAGAATTTAAAGGATACTTCAGGGGTCAGTCTGGGTTATTCTGAGGGGTACCTATTTTTTGAAGATTTAGACATTATTTGTGAAATTTTGAAAATTACATTAAAAAATGAACGCAACAATATGGTAAAAATATGCATTTATCGTTTCTTACTAGATATAAAAATAAAATTTTAAGAAAAAGTATTGTGTGAAATTATTTTTACTGTTTTTTCTAAAGTAGAATTTGTGAAGGTACCGCTATACCGTAGTAAATCTGGCTTGGATAGATCCTTGTAATTTAACTATTAAAACAAAATTTCAATTAGCAAACCATAATTTTAATTTAAAACTGTGATTTCTTTTTTTTTCTCTTGATTTTTAAAATGACAAAATAAATCTAACAGATGGTGTTCATAAATGCAGTCATTCATCAAAAATTAAATAAATATTTAATCTATATATTTTTATATTAAAATATTCCTTTTTAATCATTAATGCAGCAATTTATTAAAAATAAATTTTAAAACTAAGAAAATGATAAAAGTATCATTTTAAAACACTGTCTTTTAACTTTTGAAAGCAATATATATATATATATATATATATATATATATATATATATATATATATATATATATATATATATATTAAATCAGTTAATTAAAATCAATGTTTTATTTTTTAAATCATTTAATTTAAATCATGATTTAAATCAACAAACCTTGATGGCTAGGGGAATTATTTACATAAACCAACTATATAAAAGCTCTCTCTATGTGAAAAACTAAAATGAAATGCTCACTTTTCCCACACCTTCTCTGTACAAAAGAAAAGGGATGTTGAACCTAGAGGCTATAACTAGGGGCCATTTTTGCAGGGTTCTTCCTTTACTCACATAAGTGGCTCTTCCTAAGGAAGGATCAATCATTTGGTCATAATTTGGTTCATCCACTTTCAGTGTCCCATACACAAACACTAAACAATTTTCAGCATTCTGAAACAATGAATAATGAAATCAACTTTCCATAACTTCTCCACCAAAGTAATACAGGGTGTGCATTTATTCAACAAAAAAATAAGCACCTTTTAAGCACTCAAAAACTATTTTAAACACTTTAAAAAAATATCATAATTTGGCAGGGTTGGAAAGTTTTTGACAATTGACGGTTTTATCTTGTTTTAACCGTCATGTCAAAAAAGAAAAAAAAAAAACAACTTTTGGCATTGTTTTCGACAATTGTAAAAAATCATGAAATTTTGAAACGAATGGCGAACCATGCAAAACGAATGGCGTTTTCATACGCTACGGACTGACAATACGCCGAAATAGATTGGAGTTGAGTGAATTGTGAAAACGTTGAATAGGACAATGTGAACTGTGTCTTTTCGCATAATTCGAAGCGAAAATCAACACGGTAAAGAAAAAATCTCATTTTGAAAGAGGGAATATCAAGCACTTTTTCGAAACACCCAATGAAAAAAAGCACCTTTGAGGGCTTTTAAAAAACGAAAATAAGCACTTTTTAAAAACGCAACGCACCATGTAATATGATAGACATCAGTATGTTGTTTGTCTATTAATGTTTTTTTTTTTTTTTTTTTGTTGAGGATTGATTTAGAAAATAAGTTCAATTTAAATAAAATTAAATTGTTTTTTTTTTTAAGACCATTTCTTTAAGTGGGTGAGTTTCCACAGTTATTGCAAAGACACGGCTCCCAGTAGAACACCGAAGTCAAGCATCACTGGCTGAGGTTGGGTGACCACTTTGATCAGCCTACGTAGGGACCGAGAGTGCGCGGTATCGTTAAACTGTTCCACCGTAAAGTGCTCGACTTCGCGCGCAGATCGTCGGTCTACCAAATCAGAAGAGCCATCCCCTCTGCAGAGGATTAACACTAAACATACCAACACTTAATATATACCTATTTCTACCATAACCGGTCAAATGATCAGACACTTTGTTTCTTGATTGAATGCATGAAGTATGGATGTTAGGAAGGAAATAAACTGAAAAAACTTTATTATCATTAAACAAAATTGTATATTGCCAATTTTTATGTATTACAAACACTAAGAATTTTTAATTCATTGCTCAACGCATTTTTTACATATACAGGGTGTTTACATTGTACATTTTCAGCAAACATATTTCTTCTAATTATTTCTATAATTATTCTTATAATTATAAGAATATATAATTCTTATAATTATCATTCGTATAATTATAAGAATATATAAAAATTATAATTAATATATATATAATTTCTTCTAAGAATTTGTGCTATCTTGATTGTTTCGACATTTTTCGGAGTAAAAACTAACAGTTAATTAGAAATAAAGTAAAGTCATCAAAATGAAATATAAGCTACTTAGCAAAACATTTATTTTTGTCACTTTTTCTGACACAAAAATTTTAAATAATTTCTTAAAATTTGAATTCACAGTTATTTTGATTGAACTAACTATGCAACAGTTTTTGCCGAAATGTGCAACTAATCAAATGCAATACGTTTAAGACGATTTTTGATCTGATAACCTTAATAAAGCAATAAATTGTTCTCCTGATCACATGACCGGTTGTGGTAGAAATAGGTATGCGACAAGTATTATACAAAACAAACGCTTATCGCTTATAGTAAAATTCATATCGCTTATAGTAAAATTTAAAACGATAGCTAATGCGTAATCCATCAGAAAATTTCAATTTGTTTTTCGCTCGCTACTGTTTAATGCATAAATTAATATTAAAAAAAACTGTATTAACATCAAGTGTCAACCACTAGAAGCTCCAAAAATATGTATTCGAACTTGAATGAATGAATAAAAAGTATTTTATTAACGATTGAAAATTTGAACAAAATATAGGGAGAGTGTGAACTAATAGTAAGTAGGAATTGAAAAATACAACTATAATTTTTTTTAACTCAGTGATTAGTATGTAATAATATAGTCATAATTCCTTGCATTTTAGTAAAAAATAATCACTATTTTAGTTATATTTTTTTAAAACAATATTAAATCTTATTAAAATCTTTTATCAGATGCTTTAGATGGTAAATTTAAAAAATCTGATTTAAATCAACAAAAAAAAAAAAAACCAAAAAGAAACGGACGGAAAATCGAAACAATCAGTTCTTTCCCACATCACTGGTCCAATCCGAGTGAATTCAACTTGACCCTGAAAAGTACCCTTACCCACTACGTCAAAAAAGTGTGAGAAGTAAAAATAAAATAAACAAGAATAAAATTTAAAAGAAAAACACTTCATAAGAATCTGATATTCTCTATCCGAATTGGGGCACTCGGGATTCGGTTAAGTGTGCGCGCATGCGCAAGTCACAACGTTGGTACGACATGAAGTCCGCGTGAATAATCACGTAGCAACACCCCATTTTTCGTGAAATGCATGGGGTCCACCAGATATCACTGAAGGAAAAAAAATGATTCGTGAAAAAAAAGCACTTTTTAAACACGTCAGCTGGAAAAAGCACCTTTTACAAACGCTACGCACCCTGTAAAACTATTTAAGAATATACACGCGTGTAACACTCGTTGGAGTCGGTGGCTGCAGAATAAATATTTTTAAAAATGGGCTAATAGGGGGTATGGACCCCTCTTACAGACCTTTCAGTGTGATTTCATACTTGAGAAAAGGCAGTTTATCATTTCCTGTAGCAATTGGCCTGAATTGTTCTGTGGCAATTTCATACCTTCCGACTCCAACGAGTGTTAAGCACGAGGGTGCATTACAATTGTTATATGATTATTTGTATTGTATTGTATGAATGTATGTACGTATCAAATTTCATTAAAATCGGTTCAATAGTTCTAGAGATAATCGACCCAGTTTAATAAAAAATTGCTTTGGCCTGGCTCCGTTAGTTCCTGCGGTTTGTATGTGGACAACGTTGTGACAATATTTCGGAACCCATTCTTCTTCTATTCATCGAGGCTTGCACAGACGACGAAAAAAGTGGTTAAAAAGGCATTCTCAGAGCCCATAGAACGACACCTTTAAGCCGGGATAGCCTGGTGGGTAGGGCACTGGGCCCATGTCCAGGAAGTTGTGGGTTCGATCCCCGTGTAGTAAATGGTGACTGATGCACGTTAAATCTGTCGTGTCACGAAGCCCTCCATGTTCCCATAACAAATCATACCACTGTGGGTACTGATCAGGGAGTTCCCTTGTCTTCTGGATTGGATTCCAAATGACAAGGCTACGACGGAGTTGAACATGAGTAATCTGAAACCCAAAAAATTGGGACGAGCGGATATTAAGCTAAATCCCTTACTCCTACTCAAATACTAGTGAAAGAAGGGTGTGCAAAAGCAACATCCATACCAATGAGGGAACCGATGGGTAATGAAAATTCCCTTATTAAGTGATTAAACTGGATGTAAATAGTCTGTGTAAGAAATTAAGATAATTTGCAGGACCGATTTTAATGATATACATTGATACAATACAAAACAAATAACCATTCTATAATTGTAATACACACGCATGACTGTGCGTTAAAATCGGAAGGTATGAAATTGCCTTGTTTCAAGTCACTGCAGACTAAGAGGAGACCATAATACCCATTTGTTTATTCTGCTGTTTCATACCTCCAAGGAGTGTGACAATTGTTGAATGGTTTAGTATTGTATCCATGTATATCAAATTTCATTAAAATCGGTCCAGTAGTTCTCGAGATAATCGATCCAGTCTGCAAATTATCTCAATTTCTTACACCATCAGCGTAGTTTTTTAAAAATTTTAATGCGTTTTAAAACAAAAATATTGAATAGTTTAACAGTAACAAATTACATTTTACAATTTTGTCTGAATTTCAACTAAAGACTATTAAGCATATCATTATCTATCTTAGCAATTATAAAAGTTTATATCTTATTTTATAACCGTCCTTGAACAGCAGACCCAATTTTTCGGGTTTACAACCACTAATGCTCATCTCCGAAGCCCTGTCATTTTGAACCCAATCCAGAAGACAAGAAATCAAGAATTTGGAGAAATTTGCATTACATGGAGAGGAAAACCGCGACAACCTTCCACGGTTAGTCTGACGGCAAGGGGACTCTAACCCCGTGATCCGTCTACCACTGAGGATCAGCACTGTGGTCGGTGCACGCGGAATTCGTATCGACCAGCTATCGCTGAGATTCAAACCTGGTACACCTATTTGAAAAGCTCGAGGCGTCCCTGAGATATCAGAGCTCAAAAGTTTATATTAGGTAATTTTACAATAGATATAAAAATAATATTAGATACTATTATAATGAACTTTTATACTATTGACTTCATTTAAAATTATTCCTAACACAGGCACTAGTGTAAATTGCTGAATTTCTTCCTGTTTCATATGCTTCTTACTTATTTCTGACTTCTTCAAATCATGGGTCCCACAGTCAAGCGGCCAGTAAGCAGGTTTGTGACCACTTTGATCAGCCTGCGTAGGGGGCGCGGTATCGTTAAACTGCTGTTCTACCCTAAAATTCTCGACTTCGGACGCAGGTCGTCAAAGAACGGGAGTCTCTGCTGAGGATTGCGATGGCCAGATCATCCTCAGGCATGTTTCCCAGACAAATAAAATACCTGCCATCGTCATGTACTACTGCATCATTTAGTTATTATAAATATTCCTCTTTATTTTAAATCCATTATTCTATCTTACAATGTTCATTTCTTTTGGAATAAATGATAGAGCAAATATATTTTTGTTTTCAAATAGGGTGTTCTCTTATTATGGCGGCAAAGAGCAGTTTGTAATATTAATAAAGCAAAGTTTTTAAAAATTGAATAATAAAAAATATTTTGTCAACATGTTTTTTTTTTTTATTCTGTTATGAAAATTTCAAATTCAGATAATTTCATAAAACAGTGACTTTACTGTTTATAATATGTAAGTTATTTTAACCAATTCATTGCATTTCAACAAGTCAGAATTATTTTTTTAAAATCTTTATAATGTGCTTTTATTTTTCTGGGTGTAATTAAGAAGGAAAGCAATACAGTCGGATTTCTCTTTAACAAACTTCTATTTTGTGAATTTTTCTATTTTGCGATTTTTTTTCGAGGTACCAAGAACATTTTGGAAACTTCTTCGTAAAATAACTTCCAAATAGCGAAGTACATTTTCTATTTAACGAACTTTTCTTTGAAATGCAATTTCCCAAAATATTTCAGAACATTTCAAACTAGATAACACATTTTATATGGGAAATGACCTTGAACTGACTTTCGCAGCCACTTAAATTTTAGAGAAAGAGGTCAAATATTATTCTCGTTTTATTTGCATTTCATACAGGAATCCATGCAAAAAATTAATTTACGAGAAAGTATGACAGAAATTTCTAAAGCTGGGAACTATGATGCTATACAGATCTTACTATTACTAACCGTTTTTCTAAAGCTGGATTCTTAGTCAGTGGGGAGAATTTAGAAAGTGCGAAGGATGAACTAAAAAAATGTGAGTACAGCTATGAGAGAACCACGAAATTAACGATGATGTATAACTGATTGTCTTTTAATTGATTCTGAAGCTAAAACCACAGACTGAGTTGGATATTTTGGACAGTGGAAACAATACAGCAATAAATTATGAAGAAGAGATCACCAAACCTTCCTATGATGAAATGATAAAACCATTTGAAACAATTCGATAGTAGATAATAATATACGAGATGGTGTATTAATTGCTATTTTAACTATGCCCAGTGTTTATGAATTTAAAACCTATTTTGTGTAAAGTATTTCAAATGGTGACTTGCTATTTAACGAACTTATTGGGATTCAGTGACTTCTTGAATTAGAGGTCCAACTGTATCTCCATAATAAGAAAAAATATTTGCATCTAAAAAGCATTTTTAGTTTTGAAGCGTATTAGGTTAGATGAATTATGCAGGGTGGGGAAATAGGAATTCAGCGGTTCATGAAATGCCCATCACATAGCGATTGTTCTGCTTAAACTATTTCAGTCAGGATTACAATTATTTATCACGCCAGCTTTACTTTTCTTGCCATATAAGAGGTTTAGGAAAAAACAATTATAGGTACATCAAAATTAAAACATCGAGATATTCTTCTTTAAAATATTCTGATAGTTGTAAAATACAATTTCTCATTTTAATACAAATATCTCATTAGATATTTAAAAGTGCAAATAAAAACATTATAGAAATAAACAAAATTTATACAAAAGAATTGAAAAAAAAAAAAAAAAGGATTTTATCAAATACCAGAGGTGGCAAATTCTTTCCTTGCATATCCCAACATTTCACTCCTCCACTATACACTATAAAAAGTCACCACTACCCTGATCGGGAAAAAAATTAATTAAAATAAAATATTTATACTGAAGAGGATGCTTAGTAAAAAGTCTGTTATTATTTACAGTTTTATTTCATTTCAAAAATAAAATTCTTATTCTAAAAACATTTTATTATAATTTCGTCAGAGAAACACCAATCATACCATTATGCATTCTTATTTTATGATACCTTGATTAAATTTTACAGTCGGTCCTCCATTTAAGAAGTCGTTATTCCCGAGTATATGGAAAATTTGTTAAATAGAAAATCAGCTTTTGACATACTTAAACAACACAAAACAGGCTTTCAATTCATAAATACTAGATATAAATAAAATAGCAATTGATACACCTTTTATCTTGTAAACTAGTATATCTACTATTTATGTACAAAATTATAGTTGCACTTATTATAAAAGTAAATATAAACATACATCACCACATGCGTTCTTAAGTTTAATTGCTACTGATAAAATGTGTTACTTTTGTCTGAGTTTTTCGTTTCAAATACAAACAAAAAGGGAAAAGGATTTTACTGCTTTCTCTAAAAGTGGCTACGGAAATCAATTCAAGGTCATTCTCCCCATAAAATGCGTCAACAAGTTTGAAATATTTTGGGAAATAGGGAAAGCGGATCTCCAAGAAAAGTTCATTAAATAGAAAATTCACTTCGCGATTTGGAAGCTATTTTATGCAGAAATTTCCAAAATGTTCTTGGCTCCTCAAAAAAAAATAATAAATAAAAATATCGCAAAATAGAGAGATTCACAAAATGGAAGTTTGTTAAAGAGAAATCGGACTGTATTGCTTTTCTGCTTAAATACACTCAAAAGAATAAAAGCACATTATAAAGATTAAAAATTAATTTTGATGTGTTGAAATGCAATGATATTTGAAATGCAATGATATGGTTAAAATAACTTACATATTATATTAATAGAAATCCGACTCGTTAAATAGAAGTCGGACTGATATTATATAAAGTTTGTTCAACTATTGACCTACGCATATGGCATTGAATTAATAGGACGTACCAAACAGACATTTACCAAGGTTGAGGCTTCTGTTAAAACATTGGGTAACTATAAATTGAGATAAAATTAAACTTCAGGAGAGAGTAATTGAAATTTTGAGGACTAATTATTAGACATATGAAGGTATCAGACTATTGTTACAATTAATAATGATATCAAAACCATACAACAACCACATAATTAATAACAAAATAAGGATGGCAAATAGGTGTTATTTATGATTGAGGAACCAACTGAAATCAAAGCTTAATTCCATTGAAACTAATTTATAGTATAGAGGTTTATTGTTGTTGTTGACGTATGCCATTTAAGCAGAGGGGGTGGAATTGTTCTTGGATAGAGGTTTAATTGCTCTAATTAAACCTACATTACTTTATGGCAGCAAATACTGGCCTTCAAATAAATCTGATTAAAATAAACTTTTTGAAAGAAAAATGCCCAGAGTCATTCTTGTAGCAGTTAAAGAAAATTATGTTTGAAAGATTCGGTACAATTATGAATTATACAAAAAATTTAACAGGCTGCGTAATCAAAAAAAGAATAAGTACATTTTAAGCACTCAAAAATATTTTTAAGTGACAAAATAATTTTCAAAGACTTTGCATAAACATGATAAAATAACTAATTTCTGACAAAGAACTCCTTTCTTGATTACATCAGTCATCATAAAAAGATGGTGAGATTTTTCAGTTCGATTTCAGAGGGTGGAAAATGAAATCTGAAATTGCGAATATCTTGCAAAATGCAGCAGAGTTGCACACGAGAGAGCTAGAATCTCACCGAACTCAGCACAATAGACACATCTGCAGACCTGCAAGTATTTCAACAAAATTGTAAAATGGTTGGCGCTTTCCGACAGTATGCTGAAATGCATTCTACTTGAATGAATTTTAAAAACGTTGAATAGAACAATGTGAAAGCCACGCTTTTGCATAGCACGTAATGAAAATCGACATGGCAAAGAAAAAAAAAATGCCCTTTATGAAAACTGAAAATTAAGCACTTTTTAAAAACTCTAAATAAAAAAAGCACCTTTAAGCACTTTTCAAAAACGCTATGCACCATGTTCTTAGTAAATGACGATGAACTAAAGACAGGAGAGAAATTAAACAGTCGTGAAACAATGTGATGTCCTTTATTATAATAACATCGTTAAAAAAGATTGTAACAAACTCCTACACATCTCAACTTTTTCTCTAAATATTTCTTCCTCCTTTCGCTGTCTCGAGGAAGTTCGTAGTGAGGTATCAATATGGCCTTATAACCCAGTTTTTCCAGTTGTCTCATCTTCATTGCCGTCAAGCCCGTTTGGTGCCTCGAACGGTAGGCAAACGAGTACGGAACTCCCATCACCAGGCAGACCCATTTTTCTTCTTTTGGTGGGGAAAATAAAATATCTGTGTCACAGGACTTCTGATCACCAGACACCCGAATAACTATGTCGGGTGAAAACATGTGGGGTAACGTATGCTTCACCTCGATATTTTCTTTTGACGTAAATGCAGAGAGCGTTTCACTGAGAAGCCGGGCGAAGGCGTTATGCTTTTTCGCGTCGACACTTCCCCTTCGTTTTTCCAGAATAGTCCAGAAATGTCTACCCAATCTGTTCCCAGTATAATCGTTGCATTCGATTTCTGTACTGCAGTCCACCTCTGCAAACGTCAAGTCCGTTTCTGGAAAAGCCAAGATGCATTTCTGCGCGAAATTAGAGTCCAGAACGACGTTCAGAAGCTCGTAGTTATAATAACCGACGTAAGAGTAATACAGTGCTATGTATATTAAAATTCTAGGCTGATGCGCTACTTCGTCTTGTCTGGTTTCTTTCCGTATTTCAGAAAAAAGCAAGGTGTTAAATTCTTGTGAGGGGTGGTGGTTGAAATGGGACAGACACTGTAACAATTTCATCATGTCTTTCAGGCGTGCTCGTTTGATAGTGGAGAATAATCTTTCCGTTATAGAATCTAAGAGCAGTGGATGATAAACGTGACATTCTGACGCCAAGAGAGCTAAATGGATACACACGTGGACGTCCCATCGATACGTGTAAGCCGTACATTTGTGTAGCAAGGGTATGTACATCTCCGTATAAGAGAGTTGGATGCTTTTCTTTAAAAACTTCAGCATCGACACGAGCGTCAAATTTTTAGCCACTTCGATTTCGTCGATGAATCTTTCAATTATAATTTTTATGACGGAAATGTCGTTCAGTTTATTTTTAGTCTTGAAGAAACCCAAGCAGACGATTCCCAACTCGTCGATGGAAATGTTTTTCACCACTGGTACGAGCCTCGCTTTCAGAGATTCGGAAGAATCGAGCCGCAGTTCCCTCTGCAGATTGATGTAAAACATGAGCTGCACCATTTCGGCATCAGTCAAACTGTTCAGCCTCTGCAGTAGGCTGTTTATCATGTTCCTATTATACTGCGATATCCTATTCAATCTCAAATGAAACCAATAGTCAGCCACTAACAGTTTTTGAGATGTACTCCAAGTTGGCAATCTCTTAACGCACTCAGAATCCAAACTGTTCCAGAGAGCTTTGAAATTAGGTGTCCATGTTTTGGGAGTAGGCGGCAAGCAACACAACAAAAAAAGACATTTTAAAAGGTTTTCATCTGATAAACTAGGAAGACGTTTGATTAGATTTAACACGGGTAAAGAAAAAGGACCCTCTTCTAAGTTAATGTTTAGAGACATGCAATGCATAGTTACCTTTGCGAATTCAGAGAGTTCCTTACTGCCTTCTGAATAATCACTCACGCCGAATGCAACTGGTTGTTTGACGGTCGATTTGGCGTATGCAGGAATCGTCTGCAATACCTCATGAGCGTATTCATTTTCTGTCTCACGAAAAGATTTTGCACAAAAGCCGATCGAAAAATGAATTCTACCATAATGTTCCCTGCACAAATGTTGCAATTTGAGAAGGTTTAAAGAATTGATGCGACACAAGCTGTGTTTGAACATGGTGTTATGAAAATGCATACATTGTGCTCTCACAGAATAAGATAAAGTTTTAGAACACAATAAAGACAAATAGTTTAAAAAACTCATAATAATAAATAAAATTCTAATAAAGAATTACTTTCACAATATTTTCGTGAGGACTAGGCTCATTTTCCATCTTTTTACACCTTATCTTTATTGAAAAAAAAAATGTATTTAGAGATGACTATGGATTTAGAGCAAGTTGGGACGAAATACAACATTTAATGTTTTACATGTATAAAAAGTTCAGCTTATAGCTTTCTGAAAGTAAACAATTGCTGAAAGGAATGTAAGCTGTAAGTTGGTTTTGATCACTGACATAAAATCTTTGATCTGGGTCCAAGATCGTAAACAAATAAGCAAAATTATATTTCTAACCTTTCTATAACATGCCTTTAGTTATAATTTGTGGATTACCAAGTAGTGGTAAATCTTTCTTTGCTAATAAAATCTATGAGCACTATAGTTTGTCAAAAAAGTGTATTTTAATCAGAGATGAAGATGTACCAAACGGATTTAAGAGAAATGATGTTTATGCATGTAAGGACGCAGCTATACCTAATGTTTATTTTCTTCATGTAAAAGAGCAAATGTTTTTTTCATTTATGTTTTTAAGATTGTCAAGGGAAGGAAACATTTTCTGAATTCACTGAAAGTAATACTTCGTATTTCTCTTGTTGAATTGTCCATTTTCAATGAATCGAGTTTCTTTTCGTAGGTTCTCAGAAAGAGAAAGAGCTAAGGAGTTTCTTGAAATCCCAAGTAGAAAGGTAATCTTAATTTCTTTCATTCATAATGTTTGGGTATCTTTGACATTTTATAAAGTTTAATATTACAATACTTAACAATAAAGTAGAATTCTGTAACAGTACTTACTCAGGGGATATTTCTCTATTGTGATCTGCTGTGCCAATTACAATGACCAAGGTGCCAAATTTTTACATTTCAAAATCAGCTCGAACAGTTACAGATACGAGAATATCCCCAAACAGTATCATATTCACAATGACTTTAAACGAAAGAAGTAAACTTCCAATTTTAATTCTATGTCAGTCCTCACAATTTACTTGTTATAGCATATATATATAGTTTTGTAAGTGATATTGTATGTTTATTTGATTGTGTGTATTTTTCTATAGGCATTTATCAAAAGATAAAGTAATTATTTTGGATTCAACTAATTATATTAAAGGTAAATAAGATTTTTTTTTAAAACTCATTTTTTAAGTTTAATTTCTAAAAATCACACTAAATTCCTTTTCATGAATTTGAAATATTTTCATTATTAAAATTCATTTTTATAAAGCTACATTTGAAATTATAACTGCTAAATTGTAATACTAATACAATTTTTGAAGTTTAAAGCCTTGTGATTAATTTTAATTATACTTAATGTTTGCTATGGCGATAATATTTTTGTGTCACAAGGTACAGTTGCTTATTTTAAATTTGATCTTTTTAAAAAAACCTTTTACTTTATTTTAAACCTGCTTTTGTTATTTAGTGACAAAGACAAAAATACCTTTATATTTCACAAACTTTTTTATGTATACATATTTCTAACAATGTAACCAAAAGGCAGTTGATTAATGTGTTGATAAATTTTATAATAGCTTGGTATAATAAAATTTTTATTGCGTTTAATAAAAAAATTTATTAATTTCTGCATTGCAAGTAAATAACGCAGTTTTATAGTTTGTCTAAAGTAAGAACTCCTCTGGCCATTGGTCTGGCCCTGTGGCGGTGAGTATGGTAACTATTTCAAGTAGGGGTGTGGGGTCATTGTTTAGGACAAGTTTTGGATTGGGTCAGCGAGAGAAAGGGAATCTTTTTTTTTCTTCGGTCTATTGTGTTAGCCCTAGAGTGAAGAGAAGCTACCCTCCCTGATGTGCGCTATTCTTGTTTCCATAGCAGCAGATGGCCTCAGACTTCATGGCAGGGGGATTTCTTACCATAGGCAAACTATACCTCGTTTATGTTTATTTATAGCTTTATCTCTATAAGTAATTAAAAACAAGCATTTTTAATGTTAGTAATGTTTTGATGATTCTTGGTTGCTGAATTTACAGAGTAATTCTGCAGTAATACCTTTATAAATCCAAATTTGTCTATAACCTTAACACAATTAGATAAGAGATTATTGTGAAAATTCAGCTTAATCTAGCATACATGAAGCAGAACTTGCACATAATCTATAATAATAATCTATTTGCTTTCTTTTGTTTTGACTGCTTCATATTTCACTATAAAAATTCAGCTTAATCTAACATACATGAAGCAGAACTTGCTCATAATCTGTAATAATAATCTGTTTGCTTTCTTCTGTTTTGACAGCTTCATATTTCATTGCATCTGCTTTCAATTTCTGTCTTCTCAGTCAAGAAGAGCTTTCTGTACTTGTTAATGGCATGAGGATTTTTATAGTTTTACATACTTAGCTCAAAATTCTATCAACTTTAATTAAATATGTAATAATCAAGTAAGTCAACTGGCAAATATTAGACTATTTTAAAACTCTAAGAAAACTTCAATTTTAAAGAAAAGCATATGGAAATAAATGTGTGCATAAATTAAATCATTTAAAAATAATGTTCTATTAACAGTTTTGCTATTATTCCTAAATGTTCTTTAATGCAAATGGTGTTTAAATTTAATATATATATATTAAATAAAGACATGTTTTAAACAATCTAATTGGTCATTATTAAAATAAATGACAACAGTGCAAAGTCTTATAGTTTGTGATATAAGTTTATTTGGAAGGGTTTTTCTTATCAAGCTCAAGTGTTTATTGTAAGTTAGTGAAATTGTATTTTGCAGCTCGTTATGTCTGCAACGTTGTGGACATAACCAACTAAAAAATTCTATTTTAAAAAATTGGTTATGTATTTTTAAATTTATTATTAAGTTATGTATTTATAATTTTCATGGTTTTTCAATTTGTGGCACAAGCACCCCTGAAAATTATTAACTGCATGAAATATAATTCGAACAATTTTTATTTTTTCAGGATATCGATATGAATTATATTGTATAAGTAAAGGATGTAAAACAACCCATTGTGTGGTAAGATTTGTTTTATATTCTCTCCTCATTTTGTACCAACTCCCCTAGATTTTTCCAGTTTCTCCTAGTCTACTGGTTTAATAAAAATTGTCCTGGTTTTTGTACATTTTAGAAAACATTTTGGAAGATTCCTAAAGAATCCCTATTGAAATAGAATTTTTGCACGAATTTTTACTTGCTTGAATATTACGAGGGCGGTTTATGTAAGGTTCGTTTTGGTGTGTACTTTAATAGGTAACGAGTGCTTGCATCGTGTCCTAGCATTCCTTGAGAACAACTGTGTAGGTAAAGTGTATGGTCAGTTCTATATCTTTATATTGTTCAAATTTTACGAACCGCCATGCACAAGATAGGGTCATTGATGTGTTTTTAGTTGGTTAAAAACCTGTCTGCTGGATACGTTCAGTGGCAGATTTGTCATCATAGTTGGCCAGACAGCCCAATGTGAGCCAATGCTTCCTCTGAAGATTTCTCCATAATGATCGAGTCAGCCCATCTTAACCGCGGCCTTCTCCTCTTTTTTGTTCCAGTGGGTTTAAAAAACAGCATCTTTTTTATTGTATTGTCATCACTCATTTGAATTATGTGGGCCATCCAATTCATTCTATTTATTTTTATGTATTTAATAATATCAGGTTGTTTATAAATCCTGTACAGTTCAAAGTTAAATCTCCTTCTCCAGTTATTGTTTTCCACCAAGTATACTCTGCAAAATCTTTCTCTCTAATATTGTGATACAATTTTCCTCCAGTTTTGTCATTGTCCAAGCCTCAGTAGCGTTTGTCAAGACTGGCCTGACAAAAGTTTTGTAGATTAAGAATTTTGTTTTTCTTGAAAGAAACCTAGATTTCATAAATCTTTTCATAGACAACCCTATTTGCCAGATATTGCCCAGAGTTGGCTAGCAGATTTGTAAAGTAACAAAATTCCTTGCCATGCTGACAGGGAAATTCGCTACTCTTTGACAATGACTCTTACCGCACGAGCTATAGTGGACTTTTTTAGTTTGGATGACCCTCCCTACAGCCCAGACCTTGTGCTGAGTGATTTTCGTCTTTTCTGATATTTCAAACATCATTTTGGCTGCAATCAGTACAACAATGTGTTTGATCTACCGGGACCTCTTGGTTAATGGAGGAGCTAGAAAGTTTGTATGAAGAGGATATTGTAAATCTATTTGTAAGGTATGATAAGTGTTTAAAGGAACTTGGCAATTATGCTGAAAGGTAGAGAAAAGCATGTTGAACCTGAAAATTAATTTGTTTCGGGAAAATTTTCTTTGGTTTCGTTTTTACTTTGAAATGGCCCTTACTTAAAAAAAAAAAAAAAAAAACCCTCGTAAAATAAGTATTATATATAATAAAGCTAGCCTAATTTATAAAAATCTGTTTAAAACTGTTTTTCTCCTTAAAGGTCCATAATTAACTCCCTTTTTTAAATCAATTAAAAAATTCTTAACTATTACTATTCAAAATTATGAGTACACATAATACATAACATTTCAAGTATGTTTAATGTCAATCATAACTGGAAATTATTGCAGTTTTTCTATTTTGATGACAATAAAAATCCCTAAAATTCCCTTTGCGTAAAATAATTAGTACATTATGCAACAATTATCATGGAATTTATATTATTACCTGAAATCTATTGGATTTTTTCCTATCCCTGTTTGAAGCTATGTATTTTGTATAGAAAGTTCTACTATATTAAATCTTTTATTTTAACTTTGTAATAAATGAAGATATTAAACAAACAAATAATATACAAGAACAGTGTTTATATACACCTTTAAAAGTGCTTAATTTTTTTTCATCACAAAAATTGAATACTCTTTAAAGGTTTGTTTTTTTTTAGGTTTATGGTGGTTAAAAGTCTTTTTTTTTTTTTTTTTTTTTTTTTTTTTTTTTAAGGAAAAAGTGGGCGAAATGGGGGCTTATTTTTGAAGCGCTTGACACATGTCAACTGTTATTTCTTATTTATATATTTTTGAAGCAAATGAAGTTTTTTTAAAATTTTTATCAGATAATATATATAAGAATTAGTTTGAAGTTTGCGGAACAGATTTCGTAATTTTAAATGAACTTTAAAAATTTTCTAATATCATTATTAGCACTTATCCTATTGTAATATGATAATCATATTAGATTAGAATTTGTTTGACTTTTAATATATTTTGTTAATTCTGTCAACCTGTCTTTTAAAATTTTTAGTTCATTTTAAAAATCCTTTTAAACTGTCATATATTACATTTTTTTATTATAATATCTTGCAAAAAGCAATTTCTGATTAGTACGTATTCAAATTATATTTGGTTTCTAAAAGTTTGTATGTTGATACAACATAATTTATTTTACCTAAATTTTTTATGAATACAATTAATTGTGTTCATATTCTGTTAGTTTTTTTTATGCCTATGATCCTTTGAACAAAATACTAGAAGAAATTTATTTTAAAAAAATTAATAAGTTAATCAAAAAATTTACTTATTCATTCTTTTCGTATTTATGATTTAATTTAATTATTTTATGATTTAATTCATAAGTTAAAAATATTATTTAAGTTAATTGAAAAATATTGTGTGGTTATTCATACTATAAACTATAATATGTATCAATACTATAATATGTTATCAATTTGTTGCTCTAGATACACTGTGATTTATTACCTGATGACTGCTGGATTTATAATAATGCTAAAATACAAACTGAACAGTACAATAAATCTATGTAAGTATTTTAACAATCATTAATGTCAAATCATTACTTTACTTTTTTAAATATTCATTCTTTTTAAAGATAGAGTAAAAACAAGATGCGTGGCAGTAAAATTTTAAAAAGTACTTAAAGGTGCTTATTTTCAATTTTTGTTTTTTAAAAGCCCTTAAATGTGTTTTTTTTTTTTCATTGGGTGTTTTTAAAAAGTCCTTAATGTTCCCTTTTCCAAAATGAGATATTTTTTTATCGTGTCTGTGTTTGCCCTGAATTATGCGAAATATGCTGTTTTCACAATTCATTCAATCACAATAATAATATTATTAGGATCTGCACACTATTTTTCTTCCACTTATTGAAAGATCATATGTGTATGTATATATATATATATATATATATATATATATGTATGTGCTGGAGAAACAGGCAAAAAAAGAAAGAATTAATTTTATTCACTTTCAATAGTAGGAAGAAATTTTTTTTATTAATGTGCATATATATGCATAATGTGCCTAATTATATTTGAGGAGATTTCCGTATCTTGATCTGTGGCAAAATAATTGCCAAGTCTTGGCAACTTCTGGGCAGCGGCCTGCAAGATACTTTTTTAAATTTGATAAATTAATACTTTTTTTAAATTGCAATATTAAAATCTTTTTGGCACCGAAAATATCCCCTTATATTTTTTTAAAAAAATAAAGAGTGTAAGAATATTTTTTTAGCGCTTGAAAAGTGCTTCAGAGGTGCAAATTTTTTGTATAAAATTTGGTGACGCACCCTAAGAAAGTATGAAGAAGCAATATATAATCCTTTCTTTCTTTATTCCGTTATATGATTGGTCTCGGTAGCGCAGTGGTTGGATGATTGGACTGGAGGGCTACAGCATGTGCACCCATAAAATCATTGGAATCGAAATTTCTGTCGCTGGGTCGTATGGTGTGTACAAGGATTTGAGAGAATTTCCTTTCTGATTTATTTTATTTTATAACTGTGGTTGAACTTGCCGACCAAATTTTTGGGGTTTCAGACTTCTAATGTTCAACTCCGTAGCCTTGTCATTTTGAACCCAATCCAGAAGACATCTGGGTAAAGTATTGGGAGAAATTTGCCTTTGTGGAGGACTTTCTAGATGGAACTTAACTGCATTTGCGTTACATGAAGAGGAAAACCTTCCATGGTTAGCCTGACGGCAAAGGGACTCTAACCCATGATCCGTCTACCACTCAGAATATTTTATGTCAGCACTGTGGTTAGTGGAGGGCGAAATTCGTATCGACCTGAAAACGCTGGGATTCGATCCCAGTTCACCTCATTGGAACCGTTATTTTGAGCTCATTAAATTCTTTCCAGAAATGAATTCACCCCTTTTATAATTATCTTTGATAATTAAAAATGTTCTTGTACAATTAAGGAATTTATCTCAAATAACTTTTGTTAATGTGGATGGATTTTATTTTTACTCAATATGTACTGTTCCTTCAAATTTTGAATTTGTTAATTTTAATATTGCATTGTAATAATTTCATTAATTATCCTTAAATTATGGGCCCACAACCTACAAGCCAGAAAAAGCCCACCGACTATTATGTGCCTGTTGGAGCGTCTTAACGCAATAAAAAAATTATTTTTATTCGGTTTTTGTTTAAGCACGATAAATTTTCTTTGATTAAAATATTTAAATTTATATTGCTCTATAAAATTCGTATATTGTTTGTACTTTCATTTAGTAAGCTTCCTTCTGGTTAGAATTTATATCCCCTCCTCTATATTTATATATATATATGTAATATTTATATATATATATTAATATTTTATGTTCATATATTATTATTTTATCAAATATATATATTTGATAAAACATTTATTGTGAAAAATGGAAGAGTTTTTTTAAAAAAGTATCCGTTTTTTTATTTTTAAATAAAATCAAATAATTAAAAGTATTTAATTTTCTTTAAATATGCTATTTAAGTTTACTGATAAAAATATTTAGTGCTTAGAACACTAATGTTTCTACAAAAAGTATATTTGCCGCTAACATGACTAAATATGCTTTCGACCCTTCATTAATCTACCTGCTATGTAAGTGGCCTTTCACTAAAAAAGGTTGTTCATCACTACCTTAAAGTTTTCGTTATTTTAAATTTTGCTAATAAGATTTCTTAATTGTTTTTATAAAATATGTTAATTTTATGTTTATAGTTTTTTTCTATTAACTAACTAAATTTAATTCTTCAAATTCACCATTTTTTTGCTTTTATTTTCTGTAAATTAAGAAGTGCACATCAAGATTTATAAAGATATAGGGTGACCTGGGGTAATTCCTGATAAAAAAATGCAAACATCTATTTTGTGAAAAAACTATTCAAGATAGAATTTTAATATTTACTGGAAGTTTGAGGCTATATGAGATGAATCATATGCTACCTTATTTTGTTTGAAAATCTAATTAGAATTTAAAAGATTTTAAATTTTAGTGATCAAGAATTACCCCTTCTCTTGATCATTTCTGGGGTAATTCCTGATCACTTCTGGGGTAATTACTGATCACCAGCTTTTATGGTAAAGGGGCTGTTTAAAAATAATTAAACAATGGTAATTAACAAATAAGACATCATGATCAAACAAATAAACCTAAAAGACATGTTGGCTGGTTGGTGTCCATGGGGAGAACTATAGATATCCACGAGTGCGCAAAACACAGCCGGCTAACTCTTGATGTCAAAGGAAGAGAATTCCCCAAGCAGAGCCAGGGATCTTGAAATGGCAGGGCAGTCAAAAATATGTTTTGGTGTTAGTGGAATATCATCACAGTTACTGCAGAGACGGCAGGTTTTACTATTGCCATCTCCCAGCATCTTCATATCTCGATAGTGACCAGTTCTAAGGCGGATGATAGTTTTGGTAAGTTCTCTATTTTCCTGAATGATCCCCCATGGAATATTGGTTGCCATTGCCTCCGAGGAGGTTGAACTATGGTTGGTTGGTGTCATGTCATGGACAGTCAATAATTTTAAATGGGACCGAAGGTCTCATAAACAGCTTCTGCAATTTGAAGGCTATTTCTCTCATGTAGGTCCGCCAACAGATTGTCACTTATTTTCTGCAATTTCGCCAGAATAGCGGGACAGTTGAAAAGATGTTTGGGGGTTAGTTTATGTCTGGACAGTTTTTGCAGAGACAGTAAGTCCTTGTCCCGTCTTTATGAATCTTCATACCCCTAAAGTGTCCTGTCCGAAGTCTTGTTAGTGTACTGGTGAGAGTTCTATTTGTACTGATTTCAGGAATTTGGAGTTTGATTTTCCTATCATTGAGTTTTGCTTTAGCCACTGAATTGATATCGCTGAGAGTGACATGAGTAATCTAGCTGGTGTTTAATGAGGTTGGACTATAAAAGATATGTTTAAGCAGCTAATAAAACTATTTATTTAAAAGCAATAATAAAGATTAAAACTTTAAATTTTCAAACATTTTTTGCATCATGCCATACATTTTAGGCAAGCATTCTCATGTTCTGCTGGAATATAAGAAAGAGTTCCCACATGGGTAACTTTTGCTGGATATTTTAACTTTATTAAGTGAGAGTGTAAAGTTAAGTACGGTATGTCAACTGCTCTGGCAGCAGCTCTCACACTGAAATTTTCATTTTCAATCATTAAAAGAAATTCACTAATTTTGCTTTCTAGAAGCTTATTATTCTTTTTAGGCTTATAATTTCTCACCATATTTATATTACGCTAATTTATAAACTTACAAATTATTCTAACAATGTACACACATATAATTAAGATAAAAGCAAGGTAAAACAAACCAGAAATGGTGCAAATCAGAACACATTTGTCTTGTATACAGTTAAAAACAAATTTTGTGATTACAGTTAAAATATATTTTAGTTGTTCCACTTAATAAATATGAACTGTTATTTAAGAAAAGGCCATTAGCTATTTATTAGCTATTTTTTATACTATTTATAAGAAGAAATTACAATGATCAGGAATTACCCCAGTGATCAATAATTACCCCATCTGTAAGGGGCAACATTTGATATAGTTTCCAATAATCAATTATAATGTTTACAGTAGATGTGAAACAATTAAACAAAAGATTACACTATTTTTATATCAAAGAAAAATAAAGTAACTCAAAATATTTATTATTAAGAGAAGGAAAATGTGCACATTTTGAAACCCATCTTTGAAATGGAAAATACAGAAAACAGTTTAAAAGATACTTATTTTGTTAGATTAAACAAAAAACTAATTAAATAAATGTAGTTATACTTTAGTAAAGTGTACAAGTATTCTTGTCCATGTCTCAAATTTTAAAAAAATAATTTTTTCTGAATAAAACTTAGGTGATCATTATTTACCCCAGAAACAGAGTGATCGTGAATTACCCCGGGTCACCCTAGTTTACAAAGTACACTTAGTAATTCATTGATCAGGTTTAGGATTTCTTCCACTTGAAAAAATGGAAGAAACTAAAATCTACCAAAATAATTGTTTAGTGATACTATTATAAGAATACTTGGAATTAAAAAAAACATTTTGTGCTATGTATTTTTGTATTTTCTTAATGCATATAAATTACCATTCTCATGTTATTTACTTCATTTTCACAGAATTTTAACAGTTATATAAAAACATAATTTAATTTTAAATAGGATTTATATTATCTGAACACACTTTTATTTCTAAATGGTTTGCTTTTGGTGTTTTGCATTTTCTATTTTGAAGAATAATTAATAATTACAAATAAATAAAATTATTTTTATTTAAAAGTGCAATTCTGATTCCTTTTACAAATACAGTAGAGCGCCGATTATCTGAACCCTTATTATCTGAACATCCAATTATCCGAACCATATCCGAATTCACTAAAATTTTAAGTTCAGAATACTTTTTAACTTATCGACAATTTTTCTAAATTTAGAAGAATAAATAATATCCACTGCATCTGAAGACCATATTTAATTTACAACCTTTTTTAGCATTTTTCTTATAGTAGCCAATACATACATGCATTGTTATACAGTTAAACCTACATACTCCTTTAGCTCTCTTTAACTGTAAATGATCTTCCAAGAATGTGAACTTCAATTTGACAGTCTACAATGGTTGAAATGAGGAAGGAACTTATGAATAGATGTGTGCTGAAGTTCTACAGTTGAGGGATGGGTACTTGTCACTGATGGTGAATGATTAGTGATAACAGTGCTTAGAATCTTAAATCTTGGAATAAAATTCTTAGCAAAAGAAATAAACAAAACTGAGGTTTCTGAACCAGTAGATCTTCCCGATGAAAAGATGCCAGGTTATAGGGAAGAAGAAATAGAAGACTGGTGTCGAGACACTGAAAACGATCCAGGATTTCAAATTTTAAGTGATGATGAAATTGTTGCTGAAATTTAGAATGAAAATCGGAACTCCACAGACGAAGAAGAAGAAGTAGCTGATCAAATTCAAGATAGTGACCTTCTCATATAGAAGCATGCAATTCATTCGATATTGCAATGAATTGGCTAAAACATCAAAATGATGTTGATCCAGTTCAGTTCATTTATTTAAAAAGAATAAGGGACAGGGCTGCTCAAAAAAGATTACCTTCTTTGAAACAAAAGTCTTTGCTTTATTTCTTTTGCAATGGAAAATAAAGAAAAATGTGGTAAAATCAGTAATTGATAAAAAAAAAATTATAAAAAGCTGAAATATGACTAAAAAAAATAATTCAAAATGAAAAACAAAGTTAAAAATAAATATTAAAAAAAATATTTAAAAATTGAAAAAAATAATATTTAAACACGCCAGAGCTATGTTCGATAGTACTGCCAGTCCTAAGCCTAGAAAAAGTGTGAAGGGAAGTTAGTGCATAAATAATAATAATTTAAACTAGATTTTAAACAACTTTCCAATTATCCGAACTTTTCATTACCCGAACCACTTTCGGTCCCGAGCAGTTTGGATAATCGTCGTTCTGCGGTATTTGGTGAGTTATAAATATTCTTATTACTAAAAACATTAATGTTTTTCTAAAATTTAATGAAATTTTATTATTTTAATTAATATTCATATATAAACAGTTGGACCTCTATTTAAACAAAGTTGCTAAATCCCGATGAAAAGTTCCATATATAAAAAATTCGTTTAATAGAAAATCACCATTTAAAGTATTTAAACAACCCAAAACAAGTATTAAATTCATAAACACTAGACATAGTTAGAAAAGCAATTGATACACCTTTTATCTTGTAAATTATTATTGAATTGTTTCAAATGATTTTATCATTTCAACAAAAGAAGGTTTAGTGATTTCTTCATGATTTCGGTCTTCATCTTCCTCACAATTTATTGTTTATTTTTCCCACAATCCAAAATATTTAATTTAGTTAATGGTTCTGTGGTTCTAGTTTCAGAATCAATAAAAAGAAAATCATTAATCAGTTCATCATTGTTAATTTCGTGGTTCTCTCTTAGCTGTACTAAAAAAAATTTTAAGTTCTTTCATATGGAACATCCTCTGCACTTTCCAAATTCTCTGCATTGACTAAGAACCCAGCTTTTAGTTATGAATTGTATGATCTGTAACATCATAGTTTCATGTTTTAGAAATTTCTGTTATACTTTCGCGTAAATTCATTTTTTGCAAGGATTCCTGTATGAAATGCTAACAAAAAGAGAAGAAGATTTTACTGCTTTCTCTAAAATTTAAGTGGCTGCGAAAGTCAGTTCAACATCATTTCCCCCATAAAATACGTTAACAAGATATGTTCTGAAATATTTTAGGAAATTGAATCTCAAAGAAAAGTTTGTTAAATAGGAAATTCACTTTGCTATTTGGTAGTTATTTTACAAAGAAACTTCCAAAATGTTCTTGGTTCGTTCGAAGAGAAAACAGAAGGAAAAAAAAAAAAAAAAAAACACAAAATAGACAAATTTGCAAAATGGAAGTTTATTAAATAGTTATTAGACAGTATTAGTTATTTTAATTATCACAAGTATTATTTTTTAAAATAAATACTATATAATATTTAAAAATACCATTTAAAGTTTTTTATTCTTTCTTCTCTCTCCAGAACATTAAAAAAAACTTAGAAATTGTTACCAATTTTTTTAAATTTTCTAAGCTGTATCTAATTATTCTGCAGTTTGTAAAAGGAAATATAGTGCTTTTCAAATAAAAATTTCCAATGAAAAAATCCTTAGGTTTAATTCTTAAATTTGGTAAGCTACTTTTATAAATGCAAAAAAATAATATAATCTAATGTTTTTATTTAAAAATACTATTAGCATATTACTTAAGAATTGTTTTGAGTATTTTTTACCTAATAGTATTTGATTATGAAGATTAATTAGTATGCTATTTGAAATTGCGATTTGTTAATTTTATTGGATTTACAAATGATTTTTTTTTATGATTTGTAATAGTTTTTTACTCAATCATAAATAAAATTTAAAGCTGCATTTCTCAAATCTACGAAAAAGGAGAAAATACATTTTTTCAGGCCTAAAAAGAAACATGTAGGTTGCATAACTTTTGAACAACAGTTTTTTTCCGGTTCTCCTACACCCCAGGAACCATTAAGATCGACACTCAGTTCTTGAAAATCTGATCTTTAGAACGAAAGTTATTCAGGGTTATATATATATTTTTTTTTGCTGACTGTACTTCCTACTGTTAACACATGTGTTGCAGAAATATTTCTTCTCTTTATATATATATTAACTTTGTGGTTTTATTAGTTCTTATGATGATTATTTTGCTTACTTTGGTAGATTTGATGCTCTTGTCCAAAGATTTGAAGTTCCTGAAGATAAAAATCGATGGGATTCCCCTTTGTTTACGATTCACAAAGACGAAGATATACCCTTAAAAGAAATTGAAGCTGCACTCTTTTCTAGAAAAGCTCCACCTCCAAATCAATCTACACAAAATGTGAGTTTTTTTAAAAGAAAATTTCATTGAAATGACTCTTAGAATTAGAAATGGCTTTTAAAGCCCGGAGAAATTAACAAGATATCAATGTAATAACTACAAGGTTGCCACTCAAATCTGGAAGGAAAATTTCCTGTGTTTTCCTTGTACATATTATACGCTATCAAGGTGCGTAGCATTTTTAAAAAGTGCTTAAAGGTGCTTATTTTCTATTTTTGTTTTTTAAAAGCCCTTAAAGGTGCTTTTTTCATTGGGTGTTTTTAAAAAGTGCTTAATTTTCCCTTTTTCAAAATGAGATTTTTCCTTTACCGTGTTGATTTTAACTGCAAATTATGCAAAAAGACGCAGTTCGCATTTTTCTATTCAACCTTTTCCCAATTCATTCAACCCCAATCTATTTCGGCGTATTGTCAGTCCGTAGCGTATGAAAACGCCATTCGTTTTATATGATTCAAAACTTCATGATTTTTAACAATTGTCAAAAACAATCCCCAAAGTTTGACATGATGGTTGAAACAAGATAAAACAGTCAATTGTCAAAAAAACTTTCCAATCCTGCCTAATTATGATATTTTTTAAAGTGCTTAAAAGTATCTTTTAAGTGCTTGAAAAGTGCTTAAAGGTGCTTATTTTTTGTTGAATAATTTAGCTACGCACCCTGGCTATATATTAAGAGGAAACAATTATTGTGCTCTTGTGTAAACAATATTGGGCTAACTATATTTATTAGTTTTAATTGCTGGAAAAACAGCTGAACATACCTAAATAATGCTATAGTAAATGAAATAGTTTAGTATAGCTGAAATATCATCCTTAAGTATCTCATAGATTATGCTTTGAGTGGTCACCATTTTTAAAAAGACTGAAGAAATTTAAGAAACAAAATTCCCTGCATTTACCCAAGAATTAAAATTTCCCTGTTATTTCAGGTGTTTTTTAAATGCCCTGTATTTTCCAGGTTTTCCCTGTGAACTGGCAACCCTGAACTAATTGCACTGGAATTACATATTGGCTTTAATTTTTGCTCAAATCCACCTTTCCTAGCTATTCAATCCTGTTCCTTCAGTACGACTATTCAACGCTTTTCAAACAAACGTTTTTTCTGTCACACAGTGGACTGATCATGAAGATACGGTTCCCAGTAGAACACCGAAGTCAGGCATCACTGGCTGCGGTCAGTAAGTGGTTGGATGACCACTTTGATCAGCCTGCATAGGGACAGGGGGTGTGCGGTTAACTGTTCCACTTCAGGTGCAGGTCATCCCCTCTGCAGAGGATTGCATGTCTTTGGATCACCCTCAGGAATGTTTCCTAAAACGTTGCCCCATTGTGCAGATCTAGTGCGATGTAAATAGGATACCTACTTATTTTTTTTAAATTTTTATTTAATTTCACAATGACAGAAAGTTTCTCGAATAAAATAAGTGGAGTATTTCTGGAAATTATGACAAGTTTAAATGGTTTTTAATGATTCATCCTCAGGGATGTTTCCCAGACCAATGTGCAGTGTAAATAGAGCAGAGATGATTGTGCTCCGAAGAAAATCCGTATATTTTGCTAACAGCAATCCAGAAGTTTGTGGAAATCCAAGGTGTAGAAGTTTCAAGAAATCATTGATCACTTTTATGTTTAAAAGTTCTTGTATATTTTATTTAGAAATATTAGAACTAGAATTTATGCTTGGCATCTCTTTCATTTGTAAATAGAAGAATAGTAATCTTTTAGAATAATAAATGTGATTAGACATAAAAGTAAACTTATAATAATTATACATTTAAATTATGCTGCATATAATTTATTTAGAATTTCATATTTATAAAATATCAATGATTTAAATTTATGAAGAGATTAATTTTTTGAACTGCATCATTAATGATTTTACTCAAGAAATTTTCAGAATTTTTGAGCTGGGCTCACAATCACCCCTGATAAAGTACCACTTATCAAACATTTTTTTTAAATGTATTTTTAAAAAAAAATTTAATAGAATGCTCTAATTTTTTTTTATGAAATGTTTGAATTTTTTTTCCTGCAAAATATTCTGCCATCCAAAATCACATTCATTCTGAGAACCTTATTTGATTTTATAACTGAGCTGATTTTATATTTTGGTATAGCTACACAACAAAGTTTTGAAGTTAATCTTTACTAATACACTAAAAGATAAATTAATTACCATATTTATATTTTAATTCAATAGATGACTTTAAATGAAATTTCAATTAAATATGAGAGCTACATTTAATTTACAAAAGGGTCTTAAAATATTGGGCTAAATTGCTTTAATTAACAGTTGTTTGAAAATGTAGAAACTTTCAATATTACATGCGAGTGTCAAAGAAATGAATTATTCTTTAGGATGAGTGTTGTTCAGTTATCAAATCAATATATTTGGAATAAAAAATGTAAAAATAATTTGCAGTATTCTCTTCTGTTTACAGTATTTAACAATACAATATCTTTGAATTATGCTTAACTCTTTAAATACCGAGGGCTCTAAACCACAACATGCCCAGAATACCGCAAACGCCCGGAGTAGGAAAACAGGTAGCAAAAAGTTCCTACCCCCAGCTTTACTCTGGAATGACAAAATGACTGATCATCTCTTTATTCACCTGAGGAAATATCCCCAAGATAGGTGTTCAAAGGGAAGAAAGACATAATTTGGAGCAAGAATATCCCTAACGTAAAAAGATTTATAAAATGTTAATAAATGCTTTCATTTGTTTTTTTATTATTTTTATTTTATTATTTATATTGAAACATAAGTATGTAATTCAATGCAATCCAGTTATACAATTTCTAAATAAAGCATTTAAATTGAAAATAATATCCTCGCATAAATAAAATCCTTTTTTTTTTTTTTTTTCGTTGTAAAACAAAAACTAATATAATTCAATAACTTAAATTATTAAAAAAGAAATTTTAAATTTCTTTGAAACCAACATTTAAAATTTACATCAATCATTAAGGAGAAATTAATTTGGTGATAGTATTAAAATATTATTCAACCTAAATGTGTGTCTTATTTTATATCATTTTACAATTTGAAATAAGAGAAACTTTTCTTATTATTTAATAAAGCTCTGAAACTATTAAAAATATTATCCCCAGAAACTATTTATTTCACCTCAAGGTATAAAAAGTATTTTTCCCTTTTGCCCGCATTAAATTCATTTCAATGAAATTTTCATTTGTAAATAATATTCCTTCTAGCTCTGCACCATAAAAGAGTTTGTAAACTTGTGCAAAGAAATTTATAAAATGCTAAAGAACTATTTTAAGTACAATATTTCTATATAAATTTTAAAAAATCTAAAAGTTCAATTTTTTTCAAATAAATTATTTTATCTATAAACTATATTTTTATGTGAATTTCAGTTTGGTGGATCGGAAAAAAAATTTTAATTTGAAAATTAAAAAGGATAATAATAAATAAATTTATTTGTTGTAAGGGTCTTGTAAATAATCTAAATTGTTTAACTAATTTTTAATTATTTGAAAGTAAAGGATTCAAAATAGGTGCCAAATTTTCTATATGTCTTTCCATAATTTATGTAAAAATATTTTAGTTTTTACATTCCGAGTATGCTTTTTAACACGCTCTGATTATATGTAGTTTGAGCAAAGATTAAATTTCATAGTGAAAATATTTCTATATAGCTTCTAAAATGAGTATAATATAATATATATATATATATATATATATATATATATATATATATATATATATATATATATATATATATATATACACATATATAATTGTTATAAATATAAAAACTATTTTGTAAGGCATCAAAGCCTACGATCTAATTTTAAGAAAATAATGTTTAACTATTTATTTTATATTTAAAAATAGATTTATAAATAATTATATTTAGTAATCTTTCAGTCTTGTAGAAGTACTAATAATATATTTTTAAATTACTGTTATTTCCTTTTTCTAAAAATACTCCAATTTTTTAGCAGTATATTATTTTAAGCAATTGATATATTTTTAAAGACACAATAACTAAATAATTTAATGTTTAAAAAAAAAAAAAAAACTTTAACGCTATTACTCTTGTATTTCCTTTTCAACGTAAGTAACCAAAAAAGTTCTGATAAAAAGAAGTAGACAGCTTCATAATTTAGGTTAATTAATTTTGAGTTTATATTTGTTTTTACATCTCTCTCTGTCTTTCTGAAAAGATAAAAAATAATATATTTTTTAACTATAAGTTTGAAGTTTATGAGAAAGTGATTTTATTTTTACAATAAAATATTTCATTTAACTTTTTCTCGAGAAGTATTATCAGAAAGAGTTCAATCGTTAGGGGCTATAGTAGTTTCAGCTGGTGTTACATCATGGAATTCATTTTCATCCACTGATTCATTAAAATCAGGCTCATCTGTCTGATCATTGAAAATGATTTTTAAAGTTTCTTTCGGTCAAAAGACCTTTACGGCAAAAAGACATTTTCATTTATATATAAAAAAAAAAACAAGAGAAAACAACTTTACATGAGCAGAATGATATAAAACAAACTTTAGTAGAAAAATCCCTCTGCTCTCTCCCCTTTTTGTAAATTACCTTCAAGGACGATTACTGCCACACCTCCCTCATTGTGTGTCATTTTTCGAAAAGGGGGAAGAATCTCTAACTCGTTTCACGGGCACTTCGGGCGTTTTCGGTAGTCTAGTTCACGAGGCGTTTCGGGCGTTCCGGTAGCAAAAGTGTTAACCCATTTTTTTCCCACCATTGGCTGAATAATAAATTTTTTTATAAATATTTTTTTGAATAATTTTTTATTAACACTTAAACATTTTAATAAATATTTTTTTTATTAACACTGTGACGAATATTTTTCACTCATTTTATTTTTCTGCGCTTGTCAAGGGTTCTGAAGACATCTCTAAAATATTAGCCATTCCATTAGAGTAAACATTTTCTGTTGAGAAATTTTTAAACTACTCTAGCTTATTCACTTAAAACGGCTTATTGACACATGAAATTTTTTGAAAATGTATAATTATTCCTTTTGAGATTTATCATTTTATGATGGATTAAAGTTGCAAGTCTGTAAATAAAAAAAAAATTAATAAGAAAACAAGGGTTCAAATAAATGGTTTTTTCATTTATTTAGTGAAATTGGCGTCTTTACGTACCACTTTATTTCTTAAGTAAAATATAATTTTTCATACATGAAACTGTTTTTTGTGTCCTAATGGATGTCATTCAATTCTAATAATGCTACATTTTAAACAATTTCTATGCTTGGCCTAAAAAGGGTTTCATCTACTGAAGAATTTTTCATGTTTTAAATTACAAAAAATGCATGATTTTCTCTGCAATATTTATCAGAAACTAGTTATTTTATCATGATGATGTAAGCTTTTTGAAAATGTTTTTTAATTTTATTGATTTTTATCTTTCTAAATTAAGAACTTTAAAAGGATAGAAATTTTTTCTTATTACTGCACAGATCCTAATTATGATTTTTTTGTTTTGGAAAGTAATTAAAAATATTTTTAAGTACTTAAAGGTGCTTATTTTGTTGTTGAAACATTTGGCTATGCACCTAGTTAAATTTCATGACCTTCTCTATTAGATCTTTCAGTAAGAATATTTCAGAATTCCGTCATTTTGTTCTAGAACAATATCTAGTAGATATTTATACCCTTAGTGATACTATTAAATTGTGTATTTTCTTTTTTCAGCAACCTCTTTCCTCCACTAATTTCCTTTATGATTTGGACCAAATAACTCAAGACATTGTGAAGGAAATTTTGAATTCTCAAAGAATGTGCGAACCGGGTGATCCAATAACTGTTCCAAGGGCCGATCAAACAGTTGAGTATTCATTAGCATATTTCATGATCTATATATTTTACACACATAGGGAATTTTAAGATATTTTTTCAGGGTTCCTTTAAAAGTTCTTAAAAGCTGCTTAATTTTATTTTGGAAAATAAGAGCCCTTAAAACTACTTAATTTCGGTACAAGTATTTTAAAAGTCCTTAATTTTTCAGTCTTACAAAAATATTTTTAAAGAAAGTCGTTCTTTTATCACCTAGAATGAGACTTGAGAATAAGAGCCTTTTAGAAAGACAAAAAAGGGTGAGCTACTGGCAAGAGGAAAAAAGCATGTCCTTTCATTAATCTATTGTTTTTTTCGTTAATATTTTCTTACTTTTGCCTATGAGGAAAGTGGTCCATTCTAAAAGAAAAGAATGCATCCGTAACAAAAATTTTCTAAAATTTTTGAATGAAATAAATTTGTATAATATTTCATAGTGTAAATTTATAGAAAGCATTTTTTTTTATAAAATTCATGATTGTACTAAAAATTAGACAGCTCTGTAATAAACAGAATTTTACATAGACAGCCACGAATCTTGGCTCAATGAGGGTTCCCAATATTCACTTGATATTTTACTGTCCAATATTTTATATTCATTCATCTGCCAATATTGGTCCCATATTGAAGCCTCTATAGGACCAATATTGGTTCTCATAGGACCCCTATATTGAGCCCAACCGGGACCATGGGGTAAAATTGAAATAGGTTTATCATCAAAAACCTGGAGCTTATCGTGGTTTAGATGAAAACCCCAGTTTTTTCCAAGACTATTTTAAATATTCATTCCTGAGTACTAAATAAGAATGCATGATTTGCTTCTAACAAGAAAGTTTTATATTTAGTAACTATTTATAACTTGTTTTGTTGCAATGCAAATCTTCTACTCAATTAAAAGATTCCAAACTTTTTGTTACTAATGTCTATTAGGAATGAAATTCAAACTTAGATTTTAATAATCATTTTATTCAGCAATATTGCAAATTAATATACTTTTTTTTTTAATTTCTATTCAAATTTTGGTTGCTGTAAAATTAGTTTGTTTTTTGCCAGATTGCTTAGTAATATTATGTACAGTTAATTCCTAATAACAGTTTTTGCTGGTAATAATTTTATGTAAAACTCATCATAATATAAAACATTTGCTGTTTACTAATAATTTCAGAGTGGTTAAGTTATGTTCCGTTTTCAATATGTTCTTCATAAAATTTTTCCATATTTTTTTACAAAACGTTACTTGATAAGGTGATATTACAAGATTACTTTATAATAAAAGAATACCACTTTAAGTTTTAAATTGTAAATTTACTATGAAAATAAAATATCAAATCATTATAATAGTAAAGAGTGATATTAAGAATGATAGAGGATGATAAAGAAATATTTCAAGTAAATATCTATAAATGATAAAAAAAATAAATGATTTATCAATATTTGTTAATTAAGGAACTTAATCAATTTTCTGGCCATGGGAATATATTGATACTGTTGAAAAATCGTTTCAGACTCTTTTAATTATGGTTCACCGAAAACTAACATAAAAAACATCGGTTTGAAAATTATAATCTTTTCAAGCTTAATTGTATTTTTATTCTTTAAAAATTTTTATAAAAATATTTATTGCAATAAATTAAAAAAAATTATTTTAAGTCTAATGAGGAAAAAAAGTGGAATGATTTAAGGTGCTTAGATATTAGTGTAGCCTATTATTACATGAAATAGGACTTAATTTAACATGACATAGTTAAGAAAACTACTCTCATGCATAACTTTAATTGAACTTTTCAGTATTAATTCTTTTCATGTATATCCTTATAAATAAAACATTTTATTAATAGAAAATAAAGAATTTTTTTTTTTTTTGTGGCATAACTGAATATTTAGCATGATTGGCCCACAACTGAATATGTAGTGCATGTTTAGCAACGAACTATAAAAACTTGTTTTAATAATTTTTTCAATGTTTTTCCTAAATTTATTTATTTACTCTTTTTTTTAATATATGAAAAAATTGCAAATCCTAATTTCTGCACTTAATTTTACAATTCAATTGCAATGAAATCATTAAAAATGGAATACAGATTATTTTTATTCATCTTATTCTCAACCACGTTTCATGTTCTCCAGGGTAGGAGGTAGTATTTGTGTAGGTTGTTTTAACTTACGGTATAAGATTCAGGTAGAAGAATTTCTGCTGGTGTGAACCAAATTGCGTAAATCCGCATCTTAACGATCATGTAATTGCACATCAATTTAGGATAATTTCCCAAAGTACTTTTTTTTATATCTTTATATGATATTTTAGAATATAAGGAACACATTTTTTAACAAAAAACACGGTACAAAAATTAAATTGGGAAAAACTAAGTATTCTGAGTATATACAAACAAATCTGGAGCGTCAAAAAAAGAAATAGTCTCTTTAATGCTATGACGTCAGAAGAGGACCTCAATACTTCCGGTAACGTTTTTTTTTGGGAGGATAGATGGTGAATAGGTGACGCTCATTAATTCTTAACAATCTGAGAATATTTTTTAATTAAAACAACAACCCAAGTTAGTAAAAATTGTCTGGTCCTACTTTGGCGAACCCTGTTAATTTATTATGATTATATCAGTGCTTACATTATAATAATATTTTTTTTATTTATCAATTTTCTTTTAGGAAAGATAAATAATTGGCACTGTCACTGGTGGTATATGTATGTTCGATGATAAACAATCATATCTTCTTTTAAGATCCTTAATTTTTGGGAAAAGTTCTTAATTTTTTCAAAAAATAGTCCTTAAAAGTCCTTAATTTTTGCTTTGTTAAAAGAGTGAGAACCCAGTTTTTTTATAGTCATCAAAATAGAAAAACTTCAATATTTTCCAGCTACATAGCTGCCAACTCTACTGGATTTTACCAGTTTCTCCTGGCCTACTAGTTTAATTAAAATTCTCCTGTTTTTTGTAAATTTTGGAAAATTCCCTAAAATAAAATAAGTCTCCTAAAAAAATCCCTATTGAAATAAAAGTTTTGTGCAAATTATTGCTTAAATATTTAAATAAGTATTACTAATACATAATGAAGCAAACCTCATTTATAGAAATCAATTGAAAACTTTTTTTGTTCTAAAATGTTCAGTTTTTTTATTCAGAACTTTCTTAAATGAAATAAAAAATTCTTTTAATTATCTTTGATAAATTGAATGCCTATTAATATTCGAAATTATGAGTATACATAATACATAACATTACAAGTGCGTTTAATGTCAATCATAACTCAAAAATATTGCAGTTTTTTATTTTGATGACTATAAAAATCCCTAAAATTTCCTATATATAAAATATTAAGTACATTATGCGACAATTATCATGAAAATTGTATTATTTCGTAAAATCTACTGGATATTTTCTTATCCATGTTGCAAATATGATGGACATTAAACATACTTAAAATCTTATGTATTATGTTTACTCTTAATTTCAAATATTAAAAGGCATTTAATTCATCGAAGATAGTTTTTTATTTAATTTAAAAAGAGAGTTCAGAATAAAAATAAACTGCATATTTTAGAACTAAAAAATGATAAGTTTTGAACTGATTTCTATAAAGGAGGCTCGCTTCGTTATGCATTAGTAATACTTATTTTAATATTCAAGCAATAATCTGTACCAAAATTCTTTTTCAATAGGGATTTTTTTAGGGAATTTTCTAAAATGTACAAAATCTAAGAGAATTCTAACTAAACCAGTAGACCAGGAAACACTAGCAAAATTTAGTAGTCTACTGGAAAATCCAGTAGAGTCGGCAGCTATGAAATTGTATTACTCTGTGAAGGCATGTGAACAAATTATCAAAAATGTCGCACATTCAGTACTTATTATAATGTGTTGAAGTAGTATCTAAAACAAGAAACTTTTATTTTGACAAATTTGGTATTACTTTAAATTTTTTAAGGTTGGGAGAAAGTCTGTTTCATACTCATGCTTTTATCTTTTCTTTTATAATTAATTAAATTAATTTTCTAATATTATTAATTAAAGGTAATAAGTTTCTAAAATACACTATCCAGCCGAAATGATCTGGACACATCCGGTTGTTATGGTGGTTGAATCATAATGTTGATTTGTTATGGTTTGGCCCTGTTAGTGTAAATATTGATTTACTCAGAATTGCTCCTGTGGATGTTGATACGCTCTATTGTGTTTTTCTCAGAGCATGACTAAGGCTGGAGCATGCGGGGCAGTTGCCCCTACATCAGAAGAGGGCCCCCAAATCAAATAGAAAGTTAATTTTATGTTTCCTACCTTAATAAACTTCTTTTAAAACAAAATATCAGTACAGATTTATATTTGCTTCTTCATTAATCTGTATTTCGTAAATCCATGGCTTTCTAGAGGCGGAATTTAGCTTAACTTTTGCAATTAAGATGGACTAATTTGGAAAATCAAAATCCTGTATTTTTACATATAGCAAAATGCGATATGTTTTAAAAAATACAGGCTTCTGATTGGTTTAAGTGAGCCATCGTAAGTGCAAAAATTTAGCTGAATTCCGCCCTAATATCTGCAAGCTAGGTGACAAAGTTAACAATCAGAAAACTGCATTCGGCATGAAATGGACAGAACGATAATCAGCATGAAATGGACAAATCAATAAAATAGACAGCACGATATTTCATCTGACCTAAAGGGGGGGGGGCACACTTTTTAGCTATTTTAGGTTCTAGTCAATTTTCTTGTTATCTATGTATAATGAGGTGTAAAATTTAAATACCTCCCTAAAGTCTGGTTTTTCATGACTATAATAGGGAAGCACAGGAGGAGCCCCCAAAGAAATTTTTGCTCTGGTTTTTCTGTTGATTTCTTTTGAATAAGATAAGGTGATAAGATATTTACCATTCCCTGCCAAAAGGTTAACTTATACAATGTTTTTTTTTTTTTTTGCTAATATTTTACACATTTGCCTGTCTTATGAAATATGTAGAAATTATAAAAATTCTACTTTTAATGGGTCAAAAAATTATTTTCTGTCTACTTTTAAAATACCTCACTCATTAAAATAAAAAGAAATTCCTCTTGAATGACTTGTTACATTTCCTAGACATTATTTTTTTTTATCCTAACAAATACTGTAATACTAAACTAATACTAAATGTCCCGTTACTTTAATACTAAAATCAGGCAGTTTAACAATAGTTTAATCATAAATATTTATTAAGTCATAAAGGAAAAACTAGCGAAATATTAAAATGTGTATATATATACATATATATAAAATATAGATATTCTTTTGTGGGTATAGTAGTTATCGACAATAATTTCACGCTCTCTTGTCGCCGCTAACAGTGGAGCATCTGCTGGCCGGCGTATGATCGAGACTGAGTAGCAACAGCAAGAAGAGCTGGATAATGTCTGAGTCACAAGTAGCAAGTCAATTGTTCAGTGAGGACCATCCATCGAAGTAGGCGTGTTCGCATCACGTTCGGGTCACCGATGTTGGTAGGAGTCGCGTCGACCCTGTCAACCTTCGTCTACGAAGAGGTACCCCGACATAGAATCATGTTAACATGTCTTATATACTATTGAATTGGAATTGTATTATTGTAGTGGTAGATGCTCTATATATTTTTACTTTAATAAAAAAATTTTTAAGTTTAAATTTTGATATAACTGTGTTTTTTTCTAAATAGGTTCATTTAACGAAGACTGCTACGGCTGGTGATTTGACTAGAATTCGAAGACAGTTCATTTCTTATACAAAAAGCCATCCTGTTTCTGATAATAATAAAATTCCAAATATGTTCGTGCATTATATAAATAAAAGTTCTTAGCATTTATCGACTCTTTTTTTTTTTAAATAAATTCAAGAAAAAAAAAGAAATAAACAAATCAAATGGTAGAAAACTATCACCAAAATGTTTTCTAAACAAAAAATTAATACACATGTTGCTGCTTACAGAATAAATTTGCAGACAAAACTCACTGGACAAAATGTCTCGCAGTGTACTGATCATTAAGACATAGTTCCCAGTAGAACACCAAAGTCAAGCATCACTGACTGTTATCAGTGTCCGGTTGGGTGACCACTTGGATCAATCTATGAACGGACGGAGTGTGTGCGGTATGGGTCCTCGTTAAACTGTTCTAACGTAAAGTGCTGGACTTCACGTGCAGGTCGCCGTACGACTGAAGTAGGGGGTCCCCTCTGCAGAGGATAAAAAATGTGATGCCATGTCTTTGAATCACCCTCAGGGATGTTTCCCAGACCGTCGCCAATAGCCCGTTGTGCAGCTCTAGCGTGACGTGAACAAACGATAACAACAATAGTCTTTTTTGCGCTGTGTCAACCAAATTTGAGCTTACAACTCGTTCCTAGCTTTATTATAACCCCAATAAGATATTTAATGTTCTAAATAGCAAATTTATTTCTCTTTTCTTCTAAATGATGTGTTTTAAACATAATAATGCCCAAAAATATATAGTGATTTCTTAACATTTTCTTAAGAATTGTTTATTTAACACATAAAATACGGCAGAGCATAACTAAATTTTCTCTGTTTAATTTAACTTAACTTTAATGTCAACTAATGAACTTAATTTTAGCGTCCTAGAATGTAACTTTGAATTAGAAGGTGTTCTGTAATTACTCCCCCAAATATATAGCTTTAAAATCATTGTCAGAAATGGAATCCTGAATTAAACGCATTGGGATTACAAAAGGAGGAAAAAGCAAACATACTGATGAAACAAATCTGTTGAACCAATTGTTAATGAAAATAATCAAACCAAATTTAATTTCTAATAATTCCCCCCCCCCCCTCCCCGATAATGATAATAGTGATTTGTTACATTCCGATAGCGCTTTCGTTGCTTGAAAATTAAATTGCAATTCTTAACACTAGAAAGACTGAAATTGCCCAAAAGCAGTCAAAATGACTAGATTGTAAAAGAATAAATAATGAGTAAAGAAATTTATTTTTTATATTATTTACAGTTATATAACAAGTTTTTAGTAAATATTAATACTAAAAAAATTATATGTTGTACAAAATTCTAAGAAATTGTGTCATCATTGCTTTTCTAATTGAAATTAAAAGCAGTCAAAATGACTTCCTTAGTGTTAATGTGCGTTATTGTTTGTCTCCAGTTTCAATGAAAATTCTAAAAATATGTATTAAGGATGATTAATAGGAAATATTGTACTTTCTTTGACTAATTAAAGAAATATGTTGATAGCATTATGTAACAAACAATAAACACAAGCTATTTAACAGCATTAGCAAAATATAGCACCAGTTGCTTAACTAAAGCACACCAGAATAACTTTGTTTGTTTGAGTTATTTAAAAAATAAATAAATAAAAGTTTTAATATACATGTAAGTATCTTTAGATATCTGATTATAGAGACTCATAGAATTCTATGTATTGTTAACTTGTAAAATATATTTTATGAATCCTTCTAACTATCCTTTAAAGGCTGCTCACTTTTTCTTACTCCAATTACAGACCATAAATGAAAGATTTCTGGGATGTTTTATGGCCAAAAGAAATACGATTCTTGAAATAAAAAAAAGTAGTTTCTCTTCAAGTGATATTGTTTTAGGTGAAAAACCTTCTTTTGATGTAAGGAACTTATGGTGAGCAAATAATTTTCAAATATCTAGAGCATAAAGAAAAAGTCAAACTAAATTTAAACTCTTAAAACATATTATGGCACTTGGTTTTAATAAAAATTTATTTAAAATTAAAGTTATAACGAAATATTGATTACAAAATGCTGAAAATTATTAACACATATTAAAATGGTTTATTTTTGTTTGAAAATAACGAAAATAAGTTTAGTGCAATTTACAAAAATGTTGCCTAAGTTAATAGAAATATTTTTAATTTTCCAAAATGTCATCTAAGTCTTGAATAATTAATAATAGCTTATGTTAGATTCCAGAGAATGTCATTGAAATTGCCACCTTGATGAATCTTAGTACAGTGAAATCTGCCAAGTTGACCACTCTTGTAAGTTGGACACCTGCATAAGCTGACCTCAATTATCAAGAACGGAATTTTTCCTATATAATATAAAGAAGCAAAACCTTTATAACTTGACCACCTGTCTACCTTGTATGTTGACCACTGAAATAAGTCAATTTTGTCTAGGAGTATTATGAAATTCTGTTCTAAAACCCTCATAAGTTGAGAAGAAGAAAAATTTCTGTCATTTTGCAATGTATGTTAAAATTTCCCCTGTTTGGTGAAATAGTGTAAAAAGCTAATCTAAACCCTTTTGTGAGTTGACCACCTGGGGAAAATGTAGGGGGTCAGCTTTTGATTATTTCTTTCATTGAAAATGTCTGAAAAGTTGCAATAGTGAGCATTTGAATGCTTACAAACAAATATCCTCTTAACAGACAAGTTATGCAAAGGATAAAATAATTTTTCCCTGCTTAAGAGGGATTGTGTGTCCATCATGTTTGTTAAGAATAGTTATGAGGTCAGCAGTCTATGTAGTGGCAGATATCAAGCACATTGCTTGAGTAAGTAATGGAAAACGAGCGATTAATCCTCACTTTGGCCGGATCACGCTATTGGTCGAAGATGACATCACTATTTGGGGGAAGGGACATGCTGTGTATTGCATAGTAAATTGGCGACAGATTTTAAACTTAGTTTTCAAGCGCGCTCTGTTTAGGAGTGTTATTAATGTTTCATGGTTTTATCTATTAATGTTTTCTTGTTTTTATTTATTAATGTTTCTTGTTATTTATTAATGTTTCTGGTTATTATTAATTATGAATCAGGTGATTTGCGAATTTAAAAACTTAAGAAAAGAACTGTTCAATAGAATCAATAATGCAGATCTTTAAAAAAAAAAAAGCACTGATGGCAAATAAATAGAACAAGTTTTACTGGAGTTTTTATAAGCCACGTAATTAATAGAAATAAGGTAATTTATACAAATACTATCACTGTAGACAAATCGGTATTTTGTTTTACTTTGAATAATTAAAATTAAGACAGTGTTCTCATTTTGTGCAGTTTAGTGGGAATATTTATTATAATCAAGAAGTAATAAAGATAATATTCACATTTTGCACAGTTTTGTGGTAATTTTTATTAGAATCTAAGTAAGTGATATTAAACTATACTGCATGGGCAACTGGGGCTGATCTAGAAATGCAGGGGGGGGGGCTAAGCACAGAATTTTGGTCATTACTTTAAACTAAATTTACATGTTGTTTGATTATGAAGTTTTTAAAATTATTCATAACACAACTAAATAGCGATGTATCAGTAAATTTGAACTTATATTTATTTCAATTTTGTTACTTTATAACTGTAGAAGATAATTCTCAAGGAAAAGCAACAAAAAAAAAAAAAAAAAAAACGTATTTGTAATATTGCTATACCATCTTATAATTGAAAAAACATTCATTATTTTTATTTATCTTGTTTTTAGCTTTTATGAATTTCATTCAATTAAAACAAAAAATATTGTCTGAAATACTGAAGAATAAATCCCGAAGCACGTGTGAATACGAAATTTGTCGCCAAAATCATACAAACACCAGTCAATGGCCCCCATTTCCCTTCCCCCAAACAGTGATGTCATTTTTGACCAATAGCGTGATCCGGTCCAAGTGAGTATTAATCGCTCGTAATGGAAATTATAAGGAGCAGCTTGCTCTAAACTATGTGTGGCTGAATGAAGTTTGATGGTCAACGTGGGGAGAGATTCGTTGAGCGTGATGGTGCAGGTTGGAATCCCGGCGGTGATCAATGTAATATGATGTAAAATAAATAAAAGGACAAAAAATTAAAAATTGACCGCATCTGGAATTCGAACCCACGCCAGCCCGTGCTCCACGAATAACACCCGGCGCTTGGTGCTTATCGTTGGACCAAAGAACGCTTATACGGTGTGCGTCCGACTATTTAGCTTTAAGAACACTCACGGCTATTCATTCAAGGGCGTTTTTGACCCATTGCGACTCAGTAATTGCTCTATAAAAATTTCCTTTGCCACAGTGGTTCGGCCCATAGAGCCCTACTTCCTATCCAAAATTGGCCCACTTCCACTATCCAAAATTTGTAAAAATTGGCCCACCTGTGGCCAATTTTTACAAATTTTTTTTCTTTTGTTTATTTTACATTATATTATATTTTTAATGTGTTTTTCGATATTTTAAAGGATTTTATATATAAAAAAAATTTTTTTTATTCGGTAAATGGCAAATAATGCTTAAAAACTGGAAAAATCCAGGAAAATTAGTTGATTTATATAATATTATTTTTTTAAACTTCTTTTACAATATTTTCGCGATAGTTTAGCAAGCATCTTTAGTTAAAGAAAGCACAATGCAATAAAAACAATAATAAAAATGGCGCGTAAATGGCTCAAATTTCAAGACTGCATAAGGACCGTAAGTAGGTCTTTCCTCCCTAACCACCATGCAAAAGGAAATTTTTATAGAGCAATTAGAGGGGCCGTAGTGGGCCCCTAAAGTCTATTTTTCAGCTAACCGGGAGAGTGCTTTTGAAGCCATGTAGTCGCACGATCACCGAACAAGCGTGGTCTGGTGGTAGAACGCTGGACTAGTAAAATACACCTGGAGCGAGGCCGTTCGGGTTCGAATCCCGGCTGAGGTAAATTTTTAAATTTTTTTTTCTTTTGCTAATTTTACAATATATTATTTATTTAATGTGTTTTTCGATATTTTAAAGGGTAATATAAATAAAAATAAATTTTTTTTATTCGGGAAAGTGGGTATGGGGCGTAAAAACAGGAAAAACCCCGGAAAATTAATTTATTTATATTGTTGTTGTTGTCGTGGCTATGTTAGTGCAAAGATTAGAGTCCTCCAAAAGTCTTGATAAGAAGAAATTTATTTATATTATTTTATATTTTTACAATATTTTCGATAGTTTAGCATGCGAAGGGTGTTTCTTCTATTAAAACAAGTGTATTTCTTTGTTTAAGAACGCATAATGGAATAAAAAATAAAATAAAATGCGCGTAATGGGTCAAATTTCAAGACTGCGTAACTCCCTTTAATATTAAGCTATAATTAATATTAAGCTCGGACCGAAAGTAGAGCTCTATGGTACAAACAGACGTACCGAAGGAAATTGTTATAGATGAATTAGGGAAGGGCGCAATGGGCCCCTAAAGTCTATTATTCAGCTAACTGGGAGAGTGCTTTTGAAGCCATGTAGTCGCACGATCCCCGAACAAGCGTGGTCTGGTGGCAGTACACTGGACTAGTAAATTACGCCGTGAGCGAGGCGGTGCGGGTTCAAATCCCGGCTGAAGTCAATTTTTAAATTTTTTTTTTTTCTTTTGTTAATTTTACATTATATTTTTTATTTAATATTTTTTTCGATATTTTAATAGGTCCTATATATAAAAAATAATTTTTTTTTATTTGGGAAAATGCGAATGGGGTGCAAAAACAGGAAAAATCCCGGAAAATTTATTTATTTACATTATTTTATATTTTTACAATATTTTCGATAGTTTAGCATGCGAAGGGTTTCTTCTATTAAAACAAGTGTATTTCTTTGTTTAAGAACATATAATGGAATAAAATATAAAATAAAATGTCGCGTAATGGGTCATATTTCAAGACTGCATAACTCCCTTTAATATTAAGCTATAATTTTCAAACTCGGACCGAAAGTAGGGTTCCATGGTACAAACAGACGTACTGAAGGAAATTTTTTTAGATGAATTAGGGGGGGGGGGGGAAATGGGTCCCTAAAGTCTATTGTTCAGCTAACCGGGAGAGTGCTTTTGAAACCATGTAGTCGTACGATCCCTGAACAAGCTAGGTCTGCTGCCAGAACGCTGGACTAGTAAATAACGCCTGGAGCGAGGCGGTGTGGCTTCGAATCCCGGCTGAGGTCAATTTTTAGTTTTTTTTTCCTTTTTTCTCTTTTGTTAATTTTACTTATATTACTTATTTCATGTGTTTTTCGATAATTTAAAGATCATTAATGATTTCGATAATAACCGGAAAAGGGCTTTTGAAGCCATGTAGTCGCACGATATCCGAACAAGCGTGGTCAGGTGGCAGAACAGTGCACTAGTAAATTACGCCTGGAGTGAGGCGGTGTGGGTTTGAATCCCGGCTGAGGTCAATTTTTAAATTTTTTTTTCTTTTGTTATTCGCAAAAGAAAAGAAAAAAAATAGAATGACTTCGAATTTTCTCATTTTAACGCTATTTAACACAGTCTAAGGTATCTATATACATAGTACCCAATAGGACCACATTGTAGGCCCCCTATTAAGCCTATAATTGTCTCCCCCGGTAAGGGTGCATTAGTTTACGGTAATATCCCCTGTTCAATATTAATATTATGGATCAATATTAAAAGGAGATATAGGCCTTTGTTATAATATAGAATGACTTCGAATTTTCTCATTTTAACGCTATTTAACACAGTCTTAGGTATATGTATATATACACAGTAACCTACAGGACAACATTGTGGGCTCCCTATTAAGTCTATAATTGTGTTCCCTAGTGGGGTACATTAGTCCGCGGTAATATAATACCAGGTCTAATATAAAAATTATGGGTCAATAATAAGCGGAGATATAGGCTTTTGTTATAATAAAAAGTTTTGACTTCGAATTTCCTCATTTTAGCGCTATTTAACACAATCTTTATATGTATATATTCACAGTAACCAATAGACAGCATTGTGGGCCCCCTATTAAGCCTATAATTGTTTCCCCTGGTAGAGGGTACATTAGTACACGGTAATGTAATACCTAGTCCAATATAAATGCTATGGGCCAATATTAAAAGGAGATATAGACCTTTGTTATATAGAATGACTTCGAATTTTCTCATTTTAACGCTATTTAAAACAGTCTTAGGTACATATATACACAGTAACATATAGGACCATATTGAGAGCCCCATATAAAGCCTATAATTGTTTCCCGGTTTGGGGTACATACGTACACGGTAAGATAATACCAGGTCCACTATAAAAATTATGGGTTAATACTAAGCGGAGATACAGAATATTGACCTCAAATTTCCTCATTTTTTATTGCCACGTTTATATTAACTTGCCTTCGTGTATGTCTGTCCGGATGGAATTTTGTAATCGATTTTAAACTAACTTCCCGACTAGCTACAAACTTCAAATTTGGCACGGAATTGGATGACAATGTATGAAAATGAAGAGAAAGAAGACAGGTAAAATAAAATTAAAATTACCAAAAAATTATTTTCACGATTGTCTTTTGTTGTCGATTCGATTATTTCAAATTAGTGTCACATGCCAGGTAAAATTTTTTATATTGTTGTTGGAGTATTTTTATTGGCGGAAAAATCACGTGGTAGGATCCAGTATTTCCTCATTCATTTCCAGATTGTTTTGGTTGTCATCAGCATAAAACTGATAAATGTCGTAAAGGTATTGTTTTTCTATAAAGATTTTTGTATCCCTTATTTAAAGTTGAAGTTCTATTATTTTAGTAGCGGTCTTGTAGTAGTCTTGACAAAGAAATAAATTTTCTACGATGGTGGAAGAGACAGCCACTCAACGCAAGCGACGACTGGAGAGAAAAAAAAAAAAAAAAAAAAAACGAATTTTATTTTTCAATTATTATTCTCCACTACAAAAAACGTGGATTTTAAAAATAAATTTTTTTATTTAGATTATTAGCTCTAGTCAACGCACTCTTATATATGTATATACACAGTAACCTATAGGACCTTATTGTGGGGCCCCTATTAAGCCTATAATTTTATTTCCCGGTAGGATAGATAAGTACACGGTAATGTAATACCAGGTCCATTATAAAATTCCTCATTTTAGCGCTATTTAACACAATCTTTATATGTATATATACACAGTAACCAATGGGACCACATTGTAGGCCCCCTATTAAGCCTATAATTTTTTTCCCCTGGTAGGATACGTTAGTATACGGTAATATAACAACAGGTCCAATATAAATATTATAGGTCAATATTAAGGGGGGAAGATATTGGCTTTTGATGACTTCGAATTTCCTCATTTTAACGCTATTTAATAGTCTTAGGTATATATATATATGCACAGTAACCTATAGGACCATATTGTGGGCCCCCTAATAAGCCTATAATTGTTTCTCCTGGGAAGGTACATTAATACACGGTAATATAATACCATGTCCAATATAAAAATTATGTGTCAATTTTAAGCGGAGATATAGGCCTTTGTCATTACATAGAATTTTCTCATTTTAACGCTATTCAATACACTCTTATATATGTATATACACAGTAACCTATAGGACTCTATTGTGGACTCCCTATCAAGCCTATAATTGCGTCCCCTGGTAGGGTACATTAGTACACGGTAGTAACCTATAGAATTATATTGAGGGCCCCCTATTAAGCCTATAGTTGTTTCCCCTGGTAGGGTACATTACGGTAATATAATACCTAGTCCAATATAAATATTATGGGACAATATTAAAAGGAGATATAGGCCTTTGTTATAAAATAGAATGACTTCAAATTTTCTCAGTCTTAGGTATATGTATATATAAACAGTAACCTACAGGATCACATTGTAGCCCCCTATTAAGCCTATAATTGTTTTCCCTAGTGGGGTACATTATTACACAGTAATATAAAACCAGGTCCAATATAAAAATTATGGGTCAATATTAAGCGGAAATATAGGCTTTTGTTATAATTAAACATACTGACTTCGAATTTCCTCATTTTAGCGCTATTTAACACAATCTTTATATGTTTAACTACACAGTAACCATTAGGAACACTTTGAGGGCTCCGTATTAAGCCTATAATTTTTTCCCCTTGTAGGGTACATTAGTAAACGGTAATATAATACCAGGTCCAATATAAAATTTATGGGTCAATATTAAACGGAGATACAGGCTTTTGTTATAATAAGGAATACTGACTTCGATTTTCCTCATTTTAGCGCTATTAAACACCCTCTTATATATATATATACATACTATGCAATAGGACCAAATTGTGTGCCTCCTATTAAGCCTATAATTTTCTTCCTCAGTGGGGTACATAAGTACTACACGGTAATATAATACCAGCTCCAATATAAGTATTATGGGTTAATATTAAAGTGAGATAGAGGCTTTTGTTATAATATAGATTTTTGTCTTCGAATTTCCTCATTTTAACGTTATTTAACACAGTCTTAGGAATATATATACATATAGTAACCTACAGAACCACATTGTGGCCCCCTATTAAGCCTATAATTGTTTCTCCTGGTAGGGTACATTAGTACACGGTAGTATAATACCAGGTCCAATATAAAAATTATGGGTTAATATTAAGCGAAGATATAGGTTTTTGTTAGAATAAAGAATATTGACTTCAAATTTCCTCATTTTAGCGCTATCTAACAACTCCTCCTTAATAGGCCTCCTATTAAGCCTATAATTGTTTCTCCTAGTAGGGTTCATCAGTACACGGTAATGTAATACCAGGTCTAATATAAAAATTATGGGTCAATATTAAGTTGAGATATACGCCTTTGTTATAATATAGAATGACTTCGAATTTTCTCTATTTTTAAAACTATTTAACAAAGTCTTAGGTGTATATATATATATATATATATATATATATATATATATATATATATATATATATATACCTAAGACCGTGTTTAATAGCGTTAAAATGAGAAAATTCGAAGTCATTCCATATTATAACATAGGCGTACATCTCCCTTAATATTGACCCATAATTTTTATATTAGATATGGTATTACATTACCGTGAACTAATGAACCCTACCAGGAGAAACAATTATAGGTTTAATAGGGGCCCCACAATGTGGTCCTACTGGTTACTATATATATATATCTTTATATTAGACCTGGTATTACGTTACCGTGTACTGATGAACCCGTGAACTGATGAATAGTGTTGCGAGAACTCTTATTTTGAGGAAATTCGTCATCTAAAACGCGTTAAAACGGGGAAATTCAAAGTCTGTCTTTTTCTTAATACTAACAAAAGGCCTGATATCAGACCTTAATATTTACCCATAATATTTAAATTGGACCAGGTATTTTATTACCGGGTAATAGTGAACCCTACCAAAGAAAATAATTATGGACCCCATAAGAAGTACACAATGTGGCACTGTAGTTTACTATGTATGTATGTCAGGTATATATGCCGAGCTACTTCAAACTACACCATAGTGTGATGATGTTAGTTACCATATTAATTCAATCGCTATGATTAATAACAATAACAATAATATTTATTCTTCAATATTAACAAGAGTCACGTAGACTGTAACCACTTAGGGTTGAATCACAAATATTCCAAGTTTTACCTAAAGACAAACAGGTAGTTTCACGGAGAAACAACTTCAACTCACTCCTCTTCATTTACATCTAGAATGTTCAAATACACTTTGTTAAGGCAAGCGCCATCTGGCGTGATAACTCAGAGGCTGTTATCTCACTTATTACAGTCTCGGCCATTCGACAAGTGGCGTCCTCGCCACCTGAGAGAAAAGAAATCTGCAAAGAGAAAAAAAAAACAAAGCAGTATACAAAACATGAAAAAAAAAATTTGAAAGAAAAAATACAAAGCTGCATCGTTCCATCAGTAAATCTGCACTAATTTGTCCATGGCTTCATATAGTCTACAGGAGTGGTTGCAAAGTTAGGACCTTCATGTTGCCCAACTTTTTCTACTTGATATCTGTCATTGCATTTTACTTTAACAATCTTGTAAGGACCATGAAACTTTAGACGCAACTTTAAACCAGTTCCAAATTGCGTTCTTTGAATCGCCACTAAGTCATCTTTTCTGTACTTGTGGGGTTGTTTGCACTTTCTGTTGTGAGTTGATTTATTCTGCTCTTGAATTTCCATAATTCGTTGCTGTGCATCACTTCTCAGGTGTTCTAGTTTTTTCATGAAGAAATGTTCATATTCTTCAGTCAATATTTCTTTGAGCTTTAAATCCTCTTTGTTCTTCATGGGAGTTCCTATCAGTAACTGAAATGGTGTATACGTTGTACTGTAAGAAATTGTACTGTTTATAAAACGCTGAACGTGTGAAACATGTTTGTACCACTCTAGAGGGTTATCGATGGATAGTTTCGTCAAAATCGGTATTAGTGTTTCGTGAATACGTTCAACCTGTCCATTACCGCGTGTACACCTGCTGTTATTAGAACATGCTGTATTTCTTCTTCTTGGCAATAATCTTTAAATTCATTCGATACAAATGCACCTCCACGATCTGTCACGATTCTAGAAGGATTTCCAAATATTGATTGCTGAAAGCGTAATTTGTCTAACGCGGCTTGTGATCTGTTGGTCTTAACAGGGTAAAGCCATACAAATTTTTAAAAACCATCAATTACAGAGAAAATATGTTGATAATTTTTCTTAGTAGAGGGGAGGGGACCTATAAAGTCAATATGATATGTACTGAGGGGTACATCTTCTTTGGGTATTGGATTTAAGAACCCTTCTTTTTTTCCGCGTTTTCGATTACATAAAATGCAATCAACACAGTTGGCTAAGACGTTTTCAACTTTTTTCCGAAGTCCTGGAATATAAAAATCTCGTTTCACAGCTTCTTCAGTTTTTGCTAAAGCATAGTGTCCTTTACCATGGAGTTCTTTAATTATATCCGTTTGCATAACTTCGGGTACAACCAAGAGATCACGACCATTGTCATAGCGATAAAGAATGTTATTTCGAATGAAATGTATATTGTCATCACCTTTCGCAAGTAAAAATTTAATTGTGTTAATTTGTTCATCATTTTTTTGAGCAACTGCAATTTTCATGGTGACTTCATCGTGCGAAATTGTGATACACGCATTTCTACTTAAGGCATCTACATGTTTCATCTGTGTAGCAGGCCGGTGCACTATATCATATTGAAATTCCTCAAGGTACAAAGCCCAACGTGCAATTCTAGGGACAATTTCTTTTTTATTCATTGTATTTTGGAGAGCTGCGCAATCAGTAACAATTTTAAATTTTGTACCTAATAAATAACAACGAAATTTCTTCAATGCTTCAACTATCGCGAGGGTTTCTAACTCGTAACTACTATATTTTTCTTGTTGTGGATTAGTTTTTTTACTAAAGTAATGAATAGGATAAAATTTTTCATTACCAGCCTTTTGTAAGAGTACTGCACCAAACCCGAAACTACTAGCGTCAGTATGAAGTTCTAACTCCGAATTTTGTCTGTATAAGTGAAGAACTGGGTTATCAGTTAAAGCTAACTTAAGTTTTTGAAAAGCTTCTTTCTGATCATTATCAAATTTAAATTCAGTATTATTTCTCAATAAATCAGTAAGGGGTTTAGCTATTTTACTGTAATTAGGAATAAATTTACGAAAATATCCAGTTAAACCGAGAAAACTCATAAGTTGTTTATGTGCTTTAGGTAGGGGAAAATTCTGAACTGCTAAAGTTTTAGAGGGTGAAGGGCGAATCTTGCCATTTTCAATTATGTAACCGAGACATTCTATGGAACGTTTTAAAAATTGACATTTCTTAAAATTTAATTCCAATCCGTTATCAGCAGCTGTTTTTAACACACGTCTTAATTTTTCAAAACCTTCCTCATCATTTTTTGCTGGAATGAAAATGTCATCTAAATAAATAACTAAAGTTTTATCTTTAATTAATTCTCTAAAAGCATGTAAAATATATCTCTGAAAAACACTGGGACTGTTAGCCAAACCAAATGGTACCCGTAAAAATTCGTATTGGCCATTATGCGTAATAAAGGATGTGTATTTGCGACTATTTTTTTCGATTTCACAATGGTGAAAGGCTGCTTTTAAATCAATAGAAGAAATCACCTGCGCATCGCCTAATTGGTCTAATATGTCCTCCATAAGGGGTAAGGGGAATCTATCGCGAACAATTTTTTTATTTAATTTCCTATAATCGATGCAAACTCGCGTGGAATTATCTTTCTTTTTACAAAGAACTATAGGCGCGCTAAATTCTGAACAACTTTCACGAATAACACCATCTTTTAACCAGGTGTCTATTTGTTTTTCAACTATTTCTTGCTCTTCAAATGACAAACGACGAGCATGTTGAGAAATGGGAATTTCATCCTTTAAAATAATATTCATTTTAATGTCCGAGGTTTTAATCTGAGACGGCATATAATTGTTAATCAAAATAAATAAATTCTCTCTAATATATTTATCAAGTATGTGAGATAAATCTACTTCATTGAGGTCAATAGCATTAAATATCTGAGTCAAAAAACAAAAAGTTTCATAATTGGGTGAAGCCTCATTAATATTCGAATTCGAATTTTCCGAAGTCAAAACAGAATCAGAAAAGTGAGCCTGTCAATTTTTAAAGCAAAACTGAAGAAAAACTATTTCGATAAATCAAGGTAAGTTCCACTTACCTTATTCACTTCCAGGACTGCCACTGTTATAGGGTAATAAATATCAATTTTTATAGTCATAAAGGACTCTAACATGCTTGAGGACAATTACTTTAATAAAAAAAATATAACAAACAAAAAAAGATAAACAATTAAGCATCTAATTATCGTACGGAGCTAAATTGCTCGTTCACAGATCGAGATCTTAACATCAACTGAACAATGGCGCTGCAGGCGCACCAAAACCGCATGCGCAGGAGAGCTATTGCGAGAATTCGCGACATTCTCCCACCTTTGGATTCGAAGACAAACCTTTTCGAATCCAAACAGAAATCTTAGTCAATATGGTCCATCTGAAAAAAACTAAACAAATAAAAATATTAGCAAATGGTTACACATGGAATTAAGCACAGTTAAAAAGTCTTTTATAGTCTCTTAGTTGGTTTCAATGATCGTCCATAACGAGAGTATCGAACTTCTTTACTGGCAGGAATTAAATCCTTGTTCCCACAAGGGCTCTCATCATGTCTAACTGATTTGTTCACAGATGGTAAGTCATTCACTTTCACTTCCAGCGGAAAAAGTCTTTGTATTGGTCTCAATAGTTTTCCAAATTGGGTTTTAAGTTCAACTAAACGTACTCTACCGTCTTTTCCTGGATAAGTCTTTTCAACTTTTGCTAATGGCCAGTTGATTCTTTTATTGTTGGAATCTCCTATTAGCACAAGATCTCCTTCTTTGATGGACGACTCTTTTTTAATTTTGGAGTTATCTTTAAGCAATCCTAGATATTCAATTCTGAATCGGTTTCGCAGGTCTTGTCGCAATTTTAACCGATAAGAATATCTTTTGTTCAATTTTTTGGCATCAATTATGTCAAGTTCAGGAACACCAATTTCTTTAATTTCCTGAAGAAACATAGATGGCGTGAGCGCTGACAGATCTTTGGGATCTTCTGAAAGATACGTTATAGGACGGTAGTTAATTAAACTTTCCGCGTCGCATAATACTGTAGCTAACTCTTCTTCATTCAAACAAGCTTGTCCTAGAACCTTTCTTAGAATGCATTTCAAAACTCCTATTGATCTTTCGAAGAAGCCTCCCCACCAAGGGGCAGAGGGAGGATTAAATTTCCAAGAAATTCGTTTTCTTGAAGCAAAGTCTTCAACTTTGTTCCAATTAATGCTCTTCAAAAGATTTGCCGTTCCCACAAGATTTGTACCATTGTCAGAGTATACTGTGGATGGGTGTCCTCTCCGAGCAATAAATCGGCGAAGAGCCAAGATGAAACAATCCGTTGACAGGGACGATACTACTTCGAGGTGCACCGCTCGGTAGATTGCACAAGTGAAGAGTACCACCCAGCATTTTCTTTCTCCTTTTAAAAACAGAGGCCCACACAGGTCGACACCTATAATTTCAAAAATAGCTGCGTCTCTGACTCGATCTTCTGGAAGTGGAATGCTTACGGCTTCCAATGGTTTAATCGAGAATCTTTTGCACTTGACGCAATTTGTTACGACGTTTCGAATTGTCTTTCGGGTTTTGATAATCCAAAACGACTCTCGGAGGTGAGATATTAAAGTTTGAACACCGGCATGCTTCAGTTCAATATGTTTGTCCATTATTAATTTTTCAACTAAATCATGCTTACTAGGCAATAATATAGGGAATCTAAAAGTTTCTAAGTCTTTTCTTGATGTTATTCTTGTTTCAACTCGTAAGAGACCATCACTGTTTTTCACAGTTCGAAAATTTATCTTGCCATTAAAGGATTCCCTTTGAATTTCTTTCAAAACAAACTTCTCTGATGCTTCGATCTCTTCTATCTCCAATTTTCCCTTCTTTCTATAACTATGATTTCTTAGCGTATTTTTATAAAATCGGATGACGTAGGCCATGATTCTCACAATTTTGTTGAAGGAAGATATCTTTTGGAAGATTTCAAAGGTATTAGTTGTTAAATTTGTGGCTGAAGATATAGTTCGTTTTCTTTCTGAAAGAACTACTTCAATATCCGGAGAAAGTTCACTAGCTGGCCAATTCTCGAATGGTAGTTTCAACCATTCGGGTGCCTCCCACCAATGGGATTTCAATAAATCTTTAGAATTGCATCCCCGCGAGGGCAAATCTGCGGGATTATACTTTCCTTGAATATGTCGCCAAGCCTCCGGATCCGTAAGTTTTCGAATTTCATTGACTCTGTTAGCAACAAAAGTGGCCCAGTTATCTTGCTTTTTAATCCAATATAAAGCGTTCATTGAGTCAGTGTAGAAAAAGGTTAGCACATTCTTCATATTCAAACCATCTCTTACAACGTAAGCGAGCCTGGCTCCAATGGTACACGCAAGAATTTCTAGCCTAGGAACTGTTATCGATTTTAGGGGTGCTACTTTGGATCTAGCCTGTAAGAGTTGACAGTTAACTATTCCCCCTTTAACATTTCTAATAAAAATTGAAGCTGCGTAAGCCGATTTGCTCGCGTCTACGAAGACATGCAGAGTAGAATTTTCATCTAGATCAGGTGTTTTTCTAGGGATTTCTATTTCTTTCAGATATTTTAATTCATTTGCCCACTTTAGAAATTTATTCCTCAGATTATCCGGAAGTCCTGTATCCCAATTAATTTTCTCCTTCCAACATTCCTGTAAGATTAATTTAGGAACTAGTGTGACAGGACTTGTAAACCCAATAGGGTCAAAGATTCGGCTTAACATAGATAATACATTTCGTTTACTCGGAAAGGGCTGATTTTCCTCATTTATCTCACAAGATAAAGTATCACTGTATAAATTCCATTTAAGGCCCAATACTGAAACGATTTCTTTATAGTTATCTCCAGACAAGTTCAAAATTGAGGTTTCCTCATCACTATCTGGCCGATTATGTTTCCAACCCCTTAGGTCAAATTGAGCTGAAGCCATTAATTCTTTAGACACCGTAATAAAAGAATTTAACTCTTCAATAGTGTTCACACTTGCAACACAATTGTCTACATACATAGAATCTTTAAGTTTTAAAGCTATGCCTCTCTTGGTTTCATCTACATTCTCTAAGTGATAATTAATAGTCGCGGCGAGTAAAAATGGGCTGGCATTTACGCCGAAAACTACACGGCAATGTGAATAAACAATAAGTTTCCCCGGATCACCTCCCTCCCACCATAAGAACCGCAGAAATTTCTTATCTGAGGGAGCAACGTTTATTTGTTGGAAAGCTCGACGAATGTCCGATATTACCCCATATTTCCCCTGGCGAAATTTGTTAATAAGTTTGGGGATCAGTTCTAAATTATTCGGCCGTTTCTCAACGCAATCATTCAGCGACACAGAATTTCTTTCCTTAGCAGACGCATCAAAAACCGGTCGTATTTTAGTTGTGGAGTTCTCTTTAAATACTGGTCTGTGCGGTAAATAATGACCCTTATCTTTTGTCAGCTCGTCTGAATCAACGGGCTCAATAATTTTTTCGGCTACCCAATCTCTAAATACGTTTTCATATACAGTTTCTTTTTTGTAACGCCTTTACGCAAAACCGCTTTTCGGCAAGGTTTCGATTGTCCGGTAATTCAGGATGAACCTCCAACCACGGGAGTGATACTTCATATCTACCTTTTTCATCCCTTCTTAACGACCGAACAAAATGATCTTTCGCCGCTTCCTCAATTTCTGTTCGCGTTTGAGAAATATTCGGTTCCGTAATTCCCAGAGAATCAAGTGACCATAAGTCACAAATATTTAAGTCAGTAACATGAAGTGATAAAAGCACTTCATTCGTTACAGGATTTTCTCCAGTTCTTCCCATTAATGTCCAACCGAAATGCGTATTCATCGCGACAAGGCCCTTCGTTATATTTTTAATTTCTCCAGTAAATAGATCTCCGGCATAATCCGCACCTATAAGTCCGTGAATTTCATTAGCATTCCTATCAAATAAACATAAAGTTTCATTCACAGTTACGTCACTAGGACAAATTCCGTGCCTTTTAAATTCTTTCATAATTTCCCTATTGTCCAATTTTGGAATCGGGGTACAAATTGTTTTCTGTTCCAGTACATTTAATGTATAAGTAAAACTATTGTCTACATTACTTAAATTAATCATGTAATTTTTATGTGATTCTTTTTTCTTTAACCCCCCAAACAATCCATGCACAACTGTTTCCTGCCCAAGACTCTTTTATTTTAGCTTACGCGCTGCAAATTCCGATATATAACTACAAGAAGATCCAGTATCAATAATCATCCTAATCAAATGTTTTTGTTTACCCCCCGAAACACTTACAATAAGAGTTTGTAACATTATCTTTTCTTTACTAGAAGAGTTACTTAAAGAGCAGTCCGTATCAAGTTTCATTTGGGAAAGATCAGAATTATTCCCCTTCCCCCCAGTTTCCATTGAATTTATTTTTCTTTTCCCCATACACATTATACTAACGTGTCTGCCTGAACATATCTCACATTTAACGTTAGCCTTACAAGAAGAGGAAAGTTGTCTTTTTTTTATTTTATCATTTAAGCATCGAAAGCAGGAGCCAGACCGCCCACAAATGTCTATTTTTTCTTCCAAACTCAAATTATTATTCATGCAAGAAACCGAGTAATGTTTGTGAGATTTACAAAATAAACAAGTCTCTTTCTCATTCTTTCGATCTTCAAAACACTCATTAATTAATGCAGACGCCGATGGCTGACGCCTACACTCTTTCTCGGTAACGTGAGAATGATTCATTCTAGCATGTGTTTTGATTTCCGAAACAGAAGTGTTTATACTTAAGAAAGTCATTTCTCTGGCTTTTAATTGCGATGATAAAAAATCGATTAGCTCATCAATTTCAGAAACGAGAGGAGTTTTTGTTCTTTTGTTGAATTCTAATAAGAGATCACGGGGCAACAATTTGGTTAAAATGGGAACTAGAATGTTCGAATAGCTATCCTTTTTAACAGATAAACTTTCTAAGCTTCTAATATTCTTTTGTATGTGATTAAAAATGTTCCTGAAGTTTTTTACGTCATTAGAGTTTTTTAAGGGGCTTGTATGGAGTAGGTTTTCAATGTTTACATTAATCAAAATATTTGTATCGCCAAATCGTTGCTTCAATAGCGTGATCATAATGTTCTGCGGTTAATCATCGATCACATTAAACCTCCTAAAAATGATCTCAAATAAATGAATTTATCAAGTTTATTGAGGTTCTCATTAATTGACGAATTGAAACAATTCCTAAAATTTAACCATTCAGAAATTTCTCCGTAGTACTTAGGAATAGTTAATTTAGGTAACTTTATGCGTTCCTTTTCAATGGTTTGAATGTCACTCTGATTGGGACTATTTAGAGAAATATTAGCTTCTTGAAAGGAATTATTTAAATCAAGTTCTTTGTTTAAATTCTTAATAAATCTTAATGTTCTAAATTTTGTTTTAGTTATTTTTTTTTGTACTCTTCTATACAGTTAAATTCCTCTTCCATATCATCGATTTTTATTAAGCCCTCAATCTGAGAATCAATAGTTTTTAATTCCTCGCTTTTTTCACCAAAAAGTTCGAGTGATTCTTCGAGATCTTCCACACTTATGTCCGGTTTTAGAATGTCAGTTTCGATTTTAGTAATTATCTTTGTCACCGAAGCTCTTACAAAGCCGCGTTTTCGTTTTAATTTATTCAATTCTTCTTCAGACATTCTGTAAGTGTGAGTCAATTTATAGTTATTCTTAATTGTTAATCTTAATTTCTTTCAATTGGTGTTTAATGTCTTATTTCAAACATGCAAGATTTCGTTATCAGGTAAAAGTCAATAAATGTCAATAATAGTTTATTACCGTTTAATGGCAGTCCCTGTTCGGGCGCCAATTATCAATTTTTAAAGCAAAACTGAAGAAAAACTATTTCGATAAATCAAGGTAAGTTCCACTTACCTTGTTCACTTCCAGGACTGCCACTGTTATAGGGTAATAAATATCAATTTTTATAGTCATAAAGGACTCTAACATGCTTGAGGACAATTACTTTAATAACAAAAATATAACAAACAAAAAAAGATAAACAATTAAGCATCTAATTATCGAACGGAGCTAAATTGCTCGTTCACAGATCGAGATCTTAACATCAACTGAACAATGGCGCTGCAGGCGCACCAAAACCGCATGCGCAGGAGAGCTATTGCGAGAATTCGCGACAGAGCCTTTCTTTGATCATAAATTAACTTAGGAGTGGGTGACTGCGTATTATTGCTAACCTTGAACGGAGCCGGAATGAATGAAATGTTTGCATTTCGATTTCCGCTTTGGCTGGGAATAAAATTAATGTTTTTACTTACGCAAGGAATTATGTGATTTATATTTACTACTTTCGGTATGCTCGAATTTCGAACAGTAAGTTGACCGTTAGAAAAATGAATGTCTAAGCAACTTAAAATATCCATTCCCAAAATAAAATCAAATTGCATGTTTTCTACTACACAAATATTAGCATTTAAAACAAAATTATCAATGCTTACATCTGCATTAAAATATCCGAGGGGGGAAATTTGTTCTGAACTGATACCTGCTACAACAATAGCGGGGGGTTTAAGAGGAATATACCCTAAATTTTGAAAGAGTGCAGGGCTACACATACTAATTTCTGAACCAGTATCACAAACTGCTGAAATTTCATAATTAAAAATGAATATTTGTTTCAAAATTCTTGTATTTTGAACACTGTGATGAAGTAATTTCTTCTCTGAGCATTCATTGCTTTTATGGCCAGTTTTATTACAATGTCTACATTTAACCACTTTTTTATCACAATTTATACTTATATGGCCCTAATTGTGGCAGTTATAGCATTTTATGTGAGACATATCTTTATTTTGATTCGGATTATTCAAACCAGGAGAAAAGGAAGAAATGGGTGTGTTTCGTTTTTGTTGAATTGGAAATGTTTTGGTTTTAAAGATTGAATTCTTATTAGGGTTGTCTACTTTTTTTGTTATTATTCGCGCGTTTTCGTATGTTTCTAGCTTATCAATCAATACGCTTAATTCGGTTAATTGGTGTAAATCATCCAATAAATGTTCGCGGATATCTGACGGTAATTTTCTTCTTACTTGGTCAACGACCATATATTCTTTTAGCTTGTCAAAGTCTGTTATTTTCAGACCGCTAATCCACTCGTCGAAATAGTGGTTTAATTGATATGCGAAATCTCGCCAAGAAACATTTACTTCTTTTCTATGGAAAAAAAATTTCTGACGGAATTGTTCCGGGGAAAGCTTAAAGCGTTTCAGAAGCAAAGTTTTAACAAAATTATAGTCTGCAGTTAATTGTTCTGGCTCTTGAGCAATTATTTGAACAATGCTTAGAGGGAGTAGTCCCATTAAATATGTGACGAATTCAGTTTTATTTATATTTATTCTGTTCGCCTGTCTCTCAAATAACTGTAAATAGGTACTGATATCGGTTTCGTTGGCATCAAAACTTTTAATTAGTTTATACAAGTCACTTGTTTTTAATGTTTCTGTTGCTGGAATCGGAGTTCCGTTTTGCCGATTTAAATTTTCCGCTTTAAGCTTTTCAAGCTCAATTTCCTGTGCTAATTTTTTTTTTCGGCAGTCGCTTTTTCCAAGCGTTCCGAAACAATATTTTCTAACACATTTTTGGTAAATATTTCATCATATTTAGTATCGGAAGTAATTAGCTGAGTTATATTGATAATTTTAGGATTAGGTGGAAGTGTAATCCCTAATTCTTCTGCTAGTTTTAACAAATCTTCCTTTCTAGATCTGGACAAGAGGCTCATTGTTTTATATTTCTTTATAATTCACACAGAATAATAGCCACAAAACATAGTACTCACAGGTTCGTAATTGTCCGTTATCCAATTTCAAGGACCACTTTTGACACCAAAATGTCAGGTATATATGCCAAGCTACTTCAAACTACACCATAGTGTGATGATGTTAGTTACCATATTAATTCAATCACTATGATTAATAACAATAACAATAATATTTATTCTTCAATATTAACAAGAGTCACGTAGACTGTAACCACTTAGGTTTGAATCACAAAGATTCCAAGTTTTACCTAAAAACAAACAGGTAGTTTCACGGAGAAACAACTTCAACTCACTCCTCTTCATTTACATCTAGAATGTTCAAATACACTTTGTTAAGGCAAGCGCCATCTGGCGTGATAACTCAGAGGCTGTTATCTCACTTCTTACATGTATATCTAAAATAGTGTTGCCAGAAGTTTTAATTTGTGGAAATTCGTATTTTAAAAGGCGTTAAAACGGGAAATTCAAAGTCTTTTTCACAATACTAACAAAAGGCCTGATATCAGACCTTAATATTTACCCATAATATTTAAATCGGACCAGGCATTTTATTACCGGGTAATAGTGAACCCTACCAAAGAAAATAATTATGGACCCCTTAAGGGGTACACAATGTGGCACTGTAGTTTACTATGTATGTATATCTAAAATAGTGTTGCGAGAAGTCTTAATTTGTGGAAATTCGTATTTTAAAAGGCGTTAAAACGGGGAAATTCAAAGTCATTTTTCAAGACTAATAAATTTACTATGTATGTATATCTAAAATAGTGCTGCGAGAAGCTTTATTTTGAGAAAATTCGCCTTCTAACAAGCGTTAATAGGGGGAAAACCTAAGTCATTTATTAATATCAACAAAACGCTTGATATCAGACCTTAATATTATCCCATAATATTTTAATTGAACCAGGTATTATATTACCCGGTAATAGTGTACCCTACCAGAGGAAATAATTATGGACCCCATAGGGGGTACACAATGTGACCCGGCAGATAATTATGTATATATATCTAAAATAGTGTTGCGAGAAGTCTTATTTTGAGGAAATTCGTATTCTAAAAAGCGTTAAGACGGGGGAATCCGAAGTCATTTTCAATATTAACAGAACGCCTGATATGAGACCTTAATAATATACATAATATTTTAATTGGACCAGGTATTATATTACCGCGTAATAAAGGACCATACCAGAGGAAATAATTACAGAACACATAGGGGGTACACAATGTGACCCTGCAATTTATTATGTATGCATATCTAAAATAGTGTTGCGAGAAGCTATATTTTGAGGAAATTCGCCTTCTAAAAAGCGTTAAGACGGGGGAATCCGAAGTCATTTTCAATATTAACAGAACGCCTGATATCAGACCTTAATATAAATCCATAATATTTTAATTGGACCAGGTACAAGTGTACCCTAGTAAAGGAAATAATTATAGACCTCATAGGGGGAACACAATAAGACACTGTAGTTTACTATGAATGGATATATAAAACAGTGCATTTTTTAATATTAAAAAATGCCGCTTACAAGACCTTAATATTAATCTTTAATATTTTAATCGGACCAGGAATTATATTACCGAGTAATAGTGTACCCTACCAAAGGAAATAATTAAAGACCTCATAGGGGGTACACAATGTGACACCGCATTTTACTATGTATGTATATCTAAAATAGTGTTGCGAGAAGCTTTATTTTGAGGAAAGAAGCCTTCTAAATAGCAATAAAACGGGGAAATAAAAAGTCTTTTCTCAATATTAACAAAAGGCCTCATATCAGACCTTTATAATAACCCTTAATCTTTTAATTGGACTATGTATTATATTACCTTGTAATAGTGTACCCTACCAAAGGAAATAATTATAGACCTCATAGGGGCTACAAAATGTGACCCCGGAATTTAGTATGTATGTATATCTAAAATAGTGTTGCGAGAAGCTTTATTTTGAGGAAAGAAGCCTTCTAAATAGCATTAAAACAGGGAAATAAAAAGTCTTTTCTCAATATTAACAAAAGGCCTCATATCAGACCTTAATATTTACCCTTAAAATTTTAATTGGACCAGCTACTATATTACTGGGTACTAGTGTACCCTACCAAAGGAAGTAATTATAGACCCCATAAGGACCCCAAAATGTGGCCCTGTATTTTACTATGTATGTATATCTAAAACAGTGTATTTTTTAATGTTAAAAAAAATGCCTCATATTGAATATTAATATTAACCCTTATTATTTTTATTAGACCAGGAATTATATTACCGAGAAATAGTGTACCCTACCAAAGGAAATAATAATAGACCTCATAGGGGCTACACAATGTGACCCCGGAATTTAGTATGTATGTATATCAAAAATAGTGTTGCGAGAAGCTTTATTTTGAGGAAATAAGCCTTCAAAATAGTATTAAAACGGCGAAATAAAAAGTCTTTTCTCAATATTAACAAAAGGCCTCATATCAGACCTTTATAATAACCCTTAATATTTTAATTGGACCAGGAATTATACTACCGAGTAATAGTGTACCCTACCAAAGGAAATAATTGTAGACCTCATAGGGGGTACACAATGTGACGCCTCATTTTACTATGTATGTATATCTAAAACAGTGTATTTTTCAATGTTAAAAAAAAATGCCTCATATTGAACCTTAATATTAACCCTTATTATTTTTATTGGACCAGGAATTATATTACCGAGTAATAGTGTTCCCTACCAAAGGAAATAATTATAGACCTCATAGGGGCTACACAATGTGACCCCGGAATTTAGTATGTATGTATATCTAAAATAGTGTTGCGAGAAGCTTTATTTTGAGGAAAGAAGCTTTCTAAATAGCATTAAAACGTGGAAATAAAAAGTCTTTTCTCAATATTAACAAAAGGCCTCATATCAGACCTTAATATTTACCCTTAATATTTTAATTTGACCAGCTATTATATTACTGGGTACTAGTGTACCCTACCAAAGGAAGTAATTATAGACCCCATAAGGGCCCCAAAATGTGGCCCTGTATTTTACTATGTATGTATATCTAAAACAGTGTATTTTTTAATGTTAAAAAAAATGCCTCATATTGAACCTTAATATTAACCCTTATTATTTTTATTAGACCAGGAATTATATTACCGAGAAATAGTGTTCCCTACCAGAGGAAATAATTATGGACCCCATAGGGGGTACACAATTTGACCCCGCAATTTATTATGTATGTATATCTAAAATAGTGTTGCGAGAAGTCTTATTTTGAGGAAATTCGTATTCTAAAAAGCGTTAAGACGGGGGAATCCGAAGTCATTTTCAATATTAACAGAACGCCTGATATCAGACCTTAATAATATACATAATATTTAAATTGGACCAGGTATTATATTACCGCGTAATAAAGGACCATACCAGAGGAAATAATTACAGAACACATAGGGGGTACACAATGTGACCCTGCAATTTATTATGTATGTATATCTAAAATAGTGTTGCGAGAAGCTATATTTTGAGGAAATTCGCCTTCTAAAAAGCGTTAAGACGGGGGAATCCGAAGTCATTTTCAATATTAACAGAACGCCTGATATCAGACCTTAATATAAATCCATAATATTTTAATTGGACCAGGTACAAGTGTACCCTAGTAAAGGAAATAATTATAGACCTCATAGGGGGTACACAATAAGGCACTGTAGTTTACTATGTATGTATATATAAAACAGTGCATTTTTCAATATTAAAAAAATACATCTTACCAGACCTTAATATTATCCTTCAATATTTAGATTATACCAGGAATTATATTACCGAGTAATAGTGTACCCTGCCAAAGGAAATAATTATAGACCTCATAGGGGGAACACAATAAGGCACTGTAGTTTACTATGAATGGATATATAAAACAGTGCATTTTTTAATATTAAAAAATGCCGCTTACAAGACCTTAATATTAATCTTTAATATTTTAATCGGACCAGGAATTATATTACCGAGTAATAGTGTACCCTGCCAAAGGAAATAATTATAGACCTCATAGGGGGTACGCAATAAGGTATTGTAGTTTACTATGTATGTATATCTAAAATAGTGTTGCGAGAAGCTTTATTTTGAGGAAAGAAGCCTTCTAAATAGCATTAAAACGGGGAAATAAAAAGTCTTTTCTCAATATTAACAAAAGGCCTCATATCAGACCTTAATATTTACCCTTAATATTTTAATTGGACCAGCTACTATATTACTGGGTACTAGTGTACCCAACCAAAGGAAGTAATTATAGACCCCATAAGAGCCCCAAAATGTGGCCCTGTATTTTACTATGTATGTATATCTAAAACAGTGTATTTTTCAATGTTAAAAAAAATGCCTCATATTGAACCTTAATATTAATCCTTAATATTTTTATTGGACCAGGTACTATATTATCGGGTACTGATGTACCCTACCAAAGGAAATAATTAAAGACCTCATAGGGGGTACACAATGTGACGCCGCATTTTACTATGTATGTATATCTAAAATAGTGTTGCGAGAAGCTTTATTTTGAGGAAAGAAGCCTTCTAAATAGCAATAAAACGGGGAAATAAAAAGTATTTTCTCAATATTAACAAAAGGCCTCATATCAGACCTTTATAATAACCCTTAATCTTTTAATTGGACTATGTATTATATTACCTTGTAATAGTGTACCCTACCAAAGGAAATAATTATAGACCTCATAGGGGGTACACAATAAGGCATTGCAGTTTACTATGTATGTATATCTAAAATAGTGTTGCGAGAAGCTTTATTTTGAGGAAATAAGCCTTCAAAATAGCATTAAAACGGCGAAATAAAAAGTCTTTTCTCAATATTAAAAAAAGGCCTCATATCAGACCTTAATATTTACCCTTAATATTTTAATTGGACCAGCTACTATATTACCGGGTACTAGTGTACCCGTACCAAAGGAAGTAATTATAGACCTCATAGGGGGTACACAATAAGGCATTGTAGTTTACTATGTATGTATATCTAAAATAGTGTTGCAAGAAGCTTTATTTTGAGGAAAGAAGCTTTCTAAATAGCATTAAAACGGGGAAATAAAAAGTCTTTTCTCAATATTAACAAAAGGCCTCATATCAGACCTTAATATTTACCCTTAATATTTTAATTGGACCAGCTACTATATTACTGGGTACTAGTGTACCCTACCGAAGGAAGTAATTATAGACCCCATAAGGGCCCCAAAATGTGGCCCTGTATTTTACTATATATGTATATCTAAAACAGTGTATTTTTCAATGTTAAAAAAAATGCCTCATATTGAACTTTAATATTAATCCTTAATATTTTTATTGGACCAGGCACTATATTATCGGGTACTGATGTACCCTACCAAAGGAAATAATTAAAGACCTTATAGGGGGTACACAATGTGACGCCGCATTTTACTATGTATGTCTATCTAAAATAGTGTTGCGAGAAGCTTTATTTTGAGGAAAGAAGCCTTCTAAATAGCAATAAAACGGGGAAATAAAAAGTCTTTTCTCAATATTAACAAAAGGCCTCATATCAGACCTTTATAATAACCCTTAATATTTTAATTGGACCAGGAATTATATTACCGAGTAATAGTGTACCCTACCAAAGGAAATAATTATAGACCTCATAGGGGGTACAAAATAAGGCACTGTAGTTTACTATGTATGTATATCTAAAACAGTGTATTTTTCAATGTTTAAAAAAAAATGCCTCATACTGAACCTTAATATTAACCCTTATTATTTTTATTGGACCAGGAAATATATTACCGAGAAATAGTGTACCCTACCAAAGGAAATAATTATAGACCTCATAGGGGCTACACAATGTGACCCCGGAATTTAGTATGTATGTATATCTAAAATAGTGTTGCGAGAAGCTTTATTTTGAGGAAATAAGCTTTCAAAATAGCATTAAAACGGCGAAATAAAAATTCTTTTCTCAATATTAACAAAAGGCCTCATATCAGACCTTAATATTTACCCTTAATATTTTAATTGGACCAGCTACTATATTACTGGGTACTAGTGTACCCTACCAAAGGAAGTAATTATAGACCCCATAAGGGCCCCAAAATGTGGCCCTGTATTTTACTATGTATGTATATCTAAAACAGTGTATTTTTCAATGTTAAAAAAAATGCCTCATATTGAACCTTAATATTAATCCTTAATATTTTTATTGGACCAGGCACTATATTATCGGGTACTGATGTACCCTACCAAAGGAAATAATTAAAGACCTTATAAGGGGTACACAATGTGACGCCGCATTTTACTATGTATGTCTATCTAAAATAGTGTTGCGAGAAGCTTTATTTTGAGGAAAGAAGCCTTCTAAATAGCAATAAAACGGGGAAATAAAAAGTCTTTTCTCAATATTAACAAAAGGCCTCATATCAGACCTTTATAATAACCCTTAATATTTTTGTTGGACCAGGAATTATATTACCGAGTAATAGTGTACCCTACCAAAGGAAATAATTATAGACCTCATAGGGGGTACACAATAAGGCACTGTAGTTTACTATGTATGTATATCTAAAACAGTGAATTTTTCAATGTTAAAAAAAAATGCCTCAAATTGAACCTTAATATTAACCCTTATTATTTTTATTGGACCAGGAATTATATTACCGAGTAATAGTGTACCCTACCAAAGGAAATAATTATAGACCTCATAGGAGCTACACAATGTGACCCCGGAATTTAGTATGTATGTATATCTAAAATAGTGTTGCGAGAAGCTTTATTTTGAGGAAATACACCTTCTAAATAGCATTTAAACATGGAAATAACAAGTCTTTTCTCAATATTAACAAAAGGCCTCATATCAGACCTTTATAATAACCCTTAATATTTTAATTGGACTAGGTATTATATTACCTTATAATAGTGTACCCTACCAAAGGAAATTATTATAGACCTCATATGGGGTACACAATAAGGCATTGTAGTTTATTATGTATGTATATCTAAAATAGTGTTGCGAGAAGCTTTATTTTGAGGATATAAGCCTTCAAAATAGCATTAAAACGGCGAAATAAAAAGTCTTTTCTCAATATTAACAAAAGGCCTCATATCAGACCTTTATAATAACCCTTAATATTTTAATTGGACTAGGTATTATATTACCTTATAATAGTGTACCCTACCAAAGGAAATAATTATAGACCTCATATGGGGTACACAATAAGGCATTGTAGTTTATTATGTATGTATATCTAAAATAGTGTTGCGAGAAGCTTTATTTTGAGGATATAATCCTTCAAAATAGCATTAAAACGGCGAAATAAAAAGTCTTTTCTCAATATTAACAAAAGGCCTCATATCAGACCTTTATAATAACCCTTAATATTTTAATTGGACCAGGAATTATATTACCGAGTAAAAGTGTACCCTACCAAAGGAAATAATTATAGACCTCATTAGGCTACACAATGTGACCCCGGATTTTAGTATGTATATATATATAAAATAGTGTTGCGAGAAGCTTTATTTTGAGGAAATAGACCTTCTAAATAGCAATAAAACGGGGAAATAAAAAGTCTTTTCTCAATATTAACAAAAGGCCTCATATAAGACCTTGATATTTACTCTTTATATTTTATTATGTATGTATATCTAAAATAGTGTTGCGAGAAGCTTTATTTTGAGGATATAAGCCTTCAAAATAGCATTAAAACGGCGAAATAAAAAGTCTTTTCTCAATATTAACAAAAGGCCTCATATCAGACCTTTATAACAACCCTTAATATTTTAATTGGACGAGGAATTATATTACCGAGTAATAGTGTACCCTACCAAAGGAAATAATTATAGACCTCATAGGGGGTACACAATAAGGCACTGTTGTTTACTATGTATGTATATCTAAAACAGTGTATTTTTCAATGTTAAAAAAAAATGCCTCATATTGAACCTTAATATTAACCCTTATTATTTTTATTGGACCAGGAATTATATTACCGAGTAATAGTGTTCCCTACCAAAGGAAATAATTATAGACCTCATAGGGGCCACACAATGTGACCCCGGAATTTAGTATGTATGTATATCTAAAATAGTGTTGCGAGAAGCTTTATTCTGAGGAAAGAAGCCTTCTAAATAGCATTAAAACGGGGAAATAAAAAGTCTTTTCTCAATATTAACAAAAGGCCTCATATCAGATCTTTATAATAACCCTTAATAATTTAATTGGACCAGGAATTATATTACTGAGTAATAGTGTACCCTACCAAAGGAAATAATTATAGACCTCATAGGGGGTACACAATAAGGCATTGTAGTTTACTATGTATGTATATCTAAAATAGCGTTGCGAGAAGCTTTATTTTGAGGAAATAAACCTTCAAAATAGTATTAAAACGGCGAAATAAAAAGTCTTATCTCAATATTAACAAAAGGCCTCATATCAGACCTTTATATTAACCCTTAATATTTTAATTGGACCAGGAATTATATTACCGAGTAATAGTGTACCCTACCAAAGGAAATAATTATAGACCTCATAGGGGGTACACAATGTGACGCCTCATTTTACTATGTATGTATATCTAAAATAGTGTTGCGAGAAGCTTTATTTTGAGGAAAGAAGCCTTCTAAATAGCATTAAAACGGGGAAATAAAAAGTCTTTTCTCAATATTAACAAAAGGCCTCATATCAGACCTTAATATTTTCTCTTAATATTTTAATTGGACCAGCTACTATATTACCGGGTACTAGTGTATCCTACCAAAGGAGGTAATTATGGACCCCATAGGGGCCCCAAAATAAGGCCCTGTATTTCACTATGTATGTATATCTAAAACAGTGTATTTTTCAATGTTAAAAAAAATGCCTCATATTGAACCTTAATATTAACCCTTTTTATTTTTATTGGACCAGGTACTATATCGGGTACTTTAGTACCCTACCAAAAGAAATAATTATTGATCTCATAGGTGGTACACAATGTGACGCCGCATTTTACTATGTATGTATATCTAAAATAGTGTTGCGAGAAGCTTTATTTTGAGGAAATACGCCTTCTAAATAGCATTGAAACAGGGAAATAACAAGTCTTTTCTCAATATTAACAAAAGGCCTCATATCAGACCTTTATAATAACCCTTAATATTTTAATTGGACCAGGAATTATATTACCGAGTAAAAGTGTACCCTACCAAAGGAAATAATTATAGACCTCATAGGGCTACACAATGTGACCCCGGATTTTAGTATGTATATATATATAAAATAGTGTTGCGAGAAGCTTTATTTTGAGGAAAGAAGCCTTCTAAATAGCATTAAAACGGGGAAATAAAAAGTTTCTTCTCAATAATAACAAAAGACCTCATGTCAGACCTCATAGGGGGAACACAATGTGACCCCGGATTTTAGTATGTATATATATATAAAATAGTGTTGCGAGAAGCTTTATTTTGAGGAAATAGGCCTTCTAAATAGCATTAAAACGGGGAAATAAAAAGTCTTTTCTCAATATTAACAAAAGGCCTCATATAAGACCTTGATATTTACTCTTAATATTTTAATTGGACCAACTACTATATTACGGGGTACTAGTGTACCCTACTAAAGGAAGTAATTATAGACCCCATAGGGGCCCCAAAATAAGGCCCTGTATTTTACTATGTATGTATATCTAAAACAGTGTATTTTTCAATGTTAAAAAAAATGCCTCATATTGAACCTTAATATTAACCCTTATTATTTTTATTGGACCAGGGATTATATTACCGAGTAATAGTGTACCCTACCAAAGGAAATAATTATAGACCTCATAGGGGCTACACAATGTGACCCCGGAATTTAGTATGTATGTATATCAAAAATAGTGTTGCGAGATGCTTTATTTTGAGGAAAGAAGCCTTCTAAATAGCATTAAAACGGGGAAATAAAAAGTCTTTTCTCAATATTAACAAAAGGCCTCATATCAGACCTTTATAATAACCCTTAATATTTTAATTGGACTATGTATTATATTACCTTGTAATAGTGTACCCTACCAAAGGAAATAATTATAGACCTCATAGGGGGTACACAATAAGGCATTGCAGTTTACTATGTATGTATATCTAAAATAGTGTTGCGAGAAGCTTTATTTTGAGGAAATAAGCCTTCAAAATAGCATTAAAACGGCGAAATAAAAAGTCTTTTCTCAATATTAAAAAAAGGCCTCATATCAGACCTTAATATTTACCCTTAATATTTTAATTGGACCAGCTACTATATTACTGGGTACTAGTGTACCCTACCAAAGGAAGTAATTATAGACCCCATAAGGGCCCCAAAATGTGGCCCTGTATTTTACTATGTATGTATATCTAAAACAGTGTATTTTTCAATGTTAAAAAAAATTCCCATATTGAACCTTAATATTAATCCTTAATATTTTTATTGGACCAGGCACTATATTATCGGGTACTGATGTACCCTACCAAAGGAAATAATTAAAGACCTTATAGGGGGTACACAATGTGACGCCGCATTTTACTATGTATGTCTATCTAAAATAGTGTTGCGAGAAGCTTTATTTTGAGGAAAGAAGCCTTCTAAATAGCAATAAAACGGGGAAATAAAAAGTCTTTTCTCAATATTAACAAAAGGCCTCATATCAGACCTTTATAATAACCCTTAATATTTTAATTGGACCAGGAATTATATTACCGAGTAATAGTGTACCCTACCAGAGGAAATAATTATAGACCTCATAGGGGGTACAAAATAAGGCACTGTAGTTTACTATGTATGTATATCTAAAACAGTGTATTTTTCAATGTTAAAAAAAAAATGCCTCATATTGAACCTTAATATTAACCCTTATTATTTTTATTGGACCAGGAATTATATTACCGAGAAATAGTGTACCCTACCAAAGGAAATAATTATAGACCTCATAGGGGCTACACAATGTGACCCCGGAATTTAGTATGTATGTATATCTAAAATAGTGTTGCGAGAAGCTTTATTTTGATTAAATAAGCTTTCAAAATAGCATTAAAACGGCGAAATAAAAATTCTTTTCTCAATATTAACAAAAGGCCTCATATCAGACCTTTATAATAACCCTTAATATTTTTATTGGACCAGGAATTATATTACCGAGTAATAGTGTACCCAACCAAAGGAAATAATTATAGACCTCATAGGGGTACGCAATAAGGCATTGCAGTTTACTATGTATGTATATCTAAAATAGTGTTGCAAGAAGCTTTATTTTGAGGAAAGAAGCTTTCTAAATAGCATTAAAACGGGGAAATAAAAAGTCTTTTCTCAATATTAACAAAAGGCCTCATATCAGACCTTAATATTTACCCTTAATATTTTAATTGGACCAGCTACTATATTACTGGGTACTAGTGTACCCTACCAAAGGAAGTAATTATAGACCCCATAAGGGCCCCAAAATGTGGCCCTGTAGTTTACTATGTATGTATATCTCAAACAGTGTATTTTTCAATGTTAAAAAAAAATGCCTCAAATTGAACCTTAATATTAACCCTTATTATTTTTATTGGACCAGGAATTATATTACCGAGTAATAGTGTACCCTACCAAAGGAAATAATTATAGACCTCATAAGGGCTACACAATGTGACCCCGGAATTTAGTATGTATGTATATCTAAAATAGTGTTGCGAGAAGCTTTATTTTGAGGAAATACACCTTCTAAATAGCATTTAAACAGGGAAATAACAAGTCTTTTCTCAATATTAACAAAAGGCCTCATATCAGACCTTTATAATAACCCTTAATATTTTAATTGGACTAGGTATTATATTACCTTATAATAGTGTACCCTACCAAAGGAAATAATTATAGTCCTCATAGGGGGTACACAATAAGGCACTGTAGTTTATTATGTATGTATATCTAAAACAGTGTATTTTTCAATGTTAAAAAAAAAATGCCTCATATTGAACCTTAATATTAACCCTTATTATTTTTATTGGACCAGGAATTATATTACCGAGAAATAGTGTACCCTACCAAAGGATATAATTATAGACCTCATAGGGGCTACACAATGTGACCCCGGAATTTAGTATGTATGTATATCTAAAATAGTGTTGCGAGAAGCTTTATTTTGAGGAAATAAGCTTTCAAAATAGCATTAAAACGGCGAAATAAAAATTCTTTTCTCAATATTAACAAAAGGCCTCATATCAGACCTTTATAATAACCCTTAATATTTTTGTTGGACCAGGAATTATATTACCGAGTAATAGTGTACCCTACCAAAGGAAATAATTATAGACCTCATAGGGGGTACACAATAAGGCACTGTAGTTTACTATGTATGTATATCTAAAACAGTGTTGCGAGAAGCTTTATTTTGAGGATATAAGCCTTCAAAATAGCATTAAAACGGCGAAATAAAAAGCCTTTTTTCAATATTAACAAAAGGCCTTATATCAGACCTTTATAATAACCCTTAATATTTTAATTGGACTAGGTATTATATTACCTTATAATAGTGTACCCTACCAAAGGAAATAATTATAGACCTCATATGGGGTACACAATAAGGCATTGTAGTTTATTATGTATGTATATCTAAAATAGTGTTGCGACAGCCATAACAATACAGCCATAAATTATGAGGAAGATGAAGACGGAAATAATGAAGAAATTAGCAAAACTTCATATAATGAAATGTTAAAACCATTTGAAACAATTCGACGTGGATTGCAGTTTGAGGAGAATACGCCTGAAGAAATTTTTGGTGTATTACAAAAATGCGAGACCTATTATGATAAAAAACACTTTTTAAAACGAAAAACTCAAAATAAACGGACTTTATCACCAGCAATATGTTTAAAGTTACATTTATAATAAATGCAGCAATAATTTTAATATATAAAAATTGAGCATTTTTATTCAGGGGAAAATATATGTGGCATGATAGTGTAACACTGGATAATGTTTTGTTCTATTCTTACTTTCATTGCAGATTTCTTTTATGGGGAAGATTTATAAAATAAATAATAGATAATAATTTACAAGATAGAGATGCATCAATTGCAGATTCAACTATTTCTAATATCTATGAATTTAAAACCTGTTCTACGTGGTGTAAGTATTTCAAAAGATGATTTTCTATTTAACGAATTTTCCATATTACGAACTTTTTTTCGGAATTTAGCGACTTCGTTAAATAGAGGTCCGACTGTATATCTAAAATAGTGCATTTTTCAATATTAAAAAAATGCTTCTTATCAGACCTTAATATTAACCCATAATATTTTAATTGGACCAGGTATTATATTTCCAGGTAATTGTGTACCCTACCAGAGGAAATAATTATGAATCCCATAGGGGGTACACAATTTGACCCCGCAATTTATTATGTATGTATATCTAAAATAGTGTTGCGAGAAGTCTTATTTTGAGGAAATTCGTATTCTAAAAAGCGTTAATACAGGGAAATTTGAAGTCATTTATCAATATTAACAAAACGCCTGATATCAGACCTTAATAATATGCATAATATTTTAATTGGACCAGGTATTATATTACCGCGTAATAAAGGACCATACCAGAGGAAATAATTACAGAACACATAGGGGGTACACAATGTGACCCTGCAATTTATTATGTATGTATATCTAAAATAGTGTTGCGAGAAGCTATATTTTGAGGAAATTCGCCTTCTAAAAAGCGTTAAGACGGGGGAATCCGAAGTCATTTTCAATATTAACAGAACGCCTGATATCAGACCTTAATATAAATCCATAATATTTTAATTGGACCAGGTACAAGTGTACCCTAGTAAAGGAAATAATTATAGACCTCATAGGGGGTACACAATAAGGCACTGTAGTTTACTATGTATGTATATATAAAACAGTGCATTTTTCAATATTAAAAAAATACATCTTATCAGACCTTAATATTAACCTTTAATATTTAGATTACACCAGGAATTATATTACCGAGTAATAGTGTACCCTGCCAAAGGAAATAATTATAGACCTCATAGGGGGAACACAATAAGGCACTGTAATTTACTATGAATGGATATATAAAACAGTGCATTTTTTAATATAAAAAAATGCCGCTTACAAGACCTTAATATTAATCTTTAATATTTTAATTGGACCAGGAATTATATTACCGAGTAATAGTGTACCCTGCCAAAGGAAATAATTATAGACCTCATACACAATAAGGTATTGTAGTTTACTATGTGTGTATATCTAAAATAGTGTTGCGAGAAGCTTTATTTTGAGGAAAGAAGCCTTTTAAATAGCATTTAAACGGGGAAATAAAAAGTCTTTTCTCAATATTAACAAAAGGCTTCATATCAGACCTTTATAATAACCCTTAATATTTTAATTGAACTATGTATTATATTACCTTGTAATAGTGTACCCTACCAAAGGAAATAATTATAGACCTCATAGGGGTACACAATAAGGCATTGTAGTTTACTAAGTATGAATTTCTAAAATAGTGTTGCGAGAAGCTTTATTTTGAGGAAAGAAGCCTTCTAAATAGCATTTAAACGGGGAAATAAAAAGTCTTTTCTCAATATTAACAAAAGGCCTCATATCAGACCTCATAGGGGGTACACAATGTGACCCCGGATGTTAGTATGTATGTATATCTAAAATAGTGTTGCGAGAAGCTTTATTTTGAGGAAAGAAGCCTTCTAAATAGCATTAAAACGGGGAAATAAAAAGTCTTTTCTCAATATTAACAAAAGACCTCATATCAGACCTTTATAATAACCCTTAATATTTTAATTGAACTATGTATTATATTACCTTGTAATAGTGTACCCTATCAAAGGAAATAATTATAGACCTCATAGGGGTACACAATAAGGCATTGTAGTTTACTATGTATGTATATCTAAAATAGTGTTGCGAGAAGCTTTATTTTGAGGAAAGAAGCCTTCTAAATAGCATTTAAACGGGGAAATAAAAAGTCTTTTCTCAATATTAACAAAAGGCCTCATATCAGACCTCATAGGGGGTACACAATGTGACCCCGGATGTTAGTATGTATGTATATCTAAAATAGTGTTGCGAGAAGATTTATTTTGAAGAAATAAGCCTTCTAAATAGCATTAAAACGGGGAAATAAAAAGTCTTTTCTCAATATTAACAAAAGGCTTCCTATCAGACCTCATAGGGGGTACACAATGTGACCCCGGATGTTAGTATGTATGTATATCTAAAATAGTGTTGCGAGAAGCTTTATTTTGAGGAAAGAAGCCTTCTAAATAGCATTTATAGGGGGAAATAAAAAGTCTTTTCTCAATATTAACAAAAGGTCTCATATCAGACCTCATAGGGGGTACACAATGTGACCCCGGATGTTAGTATGTATGTATATCTAAAATAGTGTTGCGAGAAGCTTTATTTTGAGGAAAGAAGCCTTCTAAATAGCATTAAAACGGGGAAGTAAAAAGTCTTTTCTCAATATTAACAAAAGACCTCATATCAGACCTTTATAATAACCCTTAATATTTTAATTGAACTATGTATTATATTACCTTGTAATAGTGTACCCTACCAAAGGAAATAATTATAGACCTCATAGGGGTACACAATAAGGCATTGTAGTTTACTATGTATGTATATCTAAAATAGTGTTGCGAGAAGCTCTATTTTGAGGAAAGAAGCCTTCTAAATAGCATTAAAACGGGGAAAAAAAAAGTCTTTTCTCAATATTAACAAAAGTACTTATATCAGACCTTAATATTTACCCTGAATATTTTAATTAGACCAGCTACTATATTACCGGGTACTAGTGTACCCTACCAAAGGAAGTAATTATAGACCCCATAGGGGCCCCAAAATGAGGCCCTGTATTTTACTATGTATGTATATCTAAAACAGTGTATTTTTCAATGTTAAAAAAAAATGCCTCATATTGAACCTGAATATTAACCCTTATTATTTTTATTGGACCAGGAATTATATTACCGAGTAATAGTGTACCCAACCAAAGGAAATAATTATAGACCTCATAGGGGATACACAATGTGACCCCGGAATTTAGTATGTATGTATATCTAAAATAGTGTTGCGAGAAGCTTTATTTTGAGGAAAGAAGCCTTCTAAATAGCATTAAAACGGGGAAATAAAAAGTCTTTTCTCAATATTAACAAAAGGCCTCATATCAGACCTTTATAATAACCCTTAATATTTTTATTGGACCAGGAATTATATTACCGAGTAATAGTGTACCCAACTAAAGGAAATAATTATAGACCTCATAGGGGTACGCAATAAGGCATTGCAGTTTACTATGTATGTATATCTAAAATAGTGTTGCAAGAAGCTTTATTTTGAGGAAAGAAGCTTTCTAAATAGCATTAAAACGGGGAAATAAAAAGTCTTTTCTCAATATTAACAAAAGGCCTCATATCAGACCTTAATATTTACCCTTAATATTTTAATTGGACCAGCTACTATATTACTGGGTACTAGTGTACCCTACCAAAGGAAGTAATTATAGACCCCATAAGGGCCCCAAAATGTGGCCCTGTATTTTACTATGTATGTATATCTAAAACAGTGTATTTTTCAATGTTAAAAAAAATGCCTCATATTGAACCTTAATATTTATCCTTAATATTTTTATTGGACCAGGGACTATATTATCGGGTACTGATGTACCCTACCAAAGGAAATAATTAAAGACCTTATAGGGGGTACACAATGTGACGCCGCATTTTACTATGTATGTCTATCTAAAATAGTGTTGCGAGAAGCTTTATTTTGAGGAAAGAAGCCTTCTAAATAGCAATAAAACGGGGAAATAAAAAGTCTTTTCTCAATATTAACAAAAGGCCTCATATCAGACCTTTATAATAACCCTTAATATTTTAATTGGACCAGGAATTATATTACCGAGTAATAGTGTACCCTACCAAAGGAAATAATTATAGACCTCATAGGGGGTACACAATAAGGCACTGTAGTTTACTATGTATGTATATCTAAAACAGTGTATTTTTCAATGTTAAAAAAAAAATGCCTCATATTGAACCTTAATATTAACCCTTATTATTTTTATTGGACCAGGAATTATATTACCGAGAAATAGTGTACCCTACCAAAGGATATAATTATAGACCTCATAGGGGCTACACAATGTGACCCCGGAATTTAGTATGTATGTATATCTAAAATAGTGTTGCGAGAAGCTTTATTTTGAGGAAATAAGCTTTCAAAATAGCATTAAAACGGCGAAATAAAAATTCTTTTCTCAATATTAACAAAAGGCCTCATATCAGACCTTTATAATAACCCTTAATATTTTTGTTGGACCAGGAATTATATTACCGAGTAATAGTGTACCCTACCAAAGGAAATAATTATAGACCTCATAGGGGGTACACAATAAGGCACTGTAGTTTACTATGTATGTATATCTAAAACAGTGTTGCGAGAAGCTTTATTTTGAGGATATAAGCCTTCAAAATAGCATTAAAACGGCGAAATAAAAAGCCTTTTTTCAATATTAACAAAAGGCCTTATATCAGACCTTTATAATAACCCTTAATATTTTAATTGGACTAGGTATTATATTACCTTATAATAGTGTACCCTACCAAAGGAAATAATTATAGACCTCATATGGGGTACACAATAAGGCATTGTAGTTTATTATGTATGTATATCTAAAATAGTGTTGCGAGAAGCTTTATTTTGAGGATATAAGCCTTCAAAATAGCATTAAAACGGCGAAATAAAAAGTCTTTTCTCAATATTAACAAAAGGCCTCATATCAGACCTTTATAATAACCCTTAATATTTTAATTGGACCAGGAATTATAATACCGAGTAAAAGTGTACCCTACCAAAGGAAATAATTATAGACCTCATAGGGCTACACAATGTGACCCCGGATTTTAGTATGTATATATATATAAAATAGTGTTGCGAGAAGCTTTATTTTGAGGAAATAGACCTTCTAAATAGCAATAAAACGGGGAAATAAAAAGTATTTTCTCAATATTAACAAAAGGCCTCATATAAGACCTTGATATTTACTCTTTATATTTTATTATGTATGTATATCTAAAATAGTGTTGCGAGAAGCTTTATTTTGAGGATATAAGCCTTCAAAATAGCATTAAAACGGCGAAATAAAAAGTCTTTTCTCAATATTAACAAAAGGCCTCATATCAGACCTTTATAATAACCCTTAATATTTTAATTGGACGAGGAATTATATTACCGAGTAATAGTGTACCCTACCAAAGGAAATAATTATAGACCTCATAGGGGGTACACAATAAGGCACTGTTGTTTACTATGTATGTATATCTAAAACAGTGTATTTTTTAATGTTAAAAAAAATGCCTCTTATTGAACCTTAATATTAACCCTTATTATTTTTATTAGACCAGGAATTATATTACCGAGAAATAGTGTACCCTACCAAAGGAAATAATTATAGACCTCATAGGGGCTACACAATGTGACCCCGGAATTTAGTATGTATGTATATCTAAAATAGTGTTGCGAGAAGCTTTATTTTGAGGAAATAAGCCTTCAAAATAGAATTAAAACGGCGAAATAAAAATTCTTTTCTCAATATTAACAAAAGGCCCCATATCAGATCTTTATAATAACCCTTAATAATTTAATTGGACCAGGAATTATATTACTGAGTAATAGTGTACCCTACCAAAGGAAATAATTATAGACCTCATAGGGGGTACACAATAAGGCATTGTAGTTTACTATGTATGTATATCTAAAATAGTGTTGCGAGAAGCTTTATTTTGAGGAAATAAACCTTCAAAATAGTATTAAAACGGCGAAATAAAAAGTCTTTTCTCAATATTAACAAAAGGCCTCATATCAGACCTTTATATTAACCCTTAATATTTTAATTGGACCAGGAATTATATTACCGAGTAATAGTGTACCCTACCAAAGGAAATAATTATAGACCTCATAGGGGGTACACAATGTGACGCGTCATTTTACTAGGTATGTATATCTAAAATAGTGTTGCGAGAAGCTTTATTTTGAGGAAAGAAGCCTTCTAAAAAGCATTAAAACGGGGAAATAAAAAGTCTTTTCTCAATATTAACAAAAGGCCTCATATCAGACCTTAATATTTTCTCTTAATATTTTAATTGGACCAGCTACTATATTACCGGGTACTAGTGTATCCTACCAAAGGAGGTAATTATGGACCCCATAGGGGCCCCAAAATGTGGCCCTGTATTTCACTATGTATGTATATCTAAAACAGTGTATTTTTCAATGTTAAAAAAAATGCCTCATATTGAACCTTAATATTAACCCTTTTTATTTTTATTGGACCAGGTACTATATTATCGGGTACTTTAGTACCCTACCAAAGGAAATAATTATAGACCTCATAGGGGGTACACGATGTGACGCCGCATTTTACTATGTATGTATATCTAAAATAGCGTTGCGAGAAGGTTTATTTTGAGGAAATATGCCTTCTAAATAGCATTAAAACGGGGAAATAAAAAGTCTTTTCTCAATATTAAAAAAAGGCCTCATATCACACCTTTATAATAACCTTTAATATTTTAATTGGACCAGGAATTATATTACCAAGTAATAGTGTACCCTACCGAAGGAAATAATTATAGCCAAAAAACATTTTTAATTCTGATGAGACGGCTCTATTTTTTCATTATTTGCCTCAAAAGACCCTGACATTTAAAAATAAAAAAATGCTTTGGAGGAAAACATAGCAAAGCTATCATGCTAGGTGCAAATATGACTGGCAATCAAAAATTAAACCCTTAATTATAGGAAAAAGCAAAACTCCAAGATGTTTTAAGGGCACAAAATCTTTGGAGGTTGATTATGAATTCAACAAAAAATCATGGATGATCTCAGGAATTTGTGAAAAATGGATTCAAAAGTTGGACAAACTTATGATTGCAGAGCATTGTAAAATTGCTCTAATTTTCGACAATTACCCTGTTCATCCGAAGGAAATCAACAAAGAACTGAAAAATATTAAAGTTTTTTACTTGCCTCCAAACACTACATCGAAGCTACAACCAATGGATCAAGAGTGATTCAAAACTTTAAACTGCACTACCGCAAAAGAATTGTACGAAAAGTTATCACTGCCAAAGATTAATTGCGAGAAAGCATAATATAAATTTCCAAAGCATGGAACTATGATGTTACAGATCGTACCATTCGTAACAGTTTTGCTAAAGCTGGATTCTTTGTCAACGCTGAAAATTCAGAAAGTGAGGATTAGGATGATATTCCTTTAGAAGAACTTAAATATATGTGGGTGCAGCTAAGAGAGAACCACGAAATTAATAATTAATGATTTTCTTTCTTTTAATTCTGAAGCTGAAACCACCGAAGCATTAACTGAATCGGATATTTTGGACTGTGTTAAAAATAAAAACAATACAGCCATAAATTATGAGGAAGATGAAGACGGAAATAATGAAGAAATTAGCAAAACTTCATATAATGAAATGTTAAAACCATTTGAAACAATTCGACGTGGATTGCAGTTTGAGGAGAATACGCCAGAAGAAATTTTTGGTGTATTACAAAAATGCGAGACCTATTATGATAAAAAACACTTTTTAAAACGAAAAACTCAAAATTAACGGACTTTATCACCAGCAATATGTTTAAAATTACATTTATAGTAAATGCAGCAATAATTTTAATATATAAAAATTGAGCATTTTTATTCAGGGGAAAATATATGTGGCATGATAGTGTAACACTGGATAATGTTTTGTTCTATTTTTACTTTCATTGCAGATTTCTTTTATGGGGAAGATTTATAAAATAAATAATAGATAATAATTTACAAGAGAGAGATGCATCAATTTCAGTTTCAACTATTTCTAATATCTATGAATTTAAAACCTGTTCTACGTGGTGTAAGTATTTCAAAAGATGATTTTCTATTTAACGAATTTTCCTTATTACGAACTTTTTTTCGGAATTTAGCGACTTCGTTAAATAGAGGTCCGACTGTATATCTAAAATAGTGCATTTTTCAATATTAAAAAAATGCTTCTTATCAGACCTTAATATTAACCCATAATATTTTAATTGGACCAGGTATTATATTTCCAGGTAATTGTGTACCCTACCAGAGGAAATAATTATGAACCCCATAGGGGGTACACAATTTGACCCCGCAATTTATTATGTATGTATATCTAAAATAGTGTTGCGAGAAGTCTTATTTTGAGGAAATTCGTATTCTAAAAAGCGTTAATACAGGGAAATCTGAAGTCATTTATCAATATTAACAAAACGCCTGATATCAGACCTTAATAATATGCATAATATTTTAATTGGACCAGGTATTATATTACCGCGTAATAAAGGACCATACCAGAGTAAATAATTACAGAACACATAGGGGGTACACAATGTGACCCTGCAATTTATTATGTATGTATATCTAAAATAGTGTTGCGAGAAGCTATATTTTGAGGAAATTCGCCTTCTAAAAAGCGTTAAGACGGGGGAATCCGAAGTCATTTTCAATATTAACAGAACGCCTGATATCAGACCTTAATATAAATCCATAATATTTTAATTGGACCAGGTACAAGTGTACCCTAGTAAAGGAAATAATTATAGACCTCATAGGGGGTACACAATAAGGCACTGTAGTTTACTATGTATGTATATATAAAACAGTGCATTTTTCAATATTAAAAAAATACATCTTATCAGACCTTAATATTAACCTTTAATATTTAGATTACACCAGGAATTATATTACCGAGAAATAGTGTACCCTGCCAAAGGAAATAATTATAGACCTCATAGGGGGAACACAATAAGGCACTGTAGTTTACTATGAATGGATATATAAAACAGTGCATTTTTTAATATAAAAAAATGCCGCTTACAAGACCTTAATATTAATCTTTAATATTTTAATTGGACCAGGAATTATATTACCGAGTAATAGTGTACCCTGCCAAAGGAAATAATTATAGACCTCATAGGGGGTACACAATAAGGTATTGTAGTTTACTATGTGTGTATATCTAAAATAGTGTTGCGAGAAGCTTTATTTTGAGGAAAGAAGCCTTTTAAATAGCATTTAAACGGGGAAATAAAAAGTCTTTTCTCAATATTAACAAAAGGCTTCATATCAGACCTTTATAATAACCCTTAATATTTTAATTGAACTATGTATTATATTACCTTGTAATATTGTACCCAACCAAAGGAAATAATTATAGACCTCATAGGGGTACACAATAAGGCATTGTAGTTTACTATGTATGAATATCTAAAATAGTGTTGCGAGAAGCTTTATTTTGAGGAAAGAAGCCTTCTAAATAGCATTTAAACGGGGAAATAAAAAGTCTTTTCTCAATATTAACAAAAGGCCTCATATCAGACCTCATAGGGGGTACACAATGTGACCCCGGATGTTAGTATGTATGTATATCTAAAATAGTGTTGCGAGAAGATTTATTTTGAGGAAAGAAGCCTTCTAAATAGCATTAAAACGGGGAAATAAAAAGTCTTTTCTCAATATTAACAAAAGGCTTCATATCAGACCTCATAGGGGGTACACAATGTGACCCCGGATGTTAGTATGTATGTATATCTAAAATAGAGTTGCGAGAAGCTTTATTTTGAGGAAAGAAGCCTTCTAAATAGCATTTATACGGGGAAATAAAAAGTCTTTTCTCAATATTAACAAAAGGTCTCATATCAGACCTCATAGGGGGTACACAATGTGATCCCGGATGTTAGTATGTATGTATATCTAAAATAGTGTTGCGAGAAGCTTTATTTTGAGGAAAGAAGCCTTCTAAATAGCATTAAAACGGGGAAGTAAAAAGTCTTTTCTCAATATTAACAAAAGACCTCATATCAGACCTTTATAATAACCCTTAATATTTTAATTGAACTATGTATTATATTACCTTGTAATAGTGTACCCTACCAAAGGAAATAATTATAGACCTCATAGGGGTACACAATAAGGCATTGTAGTTTACTATGTATGTATATCTAAAATAGTGTTGCGAGAAGCTTTATTTTGAGGAAAGAAGCCTTCTAAATAGCATTAAAACGGGGAAATAAAAAGTCTTTTCTCAATATTAACAAAAGGCCTTATATCAGACCTTAATATTTACCCTGAATATTTTAATTAGACCAGCTACTATATTACCGGGTACTAGTGTACCCTACCAAAGGAAGTAATTATAGACCCCATAGGGGCCCCAAAATGAGGCCCTGTATTTTACTATGTATGTATATCTAAAACAGTGTATTTTTCAATGTTAAAAAAAATGCCTCATATTGAACCTTAATATTAACCCTTATTATTTTTATTGGACCAGGAATTATATTACCGAGTAATAGTGTACCCAACCAAAGGAAATAATTATAGACCTCTTAGGGGATACACAATGTGACCCCGGAATTTAGTATGTATGTAAATCTAAAATAGTGTTGCGAGAAGCTTTATTTTGAGGAAAGAAGCCTTCTAAATAGCATTAAAACGGGGAAATAAAAAGTCTTTTCTCAATATTAACAAAAGGCCTCATATCAGACCTTTATAATAACCCTTAATATTTTTATTGGACCAGGAATTATATTACCGAGTAATAGTGTACCCAACCAAAGGAAATAATTATAGACCTCATAGGGGGTACACAATAAGGCATTGTAGTTTACTATGTATGTTTAACTAAAATATTGTTACGAGAAGCTTTATTTTGAGGAAAAAAGCCTTCTAAATAGCATTAAAACGGCGAAATAAAAATTCTTTTCTCAATATTAACAAAAGGCCTCATATCAGACCTTTATAATAACCCTTAATAATTTAATTGGACCAGGAATTATATTACTGAGTAATAGTGTACCCTACCAAAGGAAATAATTATGGACCTCATAGGGGGTACACAATAAGGCACTGTATTTTACTATGTATGTATATCTAAAACAGTGTATTTTTCAATGTTAAAAAAAATGTCTCATATTGAACCTTAATATTAACCCTTAATATTTTTATTGGACCAGGTACTATATTATCGGGTACTGATGTACCCTACCAAAGGAAATAATTATAGACCTCATAGGGGGTACACAATGTGACGCCTCATTTTACTATGTATGTATATCTAAAATAGTGTTGCGTGAAGCTTTATTTTGAGGAAATAAGCCTTCTAAATAGCATTAAAACGGGGAAATAAAAAGTATTTTCTCAATATTAACAAAAGGCCTCATATCAGACCTTAATATTTACCCTTTATATTTTAATTGGACCAGCTACTATATTACCGGGTACTAGTGTACCCTACCAAAGGAAGTAATTATAGACCCCATAGGGGCCCCAAAATATAGCCCTGTATTTTACTATGTATGTATATCTAAAACAGTGCATTTTTCATTGTTAAAAAAAATGCCTCATATTAGACCTTTATACTATTTCTACTATTACTACTATTATTACTATTATAACTACTTTTACTACTGTTATTACTACCATTACTACCTCTTCTAGTGCGACTTGTCAGAGTGAATGAGGCGTGTTTGCTATCTTCAATTTATAGCGATGTAGATTATTATAGTAACTGATTACTATCGAGTAAGGCTGCTGAAAATACATACCCTCGATTTTTTCGTTGGTACAACGATATACACAATATACCATGAGATTAGAGAGTAAATCATTTTTATCGGAAATTTTAAACGGCCATCATCTTAAGAAAGCAATGAGGTTTCCCTGCATATTGACACTCCTATCTGGAAAACAGGAAAGATGAGTGGAGAAAGGGCAAATCGCCTAATTAACGAACACTTGAATGTAAAGACAGCATTTTGCAGTCACGCTCAAAATTAAGTAACTGTATACTTGCAACAACTGTAGATTTTATTCGTTAATATTTTACTAGAATAATTTTTTTTTTCGTTGTCTTTTACATAGAATCTATGCAAGTTTTAGATTTTTATTTGGCTTATAAATAAATTTAAAAGAACTTTTTTAATGCAAGCCTCGGAAATTATTTTAAATCACAGACGTCAAGTTTTCACTTGCGAGATCTCATTAAATGAGTTAAATACGAAAACTGAAGCTCAGTTATGCTAAGAATACACTTAACAGAGTTAGAAAAGTTGAAAACTAGTTTTAATTTCCCCCCTTTTGAAAAAATCGAGGTATAAACGAGGTATATTTTAAAGGTATAAAGGTGGTTGTTATTTAAATACGTCGTTAGGTTGAAAAGGATGCAAATGAATACCTCAAATATACCTCCAGAGGTATATATGTTTCAACCTCAGGTATCTAATTTTTTGCTTGTAGAGGTATATATTTTTCAACCTATTGCGTGTCATTTTACACTTCAGGTTATTATAAATCAACCTCAGGTGTGTTTTGTTCCACCTCATGGTAATTATTTTTCAACCTTTGGTATCTAATTTTATGCTTGCAGAGGTATATATTTTTCAACCTATGGTGTGTCATTTTACACTTCAGGTAATTATAGATCAACCTCAGGTGTATTTTCAACACTTGGGAAGTTTATTTTTTCTTAACGTCATGTGTTCCATGTTCTACTTTAAGTTATTATTTCGTAACCTCAAGTATATATTTTTGTATTTTTAGAAGTATTAATTTATCAACCAAAGATGCGACATTTTACATTTCAAGCTTACGCAGCTCAACCTATTATTAACCAACCCACCTATTAAAGCTATTTTTTTTTTTAGTACTTACGAAGGTGAGGTGTTATACGGACCACCTAGTTTATTAATTTTTAACCTCACTGTATAAAAAATATAATATACATAAAGATATTATATATATATATTATATGAAGAATAATGTATATCATTACATTTTTTTACTAGTAGAGATCTTCATTTATCAACCTGAAGTTATTAATATTAAACCTTCGGCAGTAATTGCTTCTTTTGTTAAGCTATAAAAAAAAGTTTCAAATGCATAATTCTTCTGTAATTTTTATAGATTGAACTAAATCATCTTAAAATAGCACTTATCCAAATTTTACAGTTAGTAAAAATTATTTATGGGAACTCATATTTATAGAAGATAGTTGTCTAAGGTGCTTGAATTTTTAGAACTATGAAACTACAAATTTAAATAATTAGTCAACTGAAATTCAAATTACTTTTATTTAAAACTAAAATTTCTATTTTTTTACAAACCAACAAAATTATTTTAATTACTGTTTCCGTCTGCCTGTTGAAACTTGTAATAACTGGAACCTAAAAGAAAACAAATATGAATTAGTAAAAAGTCATATTTACAATAATAGTTGCAGGTTTTAAAATATTAAAATTTTAGAAATTGTTTTTTTTTATGATTTAAATTAACTGGAAGATTTAATTTTCTTTTTCAGATAAACAGTATTACTATACATCAGGTATCATTATGGTACTTATAAGTTTGATAATTAGATTTTCTTTCTTTTCTTTCTTACAAATCTTTAAACTCAATAAACCTAGTTTATATTTTTAAACGTTTTGTCAGACTTTATGAAACTAATAGCTTTTTTATAAATTTTAGACGCTGATTCTGAAAAGGACATTAGAATTTCTTAAAAAATAGTTATTTTAATATTTTTAAATCAATGTAATCAAGAGTCAACAATCGTTTAATAAATTAAAATTTTAAAGTTATGTACCAATTGTTATTCTTTTTTTTTTTTTTTTTTTTTACACTCAATCGAATAGAACAAATTACAAGCTGATTAGGAGCATTTATTTTAAAGTTGTGAGTAATTTTCTGTGTAGAAAATGTCTAAGAGAGAATGATTTGAAATAATACTTTTAAAATAAGTTGAGTATAATATCTCCTATATAACCGAGCAGAATAAAACTAACAGTTAGTTGTTACAAACATTAGTTTAAATATAAAAACACATCCCATAGGATGAAATTAAAAAAAAAAATACATATTACTTTGAACAATAAATGTTTTTATTTGCAATTGATGTTATTCAATTCAGCAATAAAATTGTATAAAAAACTATACTGACTTATTTCATAAAAAATTAAGTTTTCCGAAACTCGCTAATTTTTGAAGTAGTGAGCCATAAACAGCTGCATAAAAATGCTCATAATCTTGAAACAAATTGTTATATAAACTTGAAATCGGGTTTAATTTAATTCTGCTCAACATTCTAATAAGTAATAACAATCTGCTTAGTAAATAATTAGCGTGGGTAAATTGCGAAAAAATAACATGTAGTGAAAATAGCAGTTTTGTGATCAAACCTGAAAAAGCCAGTTCTAGTTTTTAATTATCAAATATCTGGCAAACTATTGTTATCAACTACATAAATTCTGTGGTTTATTAGGAGAGATTACTTTTTCTTGTAGGTATAAATTCAGAACAATTTCCTAGGGGAAGGCTGAACAGTAGCTTGCTAGTATAGCGAAGAAGAAGTACTTCTTCTTCGCTGCTGCACATGTGCTATTTACAGCCTAGATCATCTCAGCAATATCAGGGGGGAAAATATATATATATATATATAGTTGAACCTGTTTATCTCGAAAACCTCTTTATCTCGAAATTTCTAAAATTCCCTACATTTACTCTCTAAAATCAATGTATTTTCCATGTTTATGTCGAATTTTTTTTCTTCAAAACCTCCGTTTCTCGAATTTCTAATAATAGAGCACAGGTGTCAAAACTTTCTTTATCAGTAGAGCTCATACACAGAGATGAATTCCGTGAATCCACAGGAAGTAGGAATGAACAGGTAGGGGGTGTTTCTTGGAATTTCAATTACTATCCCTGCACTTCCTTAACTAGAAAGGAATACAATGATTCTGGCAGTAAGTGAGGAGTTAATGAATAGTGACCATCAGGGGTTAGCTTTTCAACATAGATAAGAAAGCTATAGAAAACAGTTGGTATGAAAACTTGTAGTTGCCATCCATGAAACAAGTTAGACACTATCAGAATTGCTGTTTTGCCTGGAGAAATGTGTCTCTAAAAACTATCCAAAAGGGTTTTAAAAAGCTGGTTTTAAAAATAGCTGTGAAGATGATGAATAAGAGGATGAAGGCATCGGTATAAAGAAGAAGAAAATGTTAACGCTGAAAATGCAGTGCCAGATTTGCCAGAATGGAATGCAATAAAATCTGGATTAATTGTTGACATTAATTTTGATGATTTTTACAAGTGGACAACTGCCTGGCAACATGCGGAACATTGGCAGTTGCGGAAATCATAGATAATGTCAAAGGAATATCAGATGAAGAGGAAGAAACTGAAAATCATATTGAAGAATCAAAAGTGAATGCAAAAGAAATAGAAAAAGCTGTAGAATTCTTATAAACTACTCTTGAATTCCAGGAAAATGTTGGCTATGAGGAATTTGCGATCTTTCTAACCTCTAAAGAATAATCGAAACAAGTAAGGTTATACATCAAAAATCTTCGAAAAATTATTTTCAGTGTTTAATATATGCTAAAAAACTGTTATGTAAATAAATGTATGTGGTATAATTGATTTAAAGAAATGTCGATATTTTTCTACTAAAAACAATTAAAACACTTTCAATAGAATTTCTTAATTAAAATTAATTTTTTAAAGTACCTGTGTAACTCGAAACCTCTTTATCTCGAATTTTTCGCCTTTCCCGTGAGATTCGAGATAAACAGGTTCGAATATATATATATATATATATATACTACAGGGTTCCACCCCCTGCTCGCTACTTCTCGCCAACCCCCGATAATTGCTACGCAATGACATTTTTGATTGCTTCGCGAACAAAATTAAAGTCGTTTTCCCTGAGATTAGCTGGCAGTTTTGCTGCACCAACATCACATAGAGAGAATATGATAGGGTTGTAAAATATCAGAGGTGCTTATTATCAGCATTATAAACTTATATTCCGTCGTCGCGTATTGATAGCACTACGATTATTTTCCAGGTTATTTTATGCTGCTAAATTATAGTCGCTGTTGATATCGCCCAAGATATTCACGGCGATCCATTTTTTATAAAAGATATAAGTTTTTCAAAATAAACTCTGTTCAATATATTTTATTAATTTGGAATGTAAATAGTTTCTTTAAAGAGTGTTGATTCGTGCTTCCAATAACTCTACCCGATTTATCAAAGCTATTAAAATATATTGGAATTCTAAAGGCCTGTTTAGACGATCCAATTTCTTGGACAGAGATTGATTGATATTGATGGAAACTTGTTTTGCTTTGAACTTGGATCGTGTAAACAAGCATCCAAGAACTTGATCCAACTTCTTGGACGATAGTAGAGCATGTTCTACTTTCCATCCAAGTTTTTTCTCCCTTAACCTATCAGCGTCTTAGGTTTTGTGACGTCAACAAGCAGGCAGCAAATTATGTCATTTTGTTGTCTGTTTTCATATATTTTAGTCCAAATAAATTGATCTGTTGCGGTTTATTTGTGTTATTATGACTTTATTTGAATTTATTTAGTAATTTTAAACTTATTTAAGCATTATTTCATAATGTTGAATATGAACAATACGCATGCGCAAGTTTTTCTTTCAACGAATCAGTGATATTCAAGAACTTGGATAGTGTCAACGAATCATCCAATTTCTTGGACAGAGAAATCCGTCCAATTTCTCGGATTCGAGAACTTGGACCGTGTAAACACGCCTTAAAATAAATAACTACGTTCTATCAAAACAAACATTCTATTATAAAACTTTAGAACAACTATCTTTTTACATTGCCACTCAAAATTATTAATAAACACTGAATAATATTGCGTTAATGACACTTTTATCTAATGACGTCATAAACAATTATTTGCATAAAGTTTAGTTCATAATAATCATATATAATCGCTTGCATAAATAATCGTTTGGTCTTTTTATAGCTTTACGTAATAAATGTGAGTTTTTTTTTTTGTTTTTTTTTTTTTTTTGGAATGGCGGTGTTATAATTTTGTTGTTGAGTTAATAAATCTTCCTTTTTATAAACGTATAGTAGAGTTTTCTTAATTATTTGATTCGAAGTTCTCTGAGTTTTATTTGAGGTCAGTTTGTACTTTGTATTTTTTGACAGCCTTATTAAAAATTATTACCTCTTCACACACATGCGTTCTCAATTTTGATTGGCTGTTTTGTGCGTTACTAACTAGAAGTCTTCTGTGATTGGTTATGTGTTATCATTCCACTCTCTTCTTATATATAAAGATATATATATATTACAAAAAGAAATTGCATGTTAATCAGATTTAAAATGCAGTGTTATTATGCACATTTTCACTCAAAAACAATATAAACTTTGCAACAGATATCCAAGCAAACGATAAGCATACAGCTATAGTAGAATTTCAAAGCAAAATTGCTATTCTAAAAATCTTTCAATTTTCAATGATTTATTTATAAGAGAAATTATGAACATTTTACTGAATTAACTACTCATTTACTACTTTAACATCTTTCAACCTGCTGAATTTTAATTATCTACTCAGATTTTGTTTTGATGTTGTGATTGTTTTAACACGAGTTTTGTACTTTTTATGCTGTTTAAATTTTGAATTTTAATCAATTTTCTTGTTTATTGCATTATTGCATCTTGTTGGCATTAATTTATTGTTTGTTTTAATTGTTTTTATTTCGGCCTTTTGGCTTTTCTTATTCTTAAAAAATTCTCTAGTTGACTTGAACCATTTTAAACTTAAATAGTCCTTTTGATTTCAACTTCTTCTGATTTTACAAGCCCTTTGGCTTTTGATATTACAATTTACTTGATTTTATTGTTCTCTTAGATCTATCTTAACACCTTTTAACTTTTTTTTTCTCATCTTTAAAATCATCTTTTAAACTTGGTTGTCTTATACTGGTGTTTTATCCCCTTGCATGAATTTACATGGTATTACATTTACATTTATTTACAATGGTTTTAATTTTGTTGTTGCCGTCAACCCAGTTTTAGTGGCTGTTTATTGTGATATCAGTGAATCATTGTGTAGCTTATTTGCTTGTAACATTGTCTATTGTTGTAGTTTGTTTGTATCATTGCCCATTATGTTGTGAAACTCAATCTTTCTTGAATTGTGAATTATGCCTTATTAAGGGCAGGTCGGTTATTTATATTTATTTTTACTCAATTAATCAGTTTACATACTGCTACGTTAAAACATATACATTTAAGCAAAATAAAAAGAATAGCTATATTTGAATAAATTACAAACAATAAAATATGCTGAGCTTAACCTGCTGCAACGATTCACCAATAACGTTACCCTAAACAGCGACGGGAAATATTTCGATTGTTCTCTATTACTGGTAAGCCTACAACAATAGCCTCTAAGAGTATCCTCCAACTTAAATTATTTAAGATCAGGAAGCGTCTTTAAAACAAAAATAATAAAATTTAAGTTTGAAAATTGAAGCATATTTTATTAAAAGTGATAAAACTAAATAAAAAAATGTCAAGCACTCTTGCCGAATTTCGAATAGACTTTCGATTGTCAACACACACGCTATTTGCCGTCTCGCACGGAACTCTGGGAAGTGAGCTAGTTAATATGAAGTGTACTTTAAACAACCTTAAAGCAAACTTAGGTCTAAATAAAATGACTTCATACACCTCAATATATACCTCACTCTCTTTAGTTGAAATAAGGTATATTTTTTTATACCTCGTAAATACCTCACTCTCGTTAGTTGAAATAAAGGTAAATTTTTTTATACCTCATAAATACCTGTTTTGTTACAAGTGTAAAAAAAACAACCTCGCATACCTTAGAAATCACCTCATCAGTCTGGTTGATTTGAAGTGAATATAAAACAACCTCAAAATAAGCTTAGGTATAAATAATATTACATACTACATACACCTCACTAAATACCTCACTCTCTTTAGTTGAAAAAAAGGTATATTTTTTAATACCTCGTAAATACCTCACTATCGTTAGTTGAAATAAGGTACAATTTTTACACCTCAAAAATACCTCTTTTGTTTCAAGTATCAGAAAATCAACCTGGTATACCTTAAAAATCACCTTATCAGTCTGGTTGATTTGAAGTGAATTTAAAACCTCAAAATGAGCGTAGGTATAAATAAAAGAACCTCGTACACCTTAATTACAACTTTTTCGAGGTATAATTTTTATTGCTGTTTTCTCAGCAACCCTAAATATACTTCAAATATACCTCAAAACAACCTAGATACCTCAAATCAACTTCAAATATACCTTACATTTTCGTAAGGACCATTTCCTATACTACAAAACTTTTTTGCATTACCTGATGCATTTCTCGAGGAAATAATCATACTATTGAAGCCTATCGATACGTAACCGTGTTTTAATCTTGTTCTCCAATGAGTCCGGTGAATCTGGATAAATTTGATTTCGTCACCACTTAAATTCAAGGAAAATGTTTTTCCTTTTATTAAATAGAAACTTAAAAAATTCCCATAGTATCCGTAGAGAATTACATATCATGGAATGGTAACTAATTATTAAGCTAAGTAAGAATAAGCAGTGGAAGTTTTCACAATGTGGCCACAAAAAATTAACACACAGACACCTTTTACTTGACGAACCAGTGCCCATTTGCACCAGTGTTCCAATTTTAAAATGAAGAGAAAACGATATTTTGATCCAATTTAAATTGTCTTATGAAGATGGTTTTCTCAAAAGTTTATTCGAATTTTATTTAGAAATTTTAATATTTTATTTAGAAGTTTATTTAGAATGTCTCTAAACATTCTAAACTTGATTTTCATTTTGGCTTTTTCTAGGTTCTCCAATCTACTCGTTATTTTTACCCAGCATTTAATTTTATTTTATAACCGTCGTGGAACAGCCGACCCAATTTCATGGGTTTACGACTACTAATGTTCAACTCCGTAGCCTTGTAATTTTGAACCAATCCAGAAGACAAGGAAACTCCTGGATCAGTACCCCCAGAGGTATTGATTTGTTTTGGGAACATGGAGGACTTTGAGACTCGACAGATTTAACGTGCATCAGTCACCATTTACTACACGGGGAGTCGAGGATCGAACCCACGACCTCTTGGATATGGGCCCAGCGCCCTACCGACCAGGCTATCCCGGCCTCCAGCATTTAATTCAAGAAATTCAAATTTCATACTGACACTTTTAAAAAATTTTAAACAATTTAAAAAGGACGGTCGATATTAATAATGTAATGTGATACCCATTAGCCTATCACTTAAGTGCATTTTTATACAATAGTCTTTCTGGAAGGTCCTTTATTTACGTCGCACTAGAGCTACACACTGAATTCGCAAGCAACGGTCTGGGGAAGATCCGAAGACATGCCATGCAAATTTTGGTCCTATGCTGAGGCTCTTCTGCTTTGGTAGACTGGCGACCAGTGTGAGCACTTTACGTTAGAACAGCTTAGTAAGAACCGATAACGCGCAGGCTGATCAAAGTGGTCACCCACCCGCTTACTGACCGCAGCCAGTGATGCTTGATTTCGGTGTTCTACTGGGAACCGTGTCTTTACGATCAGTCCACTACAGGACTAGTCTTTTTTGAAAAGGTTTTTATCGCCAACAGTTGTTTTTTAGAGTCTTTTACCGGTTCTTATAAATTAATGATAGTGATATTGATTTGACTTTATACGAATTTAGTTTTACAAAAACCACTTTATTGCTGAATTCGAAGAAATTGCTTAAAAAGTTACAACTGTAATATACCAAGCCATCCTGACTGGGATTTTGTCCGCAATGATTATGCTTAGTTAGAGCCGTTTGTAAGGATGGGCCCAGTGGGCCCGAGTTCTGATGGGGCCCCCGAAAAGTCTAAAATCTCATTGCATAATTTTTTTTAAAAAATTCTATTGTATATATATATATATTTCTTACGTTGTCGGATGCTTTTCAAAATCTTATCGAAGTGTTTTCAAATATAAAATAATTGTTACTCTTCACTTTTCTAACCTAAAGAGCAATAGAACGCGAGTTCTCAAATAGCCTCCTCACTTTACACTGTGAGAAAATGTTTTTAGCTTCTTTATATTGCATTGGGGTTCTTTTTTCCTAAATTCTGCAATATCAGATATCCACAGAAACACCCTTTTGTTTGATTTCTGGTCATAAATTTCTAGGAAGGAAAAATTTCTAGGGCCGTAAATAGGGGGAGGGTCTTGTTTTTTTTTTTTTTTTTTTTTTCCTTTAATCATTCTAAATGTTTCAACTGGCCTAATTGTTTAATTTACTTAATTATTGTAGTTGATTTTATTTTGTTATTTTCCAAATTAATCGTAAACGAATCCGTGAACTAGGAATTTCTATATCAAATTTTCGTAGGATATTAAGAAGACATAAATCTTTCACGTTGGAGGTAAGTAAATGCTTTTATTCTATCAATTTTGGTTGTGGTTTGGGAAAACATGAAAGGTTTGCGTAGTTTTTTATATATACATTGTGATTTTTTGTTTGTTTATTTATTTAAATGGCGGGTCATTATTCAATTCCCTCTTTGACTGGCCTGTCTGCCAAATTTCTTGATTTGGTCTGTTCTAGATGAAATTGAGATAACAAATGTAATTTTATTTTAATTTTACTTACTGCTAATAGACTGTAACAACATATGATTTTGTTTAATAGAGAATTAAGCAAATGTTTAAACATGAGAAAAAAATTGTTTAAACCTCCTGTATGACAAAATTTTCCATGTTTCCCCTAAATATGAAATATGTTTAATTTGTAATATTATACATATTTCGTACGCAAAATTAATTTATTTAGTTAGCTTATGATTTTATTGATCATATTTGTTTCTATTTTTAACTCCTTGATTTTTGTTGTTATTATGTGTTTAAAGTTAATAAGGCTTCAATATTTTAATTAATAAGTCTTTTAAATTTTCAAATCAAAGTCGAAACAATTTCTTAAAATTGTAAATCGAAACTATATATGAAATTTTGACAACTTTGTTTTTATTTTAAACGTGTGCATTTAATTTAATAAAATAAAAATAAATGAAAAAAATATATAAATAAATGACTGAAAATAACTTTCGCGAACAAATTAATATTAAGGAAGAACGAAACAAAAATGATATCAAAATATGCTGAATCACTAGTGAGGCAGGTGGGATGAAAGACATCGAAACCAATTTGATTAAATAGTAAAACTAAAAGGTGTTTCTAAAATCGGGAAATCAATCAGGCTTCATTTGTTTATTTATTTATTTATTTTTTTGTCGTAAAATTTATCAAGGGCTATTCGTTGGATTTCAATATGGGTTATGTTTTTTTTTATTTATTAAATATTAAACATTAACAAATATTTGTCTTTAAAACCTTTCATTCTATAATAATTATTCATTCTATAATAATCCTATAACAATTGTTCTATAATTGTAATTCTATAACTAATTACTAATTGATATAAAGCTTTAGTGTATTCCAGTGATTACATATTAAATGTCTTCTATCGGCGGAACCCCGACATTACGATTAAAGTTTATTAAGGCAATTACGAATATTATAACCTAAACATAGACTATTTTTAAAATATTTAATTAGAAGAATGTAGATTTTTTATCATTTTATCATTATCAATCTTAAATAAGGTTTTATATTATTCTCAAAACTGAAAAATGTTTTTCTTATTTTTTTAATTATGCATGTTAATAACTAATAATTTAACAACTATTTAAAAAAAACTAGAAGGCTCCGCTACCTGTTCATTTTGCTCACTAACCCTCGGGATCGCTTCTGCATTCATTGCAGGTTAAGAAGAAAAACTGCTTATTTCCATTTTTTTTTCTTCAAACATTACAATTGAATTACCATTTACATTTTGAAAATGATTAAATTTAGGCAAATCAACAAAATTGGTACCTGTCGCAGAGTTATTACTCAATAAAGATGGACTCAAAGGATAGAGCATTCTCCTCCGAATGAGGTACACCAAGTTCAAATCCCAGTGACGGCTGATCGATATGAATTCCAAACCCAGCTTTTACCGACCACAGTGCTGACGTTAAATATCCTCAGTGGTGGGCGGATCATGGGTTAGAGTCCCCTTGCTACCAGACTAGCCGTGGGAGAATTTCGTGGTTTTCCTCTCCATGTAACTCAAATGAGGGCTAGTTCCATCAAAACGTCCTCCACGAAGGCGAAAATTTCTTCCAATATATGATCCTGGAGTTCTCTTGTTTGCTGGATTGGGTTCAAAATTACAAGGCTTCGGTGTTGAACATTAGTAGTAGTAAACTCGAAATCGGGTGGGCTGCTCAATGACTCTTATAAAATAAACTAATAATTTGGCCACGATAGCTTGGTTGATGGTAGGGCTATGGACTCGTGTTCGCGAGAATGAGAGTTCGAATTCAGCCAGTTGAATAATACCCAAGTGTAAACTGGTGCATGTTAAATGTGCATAAACTCCTCTAAGATCTCATAACAATTCAATACCTCTGGGTACTGATCCAGGAGTTTCCTTGTCTTCTGGATTGGCTTTAAAATTTCAAGGCTATGTAGTTATACATTGGCTCAAAATTGAGTCAGTTTTTCAGCGGCGATTATAAAAAAAAACTAATAATCAAATTGTATTTTCTTGTATTCTTTCTAACTCCTTGCATATTTTCTACACACCTTCATAATTTGATGTTTCGAAGTCTTACAGATTTTAAGCTGCAAAGCAAAATGTATATCTTACAGCAGCGATTCTCAACCTGTGGGACCCGCCCCCCTAGGGGGGCGCGAGCACACTGAAGGGGTGGCGTGAAAATATTCAAGAGAAAATATTATTTAAAAACAATTTTTTAACTGGATGAAAGTAAAGCGCATATAATCGTAAAAAACAAAATACATTTCGACATATTTAATAACTTATTAAAGTAAAACAACTTATTAAATCAAAACTTTGGTGGGGAACCAAAGGTGGCTTTGCTTTGAGGATTTTTCCTAATTTTCTGGTTAAGTCAGTGTGGCTGAATTTTTTTATTTTATTTATTTATTTATTTATTTTTTTTGTAACATCTTACAACTATCTCAAACACATATCACGTATACGTATTTAATTGTAAACGTATTGTACACGTATTTAATTGTAAAATAAAATTTCATTTATTTTATAATACAACTTCAAAATTGTAGCTTCTGCGCCTAAGGTTCCATATATTGAAACCACTTTTTCACTTACTCATATTGTCTTTAGAAAAGACACTTGAACTGGCAAACGTCTTTTAAAAAGGCACTTTAAGTGCCTTGCTTGTAGGGCTAAGTTTTTGGACTTTAAAAAAGGTATTTGTTTTTAGAGTGCATAATTTGCTTATATATCATTTACATTGATAGTTCTTGTGCGACGTCACTAGCGATTCTTTTGAGTCAACTTATTAGAATAAAGCAAGATATACTGAGTTAGATCTTTCGAAAGGGTTAACTAACCATAACTAAGATTTAAATAAACATACTAGAGTTAACTAACCTAACCCATAACTAGTATAAAAATACCCAAATTTACAAGAAAATACCAGAATTTACCACAAAAACACTCATAACTACCATTAAAATACCGAAAAATACCTGAAAAATTACTTTTAATGCAAACAAAATAAAAAACTTGAAGCAAAATATCGCAAACTCTACTACAGTGCAGACAACGTCAAAATATTATAAAAATTTAAAAAATACCTAAGTTCCACATTTGCTTAAAAGAAAATAAATCTATTGGTATTCAATTAAATCATTCATTTTTGAGAAATAATAAACTTCGTTCTGATTTATAATTAATTCTTTTCTAGATTTCACGTTTGCTTCCGAAGGTAGCCCACGCGTCTCCAAAGTGACACAGGTGTCGGACCACCTTGGAAGCATGCATATGGTCACCATTTGCACGACTTGAAACTATTAATCTGATTGATTTAATGTGGTTAAAGAAAAAGAAATAAACTTTCAGAAAACATATCATAACTCAAAGTTCTAAGAACTCAAACGCATATAAATTACAATATCTTCTTACCCGGAAATTAGAATGACAACTGCAAAAAATTAACTCTCTTCATACAATGGAGGCTATTGAAGAAAATCTCTTCCAAATCAGCCACGTGCACCTCAGATACAAGATTTACAATGCAGCAGGGCCACCTTGTGATTCAAAATAAAAATAATTCTACTTTTAGGGGTAGGGCTACGTTAGGAGTACTGGCCACCTTAGGCTCACCCACCTTACTTAATCAAAACTCAAAACATATTAAATTAGAAACAAATTTAATAATTATTAGTGACTTCCTTAAGCCTGTTTTGCAGAGCAAAGCTTTTCATAGGAATGTTTATTATTAGAAATAGCCACTCTCAGTTCTGTTTCTATATTTAATCAGGATCTATATTTGTCTTCAAAGAAGCCACAACAGGAAATATAGTTTTACAAAAGTAGGATGTTGAAAATGGTAATAGAATACGAAATGCCCTTGTTTTTAGTGTAGAAAAATCATCCTTTACTTCTGCCCAAAATTCAAATAGTGATATATTACTAAATTGTCGTTTGGTTTCGCCACTTGTCGTGAAGTCTACGAATTTTTCTTCCTCATCAATTGAGAGTCCTTCGGGAGACTTATAAAATGAATGCCTAACCCACTCGTAACTTGCTATCAGCTGGTCGTCAGCAAGAAAATACTTTTTAAAATTCTTTGCCAGCATGGCTAAATGATTTTCAATGGTTACAAAAACAGCTTTTATATGTTCTTCTTTAGCCTTATAAGTTTTCTTACAACCATCCACATTTGCAAACATTGTTAGGTTTTTTTGCTTTAAATTTCTGCTCCATAATTTCAATTTTCTACAAGAAGCTTTAACTTTATCACTCGTATACAACATATGTGTATTTGCCCCTTGGAGTTGAAGATTCAAGTTATTTAATTTCTCGAATATGACGGCCAAGTAGCTCAATTTCATCACAAACAAACAATCGTGGAAATTCTCGGCTTCCGGTAGTTTATCTTCTAGGAAAATGACGATTTCTTCTCCGAATTCATAAACACGTTGCAAAAATTTCTCACGTGATAATCATCTTGCCTCGCAATTAAATAGTAAAGCTGAATGTACTGAACCCCTGTCTTTACAAAATGCGGAAAAGGTTCTCGATCGCAGGGGTCTCATTTTTATATAATTTACTACGGTTACAACCGTAGTTAGCTCAATATTTAAACCAGGACTCATTTATTTTGAAGCCAAAGCTTCTCTGTGGACCATACAATGTGTCCAGACCCACCGAGGCCATTTTTGTTTTACAAGTGCTTGTATACTTTCGAATCTTCTGGATATTGAACGAGCACCATCGGTTCATATTCCGACGCAATTTTTGCATTCTATGTTTGCCTTATTCTTAAAATCATTTAATATAGCAAATAATGCGAGCGCCGTTGTTTTGAGTAGTTCTACTACTGACATATTACCACAAAATCGAACTTAGGCAATTAAATGAGCAGCTTTATTAATATATGTTGCTGTATCTGCTGCCTGTTATTAAGCTGTATTGAAAACAATTTGTCACGCAACTTCGAGAAAAGCTGACAGTACAGATCTTCAGCTATATCACCAATTCTCATAGCAACAGTAACATTTGAAAGAGGTATGGACTGCAATTGTTTTGAAAAATTATCTCCAAACATAGTTTTTACAATCTCTATTGCTGCTGGCTTTTACTTTACTTTTGTTTTGGCAGTTAGTTAAAAATAATTCAAAGACAGAATCCATAATACTCCATATACGATACATTATTGTTGTATTGTTGTATACATTTTACTGTAAGTGGGGGGCGCGATGAAAATTATGGTAGAAAACTGGGCCGCGAATACTGAAAGGTTGAGAAACGCTGTCTTACAGGAAATTGAGTTTGATGATGTGATAGAAGATTCGCCTCTCAAAAAGCGCGAAAAGTATTGTTACCTTAAATTTCGATAAAAATAAAGTATATAAGCTCTTATAGTTAATTTATATGTTTTTCACTCTTAAAATAAAATAATTTTTAAAAATTATTCAAAATTAAATTTTTTTCTCTAAATTTACTCATAAAGGGCCCCTAAATAATGACAGGCCCAGGGCCCCTATAAACATAAAAACGGCTCTGTTGAAACATATAAACCCCTGGATGTATATTTAACGTATATTTGTGGTTCATTTCGAGGTATTCATTTGCATCCATTTCAACTTAACGACGTATTTAACCTACTGACGGTTCTGTACGTAATAAGTCGTAATTTAACATGAAGTCTTCCCCACATAGCAAAACCGGTTTTCCCATGTTATTAGATAGGGAAATAGTGTATAGGGGAGAAACATTCTCCCAATTTTGCCCTTTCGCTAAACCGCCAAGGGGTTAAATAGCAACTTCCTTTATACCTTTAAAAGGTACTTCGTTTATACCTCGATTTTTTCATAAGGGTAGAAATATTCCTGCGTTCGTGCACGAAACTGTAAGATTTGGCTGTGGGGGAGTGATGGTCTAAACAGGCATCTCAACTGATGGGCGCCCCGATCTCAACTAAGTCGAAATGAACTCTTACCGGTTGCGATACATATCGGGATAGATATATCGATATATTTCACCCCTATATAGGAATGTAGTCCCTTACGCTGTAGCGTTTTGAGATGACTTTGTGCTAATGGACGATAATTGCAGGCCACATCTTGATGATTTACTTTTGGAGGAAGGAATCATGCAAATGGATTGTACAGCGTGTTCTCCGGACATGAACCCATGTCGAGCATGTTAGAGACATTCTAAGCATGCGAACTGCTGGACTCCTACCCCCCCCCACAAACCCTTCAAGAACTGGAAAGAGCTCTTCAGGAGGAGTGAGACAGAATACCCCAGCCATTATTCTGATATTGTTTTGATATACCACCCTTAATTACCAATTCGACTCGATGCATCACTATTCCTTTGTTTGTTTCGTTGAAATTTCAATTGAAAGAACGCGTTATATTACAAACACTAATAATACTTGTATAATAATATTGGTTGGCGTGCTTTTCCAAGTTTGGGCGTAAAATTAAATAGAAAGTAGTAACCGAGAAGTCTTATGTCAAATTTTGTTTTGTAGTGCCATCTGTGTTTTGCTTTACATTGCGTAAAAACTCTGTCATTCTTCTTACTTAACTTAAAGAAATGGCAACTTTTAATAAAATTCTGTCTTCTCTTCTGTTATTGTTTTGATACTGAGGTAACTCTTGAAAGATAGAAATTTTTCTATTTTGTTAAGAATAAGATAACTAGACTACAATAAATAAGTTATAAATGACTTTGTTCGTTTAAATTCTTAGAAATGGCTCCTTATCCTGAAGAAATCGATGTATTTTCTTTACCTCATACGAGAATGAAAGAGCTAGTAGATGTGTACCGTGAAAAGGTATTGAAAGTTGATGAATTTTATTAAATATGCGTATAAAGATAGCCAAATTTTTGAAGTCCTTCGTAAGAAACTAATAAAGGAAAAGGGAACCTACTGGAAGGGAATAAACCTTCTAAACTGTGGCAGAATTTCTTGATAAAATATTCTATCACTAATATCTTTCTGCAAGATACTTTCATTAATAACAAAGATGTATGTTACAAATTTAAAGTAACAACTGCGCTATGTTTACAAAAAAAAACCTAATTATTTTCATTTAATATTTTAATCTAATGCATAATAATAAGTTTTATTTACTGTGCATAAGCTGCAAGTATATCGAACTCATAAAATAAGTTTTTAAAAATATAGGGTAAACATGTAAAATATTAAAGATTAATGAAAATAGTAGACGGAAAAAAAATTATGAAGGTAAAATATTTTAAAAAGAAAAATAGTGTTTAAAAGCTAGAAAACAAATAAATTAAAAGATATAATATGTTGTTCATGAGCTCACATGAATTTTTTTTTTTAAGAGAGCACTCTATTTTGTGAATATAATATAAGCTGATGAAGAGATTATGTCTTTTCATTTTGTTTTTTGGCTTTTTAATATTAATTTTTTCAATATTTTTTCTCTTTTTATTAGGGTTGACTTGGGGTAATTCCTGATCAAAAAATGCAAACATCTATTTTGTAAAAAAACTATTCAAGATAGAATTTTAATATTAACTGGAAGTTTGAGGCTATGTGAGATGAGTCCTATGCTGCCTACTTTTGTTTGAAAATCTAGTTAGAATTTAAAATATTTTAAATTTTTAGTGATCGGGAATTACCCCTTCTCTTGATCATTTCTGGGGTAATTCCTGATCACTTCTGGGGTAATTACTGATCACCAGTTTTTATAATAAAGGGGCTGTTTAAAACTAATTATACAATGGTAATTAACAAATAAGACATCAAGATCAAACAAATAAACCAAAAAGATATGTTTAAGCAGCTAATAAAACGATTTATTTAAAAAGCAAGAATAAAGATAAACACTTTAAATTTTTCAAAAATCTTTGCATCTTGCCATACATTTTAGGCAAGCATCCAACTCATTCTCATGTTCTGTTGGAATATAAGAAAGAGTTCCCACATGGGTTACTTTTGCTGGATTTTTTAACTTCATTAAGTTAGAGTGTAAAGTTAAGTAAGGTATGTCAACAGCTCTGGCAGCAGCTCTCACACTGAAATTTTCATTTTCAATCATTAAAGGAAATTCACTAATTTTGCTTTCTAGAAGCTTAATATCCCTTTAGGCTTATAATTTCTCACCATATTTAAATTAGGCTAATTTATAAATTTAAAAATTATTCTAACAATGTACACTCATAAAATTAAGATAGAAGCAAGGTAAGACAAGCTAGAAATGGTACATATCAGAACACATTTGTCTTGTATATAGTTAAAAACAAATTATGTGATTACATTTAAAATATATTTTATAGTTGTTCCTCTTAATAAATATGAACTGTTATTTAAGAAAAGACAATTAGCTATATATGAGCTATTTTTAATACTATTTATAAAAAGAAATGACAATGATCATGAATTACCCCAGTGATCAATAATTACCCCATCTGTTGGGGGCAACATTTGATATAGTTTCCTAGAATTAATTATAATGCTTACAGTAGATGTGAAACAATTAAACAAAAGCTTACACTATTTTCATATCAAAGAAAAAGAAAGCAACTCAAAATATTTATTATTAAGAGAAGAAGGGGGATCTTTGCAGAAATGTGCACATTTTGAAACCTATCTAAAGATACTTATTTTGTTAGATTAAACAAAAAACTATTATTAAGTTAATGTAGTTATACTTTAGTAAAGTGTACAAGTATTCTTATCCATGTCTCAAATTTAAAAAAAAAATTATTTTTTTAATTTTTTTATAATCTTAAATATTTTCCATGTTTTCTCTATATTTTTAACTTATTTTATGAGTTCCTAATTTTATTACTAATTATATTATAAATCACTAATTTAAGGTAACAAAAATACTGCATTTACAAAAATAAAAAGAATATAATTTTTTAAATTGAATGTGTAATATTTTTTTGTTCCAATATTATGGGCGATATTCTTACATTTTGTTAGGTGAAAAAGGCACTAATTATTTCCTTTATTGCATTATTAATCATCACATCTAAAAAAAAGTGAAAATCGTGAAATCAGTAGCAGTAACTACCGAAAAATGGGGGTTGCTCAAAAGGGGTCTTTAAAAAGGGGTTCCTCAAATGAGATTTCAAGATTTGATTGTTGTCATATAGTATTTTAAAACTATATGGAAGTCAAAACCAATAATTGCCAAACGAAGTTAATACTTGAGCCAACAAAGCCTTAAAAAGTTAATACTGGAATGGACAATTCGAATTTCGCCTATCGTCTGAAATATTAAAAACCACGTTAAAATCAATAACTTCCGAAAACACAGTTAAACTCCTGCCCTGATTAACAATACTAAAGGCGTAAATTGAATTTTGTCAAAAAATGATTTTTCTAAATGCAAGATTCCAATTTTACGTGTAAATTTCTGCAAAAAAGAAAATCAAAATTTTTTCTTCCCAAAAGACAAATCTTTTTCCAAGAATTGTGTAACGTTCTGCCACATGGCTATTATATATATATATTATATAGATATGTATTATATATATATATATAGATATAATATGTAGTCTATTAGATTGTCGCCAGCTCACAAAAGGTTAGGGACTGTTGATGTGCTTCTAAATGCTGTTTTTGTTTTAACATTTTCTTTAATTAAAATATTTAATTCAAATTTATATTACTCTATAAAAAATGTGTATATTTTTTGCACTTTCATTCTGTAAGCCTCTTTTTGGTTAAAATTTATATTCTCCCCCCTTCCGCAATATTTATCTATGATAAATTAATTATTGCGAAAAATAAAAAAAGTTTTTTTTTTTGAGTTTTAAATAATTAAAAGTATTTAATTTTCTTAAAATATGTTATTAAGTTTACTGATAAAAATATAAGTGCTTAGAACACTAATGTTTATTAGTGATGTAACGAATGGTGATGGGGCCGAATACCGAATATTCGGCCAAATTTTAGGCCGAATACCGAATATTCGGTGGCCGAATACTTACTTTTTAAAAATTTCTCTTGATTTTTTTTATACCTGTAAACCATATATCTCATGTAGCTTGTTTCTCTAAGTATCAAGACATCCATTAAGTGGATAATTAATGTTTTACATTTATAATAAATAATTATATAATCATATATTTCTAGTGCATATTATTGTTAATTGATATTATTAAGGGAATCACAAATAAATTTATGCTGATTCAGATAGTATTCACACTTCTATTTAACAAACTATATATATTCCTATTTTAATGTAAAAGATTCCAATGCTTGTTTAAATACATATGATGATAAATTTGCAACAAGAAAACTTTTTTATTTATGTAACATTATTAAATACACTTAAGTATTATACAACTTAAATTGAGTAAATGTTAGATTTTCTAATAATTAATGCAGTGAAATGTAACTCTGCAATATTCATGATTAAATATATTTAAAAGCACATTTAAAAAAATATCTTTCTTTATTATTATGAATTTATTCAGCCAAATATCTAATAATATTCATATTCAGCCGAATAACTTCAGTATTCGGCTAGGCCGAATATTCAGCAAAAGGGACGAATAGTGGCCGAATATTCGTTACATCCCTAATGTTTATACAAAAAGTATATTTGCCGCTAACACGACCCCTGTGACAGAATCACGGCGACATTGTCGCAAAATGTTAGAGTTCTTGCAGAAAGATTTTTCTTTTGAAAAGTAAGGGGGGAAAAAATTACCTTTATTTATTTTTTGAAAGAAATTAACCTGTTATATTTCATAAAATCATGCATTTAGATAATCACTTTTTGATGCTCTCAATATACGCCGATAGTATCGTAAATTGATGTATTGTTGCGATTGTATTTTTGTCAGTTATTGATATTGATTTTCACGTGGATTTTAAATATCCCGATAATCATGGAAATTCGAATCGTGTATTTGAGTATTTACTTTTTAAAGCAATAATTCTGTCGAATTTTATCAGTTATTGCTATTGATTTCTTCATAGTTTTTAAATCTGATATTTTTTATACGATATTATTATACAACAGTCTAATAAAGAAACGAATCACGCATTTGAGGTGTCCGATTCGCGTGAATTTGTCGTCGATATTTTTTTCGCCAAGTACTACTAGGGATTTAATGATTTTTAATTTTTTTTATTGTGATGATTAGTTACAAAAGGCGAAGGAAATAATTTCTGCTTCCCCCCTCCCAACAAAATGCGAAAATTTTACCTATAATATTAGAATAAAAATTACATGTTCAATTAAAAAAAATTATATATAGTTTTTTTTTTTTTGTAAATGCAGCGCTTTTGTTATTTAAAATTAGTAACATACATGTTTATTATTATTAAAAGTATCTTGCAGATAGATATTCGTGCTAGAGAATTTTGTCGCAGATAGCTAGAAAAAATTCTGCCACGGGGAACACGACTAAATATGCCCTTCATTAATCTACACTCAAAAAAGGTTGTGCATCCCTACTTTAGGTATTCCCTTAAATATGTTAGTTTTGTTTCTATAATTGTAATGATTAAAAGGGAGAATTCTTATTCTTACGGTGTTGATTCTCTATCGTGATGGTATCGTGAAATAAACTTGCAGATATTTTCTTCCGAAAAAAAAGCATATATATGTTTACGCGGGGGTTGTTACGAGTTATACCTTTCGAGTTATGTTTTCTGTGATGTTTTTTATTAGTTTCTTGCAGGGTTTGTTGATTTAAATCAGCTTGATTTAGATCATGATTTAAATCAAATGATATTTTTTTAAAAATCATTGATTTAAATCAACTGTTTTTTTTAATAGATATATTGAATTTAATAGTTAAAAACCAGTGTTTTATATTACTGATACTTTTATTATTTTCTTTTCTTAGTTTTAAAATTTATTTTAAATAAATTGCTGCAATAATTAATTTTAGTTAACGAAATCACTTTCTTGGTGTGTGTTCAATTCCAATACATTTAAAATTACATTTTTAAAAAACATTTGATTCTTAAGATTGAAAGTACAGATTGAAGTACACATTTAATGCTGTCTTAATATAGACTTGCATAGCTGTAGAAAGTAATTAACAAACCTGAATTTTAAAAAAAATGCAAATAATGTTAATTAAAATTCTACCTTTTGATTAAAAAATCATGGAATTAAAATCTGGATTATATTTTATTTGTGGAAAATGTATGTTTCTAAAGCTTGAGGTTATATTAAAATGAAATTACCCCAATATGCTAAAAATAGAAAGGGTAAAAAAAAGTCTGATGAATTCAGATATTATTTTTTTTCCCTAATTTAGTGTCATTCTTCCCTTTCAAAGTCTATTTGAAGCAGTCGAGTTATTAACTGGAATTTTTTTCTTATAATATATTTACAGTATCTAAGGCCTTATCAGATTTTCTATAAAGAAATTTTGTTTAAAAAAATACCAGTGAGTACATAGATTTTTTTTTAAAAATATTTTTTAGCTTAACTTATCTATTTTAAAATAGGATTAAAAATGATCATTTTAATATAAAAATATATTGATTAAATATTTATTTATTTTTTGATCAATAACTAGATTTATAAACAAAATCTGTTACATTTATTTTGTCATGTTAAGAATCAAGAGAAAAAAAAAATCACAATTTTAAATTAAAATTATGGTTTGCTAATTGAAACTTTGTTTTAATGGTTAAAGAACAGGGGTCTGTCCAAGCCAAATTTACTACCGCCTAGCAGTAGTTTCACAAAATAATTTTTCTTAAAAAAAAAAATTTTTGTGATTTTTAATATAATTTTTCATTTTCACAAATTATGTCTAAATTTTTACAAAATAAGTATACCTCTCAGAAAAACCTAGACAGACCCCTCAAGTATTCTATAAATTCTCTATTTCATCTAGTCTTAAAATTTCAACCATGCATTTGTTTCAAAATGATTCCTATGCATTCAAAGCTATGTATTATAATGAAAAATTATTTTAGTAATTTCGAGCTTTTAAAATATTGTTATAATATAGTTTTAATATTAGTTTAATTTTGATTTATCATTTATAAAGTTTTTTTAATCATAAATTAAAGTTCTTACAATTAATTTCAATAAAAAAAAAAATTCTGATTTAAATCAAAAAATCTGATTTAAATAAAAAAAAATCACGAACCCTGGTTTCTAGCAGGCCCTGTAGTTCCCAAGACTTGGCGAATATTTTTTTAAGACCACTATAGGGAAATTTCTCCATTCTTACTTTATTCTATTTATGTATTTAAATATTATGTTCTTTCAATTTTTTTTGTAGAATTATGAACTTGCTGCTCAAGCAAAATATGCTAATATATGATGGCTTGCCCCAAGAATAAACAAATAAAACTAGGCCTAAAAAAGCGAGTTCTTTCTAAATTTAGCAACCATTTCACCTTTTTTAACCTCTCTAAATAAATAAAACAAATTTTCTCTTCACCAGAATTACTTAATATCTTATGAAATACAGCAAATTTTAGCTCATAAATTACAGGCCGAATTTTCTACCGTTCAGCTGTACCTTCACAAATTCAATTTTAGGTAAAACGGTAGTGTCACAAAATACTTTTTCTTAAAATTTTATTTTTGTATCCCTTAAGAAACGATAAATTTATATTTTTACCATATTCTTGTGTTGATTTTTTAATTTAATTTTTAATTTTTCACAAATTATGTCTAAATTTTCACAAAATAGGTACCTTTTAGAAAAACTTAGACAGACCCTTGTTTTATTTCTTTTATATAAAACAAAATTATCTCTTTAAAAATATCGCAGAAAAGCTGTTACAAGCAGCTGTATACTTTGTAACCGAAAGTAGATCAGTATGTTGTCATTTATATCGAAAACACTGCATAAAATTTTCGTTATCCTTATATATAAGTAAAAGTTTAATGACAAGTATTAATTGGAATAAAAATTTTAACAACTTAATATGTTGTTATCCTTATTTATTAGTAAAATTTTAATGACATGTAGTAGTTGGAATAAAGATTGTAACAACTCAATTCCTTATTTATTAATAAAAGTTTAATGACAAGTATTAATTAGAATAAAAATTTTAACTACTTAATATGTTTTCTTGTTCATTTTAAATCTAACCTATGATCAGTATTTTATTGTTATTAAATCAAACGATTACTTTTTATTATAGGAAATGTTTTGTTGTTTTAATCATTTTCAATAATAAAAATATTTACCCCAATTGTTTGTTAAATTTCTTATCTTAAATGTAGCAATAGTATATTATGAATGTATATAGTAGGGATGCACAATGTCTTTGAGTGAAGATCCACTTGCACAGATTAACGAGGGGCCTATTTAGCCATGCTAGCAGCAAATATGATAATTTTTATCTAAACATTAGAATTCTAAACACCAAATATTTTTATAATAACATATTTGCTGAAAATTAAATACTTTGAATTATTTGAATTTATTTAAAACTAAAAAATCTGATACATTTTTTTAAAAAACTTTTTCCATTTTTCACAATATTTAATTTATCAAATATTTATATATATATACATAAATATTGGGAGGGTGGATAAAAATTCTTACCAAAAAGAAGCCTACAGAATGAAAGTGCAAAAAAAAAAAAAAAAAAGAAAGAAAGATGCATTTTATAAAATGATATATATATATTTGAATTAAGTATTTTTATAAATGAAAATTTATAATGTTTAAACGAAAACCAAATTAAAAGAAAATTTTTATTGCGTTTAGAAGCTCCCTCGGGCCACACGTCAACAGTCGACGGACCCCACGTAGCCCACAGGCCATAGGTTGTGCACCCCTAGTATATAGCAATTATTAAATTAGGATACATGTTATAATTGAAGGATTTATCATGCGGTAGTAATGAGTTGCATTTTTGGTATACAGTTGAACCTATTTATCTCGAAAATTTCTAAAATTCCCTTCATTTACTATCTAAAATCAATGTATTTTCCATGTTTATGTTGAAAATATTCTTTTCAAACCTCCATTTCTCAAATTTCTAATAATAGAGCACAAATGACCAAACAACATATAACTTTTTTTATCAGTAGAATTGACAGATAGAGATGAATCCACAGGAAATAGAGATGAACATGTTGGAGGGGGGGTGTCACTTAAAAAGAATACATTGATTCTGGCAGCAAGTGAGAAGTTGATGACCAACATAGGTAGGAATAGAAAATGGATCAAAGTGAACTATAGAAGAGTACGCAAACTTGAAAAAAGTTCTCTTCCAAAAATAAATGTGAATGACTGTTCTGCTTGGAGAAATGTCTCTTATCCAAAATGGTTTTAAAAAAAATTTGGTTTTAAGAATGAACAAGAGGTTGAGGGTGTTGATGAATGATTTGGGAATGCAATGGATTTAATGTTGAAATTAATTTTGAAGACATGCCTTGCAACATGCGAAAACCATAGGGAATATCAGAGTTGAAAATCATAAGCTGTAGTTCTTAAATAAGAAAATATTGGCTATGGGGAATTTGCTGTTCTTTCTAACCTTAAAAGAATCATCAAAACAAAGAAACTATTTTCAGTGTTAAATGTATGTTGAAAAATTTCTATGTAAATAGATGTATGTGGTATAATTAAGTTACAGAAACGCCTGTATTTTTCTACTAAAAACAATTAAAGCACTTTTAATAGAATTTCTGAATTAAATTTTATTTTTAAAAGTACCTGTATAACTCCAAACCTCTCTATCTCAAATTTTTTGCTTTTCCCGTGAGATTCGAGATCAACTGGTTTGACTGTTTATAATATACATATAGATATAAAGTTCAAAATATAGAGAAAACATGGGGGTAATTACAAATAATGAACGAGAAAAAGAAAATTTTTAAAATAAAAAATAACATAATTTTAAAAAAAAAATTTAAAAATTTGGGGCAAAAAATTTATTTCTTCATCAGCTCTCATGCTTGTATCTGCAAAAAGGAGTGATTTCTAGTATTGTACCAATATAGCAAAAGAAAAATACAATGTTGCCCTGTATATCCACTTGGCTGTGAATGGCAACACAGGAGCGATCGTGAACTTAATACAGCTCTCACGATCAGCATTTTAAAAGTCTGTTGATCTAAATATGACTCTCCCAGCTTCTCACAAAACAGCAATGAATCAATTCTATCACACTATCTGGTGAGGGAATACTGTCTACCATTACAAAATATAAATCTAAGACATGTTAACTTGATTCTTTGTTGGGGTACCTTTTCATAGGTTGACATTGTCGATAACTACCCCACATCAAGTATTGGAAGAAATTTGCTTTTGTGGAGCACTTTTTAATAGAACTAACTCGCATTTTTGTTACATGGAGAGGAAAATCCCACGGTTAGCCTGATGGAAAGGGAACTCTAACCCGTGATTCGTCTACCACTGAAGATAATTTTACGTCAGCACTGTGGTCGGTGTAAGGTAGGTGCAGCATTTAAATCAACCAGAAATTGCCAAGATTTGAGCCCAGTTCACCTCATTGGGAGGCGAACGCCCCTGAGCCACCATGGCTCATGCCAAAAACAATTAAAGAATTCAGAGAACATATTTATAATGCACAAATGCTTCAGAATGAAATGGGCCTAGATGTTGTCTGTGTGGTAGTCTGTAACTACCCCGGAATTTCCAGAGGATCTCCGGAAATTCCAGTGTGCCTCAGGCATTCCGCAAAGATATAAATTTTGCCCGGAAAATAAACCCGATAGCTAATTTTTAAATTTTTCGCCGATGACATCATGTAATTGTATTCCCGCCGCTTTCACGTCAGCTCTTTCTCCTCCCAATGGGAAACAGTGTTTTTCGGCGGTACGCTATTTCCGTTGTAACCTGAAGAGCTAGAACTGGTTGAGTGACGTCACCATTAAAGCTGCGGTGCGTGTGAGAAATGTTTCTTCTTCTCTCTCTAAGATAGTTTCTCGCAAGCATACAGTGCTTACTGAGTGCTCTGTCCAGGCCAAATTTACTACTGTTTAGCGGTACCTTCACAAATTCAACTTTAGGAAAAATGGCAGTTTCACAAAATACTTTTTCTTAAAATTTTACTTTTGTGTCTCGTAAGAAAGGATAAATTAATATTTTTGTGTTGATTTTTTAATATAATTTTTAATTTTCGCAAATTACGTTAAAATTTTCACAAAATAAAAACCTCTCAGCGAAACCTAGACAGACCCCTGTTTTTCATCCTGGTTGAAGTTGCTGATTGAAAATAGGACCAAAAACATTCACAGGTGTTTCTTTTGTAGATCCTGAAAACATGTCTTTACTTTTAATAGACTAGGAAGCGTTCGTTCGATGGCGTGATCCCCCCACGTGTCGTAAACAGTCATTACCACTTGCACGCTCAATCAAAAAATCGCATTTGCAAATGTTGCGATAAACATGATTTAGTAAACTAAACTAAACTCAGTGGCGTGACAACCCATAGCGGGCCTAGGCCTACTGTGCCCATCTCAGTTTTCTTGACCTTTGGGAAACATGATTTAGTGGAACGAGTAAAAACAGGCCATTCTACTAAATATTATTTCAAAGAGCTTCTTTGGACTGTTTTCTGTCTCTGTTCCAGAGGAAAAATGAAGTGAAATTGAACAAGAGTTAGCTCTATACCAAATCGACACACTAAATAAAGACATTCTGAAACATGCTGTTGCGATGCAGTAGTATTAACTGAGCAAGGTTTACTGAAAGCTAAAAAAAGCTACTTATGTTGCTTTCACTGGACTTTTTGATGTATAACAGTATCATGAGAATAGTTTTTGTTTAATTAAAAAAATTTCATTTGCTTCATAATTATTCTGTCTGCAATTCTTTAATATTTTCAGCTTAAAATTAATGATACTTTTTTTTGAAACTGATAAAAGGCAGGGGTGATTGTTCTCCGGAACAAATCCGGATTTTTCGCTGACCGTGATCCGATAGTTTCCAGAAGTTTCGAGAAATCGTTGGTCACATTTATATATAAAAATTCTTGTATATTATATTTAAAAATAATAGAACTAGAATTGATACTTGGCATCTCTTTCATTTGTAAGTATTTTTTCTGATAGAATAATTAATGTGATTAGAGATAAAAGTAAACTTACACATAATTATTCATTTAAATATTGCTGCATATAATTTATTTAGAATTTTCATGTTTTGAAAATTTCAATGATTTAAATTTATAAAGTTAATAATTTTTTGAATGATTTTACTCAAGAAATTTTCAGGATTTTTGAGTTGGGTCCACAATCACCCCTGAAAAAGTGAATAATATAGTTCTGTTAATTTTTACCAACTATCAAAGATTTTCTATTAAATATGTCCTATTTATATAGTTTTTAAATTTATGCATAGAAATATAAATGAATTTGTTTCAGAAAACTTTTCTATGAAGTTACCAGATCTGTATATACAAAGTTCAATCTTTTGATTCATTCTTTTTCATTAAATAGTTTGTAACCGCTATATTCATTTTGAATTACTCTGTAGCAGGGTTTGTTGATTTAAATCAGCTTGATTTAAATCAAATGATTTTTTTTAAAAAATCATTGATTTAAATCAACTGATTTTTTTATATATATATTGACTTTGAAAGTTAAGAAATTGTGTTTTAAATTATTGATACTTTAATTATTTTCTTTTCTTAGTTTTAAAATTTATTTTAAATAAATTGCTGCATCAATTTATTTTAGTTTACAAAACTACTTTTTTTCTTGATGTGTGTTAAATTCCAACACATTTGAAATTACATTTTTATAATTCTTTTGATTCTTGAGATTGAAAGTACAGATTAAAGTAAACATTTAATGCAGTCTTAATATAGACTTGCATAGCTGTAAAAAATCATTAATAAACATGAATTTTTTTTAAAAAAAAAGGCAAATAATGTTAATTAAAACTCAACATTTTGATTGAAAAAGCATGGAATTAAAATCTACATTATATTTTATTGGTGGAAAATTTATATTTTTAAAACTTGAGATTATATTAAAAAGAAATTACTCTAATATGCCAAAAAATATACTCCATATGCCTTTAAAACTCTTTCAAAGTCTATTTGAAGCAGTGGGATTATTAACTGATAACTGGTATTTTTTTCTCATAATATGTTTATAATATCTTTGACATTATTAGATTCTCTCTAAAGAAATTTTGTGAAAAAATTCCAATGAGTACATACATTTTTTAAAAAAAAATTTTGACTTATCTATTTTGATGTAAGATTGAAATTGAATATTTTAATATAAAAATATATAGATTAAACATTTATTTATTTTTTGATGAATGAATACATTTATAAACACAATCTGTTACATTTATTTTGTCATTTTAAAAATCAAGAAAAAAAAATCACAATTTTAAATTAAAATTGCTAATTGAAAATTTGTTTTAATAGTTAAAGATTTAATAGTCTGTCCAAGCCAAGTTTAATACCATTTAGCGGTACCTTCACAATTCAACTTTAGGAAAAACTGTAGTTTCACAAAATACTTTTTCTTAAAATTTTATTTTTGAGTCTTGTAAGAAAAGATAAATTTGTATTTTTACCATATTTTTGTGTTAATTTTTTAATATAATATTTAATTTTCACAAATTATGTCTAAATTTTCACAAAATAGGTACCTTTCAGAAAAACCTAGACAGACCCCTGAAGTATTCTTTAAATTCTCTATTTAGTCTTTAAATTTCATTCATGCATTTATTTCAAAATTATTGCTATGCATTCAAAGCTATGTATTATAATGAAAAATTATTTTAGTAAGTTAGAGCTTCTAAAATATTGTTATAATATAGTTATAATATTAATTTTATTTTGATTTAACATTTATAAAGTATTTTTAATCAAAAATTAAAGTTCTTATAATGTATTTGAATAAAAATAAAAAAAATCTGATTTAAATCAAAAAAATCCAATTTAAATCACAAATCCTGCTCTGTAGTTTTCATTGCAACCTATCTTTTTTTTTTTTCAAAGATGAAGCAACAAAAAAGAAATTATTAAAATTTATGTATTATATTTATTAAAGAACATGTGAATGTTTTCAGCTGCTATATACTGATTTTAAAGATTATGCTGCGCTTGAATCTTTGTTGCACAGTCTGCATCACACATTCTGTGAATTCAAGTCTCACGAGCAAATAGAAAACAAGTATATCATGAGAAAGTTGAAGAAGCGCTTAAAAGTAAGTTTTTCAAGACACTCTATGAGAAAGCCCCCTAACCTTATTATTTTTTGACTCATTTTTCTACATTAAAAAATAAATAATTTCTACTATGAAATTTAAGAAGAAGAAAAAAGGCATCTTTGCACCATATTTTAAAACATGTACATTTTTTGCCTTATCCAGAATTAAAAACATTTCAGTTCTAAAGAATTCTCCTGTCACCTTTCTTTATCCAGGGTGTGTAACGTTTTTTAAGGTGCTTATTTTCAATTTTTGTTTGGTGCTTTTTTTTTTATTGGGTGTTTTTAAAAAGTGCTTCATTTTCCCTTTTTCAAAATGAGATTTTTTCTTTGCCATGTTGATTTTTGCTAGGAATTATGCAAAAGACAAAGTTCACTTTGTTCTATTCAACATTTTCACACTTAATTCTACCCCAATCTATTTTGGCATATTGTCAGTCCGTAGCATCTGAAAATTGCATTCGTTTTACATTATTCAAAATTTTACGAGTTTTGACAATTGTCAAAAACAATGCCAAAAATGTCAACTGTCAGAAAAGAAAAGCTTGTGGAAAATATTTTGGAATCTTTGGCTTGTTTAATCTGGACCTCTCACTCTTCCCCGTGGCAGAATTGCTGCGACATTTTCGCAGAACGTTACACACTTTTTGTAGAAAGAGTTTTCAGTTGGGAAGGGAAAAATTTTGGTTTTCCTTTCTGTATAATTTTTCAAAAGAAGTTTTTATTTTTGTATTTTTTTCTGCTGAATTTTTTTTCCAAAGATGTCTTTCTTGTGCATCAGAGAGGAAAGAAATGACATCCGAGATTGTCGCAGAATATCATATCTGTTAGTCAACAAAACAGAAAAGAAGACAAAGTTTCTAAAGAAATAAGTTTATTTAATAGTTTACCAACAGCAAATGAAAATAAACTGGCCAATCCCCGCAGACCATGACGCCACCGACGCAAGTTGAATGCATGAGATCTTCTTCGACGACTAACGAAATTCAAACCTTATACCTTTATTTGTCTAACATGCGGCCCCCTCTCATGCTTTCAACTTTTACAAAAAATACACATGCACAGTTTATCAAAATCTTCAATGAACTAAATTAATATTAAAGAAATATTTAATTTCTTTAAACTAACACTTAAGTTGTTTCATTCCTGAAACTTAAACCTTTCTTGAAGATTAAACCTTCACAAATGCTTTTGAACAAAAATTTTCAACTTCTAACTTAGTTAAAGGCTTTGTAAAAATGTCCGCTATGTTAAATTACTCCTAATGTGTTTAACAAGAAAAAATTTATCATAAATTAAATTTCTTAAAAAATTATACCTTACGTCGATGTGTTCGACTATTTTCAATAGGTGAATGGGAAAAATCAATAGCAGATTGATTGTCACTAAATATAATACAATCACTTAAATTTATGTCTTTTAAATGTAATTCTCCACACTCATCTATTATACGCTTAATCCACATTACCTCTTTGGCAGCGTCAGTTAAAGTCACATCCTCTGATTCCAGAAATGATCCTGAGTATTTTGAACATAACCTAATAATCTTAATAAAGTATTCCAGTGTTTTAAACCTGGGTTTTCTTGGTTGTGATAATATATTTACCGCATAGCAAATATCTGGTCTTGTGCGATTAGCTATATAAGACAAACAACCCAAAATTTTCCAAAACGGCAATTTTGCCATTTCATCCACTTCGCTTTTAGAGGATGGATAATCAGCTTTTGATAATAAGTTACCCTTAGTAATCAGCAACAATGACAAAGGAAATTTAAAGCTAGAAAACATTTTACAAACTTTTTGGATGTAACTCTTTTGATGTATTAACATCTCACCATCCTTTTGGACAAATTCAACACCTAACAACTTACCGAGTTTTACCCAAAAAATTTAAATCAAAATTATCACCTAAAAGTTTAATAACACTGTCTACTTCATCTTTTGTTTTAGTAAAAATTATTATGTCATCTACATAAATTATAAGAATTACATTTTTATATACATATGTACAATTACACCACTTTAATTTTACAAACCTTAATTTTTCAAGTGTATTATCCAATTCAAAAAACCACTTTGTTTAAGTCCATAAATAGCTTTCTTTAAATGACAAACGTGGTCTTACTTATTTGAATTAATAAAACCTTGAGGTTGATACATATATACATTCTCATTCAAATTTGCGTAAAGGTAAGCACACTTTATATTTAATTGGGAATGATACCATCCTAGCATACAAACTAAGATTGTGAAAAACATTCTTACAAGAACAAAGTTGACCACGGGACTAAATATTTCGTCAAAACTTTCACCTCGAAATTTGTTTAAATCCCTGGGCAACTAAACGTGCTTTGTATCTCACAATTTCACCCTTTTCGTTTACTTTAGTTGTATTAACCCAACGGCTTCCCAAAATTCTTTTATTTTTAGGAGTTGGAACTAAATCCCAAACTTTTCTTTCTCTCATAGTATTAATCTCGTCAGACATGGCTAATTCCCAATTTTTAACTTGAGGAAATTTTAAACAGTCTTTATAATTTTTAGGAATTTTTATTTCAATATGATTTGCTTCATGTTTTATGTTATGATACGAGGGTTGCTATTTATATTTCTGGCCTAATAATGAAAAAACAAATATGTAGGATCGAAATTGGTTTTATTGTTTTTCAAAATATTCTCCATGATGATCAATACACTTTTGCATGCGTTTGAACCAATTTTCAAAGCACTTTTTCCAGTCCGATTGAGGTAACTCCAAAACATGCGTTTTGAATGCATCAACCGCTTCTTCGGGGGTCGAAAATCGTTGTCCACGTAATTTATTTTTGATGTGTGGGAATAAGAAGAAGTCATTGGGTGCCAAATCAGGGCTGTACGGCGGATGACCCATCAGTTCGATCTTTCGCTCCGTCAGAAATGCCTTTGCTTGAGTCGATGTGTGAGAGCTCCCATTGTCATGATGAAGAAGGATTCGCCTGTTCTTCTGCTTTTTTCGAATTTCTCCGATGACTTCTGGCAAACAAATGATCGTGTACCATTCAGAATTGACCGTCCTGCGTTGCTCTAACGCCACTGCTGCCACATGACCGTTAATGCCGAAGAAACAGGCAATCATTTGTTTCGATGTACTTCTTCCTCGAACAACTTTTGTTGGTTTTGCCTCGTCTTGGAAGACCCATACAGTTGATTGCTGTTTTGTTTCCAGCTCATATGCATAGATCCATGATTCGTCACCTGTGTAGATGTTATACACAGCCTTTGATGTACCTTGAACGTATTTTTCCAACATTTCCTTGCACCAATCGACACGAGCCTTTTTTTGAGCGTTTGTCAGATTATGCAGGATCCAACGCGAACAAATTTTTTTTACGCTCAAATGTTCATGCAATATTTTATTGATGCTAGTCATACTAATGTCCAAAGACGCCTCTATCTCACGGTATGTCACATGACGATCTTGCTTTATCAGTTCACGCACAGCATCGATCTTTTCTGGCACAACAACGGATTTTGGACGACCTGCACGGGATTCGTCCTGGATCGAACATCGACCACGATTAAATTCGTTATGCCAATTTTTTACAGTGCTGTTAGATGGCGCTTTATCGCTGAATAAAGAATTGAGTTCATCGAAACACTCTTGTCTTGACAATCCACGTCGAAAGTTATGAAAAATAATGGCACGAAAATGTTCACGATTCAGTTCCATTTTTTGAAAGAGAAGAACTTTTCAATTTACTGTCAACAACACAAATGAAGCTGTAATGGTAAATCGTCTGCTGAATTTATGTTTAAAAATATCAAACTTTCGATTAAAATCGTCTGTGGTCGCCTAGCAACACTTACTGTTGCCAAGGCCAGAAATATAAATAGCAACCCTCGTATACCTAAAAATTTGAAACTTTACCAGAAAAAGTATTTTTCCCACTGAAATTAAATAAACCCTTATCATACTTTATATTGTTATTATTGCAGTAATTTTCAACACCGTTATAGGATCTTAATCTCATATTTACCCCTTCAATATTATAATAAACATCTGTTCTACTATTATCTAGACAGGGTACAGCTTTTCTAATCCACGAAAGGTTTTTACATGGTATTAAATCAGGTTTTATGCTTGAATTACCTATATCTTCATCTGAAGCACTTTCGTCCAAATCGGGATATTCTGTTTAAAACTAGCGAAATTACATTTCATGGGTTTGGTGCCCAGTATGGCTTCCACACCAATTACACTTTTGACAAAACGAACATTTATTGTTTCTACAAGTTTCTTTTCATTCGCAAGCCAAATTATATAACCCTTCGTATGCATTGCATAACCTAACATAATCCCTTCTTTAGCTCTCATTTGAAGTTTATTTCTCAACTGTTTTGGTTGACCCACAAATGCTAAACCACAACCACATGCTTTCAAATGAGTGACTGATGGTTTTATACAAATTCTATTAAACGTGTAAGTAAAGCATAGTAACGCCTCAGCCCAAAAAGCATCTCCTAATTTACTGGATTTTAACATTTCTTTAACATTATCTAAGGCAGTTAAATTATAGCGTTCACTAACACCATTTTGTTCTGGCGTATAAGTGTTAGTATGCTCAGCTTTTATACCTTCATTTTCAAGAAAATCACTAAACTCTTTATGGCAAAATTCCATGCCATTATCAGTTCTAACATTTACAATTTAAAAATCTTTCAGCTCGCTTTTGAAATCTTATGAAACATCAGATTTCTTTTTAATGGGAAAAGTAGTAACTATCCTTGAAAAATCGTCAGTGATAGAAAGAAAGTACCGACTTCAACTATGTGAAATGACAGGTCCACACACATCCATATGTAAAAGTTCTAAAGGCTTCTTAGTCCTTATACTTAAATTTAGTTTAAACGAAATTCTTTTAGATTTAGCTAATTTTTAGAAATAACCAGGATTTTTCTGTTCCCATTTGAAATTTTCAAAAAAAAAATAAATCTGTAATGACTGGCTTCAGCTAAAATTTCAAAATAAAAATTATAATCTAAAATAAAAAATTCAGAAATCACGAAAGTTTAAAGGATAGTTCGCTCTAGGAATAATCTTTCTTTCATTTTTTTCTTTCCTTTAAAGAACTTCATACTTAACATACACTTATTTGATTATCTCTTTTTTAAAGAAACCTATTCGTTTGATGCGTGATTTTTGTGTCGGGAGTCACTGCACAGATTTTACGACTTTTAATTTATTTACCAATTCCAATTTATGTGACAATTTACAAAATTCTGAGTGTATTTTCCGCCTACAGAATGCGAAAATATCCCCTATAATATTAGAATTAAAATAATTTTACTTTTACAATAAAAAAATTTTATACATTTTTATTCTATACTTTCTTCTGTACACACAACGTTTTGTTACTTTAAATTAGTAATTGTTATAATCAAAAGCAACTGTCGCAGAAAGCCCGAAAAAAATTCTGCCACACACAAGTTTAAATGATTTCTTTCTAATCATCCAGTCTTGACAAACGATCCATTGTGAATAGCTGTCTTACAGGGCCTCGAATCACAGCTACGTTACAAACTTCTTGCATAAAGATTTTTCTTTTAAAAAAAGAAAGAAAAAAATTAGTTTTCTTTTCTACAGAAATTGACGCATTTGAGTCGTGCATTTAGATTAGGGGTGCACAACCTATGGCCCACGGATCACGTGCGACCCACCAGAGGCGTATCTAGAGAAAATGGCGACTATGGCAATCCTCCTATCGGCGCCCTTTTAAAAATATTTTTATTCTCTATTGTTTCACATATATCTATTATATAAATACACACCTATATATATATATATATATATATATTTTTTTTAAGTGTTACAAATAAAATTTTGAACAAAAATACCCGCACACACATGTTGCTCTGAGTTAAAGAAAACCTTAACATAACTGGATACTGAAAATTAAAACTGAAAAAAGTTGATTTTTTAAGTGTAATTAGGTTTTATTATCATCAAAACAATAAAATTATCGCGATATTTTAAATTTATTAAAGATCACAAAGTAAATAATTAAGTTTTGTTACGGCAATTATAAATTAAATAATTATTATTAAATTATACATTTTGGTATATTTATTATTTACAAGTCATTAGAAGAAATTGTTTGACAACCATATCATACTAAGTTATAATAATAAAAAAATATCTGCTCATAATTACATACTCTAGATTATAATCCATTATTTGATACGAAATGATTTAGACAATATGATTAGACATATTTATGTCTAATCATATTGTCTAAATCATTTTAGAATATGATTTAGACAATAATCCATTATTTGATACGAAAAATATCGCAGGAAGTTTCTAAAAATAAAAGATCGAAATAATCAATTTAGTTCATTTATTTACAATTCATTAAAGAAAACGATGCTCTAAATATAATTATATTTTGCAAACTTTACATACTAGCTACTAGCAGATAATTAAAAAAAAATTATCTACACGTAATTACATACGAAACTTTTGATTAAACAGTGACAATAATACATTATTTGATACGAAAAATATTGCAGAAGGTTTCTAAAAATAAATTAGCCTAATAATCAATTTAGTTAATTTATTTACAATTCATTTTTAAAAAGAAAATGATGCTCTTAATATAATTAAATTTTGCAAACATTACATACTAATAAATAATAAAAAAAAGTATCTCCGCATAATTACATAAGAAACTCTTGATTAAATAGTGACAATAATACATTCTTTGATACGAAAAATATTGCAGGAGATTTCTAAAAATAAATGAACCAAATAATCAATTTTGTTAATTTATTTACAATTCATTTTTTAAAAAAAATTACGCTCTTAATATAGTTAAATTTTGCAAACATTACATACTAACAAATATTAAAAAAAAAAAAAATTCTACACATAATTACATATGAAACGCGTTTGATTTGTTGGTTACCAAGGATTGGCTCGAAAATGGATTTGCACGAGGTGATATTATACTGTATAATTTAAAGACGTTTATAATAATTAAGGTTGATATTTAATCATACAATTTTAATGATTTTAGAAAAATGACATTTATTTAAGAGCAAAAAAAGAGGGAAAGAAACTTGTATTGCCGTTTTGCATATATTTTTAGCTATGGAATTGCCCGAAATGGATTTGCACATTATATAAATTAACCAAGAAGTTTTTAATAAACTTATTTATAATGACATACAATTAACTCAAGGATTTCACGTAGAATATTATTACCTTAGTTGGGTATCCATTGTTTTTTATCAAATTTTTAAGAAGTTTGCCTTTTTTTTTTTTTTTTTTTTGATAAATAAACATTACTACATGTTCTTTTAATTCTATTCATTTGATTAAAAATGGTATTTAAATAGATATTTTTAGAAACATTAGAATTCTAAGTAATTAGTTTATTTATATTAAAATTGAAATCATTTCTGTTATCGTTCAAATCAACAAAGCAGATATTTTCTTCGTTTATAATACCCATATCTAAAAAATTAAAATTAATATCATCAAGATTACGAAGCTAGATTAATTCCTCGGGGTAAATATTATTTAATAAAATTGTATAACCTTAAAATTAAAGATAATTAAATCATCAATAAATCTAAAAATAAATTTCATATTAAGAGCATGATTTTTTTTTTTATAATAGTGCTAAAACAAGTTAGTTAAGAGAGGTGAAAAATGAAATCCTTGTGGCATTCCATCGATTTGAATAAAAATTCTTTTCCAATGTAAAGGTAGTTATTAAAAAGACAAAAATTGACTAGAATTTCTCAATGATCAAAATTGCAATTAAGGATATTTTTATAATCATAGCAATGATTCAAAATGACGTCTGTTAGTTTAGAAAGGGGAATACTATTGAAAAGATCCTGGAAATCAAAAGTTGCAATAGAATTAATTTCATTATCTTTAATATATTCTAAACTCGGGTGATAATTAGTAATAATTCAAGAAAAACATTATTTAATAATAGTGTTAATAATTAATATTTAAGTAGTTAAAGAAAATGGAAACCACTATGTACATACATTGTGTTTGAAATTTTTAAAAGGAAAATAAAGGCAGTTAAAAACAAGAGATTTTAGCTTTGTTTCGCATTTTTCTTCTTTTTTAGGATAATGAAACTTTTTTTAAATCGTATTGTAGACTTAAAACTATTCAAAAGAATTATATATTTAATTAAAAGTTTGTATATTTAAATTAAAAATTCTTATCTTTAATTCTTGTTTGCTCATTTTATACACATAAGTCCGAAGGTGGTTGGAACCCATCAAGTATATAAGAAAAAGAATTACCTTTGATAATCCTAATTATTAGTATCAGATAATCATGTATTATTACAATTTTAATGGTTCTATAGGGAAACGTTAAATCTTTTTTTTTAAATTACAAAATATTACGATAAAATTGTAAGTTACTTTATTTTTCTTTAAACCCATAGAAATAAGCTAAAAAATTAGCGCATACAATAACTTGAGCAATAAAATCAAATATAAAAATGTGCTTCCCCTTAATAAACACATTTTTCATCAAATTTAGGTTTTTGATCTTCAAAATATTTAAACTAATCTTATTTTTCCAAATATGGCCATGGCTACTGTACCAAGGGTATTGTTAAAAAAATCCACAAAAGATATGATCAAAAAATTGCTTAAAGAATTACCTAAAAAACAATATTATTTTGAGCGGGTATAAAATGTAATATTATTATTAAATATTTTGAATAGTTCTGAAAATTTTCTATAATTACGGTTTATTAAAACTAAAGTAGGCTGTTATGTAACCAAATTGCTACGTTAAACCTTAGTTAATAAAAATGTCGTTTCTTAAATTTTGCACTCAAGCGGCAATTAGTTGAAAATATATATATAAAAATAATAATAATAATAAAAAAGATCTAGACAAAATGCACGTTTACAGAAAAAAATGATTTAAAATTCATATGATCAAATTTAATCCAAACACATAGATCGACAAATACATAATTATTAATATAGTTAATTTTTGCCTTAGTGGTTATTCGTTTAAACATTTAATGATGACAAATTTTTTAAAAATTTAAATATTGTCTGGGCTCATAAGTAAGTTTAAAATTTTAAGCGGTTAAAAATTTACCCAATCGAGAACCTTTACATTAAAATGCAACTTCAGTTTACAAGCAACAAATAATTAATATATAAAATAAAGGATTTAACTATCGATATTTTTTTGACAAAGCCATTATCCGAATAAATCTTTCCAAAATTAATTCAATTTAATTAGTTTTAAAATGTTCTTTTTAAAAAAAGGAGAAATATAAAACTTTTGAATATTTCGAGGAGAGAGGGCTTTTTGAATTTTTATAAAAATGCATATGTTTCATAAATAAACAAGATCGAATTTTTCTCTAAGATGTTTATTATTATTTTTTACTTATTTTCTTGAAATAAAGGGAATTAATTAATGAAAAAAATGATTGTTGTTATTGTGCTGCTTTAATAGATAGTTATAAAATACATATGATAGACTCAATGATATTTTGTTTCCATTTTATTTTAATTATAATGGACAAATATATAAATAAAGGTCACTTTATATGAATCCATTTAAAAACAGTTTTTTCAAGTATAATTTATAAGTACCAAAATAGTTCTATAGCAAGTAAAAGATTAAAAAAATTTGTGTCCGAAATGCTTTGAAATTAAAAAAATACAAACTAAGATCTTGATAAATTACACAACTCTTTTTTTTCTCAATTTGTAGACAAAAGGATTATTTAAACTTGAGCTTAAGTTATTAATTAAAAATTAAAATTGTGTGTAAATAATATTTCTGTGACTTAAAAGCAAAAAAAAAAAAATAAATAAAAATCAGTTTGAACAATTAACCGAAACGTTCCTTAATCTATTCATTCAATAAATAAATACATTAGAAAATAAATTAATTAATTAAAAATAAATAAATTGAACTTTAATGAGTGTTTAATCCTAAAATCTATCTTTTAATGAATGAAAAGAAATCTATTTCTCGGTAGTTGGCACTCTTAACTGAGCCAATGCTACGTAATTTACTCAAAAATATTTACGTATTGCAATAATTTTTCAGGAAACTTATAAAATTATGTTTCCAACATTTCAAATTTTAACATTCGTTTTTTTCCCCATTAAGACATTGTTTTTAATAATAATAATACAATAACGAGCATTTAATTACACAAGGTTTGTTACCAAAATATCATTGTGCATATTAAATGTTTTTCTTTTTTTTTTTTTTATAAAAAAATTATATACAAAAACAAAATAATATAATGTAGTAAATGCCCCTCTCAATCTACATATACAGAGAGGCAAACTTGCTCTGCTCTGTGTAGAAAAATAGTTTTTATTGAGTGCGAAAGTTATATTTATTGTATGATTCTTTGTTTATTTAATGTAAAACCATTTCCCACCTCTACTTATAAATAATAAATAATTGAAAAAAATCATGTGAAACATAATTTTGTTCCAGGTGAGAATTATAAATTTTACCAGAATTATCTGAAATTCTGGAAGATTTCGTTTTTAACTACCACTCAATAAAATATTTTAAAGAAAGTGGTGCAGTTAGAGAGCGATATATAGTGCTAGAAAATATATCGATCGCTGCAAAATATAACGTGAACTAATAAAGTGAGTATGATGCAATGCACTGATTTGAATATATAAGAAATGATTACTTACAATTTAATCATTGATTATAAGAATATCCTTGTAATACTTCGTTTAAATTACACTTATGACTGTCTTTTTTTTTTCATAAAAAAAGAAAAGATGGAGTGGTGGAAATTTTGTTAAGTCTTAGCATTGGTCTAAGCAAGGCAGAGGCACCTCCTATTTTTAGTATTTAAATGTTTTGTGACAGGGATTCCCACCATGTATGGCTAAACCTCCCTTTTTGGAAGGATTTATGCCAATTTACAGCAAGGGTTCTATTTGTATATTCAATAAATTCAAAAAGCCGCTTTTCAAAGTGATTTTCACCCCTGATGAAATTTAAGATCTACAAGCATTTTAGGGTTTGATAATTGGGTTAAACTAGACAGGGACACCCCATGGTTTTCACATTTCTCTGCCCCCTGTCATTACAAAGGGCTCTCTGCCTGCAGGTGTTCTGTTCCTCCCTGGATAATTGGTCTTTTATATCCTGGTAATGTGATATGAAGAGATATCTTGTCTTTTTGCTTGTGGTACTGGAAAAATAAAGATTTTTCTTAGGATCATTGGAAGTTTTTATTCTGCATTCTGGAGAGTTTTCTAAATTATTATTTTCAATGTTTTATTTTTTTTTTAAATTTTATTTTTACTTAAAACCAACAATATATTAAAATATTTCGAAAAAAAGAAAAGAAAGAAAAGTTGGTGTTGTTGATCTTGCGCCTTTTTCAAATAATGCGTCCGTGGCTTTCGCCACGCCTGCCATACCCTAGATACACCACTGCGACCCACCGACTGTCGATATGTAGTCCACAGAGACTTCTGAACGCAATAAGAAAATTTCATTTAATTTGATTTTTGTTAAAACATTATAAATTTTCTTAAGTTAAAATATTTAATTCAAATTTATGTTACTCTAAAATGCGTATATATTTGGTACTTTCATTCTGTAAGCTTCCTTTTGGTTAGAATTTATATCCACCCGCAATATTTATGTATAAATTAATTACAGTGGAGCGCCGATTATTCGAACGTCCAATTATCCGAACAATGTCCGAATTCTTTTTTTTTTTTAAAGTTTAGAACTCTTTTTAACTTATTGAAAAATTTTCTAAATTTAGAAGAATATCCACTACATCTGAAGATCATATTCAGTTTACAACCTTTTTTAGCAGTTTTTTTATAGTAGCCATACATACATGTAATATTATTATGCAGTTACCTATATACCCCTTTAGCCCTCTTCAACTGAAAATTATCTTCCAAGAATGCGAGCTTCATTTTGACAATCTACAATGGTTAGAATACAGAAGAAGTTTATGAATAGATAAGTGCTGAAGTTGGGGGATGGGTAGTGGTCACGTATGGTTAATGATTTGTGATTACAGTGCTTGGAATCTTAAATCTGAGAATAAAATTCTTAACAGAAAAACAAACAAAACTGAAGTTTCTGAACCAGTAGATATTCCGGATGAAAAGATGCCAGGTTATACGGCAGAAGAAATAGGAGACTGGTGTCGAGACACTGAAAACGACCAAGGATTTCAAATTTTAAATGATGATGAAATTGTAGCTGAAATTTTGAATGAAAATTTGAACTCCACCGATGAAGAGGAAGAAGTAGGTGATCAAGTTCAAGATAGTGGACCTTCTTATATAGAAGCATGTAATTCATTAGATATTGCAATGGATTGGTTAGAACGTCAAAATGATGTTAATCCAGTTCAGTTAATTTATTTAAAAAGAATAAGGTATATGGCTGCTAAAAAAAGAGCACCTTCTTTAAAACAAAAGTCTTTGCTGGATTTCTTTTGCAATGGAAAATAAGGAAAAATGTGGTAAAATCAGTAATTGATAAAAAAAATCATAAAAAGCTGAAATATGATAAAAATAATTAAAAATTTAAAAGAAAAGTAAAAAAAATATTTAAAATTGAAAAAAAATAAATTTTTAAACACGCCAGAGTTATTTTAGATAATACTGCCTGTCCTAAGCCTAAAAAAAGTGTGAAGGGAAGTTAGTGCATTTTATTTAATCAGTTAAACTAGATTTTAAACAACTTTCCAACTATCCGAACTTTTAATTATCTGAACCACATTCGGCCCCGAGTAGTTTGGATAATCGGCGCTCTACTGTATTGTAAAAAATAAAAGTTTTTTTTTTTTTTAAAAAAAGAGAATCAGTTTTTTTAGTTTTAAATAAATTCAAATAATTAGAAGTATTTAATTTTCTGCAAATATGTTATTAAGTATATTTTGATAAAAATATTAAGTGCTTAGAACACTAATGTTTAGATAAAAATTATTGTATTTGCTGTTAACATGGCTCAATATGCGTGTGGCCTTTTGTTAATCTACCTGCTGTGCAAGTTTATTTATAAAATGTGGGGGGAGCGAGTAATAACAAGATTCATAATTTGTTTTTAAGCTATTGTCTATCCATGATGCCACTGTGTGTAACTGTCACTCTGACAATAAACTATCAGACATGTTGGCCCTGGTTAAAGACGGTTATTCCTGCACGTCCAAACCTGAAGCAGAAAGAATTAATTTTGGCATAAAACTGCAGGATGCTCTGCAGGATTTCACCTGTTCATTTTTACCCCACATGAAAGAAGAAGAAGAGGTAAGTCTTATTATGGAATCTTATTACTTAAAAAGTGCTTAAAGTTACTTATTTCTTTGTTTTTTAAAGGTGCTTTTTTTATTCTGTGCTTTTAAAAGGTGCTTATTTTCGTTTTTTGAAAGCCCTTAAAGTTTTTTTTTTTTTTTATTGTTTGTTTTTAAAAAGTGCTTTTAGGTGATCTTAATGGGCTGCAGGTGGCATAGAGCAGAACTCTCTACCTATGGCAACACTTTGCATGCTTTCACCATTAGCGTGTGGAGAGTCATAGGCGAAGGAAGTATGTTAGTTTCTATCTTGATTTTCAACTAGATTAAAATGTTTTAAGTTAGGAAACTATATGGAACTGAAAACTACATTAAATATAGTTCTAAAAGAAAGTGTCGTGGAAATTTAAAAAAATATTTTTTACCATTAAATATGAAAAATATTAAGAAAAGGAAAAATATCGCAGTACATTACTATATAACTGAAAAGAGGTGGAGAGGGAAGGGCCAAAAGCATGGAATTGGTCTTCTCCCCAGATGGCGTATTCAAGTGTTGTGATCGCCTATTTTTGTTTTTTAAAAGTGCTTTTTTATAAGTTGTTTTTAAAAGGTGCTTATGTTCGTTTTTTTAAAAGGTGCTTTTTTATTGGATGTTTTTAAAGAGTGCTTAATTTTCCCTTTTTAAAAATGAGATTTCTTTTTAAAATGTCAATGTAGTATTTTTTGTATAATATGCAATTTTTTTAGTATACTATCAGGGGTCTGACTAGTTTTTTCTGAGAGGTACCTATTTTGTGAAAATTTAGACATAATTTGTGAAAATTAAAAATTATATTAAAAAATCAACACAAAAACATGGTAAAACTATGGATTTATCGTTTCTTACGGGATTCAAAAATAAAATGTTAAGATAAGGTATTTTGTGAAACTACCTTTTTCCTAAAGTTGAATTTGTGAAGGTACCGCTAAACAGCAGTAAATTTGCCCTGTACAGAGCACTGACTATGTAGAATTCAATTTAATATTGAAATCTCATTCTAAATTAATATAACGAAGCTCAAATAAAAGTGGCCGTACTGAAGAAAAATCTTGCTCAAACACAAAATGACAATAGAAAAATAGCAAGACAAGCATGTTGTTAATACTTGTTTGAATAACAGAAGGGAGATAGATAAAAATGTATAACAGGGTTGGATAGAAATAAAATTTATTTCCAAATGTTAGAGAAAGAATGAACTAAATTATTAGAATTTTTCCGATGTTAAAAATTTTCTTCATATTCAAAAACTTGGGCTTAGATATGATCAAACATGTAGTGTGCCTACCACTAAAAAAATACAAGTCCATTTTACAAGTGCATAAAACACGTTAACTGGATTCTGTAGTGGGGTACCTTTTCATAGATAAAAGTTGGTATAACTTCGCTCACCACATTGGTGACCTTCAGCCACAATTTTAACACACTTAACTTGCAGAAACTCCCACTTCGCTTTGAACATCCCTACTTTGATGGATGGTCCCCGTGGAACAGTTGACTTGCTACTTGTGATCCCCGTGGCGACACTGCGACATTGTCGCAGAACGTTACCGAGTTATTGCAGAAAGATTTTTCATTTGGGAAGAAACAAAGTTTGGTAATTTTTTCTGCAAAAATGTTGGAAAGATTTATCTTTTCTTCAAAAGATGCCTTTAAAGCCCATCGGAGTGGAATGATGAAAAATAAAGAACAATAAAATAAAAAATTTGGTTTGCTTTTCTGCAGAAATTTTCGTTTGAATATTTTTGATGCAGTCATTACTATTAATTTCCCCATAATTTTTAAAATCCGATATTTTTTATTCAATATTATTTATGACAGCAACCGAATCTCTAAATGGCATTTAGTTACCCCTTTCATCATCCGCACCAGCGTGATTTTGTCTTTGATCTTTTTTTCCCCCGGTAGTTACTGCTACGGATTTCACGATTTTTTAATAATTTTTTTTAAGGGATAATGATTTACAAAATGCAAAAAGGGGAACGAATAATCAGTGTGTTTTCCCCCCACAAAATGCGAGAATATCGCCCCATAATAGTACAATAAAAAATATGAAATATTTTTTTAAAAAATTATTTTATTTGATCTAATTTTTTTGACGCTTCTGTTAGTCAAGATTCTGACGATGCTTGAGAGTTCTGAAAGATATTCTCAATTTAGTAACATGTATATTTATTACCTTCAAAAGTATCTTGCAGAAAGATATTAGTATTAGAGAGGTACGTCGCAGAAAGGTCAAAAAAATTCTGCCACAGAGCTTGTGACATTATCCCCCGCGCTGTTGCTGCTCAGTCTGGATCACACACAACGTCAAGCTCTATACACCCGACTGCTAATGGCAACACAGGTGGGACTGTCAACTTACAGCTTCTCACTATACTATACAGCAATAAACCAACTAGCAGTATCCATTCATCAAATTTTATCACAGAATATAATTATGATGTCCCCACTACAAAAATATAAATCCAATTCAGTATGACATCTTGTGATACCTTTCCATTGTCAATATCCCTACAGAGATAAATAAAAGTGTGTGACAATGTTGGGTAGAAATTAAATAAGAATATATTTCTTCATTAACTAAATTATTAGAATTTTTCTAATTTTGAAAATTTTCTCTGTATTCAAGAAGATGGGCTGCCAACTCTACTGTATTCTCCCAATTTCTACTGGTTTAATTACAGTTTTCCTGGTGTTTTGTACATTTTAAAAATTTCCTAAAATTAAGTAAGTTTCCTAAAAAAAAATCCCTATTGAAATAGAATTTTTGTACAGATTATTACTTGCTTGCTAAAATATTTGAATAAAGATTACTAATACATAATTAAGTGAACCACATTTATAGGAATCGTTTCAAAACTGTTTTTTTTTTTTTGTTCTAAAATATTCAGTTCATTTATTTTTCAGAACTCTCTTTTTAAATAAATTAAAAAAATCTTTTAACTATCTTTGATGAATTAAACGCCCATTAATATTAGTAATAATAAAACATAATACATAACATTTCAAGTACGTTTAATGTCGATCATAACTGCAGGTTTTTTTTATTTCAATGACTATAAAAATCTCTAAAATTCTCTAAGTGTAAAATATTTAGTGCAACAATTATCATGAAATTTATATTATTTCGTAAAATATGTTGGATTTTTTCCTATATACGCTGACAGCCATGCATTACGGTTAAAGTGATAAATCTGATTTTTATTAATACTAACTGGTCAATATTGATACTAACCATTTCTTTTGGTCAAAGTGAAAAATATCGGTAATTATTAATAATAACCAATGAAGTTTGGTTAATGTGATTAATACAGCATTGGTAATACAGCATTGGGACAAGCCTCTTTATGTGTTACAGTTAAGGGATAAATAATTGGTAATTATTATGATTAACGGTTAGTGTGATAAATTTGCGTAAATTATTCACTTTAGCAGGCTCATTTGGTTATTATTAGCACTGACTAGTTAGTATTAATAATCACATTGATAAAGAATGAAATAGAAGTATTATATTCTTTTTAAATGCATTATGCTTGCTACAATCAAAACTATGTAATTATTAACTTTAGCTTGTAATTATTCACTATGTAATTATTCACAAAATTTGCTTAAATTATTCACTTTAGCAGCCTCATTTGGTTATTATTGACTAGTTAGCAGGGTTTGTGATTTTTTTGATTTTTTAAAAAAAAATCAAAATAATTAGATTTTTTTGATTTAAATCAGATTTTTTTTATTTAAATCAGATTTTTTTTTATTTTTATTCAAATACATTATAAGAATTTATTAATTATTTTTTACAGCTATGCCAGTCTATATTAAGACTGCATTAAATGTTTACTTTAATCTGTACTTTCAATCTCAAGAATCAAAAGATTTTTAAAAATGTAATTTCAAATGTGTTGGAATTTAACACACATCAAGAAAAAAAGTAATTTTGTAAACTAAAATTGATTAATGCAGCAATTTATTTAAAATAATTTTAAAACTAAGAAAAGAAAATAATTAAAGTATCAATAATTTAAAACACCATTTCTTAACTTTTAAAGTCAATGTATATTAAAAAAAAATCAGTTGATTTAAATCAATGATTTTTTTAAAAAAAACATTTGATTTAAATCATGATTTAAATCGTGATTTAAATCAAGCTGATTTAAATCAACAAACCCTGCTAGTTAGTATTAATAATCACATTGATAAAGAATTCTTTTTAAATGCTGCAATCAAAACTATGAATGAGAATAACAGGGTTGCCACTCCACAGGGAAAATCACCTTCTTTCTTCACAAACTATAAATGATATTTATTCACTAAACTAGTATTTCATTTGCATCATTTGTTTTAGGTATGCTCCTTATATATTTTGAAGTAAGCGAAGATAGCTCCTTTTTAATACTAATATTTTATTGAACATATTTATAATATATACAAGTTGGGTTGAATTACAAGAAACATCACCACAGCAGGTGATGGGAGAGATAATGGGCAGGCTGCCATATGCGTGCTGGTATTTATACAATTCTAAGAATATGATGACGTCAGAACTCTTAATTCAGTTCACTTCCAAAATAAGTAAAAACACAATTGATTAAAGACAAACAGATAATAAAATGAAATACACTTGATTTTACGATGAGCGGCGAACCCATCACCACACAGTATCCCCCCAGTGACAAAGTCACGATACCAATAATGATTGTTTAAAAACAATCATAAAATACAAAGTAGTAAATTGAACTATATGTCTTAATTGGGAAAAAATTTCTAACTTAGAAATTGGAATACAATTAATAGATACAAAATATTTAGATGCTTTTATATTACATACTCTTTAACTAAATATTTTGGGAAATGCACACGGCGACCAGATTTTGTAACAATTGATTTTTCTTCCTTTGTTTGAGATAATTTCTTTTCGACCATTGGAATTGTATTTATTTTTAATTTCTCAGAAATTTGAAAAGCTGGTTTAATTCTATCTATTGAGACAGTTATTTTCTTACCATGAAAATCAATAACAAAGGTTTTATCAGAACGTTCAATTACCCGGTGTGGTCCGGTGTATGCAGGTAATAGTGGAGGACGAATTTTATCTACTCTTAAAAATATATGAGAACAAGATTTTAAATTAGGATTAATATAGAACTTATTTTTACTGTGTGCTGATGCTGCTACAGGACTTAATTTTCTCATTGAGGCCATTAAATTTGTGACATAATTTTCTGTTACTGGTGGAGATAAAGAATTAGCGTTTAAAAGATCCGAAGGTAGACGTAAGGAAGTACCATAAACAAGTTGTGCACAAGTTGCATTAATATCAGCTTTTAAAGCTGTGCGAATACCTAATAAAACAATTGGTAAAATTTCAGTCCATTTATTATTTTCTTGTGCTATTATAGAACTTTTAAGTTGTCTGTGAAAGCGTTCTATCATTCCATTACTTTGCGCGTGATATGAAGTAGAATGGATGTGGTTACTGCCCAAGATATTAGTGAGATTTCGAAAAAGAGTTGATTCAAAATTTCGGCCTTGATCGGTAGTTATAGTAACGGGAGTGCCAAATCTAGAGATCCAACCGTGAATAAGTGCTTTTGCGGTGGTTTCGGCAGTCATATCCGTAGTAGGGATAACTTCTGGCCATCTCGTGAATCTATCTATTATTGTAAGGCAGTATTGCTTCCCTTCAGAAATAGGAAGTGGGCCAATAAAATCCAGATGGATATGGGAAAATCTTGCGTCGGGTTGAGCAAATGTGCTGAAAGGAGCTTTAGTGTGTTGGAAAACTTTAGCTCGCTGACATTTCTCACAAGAACGAACTTTATTTTTGATATCCACTTTCATGTTGGGCCACACAAATCGTTTAGATATTAAATTTGTAGTTGAACATATTCCAGGATGAGAAAAATAATGTAAATTATCAAAAATAATTTGCCTATATGATTTTGGAATAAAAGGTCTAGGGTACTTAGTTGAAAAATCACATATTAAATTAACATCTTCCAAAGAAAAGTAATGTTTTTCTAATTTTAAAGATGAATTATTGGAATTTAATATTTCTTTCAATTCAGAATCTTCATTTTGTTCTTGTTCTAGTTTTTTAAAGTCTATTAATGGAGGTTTTGAAATTGCATTTATTTCTATTCGCGATAGAGTATCAGCAATTGAATTAGATTTTCCTTTTACGTGTTTAATATCAGTTGAAAATTGAGAAATATAATCAAGGTATCTGAATTGGCGCGGGGAACATTTCTCAGGTTTTTGTTTAAACGCATAAATTAGAGGTTTTTGGTCAGTAAAAATAGTAAAACTTCTACCTTCTAGCATGTGACGAAATTTTTTTATTGACGCGTATATTGCCAATAATTCGCGATCGTATGTTGACCAATTTTGCTGACTTTTATTTAATTTTGTTGAGAAAAATGCAATTGGTTCCCACCCATTATTATGATATTGCATTAAAGAACTGCCGATTGCAAAATCTGACGCGTCAGTCCACAGACTTAAATTAGCACCAGGTTTAGGATATTTTAAAAGAGTTGCATCGGCTATTGCTTGTTTTGCATCAGAAAAAGATTTGTTTGAAGTATCTGTCCAAATTAACAGTAAATCAGATTTTTTTGATGATTTGTTAGATTTCTTAATATTTCGTTGTCCTTCTAAAAACTTGGTTAAAGGTGATAAAATATGAGCTGCATTAGGAATAAAACGTCTATAAAAATTAAATAATCCTAGAAATCTACGTAATTGAGTAATCGTATTTGGTTTTGGAAAATTTAGAATTGCATTAACGCGATCAGTTAAAAGGTTCAATACCTTTTTCGGAAATTTTGAAACCTAAAAATTGTAAGCTATTCTGTCCAAATAAGCATTTAGAGGGATTTATTGTTAAACCATAATACTGCAGTCTATCAAAAAGTGATTTTAAATATGTCATATGCTCTTCGGGAGATTCGGAAGCTATTAAAATATCGTCTATAAAAGCGTAAACGCCTTCTAAGCCTCTAGTTACTTCGTCAATAAAGCGTTGGAAAGTACTGGCTGCATTGCAAAGACCGAATTGCATACGAGTACTTTCAAACAACCCGAAAGGAGTTATTATTGCAGTTTTATGTACATCTTCATTGGCTATAGGTATTTGATGAAAAGCTCGAATTAAATCAATGTGAGAAAATATTTTAGTTCCATGTAATTCACTAGTAAAATCCATAATATTAGGAATTGGATATTTATCTTTTACAGTTTGAGCGTTTAAAGCTCGATAATCACCTACTGGACGCCAGTCCAAACTATTTTTCTTGGGAACTAAATGGGGTGATGAAAAATTACTTTTGGAAGGGCGCATGTGGCCTAAATCTAACATATGTTGAAATTCCATTTTTGCTATTTTTAACCTATCGGGCGCTAGACGCCGAGGTTTAGCAAAAACTGGTGAACCAAAAGTTTCTATATGATGTACAACATTATGCTTAATAATTTGGTTTGAGAAAATAGGTTTCGTTATTTCAGGATATTCATTTAACAATTTTTCATAATCATTTTCACCAAGAACAGTTTTAATTGAAATAATGTCAGCAGTTTTAAAAATACAATGAGAATTTAAATTAGTATTAATATCATTTAGACAACGTTTTCTAATATTAGGTTTTAGATTAAAATAGTATAAGAAATCTGCACCTATAATATGATTAGTTATATCACAAATATAAAATGGAAAATTAAACTTTCGTCTAAGACCGAAGTCTAAAGTTAACAATTTCTTACCGTATACTTTTATAATGGTATTGTTCGCAGCTTTAAAGGTCTGTATCGGAGAAAGAGTTTTTTCTTCTTTATTTGCTGGAATGATTGAGCAGTCACTTCCGGTATCCACTAGAAATTGTTTGTTAGATTGTCTATCTCTAATAAAAAGGCGACAATTTGTTGGAGGCAAGATGTTAGTCGCACTCACTCTTGCCTTTCTTGGTTTTTCTGGTAGATGCAGGGTTTGACACACTTTCTAGCTTTCGATTTAAATTTTCGATGATAGAAACACATTTTGGAATTTCGATGTGGAGATGAGGATTGGCTTTGGTGATTATGAAATTGTGCATAGTTCCGGTTGCGAGACCTACTGTGTGTCCGCAATGCTGCTACTTCTTTTCGTAGTGCTTTAACTTCTTCTAAAAGCTCAAAGCTGCATTGTTGATTTGAAGAAACTTCGCTAACTTCACTTGAAGTTGACACTTCCATTACTTTATCTGCAATTTCAGAAGCTCTTGTTGCATTCAGTGAAGGGATTGCGGCCAATATTGACTGAACATGCTGCGGCAGCTGATTTAGAAATAATTCCAAAAGTAGGGAATCTGAGATTTCGTGAGATTCAGCTCGTCTTTGCATAGTGCGCAAGAGTTCGCTAGGCTTTCGATCTCCTAGTTGCTCTCCGGAGAGTAAACGTCAAATTTCCTGGGACTTTGTTTCTCCGCAGCGTGTAATAATTTCTTCTTTTAGCTTTTTGAAAGGATCGTCTACGTCAGGAGTTATAATGACGTCCCTTATAACTGCGGCTACTTCGGGAGGAAGATGGGCGAGGCAGTAGTTAAACTTTGTTTTGCTCTCTGTAATCGGCTTCGGTGTCGCAAGCTGGAAAGTTGCTTCGACCATATGGAACCACAGGTGTGGATCGGAGATATTGAAGATGGGAATTTTTACTGCAGACGATTCCGCCATAGTTGCAGTTTCCTATTAATCCATGACTAATACAAGAAGCAAAAACAGGAAAGATGAAAACTAAAAGTTGCTTGTATCGTCAGACGTCCGGGTCACCATTGAAGTAAGCGAAGATAGCTCCTTTTTAATACTAATATTTTATTGAACATATTTACAATATATACGAGTTGGGTTGAATTACAAGAAACATCACCACAGCAGGTGATGGGAGAGATAATGGGCAGGCTGCCATATGCGTGCTGGTATTTATACAATTCTAAGAATATGATGACGTCAGAACTCTTAATTCAGTTCACTTCCAAAATAAGTAAAAACACAATTGATTAAAGACAAACAGATAATAAAATGAAATACACTTGATTTTACGATGAGCGGCGAACCCATCACCACAATTTTATAACTTGTTGTGTTTCCTCTTAACATAGTGTGTATTATAGATTTGAGTTGATTTTGTTTAGAGAAAATATCAGTTGTGCATTAAACAGGGAGAACCTAGAAAATACAGGGAATTTAAAAATCAACAGGGGTTTCTTATTTTCGTTTTTTTTTAAATGGTGTTTACTCAAAGTGGGATATTTCAGCTATACTAAACTATTTCATTTACTATAGCAATATTAGTTCTAAGCTTATTAAACTGTTTTTAGCAATTATAACTAGAATGTAGCTCACACAAGAACACAGTGATTGTGTATAATGTGAGTGTCAACCCTGGAATAAGAGGAGATCAAACAGTGGTTTTAGCAGATAAGAATTACAACTACGTAGGGAAGATTGTTTATATCCTGATTTTTAAGGCATGGTGCATAGCGTTTTTAAAAAGTCCTTATTTCGTTTTTTAAAAGTCCTTGAAGGTGCTTTTTTCATTGCGTGTTTTTAAAAAGTAATTCATTTTCCATTTTCGAAAGTGAGATTTGTTTCTTTACCGCATTGATATTTGCTACGTATTATGCAAAAACATGCTTTTCACATTGTTCAATGTTTTCACAATTCATTCAACCACAATCTATTTTAGCGTAGCATCGGTCCATAGCACATGAAAGCGCCAAGAATTTTACAGGTTTGATGAAATACTTGCGAGTCCGCATGTGCGTTGAGTGAGCTGGGTTCGGTGAGATTCTTGTAGTCCCGTGTGCAACTCTGCTGCATTTTGCAAGATATTCTCAATTTCAGACTTCATTTTCCAACCTCTGATATCGTATACCGAAAAATCTCGCGATCTTTTTATAATGGCTAATATAATCCAGAAAAGAGTTCTTTGTCAGAAACTGGTTATTTTATCTTGATCGTGTGAATTTTTTTAAAATTATTATGCATTTCGTCAATGCTTAAAAATGTTTTTTGATTGCTATAAAAGGTGCTTGTAGAAAGATTTGGCTACTCACCCTGATGCATATCTTTTTTTTGCTTGATTTGTCTTTTTGACTTTTATAATTGTACATTGCCAGAGAGTAGACAATTAATCCTTTTACATTACTGTGCGCCACATGTTGTATTTTAAAAATTGAGAAATATTATTAACGCTCCCCCCTGATCAACTCTTAGTTCATTGCAAATTAAAATGTTTGAGCTGTGGTGGCTCATGGGATAAAGCCTTCCAATAAGGTGAACCGCGTTCGAATCCCGGTGATGTCTGGTCGATACGATTCGAACGGATCACAGTGCTGACCTAAAGTATTATCAGTGGTGGAATGATCACAGGTTAGAGTTCCCATGCCGTTAGGCCGTTGGAGGTTCTCGTGGTTTTCCTCCCTATGTAACGAAAAGCAGGTTAGTTCCATCAACAAGTCCTCCACTAAGGCAAAATTTCTCCCAATACTTGATCCAAGAATCTTCTGAATTGGGTTCAAAATAACTAGGCTACAAAGTTGAACATCGGTAGTTGTAAACTCGAAAAATCGGGTCGGCCGTTCGACGACAGTTATAAAATTAAACATTTCAAAATATGAATCAAAGTTATATTTCTAAAATGTGAGGTACCAATATTTTTTTTTTAAAAATAATATGTTTCACAAGCATTATTTCAAAATCTTAACAAATCACTTCATTATAAATGAAATTATTAAAATTTAAATTAATAAATATCAATTAAGGTAATTAAATTATCATACGGTGTAACGTCCCATATCCGGACGTCCTTTTTCCGGAAGAGTCAATTTCCCAGACACTTTTTAACTATCAAAATAAACAAACATTTCTTCACCTTCCCCTCTCTTAAAAGAAAAGAGAAAAAAAAAGAGATCTTTTGACAGGTTTTTTCCTTTCTTGTCTTCTAGTGATTTATGCATTGAACCCATAAATCAACAGAAAGGGGAACAGAAGATCTACCAAGACCATACCGTTAGTGACGCTCCTCCTTTGGAATGCAGGAAAGGGGGGGGGGATTTGTTTTCAAAGGAGCACAACTGAGTCCCCTCCACCTCTTCTTTCCTATGCAGCTGGCTAGTAAAAGAGGCATTTCCTGCAACCTTTTTATTAGAGTGTTAGGGAAAGAAAAAGCACTTTGAAAAAGTGTAAACATAACAAACGTTAAAGTGGAAGGGGAATCCCCTTTAGTCACACAAGAAAAAATAAAGAGAACCCAATCAGCATGCCACGCCTTTATGCTTGATTGATAGCCACTGATGGGAGAGAAAATAAGAATTTGTCACTGCCCCACCCTCAACTTGAATGAGAAATAAGGAGGAAATGAATTTTCTTCTCCACCTACCCACCTCAGTGAATGACGGGAATTTCCCCTTCTTGCTTAAATCGTTCTAGTTCAAAATGGCGGAGAGAGCAATTAATATTTTTCGTTTTCTATATTTATTTTTATAATAGTAATAATTATTTATTTTCTAATATTTTGTTTTTGATTGATTAGATATCATTCTAATAATAAAACATTATTGCCCGAAAAATAATGTTTAATTTTTTGCTTCTTAGATTCATATCATTTTAAGTTTTGTTTACCTTGGGAGTCTATTATACGGAAAACTCGAATATACGGACTTGGGGAAGTCCTGCCGATTCCGGATACGCGACTTTCCACTGTATCATGAATAATAAATAAAACAGTTTTCACGATACAAATTCTTTCTCCTGCAAAATGTTTCTATTTTAAACAAACGAGTATTTGAACTAGGATCTTTAAGATTAGTGAAATTAAATATGTTTACGGAAACAACTTCTAAATTTTAGAAATCTGTGCGTGGAGGTGAAAAATTAAAATTGATACTTTAGAGATTCTATAGAAGGAATCACAATAATATTTGAAGGCAGCTTTTATGGATGTGATTATTATGAGAACAGGGTTTCTAATGAAGAGTAATGAAATTGTGTAAACACTTTCAAACATGAGTTCAATACTAGACGCATCAGCAGGAATGGTGCTGTGCACAGAATGTCGAGGTCTTATGATGGACAGCACATATGTAAGAAAAAGGAACACAGCTGAAGTATTTTTTCTTTTCCAGTGATGAAATTTAACAGTTAACATACCATAACTGGTCAAATGACCATTTAAGAACTTTTGCATCGAAAATTTGCTTATCGTTTTTACACATTTGACTTCATGACTTTTTCTAACAATTATATGCATTTAATATTCTATTTTTGTAATTTGTCTCGAAAAATACTTGTCACATACCTATTTCTACCACAACCGGTCATTTGACGGGGAGAGCAATTCATTGCTTTATGAGGTTATCGGATCAGAAATTACGATGAAATGAGTTTTCAATGTATTGCAATCGATCAGTTGCGCATTTCTGCAAAGACTGTTGCGTTGTTAGTTCAATCAGAATAACTTAATTCAAATTTCAAGAAAGTACCTAAAATTTTAGATTGGCATTTTTGTGGAAAAAAAAGTTACAAAAAACTAAATGTTTTGTTAAGTATATTATATTTTATTTTGATAGCTTTACTTCATTTCTAACTATTAGTTTTTAGCAAGAAAAATGTCAAACAATCAAGGCAGCACACGTTCTTAGAAGAAATATTAATTATAAGAATTATATTTCTTATAATTATAAGAATAAGAATTATAAAATTAATTAGAAATATTTTCTTAATGTACAAGGAAACACCCTGTATATGTAAAAAATGCATTGAGCAATGAATTAAAAGTTCTTATTCTTTGCAATACATAAAGATTGGCAATATACAATTTTGTTTAATTATAATAAAGTTTTTTTTTTAAGTTTATTTTCTTCCTAACATCCATATTTCATGCATTCAATCAAGAAACATGATAGAAAGTGTTAAGGCTCTAAAGAGGATCAATGTCAATTTCAGGTTTTCCAACCTATGTTAATGAAGTATTTTGGTTATGAAGAACTGAAATGCCTGAAGGAACAAGTGATCAAGGAACACAGTAAATGGTACACATATGACATTCTAAATGAGAAATCAAGTAAGTTTAGACTCTTTTTTTTTTTTGATGCTCCATTATTATATGTTTATCCCAATGGCAGAATATTGCAGAGATCTTGCAGAAAATATTTTCCTGTTAGGAAGTAAAGAATTTGGTTTTTCAGAAGTAGTAAAGAATTTCAGTTTCTGCAGAATTATAATTAAAAGATGCCTTTTTCGCACATCGGAGAAGAAAGAAATGTTCGTGATTTTTCTATTCTTATTTTAGAAGAATGAAAAATATAGAAAAGTAAAAAATTTCTTTTCTGCAGAAATGTTGGAAAAAAAATTTTTTCTCCTTCCAAAAATCAGTCTTTGATGCGCTCATTTGCACCGATATTCTCGTTAATCTGTGAGGTATTTCAATCATTCTTCAAGACAGTCATTGCTACGAATTTTTGCTTCGTTTTTTCGAAATCCTGATGTCTTTATTATTTATATTCTCGTGAATTTTTGAAATATACGGATATTATTACGGTGCACAAATCGTGAATATAGACATCCGAGATTGTCGCAGAATATTATGTCTGTTTGTCAATAAAACAAATAAGAAAAACGAAGTTTTTAGAGAAATAAGATTTAAAAACATTGGTAAGCAAACTGTCACATACAGAGTGACTAACGAAAAGAAAGAATACAAAATAATCTGCTTCAACCGAAGCTTAAATACAGATAACGGATGACGTCACGATCCACGCAAGAACGACCAACAGCAAATGAAAATAAACTGGCCGATCCGCACAGACCGTGACGTCATCGACGCAAGTAGGATGCACAAGATCGACGACCTCATACCTTTTAGTCTTAATTTGTCTAACAGATATTCGAGAAATAATTATTCGACACGGTCCTTTTGCGCCGATATTCTCGTTAATCCACACGGTATATTTCATTCGCATGATTTCAGTAGTCACTACTTTTTTTCATTAGTCACTGGTAAGGATTGCACGATTTTTATTTATTTATTTTTTGATGTGACGATTTACGAAAAAGGAAATAATTAGTGTGTTTTCTTGTTTAGTAAAATATGAGAATGTCGCTCATGATATTATAATGAAAAAAAAATATTACATCTTCATTTAAAATGAGATACAATTTTATTTTATTCAAATAGGATATTTTTGTTTGGTAAACACAACGTAAATTAAGTTAGTAAAATGTATATTAAAAAGCAGAAGAGAGCCTGCCACAGGGATGAACAGTTTTATTATAAAAGTTGTCCTAATTATTAGAATTAAAATTAATTTTAACAAAAATTTAAGTTAAGTGCACTATCTAGACACCCAGTAGTGTGGACATATTGCATCGCGGTCATCTGCCCTCTACGGGCTTCTGAGAAGGCCTTTTTGAACCAAGTCTGTGCTACGACCGCTGACAGACCCTTCCACCCCTATAACAATACTATGTCATCTCCACACAAATTATGTGTATTTATAGAATCATCATTCATTTTATTTTAATCCTAAAAAATTTAAAACCTGAAAACTTAGAAGTTCAACTGTAGGGAGAAAAATACAGCTCTGGGTCCTGTTTCTGGCACTCTATTTAATTGGTTTAAAATGAAGCCTACAATACTTATTTCTATACAATTTTATGAATTTTTGTTTTGTCTATTTTATTCAATTCTTTTTTTCTTCCAATTTCTTTTAATGTCCTATTGTACTGTTCTGACTTCAATGTCCTGAGGCACTGGTTTAAAATCAATTGATATTTCTAAAAGTAAAAATGAATGTAATAAGCATAAAAGAAGTGAAATGTGAGAGCAAGAATTAAAAACTAGACAACTCATAATAGAAGCTAGCAATTAATTATTTCTAAAAATTTTTATGAATGATTTTTTTTTTGTTTTGTTTCGGCCATTTCATTCAGATTTTTCCAGATTTCAATTTTTCGAAATTTTTTTTCTTCAATTTTTTAGAAAAATTGCCTTTGGTCTTTTAATTAATAGTTAAATACATTTAATAACAACCTGACAAAAACAGTTAATACAAAGTAATCCCTGATTCAATTGATATTTCTAAAAAAAAGTAGTTAAAAAAGATAGATCAAAAACAGAAAAGGATGAAATTACTATTTGTTGAAAAGGTTGTTTGGTGTATTTTCCATATTTTATTCTAGTTTGATGTAGGCAAGCAATTATTTAACAAAAATCATAAAACCTGCGAGTGTGGGTATCTTGAGCCTGGTGGCTTCGTTTACGTTAACAACTGTTCTTCCCATTCTATTTCGAGTTAACTCTCCCATCGAGTGATCGTTTTTCACCCTATATTTCTTACTTGACACAAAGAGGAGCAGGCACGAAGCCACGTAGAACATAAATAAACTAATTATCCATCAAAATTGCCAGGTACACAATACAAAAACATATCACGTGTTACAATAAAATATATAAACAAATAATAAATCTAAGAAAGATTTATATTTCTATAAATTCAATGTGCGATATGTCGCTGTATTTAATTCACGTCACATTTTAACTTATGTGGAAAAACTTTGCTCAAATTTGACACGCCATTTTGTCGATAAACAATCAGCTGACGTCACTTGTGTGGGTCTTCTTCTTTAAGTACCCAATTGCTTAATAAAGAATCCAATTATAATAAATAAAAATGCTTAATTCTTGAAACTTATGTGGACCTCCTAAGTGAAGATTTATCTTATCCTGGAAACATGAACTCTGAGGCAGTGTGTCTCGACAATACTGCACCCCCAACTCTAAGGCCCATTTCTCTTCCAACAGGCTCCATTCAAACGTTCAAAAACTGGCCTTCTCAGGGTCTCATAGAGCACCTTTGGAAGGAATTACAGCCATTCTCACTGTAACCTGTGATGGAAGTCTTCCTTGTCATCGATGCAACATCATTATTAATGTGTGAGTGTCCGGATTGTATAAAAGATTTTGTCCTTGGAAATTTGATAGCACAGGGCTGCCACTCAAATCTGGAAGAAAGAAATTCCCTGTTTTTTTCCTCTACATATTATACACATGGTGTGTTTTTAAAAAGTGCTTCATTTTCCCTCTTCCAAAATGAGATTTTTTCTCTTTTGCATGTTGATTTTCGTCACGCATTATGTAAAATTACATTGTAATTATGCGAATTGCATTGTAAGAACAATTCGAAATGTTGCTCTTATTCATACAGAACTGAAAAATGAACTTGGAGTGTTCGATACCAATTGTTTTGATTTTTATGCTGGTTCGTTTCATAACAATGAATAAGAAATCATATGGACTGTAATTAAGATTTTTATTATCATTGGTGCTACGAGCACGCTAATGCTACATGATCAACAACCAATTTTTCAACTCATTAGGGTTACAAGAAACGGTGGCAAGGATGCTAAGACAAAGATGCCAAGTTGGCGCTATATTTCTGAGATTTTGAACATCCACCCGCCATTGAATTATATTCAATAAACATATAGATTAGCATAACAATGGTACATAAACATATTCCAATATAAAATCTACAAAGATTGAATAAATGCTGTAGGTACATATGAGTAAATTAACATAAATCTTTTTTAATTGTCTAATGGCAAAATACACAATTTACTAATGCTATGTTTTACAATCCCCTTGCTTGTTTTAATCTCCGCTACTCTGACCTTTCCATCCGTTCCTGGAAATAGCTTTAAAATTCATCCCAAGCTTCACTGATTTACAGGAAGATTGTCCTCCTTTATTAAAACCACTGCATTTAAATTTATGTTGGTTTTCTCTACTTTCCATTTTGTTCTTTGTTACAAATTTTTCAGATAATCGCGAGACCATTTAGTCCAAATGTATTGAAGAATTTTTGTCGACTTGTTTTGATTTCTATACTGGTTCGTTTCATAACAATGAATAAGAAATCATATGGACTGTAATTAAGATTTTTATTATCATTGGTGCTACGAGCACACTAATGCTACATGATCAGAAGAAAGTCGGGTTTCCGATTTATCCAACAAACTTGGTTCAGCTATGGCAGTTATAGACCTTCCAACCAAAAAATGCCCTGGTGTTAGAACATCCAGGTCATCAATATCATCTGACAAAGGGGTTAATGGCCGAGAATTTAGGATTCCTTCGACTTGTGTTGTTATTGTAAGGAATTCCTCAAATGTTAATTTTAGATTTCCTGTAGCTCGTTTTAAGTAAAACTTAAATGATTTGACCCCTGCCTCCCAGAGCCCCCCGAAATTTAGAGCTCTGGGATGAATACAATTCCAAACTATCCCTTCAGATGCCAAATAGGATGCTTTTCGTCAGGAAATCTAGTTAAATTCTGCAATCGCTGCAATTCCCTACTAGCCCCAATAAAGTTTTTTGCATTATCAAATGATATAGTAGCACATTTGCCACGCCTAGCCACAAAACGCTTTAAGGTAGCAAGAAAAGCATCAGTTGTTAAATCGGAAACCACTTCTAAGTAAATCGCTTTCAAGGCTAAACACACAAATATTGCTACATAAATCCGTTGGAAATTCCCTTTTCTCTGGTGTTTATATTTAATTTGAAAAGGGCAGCAATAATCAACACCAGAGTGCAAAAAAGGATAATTAGGATTTACTCTTTCTCGAGGCAAAGTACCCATAAGCTGATTTGAAACAAGGGGTTTATGTTTAAAACAAACTATGCATTTATGAACAATTTTCCTTGCTATCGATCGACCACGAAGTGGCCAAAACCTTTCTCTAGTGCAATTTAATAACGCTTGAGGTGCTAAATGGAGATTTTTGATATGCAAATGAGTCATTAACAATTTAGTGAAAGGATGGTCTGCAGGAAGTATAGCTGGATGCCTTTGAGAATAATTCAGAGCAGCATTATGCAAACGACCACCCACTCGAAGAATTTGATGACCATCAAGAAAAGGATTTAAAGAGTTAAGTTTACTCTTACCTGAAAAAGCCCTGCCCTTGGAAATTGCCTCTATTTCTTCCTTAAAAACGGATGCTTGTACATTTTTAACTAAAAAGGACTCTGTCGCATTTAGTTCATTAGAGGATAACTTACCCAATCTTTTGTTACCTGGATTTCTACAGTTGAATATGAACCTGAAAACATTCAAAATTTTAGTATAATATTGCTACGATTTAAAATATTGTCAATTAAGTCAAGTTTATAAGAAGTTAGAAGTATTTTGGCAGGGGGTTTGAGTTCCTGTAAAAATTCACTATCTGAGGAAATGTTTTCAAAATCTATTGGAACAATATTCAGTTCGTTTTTCAAAAAATTTGGTCCGAGCCACCACAGTTCACGAGAGACAATTTTCGAAGCATTCAGACCACGAGAGAGGACATCTGCAAGATTATTATCGCAACGTGATTCCAATGACAGTTCTTAGTTAGATCTTGCATTATTTTAACTTGATTGCTGATAAAGGTCTTGAGTTGATCAGGTGACCACTGAAGCCATGCTAACAAAATTGTAGAATCTGTCCACAACATTATTTGTTGAATGGGCAATGTTAGAGACTTAAGAACCTTGTTCAAAGGCTGTGCCAATAAAACACTGGCACACAATTCTAAGCGAGGGATCATGATAGGTTTTACTGGTGAAACACGGGACTTGCTGCACAAAAGTCTCGTATATGATGTTTCTCCTGAAATTGATTTCATGTACAGAACTGCTCCATACGCAACGGCTGATTCATCGGAGAAGCCGTGAATCACGATTCCACTCTTCTCCCCCACGTGAGGAGGAATTTGCATGTTTTCAATGGCAGGTAGGGTAGAAACAAAACACTGCCAGTCCTTAGCCATTGAATCTGGAAGCGTTTCATCCCATTCCAACCTGAGTATCCAGAGTTTTTGGAGAAACAATTTAGCCTTGGTTAGAATTGGACCAAGAAATCCAAGGGGGTCAAACAAGCGTGAGATGGTGGATAACACTTTTCATTTAGTGTATGAGTCATGTACATTTACATCAACCTTAAATGTAAAATAATCTAAATTTGGGTTCCAAATAAGCCCAAGGGATTTAATGGTATTTGGTGGTTCACAATAGAAATCATAGGCTTGGTTTTCTAATGGTATGGAATTAAGAAATTTTGGAGTATTAGTGCACCCCTTGTGTAAGCTCATACCCGCCTTTTTAAACAGGTCCACTAATTGTTCTTGTGCAATTCTTGTGTAAATTCTTGAAAATCTGAACTTCCTGACAAAATGTCATCCATATAAGTGTCTCTAATTATGACAGCAGCGGCTAAGGAAAAACTATCACCCTCATCAATGGCTAATTGTTTAATAGTTCGTGTAGCCAGGTAGGGTGCACAAGAAGTTCCGTATGTAACAGTGTTAAGTCTGAAAGTTTGCACTGGGTCATTAACGCTATTCTTCCATAATATCAACTGTAAATTCCGATGATCAGGGTGAATCAAAATTTGCGTAAACATTTTAGAAATGTCAGTAGTTAACACATATGCATGTTGCCTGAATCGCAAAAGTATAGAAAATAAATCTTGTTGTATAGTACCGCCCTTGTACAAAATATCATTTAAAGAAAGACCCGATGTCAGTTTTGAGGAAGCGTTAAATACCACCTTCAACTTAGTGGTTTTACTATCTGGGCGAAGTACACCATGATGAGGTAAAAAATACGAAGCGGTTTTATCAAGAGGTTCTGCAACTAATTGCATATGCTCCAACTCAGCATATTCCATCAAGAATGATTTATAAAGTGATTGCAACTCCTCATCTTTCGAGAGTTTTTTCCATAACTGGTTTAAACGCATTTCGGCAACGGCTTTAGAATCCCTGAGCGAAGCGGGATCCTCTTTCAAAGGCAACTGTACTATGTAACGCCCTTCGTGATTTCGATAATGAGTATTTTTATATTGAGTTTCGCAGAACTCAAATTCGACACTATGTTCAACAAAGGGCTCGTCAACTGTTTCTATATTCCAAAATGCTTGTAGCTGTTTATCAAGGCTTTCCGAATTTGTATCTGAACTAAGGGTTAATCCACAATACGCTCTATTTGTACTATTATCGGAGCTCCCCACAACAATGTAACCAAATACAGTTTCTTGAAACAACCAATTACTACATGCCGATCGAAACTGATTTGGCTTTAAAATTTAAAAAAAAAAGCTCGCAACCTATAATCAATTCTACTTCCTTTTGTGTGTTAAACTCTGGATCAGCCAAATTAATATCCGATGGGATCTTTATATTAGATACTTCAACTGTATTAATTATCGTCAAATTTGTAATCGAAGGAACAATTAAAAGTTCTAAAGATGTTGAAAAACTCCCACTGTTGTTTTACAGTGGTTACCTTTTCTTTGATATTTACCGTAATATCGCTCAATCCAGAAACAGAAGCATTTATTTTTTATTTTTTCAACATTAAGTTATTAGCTCATTTTTGTTTGCAGAAAGAAAGATGAAAAACGGAATCCAAAATCGCTCTGCATGGATAATAGTCTCCTAATTCATTTCTAATATAAACAACTGCAGTAGGCAAGAGAATATTTTGTTTCTTTTTTGATACTAAGCAATTCGAAAAAGTGTTTGAATGTTCTTGTGGGAATGAATCATGTACTTGAGAGACAGATGTGTGATCCGCGCCTGGCATCGTAGAAACTGAGGAGGTAGGAGGCGGGGAAGAAATCTCATAAATATGCAGTAAAGTGTTATGGCGTTTTTTGCAAACGAAGCAAGAATTTTTAGATTTGCAGTCTTTTACTTTGTGATTATTCTTTAGGCAATTAATACACAAATTTAAACATTTTATTTTATTAAATCTGTCCGAAACCTTCATATTTTGAAAAGTGTTGCACTTATAAATCATGTGTGGTAATTTACAGATTACACAAGAATTGGGATTATTATTATTCGAATTCAGGAAAGATTTACTCTTACTATCAGCTAGCTTATGTTTATAAATTGAAGAAGAAGCTGTTCGACTAATACTATCAAGAATTTGGCTTCTTTTTTCTAAAAATTCTAAAAACTTATCTAATTCTGGTATTTCATTTGAGGCGATCGTTTGTTCATATTGTTTTCTAGTTTCTCGTTCTACCTTTTTCAAAATGATGTTTAGCAAAAGTATGTCAGATAAATTATTACGATCAAAATTTAGAAGCTTCAAAGCTCTGATATTTTTCTTTAAAATATCTACCATGTTTCTAAAATCTCCAGCTGATTCATTTGCAAGTTTTTCAATTTCCAAAATTTGATTTATGTAAGTCTCAGTTAGGAGACGTTTATTCTCAAATCTATTTTCTAATGCCTTTAAAAGTGATGCAAAAGAATCGTCAACAGTTTCGAGACGTTTAGCGTCGCCCAGCAATGACGCTTTCAAATAGTGCAGTTTTTGGGAGTCGTTTAAATCATTGTTTTTAGTTATAATGTTATCAAATTGCGATTTAAAATTGGGCCATTCATCAAATTTACCGTGAAATACCGGTAATGGTATCTCAGGTAGTTTAATTTCCAGTTTTGTTTTCGAATCAGCCTGAGATATTTCATTTTCACAATTAATTATTGAAGGTTTAATTATCAAAGAGTTAAGAATATCTTTAATTCTTACCTCCAAAGCTTCGAGTCTGTCTATTGTTCCTTCTAAATCAGCTTCTATTTCAGTTATCTCAGATTCACTGATATCTTTTAGACCATAATATTGATCCTTCAATTCATAAACTTTTTGATATAATTGTGCAACACGTTTAAGCTTAACTTCCAATTCAGTTGGATTCTGCTCCTTCGTCTGATCAATGTAAGTTTCTAATTTCGTTATGGTACCTTTGACGGCACACTTCGATCTATTAAGTTTTTCTTTTTCCATCTCCGGTTACTAATGTTGGATACCAATTGTTTTGATTTCTATGACGGTTCGTTTGATAGCAATTGTTTGGTGTTGAATTGCCGCTTGGCGGGATTGTTTGGCGCCAGCCATCCTTCCTGTTGGTGTGGCCCTTAGAACTGCTCATTCGCATTCTTGTTCTTGTTTAGGCTAAGTAAGCCACAATGACTTCTTGTTTTTGTTAATTGAATTGTAGCGAGCGTATGGGCGCTCTCAAATTGAAATTCATGCATAACTAAATTTTTATTATTGCTTCAAAATAGTTGTTTCGGATATTTAATTTCAGGAAGCATTAGAATTTCCATTTGAGAGCGCCCATACGCTCGCTACAATTCAATTAAAAACAAGAAGTCATTGTGGCTTACTTAGCCTAAACAAGAACAAGAATGCGAATGAGCAGTTCAAAGGGCCACACCAACAGGAAATATGGCTGGCGCCAAACAATCCCGCCAAGCGGCAATTCAACACCAAACAACAATGAATAAGAAATCATATGGACTGTAATTGAGATTTTTATTATCATTGGTGCTACGAGCACGCTAATGCTGCATGATCAACAACCAATTTTTCAACTCATTAGGGTTACAAGAAACGGTGGCGAGGATGCTAAGACAAAGATGCCAAGTTGGCGCTATATTTCTGAGATATTGAACATGGAGCACAGAGGGATTTAAAACTTCTTTTTTTTTAAATCACTTGCTTTGTAGAAAAGAGTTAAAATTGAAATAAACTGATTTTACATATAAAGAATTAAATTTATTGTTAAGTGTTTTCTTATAAAATAATTGTTTTTGTATTTTTATCTCCAATAATTAAAAAATTAATGAATGGGATAAATTGTAATTCAACACATTTTTATTTATAATTATTTAATATTTTCTACACCAAAATTTGGGCTTTTAACAGTCATTTTCAGAACAAAAAGAGTTTTGTGTTAAAATAATTCAAGAACTAAATTGATGGAACGCTTGTCATTAAAATCGCTTCATATTTATAATAGCTAATATTAATCCTTAGGTGACAATTTTAAAAAACTGTGTCAAAAGGGGTTTTTTCACATGACGATTAAAATTTGCCAATCCTGCCTATTTATGATATTTTTTTATAAAGTGCTTAAAAAGTGCTTATTTTTTTTTACCCTGTTTAAGAAAATGTTTCTGTTTGTGTAGAGTGTTCTGTTGAGGGTCCTATAGTGAGACTTCCCCATGAAGTCATTCTACACATCATGTCCTATTTGAATCAAAAGGATGTCATCCGTTGTTCTCAAGTCTCTCGCTCTTGGAATGAGATAGCTTGGGACTCTTCATTGTGGAAAGACATCTATCCATGCTTCTGGGCTCACGGTAATCTCTTTTTAACAACTTTGGTTAAAATAACTTTTTTTATTTGAATATGTCATATTTTTGCCCATATTCTCTTGCATTTTGTAGGGGGGAAAGACACTCATTATCCTTTTTTCGCATTTTGTAAATCATCACATAAAAAAAAAAATTTGAAATCCGTAGCAGTAACTACCAAAAAAAAAAGATTGATGGCAAGATCACACGGACTCTTCGCAAAAGGGTCGTTTCGAAATTCAGTTGTTGTCATAAATAATATTGTATTAAAAATATAGGATTTTGAAAACTGTGGAAATCAATAATAATAATGACGTGGAACAAAATTTTTTGAAGGGAAGAAAAGCAAAATTTTTTAGTTCCCTAAGGAAAATTTTTTCTGCAAAAAATGTTTTGCGATTTTGCCGCTGGGTTTCTCGAAATTAAATTAAATGTTTGTCGTCGGGGAAGTGAACCGTGTTCGAATCCCGACCACAGTGCTGGCGTCCTTGGTAGATCGTAGTGTTATCGATCTAAACGCGGGAGGTTTTCCTCTCCGTGTAACATGGGTCATTGTCATCAAAAATTTCTCCCCATATTTAATCCAGGCTTCTGATTGAGTTCAAAATGACAAGGCTGCGGAGTTGAACAATCATGATACCTGTAAGAAAAAAGGTTTTCCTTAATTGAGTTACTACAGAGATTCATCATTTGAAGGCAATTTAATTATAAATCTTATTTTTTTAAAAAAACTATGAAACGTGTATTTTTTGCATATTAAACTATCAGAGTTTTTCACTTTGTCTCACAATAACTGCTGAAATTTTCTTTATTATGCTTAAAAAATCGTTTGTTTTTTTTAAAATTGTTACTTGTGAGGGAATATAATCAAGAGTGAATGTATTCCGGGTTTAGCCCGTAATTCCGTTTTTTCAGATCATAAAATTGATTTTTCCGCGAATATCTCAGAATTACGCATATGTCTAGATCATTCGCATGACGACGTCCGCGAATCAAAAAACTTATAATTCGAGGACATTTTCAAACTTATGCTAAATTCTGTTGAAGAGATGTTTACGTATACTCGATTCTTCCGTTCATCTGATTCTTTTAGCTTAGAGGATTATTCTTTGGAACTGCGCCTGCTAATATAGCGATTTTAATGTCAATCATCGATTTTTGTATTCATCTGATTTAAAAGTGGCGCACTGCAAATCCTATTCTCTGGTTTAAAAATATCACAATATTGGATTTCTATCTAATATTTATGGGTTTTTTTTTAAAAATTAAATGTTGCTATTCGTAATCACGCATGAATAGAGTTTTACCGCCTCGCCCGTCCGTCGGGCACTTGCCGCCTCGACAGCCGCCCCCAAAAGAGGACTCCTGCCCAAACACAGGGTACACATCATTTTGGTCCCTAGTATGTTCGGAATCGATGGAGCACTGCTTTATAGTGATTTGAATTTATCATTTCAACAGATAGCAATAAAAAGGTAACATCACAGAAGTATACAAAGGTGCTGTAAATGCAAAAGTGAAGCAAGTATAAGATATTAAAATTAAAAATGGTTTGTAAGAATTCTAAAAATAGTATGGTTAAAAATTTAGAGGGTGATGAAAATTATGATAAGAAGAGCGATAAGTAAAAGGCAATACAATAAAAAGCTGTCTAAAACTAAATTGTAAAGTTGGAACCATCATGGATTGTTGATCCATTCAAATCAAACTTCTCTTGATGGTTTACAATAAATAGTATTTGTCTCAAGCCCTCATGTCCTATCTCGAGATGGCGACTTCTGTTTTCTAAAGCTTTCAAGTAGATGTTGTTGTAATGGAACTCGAGACGCGGCGATTGACTTTCTTAATCCTTCATCACCTTTTTTATTATCTCATTTTATGTATATTCATCATCTATAATATTAAGTATTTTATCACCCTGTAGTTTTTAAAATCAATAAATGTTTATTCACATTTAAAAAAGGCGGTCCATAAACAGGAATTAATTTAGATTGAACAGTATTATAGTAGCATTTTCTATCATGCTATGATTGAAGTTTGTTGGCATATCGAAAACCACTAATACATAATTAAAGATGTTGGATGATGGTGACTATCAAATGATGTGGGATCATTGTGAATTGCACTGAAACTATCATAAACTATCACGGATTTTTGCTTGGCTGTGGAAAAAAAAGGTCGTTTTTGGATTTTGTGTTGTTTTGAAAAATGTCAGGGTTTATTTGGGGGGCTCACTGTGAAGCCTAATATGAATATTATCTTCAATAAGTTATGGATTACCCATTAATATTTTAATCAAGTATTTAAACTCATGTCGTGGTGACTCCGGGGATAGAGCATTCCCCTTCAAATGATGTGAACCTGGTTTGAAACACTGTGATGGCTGGTCGATACGGATTCCGACTTGCACCTACCGCGGGGCTGACGACAAATATCCTCAGTGGTAAAGGATCCTGAGTTGGTGTGCCATAATGCTGACCGTGGGAGGTTATCGTGGTTTTCCTCTCCATGTTACGCGGGTTAGTTTCGTAAAACTCCTCCAAATACTTGATCCAGGAATTCCCTTGTCTTCTGAATCAAGTTCAAAATGACAAGGCTGCAAAATCGTAGACTAGTAGTCGTCAACCCAAAAAATTGGGTCGGATGTTCGACAACAGTTGTCAAAAAATGTTTTAAATCCAAGCATTTTATTGGATATGATAACGTAACATTGATATTTTCCAATACATTGATGTATTGCCTGATATATGTGTATACCGATGCATATGCTCCAGAAAACCGTGTACTGCATTATGCTCCAGAAAAAGGTCTGATGAACCCACATAAAAACAAAGCACAATGTTGATTTCAAAAACGTGTAAATAAGAATTTCGATATTAGATTTTTAAATCACGTGAATATTATTTTGTTGCTAGGGTCATTGAAACAAAAACGAAATTTATAAGCCATTGTTGAAACGTCTGTTACAATTTTATATTTTATAACAGTCGTCGAACAGCGGACGCAATTTCGGGTTTATGACTGCTGGTGTTGGACTCCTTAGCCTTGTCATTTTTAACCCGATCCAGAAGATAATTCCTAGATCAAGTATTGGGAAAAATTTGCTTTTCTGGAGGACTAACCCGCATTTGCCTTTCATGGAGAGGATCCTCAGACTTTGTGGCAAGGGGAGTTCTTACCGTAGACAAATAATATGTTGTTTCCTCTTGTAGTTGTCTATTCCAGAGGAAACGCTTAGGGCACGGGAAAGATATCGGACTATGAATAAACTGTCAATTGTTCCAAATGTTGAAGCTAGCTGAACCAACTACCACGAAAATATCCCAAGGTGAGCCTGGCGGCAAGGGGACTCTAACCCTTGATCCTCCTACCACTGAGGATATTTTACGTCAGCCCAAGCCGGATGCGGAATTCGTATCGACCAGCGGTCGCTGGGATTCGAAACCAGTTCACCTCATGGGGAGGCGAACGCTGTATCCCCTGAGCGGCCCTTCCCTTCTATATAGAACCGATATTGATAATATCGGTGATGATAGATTGTAAAGTGGCTGTAAAACATGGGGTGAATTGGAAAACTCTCTCTCTTTCTCTCTATATATAGGGAAACCTTTGAACCCTTATTGATCCAAGATTCATGAATATTGGCCCTGAGAATGTTTAAACAAAAAATTTATTTATAATAAATCGTTCTAGGCATGTGGGAGAATTATGAGGAAGATCATGAAGATTGCACTGAAAAGTTTTATGCAGGTGAGGAGGAAGAGGATGAACATCACAGAAGAGAAGTGAGAGTTTTAGAAAAGATTCTGAACCATTTAGTACCCCAGATTGGTGCGGGTGTACAAAAAATAGTTTTATCCTCATCAAGGGGACTTACAAACAATCTTGTGAGTATCTTCAATGTATTCCTATTTCTTTCAAATAAAAGAAAGTTTGAGTTAGAAGATTATTTAAAAATCTTTCCTTCAAATTTATCTTGGAAAACATCCCCCCCCCCCCCACTCTTTCTTTCAGGATTGCCACTCCGCATGAAGATAGGGAAAACCTGGAAAATACTAGGAACTTAATCAACAGGGAATTTTTAGTTTTTCTTTATAAATTGAGAAAGTGCAGGGTATATATTTTCTTCTTTTAAAAGTGTTATTTACTAAAAGTTCTTCTTTTAAAAGTTCCACTCAAAACACAATCTATAGGAAATTTAAGGAAGATGTTATTTACTATTGCATTATTACAGCTGTACTTTTTTTCTCTTAAGTTTTTTCAGCAATTAAAAACTAGTTTAGTAAGCCCAATAAAGCTCACTACAAGAGGACAGTGATTGTGTGTTTCCTGTTAATATATTGTGCATTATATGGACAGGGAAAACAGAGAATTTTTTTTTTGCCAGATTAGAGTGGCAACCCTGTTTTTACAAATTTGTCAAAAAAACAAACATTTAATATAATTTTTAACTCATAAGTTTTTTTTTAAAAAAATAATCTGAACGATTATTGCCAGCATTCTAGTTTTTGTTTGGAATTACATAATTGTTTAGTTTTTCCACTGTTGCCACTCCCGGGAAACTCTAGAGAATACATGGAATTTCAAAATCACCTAAAATAACGGGGAAAGTGCAGGGAATTTGAGATTTTCCTTACTAACTGGAAAAATACAGGGAATTTTATTTCTTATTTTTGTCTTTTAAAAGTGGTGACCACTTCCAAGCGTAATCTATGGGATATTTAAGGATGATATTTGAACTATACTAAACTAGTTCATTTACTATACTATTATTTATTTTGTAAGTAAGTAAGTAGTGATATATTAAGTAACAGTTGGGCTGAAAAGTTCGTAGGCTAACATAGAAATTTTTTTTTTATAACATTTGATTTTATTATTTAATATAGTTGCTTTCAAGGGCGATACAACGATAATAGCAGACATATAATTTTTCGATACCTTTTTTATAGTAAGATTTGTCTTTAGCCTCAAAATAGGCCTTAGTTTCGGCGATTACTTCTTCATTGGCGCTAAATTTCTTTCCCGCGAGCATTCTCTTGAGGTCTGAGAACAGGAAAAAGTCGCTGGGAGCCAGATCTGGAAAATACGGTGGATACGAAAGCAATTTGAAGCCCAATTCATATAATTTTGCCATCGTTTTCATTGATTTTTGACATGGTGAATTGTCTTGATGAAACAGCACTCTTCTTCAAATGATGCCATTTTTCTGGGATTTCGTCCTTCAAACGCTCCAATAACGCCATGTAATAGTCGCTGTTGTCGGTTTTTTCCCTTTTCAAGATAGTCGATGAATATTATACCATGCACATCCCAAAATACTGATGCCATAACTTTGCCAGCTGAATGTTGCGTCTTTCCATGCTTTGGAGTTGGTTCATCTCGTGCAGTCCACTCTGCTGACTGTCGATTGGACTCTGTGAAATGATGGAGCCATGTTTCTTCCATTGTCACATATTGACGCATAAATTTGAGTTTTATTACGATTAAACAGCTTCAAACACAGCTCAGAATCATCAATTCGTTATTGTTTTTGGTTGATTGTGAGCTCGCACGGCACCCATAGAGCATAGAGCTTTCACATACCCAAATATTCATTAACGATTTCTCCAACACGTTCCTTTGATATCTTTAGAGTCTCAGATATCACGATCAACTTCACTTCCAACATTCAGTCTTAAAACCAGTCATAGTAATTCTGTGTGTGTTGGTCATTGTTTAGGAGCATTTTTCACTATTTATAAAATGTATGGGTGACTCGAACCATCAAGATTCGACAGTATTCATTTTTGTAAATAAATTCATTAAATTTATTCTACTTTCCAATTGTTGATTTTAACTTATTTAAAAGTTAAGTTACATATTATTTAAACTAAATGGCTAACTGCTTAAAATAAGAAACCTATTTCTTTACCACTTGCAAATATAATATGTGTAGCAATCCTTTAGGTTGGTCTTTTTTGCATAAACTCTAAGATTCTGTGTAAAATCTTAATTATCAGGTGATACTATACAGTTTGCACTCGTTTACGTTTGTGTATCAGTCGGTTGAATCAGATGATATATAATATAAATAAAGAATATTTATTATTATAGTAATTAGACGCACTATAAGATTCTATGTAAAAATCAGGTGACAGCCTTTCAGGCGACTGAAACCTTGTTTAAGTTCGTGTATCAAATGGTTAACATTGTAATGCAAATAGGAAGTATATAAAAAAACCTCCTGAATGAAAACCCAATGCATGCATCCCAGGTGTATTGAGTTTTCTAACAAATATAATACACTATCTGGACAATGGTATGGACCATCCTGAGGCACATATTAATAATGATCCCCCTTTTTGCATCGATGACAAGGAAGACTTTCCAACAGTTTTTGACTTCCATCACAGCATGCAGTATCTAATATACTGCTATATTCAGTGACATAGTTTTAATGCATGTTCGAGGGGGGTTATTGGTTATCTCCTTCTAAAATATATATATGAAATATAATATATATGTGCCTATAGATACATACGTATATATGTATGCATTGATATATATATATACGGGGTCTGTTTAGAAGAAATTTGACGGACCCTTCACAAAATATCTTTTCATAAAAATGGACCCTTCACAAACTATTTTAACTTAAAAACGGACCCTTCACAAAATAATTTTTCTTTTAATCGGACCCTTTACAAATTTGTTTGTCTTCATTATTGTCTTGTTAATTGAATAAACCCTTCTCACGACAGACAACAAGAAAGATGAATGTAAACGAATTAAGTTTTGTCTTCGGCAGACGTTTCTTCCGTTATTCGTCCGAAATGAATATTCTGCGTTCAGCAGTATAGGCTAAGTACCAAATATTTGTATGTTGCATCTCTAATTTAGAAGCAGCAATTGCTGTTTATTTTTGAAAATTTAATTTTTTTTATTATAATTTTACAGTGCTGAGCATAATCTTGTATCTATTTACAATTTAAAAACTCCTTGAAAAAGTTTTTTGCAATAACCGGACCCTATTTGCACAAATTCATAAAAGCGGAAAGAATGTGAGTAATTTTTTCACAATTTTATAAAAACCGGACCTTTCACAAAATGTCTGGACAGACCACTGATATAGTATAAATGCATATGTATATATGTTTTGATACATATATATGTATGTATGCATATATATGTTTTGATACATATATATGTATGTATGTATATATATTCTAAAGGTTTAAATTACAAAAAAAAGAAAGAATTAATGAAAAACTTTTTTCTATCGGAGCCCAACTTTTGGCCAGATAGTTTTGCATACTACTGAATTGGACTCATTTAATTTGTGTGTTTTTGCAGTTACAGTCGTTTCTTATATTGTGTCCTAACATCTCCCACCTGGATATATCTTACACAGATGTCTCTGATTCTGTCTTTAAAGGGTGAGTCTCTTCACTTCTACTGTTTTATTTTACTTTATTATCAAAATACTGGGAATCACCTAAATAACAGGAATTCTTTCAGGGTGGCCTGGAAAACCTGCAATTATCAGGGAATTTTTTTTATACTAGTAAAAACCTGGAAAAATCAGGGAATTTTAAAGAAAAGCTGGAATTTTTTTTAGATATTTTTTTAAATTTAATTTTTAATTATTTACTAAATTTCTTTATTTAAATTATTTCATCCATTATACCCACATTTTTTAGACAGAAATGTATCTCCAAACAGTTAAAATGTCATCAACTTAGCTATACTTTGCGTGAATCAAAATTTGCTCCATTATAACCCTTTTAAACTAGAATGCCACATAAAATTCTCCCATGGTTGCTAAACAAATGTAGAAACCTTTGATCTCTATGGAGACTATGGGAATGTGCAATTTAGGAAAGTCAAAGATTGTGCTAGACGTGGAAGAAGGGGTTAGGATATTTGCTTCGGTTTTAAAATTCTGTCCGTGGGCTGAATCCATTTATGGCTCAGTTTGTTCAGATGCTTTGGTGGTAATTTTTTTCTATTTTGACAAAATGAGTAAAAATGTTTTTGTATTTTTAACTTAATAAAATTCTCCAAAAATTAGTGGGTCATAATTTAATAATAATAGATTTTATATTGCACTCTTTTTCTGAAAGCTTTTGTTCTCCCATTCAAAGAAATCTGTAAATTATTTTTTCTCAGCAAACTAACCAATCGCACTTTTCTTTACAATCGCTGAACAGCAATGTTTGTCGACAAATTGTTAAAATTGTTGCATTAATGCTAATTTTTTCTATTTCATTTTTACCTTTTAGAGTATATTTTAATTTTAAAATAAGGTTGTTGTTTTTTTTTTGGAACTAACTATATATTAATATTTAATTTTACTGTTTTGTTGGTAATTATTTGGTTTTTAATTCAAAATTCGAATTGTATAATTATCACTATATTGAAAGTTCGTAAATGTTGCTTTTATTCTAGATATGATATTTCCAAAACTATCCCTCCTTTTACCCTAAAAAGCTCACAAAGACTAAGGAATATATAGGAAACATATTAAATTATGTATAAACATAAAATATAAATTTTTTTAATTCATATGTGTTTAGTTGGAAGAAGGAAAATGAAACTTAGTGTTTTAGTTGTGCGCTGTACAAGATTCTAGTTGTTGAAACAAAAACAATTAACTATGCTAAACTAAGAAACTGTGAGTTTAGACTGGAATTCTTTAAATGTTTTAATTTCAAATAAGAAAAAAAAAGTTCAAAAAAGGATAAAATTTAAGGAATTTTATCTATATATTTTTTTTTCTATAGAGTATAGAACAAAAAATTTGACAATTTTACATTTGTGACATTTATTTTTGTATACTGAATCTCTTCAAATAATAATGCTAATTCAAAACAACATTATTTAAAAATTTGACTTGAGATATTGGTTTAAAGAAAATATGATAAATGAATTTTTTAAATGCATTGGTAAGATAAAATACAGTATAATACAGTACAGCTTTATATTGAAATATAATTACAGTGACTCACAAAAGTGTTGGTACACTTATGACTTTCAATGAAATAAGACTCTCCATTAATTAAAATGAATATTTCATGATGGATATTTAATTATAAAAAATTTATTCTTATCTTAACAAAACTGTATGAAATATTTTGGAAACAAAGGAAAAGTTTATTTTTAAGAAATCAATCATCAAAAAGTGACAAATTTTATCCCACAAAAGTCATCGTACACTTTCAAAAAAAAAAAAAAAACTCTCTCTATTAGTAAATAATCTAATTTTTCATTAAATTAACATTTAGTAAAGTTTCCTTTCGCATCTACAATAGCTTTTATAAGTTTTTAAATGCATGCAACTAGTTTTTTTTTTTTTTTTTTGTCAGGTGAAATTTGTGCAGAATATTTGTTTAAAAATTTTACAGTAACTTTTACAACACTCAATTGCAAATTTATGAATTTTTTCACAAATTTTATAATTTTAATCTCTGATATGAAGTCCTTCTTAAGCATTTTATCACATATTGCACAGTGCAATAGGACACAATAAACTAATTTAACATATTTATTACTGATTTACCTCTTATGATGACAAATAAACAAATTTGGTCTATTGTTTTATTACGACCACGAGCTGTTTTTAAATGCCAAAATAAAATATTAAGAAATTTACTAGCTAAAATTAAAATATAATTTTGCTATCATAAGTTTGATACTAAATTGCAAATAAATAAATAAAAAATGAAATGAAAAATAATTAAATAAAAAAATTAAACCAATTGACGCTAATTTTTATTCTGAAATCCGAAAAGATTTAACTGTACAATGACTTTCGTTGTGTAAAATTTTTGTTACTATTTGATTATTGATATCTAAAGAATTAACTTTTGCTTTGTTTTTAAAATATTTCACACAGTTTTACTAAGAATCGATTATACATCTTATCAAATACCCATTGTGAAATATTCCTTTTAATTAATGAATTTTTACTTCCTATTTCAATAAAATTTATAAGTGAGCAAACACTTTAGGGAGCCACGGTAATTATAAAAATTTATTGATATATAATTACCTGAAAAGGTTTTCCTTTGCTTAATGAAAATATATTAAACAATATTTATTCGAGGTTTTATTGGTCATTCTGTTTTTGCGCCATTTTATAGGTACACTTTGAGCAAATACAAAAGTAACAACTACAAGCTAAACATATTATTTTCTCCACGTGTCTTAAATTTTTAAAAATTAATGTTGTACCAAAACATTAAAAAATAAAAAAAATTTCAAGATGATATGTTTAAAAAAAATGAGATTTTGAATGAAATATTTTATAATATAGACACTTTTTTTGTACACATCTTACACTTTATAAGAAAAAAACAAAACATGGACCTGGAAATTTTAAGATTTTTATCTGGAAAAATCAGGGAAATTTTAAATCTGATTTAGTGGCCACCCTGTTCTTTACAAACTGAGCATTTTGGCTCTTATTTTCGTCTTTTAAAAAATGTTGACCACTCAAAGTGTTATCTATGGGATATTTAAGGATTATATTTTCCATTTAATGATATTCATGAAATACTTGCTGGTCCGCATGTGCCTATATTGAGCTGGATTCGGTGAGATTCTTGCTGCTCACATGTGCAGTTCTGCTGCATTTTGCATGATATTCTCAATTTCAGGTTTCATTTTTCACCCTCTGAAATCGAACCAAAATATCTCACGATCTTTCTATGGATGCTAATATGATTAAGAAAATAGTGTTTTGTCAGAAACTAGTTATTGGATCATGATCACATAAAGTCTTTGAAAATTGTTTTGCATTTTGCTAAAGTATATACAGTGTAACGTCCCATATCCGGACGTCCCTTTTCCGGAAGAGTCAATTTCCCGGACACTTTTTAACAATCAAAATAAACAAACATTTCTTCACCTTCCCCTCTCTTAAAAGGGAGGGGGGAAGAGAAAAAAAAGAGGTCTTTTGACAGGTTTTTTCCTTTCTTGTCTTCTAGTGATTTATGCATTGAACCCATAAATCAACAGAAAGGGGAACAGAAGATCTACCAAGACCATACCATTAGTGACTTTCCTGCATACCTTTGCATTACTGCATTACTTTCCTGCATACCTTTGGAATGCAGGAAAGGGGGGGGGGTTGTTTTCAAAGGAGCACAACTGAGTCCCCTCCACCTCTTCTTTTCTATGCAGCTAGCTAGTAAAAGAGGCATTTCCTGGAACCTTTTTATTAGAGAGTTAGGGAAAGAAAAAGTACTGTGAAAAAGTGTAAACACAACAAACATTAAAGTGGAAGGGGAATCCCCTTTAGTAACACAAGAAAAAATAAAGAGAACCCAATCAGCATGCCACACCTTTATGCTTGATTGATAGCCACTGATGGGAGAGAAAATAAGAATTTGTCACTGCCCCGCCCTCAACTTGAATGAGAAATAAGGAGGAAATGAATTTTCTTCTCCACCTACCCACCTTAGTGAATGACAGGAATTTCCCCTTCTTGCTTGAATCATTCTAGTTCAAAATGGCGGAGAGAGCAATTAATATTTTTCGTTTTCTATATTTATTTTTATAATAGCAATAATTATTTATTTTCTAATATTTTGTTTTTGATTGATTAGATATCATTCTAATACTAAAACATTATTGCCCGAAAAATAATGTTTAATTTTTTGCTTCTTAGATTCAGATCATTTTAAGTTTTGTTTTTCTTGGGGGTCTATTATACGGAAAAATCGAATATACGGACTTGGGGAAGTCCCGCGGATTCTGGATACTCAACTTTCCACTGTAGTGCTTAAAAATATTTTTAGTGCTTCAAAAGTACTTAAAAGGTGCTTATTTTTTGTTGAAAGATTTGGCTACGCATTCTGCACAATGATTGTGTATTTCCTCTTAATATATATATTGTATATAATATGTACGGGGAATTATAGATTTGAGTGGCAACCGTGTACATATATTAAGTACCAAAATTAGTATATTAGGATCTTACAAGTCAGGGTGCGTAGCCTTTTTAAAAAGTGCTTATTTTTTATTTACCTTTTTTAAAAGCCTTTAAAAGTGCTTTTTTTATTCAGGGTTTGTAAAAAGTGCTTAATTTTCTATCTTTTCTAAAGGTTTTTTTTTTTTTGCCATGTCGATTGTCGTTCTAGATTACAAAAAATGCATGATTTTCACAATTTTCTTTGCAATATTTATCAGAAACTAGTTATTTTATCATGATTCTGTGAAGTTTTTGAATTTCATTGATTTTATGTTTGTCAATTAAGAACTTTTAACGATAGGAAAAAATTATTTTTATTACTGCACAGATTGTAATTATTGTGCTTATTTTTTGTTGAAAACACTGGCTGCGCACCCTGCAAGTCCACCCTATGTAACTAATTAAACATTAATAATAGTCTAACAGTCAATACATACTGTTTTTCAGGTTGAAAGAATATTCGAGTTGCCTAAACTTACAGCACCTCAACATGTCAGGATGTAAAAACGTAACAGACCTGGGTCTTTTCTGGCTGGCCGACTGCATGGCCGTCTTACCACCCGACCTCCCGGACGGCTCCCATCACCTTAGGGAGATCTACCTGAGGGACTGTCTACAGGCAAACAACTGCTGTTGCGAGATTGAAGAGACAGCAAGTTGCCTCAAAATTGACTTTTGCAGCAGCTCTTGTTGCTGGCAGAGAGACGGCTTTATGTGTCATCTGGCAAAGCTGTCTCTGAACTGTCCCTACTACATGCAGCAGCCGGGCGCGAGCAGCGTTCGTAAGACGACGGCCACTCTCTTGACTTCTTCCTCCCAGAAGAGAAGAAGAGAAACTAAGTCTCTCAAGTTTTTGAGTATTTCAGGTTGCTGTGAAATTACGGATGAAGGATTGAGGTAATTCCACTTATTTTTCTGCTTTGTAATGTTAATTTTTCATTTTGTTCTGTATAAGACTATGCATAATACAGTCAGACTTCTATTTAACGCACTTTCATTTTGCGAATTTCTCTATTTTGCAAATTTCTTCGAGGAACAGAGAACATTTTGAAAATTTCTTCCTAAAATTAGTGAAGTGAATTTTTCATTGAAGGAACTTCTCATTGAGATCCACTTTCCCCATTTTCCAAAATAATTCAGAACATTTCAAACTTGTTAACGCATTTTATGGGAGAAATGACCTTAAATGAATTTTTGAAGCCACTGTAATTTTTTACTGCTTTCTCTAAAAGTTATTTTATAGAAAGGGGTTAAATCCTTTCCCTTTTTGTTTGCATTTCAAACGAAAAACTTTGTCCAAAGTAACGGATTTTATCAGTTGCAGTTAAACTTAAGAATGCATGTGGTAATGTATGTTTAAAATTACTTTTGTAATAAACGCTGCTACAATTTTATGCATAAATGTAGCTTTTTTGTGGTTGAAAGTGTATGTAGCATAATAGTGTAACAATGGATAATGTTTTGCTCTATTCTCACTTTTCATGCAGATTTCTTTTATGGTTAAGATTTATAAAATAAATAGTAGATACTAGTTTACAAGATAAAGGTATATCAATTGCTATTTTAATTATGCCTATTGTTTATTAATTTAAAACCTGTTTTGTGTTTAAGTATTTTAAAAGGTGATTTTCAATTTAAAGAATTTTCCATATAACGAACTTATTATTGGGATTTAGCGACTTCGTTAAATAGAGGTCCGACTGTATGTACAAGAATATATATATCATGTACAAAAATATATATCTTATACAAGACTATATATCTCGTATACAAGTATATATATATACAAAAACATATATCTTATTTAAGAATATATATATCGAATACAAAGAATATATATCTTATACAAAATACATATAATATACAAGAATATATATCTTCCCTTTTTCTATACTCAGCTTTCAATTTATTTTTTTTTTTCCTTTTATTTATTTTATTTGGTGTGTAAGTTACTTCTGTAATATATTATTTTTATTTGTTAATATTATTTCATTTATACTTGTAGTTGAATTATTTAATTATTATAACAATTTTAAGTATCTATAAACATTATATTTTTTGTTATATGCAAGAATATGCAGCTTTCAATTTCTTTTTTTGCAATTATTATTTTGCAATTATTTTATACAGTTCAGCAAGTTTTTTCTGAAATATATTATTTGTTAACTGTAAATATTATTTAATTTATGCGAGTAGTTGAATTATTTGATTGTTATAACAATTTTATAATCAACATTAATATCTCTTAATTATCCTAAGTCATTAAAACTTCATCAGATAATGCATAGCTCTGGCTTTTAGAGCTTTATTATCATTTTAATTTTATAAAGATAAATATGTTTACTTAAGAAGTGGGTGTAATAAATAAACTGTATTTATTAATCAAGCAGATGATCAGAACAACAGATTGTTACTAATAGAAAATTGGCAATTATTTCTTAATTAAGCTGTTTAAAGAGTATTTCAAACCAGTGCAAAGTTTATTATCATACGTAGATAGAAATTTAGAGAATTTAATGAATGGTCAGTTACAGAAAGATTTTATTTTAATTTATAACCGTCGTTGGACAGCCGACCCAACTTTTTGGTTTAGGACTACTACTGTTCAACTAGATAGCTCATTAATTTTGAACCCAATTCAGAAGGCAAGGGAACTCCTGCAGCAAATACTGAGTAATTTTGCCTTTGTGGAGGACTTTTTTGTTGGTACTAATTCGCATTTGGGTTACATGGAGAGGGAAACCACGAGAACCTCCCACGGTTAGCCAGGAGATAAGGGAACTTTGTCCCATGATTCGTCTACCACTGAGGGCATTTTACATCAGGCAAGGCAAATGCGTAATTCATATCAACCAGTCTTAGCTGGAATTCGAACCCCGCTCACTTCATTGAAAGGCAAAACTCTCTATCCCCTGAGCCATTACGGATAGATAAACCTTACGTAAAGAAATGTTGATGATCCAGCTACATTCTTAGTATGAGAGAAAAATTGTTTTAAAATTAATGCATTAGAACTTGTAAAACTGTCAATGACTTAAAAAAGCTTGACATAAAAAAATTTGTAGTTTTTATATTAAAATTTGTTTTTAAAAAAGGGTATTTATTTGTTTTTAAAAAAGGGTATTTTTTATATTAAATTTGTTTAAAAAAAAGGGTATTTTATAAATTTTTAATGTTTTCTTTTTAGGACCCTTGCTTACCAAAATTAAAACTTTTATTAAGGCTGTTTTTGAAAAATATATTTTTATTAATACTATTTTAAAAAACATATTTTTATTAAGGCTGATTTTTGAAAAATATGTTTTTATTAAGGCTCTTTTTGAAAAAAATATGGGTGGTGTTTTCTAAACTATGGAGCGCTGCAATCTCTAGACTGCCTGTACTTCTGGGTTACTGTTTTTAGTGTGTGTTTGAAGCCATTTGGCTCACAAAAGTGATCATTGTGTTTTGAGTATTTCTACTATATGTTTTTTTATTTCCTGATTTATTATTTGTGTTTAAAAGAGGAATCGTTATAAAACACCTTTTTAATTTGTCAACAATATACCTACTTTGAAATTTAAACCTCAATAATAATTTGTAAAATGGAACTTAATCTAGCTGCTCCAAAAATAAGCTAGCATCAGCGTATAATGTTGCAACAAGAACAAACAAGTAAAAAGCAGCCAAAAAAGTGAGTTCTTTCTAAATCTAGCAACCCTGTGTCATATTTTTTGACAATGTATCTATCAATAACAAATTTTCACTTCACCAGTATTACGTAATATCTTATGAAAAACTCGGAAATTACATAATTTTTTTTCTTTTATTAAAAATTAAATTATATGTTTCAAAATATATCCTCATGGAATAAGCTGTAGTAAGCAGCTGTATACTTTCTAACTGGAAGTAGAGCAGCCGGAGTCAAAATTCTTGATGGTCCTGTCAAAGCATTTCGACGGTTTGTGTTTGTTTCAGTACGATTCACGATGATCCAACATCGTTTTAGGGTCACCTTCATCCAACTTTTTCCATAATGCATTCGTAGTTTTTGATATGCCAACAAACTTCCATCATTCCATGATGGATAATGATGGTTAACCATCAAGAGAAGTTTGATTCTCCTGGGCGAACAATCCGTGATGGTCCACGATGTTTAATGACAATTCTTGTTGATTCTCAGAAATATATCATCAAAACAAGTTGCTGGACCATCGTCATTCAGTTCCTACATTGGGATGATGGTTGGTTAAAATCAAAAAAATATAATGGATGGAATACTGTCAGAAATGTTGACTCGGGAGAGATAATCCATTGTGTTACTCTTTCCAATTTCAGATGCCTTTTCGAAGCTGGTGTTTTGAAGAAGTTGGAATTCTTAGATGTGTCCGGTTGCTGGCTGTTGACAGGTCCCGGTCTTTGTTCTCTGACCAGCGCCATTACCTTTCTCAAACCTGAGAATCTATTTTATTGTGACCAAATAGTGGACGGACCACACCCGGACACTTCGAACGGCTGCCAGAACTTAGAGACGGGAGTGAGAGCCTGTTGTCGTCAACTGCTGTGAAACTTCTTCGAGGCCCCAAGTTATGCTTTCGTATTTCAGGGTTGCCACTTCTGCAGGGAATTTTGTTTCTTATTTTCGTGTTGATATTTCAGCTCTAGTTCATTTTAATGTTTTAAGTATATGTTTCCAGAAGTTGAAGCTAAAATAGTTGGTCCTTGACATAAAAGAAATTCATCTTGTGTTTGATATGTACAGGAATTCCAGATTAGAGTGGGCAACCCAGATAGTTTTATGCTTTCATATTTTCTATCTTTACACATGTTATAAAACTGTTGTCACAGAATGTTTTATTTTAATGATAAGAACAATACTCTAGAATAGGGGTGCACAGTCTTTTTGGGTGAAGGGTCGCACTTATATTTAGTCATGTTAGCGGCAAATATGGTAATTTTTATATAAACATTAATGTTCTAGGCACTAAGTATATTTTATCAGTAAACTTAGTACAATATATTTGCAGAAAATTAAATACTTTTAATTCATTAAATTTATTTAAACCTAAAAAAAATTGATCCTTTTTTTAAAAATTTTTTCTCCATTTTTCACAATAATTAATTTATTATATATATATATAAAGTCTATGTGTATATGTATATGATGTGTATATATATATGTATGTATGTGTATATATATATATATGTCTGTGTATATATATATATATATATATATATATATATATATATATATATATATATATATATATATATATACATATATACATGAATATTGGTGAGGGATATAAATTTTAATTATAGAAAATTTACAATGTTTAAAATGAAACCACGTTTTAAAAAAAATCCCGAGGGCATACATCAGTAGCTGCAAGCCGCATGTGGCCCGCGGGCCATTGGTTGTACATCCCTACTCTAGAGGACCCTGTACAAAGTTGCCAGTCTACAGGGAAAACATGGAAAAGAATTTAAAAATGACCTTAAATAACACAGAACTTTGTTTTATTTTCTTTACAATGTGGGAAATTTTGTTTCTTAATTTCATCTTTTATAAAATGGTGGCCACTCAAAGCTATGGTATATTGAAGGATGATATTTCAGCTATACTAAACTATTTCATTTACTTGTAGCATTATTTAAGTACGTTCAGCTGTTCCTTTTTTTTCCTCTCACGTTTCCAGCAATTAAAACTAGTATAATAATATATATATATGAGACCACTATAGCTCACAGAAGAGCACAGTAATTCCATTTTTCCTCTTAATGTGGTGTGTATAATATGTACAGAAAATTTTTTTTCCTCCAGATTTGAGTGGCAACCCTGTATTTGTAGATATCTTTACACAAATTATAAAACTGTTGTCACAGAAAAATTAATTTGAAATTTTGTAATGTTTTACTTTATTAATAAAAACAATACTTTAGATGACAAATTTCCTGGCTAAATTATTAGACTCGCATTTCGGGCTCAATGCGTACTCTTCTTTATGCTTCAGACACATTTGTGATATTTTGCTGTGTGAAAATGTTACTTCTCCTTTTTTTCATGGTGAAAGATAGCCAGGATGTTCTAATTGATTATTATGTATACACAAGTATATCTTGGCCTCACTGTGGGTCCTATATTGGCCGATTAATGATTCTGTATAAGGCTAATATGGGTTGTAAGGTTCAGACAACTCTGTATGGAACCCTCGTGAAGCAGAGATGCTAGGGTGTGTAGGAAACACATAAGCACGCGTTTGTGTATCAATTGGTTGAAAATTAATACAAGTAGGAAGTATATAAAAAATCTCCCGAATATGTATATTTAAACATAGCACGTCATTATTAAAAAACTTCAGTGCGTCTAATAATTTTACCAGGGACTGTATATGCACATGTAATTGCAGGGTTCTCTGACATCCAAAAGGTGAGTCCAAGTAAACCATAACGCAAACAAATATTAATTTGTAAAATACTTTTTCAGCATTTGAAACTCACCTTTTCTCTAAACTGCCAACAGTGGAAACTATGCGTGTTCTATTGTTTTCATTTTTTAAGCTCATTCAGGGTTTGCCACTCCACAGGGAATTTAAAAATCGCCTAAAATAACAGGGATTCTTTCTTTAGAAACTGGGAAATTTTAAAAAATGGTGCTGACTCAAAGCGCAATCTATGGGATATTTAAGGACAATATTCCAACTGTATTTCATTTACTTGTTCCTTCTTCTTCTTCTCTAAGTTAAAACTAGTATAGCTCCATAGATTGAAGGGGAGGGGGAAACACTGATTTAAGTGGCAATCCTGTAATTTAAGATCCTATTTCTAGTCACTTCTTTTCTGAATACACAGTTGGTACTCTCATCAAATAATTTAATTATAACAAGAAACATTTTCAATTCGATGGGTAATAGAATACAGTCAAATCCCGTTTTATACGAAATCCGAAAATTTCAATGTAACGACTATTTTCCGAATCCCCAAGAATGTTACGTGTAAATGTTTTCAAATGATGAATAAATTAATTTATTTCTTAATTAAAAAACCCATTTTCTGTCCGTATAAAATGTGCTGACAAATCGTTATGGATCATTTTAATTATATGTTATGCTGAGATCTAATACAGTCCGTTTTATACGAAATCCGAAATAGCGAAAATTTCAATGTTACGAAATGAATCTTCATAGAAACAAAATGAATTAAAAATACTGATATTGCGAATTATAAAGCTAATTATAGAAGTAAATATAAAACTCCTGCTGTTTAGTAATAATTTGAAATGGTTAAGTATCGTACCGTTTTTAATGTGTTTCTATTTATAAAACGTTACGTAATAAGGTGATATTGCAGGATTACTAAAAGAATACCAATTTTATTTTTTTCCTACATCTTAATCTGCGATAAACACAAAATACCAAATCATAACACTAGAAAATAATATTAAGAAAGAATGGCATATAAATATTGTGCTGAGAACTAATACCGAATTCCCGAATGAATTAAAAAAATACCTATATATCGTAATCCGATTTAACGAAGATAAGCAACCATTTTCTCTCAAATCACTTTCCCATTTTTCATAAAAATATTAAATAACCTATGGATTATTAATTGATATAAACATTGAACATTATATAACAGTTTCAATATGCGAACATTTTTCCAAGTGGTTTCCTTAAATAAGTGTTTTAAAGGAGTAAAATTGCTTTGAGTCCTTACATTACTTCTGCAGCAATGTTTCTCCAATTTTTTTTTCCAGCGGGTTGTTTTAAACACAAACAAAAAATATCCTTGAAATATTTGATATCCCTGCATCTGGGAGGGGCTCCAGAGAGAATGTGTTGGTTAACTGGTTGTAGACCTAGAAAAGCCAATTGAATTTAAAGAGAGATTGGTTAAGTAAAAAATAAATGAAGGTCAGTAAGTGCAATAACCAGCAAAGAAGTTCTTTATGAAAAGAAAAGATATTTTAAGAAATTTATATATTAAGAAAACCCTCATTCAAGAAAAATTTCACATAAAATAAACTGTTATATAAAATGAAATAAAGGTTTAAAGAAATAAAAGATTTAAACAAAAGAGTCAATTGTTACGTTGAAAAGGTGACAAATATAACTAACCTGAAATAGCGGTCAGTCATTATACAAAGTGGTAAAGTTTTCTTATGGGTTTCACTTGATGTGTGCTTTTTAAGAATTTACTTTGTTCTTCAAGTTTTATAAGAAGAACAAAAACAAGGTTGCCACTCCACAGGGAAATCCCCTAAAATAACAGGGATTTTTGTCTTTTAACAGTGGCGCCATCTATTGGATAGTTCTCATTTACTCTAGTATGATTTATTTTAAGTATGTTCAAGCAATTATAACTAAGCCCACACAAGAGCGTTTCCAGATTTGAGTGGTAACCGTGCATTGTAATATTTTATAAATGCATAGAATTTATTCAATGTATTGTAGTTAGATTTTATTTTAATAAGGATTATTAGTTGGATATAATTGTTTCAGATACTATTCTCACTGTGATTTAATTAAAATTTTTATAACACGCAATTGAAAATTAAACGAGACCATTGTTTGGTTCATAAAAATGATGTTACTTTTTCCTCCCTTCCTTTTATTTTTTATTGTAGATTTTATTTTTAAAAAATATACTGAAGTGTTTTGCACTGCATATGTGTTAACGTTATATAAAAATTTGTTTTTAAATTATTAGGTGTGAAATTATTTTTTTCATGAAAAAAAATTTTTTTAATAATAATTTGATACGTATCACATAACTAAAAGAAATGGCCGGGATATTTTATAACCGTCGTTGAACTGCCGGTCCAATTTTTGGGTTTACGAGTACTAATGTTCCATAGCCTTGTCATTTTGAACTTAATCCTGAAGACAAGGGAACTAAATGGATCAAGTAGTGGGAGAAATTTGCCTTTGTGGAGGACTTTTTGATGGCACAAACCCGCATGTGCGTTATATGGAGAGGAAGACCACGAGAACCATTCACGGTTAGCCTGCTGCATGCGAACTCTAACCTGTGATCTGTCTACCACTGAGGATGTTTTACGTCAGCACTGTGGTTGGAGCAAGCCATCCCTGGGATTTGAACCCGGTTCACCTCATTGGAAGGCGAACGTTTTATCCCATGAGCTATCGTGGCTCAAATGGCTGGATGCTGGTCTCCGTTCGTGAAAACGGGAGTCCATCCGGCCGAAGACTCCCCGTGTAGTAAATGTTGACTGGTGCCCGTTAACTCTGTCGCCTCACAAAGTGTTCCCATAATAATTCAATACCTACTGAATTGGAGATGGTTCAGGTCAAAATTACGATCTGTGATTGACAGAATTCTTGGAAGCCACTGGAACAATCGCTTCCCTTCTGCGACAACAACAAATAAAATTAATGTTTTTTTATGTTCTTCAAAGGAAGGAATCAATTTTTTTGAAGAAAAATGTATTTTATATAAAATTAGACAAACAACACTATCTGGCATCGATGAGCCTGTTTTTCAATAGGACTTTCGTCAAACCACGTCTGCTGGAAAGAGAAGTGTTGCTTCCACCACAACCAGGTGGCCATTTTATGCCACCTATAGTATTTCTTCTTTATTATCCCCTTGACTTCTTATGTCAAAACAATAATTCAACACAGAGATGCCGAACAGCAAATAAATATTTTAAAGTGGTAGTTTATGATTCTTGGTTTAATAACCACCGATATTTCTAAATAATTCACCACTTTATAGTAGTTATGTCAAGCTATACCTTTTAAAAAGCAAGCAAAAATAGTCAAATATTTGCAAAAGTTATAATTGTCAACATTCCGTTGGGAGTTGTTGTTGTTGTCAAAGATCAAGAAATGATATGTCAAGGGGTTAAAAAAGATATCAGACTGATGCAAGTTTAAAATGGCTCATTTTTGCATCTCTAAAAAGTAGAGTCTCCATCTCATGACCGCAGAAGATTTTCTGTAAGAAATGAGCTCTATTCAAATAATATTCCTTTAGTTTTAAAACACAACATTTTATAGTTTTTTCATAGATGAAGGTTGACATGTTCGATAACTACCATCCCCACATTGGTGACCCGGACGTGATTTGAACACGCCTACGTTGGCTTAAACGCCCACTTCAATCAGTACCCGCCTACTTCGATTGATGATCCACATTGAGCAGTTGACTTGCTACTTGTGATTGCGACCTTATCCACCTCCTCACACTGTTACTACTTAGTCTCGATAACACATAACGTATAACGTATTCATTCGACTGCTATAGGCAACACAGAAGCAAATACGACCGTGAACTTAATACAGCTCTCCCGGCTTCTCACAAAACATCAATGAATCAACTAGTGGTATCCATTCATCGAATTCTATCACAGCTAAAATTCTGGTGGGAGAGTATTGTAGCGTATCTACCACTACAAAAATACAATTCCATTTCACTAGTATATAAGACATGTCAACTCGATTCTATGGTGGGTTTACCTTTTCATAGATAAAGGTTGACATGATCGATAGCTATTTAATAGCACAAGCTATTTAAATGCGCATTGGATTATGCTATAGAGCCGTGTTTCCCAAACTGTGGTACGCGTACCCGCAGGCGTACGGAAATAGTTTAGCGGGGGTACGCGCTCTTTGGTGAAATATAGCAACAAACGATAATTTAAAAAAAAAATTTTACAAACAAAGTTAGGCATGAAAATTTACGATTACGTATTTTTCTATTGACTATTTTTTGCAGAGTCAACAGCGAGTTGTGATTGTGCAGTTTTTTTATAGTAAAAAATACATTCATTTTTTTATTAGTGGTACACAGCGTTACGAAAAATTTAGAAAGGGTACACAAAAGTCATAAGTTTGGGAAACACTGCTATAGAGGAAGTAAAAAGTCCGAAGCTAAATTAGAATTAGATTAACGCAATTAGAACTAACTGATGTTCAGAAACCGCATAAAGAGAGTTCTAAAAGAATCCAAATAAAATCGGTGAAAACCCTCAAGAGTCGCTGGAAAAGGCATTCAAAACAAAAAGAGGTTTGAAATTCTTTTAAATATTTTAGGTGAGACAATTTAATGATTTTTAAAGAAGAGTTAATTAATTACAGTAAACTGAAAGATTTAGTGCTAAAAGAATGCTTTAATAAATTTCAAAGATATTTTAAATCCTGTCGGATAAAATAATGATAGAGAGAACTCATATTACAGAGAGAAACCTATTTTTAAACCACGTGAGTGTGATGTTTATTTATCTTTGAAAGGCAAACAGTACTTAATTATTTATCTTAAATTATTACTGTGTATTATGAAAGAATTACAAGTTAAAAGAATTTCAGCACACGATATATATGCAAAATGGGAAACTATGTAAAAAAGCTCATCACAAACTCTATCCGAGAGATCCAATTAAAGATCAAAATAAATCGCGTTTAATGTAAGGACTGAACAACTCAAATTGTAGCGTGTTTTAAAAACAAATGCTTATTAAGTACTACATTAATTCTCGTAAAGAATAAATATTTAGAATGGCAAACGTTACTGTCTGATTTCAAATGAAGAAATAAACACATTGATTTCTTGTTTAAATGATACTTCTATGATGGTTAAAGTGGCGATTTCTAGTAAAAACAAATAATTTGAAAGAGAATTAGATAGGCTCATCGTTAAAAAATCACAGATTTTATTCCTCATAAAACTAAATATAAATGTTGATTTTTCAAATTTCGTGGAATTGGCTGATGACACTTTTAAATATTCCGAGAAAAACGGATTTATTATTGGGTATAAACATAGTTTATGAGTTATTAAAACCGGAAAGAATTAAAATAAAAAAATCGCAATTACTTTTGATCAATAGTGTATTTGGGTATGTAGTGATCAGAAATGTAGATTCAATAAATGAAACAAAGGTTCGCTGCGGTGTGAGGCCTTAAATAAAACATTAGAAATTTCTGGCAAATAGAGAATGTAGAGGAAACAATAACGAAAAGTAAAGAATATTTAATTTGTGGGAAACACTTTGCGGATACTCATTTTAGAATTAAGGAAGGGAAATATGCTGTTTCAATGCCCCTAAAGGAAGATCCCTCCTGTTTGGGAAAGATTTTGCCCTCAAACGACTCAGATCGCTCGCTTAGCTAAAGATGAAACTTACTTAAATTTATATCGTTATTTCTTAAAAGAATATGAAAAATTAGAGAGGTTATACTAATTAAATTGAACCAGAAGTACATCATTGAATCTATCTTCCAGAAAAGACGACAAAACTTCGTGTTGTATTTAATTTTTCATCAGTAACGGAATATCCCTTAATGACATTCAGTATAACGGAGGAGGACTACTGAAATGCTAAGGTTCCGCATATTGCTGATATCGAACTATTTGAATCAATCCAAATCAGTGTCATCTTCAGAGAATTGTTTGGTGTGACAATGAAGACGAACTGTCTACCGTTACTTACGGCACGGTTAAACAGCTTTCCCAATGGCTGCATCCGTCCCTACGAAATAATTTTTATATGGACGATTGTCTGTGCGGTGCTGACACATTAGAGGAGGCATTCGAGCTTAAGCACCAATTAAAAGGGATTTTTCCCAGTGAAATGACACAAACTCTGCGCCAATCACGTTTAACTATCACCAGATTCTGAATGTGATTTTAATTTTGCAACGTTAATAGAGACAAAAACTTTAGGTGCATCCTGTAAACCAATTTTTAGTCAGAGTAAAGGTTTGCTTACTCTGCAAAGTAAGAGTTTTAATTATTACACAAAACGTGACGTTTTGTCCACTATTCTCTTTGACCCGTTTGGTCTAATGGCAAAAGCAAAGATTTTCCTTCAGCGTTTGTGGAGAATTAAAATGGATTGGAACGACCCTTTACCAGATGTTGAATATCAAGAGTAGCACCAATCTTTAGAGACAATATAAAGATTCCAAGAAGCGTTTTCATCAAAAAGTATTGAAATACACGATGCATCGCAATAATGTTATGATGCAGCAGTCTATTGTAAATCTAAAAATTCAACGAACGAAACTTCAGTTAGTTTGATCAAGAGTGGCACCTATAAAAAGTCTGACTATCCCAAGACTTCTTCTTATAAAACTTGTGAAAAGAGTTGTTGCTGCGTTAAAGTTAGAAACTGCTGAAATTTACCTTTGGACAACATGGCTTCAAAAGGAACCGATAGACTTAAGAAATCTTTGTTTAAAACAGAGTTGCTACAATACAAGAGCTATTTCCTAATCAGCGATGGAGACCAACTGATGAAAAGACTTAGTTTCCTGATAAACTTCTGCATTATGGTGGCATGGACCGATGTTTCTTGCAGATAATGACTATCCGAATCGAACTGTAGTGAGAGACGTGACTATTCCGAATTGAAAAATTCCACTAATGGAAAATTTGACGACTTTCCAACTGTGACCCATACTTAATAACTTTATAAATGATTTAAACAATAACTATTTTGCGTGTTGTGAGTTTTCTTTTTAGGTTCGTGGAAATAGTAAAAACGAATCCATTGACAACAAGGGAGTATGAAAGAGCAGAAAACTTTCTGGTAAAAAAAGTTGAGGAACAAGAATTTTCTTTTGAAATAAAAAGTATTAAATAATCAAACAGTAAGTTAAAAACTCCCTTTTTGGATGATTCTAGGAGTAGGTGGTCGCTTAAGTAATACAGAATTCAATAAAAAGTAATTTTACCTTGGAACAATAAATTAACTTTAATAATAATAGAATATTTTCATAAGAAATATTTACATGCAGGAGCTGAATCATATTCGTGAAAAGTTTTGGCCGTTAAGTCGTCGATCAATTTGTAGAAAAATTTTCTATAATTGTATAACTTGTTGTTTTAAAGCAAAACCAATAGTGTCAAGTCAAATGATGGGCAACTTGCCCAAAGAGAGGCTTATACCTTATTAACCATTTAATTGTTCAGGTGTTTATTTCAGTAGTCCTTTCTTTATTAAGAATAAAGAACAACGTGAAGGAAATTTGTATAACGTGTATATATGAATGTTTGTTTTATATTTAAGGCTGTACATATCGAGTTAGTTTCTGATTTAACATCGGAAGCATTCATTCCCACGTTGAAAACGGCTCGAAGAGGAAAATGTGCAAAATTGTTTTCGGACAACGCTAAAAATTTTGTGGGGGCTAGCAATGAGATTAATGAAATAGTTAGGAAACCAGACGAAGATTTAGCAGCAGAAGGTATTGAATGGAAATTCATTCCGCCAAGATTTCCCAATTTTGGTGGTCTTTGGAAGGCAACCATAAAATCGTGTAAAAATCACTTAAAAAGAGATAAACTCACGAAGAGCTTCATACGGTGCAAATCGAGGAAATTCTCGGCCGCTTTGTCCCCCAATGATAACGACCCATGCACACTTTTTATTGAATAGATCTTCTATTGAAGAGCCAGACTTAACAAAACATAAGGAAAGTAATCCTAAAAAATGGAGAGAAAAAAAATAACAAGAGTAGTTCAATTAATGTGGAAATTTTGGTGTCGTAACTATTTGAGCCAATTGCAACAACGATGCAAATGGATGTTCCAAAAAAAAAATATTATTAAAATAGGAGATTTGGTAGTGGAAGAAAATTTACCAACCTATAAATGGGCATTGAGCAGGGTTATGGTGAGGATAAAAAAGTTGAAGTTAAAACTCAACACTTTTACAACACAAGAGTTATCTCTAAAATATGTGTTTTATCAATGACAGATCATTAGATTTATAATTAACTGAATGTGTTTTTATTGATTTGAAATTGGATCATAAATTATGTGTATCTAAAAATTGAAAAAATAATAACTTTCTAATCTATTGCATTATGTTGTTAATTTCATTTAGTGAGTTATGTTATGGAGAGTAGCAAGTGTTAATTGCGTGTAAAAATGTTAATAAAGTCAATTGAGTATAACAATGATTGCCTGGTTGAGCCATTGCAATGTGGGGTGGTATGTTCAGTTTCGTATGTGTAACCAACGAGAACTAGTTAGTGTAGTAATAACCTCGAAAGAGGCAAGTGTGTAAAAATCATTGTGTGATGCAAATAAAGTAACAATCTACTGTGTCAATATGTGTTTCTAGTCATGTGTTTTCAAGAAAAATAATAGACGTCGTTTTTTCTAATTTTAACTTTTTCTGCCAAAAGAGAGCATATGTTGCAGAATGATTCAGTAGCAAATAGGTGCATTATACAAAGAAATCATATTTAATAACAAACAAATTTCAGTTGCCACGCGAGGGGGGGGGGTCTAGGAGGAGATGGAATGTGATCGGGAATCAACAGTAGATGAATCCAACGTTGCACCAAAATTTACCCGGTTCATGATCCTGGTCATGGAACTTCTGTATCTCCCAAACTGCAGACAGACAATCGCAACATTAACTCTCCAAACGCTGAAGACAAACACTTGCAATATTAACAAAATCACTTGGAATAGAGGTACTCAGGACTCCATAAAATATGACTCATCCTTTTATTTATTTGTTAAACAAATAAGATACATTACTAGTTCATGATTCGCTTCATCTTGAAAATCCAACACGTGGATTATGTCTTCCCTGTGTGCTCCAGGGAATATAAATTTTAATTAAGTAAGTATCATAAGTGTGATTGTTGCAGCAAAATTTGCGATGAAATAAATGAATTACAAGTTGTTAAATTAATGAAGGTGAAAAGGAATAAAATTTCAACAAAATAACACAAACACAGGGGGAGCGCACACGCAGCACAAGTGTCCTACGGGAAATACTGTCCCCTCCTTAGCGGTTGCGAGAATCTCTAAAGACGAGCTAGGAGCCGAGCCCTAGAGATCTCGCAAAGGCAACAAAGAGGGTGTGATGATCACATCACAATAGTAAACTTTACAATAAGTCATCCAGTTCCATCCATTGCCTGCCACATAAGTTATTACGGAATTATTGTGAGAGGCCTCTTCTGGTCAGGCAGAACACTCCCCACCTGAACTCTTTTGAGTTCACCTTCCACAAATTTGCATAACAAAATTTTTTCAAGAACAAATATTAGTTGAAATATAAAATCAAAAATTTATCCTTAGCAGAAATTTACAATAATAATGAAATTGATGTTCAGAAATTAAGATAAGAATATAAAATAATCAAAACAACAATATGTTATAATAACATATGCATATTATTAAATATTTTTCTTAAACTTTACAATGAACATTTTTGTTGAAAAGTTAATTTCTAAATTACTTACAAGTTGAATTGAGGGTCTCCTTTCAGGGTGCGTAGCATTTTAAAAAGTGCTTAATTTTCCCTTTTCCAAATTGAGATTTTTCCTTTACCATGTTGATTTTCGCTGCGAATTATGCAGAAAGACACAGTTCACATTGTTCTATTCAACGTTTTCACACATAATTCAACCCCAATCTATTTCTGTGCATCGGCAGTCCGTAGCGTATGAAAACGCCATATGATTTACATGATTCAAAAATTTTGACATGACGGTTTAAACCAAACAAAACCGTCAATTGTCCAAAGTTTTCCAACCCTGCCTAGTTTTGATATTTTTTTAAAGTGCTTAAAAATATTTGAATGCTTGAAAAGTGCTTATTTTTTTGTTGAATAATTTGTCTACGCACCCTGCCTTTAGGAGTTATCATGTCCGTCCCTCATATTTCTGGGATAACACATTGATTAAAAACAGCATCTCTTTTATAGTCCGATATAAAAGTGTCAATAAATAGTTTATTAATTTGGGATGTTAATATATTGTTTTATTAGGAAACATCTTTGGGTAATGGAAATATTACACCTACTCATAAATGTTTAAAATTAAGGCGTTATAATTAAAACATATAAATGTTTTGAATAATGAAATGAGCTTGGAAGACTTTTCTTTTCTGTTTATAATGACGAAATTCGAATAAAATTTCTTAAACGTTTAAAAAAAGAACAGCAAGATAAATTCTTTTAGTACATTTTATAAATATGTCACCTTTTTGTATTTTATAATAATGTTGTTGTTCGCTATAGTGATATTTGATTGCAATCAGATGATCAAAACAATGAGAATGTGTAGTGTTCTATATTAAAGCTCCAAGGATTCATTGCTGTCTGTCAGTGTAAATAAAATGATTTTATTTATAAAAAGTAGGACAAAAAATAACTTATTTTCTACTTTAGGGTCGAAAGGGTTTCATTTTCTACAAACCCTTTCGACATTCAAATTAACAATTATTATATTTCTAGGTTTTCGAGACTGGGTGATGCATCGATGTTTGGAATGGCAATTTTTCGAAGCATCGAAAGTTGCGATTTACCGGGATAGCCTGGTTGGTAGGGCCCGTGTCCAGGAGGTCATGGGTTCGATCCCCGCCGGTCGAAGACTCCCCGTGTAGTAAATAGTGACTGGTGCACGGTAAATCTGTCGAGTCACAAATTCCGCCACGTTTTTATTACAAATCATAGCTCTGGGGGTACTGGTTCAGGAGTTTCCTTGTCCTCTGGGTTGGGTTATAAATGACAAGGCTGTGTAGTTGAACATTAGTAGTCGTAAACTCAAAATTGGGTCGGCTGTTCGACGACGGTTATAAAATGCAAACGTCGGGAGGTAGCCTGGTTGATAGGGTGTTGAATTCATGCAGTGGCTACCTCATCATCGTGAAACATTTTAGTTTATAAGCGTCGTCGAACAGCCGACCCAGTTTAGGGTTTCCGACTACTAATGTTCAACTACGTAATCTTTTAGTTTTGACGACAAGGAAATTGCTGGATGAAATATGCCTTCGTGGAGGATTTTTTGATGCGTTACATGCAGAGGAAGACCACTTTAACCTCCCACTGTTAGCCTGACGGCAAAGGGACCCATGATCCGCCTACCACTGAGGATATTTCACGTCAGCACTGTGGTCGGTGCCAGGTGGACGCGTATCGACCAGCCATCGCTGTGATTCGAACCCGGTTCATCTCATTGGAAGGCGAACGTTCTATCCCCTGAGCCATCACGGCTCGATGTTTGAATTGGTAATTTTTCGAAGCATCAAAAATTACGATTAACCGAGATATGTTTCACGATGACATCGATATCTACATGCGCGATGATGAACATTATATCAGATAGTACAACGACGGTTTCCCGACCATGAAATGGATGACCGGAGCTTTTTTCCTTTTTTGTGAACAAAATTTAAGGCATTATAGCGCCATCTGTTCGTAAATTCATCAGCAAAGTTTTTATTTTTCTCAATGTGAATTCTTATTTCATAATTACTCTTTTTAATGACATAAGCAACGGTGGACTCATTTTTGTTGCAATCTCACCTCCTGCACAATTTATTCAAATTTTTATGTCGCTGTTGTGATTTATTGATTGATAGACAAATTTATAGCATTTTTTTTGTGCAACGCTCGGCATCTGGGGAGAAGTTCTATAGGAATGTACTACGAAAATTTTCCTTCTCTTAATATTTTTCGTATTTAGTTGTTACAAATATTATTTTTCACGGCACTTTCTTTTAGAACTATGTCTAATGTAGTTTTCAGTTCCATGTAGTTTCCTAACTTGAAAGATTTTAATTTGTTTGAAAATCAAGACAGAAACTAACGTACTTCCTTTTTCTATGACTCTCCACACGCTAATGGTGAAAAAACATGCGAAGTACTCCACCTGCAGCCCATTTCGATCGCCCATTAAAAGTAATATTTTTATGAACATTAAAATGCATTTTTTTCTTCGTGCTTTAGCAAATAATTTTATAGACTCTTCAAAATCTGCTATTTTATTTTCAATAGAAATTATTGCCTTCTTGTGTCTTTGTAGATCTTATGGCTTTTATTTTGCTTAAAGAAAGTTCAATACTTGTAGTGGGATTGTTAACAAAATACTTAAATTATCCAAAAGTTTGGAAAAATATATTTTAACTTGTTGCAGTCGAGAACTTTACGTTAGACGAGGACCCTCAGTCTCTCCACGGGCTTGTCGCCTTTTTACTAACGGCTGCCAGAAATGCAAAACTTGGGTGATCCACTGGGAACATTGTCTTATGATCTGTTGGTTAAAATAAAATATGTAGGGATGGGGACTCGAACACTAGGACGTATCCTGTTAACTAGCCCCCTCAGGCACCATTACCTTCATTAAAAATACATTTTTTTAAATCTTTGTTTCTTAGAAAGAAAAAAATATATAAATGAATAAATTTAAAAAAAAATTAAAATGTAAGTATTTTAAATGCTTTGAAATAACTCACAATCAAAAAATGTCATTTTTCCAATTTATTATTTTAATATATTTTCTCATACTTGAAGTTGATAAAAGTTTCAAGTATAGAATAGCGATAAAATAACCAATAAAAAGAGGGAATACTTTGAGGGCATAAATTGAAAGGCTATATTATAGTGAAAGAAAAGTCGCTTCTAAGTTACACATAATCCATTATCTCAGTTTTATTTTACGCTCTTAGAAGAAGGTGGGTGTTGCGTCATCCTCTCTCTCTGTAAATGTAATAGTGTAGCGGTACTCAGAAGCTTCAAGGATTTTGATGAGAGCGGTCACAACTAGCTTCTCCGTTGTTTACAATTTTAAATAAAGTTAAAAGAAAAATTGTAATTTTTTTGTTTACCAGCCTAATTATCCTTCTCCTGCTCTTTTGATTTCTTAGATAATTGTTTACAATCAATAATCTCACATCGTGGCGTCCGTGAACTTTATAAAATAAAAGGATAAAAATGGCTGATGATGAAGCAACAAAGAAATATGACTTACTTAAGACGCAGCGAAAGAGCCTGCGTGCTACGTTTACTAAATGCGTCACCAAGATTGAGGACACCCTCAAAATAGAAATATTGGATAAAACAAACTTTCCGAATTTGCGAAGGCAAATCACCGATAAATTCTCAAGATTGGAATTAATTCAAGAAGAAATAAGCAACTTATTATTATCAACAGAAACTTTGATGGCATTTTATGATGAGGATTTCCAGACAGCGGAAACTTATCGTGATAAATACTTTGAAATGTGTAGTGCTTTGGAGGACTATCCTACTACGATAAAAGAACTTTCTATTCCAGAAAAAAGAAAATATAAATTGCCCACAATTGAATTAAAGAAGTTTAGCGGGGATGCGAGAGAATATTTAGGATTCTGGAGTCAATTTGAGAAAATACACGAAGACTCAGAAATCTCAGAGGACGATAAATTCCAATACCTAATTCAGGCGATGGTCCCCAATTCTAAAGCCTCAAGGTTGGTGTTGAGTTTCCCTCCAACGAAAGAAAACTATAAAAAGTGTATCACACAACTCAAGAATCGGTTTGGACGAGAAGATTTGTTAGTTCAAATATACGTCCGTGACCTACTTAGCATGGTCATGAGAAATGTAATGGGCGGAAAAGCGAAAGATCTCTCGGAACTATATGATGAACTTAAATCCAAGCTAATGTGTTTAGAAACGCTCGGTAAAGGTTCGGAAACTTTTTCAGATTTTTTAGCGCCACTGGTTGAAAGCTGTTTACCGGAACAAATACTCCGCGCCTACGAACGCAGTAGACAAATGGATAATACCAATGAAGAAGAAAGTAGTGCAAGATCGTTGAATAGACTCTTAAGTTTTCTTGCTCAAGAAGTTAAAAATGAGGAAATGATACTACTTGCCCGTTCCGGCATACAATCGGCTAACGAGAAAACGAAAACAAAGAAATTGGAGAGAGACGAGGCAGTAGCTACAGGTGCAGCGCTCTTAAATCAGACCAATAACTCAGGTAAGCGATTTCGTTGTATTTTCTGTTCTAAAACAAATCATAAATGTATTGATTGTTTTTTTGCTAAAAAGATGGCATTTAATGACAGGAAGAAAATTTTAATTCAAAAACATGCTTGTTTCAAATGCTTACGTATTGGCCATTCACTGCGCAATTGTAGAATTCCGATTACCTGTAATTTATGTAGTAAAACCGATCATTGTATATTGTTATGCCCCGAAAAAGAAAATAATATTTCTGGTGAGGGTAATTTAGATGCAATTAGTTCTGATACAATTAACTCTAATACTGAAAATGTGGTCACTAATACTCTCTATAATAAAAATGTCAATAATAACATATTTTTGCAAACAATTGTATTTAAAATTGTTGTAAATAAGAAGGAAACAACTGTTCGTGGGTTAATAGACAGTGGATCACAATATTCATATATTAGTGAAAAATTAATTGAAAAATTGCACTTGCAACCCAAAGGTAAACAAACCCTTGTCCACGGTTTGTTTGGGGGGAGTGTGACCCGTCCTCGTAATCACTCATTATTTGAGATAAAAATTAAAAGTCTGAATGACAAATACATACATGATATTGATGTTTTTTCTGAAAACAAAATTTGTGGGTATGTTCCCAAAGTTAATGATTTGTATGCCTTAATTGAACTTAAAGGAAAAGGTATTGATGTCCCTGATTTAAATGTAGCTCTGAATGAAATTGATATATTGTTGGGTGCCCAAACAATCAGTGATATTTTACAAGATGAAATATATAAACTAAATTGTGGTTTATTGGCTGTTAAAACAAAACTTGGGTTTACAATAATGGGCAAAGTTAATGGTATAATTAATGAACATCAGGTATTGTCCGCCCCTGCCTTGCGTGAACGCAATTTGTGTAATAAAGCATTTTCTATGCTATCTTTAAATTTTAACAACTTAAATGTTAGAGAATTGTGGGATTTGGATGTTATTGGAATCCGTGATCCAATAGAAAATAATAAACAGGTAGTTCTGCATTCTGATATGATAAATCAGTTTAACGAAAACTTAAAGGTTCTTCCTAATGGAAGGTATGAACTTTGTTTACCTTTCAAAGGGGATGTGACTTTGCCAGAAAATAAGGATGTGGTTCTTAAAAGGCATAGGCGAATGATTCTAAGGTCTATTGCAAATAACACTATAGATGATTATGTTTCTGTATTTAAAGAATGGGAAGAATTAAAAATAATTGAAAGAGTTCCCACAGATGAAATATCAGATAAGAGTTATTACCTTCCCCATAGACCGGTAATTAAGGAAACTAGTGAAACTACACGAATAAGGCCAGTATTTGATGCTAGTGCTAAAGTCGGCCGACAACCCTCCTTGAACGATTGTTTATTTAGAGGGCCTAATTTAATTGAGCTAATTCCAGATGTATTGGATCGGTTTCGAATATATCCAATAGGGTTATCTAGTGATATAGAGAAGGCATATTTAATGTTAGGCGTTTCACCCGAGCATCGTAATTTTTTGCGATTTTTTTACCCTTCGAGAAATGAAGAAATTGTCTATAGACATTGTAGGGTAGTGTTTGGGGTTTCTTCTAGCCCGTTTCTACTGTCCGCCTCTATCAATCACCTTTTGGATAATACTAACACAGATTATGCAGAAATTGTTTTGAAACTCAAGAATTCATTTTATGTGGATAACTGCATAACGGGAGCATTTAGCGAGACTGAGAGAGATAAATTCATTTTGGGTGCTCAACATATTATGAAAAGAGCGCGTTTTAACTTAAGAAACTGGGAAAGCAATTCTAAGGGTCCCAACATTACCAAGAGCACAGGGGATACGAACATTCTAGGTATCACTTGGAATTTAGAAAGAGACATGTTAAGATGTAATATTTCTAGAGATTTTGGTAATATTGAAGAAATGAGTAAAAGATCAATATTATCTACTGTACAGCAGATTTTTGACCCTGTAGGAATTTTGGCAGCTACCACACTATTACCTAAATTTTGGTTACAGGAGTTGTGGAGATTGAAATTATCCTGGGACTGCCCGTTGCCTTTAGAAATCCGCGATAAATTTTCTAAATGGGTTTCAGAAATTTATATGTTAAAAGACTTAGAAATTCCCAGATATGTTGAAACCAATGATGACACTGAGCTCCATATTTTTACGGATGCTTGTAAAACTTCCTATGGAGCTTGTGTATTTGTTAGAACCCATACTCAATCAGGGGTAAAACTAAATTTATTAAGAGTAAAATCAAGAGTAGCTCCCTTGAAAAGCGCCTCAATTCCACGTTTAGAGCTTTTAGCTTGTTGTATAGGTGCCAGATTAGCTAACTCAGTTAGAATCGCTCTGGATTTATCACAAATTAAAACTATTTTTTGGACTGATTCTATGGTCGCGTTGTGGTGGATTAAGAATCGTGGGGAGCGTGGTGAATGGTCAATATTCGTGGCTAATCGTGTTAAAGAAATAAACGAGATCGCTTCCCATGAGAATTGGCGACATGTGCCAAGCAAAATGAATCCCGCCGACCTCATTTCTCGAGGATGCACTCCACGACAATTATTAGAATCAAAATGGCATGAAGGACCAAAATGGCTACTTAGTTCAAGTGAGAACTGGCCTTTAAATAACACGATTTGTGAAAATAAAGAACTAAATGCTGAACGCAGAAAGATAAAAATTAGTAATATTAATGTAATCGAGGAGTCACCATGGTATGCAACAAAGTTTTCCAACTATCACACCATGATTCGTGTATTTGCATGGGTGATCAGGTTCGTGAAAAATTTGCGTACAGCCTTAGATAAAAGAGAACTTGTCGATCTAACAGCAACTGAAATTGAAATAGCAGAGAAAACTGTTATACGCGGAATACAAAAGGACTTTTTTCCAAACTTTAAAGAAATTCCAGTTGTTAATGTTTATAAAGATAGTGATAATTTAATCTGTGTCAAAACCAAAATCATCGAGCGTGATGACGATCTGAACTTTAAGGCTCCTGTCCTTTTGCCAAGTGACTGTTTGTTTACTAAAAAGTTAATCGAGTATCAACATCGAAAAAACTGTCACGCGGGTGTTCAAATTTAGCTCTCCATTATACGAGAAAAATATTGGATTCTAAAGGCTCGAAAAACAATTAGAAGTGTAGTTAAAAATTGCGTACGTTGTAAACGATATACTGCAAAGGCGGCAATTAGCCAGCCAGTATCGTTGCCCATGGATAGAGTAAAAGACGCTAACGTATTTGAGGTCGTAGGAATCGATCTGACGGGACCTCTATTTTTGAAAAATAGCGAGAAGGTGTGGATAGTGCTGTACACTTGCGCTATTTTTAGAGCAGTGCACTTGGAAATGGTAACATCTTTATCAAGTGAGAACTTTCTGTTATCTCTTCGGCGATTCGTCGCACGTCGTGGTAGACCCAACATCATCTATTGCGATAACGGCACGAATTTCCGCGGCGCACACCGTGAGCTCAAAAACTTAAATTGGGCTAAAATAGTGCGAGAAACTGAAATACAACAAATAAAATGGAAGTTTAACCCTCCAACCGCCGCATGGTGGGGTGGTTGGTGGGAAAGACTTGTTCGTCTAATAAAAGATCTACTAAGGCGTACATTGGGCAGGTCAGTGCTTAATTATGAAGAACTATTCACCATTCTGTGTGATTGCGAAGCTATTATTAACAATAGACCCTTAACGTATGTGTCCGAAGATACATCAGATTTGAAACCTCTGACCCCTGCTATGTTTTTGGCCACTAATTCATCCTTTAACGTAACTGATTTAGATCTAACTGACTTTTCAAAGTTTCAAAAAAGAATAAGATATCGTCGTAAACTTATTCTTGATCTAAGATCTCGTTTTCGAAAAGAATATTTGGGTCAATTGATCCAAAGAGCTTCTAGAAATTTTGCCGTTGGAGAAATTGTCTTAATTGGTAATGACAACAAAAAACGTTTGAATTGGCCCTTAGGTAAAATATTGGAGCTGATACCCGGAAAAGACGGGAAAATTCGTACTCTTAAGCTCCGCTGTAATAACAATGTACTAATCAGACCTGTTGGTAGAATCTATTCCTTAGAAGTTCCGGCAGATTCCATCTTGGAGACAACACCGTCTTCTGGCAGTGAACCATCAATGGCTCCTGACGGCGTATGTTCTGCAGATCCAACCCTAGAGACTACTGTTCCTTCGGTGAACTGTGATCCTGCTCAAGTGCCTCTCCTCCCACTCATGAGTGACAGAGTGTCCAAGTATGGACGTAAGATAAAAAAGCCAAACCAGCTGGGACTAAAGTAACTTTTGGCTATTATTTTTTGACTCCTAAGTTTTCATCAAAAAGGGGGGAGGATGTTGCGTCATCCTCTCTCTCTGTAAATGTAATAGTGTAGCGGTACTCAGAAGCTTCAAGGATTTTGATGAGAGCGGTCACAACTAGCTTCTCCGTTGTTTACAATTTTAAATAAAGTTAAAAGAAAAATTGTAATTTTTTTGTTTACCAGCCTAATTATCCTTCTCCTGCTCTTTTGATTTCTTAGATAATTGTTTACAATCAATAATCTTACAGTGGGTTTGAATTTTTGAAAAAGAAATTTTTAATTTAATGAAGATACTTCTATATTTGTTCCCAGCATTGGAAGTTCGTTGCATGTGTGACATTGGAAAATGATGTTTTTATTGCACATGCTGGGTTCATCAACCATGAATAAGCGTAATCAGTTGAACAAAAATTCACGAAAAAGTGGAAAAATCGAGCGGTCACAGAAGCTTCAGTAAATCTTTATACTATATCTTAAAATGAAAATTAATCTAAAGTCAGACGCAGAAAATTTTTCAGGAATGTGTAGAAAAAAACATTAAATAAAAAACGCATAAAAATTTCTTTGAAATTATGAATAATTTTCAAACGTAATTTCAATAATTTCTTAAAGCTCTATTTTTTAGTGTTAAATCAACCATTTTAGATAGTTCGTGGGTGTTATTTTTATATTTTGTTCTTTTTGTTATATTTATAGAAATAATTAAGCTCTTTCGCGCCCCTTGACAAACTCCTTTATTAAAAATTAAATTAAAATGAAAAATTATATATTTTTTTAATTTATTAATGATTGAAAAAAATTGAAATGCAAATTGTCAAATGTTTTAAGTTAAATAAGGTAATCCCGGAAAATTATTTTTTATACATCATAAAACTGAATTTTTTATGAAAAAAAAATATTTAAAACTATTACTTCTTGGGCATTATTCTGCCTATTATGATCTTATTTTGCCATCAAAATTTGCATTGTTTTAAAGAAATATAAACATTCTTTTATTATACAATTCAAAATCTTTTCAAATATTACAATTATGTTACAGGATGTCAACGATTTGAATCAAACAATTAAAATTGAGATCACTTGATTCGTTTAAAAAAATTATTGATTCAAATCAGAGTAAAAAAGAAAGAAACTATACAGAGCAAAAATAATAATTTTTAAAGTAATTAAATAGTTTAAAATTTTTATCGACGCATTAATAGTTCCTGAGAATTTCAGAAAAGGCAGTACTCTCGATAACATTGTTTTTTCCCCTTCCACTAATGTAAATTCCTATGTTCTTCTCAAAACCTTACTACATCAAATTTTTTTTTGAGACAGAAAATTATTATTTTTTCTTGAAAATTCACAATGTAAACCTTTTCTATTTAATGCGTAATTGTTTTTGTCTTACTTTTAAGATTATCGTTGTTGTATATAAATTTATAGTCAACTATCACTGCATACATATTTAATAGTAGTTATTCTTATGTTTCATGATTCTACTTTGTAGAATAATAATTTCAAGTATCTACACCCTTGTGCAAATTAATTGAAACAAACTCAATAAATTCAGAAAACTAAGAAAAAATGCTATTTTATTTAAATTTATACAAACTCAAAAATTTTTAGTACATAATATGATCTCCACGACACTTTATTAACATTTGGACACGATTCGGCATGGATTCCACTAATTTTTTACAGTCATTTATAATATTTGTGTCCTTGTACCACACATGAATTAACGCCGTGATTAGCTTCTCCATAGTTCTACAGTCCATATTTAATAGGCGATTCTTGCATATGGCCCAGAGATTCTCAATTGGGTTGATATCCGGAGAGTTCCCTGGCCATTCCAATGTCTCAATTTTATTCTCAGACATGAATATATTGACAATTTTGGACGTATGGCAAGGAGCTAAATCCTGTTGAAAAATCCCTGTTCCATCAGGGTATCGTTTCTTCAACTCTGGAACAACTTTTTTACCCAAAATAGTAATGTACTGCTCAGAACGCATCATACCGTCAATAGGCTGCAAAGGTCCAACTCCATTGTAACCGAAACAACCCCAAAACATCTTCTTTTGCGGGTGTATATAACACGAAAAAAAAAGTTTGTTTCAATTAATTTGCACAAGGGTGTGTATATATATATATACATATATATATATATATATATATATATATATATATATATATATATATTTTTTTTTTTTTTTTTTTTTTTTTTTTTTTTTTTCCTTTCTTTTACTCTTTAGAACATTTTAGTTCTGAACTCAAAAACTAGCTTTCTCGAAATTTTTTAGCGTCCCTTCAACTTCAAGAGTATACTGCATTTAAAATGTGATTTCTTAGGAATTTTACCACCGATTTTGCACAAATTTTGTATTTCGCCGTGTAATATTAAATTTTTTAAACTGATGCAAAAAATTGTATACCTTATAATTCAAAATTTTGCGATCGTTATTAAATGAAATAAAAAAATAATATTTAATAGAAGTTATTTTTTGCATGGAATTATCTTTGGATAAACAAATTTTATAATTGTATGCAAAATTTTTTCGATTCGCTTAAAAAATTCTTGCGATATAGCGAAATACGCAAAAAGAAAAATTAACATTAAGGGGTCCAAACTTTGGTGCCTTTTCCTGACCAAACTATTGGGACCATATTTCCCAGATTACGGCTACACCCTATATTTTGGGAGGTCAAAAATCAGAATCCGTCAAATAGGTTCATTTATTCAGACGATTTTTTTCTTCTTTTCTTTTGACAGATTTGTAGAAACAAAAAATGTTCCCATTCTTCAAGCTACGCTTATAGCATCATGCCAAGTAATGCTTAATACATTTTATCTTAATTCTAATGGAATAAACTTTAAAAAAAAAAAGAGTTTTGTTTATTTCAATAACGCAAAGCCACCGAAAAGAGCAACAAATATTTAATAGAAAAAAATTTTAAATTATTTTAGCTATATTAATTTAAAAACTTAAGAGTTAGAACGAGGTAAGTGACATTTTCAGAACGAAAAAAAAAGCTGTATCCGAACTATTTTATTACCAATTTATTAAATATATTTTATTTACCACGGTCAAATTTGAAATAAAAATCATGCAAGCATATTAAAAACTGATGTGGTTTAGTTATGTTAAGATTAAAATGAATTCAACAAACAGTTCAGTTACATTAAGCATAACCATATTGAAGCAATTAATTTTATTTTCTCTGATTCATTAATTCCCCTTAAAATGTTACCTAGTTCTGCCATCAAGCTTTTTAATTGTGTCGGTATAAGCTTTTAAGTTTTGAGCATGATATATTTGGAACTGTATTCCTAGGTTGTTAGTTCTTATATATTTTATTAATTAAAAATAGTCTAAAAGCCTTTGTTTGTGAGACAATCATTATATCAAAAGTAATTCAGAGCCGTCTGTTTTGTTTAATTATTATTTTGTGCATTGTACAGTCCGCAAAAAAAAAAAAAAAAAAAAAAAACGAATCTCCCTGAATAACTTTCGTTCTAATGATCGGATTTTCACGAACTAAGTGTCAATCTTAATGGTTCCTGGGGGTGACCTCAAATATGCTAATTAATTAGTTCTAAGTATTAATTAAGTTGTGAAATCAGACACAAAAACGTACTTTCTCTAATTAAACATATATTTTTTTTTTTACATATTTGGATTCTTCACCTTCAAAATATAGGGGGTAGCCGCAATCTGGGAAATATGGTCCCCATAGTTTGGTCAGGAGAGCGATCCAAAGTTCGTACCCCTTAATGTTAATTTCTCTTTTTACGTTTTTAGTCATATTTTTAAAACTAATAAAGCAATTCAAAGAAAATTGCACCCACTCATAAAACTCATTTACCCAAAGATAATTTCAGGAAAAAATAATTTTTAATAATTATTAATTATTTTTTATTATTTAATTAAATTGAGGATGAAAAAATTTTGAATTATAAGGTATGAATTTTTTTATACCATATTAATCTACATATTTTTCAATTGAAAAATCTGAAATTTCAACTGCTTTTGTTTATTAGAAGCTGAGAAAAATTAACATTAATTATTTTTAAAAAAATAATTTGACGACAATAAAGAAATAATTAAATGGGGTGATTAATATTAAAATGTGATAAACTTGCCAGGAACTTGACTTCGCGCGCGCAGCGTAAAATTTCATTCATATTTTTTTCGCTAATAATCGTTTGCTAATCTTTTTATTTTTATTTTTTTAAAACTATAAAATACGATGTTTCTAAAAATTTATTTGCAATTTAGTTAAGAAATTTGAATAAAACATTTTGAATAAAAAACACTTTATTCAACGAATGTCTAGTTTTATAAAAGCGTGCTTCTGATAGAATATGATTATAGACCAGATTGTGCTTACTTAATGTGATTATTTTTTACTTTTTGATCTTGTTTTTCAATAACTGAAACAATGTCAATAATATACATACGCATGCATAGATTTGGAATAATATATTTATCAATTTCTTGAATATATATTTTATAAATATTAATAAAAATGCGTAGTCAGCAATTTTAATGATCTTAAAACTTCTTTACATCTTATATATCGCCTTAATCTTAAAATAAATTTGTAAATTATCTGTCTGCGCTTGTTTCGCAGAATTATTTTTCCAACTTTTTAATTAAATGTTAACGCAAAATCTTATTATTCATGCTACCATCTATACTATTTTCCAATAATATACTAATCAATCGTTTTAGTATTTTAATTTATGTTTTCCTTTAAAATAAAATTTCATTTTAAATTATTGCTAAACTCGTTTTGAATAGAGTTATTGCCAGCTATCTGAGAGATCTTGTTAAGAAATTAAAAATATTCTACTGATCACACACAATATCATTCGATGCAGAACAGCTGACTATTTACTAACTGTTAACTAGCTGACTATTTACTAACTGTTAACTAGCTGACTATTTACTAACTGTTAACTAGCTGACTATTGTTTACTAAAAATGAAGATAAATTATTAATTTTCTTTTTTTTTTTTTTTGTTTATTATTTATTTGAGTAATGAAAAGTAAATGCGTATGTGAGCACAGCAAAAACACACAACAGATTGTTTTTTTAAATGAACCTAAAATTTTATTTTGACGTTCAAAGTTATTCTTGCCCGCTAACTTAAAGAAAGTTACCCTTTTCTTTTAAAAAGTTGAAAACATCTGCTTAAAAAGTTGTTTATATTATTTCTCAACTTTTGTACAGTTCAAAAAAATATTGCGATATCAGGAAAATTTTTGATATGCCTTGTTTCGTTAAACAACAACTAAAATAAAAAATTGTAAAAAGATTCGAAAAACGTGCTATTTTTAGAATCATCATCTCAAAAATTGTTCTTTTTCTAACATTTTCTACTTTTTTCTACTTAAATAACCTATAATAATAGTTTTAATACACTCTTTGAAGAAATAATGAATGCAAATTTGGATCTAATATTTCGTAATAAAGAAACAAGAATATTAATATTTCATTGATAATTGTTTCATTGCACCGAAGTAGTTAATTCTTTTCGAAACAATCGGCCTTACAACTATTTAACTTTGACTCTTTGAAATAGGGGACATTTCATGCATGTCATTCGACTTTAAAATTTCAAATATAAAATGTAAAAATTACAAGAATGCGTAAGCTGGCTTTAATCTATACATAATAATAAACGCGGCTGTGTGTGTGTCTGTCTGTAATCACAATATATCGCCCCAGAAGCCTCGCCCAGGCACGAAACTCGGCACATAATTGTGTTTTAACATAATGAAGAAGTATTTTTTTTTTCTTTTTCAAAAATTTGGTTAGTTTTTTAATTATGAGTCATTTTGTAAGAAAATCTATGCTTTTTTCGTCTTTCGTCTTCATATTCAAAAAACTATTAAAAAATGCATATACTTTTCTCCACTCTTATAAATGTATGCTAATGCGAACCTTACAATTGAAATAATAATTTTCGATAACTTAAACCAATAATATACGAAGGAATTAATAATTTAATTGTAAGGTTCGCCTTAGTTTACATTTATCAAAGTGGAGAAAAGTTACTTTAACTTTTGTTAACTTTTGTATTAAAAATGTGGCAACATATTCGATACGTAAATAGAACGCTTCGCTTTGATATATTTGTCGCTGTTCATAATTGTTATAATAAGTTTTTCTTCTTCTTTCCACGCTCTATTTTTTTTTTTTTTTTTTTTTTTTTTTTTTTTTTCCTTAAGCGAAGACGATAATTTTTGTAGCGATATAGAAATAGAGATTGATACCATAAAAAATTAATTCGTTTTCGTGTTCTTTTCATGTATTTAGCATTTTAGTTTTTTTTTTCTTAAGAGTTGTAGCTATATAATATATAAAATAGGAATTTAATTGTTTTTGAAGGGACGATCACACTTACCTTGGATCTCTTTGGCTTTTCTATTCTTTATTTTAACAGTTTTTATTAAATGTAATTAGTTACTTTCAGAAAGTTTCAGTTTGCAGGCAAGCACTTAGATTTTAATATTGAAGTTTCAAGATTTGCTTTCATAGTAATTGTTGTTCTAAAGTATTCGTTGACTTCTTAAAAACCCGATTACTGACTTTGTATTTTGTCAAAACTTTGTATTTTGTCAAAGAAAAAGATATTAAGAGATTTTCAAAGAAGAAGAAGGGCCCAAGAAACGTCTGTGGAACGTTAAAGAAGGATGGAACATGACAGAACTTCGACAAGCAATTCTAGAGCCCAAGAAGTATCAGAGAAACGTCAAAGAAGATTAGAAGAGGATCGTGTCTCAACTAGCAGTGCTAGGGCCCGAGAAACACCTGAGGAACGTCAAAGAAGATTGGAAGAGGATCGTGTCTCAACTAGCAGTGTTAGGGCCCGAGAAACACCTGAGGTACGTTAAAGAAGATTAGAAGAGTTTCGTATCTCAATTAGCAGTGCTAGGGTCCGAGAAACATCTGAGAAACGTCAAAGAAGATTTGAAGAGGATCGTGTCTCTACTAGCAGTGCTAGGGCCCAAGAAACATCTGAAGAACGCGGAAGAAGAATTGTCCACTAATCTTCAGATTTCCTGCTATGTTTTAAAAAACTTTATTTGTGAAAACCTTTAGCGTGGCGGACAGCTGGCCGCCTTAAGCGGCTAGTTAATAATAAGAAACTGACAAAATCGTCGGCAAAAGAAGTTATCTCATGGAAAGAATGTCAGAGTTAAAAACTGTAACAAGTGTTAGTCTTGTTTAATTTGGGGTATTATAAATCTAAATTTTCTTTTCTTTTAATTTCTTAAATTATATTTTGAACTAGCCTGTCACGAGGTGTTATAATTTAATTGTTTTTTGTGCTGTCTCAAATTCCGGTGGCAACTTTGTTTTGTTTACGATACTATGGTTACGCGCGATTTTGTAACGAAAGAGTAGTTGAAATAAGAATAAACAAAGTTGTTTTTTATAAAGATGTCTCAAGATTCCTAACTTGTTATTTATATAAGGACACAACATTTGGTGACCCGGACGTGATCCGTAGTTGACACAGGTTAGTGAAATATTTTATAGTGAGAGAAAAAGCATTGCATTTTTGTATAATGGAGGACATAATCAGAAGACGTAAACCACTTAGAATGACTTTTACCAAAACCGTTGGAAGTTTATTTGACGAATTAGGAAAACAAACGCCTGACAGTGAAAACGTCAAACAGCAGTGTTTTACTTTAGATAGAGTTTTTAATAAAATAAAAGAATGTGACGAAGTGATTTTGAACGATATAAAAACAGACGTTGAATTTGAAGCTGAATATAATAAGATTGAAGAATATAATCAAAAAATGGATTTGGCGAGAGCAAAAAGTGAAACCTTTTTCAGTAAACAAATGGCGTTGAATGGAGCGGCGAGTTCCGTCACTTCATCGCCAAATACAAAGCGAAGAATGCGTCTTCCGAAGATTTAATTGTTACATTTTGGAGGAGACCTGAAAGATTACCTTGGTTTTTGGAGTTCAGTTCCAAAGAATACATACTGATAGTGAGTTGGCCCCAGAAGACAAGTTCCAGTATTTACTGCAATGCGTAACTCACGGTAGCCGAGCTCGTGAAGTCATTGAAAGTTTTCCGCCAACCGCGGAAAACTATAAAAAAGCAATAGACGCGCTGAAAAGTAGATTTGGGAGAGACGAGTTGCTAATAGAATATTATGTCCGTGAATTATTAACTCTTGTTGTAAAAACTGCTACAGAAAAAAGGGGAAATTTAAATATTGCGAATTTGTATGACAAGTTAGAGTCACATCTCAGATCGTTGGAATCGTTAGGATTGACAAGTGAGAAGTATGAAGCGATTTTGTTTCCATTGGTGGAGTCCTGCATTCCCGAAGATTTAACGAGAGTTTGGCTACGAAATCCAATACAGTCGGGCGTAGCAGGTGAAAAGGCAGATAGTTTTGGAAACAAATTGAAAAACTTACTCTCATTTTTGAAACGCGAGGTGGAAGGCGAAGAACGTTTGCAGCTGGCGAGAAATGGATTTGATGGTGCTCAGACAAGGTTGAGACCTAAGAAAGAGCAACACATCGACGTAGTCATTCCCACCCCCAGTACTTTGGTTTCTAGTGATATATCCAAGAAACATCCATCTTGTGTGATCTGTGACAAGACTCATGAAAGTAGAGATTGCTTCATTGCACAAAGTTGGTCTTTGGATAAGAAGAAAGAAGTCTTAAACAATAAGAAAGCGTGTTATATTTGTTTCAAGGCTAACCATAGGGCCAAAGAGTGCAAAGCAAAACTCAAATGTATGATGTGTTCCAAGCGGCATCACGTAATTATGTGTTTCGAGTTACCAGTAAACAAAAGGGAGTTGACAGCTAAGGAAAGGATAGATTCAAGTAATGTGTTGGTTGCCAAAGAGGGTAACGAAGTTCTTCTGCAAACTCTCTTAGTAAATGTTGAAGCCAATGGAAAAGGGAAACTGGTTCGAGCTCTTATTGACAGTGGCTCCCAGAATTCTCACATATTGAAGAGAACCGTTAAAGAAATGGGCCTTAAACCTACGACAAGAAGAAGTTTAGCCCAGTCATTGTTTGGCGGCGTTACGACGCAAGTGAAAGATCATGGGCTTTACCAAATCACTCTTAATTCACAAAATAGAAATTTTTCTTTGGACATACAAGTTTTTGATCAGCAGTCTATTTGTGGTACAATTCCTAGGCTTAAAAGGGGACCGTGGAATAAGGAATTATGTACGAAAAAGATATGGACTGCTGATTACGGAGAAGGTTCACCTGATATAGAACTGTTAATTGGTGCCGACTTTTGTGGACAGCTATTCACTGGGAACATGGAACATCTTCAATGTGGATTGATTGACTGTGAAACTCATTTAGGCTGACTTGTTATGGGCTGAAGCACCAGTGATTATTACGACCCATTACGCACTAATGCTTCTGTGAGTATCACCATGTTAATTCATAGTGATAAAATAGAACACTTTTGGGACATGGAAGTATTAGAAATCAAAGATCCTGCAGAAAAGGCACCAAAGGAAGAAGAAGTGGTGATGTTTTTCAACGATACCTTGTCAACTGATATTGATGGGCGCTATATGGTTAAATTACTCTGGACAGACAATGCTGATCTTCCGGATAACCGAATCATTGCCGAAAAAAGACTTCTTTCCACCACATCAAAGTTAATTTCTTCAGGAAGATATTTAGCCTATGAGTCGGTTTTCCAAGAATGGGAAAGGAATCAAATAATAGAGGTGGTTCCTGATGAAGTGCCGAAGGGGAGGTGTCATTATCTTCCTCACAGAGGAGTTTTTAAGGAACATTCCACAACTAGAGTATGACCAGTATTTGACGCCGCAAGTAAAGAAAAGGGCAATTTTTCTCTCAACGACTGTTTAGACAAGGGATTGAATGTATTGCATACCATTCCATCGATATTGATGAGGTTCAGAGAAAAGAATCTTGGAGTGATTTCAGACATAAAGAAGGCCTTTTTACAAATATCTATAAATCCAGAAGATCGAGATTTTTTAAGATTTTTTTGGTGGAGTGATTATGGAAAAAAGAAGCTGAAGACGTACAGACACAGACGGTTGGTCTTCGGACTGAATTGTAGCCCATTTATACTTGGCGCTGTAATCAACAACCTTTTACACAATTGCCCTCGAAAATATCGTGACGTTGCTGAAATTTTGGAGAAAAGTCTTTACGTGGACAATTGCGTCACCTCAGTTGATACCGATCGAGAACTTTCTCATTTCGTGACCATAGCAACCGAATTAATGCAACTTGGAAACTTTGAACTTAGAGGCTGGGAAAGTACGACAAGTGACGCTGAATTGGGGCCTTCCCAAGTACTTGGTCTTCTCTGGGACCGAAATGAGGACGAGCTTTTTTGTGATTCTGACCAATTCAATAGCAGCTGTGAATCTTTTACCAGAAGAAATGTGTTGTCCTCCATTCAAAGGGTTTTTGATCCTATAGGGTTTACTTGCCCTGTGACAATCATTCCTAAATTGTTGTTGCAAAAAACTTGGAAGAAAAAATTGACTTGGGATGAACGACTCCCTGAGGAAGCAGAAAAGAAATTTATCAGATGGCTGTCCGACTTGCCTAAATTGAAAACCATACGAATACCGCGATGTGTGATTCCTTTAGGATACCGACAGTCTTTCAGCTTGCACACCTTTTGTGATGCTAGCGCGTCGAGCTACGCTTGCGTAATTTATTTGAGATCAAAAGGAAAAAAAGATGTGAATGTACAGCTACTGCAGGCCAAGTCACGAGTCGCGCCGTTACGACTCACAACCATACCTCGATTAGAGTTACTGGCATGCAGCATTGGCGCTCGACAAGCACAATCAATGCAAAGAGCTATGAGTTTAGAAGATGTACCTGCATTCTTTTGGTCGGATTCCACAACCGTTCTCCATTGGATTAAGAACAATGAAAATTGGGGGACATTTGTGAACAACAGAGTAAAGGAAATCGTTCAACTCTCTTCAAGAGAAATGTGGAGACACGTTCCTGGACACAGTAACCCAGCCGATCTCCCTTCTAGAGGTTGCACTGTTCAAACTCTTAAAGAGTCTAAATGGTGGGAGGGCCCTCAGTGGCTTAAAGGATCAAAGGAAGAATGGTCCGACTCAGTAGAACAAACCGATGAAGATGAGGTCTCAAGAGAGAGAAAAAAAAACCGTAGTTGTAACCAATCTTCATACTCATGAGACCACTTGGTATTTGAAGCGGTTTTCAAAATACTCAACTATAGTACGAATGGTAGCATGAGTCCTTCGATTCTGCACAAATTGTAGAAACCCAGGTAGTAGAAGAAAAGGAGAGTTATCCGTTGACGATATAAACTCGGCTGAGCAGAGACTACTAAAAATTGTGCTGCAGGAAAGTTTTGGGGACACTGTCACGAAGAATAAATTGAAAGGCTTCACCACTTTCCACGATACCGACGATCTGATAAGAATAAAGACAAAAATTTTCAGAAGGGAAGATGAAGAAAACTTCAAATGTCCCATAGTTTTACCGTCTGATCACCCACTTGTGGAAAAGTTAATTTATGAAAAGCATCAGGTTTCTTGCCACAGTGGAACTCAAGTTGTCCTGTCAGATCTTCGACAAAAATTTTCGGTTCTCAGAAATCGGTTCTCAGATCGGAAAACTGTTCAAAGAATCTTGAAACGATGCATTCGATGTAAGAGATATTCTTCCAAGAAATTAGAAACCGTGCCTGCCTCCCTTCCTGAAGACAGGGTTCGAGATGCGTTGGTTTTCGAGGTGACAGGGGTTGACTAGGCAGGGCCACTTTATTTGAAGAATGGAGATAAAGTTTGGATATTATTGTTTACCTGCGCCGTGTATAGGGCTATCCATTTGGAGCTAATACAGAGCCTCTCAACTGATGGATTCTTGCTTGGACTAAGAAGATTTATAGCAAGACGTGGGAGACCACGAACAATATATAGCTACAACGGAACAAATTTCGTTGGAGCGGTCAGTTTAATGGCTACTATCGACTGGAGCAAAATAGTTCAGGAGAGTTCAATTTTGAGAATTCAATGGGTCTTTAGCCCTCCTACAGCCCCCTGGTGGGGTGGGTTTTGGGAGCGTATGGTCCAGATGGTGAAGAAACTTCTGAGAAGTGTTTTGGGAAAAGCATCCATAAATTTTGAAGAGTTGAGTATCGTTCTATGTGATGGAGAAGCAGTTATCAACTCCAGGCTACTCAACTATTTATCTGAAGATCCAGAGGACTTAACCCCAGCTATGTTCCTTCAGGACGTTCAAACGGTGCCTGACTTAGACAGCGTGAACCTAGCCAAAAGGTGCAGATATCAACAGAGATTGAGAGAGGAACTCCGGAAGAGATATCGAGAAGAGTACCTCAGTATGCTTATTCATAAGCAGGCAAATAAAAACCCCATCAAACGAATACAAATTGTAGATGTGGTCCTCATCGAGTGTGAGAAAAGGAGACTGGACTGGCCAATGGGACGAGTAGTTGAAGTCTTCCCTGGGAAGGATAACTGTGTTAGAGTCGTAAAATTGAAAACTGGGAGTGGTGAACCAATTCGTCCTGTGCAACGATTGCATCCCTTAGAACTCGATTTCACAAATGAAATATTTAACGGCGAACCATTTAAACAAGTAAAGGTCAATAACTCTAAAGATAAAACTAAAGTTGATAGCCTCAAAGGTGAAACTGAAATTGGAGAGATTAGAGATGATGAACGATGCACAGACCTAATGAAAACTAAATGTGGTAGAGCTGTAAGAAAATCAGCTCGTTACAATTAATTTAAGTTTTGGTAGACGTTAACTGTTATAGCTTCTTCTACCTTTGAATGTCTGAGATTTTGTGTTTGATTATTAAGAACAATCAAAGGTGGGAGTGTGTCACGAGGTGTTATAATTTAATTGTTTTTTGTGCTGTCTCAAATTCCGGTGGCAACGTTGTTTTGTTTACGATGCTATGGTTACGCGCGATTAACGAAAGAGTAGTTGAAATAAGAATAAACAAAGTTGTTTTTTATAAAGATGTCTCAAGATTCCTAACTTGTTATTTATATAAGGACACAACATTTGGTGAATTTCTCTTGAAGAGAGAAAGGCGGCCAGCTGTCCGCCACGCTAAAGGTTTTCACAAATAAAGTTTTTTAAAACATAGCAAAAAATCTGAAGATTAGTGGACAATTAAAGTGTTCCTGTCCAGCAATTTTGTCTTCATATCCAGTTCTGCTGCAGATGTGTTATAGCTCTTGAGGATGTTTGAAGATGTAACTTTGCTCTGGTAACCTAAGGCCTATGGTAACCTAACCTGTAATATAACTATCAGGGGGAGACTTGTTTTTTTTTTAAAGGCCCTCAGAAATTGTAAAAGCATACAAAAGTTGCTTTCGAAATCATCATTGGCCAATAGCTGAAAATTAAAACGCAGTTAATAACATATTTAAGAAACAGCAATAACATAAAACTTGTGTCAGTCAGCATACAGATAGTATATAATTCTTGTAAAACTTCTTTATAAACAATATTTTTAGTTTTTCCATTTGGTGCCAATAAATATAAGTTCTTTTCATCACCAACTCTTGAGCAGCCAACATAAAGCTGTCCATGTGAAAAGCACGGCTTCTGCAAGTCAAGACCAACGACTTTTAAAGATTGTCCCCGATATTTATTTATACTCATCGCAAAACTAAGTCGAACAGGAAACTGAAGTCGTTTAAACTGAAGCGGATTGTCTGAGGATATGATGGGGATGCGAGGAATAAGCACACTATTTCTATATCGCTAAAAAAATTATCGTCTTCGCTTAAGAAAAAAAAAAAATAGAGCGTGGAAAGAAGAAGAAAAACTTATTATAACAATTATGAACAGCGACAAATATATCAAAACGGAGCGTTCTATTTACGTATCAAATATGTTGCCACATTTTTAATACATAAGTTAAACTTTTCTCCACTTTGATAAATGTAAACTCGAACCAGTCGAACCTGTTTATCTCGAATCTCACGGGAAAGGCGAAAAATTCGAGATAAAGAGGTTTCGAGTTATACAGGTACTTTAAAAAATTAATTTTAATTAAGAAATTCTATTAAAAGTGCTTTAATTTTTTTTATTAGAAAATACAGATATTTCTTTAAATTAATTATACCACATACATCTATTTACATAAGTTTTTTAACATACATTAAACACTGAAAATAATTTTTCGAAGATTTTTGACGTATAACCTTATTTGTTTCGATTTTTTTTTAGGTTAGAAAGATTGCAAATTTCTCATTGCCGACATTTCATATAGCCTGGGATTCAAGAGTAGTTTATAAGAATTCTACAGCTTTTTTCTACTTCTTTTGCATTCACTTTTGATTTATCAATATGATCTTCAGCTTCTTCCACTTCATCTGATATTCCTTTGGTATTATCTATGATTTCCGCATCTGTCAATGTTCCGCAGGTTGCCAGGCAGTTGTCCACTTGTAAAAATCATCAAAATTAATGTCAACATTAAATACAGATTTTATTGCATTCCAATCTGGCAGTGCATTTTCAGCGTTAACATTTTCTTCTTCTTTACGTATGCCTTCATCCTCTTATTCATCATCTTCACAACTATTCTTAAAACCAGCTTTTTAAAACCTTTTTGGATAGTTTTTAGAGACGATTTTCTCAAGGCAAAACAGTAATTCTGATTGCCTCTAAGTTTTTTCATCAATGGCATCTACATGTTTGTGTACCAACTGTTTTCTATAGCTTTCTTATTTATGTTGAAAAGCTAACCTCTGATGGTCACTATCATTAACCCTCACTTACTGCCAGAATCATTTTATTCCATTCTAGTTAAGGAAGTGCAAGGATAGTGACTGAAATTCCAAGAAATACCCCCTACCTGTTCATCCCTACTTCCTGTGGATTCAGGAAATTCATCTCTGTCTATGAGTTCTACTGATAAATAAAGTTTTGACATTTGTGCTCTATTATTAGAGATTCGGGAAATGGAGGTTTTGAAGAAAAAAATTCGACATAAACATAGAAAATACATTGGTTTTAGACAGTAAATGTAGGAAATTTTAGAAATTTCGAGATAAAGAGGTTTTCGAGATAAAGCGGTTCGAGATAAACAGGTTTGACTGTTGTCACGTAATAACGTTTGTAATGACGTCATCGTTCATAATCTGTAATATTTTATTCATTAGTTTAATACTTATATGAATTCGAATGGCAACAGTTCATCAGTTAATGTTTTGAATGGAGAATGTTAAGATATAGAAGTGGATCGCTTTATAACTTGTAAATATTGTAATAAAGGTTTATAGAAAATTAGTAAGAGTTTTATGATGCATCTGACATTGTGGTGAAACCCCGACGTGATCGTTTGCATTTGATCAACATTTAAGTCAGATATTTTTATACTCTTATTTGAAATTGTTTTTCAAGTTTGGAATTCTAAATGGATCTGCTCATAGTGAAAAGAAAGTCGGTAAGAGCTTCTTTTACTCGTTTATATAATATTTTAATTGCGGCTCTCGATAAAACTGAATTAAATTTTGAGGATTTAGAAAGTAAATTATCGTCTTTGGAAAGAATTTCTATTGATTTATCGAAATTAGATGAAGATATATGTAACGCCATTTTGATAGAAGTCGCCAAAGCAGACGATTTCGAAAAAGAATACTGTATCATTGAAGAATACAGAGAAAAGTTAGATTCTGTTCGTGTTCGTGTAAAAAGAATTCTTAATTCTCGTGAACTGAAAGACAAGAAAGTTAATTCGGTAAAAAATGAAAAAACTAAACTAAAGCTTCCGAAAATAGAACTTGTGCATTTCAGTGGCGAGATAAAAGATTGGCTGCATTTTTGGAGCCAATTCAGTAGAATACACGAAAATAAATCGATGGACGATGAAGATAAATTCCAATATCTTATTCAATGCGTGACAGCCGGAGGAAGAGCTCGTGAAATACTGGATAGTTACCCGCCGACGGCTGATAATTATTCCAAAGTTATTGAGAGTTTGAAAAACAAGGTTTGGCCGAGAGGAACTTTTAATTGAATATTATGTTCGGGAACTGTTGGCTCTTGTCGTTAAAAATGCAACAAATTTAAAGAATAAAATGGATATTACACAATTGTACGACAAATTAGAATCCCATTTGCGATCGTTGGAATCCATTGTCATGACATCTGACAAATATGCCGCTATGCTATTCCCTTTAGTGGAGTCATGCATCCCCGAAGAAAATCTACGAGTTTGGCTTAGAAGTCCTTTAATTAATAAACAAGGGAATTCTTATAGCGATAAATTGGCTCAACTGTTAACATTTCTAAGAACGGAAGTGGAGGGTGAAGAACGGATTGCTCTAGCAAAAACTGGTTTTAAACAAGCTGAAATAGTTGAAAAGAGACAAAAACACAGAGAAACAGAATTTTATCCACCTACGGCCAATGATTTAATATCTGGGTTTAAAGAAAAAGCCAAATTGAACTGTATATTTTGTAGCAAATTACATGAAAGTAAAGACTGTTTTAAGGGACAAAAACTGTCATTAGAAGAAAAGAGAGAAGCAGTCAGAAAATATAGATGCTGTTTTTTTTGTTTGAAACCAGGGCATTTATCGAGAAACTGCAGATCAACTGTACGCTGCATGGTCTGCGGAAAGCGACACTGGGTAATAATGTGTCCTAATTTATCTCCAAGTCAGAAAGTGGCGATTCAAGAAAGTCAAGAAGTGCCACAAAATCTTGCTTTAACCAATCACAATGTTTCAGAAGAAGTTTTGCTGCAGACTTTGCTTGTTGTGATAAATTATGGGGGGAAACGTAGTATCGTTAGAGCTTTAATAGATACTGGCTCACAACGCTCTTATGTATTAAAATCCACAGTTGAAAGACTGAAAATAACACCTGTAGGGTTTGAAACTCTGAATCATGTGGTGTTTGGTGGAAATATGACAAGATCTAAACACAATGCCTATAAATTAAATGTAAGCAGTATTCATGCAAACAAATTTTGCGAGATGCAAGTCTTAGACCAACCAACCATTTGTGGAATGATACCAAGAACAAATGATGTATCTTGTTTAAAAGAGTTATAAGACTTGGGGATCCAGATAACAGACCGTGGTAAAGGTAGACCTCCTATTGAGCTCCTAATTGGAGCAGATATTGCAGGCAAATTGTATACAGGTCAAACGCAAATTTTAAAATGTGATCTTGTAGCTGTGCAGACGCACTTAGGTTGGACTATCATGGGAAGGTCTGAAATTCATAATTGCAAAGACAACATTATAACATCGCTATTTTTACAAAGCCATAATATAGAAAATCTTTGGAAACTGGAAGCAATAGGAATTGGAGATCCTTGTGAAAGTATGAACACAGAGTTATTGGAAAAGGTGGCGTTTGATCATTTTGAAAAGACTCTAAAGATTACTGAAGATGGGCGCTATGAAATTAGTTTTGTATATCAAACTGTATATCAAAGCGAAGCGTTCTATTTACGTATGGAATATGTTGCCACATTTTTAATACAAAAGTTAAACTTTTCTCCACTTTGATAAATGTAAACTAATGCGAACCTCACAATTTAAATTATTAATTCCTTCGTATATTATTGGTTTAAGTTGTCGAAAATTAATATTTCAATTGTAAGGTTCGCATTAGCATACATTTATAAGAGTGGAGAAAAGTATATGCATTTTTTAATAGTTTTTTGAATATGGCTCTTTGAAGACGAAAAAAGCATAGATTTTCTTACAAAATGACTCATAATTAAAAAACTAACCAAATTTTTGAAAAAGAAAAAAAAAAATAATTCTTCATTATGTCAAAACACAATTATGTGCCGAGTTTCGTGCCTGGGCGAGGTTTCTGGGGCGATATATTGTGATTACAGACAGACACACACACAGCCGCGTTTATTATTATGTATAGATAAACTAACGAAATGAGTGTGTAAATAATATCCATTCATTTTACTAGAAACCAAGTCTACTTAGTATCATTCGGAAATCATATGAAGTGCAAATTCTTGACCTCAGGTGTAGGGTAGTAGGATATTTCATGCATGATCAGTAGTTTCAGGAGTAAACTCTTATATTAGAAGGCAGCTGACTTCTTTAAAAATTCTAATTCGGAAAAATACTTGCTATTTCACAAATGTTATAAAGCATGTGTATTTTTTAAATGGTTATTTACATTGGCCATTAGTTTTCCGTTGAAGAAGCAAAAACGAAGACCCTAGTAAGCAGCCAAAAACTAAATCATCATGAATTATTATCTTTCAACTTTTTTTTTAATTCTCTAAACTTGCTATTTAAACTCTATGATCCGCTGTAATATATTTTGTTTGAGTCAAAATATTGGCATTTTTCATATTTTTTACAATTTACATACATCAACATAATTCAAGAAATTAACATTTTTAAAAATTTGAACTCATTTTTTCAGAGAGCGAATCTCTAACAATACTTCAGCGAATCATAAAAAAATAACTTACCACAATTTCTGAGTTATTTTATCCTCTAAATTCTCCCCCCCCCCTCCTCAATTTAAAATTCGATGATAAAATTGATTAGTTTTTGTAAAAAGAAACTGCTGCAAAGCAACTGAAATAAAAGTACTGATAGGAAAGAATACATAAAAGTTTGCTATACTACACTAAATAAATTATTTATATTATATAATCAAAATTTAAATTTACAAAATATTTATTTGTTTTACACAATTTTTACATTTAAAAAGGAGAAACTTTATGGCATTCAGCTAATTTATGCTTTACAATATTTGCAATGTTCAAAATGCTTAAAAGGTATCCACTTAAATCCTATAGGAAGGAATTCAAACATTTTGATTCTATTTATAGTTTTCTATTAATTAAGCCACAGATTATTTAACCAAAGAATGTCACTGACTTATTGATCAAAAAGTTAAATTATTAATTTAACTCAGTAAACTTAAAAGAGTTATCTACCACATATGCATTTTAGTTTCAGATAATTTCTTTTATTAAACATTTTTACCTTATATAAAGCGGTGGGTTGAATAGTTCCTACCAACAGCATTAATTTTTAAATATTGTTGCTAAGCTATTTTTTCATCTATAATTTCTGCGACCATTTTCTAATAATTTCAGAAAATAAAAAAATACCAATGAAAGGATTTGTTTGCATAAATGCTGGAAATAGTTGAGGGTAGAGGGGTCTCATTATTTTCTATAATTCAACAATTAAAACTAGTAAAATTCTAATTAAAATTAGCAAATCTCTAAATAATCTACAACTGCAAAATAAAAAGATAAACTCTAAGTAAAATTGACTCCAACTTCTGATGAATTTCAATTTTGTCAAAGATTTGAAACTCTTTTTCTTTTTTTGATTTGACGTTTCATTTAAAAAATCACGAATCTAGTCCATAATAAATTAAGAACATTGTGGTATCAGTATCGATCGTAATTATAAAGTTATCATTAAATTTAAAATTACATTTTTTAAATATAAATATTGAATGTTGTGGTGAATATAAACATAATAAAATACATCTTTTTAGCTTGGCCCCCACATTTTTAACTTCTTAAGGACCTTACGAACTCTACTTAAAATGACACTATCGTATAAGATGTCGGTAGTTATAATGAGATTAGTAAAATAAGTCTTTAAATATAGGAATAAAACAAAGAAACTTTAGTAACCATATTTGGTAATGAATAAGTAATTGATCGCAATCGACGAGCTTAGGGAAAAAACATGTTTGCAAAAGGCAGTTTCGGAATTTATACATAAGGATGCTATTTGCAAATCCTACTTATTTAAGAAAAACATGTAACCAAAATATTTGTCAGAATGAAATGACCTTTAACAATAAAATAAAAATGCAAGTAAAATTTACTATTATATATATATATATATATATATATATATAATAAATAAATACAAAAAACACGAAGAAAATTAAGAAAAACAATAAGTTTTATTTTTTGCGCATAAGCTGCAAGTAAATAGAACTCATAAAATAAGTTCAAAAGGTAGACAAAAAAAAGGAAAAACATTACAGAGCAATGAAAAAAGGGGAAAAAAGGAAAAATAATAAAAAAAGAAAAATAACAAAAACCGAGAGGGAAAAAAAAGACAAAAAATGTTTTTTACAAAAATCCGGAATATAAAAGTTATAATCTTTTCATCAGCCCACGAGATTATATCCGCAAAAAAGAGTGCTTTCTAATATTGCGGATATAATCGTGTGGGCAGATGAAAAGATTATATCTTTATTTTCCGGATCTTCTAAGAAAAAATGTGTCCTTTTTCACCCGGTTTTTTGTTTTTTTTATTATTTTCATTTTTCCTTGTTCTGTAATTTTTCCCTTGTTTATATATATATATATATATATATATATATATATATATATATATATATATATGTTATGGCCAGATCACAAAGTGGCCATGAAGTTCCGGCCAATGTCCGTATTTTCTTGATTTCATTTGAGACAAATTAAAAAATTTAATTTTTTAAATTTTAATTTAAAAACTTGTCTATTTTTTTGTATTTTTAAGTTAGAAGATTTATATTTTGAAATTAAAAATGAAAACAAAAGGGGCAATATTAGCAAATAAACTTTTTAATAAAACAAATAGTAAAAAATTGTGGTTCACCGTATGTGGATACCTTTAGGATACCTGAAGATCGATTACATTTATTCGATATTTTAATACTTACTGACGAGAGATTCGAAGATAAATACCGGGCAAATGCATACCGGGCAGTTTCACTGAACCTTAAAAAATATCAGTGTAGGATATACCGGGCAGTGTCACTGAACCTTAAAAAAGCATTAGTGTAGGATATACCGGGCAGTGTCACTGAACCTTAAAAAAACATCAGTGTAGGATATACCGGGCAGTGTAACTGAACCTTAAAAAAACATCAGTGTAGGATATACCGGGCAAATGTATACCGGGCAGTGTCACTGAACCTTAAAAAACATCAGTGTAGGATATACAGGGCAAATGTATACCGGGAAGTAAAACTTAACTAGACCTTTGGTGTATGTATGACTAGACAATTAAATATACAATTTAATAATGATTATTAAATTAATGATTATTTTATAGACAATTTAAAAAATTCTATTTTTTAAATTAGAAGATTTATAAGAATTATTTATAAGAATTATTTATATAATTATAGAAGGCTGCGAAAGTAAAATATTCACTGATCGTTTAAATTATTTCGCACTTTGGCCGGAACATCGTGGCCACTTCGCGATCTGGCCGGCCAATTCCCGATATCTAAACAATTTCAAACTTTAGCAAAAAGTCCGGCCAATTCGCGATTTGGCCGGACTTCGGGCTTTGGCTGTGACATATATATATTTCAATTTTATCGAAAAAAAATACCGTGAATTTTATAAAACCTTCTGATTGGGGATCAAAATCATGCCCCAAATTTTTTGCAGGATCTCTTTCTTCTTTTCCTTACCTGAAAGACTTGAACTGAGGTGTAAAAGCAATTAGCCCTACAACTCTTCATAAATCATAAATTTATAATAACTTAAGTAAATTTGGTTTTAGTACAGCATTTTTATTCAAATAACATCTTTAAAAAAATAAAAGATTTCAGATAATAAGTTCAACGATTAAATTTTGAAATATTGGAAAATCAAGAATAATTTCATTTCTTCATTTTAAATTCAAATTTTATTTTCAAAGTATTAAAACGAATACTATTTTCTATGTCCAGAAAGCATATCCAAAAATTCTCTTCTTGGTTGCCTATAGCAACAGAGACACACAATATTATGACGTCTCGTCATTCATTCAGTTTCTTTATGGTTGTTTTAAATTGTTTCAGTTTATATGGCGAGGTAATTTGACATTTTTTTAAACTTTCGCCATATATATAAATCTTTATTGCGACCCAATTTACGACCAAATTTTTTCGAAATTTTGTCTATTTCAAGGGTCAGGATTCCAAATATGTAAAAAAAAAAAAAAATGTTTATTCAGAGATAGAACGCTTTTGTGTCTGATTTCGTAACTTAATTAATAGTTAGCACTAATTAATTAGCATATTTTGAGGTCACCCCCAAGAACCATTAAGATTGACACTTAGTTCGTGAAAATCCGACCATTAGAACGAAAGTTATTCAGGGTGATTCGTTTTTTTTTTTTTTTTTTTGCAGACTGTACATCATATAGAAATTCAAAATTTAATCTAGCTAAATCATGAATGCTAAAATTTTATTGATTAGTAAGAATTGAGATAATAATGAAAATTATGTAGGAAAAAAGATAGAAATGTATGGGGGAAAATAAATAAATAAAAAATACAGAATACAAGAAACAAAAATCATTTCAAAGCAATCGGGTGGAGAGGACCCTTGATCAGCGTAATATTTTTGTTTTTAGGATATAACCTTTTTTGATTTCGTTTTAGGAATAAAATCGTGTTTTTAAGAAATAACAAACAAGAGCAAGTGTACGAAGAAAAAAAGAAGGTAAAAGTGTGCAAATAATACAAACTTTTTAAAAAAATGTTTTCAGATTTAACTTATTTTTTTATTTCAACCAAATTATCAACAAGTTTATTATCTCAGGAACGTGGACTTATAATCTTTTTCCTCTCCAGAGTTGACTTCTGCAGCAGACGACTACATATACTGGTCATTCTTTCAAGAGAGCCAATCCTTTCCATAAACCTTCCCTCATTTGGCGATCCTGAAGTGATAAGAACTGCCCATCTAGTCGATGATAGATCACGCCAATAGGGATTCGGTGAAACGACACGAAATTAAGACAGTGGGTATTGATAAAAAAGTATTCAAATGATGTTCAAACAGTCGAATTGAGATAAAAGTCGAAAATTTAAAACAAAAAATCATAATAATTTTAAATTTTAATTTTTCAAAAAATATTCGAATGATTTTGTTCCAAATTATGAATTTCACAATCTAAAATTTAGTTCAAAATGATATAAAACTTTCATACTACAAAATTCAAAGTTTCTTCTACTCTTATTTAAAAAAAATTATTTTTATAATTATTCTCATTTAAACAGCAAAAATAATAATAATAAGTACATGACTTTTTTAGACTGAATATGCCCAAACAACAAATTACAGATATGCTCAAAAATGTGTCGATCGAGCACTGTACTCAATAATGAGTTTCAATATCATTTAGTTTTTGATAGGATCAAACAAAATATATAACAGAGATGGCTTACAAGAAGTTTACATCTTGGAGAGGGGGGTTATCGTGAAAGTAGCAGAATATGAATTTGGTCACTCGACTGTTACAATACAGTTACAAAACAAAGACAGTGTCCAAAAGCATGAAAAGATCTCTTCGAAAGAGGACGGTCTGATGGTTAAAAACAATTTGAAAATGTATAATTGATAGCCAATTTACAACAAAATCAAATTTGAAATTAGATATATAAAGCAACGATTAAAATCAAAATATCAAGGTCAATTCAGGATCCAATAAATTAAAAAAGCACCAAAAATAAAAGCATCGGTGCCCAAAATCATTAAAAAGGGTAAAAATAGGAACCAGAGTATAGGTATTTAAAATCAAAGTCATTAAAGCTAATTACAAATTTGAAATTTAATAATCGAATAGTCTAAGCAACAGAGAGGTTAACTCTGATAATTTAAAATACTTATGGGATGGTAAACAAGAGGTCGTTTGGGGACATTATGTCTTCGATATTTCGAATGGTTTGTCTCTGCACCACGACCCCATGTCTCCCTGGTCTTTAAAAGCGGTCCCACGGTAAATTTATTGCATCCCGTTAGTAAATGTTTGACATTTGCCGCAATATTTGCAGCTTGATGTCTTTTTAAATAGTCTAGCTTGATGTACACCAATCGCTCCGTGACCTTTGTAAAACTGATTGAGATAAAAGTCTTTTAGTACTTACTTGTGTGGAAAAGCTCTAGGTATGTCGACCATTGTATCCCACCTCTGTTGCCAAAGTTTATTGCTGGCGTCCCTGAGAAGTTGGGCTCTAGTGATGTGGCAGTTTATATCCACCCGATCGAGCTCCGTGCCCATTTTAGCTAAAGCCTCCTCGTTGCCCTCATTCCCCGTGTGTGCCCTAATCCAATTTAACATATTTCCTTTACTTATACTATGTTTGATCTCTTCTTCAACTTGCTTATTTGTGGGCACGGGGTCAGAGGCGTATCTATGGAAAGAAGCGCCTATGGCAAATCTCGCACTGTCGCCCTTCCTAAAGTATTTATAATCTCTTTTTTTTTTTATGCGATACGAAATAAAAGCATTGTTTGAAATATTTAAGCCTTATGATAATATTTCAAAAAAGAGCCGTGGTGGCTCAGGGGGTAGAACATTCACCATCCAACGAGGTGAGCCGGGATCGATTCCCAGCGATGACTGCTCGACACGATTTCCTTATCCGGCTTGCACCTACCACGGTGCTGACGTAAAATATCCTCTTTGACGGATCATTGGTTACCCGCGGGAGGCTTTCGTAATCTTCCTCTCCATGTAACGCAAATGCGGATGAGTTCAATCAAGAAAAATAGTGCGTGGAGTCCCTCCGTGCGGAAGAAGTTAAACTTCGTAACCTGCGACGTTAATTGTAGAAGAATCAGCAGTCGTAGAAGGATCACTAGTTCTATTCAACGACTCTTTTTCCTGCTCCGCTCACTTCCGTGCTCTGTAATCAATAACGGTAATATTGTGCATTTTTCCCTCGTGGACCTCTTGAACCAGTGGAAGTGCTTGTGGTTGCCTCATCGTCTCGCCCTGGAAAATGTATTTGTATTAATAAAGTATGTGAATGCGTCATAATGTAATTTCAAAAGAGAAAGCCTAACAATCAATTGATATTCACAAGAGACGTACCTTGACATAACCTTAAATCCGTCGCATTGTCCGTGGGATTGTTTTCACTCATTTTTTACAATTGTTATCCACTAATGTTGAAAATAAAAAATACTACCCTATTAACTCTTTAAAGACCAAGAGGTCTGAAGACATCCGGACTAGTTAACGACCGTCTTGGACCTCCGGAGACCTATGAAGGTGAATGGGTAGTAGTGATTGGGAGGGGATGAGCTGCTTGACAGTGATGCATAGGAACTCATCAAAAGTCAAAAGGAAAGAGGTGTGTGAACTTCACGCTTAATTTAGAAACATCTCCCCCTGTGGTTTTAGAGAAACATAAAATCCTCTTTACTTGTAACAGATTTGTTTGTTGTTTGAACAGGACCATTTTATTTATTTATTAAAAATTCGGGAATGGCGGGCTTTTGGGAATTTATTTTTGAAATGCAAGCGTCTATTAAAACAAATGTCTTTTTAATAAAATTGCAATGTGTTTACTGTTGACTACCGAACGTAAATTTTTTATAGAATTAAAAATATACTAACATAAATACCGAAATTACTGAAAAAAATTTAGATAATGCCAACATTGTATAATGTTTTCTGTTAATCACTGATATTTTAATGATAATGTTATCATTAGTTCATAGAAATTTTGACCCTTGAATAAAAAAAAAAGGTTAATATTTTTATCATTTAATAAACTTTTTATAGGTATTTTTTATCAAATATTTTATTTCTTTCCATTTTGTTCTCCATTATCCTGTTTGGTATTTTTCAGTAATCAGTTTTATTACAGTGTACTTTTTATTAGCGAATGTTAGATGATAGATAAAATAATTTAAAATACATTAGATTAGTAATATATCTTTTAAATTTGAACTAGTAAAGATATTTTAGACTTTGTTTTACATTAACGAAAAAATTTTTATATCTTCAAATTCTTATAAAAATTTCAATTTAATGCTTAATTAAAGAAAACTGAATTCCTTTATATTTAAATTTATGATCAACATAATATAATGCATACATTAAAATGCCTTTTTATATAATTTTAAATACTATACAAATATTTAAAAAAAATAATGCAGCTTTTTTTTTTTCAATTTCGCTACATTGTATTATATTTGTATTAAATAATATCTTTGCATTGTTATAGTAATTTCGTTCTTTTTGGTATTGATTTCCTATCAATTAATTATTATTCAATTATTGTATAAATTAGTTATTAAGGATATTAAGTTATATAAATTTATTGTTTAAAGGAAATTGCTTTCACACGTAAAGGAGTTTTGTAAATGTAATCTCACTTATATGTAAGCAGTTTTAATAATGCAGTTTTTGTATATAAGTAATTCAATAGGTATAGTCAAATAATATCGTAGATCTTCCTGAATGAAATGGTTTTTCAGATTTCGTCTGTAATGTTTTTAAGTAATTAATTGTAATGAAAATAGCTTATTCAATTCGAATACATTTTCTGTAAGAAGCAAGTTATATATTCTAATTGTAAATCAGAGCTTTTTAATCATTATTTACTGCAATTGCAATTTCCAAATCAGCTTGAAATTAAGCTTATTGTTTTGTTTATTGTTTTAATTTGGTTCTTTATAGCAAAACACGATAAATGCAAAGATATTAAACGACATGAATTTAAATTAATTGAATAATCTTATAGTAAGTCATGTAATAAATAAATAAATTTGCATAAAATAAATTTGAGTTCTGGATCAGATAGCAGCAAAAAACATCCCGATAAAAAATTTATCTTTAAGTTACGATACATAATAGTATCTGTTATCTGGTTTTTTCCTAATGATGTAATTTTAATTGCTATAATCATTTGTTGCTAAAAACGAGTTTAAATGCAAGGAATTGAAGATTTCTAATAGAAAAAATCATCAGTCAGGAGAACTGCTGAAGGCGATTTTCCTTGATCACCGTAAAGTGACGTTAATAGATAGGCACTGACAATAGCAACTTATCTTGTTTGAAAAATACTAGGAATCTATTTCCATTCACTAAACGCCGCAATTATTTGCTGCACCATTTGGTAGTACTCTCATATGATTAGTAGGTAAAGTCTGTAAATGAGTGCAGGAGGTTAAATAGAATTGACAATACGCTCATTTGTAATGCTAAATCTAACCCAATCAATAGTTTATTCAAATAAATAAATTATTTAATTTAATAGCAATTTTAAAAGTTAATCTCTTATTTAAAAAAATAAAAATAAACCCACCAGCTAAAAAGAACCATAGCTTATTTTAAACGTTAATTTTTGTGTTTGATTTGATACTTTTCTGAAAACAGTATTATTATTGAATTCTAAGAACAGTATTATTATTGCTGAATTAACCGATATGTTTATAAAAGAAAAGTTTATAAAGGAAGTTTTGTAGCTACATATGAACTTAATGCTATGAAGAACAGTTTAAGTAATATTTTTTCATGTTTTAATATATTTTAGACATTTTATGTAGTGCAAAATATAGCTTTGAAGGTGTAGCATATTTATTGATAAAACTAATATCATTCAAGATAGTTCAAACTGGTTCAGATTCATATATTTCATTTATATGCATTTCAAAGAAAATGTTTTAGATATACTATTTAATAATACCAAAGACACCATCTATTAATACCTAAGAGAGATCTAGGCTTCTTAATTATTTTTAAATATATAGTAGATTTTTACCCCTTTGATGAGTATGATATAAAGAGAAATAGCTAACATACTACCATTTTCATTAAGCGAAACGGAGAAACTTTTAAATCAATGTAAATGGAGGAACTCATTCTTTATTAAATTAAATGTTTATATTACAAAAATTGTGAAAAGAAATTATTCTATTTAAGTAAATTTTATTTGTCAACAATATTAGTATTTGTTTCCGCTGCAGGCTTAATTTGCTAGATCAATGAATTAAAATATTTCATTTAAATAATACTAACTCTGTATAGAATGTCAAAAAAATCTGTAATCAATAAAAAAATAAATTCGAAAAGTATTACAATTTCTATCTTTTTTAGTTAATTTCTTAATATTTCAAACAATCGGTAAAAATTTAAATTACTACACAATACTTGGTTAACGCTATAATATTTTTCATTCAAAATTGCTGTCATGTTGTGGCTCAGGCTACAGATCATTCGCCTTTCAATGAGGTATACCAAGTTCGAATTCTAGAGCGATGGCTAGTCGACGCAAATTTCGCAGCCGGCATGCATTGACCACAGTGCTAACCTTAAATATTCTCAGTGGTAAACGGGGATTACAGTCCCCCTGCCATCAGGCTAACCTTAGGATGTTTTCGTGGTTTCCCTTACCCTGAGGGTCAGTCCCCTTCAAATAGTTCTCCACAAAGGCAAACTTGATACAGGAGTTCCCTTGTCTTCTGGATTGGATATTAGTCATAATTAATTGTTTTCATGCCGCAATAGATTTTTAACACTGAACGAAAAATAAAAAATGGCATCAAATGCCGTTGTGATATTTCTACACATTGAACCAGGCATCGTCCGAAATAAATATGAAAATAAAGTTTCACTGCAACAGAAAAACTTTTTATTCATTAATAAATGTAGTTAAGCAAAGATTCAATAAATAAAAATGTGCTTGTATGAATTTAAAAAGAAGGGATTTTTAAAGTGTTTAAATTTATGCTTGAAAGGTGTGTACTTTACTTTTACGATGATTATCTGCCTCTTTAAATGTGAAAAATAAAAAATAATAAAATAATAAAAAAATAATAAAATTTTTTTTTTTTTTAAACTTATGACTTTGAAGATTTAAAAATATTTAATTGTACTTTCTTTTTATCCAACGAAATTAATGAAATTATGCTATAATTAAAAAAGATGTATCACAGCAATTGCAGCCTTTATTAATTTTAATAATAAAATAATTTCCTTTTAAAAAATTCATGGTTAAAAGGGAAAAAAAAATAATTTTCCACATTTTTATTTAATTATTTTTATTTTTTTTTTTGATAGAAAAGATTTTGCAAATGAAATATTTTTTGTCCATCTGAACCACACTGATCCCATTTTACTTACAGAGCTAAAGTACACCTACAAGACCATACTAAAGCGTACGTTCAAATGAAAATAAATAAATACTGAATGAAGACAGGTACAGATAAATTGTATCATAAACAACCGACTTGATGTTGGAGAAAACAGATGAAGTTAAATAAATAAAATAAAATAAAGATATCCGATAAGTCAGATATAAGATGTAATTTCCGTTGTTACTAAAGAAAACACATTTATATATATACTCAAATTTTTTCTTTACAATAAATTGAAAAGAAATTAATTAATTTTTCTACCATATCCCATAAGCATCTGTTTCTTCTTTCAAAATTTACTTTTAAAAAAAATAAACTTTTTCTTTAAACTCAAATTTTTCAATTTGCAATTTTTTAACGGTATTTTAAGAACCAGTTTCCAGTTTCAGCTTCTCTTATTGCAGTTACACCTAAATAACGTTTTGAAAGCAGCATTTGAAAGTTATTTCTCTTATTTTTCCAAGTATTCAATTAAATCAGAAAAATAGTTAAAGGAAATATTTCTCTAATAATTAATTCAAAAACATTTTCATTATCAAACTTCAATATTATTAGAACTTTATTTGACTCATAAAGCTTAAAAAAAAAAAGCGTGATTTTAGTTAATATTAACTTTAAAAAAAACTAAAAAAAAATCTATTTCTGTTACTTTCAGAAAGCTGAATTTTCGACACATTTTCGAGATAATTTTTTTCTTCCTATTTTGCTTGATATAGGTATTTGAAAATAATCTGTTTTAAGAAAAAAATAACCCCAAATTTAAAAAATAAATAAAATAACAAAAAACTAATGTATAAATGAAAGGAAGAAAATAAAAAATCTCATTATTAACTTAATTCCTACTTTTGAATATTTAACCAGAAAAACGTTCTACTGGGGGGGAAAATAAGCTGATTGTCAGTTTGAATGCCACTGACAAGTAGATCACGCCTTTGATTTATTAGTGACGTGGGGGAGCAAATGACCTGCTGTGAAGCAAATGACTAAAGAGAACCCCCATCAGAATGGGTGAGTCCGTGATTTTTCTCTTCTGAAAAACTGAGGAGTAAAATTTCCACTGCTTGGGTCGCTAAAGAGTTAAATTATATGTGTATCAAAACAAGCTAAAAAATATTTATAGAAAAACAATACTTTTATGACTTTCATTATTTTTATGCTAGTGAAAACCAAAACAATATGGAAATGAATGCGGGAAAACTGGATCCTACCACGTGATTTCCCGGCCAATAAAAATGTAGCGTTAAACGTTTAAAGTTTCCTTGTTACAAGTCGCATAAGAAGTATAACTTCAAAAGTCCTCCGCGAAGGCAAATTTCTCCATAATGCTCGATACAGGAGTTCCCTTGTCTTCTGAATCGGGTTCAAAATTACAAGGGTACAGAGTTGAACATTAGCAGTCGCAAACTCAAACAATTGGATCGGCTGTTCAACAACGGTTATAAAATTTTCCAAAAAGATTGTATTGGCGATCGCAACACTCTGGTAAGCCATCTGGGGAGAGACCGGTTTCATGACTTTAGCCCTTCTCCTTTCCCTCGCCTCCTCTTTTCAGTTGTATAGGAATGTACTACAATATTTTCCCCTTTCTTAATATTTCTCCTTTTTATTTAATAAAAATATTTTTTAAAATTTCTGTGATACTTTTCTTTAAAACTATGTTTAATGTAGTTTTCAGTTCTATAAAGTTTTCCAAGTTAAAAGATTTTAATCTATTTGAAAATCAAGAGAGAAACTAACGTAGTTCCTTCCTCTATGACTTTCCACACGCTAATGGGGAAAGCATGGGAAGTGTTGCCATAGGTAGAGAGTTCTGCTCTACGCCACCTGCAGCCCATTTCGATCGCCAATTGCAATTTTTTTTTAAATAGATTAATAAATAAATAAAAATTAACTATAACAATAAAATTATCTCTTTTTAATTGTAATGCATTCACGTGTGTTCGAAATCAGCATTAGTTAGAAATGACTGTTTGGTAAATTAAGTTTTTTTAAACATTAAAACAAATTACCAATTGAAAATTTAAAGAATAAATTTAATTTAAACATAATTACTCGTAAGAGTTACAAATAAAAGTACAGAAATTCAAATGAAATTAAGGCTAATGCAGAGCCATGCATCACCGACCAGCGCACGAGGTAAACTGCGAGTAGCGTCGGCTGCTGGTAGAAAACTGGTTTCACATGAGTCACTGCAAGTTGAAGTGAAAGTGCTTTTTTGCATCACCAAGTAAAGGTGAAATTATAGGAGCAGGGCAACACCGCAGTACTCCACCTCCAGCAAATACTACAAGTATTTGGGATTAAATCGAACTCTCCAGCCAGATCGTGTCGTTGTCTGCGGAAGTTCAGTTAATTGCGTGGTATTTGGTTTTATTGGTACAACATACATTTGCAGGCTTGTGTGCTCAATTAAGGCTTATAAACCTTTGTCAAGTAGAAGAACAGATAGCACAATAGAGAAGGACATCACAAAGAATACATCCAGGGTTACGACGGGATTCGAACCCGCCACCTCCACGCTTAACAGAGCGTTTGGCGAGCGATACCGCTCGGCCAGGGAGGCCCGTGTGTGGTATTTGGAGTTATCCCAGTATGAGGAAATTTTGATGTCACAGTTCGCTCAATGTCTTTGAGGGGGCCGGGATAGCCTGGTCGGTAGGGCGCTGGGCCCATATCCAAGAGGTCGTGGGTTCGATCCTCGCCGGCCGAAGACTCCCCGTGTAGTAAATGGTGACTGATGCACGTTAAATCTGTCGAGTCTCAAAGTCCTCCATGTTCCCATAACAAATCAATACCTCTGGGGGTACTGATCCAGGAGTTTCCTTGTCTTCTGGATTGGTTCAAAATTACAAGGCTACGGAGTTGAACATTAGTAGTCGTAAACCCATGAAATTGGGTCGGCTGTTCAACGACGGTTATAAAATAAAATAAAATGTCTTTGAGGGAGCCGCGATGGCTCAGGGGATAGAGCGTTCGCCTTCCAATGAGGCGAACCGGGTTCGAATCCCAGTCGATACGAATTCCGCATCCGGCTTGCACTGACCACAGTGCTGACGTGAAATATCCTCAGTGGTAGACGGATCATGGGTTAGAGTCCCCTTGCCGTCAGGCTAACCGTGGGAGGTTCTCGTGGTCTTCCTCTCCATGTAACGCAAATGCGGGTTAGCTCCATCAAAAAGTCCTCCACGAAGGCAAATTTCTCCCAATACTCGATCCAGGAGTTCCCTTGTCTTCTGGATTGGGTTCAAAATTACAAGGCTACGGAGTTGAACATTAGTAGCCGTAAACCCATTAAGTTGGGTCGGCTGTTCAACGACGGTTATAAAATAATAATAAAATGTCTTTGAGGGGGGCCGGGATAGCCTGGTCTGTAGGGCGCTGGGCCCATGTCCAAGAGGTCGTGGGTTCGATCCTCGCTGACCGAAGACTCCCCGTGTAGTAAATGGTGACTGATGCACGTTAAATCTGCCGAGTCTCAAAGTCCTCCATGTTCCCATAACAAATCAATACCTCTGGGGGTACTGATCCAGAAATTTCCTTGTCTTCTGGATTAGTTCAAAATTACAAGGCTACGGAGTTGAACATTAGTAGTCGTAAACCCATGAAATTGGGTCGGCTGTTCAACGACGGTTATAAAATAAAATAAAATGTCTTTGAGGAGAAAAGCCGGTTTTAGGCGGTCAACACTGATCACTGAAGCTTTTCCAGAAATGTCCAGACAAAAAGTTTTTTCTGAACGACTGAGTACTCTATATGGTCCATCATAAGGAGCTTGAAGGGGTTTCTTTACACTGTCATGTCTCACAAACACATGAGAGCATGATTCAAGAGTTGGGTGGACGAAAACTTTTACGTTTGTATGTGAAGAAATTGGAATTGGTTTCAGTTCTGACATGCAGGTTCGAAATTTTTGAAGAAACTCGTGTGGATCAACATTTGAAGTTGAAGGATCGAAGAACTCCGCTGGTAGTCGTAGGGGGGTTCCATAGACGAGTTCAGCACTGGTGTATCCTAGGTCTACTTTTACGGCAGATCTTAGTCCAAGAAGTACAATGGGAAGGGATTCAGTCCATTTTATATTGGGGTGGCATTTGAGACCTTGTTTTAGAGCTCTGTGATAGGCGTTAACAAACAGACGATGTGTATGTGAACCAAGAATTGAATTTCTTCTACTGGACGATATTAAAAGACGAAGCGCTACAATATTTTTTTGAAGGACGGACTGCACCCAATACCCAGGTAGGCAAAATGACATTAAATTTCTTTTTCAAAATTTTTATGTTAAATATAATGGATCTCCATTGATAAACTTAAGCCTGCCCATTCTTTTTCACAGATTCAAGAGGCCCCAATCATCCCACCGCCGATACAACCCGTGAAGTCTGCTCTTAAGACGTCCACAACACCTCGGTCCGGTCGACACGTCCGTTTTCGGATTCCCGTGCCTCGGCGTTCTGGACTGGTGGGGAAGTCATGTGGCGTCATCAAACACTCATCACATAGAACGTCATCTGCATTAAAATGCAACGCGGCTGAAAGAAGCCGATCTCTGAAGATGCAAATCAGCTTTCCCGGACGGCGCGTGCCTACACTCAAGGAGGATAAAAAGCAGCTCGCCGTCGTTCAGTATGCCACTTCGACTTCAGCTCTCACCAGGAGATGTGTGCTGGACCTAAGCCGCCGAGTCCCGAAGTACTGATGTCGTTCCACCTACCTTGATGACGGAACTTACGCTTTTTTGAATTTTAGTTGTTTATGAAGGAAATAAACTAAGTTATAGTTATAAAGAGTTCTGATATCTTCTAAACACTTCCAAACAATAAATAATATAATGCAAAATTAACAAAAGGAAAAAAAAAAATTTTTTTTTTAAATTTTCCACAGCCGGGATTCGAACTTGCGCCGCCTCGCTCCAGGCGTCAGCTACTAGCACGTGGTTTTAACCTTTGGACCACGATTACACGGGGAGCGTGCGACTCCATGGCTTCAAAAGCACTCTCCTGGTCAGTTGAATAGTGGACTTTGGGGGCCCATTGCGCACCCCCCCCCCTTCTAATTCACGTATAAATATTTCCTTTGGCAGAGGGGTTCGGCTCATGGAACCCTAATTTGGGACCGAGTTTGATAATTATAGCTTAATATTAAAGGGAGTTATGCGGTCTTGAAATTCGCGCCATTTTATTTTATTTTTTATTCCATTATACGTTCTTTAACGAAGAATTAAACTATCGAAAATATTGTAAAAAATATAAAGTAATATAAATATATTAATTTTCCGGGATTTTTCCTGTCTTTACGACCTATTCCCACTTTCCCGAATAAAAAAAATATTTTTTTATAAATAGTTCCCTCTAAAATATCGAAAAACACATTAAATAAATAATATAATGCAAAATTAACAAAAGAAAAAAAATTATTTTTTAAAATTGTCCACAGCCGGGATTTGAACTCGTGGCGCCTTCAGTAGCATGACATACATCTTTTAGACTGCAAAATGAAAACAAAAGACTCAATGCATAGTTGCAAAAGAATGTCAAGCATTCACGTGAATGTGTGTGCAGACCATATTATAGCCAGTCACTTACTACAATAGAATGAAAACTTATAGGGACGGTGAACGTTTTAATAGGGCATTTTTGAACATGTAATTTTTTTGTCCATTTGATTATTTTTTCTCTCCGAAATTTGAAACTACGCTGGAATCTATTAATATTACAAATTATATTCACGCGAGTTTCATATCAAACATTAATCTTCCTGTTTATTTTATTTAGAAGTTACTCATTGAGAATCGTATTTATCCGATTTAAAAATCATACATCTGGATTCTTATTCATGTGATTTAAAAATCCAATGTCGCAATATGCAATTTTAAATTCACTATGGCTATTCGTAGTCAAATGTTTTTGAAATCCATTATTGCTATTTGTAGTCACGCAAATTTAAAATCCAACTTCGCTATTCATATTTGTGCTTCTTTAAAGGCCACTATTGCAGTTTGTATTTGTGTGATCTAACAATTATGTATCACGGTTCGTTTTTACATGATTTAAAAATCCAATATTGCAATTTATATTTTCACATTCTTGAAATCCAATGTCGCGATTCTTATAGGAACTAAGTTTTTTCTTAAATTAGTTACTATAAAGAATTCTTCACTGGTAGATAATTTAATCTTGGTTAAAAAAAAATATTTTCATTGAACAAGTATAAAAATTAATGTCTTGAGTTTTTAACCTTCAGGGTTTTGTGTCAGTTATTTCAGCTCATAAGACAGTTTCATTGAACAAAGTATGATGATGAATATTTACAAATGACTGTGAGGAAGAAAAAACAGCTTGACGTAGTAAACAATAATATATCACAACATCTTTAATTAACGAGTTATAAAAAAAGATATGTTACTTCTTCAGACATGAACTTAAATTTTACATTATGGAGTGTTTGTCAAGGGAGGATCTGACTGAAACTATTCCCCTCATATTCATGAATTACTTTGTAATAGCTGTTATGAGTATCGAATCTACTTTTATTATAGTGATTTGATCGTCATGTACTGATAGTTAGCTTTAGATCAGAGAATCTCTGAATGTTCTAAACTGCTTTGTTAATCTTTTTTTTTTTTTAATGAAGAATAGAATAAAACTTGTGTGCTAGATTGTTTGAAATAAAGTAAATGGTAAAATATAGATGCATTTAATTTGTATGTAATTAATCACAATCTACTGATTTATGTTTTTTAATATTATTATTATTTTCAGATAACTGGAGTAAAATTCTGAATATTATGAATCAAGCAATATCTAAGCCTAGGGAGGAAAAGAAAAACTCTTGGCCAGTTATAGGTATAATTAAATTAAAGATTTCAAAGAAATTCTTCTGGTGCATAAAAAAAAACCCTGAGAGTGGTGTCTTTTATTCATTTGAGTACCAAATATTATTGTAGTAAGTGAATACACGGTCCTTCTTACAAATAATCATTAAATGGTCAACGCTATGAAGTCCTCTACAATTCTAAATAGTTAAAAAAATCACTGTCATAGTTAAAAAATATTTTTTAAATAATTAAATTTTTATTTGTGCTTTTCGATGGCTTTAATTAAAACAGTGAAGATTATCCCATCAAAGATTAACTTTATTCAATAACACAAACCTTTAAAATCAACTTCTTCTGATAGTCGATGGAGTATTTTATCAGGATCATTAATTACTGAAATTAATGAGTTAATAATAGTTTATAGTGGTTTTCTGAAACACCTTTTCTTCATCACTTTTGCTTTTTAGTACAGAACCTTAATTTCATTCATTTTAAAGAAACACCTTTCAGGCCTGGACAAAACTGGAGGAAAATTGTATAGCAATATTTGAGAGACGACAGATTTTGAGGATTATACTTGGTGGTGTAAATGAAAACATTAACTGGAGATTCAACTGTACAAGATTTATAAATAACCTGATATCATTAATACATAAAAATAAATGGAGTATTTTATCCCTTTCAGGATCATTAATTATATCTACATTTTGTATCTATCATCTTTTGCATACTGAAATTAATGAGTTAATAATAGTTTTGTGGTTTTCTGAAACACCTTTTCTTCATCACTTTTGCTTTTTAGTACAGAACCTTAATTTCATTCATTTTAAAGAAACACCTTTCAGGCCTGGACAAAACTGGAGGAAAATTGTATAGCAATATTTGAGAGACGACAGATTTTGAGGATTATACTTGGTGGTGTAAATGAAAACATTAACTGGAGATTCAACTGTACAAGATTTATAAATAACCTGATATCATTAATACATAAAAATAAATGGAGTATTTTATCCCTTTCAGGATCATTAATTATATCTACATTTTGTATCTATCATCTTTTGCATACTGAAATTAATGAGTTAATAATAGTTTTGTGGTTTTCTGAAACACCTTTTCTTCATCACTTTTGCTTTTTAGTACAGAACCTTAATTTCATTCATTTTAAAGAAACACCTTTCAGGCCTGGACAAAACTGGAGGAAAATTGTATAGCAATATTTGAGAGACGACAGATTTTGAGGATTATACTTGGTGGTGTAAATGAAAACATTAACTGGAGATTCAACTGTACAAGATTTATAAATAACCTGATATCATTAATACATAAAAATAAATGGAGTATTTTATCCCTTTCAGGATCATTAATTATATCTACATTTTGTATCTATCATCTTTTGCATACTGAAATTAATGAGTTAATAATAGTTTTGTGGTTTTCTGAAACACCTTTTCTTCATCACTTTTGCTTTTTAGTACAGAACCTTAATTTCATTCATTTTAAAGAAACACCTTTCAGGCCTGGACAAAACTGGAGGAAAATTGTATAGCAATATTTGAGAGACGACAGATTTTGAGGATTATACTTGGTGGTGTAAATGAAAACATTAACTGGAGATTCAACTGTACAAGATTTATAAATAACCTGATATCATTAATACATAAAAATAAATGGAGTATTTTATCCCTTTCAGGATCATTAATTATATCTACATTTTGTATCTATCATCTTTTGCATACTGAAATTAATGAGTTAATAATAGTTTTGTGGTTTTCTGAAACACCTTTTCTTCATCACTTTTGCTTTTTAGTACAGAACCTTAATTTCATTCATTTTAAAGAAACACCTTTCAGGCCTGGACAAAACTGGAGGAAAATTGTATAGCAATATTTGAGAGACGACAGATTTTGAGGATTATACTTGGTGGTGTAAATGAAAACATTAACTGGAGATTCAACTGTACAAGATTTATAAATAACCTGATATCATTAATACATAAAAATAAATGGAGTATTTTATCCCTTTCAGGATCATTAATTATATCTACATTTTGTATCTATCATCTTTTGCATACTGAAATTAATGAGTTAATAATAGTTTTGTGGTTTTCTGAAACACCTTTTCTTCATCACTTTTGCTTTTTAGTACAGAACCTTAATTTCATTCATTTTAAAGAAACACCTTTCAGGCCTGGACAAAACTGGAGGAAAATTGTATAGCAATATTTGAGAGACGACAGATTTTGAGGATTATACTTGGTGGTGTAAATGAAAACATTAACTGGAGATTCAACTGTACAAGATTTATAAATAACCTGATATCATTAATACATAAAAATAAATGGAGTATTTTATCCCTTTCAGGATCATTAATTATATCTACATTTTGTATCTATCATCTTTTGCATACTGAAATTAATGAGTTAATAATAGTTTTGTGGTTTTCTGAAACACCTTTTCTTCATCACTTTTGCTTTTTAGTACAGAACCTTAATTTCATTCATTTTAAAGAAACACCTTTCAGGCCTGGACAAAACTGGAGGAAAATTGTATAGCAATATTTGAGAGACGACAGATTTTGAGGATTATACTTGGTGGTGTAAATGAAAACATTAACTGGAGATTCAACTGTACAAGATTTATAAATAACCTGATATCATTAATACATAAAAATAAATGGAAGAAATTGGATAGCTCACATGATTCAAATGAGTAATGACACTACAATAAAAAAGGTATTTCTTTTTAGACCACACTGGAACAAGAAAGCGGGGAATGATGTGGTGATTCGGTGGAGTCTGATTTTCTTTTAATGAATGAAAAGAATTGGAGGTCAAAGATAAATCGGAAGTCATAATGGTGAAATCTTCAGAATAAGGCATTGGGCTGTCTGGCAAACTATGATGATGAGAAACGCCTTTCAAATGCCTTACTGTAAACAAAATAAATGCATGGTTTGAGATAAACAATCCAGTGACATTCATGTTTATCAATGATCATATTTGACATAAAAATAATTAAACCTTAAAAATAAATATTTTTTTCATTAAAAGATAGTAAAGAGTATTATCTTAACAATCTAATTAAAATTTTTGAACAATTTTTAGGAAATTTCATGTTTTGGAATCATAAGAGAGACAAACTCTTTGTATGGAGCATTAAAATAATTTGTTTCATTTTACACTTTCATTTAAAGAATAAGTAAAAACATCCCATAATATAATTGAACTGTACATATATCAATAAGGCTAAACATAGAGCACAAAAACAAACATTCTATAATAGTTTAAAGAACTATTAAAAGTCTGTTTTTGCACCCTTATTCATACTCTCTGTAGCACATCTTTTTTTAAATAAATAATAATTGCGTTTTGTTTTTACATAAGTTACAAGTTCCACAAACTTGGCCAATTCATTGAATCAGGAGGAGGGAATTTAAAAAAGAATCATTCTCGAACAAGTAGTACTTTCCATTTCCGTTTAGTATAATGCTCACCATTCAATTAATACAATTTTTTTTAATTTATATTTAAAGGTGTACAACTGACGCATAAAGAGGAGGGTTCGTTTTCTGTTTTTTGCCCCAAATTCTCAAGCCATGCAAGAGGCAAAAGAAACAGCTGATATACTTCTACTCGACAAAGTAAGCTGTTTCTATTTTCGTGAGTTGCATTATTTTTAAAGTTTAATAAAATATTCATGCTAAAATATTATAAATACTCAAATAATATATCTCAATCCTAGTGAATCTATACAAATGAAATAACTCTTATTTTTGTAATATCGGTAAGATATTAAAGATCAGATTGTGTTTTGAAAAAATTTGAAATTTTTCTGAAACTATTAATACTGTTTTTTTGTAGGTACTTTTCCATTTCACCTGCGATAAATTCGCCAATGCAAAGAGTACAATTTTTTGTTTTGTTTACATTTCAGCTATTTAAAAAAAAGATAAGAAAAAAACATATAAATAAAACAGCTATACTTACGCCTTTGAAGGGGGAAGTACTGTGTTATATTTTAATTGACTAACACATTTTTATTTAATTTAGTATTTTAAAAATTAAACAGCACTTTCAGAATGTTTTTTGATTTTGTTATTTGCATCTAAAAATTTAGTTAAGACTTCATTTTAAATGTAGCTAATTGTACTGAAAGTATTAGTAATTTTTATTATAAAAGACAAAATAACAATTGGTATCGATTAAAAAATAAAAGATTTGAACTATTGGAAAAAGAAAAATTTTTCTTTGAACACTGATAATGTTGTCCATAATAATTTGAATCCCCAAATCACATGACCCTTTGAATCTCATAAAAAAAGAACCCAAGAAATTTCACAGAGTTAAGAAAAAAAAAATTATAGCAAATTATGAAAGACGAAATGAGAAAGTTTTAAGTAATGGATAAGATATTTTCACTGAATAGAATAAAAATAAAACATAATTTCAGACAGAAAAAAAAATTTGAAAGAATAAATTGTAAATATTTATGTTATCTTCAGGAATAGGAAAATATAGATCAATAAAAATAGGTGTTTTAGAATAGAAACATTTCCATGACATACATATTCCACGTTAAGATTAGAAACATTTTGTATTTCTATGCTGATGCTGTCACAAGAGAGTTGCAGTCGCCGTGAACGCTACTTAATCTACGCATCCAGGTCTTTACATAAACCATCAGACCACCTCAACCATAAATGTCCTTTTTGACCATGCTAGAAGGCCGATATATACTCCAAATGAAAACACGTCCAGACTGAATTACTGAAGAGGACAGGTGCTCTGTGCTAGTTCATAGTCAGAGAGCGTCTGTTATGCGTGAAATGGATGTTGCATTAAAAAATTGCTTCTTTTTTGTCTCATATAACAGTCCCTTTTGTGGCCTTAACCAGGTACTACTGTTCTCTCTGCTCAAAGTTATTTTACATAGGTATTATTGTCAAAAATAATTCTTTGTAAACATTTCAGTTTTATATGAATTTTCATTAGAAATTAAACTCAAAATTTTTAGAAATCTTCATATATTTTATTTTCAGTTTTCAATATTCAAAAGGAAATTTTTTTATAAAGAGTATTAAAATTACTTTTAACAAAAATTTTTTAAAAAAACCGGGCTTTTTTTTTTCATAAAAAATTTTTGGTTTAATATAGTTCAAACCATACAATTTTTTAAACCAGTTAACCCTGAACTGCGCTGTATATTAAACTATAAAAGGAAAAATTTGGATAACCACTATAATTACAATTGCAAACAAAACACTCAACCTCAATACTGATTATATTATAAATGTACTTCGTGAATTCAAAAAGCAATTGCTGCATTAGCAGCTCAGCTAAAGCCTATTGATCTCTAATTCTGGGAATAACTAAAAATGGATCAACCAAAAAGTGATATAATAAAATAAATGCAATGAAGTTTTAATAGTAGCCTAATGCTAAAAAAAAAACAACTTAAAGTGGTAATTTGAGGAGAGCCAATGCTAAGTCAGAAATTTTGTACGAAAAGTATTTTAAAATAAGTTGTATTATTTTAATATTGTAATTATTTATAATTATTTCCGTTGTTTATGCCGACTATTACATTCACACCAACAAATTAGTTAACAAAAAATGATTTATCAATCGGAAACAAATTTAAAAAAAGTGCATTAAATTTAAATAATTAATTTTGTAATTTTACTCCTTTAAATTCACTAATGCTGAGCAAGACATTTTATAGATACATATTAATCATAATGATATAAAATGGTTTTTCGCTTCTCAAAAATATATTGAATCAAGAGAAATTTGTGATTTACAGTTTGATTCTGGCATAGATTTTAATTTAATCATGAATATAAATTTTTAGTATACAAAAAAGGAGAATTAACTTTATCATATTAATTTAATTTTAATGATAAAGCACAAGGTAGAAAAAAAATTACAACAAATGAAGGACGTAAAAGAGATTGGTTTCTCAAATTGAATCTTATTTTAAAATTACTTTGAATTTTAACAAATCTTCTGATTTTTCAGGTTTATTCCAAGGTAAAAATTTTAAATATATTCAAAGAAAAAGAAAATATACAATTTAAAACATATAAATATGCAGTAATTCAATGAAGTAGAATTAACTTAATCATATCAATTAAATCTTCATGGTAAAGGAAAAGGGATGAAAAAATTAAAACAAATGAAGGAATTTTCATTAATTAATTATAAAATTGTAACCAAAATTTTATTGCATATTTGAGGTTGCATGGTTATTACTTTTTTTAATCTGAGCAATGTTATATTATTTTTCGAATTATAGCTATTCGAAACAAAATTGGATAGCGAAAAAGACTTTATTAAAATTTTAAAAAATCTTTTGAAAAACCTAATGATACTGGGAAATTATGTAATATACTTTAAAAATATTTAAAAAAAATTCAAGTATAAATTGAATGAAATATATTTAAAGAATTTAAATTATTCTGACAAAATATAGAGAAAACGATTAACAAAAATATCCTTAACATAAACAACGTAAAAGCTGAAATCCAATAAAAATGAAATCTAAAAAAATATTTAAAATTAAAAAAAAAATCTGAAATTTTTTTTGTACATTCCAATTTATTACATAGTTTTTATGAAGACTTATTACTTTATTAATGAGAATTAAGAGTTACGGTTTACAAAATTAATCACAAAAATAAACAAAAAGTCCCATTTAGCTTAAAAATGTTTGAAAAATAATAAGGACTGAGGAATAAAAATTATTATTATAAAAATTGAAAATCCGAAGAAAATAATGTTATTAAAAATAACTAACAAAAAATCAAAGTAAACTACGAAATTTGAAAATTAAAATGTGAGGAAAATGCATTTCAATAAAACCTGACTAAATATAAAAAGTAAATAAAGTGAGACAAGAATTGTAATTACTACGCCAAGTATACTGACAAAAAATGCTTTAAACTATGTCTGACGCACAAAAAAAGGAATGAATTAAAAGATTACTGAGCAACCTTAGAATCGTCAGTCTTGTTAATAACTGAAAATTTTAAACCGTGAACATGAAAAGGCTCTGACTAAATTGTTGGGACCATTTTTTTTCTTCCAGATTGCGGCTTAATATCGTCTACTCTTACACTGCTCTAATTATTTCGCATACTTAAAGTTAGGATATCGAACCATTCAAGTTCCTGTGAAAATCTGATTGTTTGATCTAAGAATATTCGCTTTGTTTATTTATTTGCGCTCAATACATTGTTCGATTTTGCTATAAAATAGAAAGCTTTAGCCTCTTGCTCGTTCACGTACATAAATAATGTGAATCGAGATCATTTGAAGTACCTGCACTGCACTAAATCACAAATTAAAAGGACCCAATTCGCTATATATAAATGAATTTGATATACGAACATAATAAAAACGTTTACTATACTTACATACTATATGTACTATGTTATTCAGTACATAAATACATAATTATTAAAGCATTAAATAATTTAATGAAATGAAAACATTTGCTTACCTCCTTCGAAATTTATTATACGTTTTATTGTTATTCAACGAGAAGCTTCATTAAGAATTGAAATTATTGATGGATGACACGATTTAGGTTAAAAAGAACTGTTGCAAATAATTCATCAAACTGATATAAAAAAACAACAACAAAAACAACCAAATAATTTTAAACAATTAAACAAAATAATAAAAAAAACTATGCTTTAATTTAAAATTTATAACTTAAATGATGTAATTAAAAGAGCTAAAAAAGAAAATTCAACAGAGAACGTTAAAAGTCTCATCACAAAATGACCAGAGAAAAATGTCAACAAGAATCTTCCCCTTAAAAGCCTCAAACATCTGTTTTCTCAGAAAATCTAGATAATTGCTTGTTTGAGACAATTTATGAAGAGATATCCAAATAAGATATGGTTCTGTGGATATCTGACACTTTAAAAAGAGTACAAAGGAGCAAAGGGCCATAAAAATGAAAATTAAAGAAGCAAAAGTACTTTTTCCCTTAGTGTAACATGAGGTGGCTGTTTTTGAGGAGTCAAATAACTGTCTTTGTGGGGGGTTTGGCCACCAGAATTATTTGCCAAGGTGGGTGGAAAGGAAATTGTTGAATATCGAGGGACCAATTTTCATCAGTGGAGGATGCCTTTTATTACTCTTTCCAGGGAAGGGTAAAAAGAGATGAAATTATTTTAGTTTTCCAAGCATTTGATATATTTTATATGCAATGGGGTTTTTGAGAAGTATTATGTTTTTAAAATTGATTTTTTTTTTGTTTAATTAAGCATATAGAAAGTTATCATATGTAAAAAAAAAGTCTTTGTCTAAAAAAAAAGTTTTTTTTCTTTCTCTAAAATTACCAATTAAACTGAATTTTATTTTCACGAATGTCTAAATTTCAGAAGAAGAAAAGGACATTATTCACCCTTCAATAAAATTTCAGAGGAAAATAAAATTTTTATATAGAAAGTTGCTTTAAAGTAGAAATAAATGGTAATTTTTTTCTAAAATTATCAACTTAACTTTATTTTTACGAATGGCTAAATTTCAGAAGCGGCAAAGCCCCCCTCAATTTAAATTCACTGTTAAATAAAGTTTTTTATTTCGAAAATAGCTTCAAAGTAGAAAAAAATAGTACATTTTAAAAAGTTACAAATTTAATTTGGCTTCATTCTCTTGAGTGTCTAAATTTCATAAGGGGCTAAGAACACTATTCGACCCCTCAATTAAATTTCAGAATAAATAGTGTTGTCTTTTTTCAAAAAATTAAAGTTGAAAAAAAGTTCCTTTTTTTTCTCTTCTAAAATTACCCATTTAACTTAACTTTATTTTCACGAATGGCATATTATTCGCCCCCTCAACTTTAAGTTACAGTAAAATAAAAATTTTGATTTCAAAAATAGTTTTAAAGTAGAAAAAGAAATGGTTCTTTTTTTCTAAAGTTATCAATTTAACTTGACTTTATTCTCACGAATGTCTTAATTTCGATAGGGGCTAAGCAACAGATTCACTCCCTCAATTATATGTCAGAACAAAATAATGTTGTTTTTTTTTTTGTTTTTAATTTGAAAAAAAGTTCCTTTTTTCTAAAATTACAAACCTAACTTTATTTTCACAAATGGCTAATTTCAGAAGGGGTAAAGCACATTATTCGCCCCTCAATTAAATTAAATTCATTTATTAATTCGTCCCTTCAATTTAGTTGAAAATTTTTTTTTCCCCTCTAAGTTCAATAATTTAACTTCATTTTTGTGAATATCTAAATTTCAGAAGGAGCGAAACACAATATTCGCCCCCTCAATTTAGTTCGAAAAAAAAAGGCTTTTTTTTCTTCTAAGTTTAGTAGTTTAAATTGACTTCATTTTTGCGAATGTCAAAATTTCAGAAGGGGCGAAACGCATTATTCGCCCTTTTATTAAATATTAGAGGAAAATAAAGTTTTCTTTTTGAAAAATAGCTTCAAAGTTGAAAAAAAGAGCCTTGTCTTTATATTTATTATAACCTCTTACTTTAATTTCAGAGGAAAATAGCTTCAAAGTTCAATTTAAAATGTTTTTCTTTTTTCTGAAACGTTATTTTTTTACTATTTTTTAATTGGAATTTTACTTAATTTTATTTTCTCGAATGATTAAATTTCAGGAGGGGCGAACATATTGTTTGCCCCCTCACTGAAATTTCAGAGGGGGCGACTGCCCCCCCCCCCGACTAGCACGCCACTGATCGAAGGTCACTTTTAAATTTCTCTCTTGTGTTAACCATATTGAAGATTCTTTCAGTGCAAATAATGAATTTTTTCCTTTCATTTTTCTATAGTTTTTTTCCCATTAAAATTAAAAAAAAAAATCAATTCTTTTTGCAGATGGTTCCTGAGTTTGAATATGGAGCTATTTATTCTGCAAAGATTGTCGAAGTTAAGTAAGATTTTCTGTAATTAATTTCATAAATAATCATCCTACTTAATAAGGAAAAAAAAAAAAAAAAAGCTTGTTGCAGACATTGTAATCGCAGAGTTCTGAATATCTGAAAACCGTTGTTTTGCAGACTTCCACTCATCTATCTAAAAAGTAATTCCAAAATGGCTATCATTTAAAAGATTGTGCATAAAATTGTCAGGTATGCATAAAAAGAAAAATTTTCAGATAATTACTTCTTTTGTCAATCACATGTCCTGATTTTGATCTCCAATTAGGATTTTTCCGAGCAGCCGACTAAAAAAGTGGCATGTACCTGTTTTATTTTTAGGGAAGTTGAGGCTCTCTGACTAAGGTCAAAATTATTTTGGCATTTCAGCCCTTAAAAAATAAAACAACGCGCTTAATTATGGTTCTTTAATTACGACTCCAGCACAAGAATCTCTGCAATTTACAATAACTATCCTCTTCAAAAAATTTGGGGAATGGCTTAGTCCAAAATATTTCAGATAAGCACAGTGAACAGGCTGTTGCAGAATTCAGATTCTCGGTAGGCCATGACCACCTGGCGAGCCACTTTCACCGCATTTTAATGAGTCCTAGTTGCCACTTTGCGGAAAAGACGAAATTATGAACAGGAACCATTTGTTGGGATGCAGGACTCTGCGTGGGGGATCCTATAGTTTGTCTAAAGTAAGAACTCCTTTAGCCATTCTTCTGTACCCGTGGCAGTGACTATTTTAACGAGGTATAACTATTTCAAGCAGGGGGATGGGGTTGAAGAGATAAAGGAAATCTTTTTCTGATTGTGTTAGCCCTTGAGGGAAGAGAAGCTACTCTCCCTGAAATGCACAACCCTTGTTCCCATAGCAGCAGACTTCGTGGTTGGGGGAGTTCTTACCGTAGACAAACTATAGGTGAAGCCATACTGGAGACATCTACTTTCTCTTGTTGTGTTCTTTTTTTATTCCTTGTTAATCTTATAAGAGCTTCCTCAGACAATGGATGGAAATAAATATTTAGTTTTATTTTTAATTTAGAAAGAAATCTTCTTTACCAAGTAATATTTTTAGGTAAAACTTTCTGTCTTTACTTTAGACAGAAGGAAAATTGAAGAGTTGGAGCAGAGTTTATATATAAAGCATTGAAATATTATAGAAGAAATACTAATTGGTTAACAGTGTATTTAGAATGAATATATTTTATTATTCTTTTATTTACACATTCTCAAGATTTAGGAGGCCATCTCACTTCTACTTCTAAATGTTTCTCTGGCGGTAACAAAGCTAAAAATTCTTGTAATAAATCTGCAAAAAAATAATAATAATAATAATAATTGAAAGTAAATGCACAGAAATTTAAAGGTGCATAGCCAAATTTTTGAACAAAAAATATTCTTAAACTCTTTAATTTTTTAAAAAAAATATAAGGGGATATTTCCGTATCGTAATCTGTTGCGCCAACTACAATCACCAAGGTGACAAATAAATATTAAACTTGCAAATTTTTTTTGGAAGAATTTTTTTTTTTTTTTAAATGTTTGCCCGGGGGTGGCTATGATTTGAGTTCCTTTCTTTCTGTGACATTCTTTTAAGTTTCTCACAGACTGCAGCCAAGAACTGGCGATTATTCTGCCGCGGATTACAATATGGAAATCTTCCAAAGTATAATAAGGATATATAATACATTTGAACTTCCATTAAGAGGAAGAAAAAAAATTTATTAGTGCGCATATCTTAATAATATGACACGGTTGCCAACATGGATAGGAAAAAATCCAGTAGATTTTACAAAATAATATAAATTTCATGATAATCATTGCAAAATATACTAAATATTTGCACTTATTTAAACATTCAAGCAATAATCTGTGTATAAATTTTTATTTTAATAAGGATTTTTTTTCGTAAACTTACTAAATTTTAGGGAAGTTTCAAAAATGTACAAAAACCAGGAGAATTTTAATTAAAACTGTAGACCAGGAGAAACTGGCAAAATCCAGTAGTCCACTCTAAGTGATTACCACTTTTTTAAAGACTAAAATAAGAAACAAAATTCCTTGTATTTTTGCTGAAAAAACAAAGAAAAAAAGAACAGCTGAACATACTTAAAACAAATAATGCAAATGAAGTAGTTTAGTATAGTTGAAATATCATCCTTAAATATCCCAAAGATCACCACTTTTAAAAGACAAAAAAACAAAAAAAAAAAAAAAAAAAAAAAAACAAAAAAAAACATAAATAAAAAATATATATATATATATAAAAAAATAAATAAATAAAAAAATAAATAATAATAATCCATGTATTTTCCCTGTACATATTATACACAATATATTAAGAGGAAAAACACAATCATCGTGTTCTTGTGTGAGCTGTACTGGGCTAACTATACTATAGTTATAATTGCTGGAAAAACTTAACGTACAGCAGAACATACTTTAATAATGCTATACAGAGATGCCAAGTTATTAAAATCAAAAATCAGGAGATTTTTACTGAAAATAAGGAGATTTTTCACGACATAGGAAATCAATCTTAACCAATACTTATATGTAAAATCTAAAAATGAAAATTTTATTTGTTAATATATAACAGTACATCAATGTTAACACATAAAAAATATAATGAGGACCTTAAGGGGGGAAAAACCATTTTAAAAGAAAGGATAAAATAGTTTCCACTGGGCAAAAAATTACACATATAAAAGATTATTGGATCATTTTTGTATTGTAAACATTAGCAGCAGATTTTGCTTTTTGTAGGAAAGCTGAGTCAAATGCTTGGTCATAACAATTTCCGTGTAGGCCAGTTTTAGCTAACAACACTTTTTCTAGTGTGTCATTAGTTAAGTTAGGTCGAAATTTGGTTCTTGTTTTTGTCACAATACTTAAAATCCTTTCACATTCCGCATTGCTATGCGGAATAGTTAAAGTCGATAACATTACTTTTGAAATGTCACTATATTTCAAGTTTCCATCAGCACTTTTAATTTTTCCTATGGAACCCCACTGGGTGTCTATTCTTTCAATTTTTTTTATTTCAGTTAAGTCCTCTAACTGAAGAGAGCAAAACTGTCCCTGTAGGATATCTACTGCGGTATCAATTTCTTTATCTGGTAAAATCAATTGAACTAAAATGGGAAATCTGTTAATAAAGTACTTAACATCCGAAAAAGAAGTTTGCTGAAGTCTTGAAACATCAGCTACTTGAGCATGCAGCACAACTTCATCTTTGATGGGAAATTTATGCAAAATATAGTCACATGCCCTGCATAAGTATTTTCTGATATTAATGTAAAACTGCTTCTGTTCTTCTTTCGATAATTCAGACACAATCTTTCCAGTAGCAGTTCCAATAACCAGATCTTCATCCTCTTTTTGGTTCTCTCTCTTGTGGTAATCAACATCATAGATCGTATTGACATGCAATATTCCACAGGGTTTTAAAAATTTCGAGAGGATATTTCTGAATAATTCTCTGAGCATAGAATTAAAAATATGAATTTTTGGAATTCTACACTGCAGAGTTTTATTAGCGACATCAAATGTAGGTAGAATAAACTGCATAAACAAGCAATATGCTTTGTTTAGGTCGGAAGAGAGGAACATAAAAATTCTTTCTTCGCGAGATAAATTTTTAAAACTAGACTGTTCCAGTTTAGGAAGTTTTTTTTCTCGTGATGATTCCATTTCACTTTTCCTTTTATTACTTCTAGAAGTGCTTGGCTGAGTACTACCAGTTACTGATGGAGAAACATGCTTCTTGATAGAACTTGAAGCAGCAGAAGTGACTGCATTTTGACAAACTTTGGGAATTTTGTAGCTGTCCAAAGATGAAGAAATATTTGGTTTAGAAACCTTTACTTCTTCTTTAAATATGGATTTGCTGAAATTTTTTTAATTTATCCTTCCTTTTGGAACTCTTTTCTAGATAATAATAGATATCTACAATACTCTCATCAATTTGAACTGGCAAACAAGCAGCACTTTCCTCTGCTGCTGAATTAATTAGGTGGCAGACACAGCCTACTACGTGTAGACTTGAATTTTCGTTTTTTATATGCCTGCAACAACAGCCTTTGCTCCTATCATTATAGGTGCATTGTCTGCACCAAAAGCTAGACAATTATTAAAGGGAACTTCATTTTCTTTTAAGACCTTAATAATTAGTTGGGCAATATTACACCCAGTTGAATCCCCTTCAAGAGCAGGAACAGTTAACAAATTGGATTCGATTTCCAATTTAACTGGGTTAAAGCAGGTAACAACAACTGGATACAGTTTTGAATCTGTATTGTTGCTGCCATCTGTAGACATACAGAATGGAGCAGTTCTAATGAGATCCAACAATGCTGATTCATACTTCATGCCCATTTCCTTAACAATTGCAGTTGTTTTGGTTCTTCCGCTGGAGTACTTTTTGGCAATTTCGCTGTCCGGAAACATTTTCCGGAATAAAGAACTTGCGTGGTCCGAAGCGCTCAAAGGAAGATTGTGTTCGACTAAAAATGCGGAAAAGAGGCATTCCGCATTTATCACCCTTTGGTCCTTAGATTGGGAAAAGACATTAAGTTTTTTATTCTGATCAACAATCTTCACTTTATCTTTATGTTTTAGTGTTGAGACGTGTTTCACAACATCCGATCTTCCACCATGAGCCACGTTAAAATCATATTGACACACGACGCACATGGCAAACGTGTTGCCTTTCCTTGACGAAATAATACACGGAAACTCATCCGTGTATGCCTTCTGAAAACTCGATGAGTACTTGAATTTTTTAGAAGACATATCTCTGCAAATCAACGAAAATCAGCCGATCATAAAATAGACATGACACTATGAACACCGCGTGCACATGATAAACAACAAATAAGATTGAGTATTGTAACGTGCTACGAGCTCTTTGCTTTCGCTTATAGCTCACAAATAAGATTTAAGCAGCGAGCGCAGACTTGAGAACCACAATTTTAAAACTTTCTTTACAAACAATCTAACATAGTGATAACATACTTCCGAAGTACAAGCCTTGGAGGAGGAAATCTCCCAGCCATCCTCGGCCATTCAGAGCTCTTTAGTCAATATGTCTTAAAGACGCTGAAATCTCATTGGACTACTAGCAGATGACGTATTTAGCCATGCCTACTAGATAATACATTATTTAGACACTGCTAGGCAACATCTTGTGATGAAAAGATACTGTCATGTGTGGGCAAAAATAACGAAATATCGTAAGATTATTGTACGAAAGACGGAAAATCGGGAGAAAAACGTTTAAAATCGTAGTGGCGGGAGTTCGATCAAAAATCGGGAGTCTCCCGCCAAAATCGGGAGACTTGGCATCTCTGGCTATAGTAAATGAACTAGTTTAATATAGCTGAAATATCCCATAGATTGCACTTTGACAGGTCAACATTATGTAAAAGATGAAAATAAGAAACAAAATTCTCTGTATTTTCCCAGTTGGTAAACAAAATTTTAAAATTCTCCGTTATTTTAGATGATTTTTTTTAAATTCCCTGTATTTTTTAGGTTTTCCCTATGGAATGTCAACCCTGCTATGGTTGTAATAAATATTTTCTAAGCATTAAATAAAATATAATTCACAAATAGCAATTCTTACATTTGGAATCAGCTAGCCACACATTTTCTAAAGATTTACGGCAATCGATTTCCCGAGATGCCAGTGCATTTAGAAAATACATGTATTCAGGTTTATATGTTCTGAAAAAGAGAAATATTTTAGAAACAAAGATAAAAGCAAGAAACAGTAATTCAATTTTGAAAAGTGTTTTTTTTTGCTTGTAACAAAGCTGTAGATATTGCTATATTATAAAAATATTTTGCCTTTTAAAATAAAGTATTCTCACATTTCTTTAGCTGTGGTGATCTGCATACTACAACTCAATGCTGCTAGTCCGGTATTCCCTATCAATGCTGCTAGTCCGGCATTCCCTAGTAACAAGGAACACAAAAACTAATTTTTTTTCTCTTTTTGATTATTCTACTACTTTTGTATAGATACCTATATTAACGATCTGCTTTTGTTATTATTGTTGATTGTTCAACTATTCTTATTATTAATCAATACTGTTTATAGTATAATTTAATTAAAAGCAGCATGTTTAATTATTTCTCTCAAAAATCCTACCCCCACAATTGGTGACCTTCAAACGTGATGTGAACACGCCTATCTCAACAGAAACTTCCACTTTGTTTTGAACACGCCTACTTCGATGGATGGTCCATCTTGAACAGTTGATTTTCTATTTGTGACTGTACGACATTATCCACATCCTCACGCTGTTGCCACTTGTTAAACTGTGTGCATTTTTGATGAAGCATCCCAATGAAGAATTATGATAACTTAAAGGTATATTTAATGGGTGGTGTTTTGCATATAAATGTAAACAACAATAATCTCGAGCTCTCGTACTGCTCTACTTCCGGTTAAAAAGTATACAGCTTATTCTGCGAGACGATAGTTTAAAACAGATAATAAAAGAAATATGCTTAGAAAATTTTTGAATTAAAAAAAAAATTTTATAATTTATGAACTCAAATATGGTGTATTTCATAAGATATTCAGTAATTCTGGAGAGTTTGAAGTGAAAAGTTGTTTTTAGTTATTTAGAGATGTATTCTTAAAAAAGGTGACATAATTGCTAGATTTAGAACATAACAACTTATATTCATTTAACACATTCTTTGTCCAGCTTTTTAGGGTAAAAATATATCTCTCTAGAATGAAAGCATTTTGTGATTAATCAACACAAATCATTTAATGTTAAGTTGGTTCATAAATTCAATAAAATATGCTATAAAAGGTCAGAAAATTAGCATCAATGCAACATTTGTAAAGATTTTGCTATCAACGATTCAAGAAAATGAGTGATTGGTTGGCCGAGAAAAATAATTCATTGGATGAGAAGACAAAAGCTTTCAGAAAAAGAGTGCAAGATAAAATCTATCATTAAATTATAACCAACTAGTTTTTGGAAAACACTAAAACATTTTGTTAAAAGAAAAAAATACCTCCAAAGTATTGGAACAAACTTGAAAAGTAAATGAATTCAGACTACGGATCAAATATCCTAAACCTTTCTTCCACCTCTATTACAATTTTTGCCTTTTCTAAACTGCTTAGTCATATTATCTCCAAATAGGTCAAAGATTTCGCTATTCATTTAGCAACATGGGAGAGTTTCATATGGCATTCTAGTTTAACAAGGTAATAATGGAAAGAATTTTAATCAGGGTTCCCACTCAATTTCAGAAAAAAAATTCACTGACTTTTCCAGGTATACCAGGTAAATTTCAATGAAAATCAAGACCATATCTTCATCAGAAAACTTTGATTCATTTATTTGTTATTTGAATATGTTCCGTAACTAAAGACTGTCACCATTGATTCGTGATTAATGACAGAAAGCGATGTTGGCCGACGTCACGCGTCTTAACCCCAGGCGACGTCAGCCAATTTAAACTGGACTGCTAATGGCAACCCATTAACGAACACATCCATGAACTTATTACTGCTCTTTTGATCGACACTCCAAAGTACGGTGCTCTTAATACAGCTCTCCTGGCTTCTCACGAAACAGCAATCAACTAGTGATTTCCATTGCTGGTAAAATTTTGGTGGGGAAGTAAAGTAGCATTTCTACCACTAAAAAAATACAATTCACTAGTATACAAGACATTCTATGCAAGACATCGTGTATCTCAATCCTTATTGTATAAAAATCAAATGCCGAAATAGAAATGAAATCAGGCATATACAAATTAACAAGCAATCCAATTATTGGAGTTGCACGGGATTGACATCAACCAGAATTAATTTCTACCCTAAAATAAATGACCAAAATTATCTAAAACAATGAACACTAAAAGAAGGTATTGACAATTATGAGTAATTTATAAATAGCATTATAATTTCAACTATAAATTTTCAATTCAGAAGAAGCCATTCTTCTGTGCAGTGAAACTCTAATGTATACTAAATATTGCTTCCATACATAACAACAACAATGTATACTAAATATTGCTTCCATACATAACAACAACAATGTATACTATTTTTATGTATATTTGTATATTAAAATTTGAATAGATATATAAATAAAAAAAAACATACGTAGCCCATTTTTTTAGAACAAGAGAAGGTGCTAAAAGTTTTCGATAATTTTCAAAAAAGGGACAAACTTGGCCGTCTAATAAAAAGAATGTAAACCACTGGTATTTAGGAATTCCTTTTGGCATCTCCATGTTTGTGTTTAATATCTCCCATGACCAACAACCTGAAAGACACACAATGATGCAAATTAATTAAGCACAGTTTATAACTAAGTAATAGTTTATTGCACGTATTTAAGCATTTTATATTTGCTAAGTCAGATAAATTCAATAAACAGCCATTTGTGATAGCAAGCGTGGTCTACGTCACCAAATTTATACTTTTAATGTTGTCTGATACTACACGCTTTTATTTATTTATATTTCTTTTAAAACATCTTTCTAAAAAATTATTTATTTTAAATCAAAGGTAATTGAATAAAAAAAAAAATATTTATGCAAGTAAAGGCAAAAAGAATGGGAATGTAGCACTAATTCGTTTACAAGAAACATAAACGTAATTTTGATCCGCTGAAGAGGGAATGGCTCCCCTGATTCGGTAGCCTGACAACCTGCGTGCGAAGTCGAGCACTTTACGGTAGAACCATTTAACGAGGACCGATACCACACACCCTCAGATCCTACACAGGTCGATCAAAGTGGTCACCCACCCACTTACTGACCGCAGTCAGTGATGCTTGACTTTGGTGTTCTACCATGTATTTACGATCAGTCCACTGCAGGACTCATTGTAAGAAGAAGCATATGGGCAAAGAAATAAAAGAATAAAAATAAAATATTTTAATAAAATTGTGAAAACTTGTAAGCTTATTTTTAAATTATTTGGTTTATAATGCATAGTTACCAACTCTACTGAATTTTTCCAGTTTCTTCTCGTCTACCGGTTTAATAAAATTTCTGATGGTTTTTGCACATTTTTAGAAAATTCTCTCAAAATTGAGTAAGTTCCAAGAAAAAAAAATCTCTATTAAAATAGAATTTGTATACAATTTATAGCTTGCTTGAACAGAATATTTCAATGAATATTACTAAAACATAATGAAGAGAGCCTAGTTAATATCAATCCGTTTAAAGTGTTTTTTTTTTTAAAAGAAAAATTCCAGTTTATTCTTATTTAGAACTCTCTTTTTAAACCAATAAAAATAACTTTCAACTATCAATAATAAATTAATTATTGTTATTCAAAATTATAAGTTAACATAATAGAAAACGTTTCAAATTAATGTTCATTTAATGTTAATTATAAATGGAGTTTTTCTATTTCTATAAAAATGTAAAATATTTAGCAAGAATGGCTGAAATTACAAATGGGAAAAAATCCAGTAGATTTTAGGAAATAACATAAAATTTCATGATAACTAAATATTTTACACATAGGGAATTTCAGGCCATTCATTATAGTAATCAAAATAGAAAAACTGCAATATTTTCCAGTTATGATTGACATTAAACATACTTGAAATGTTATGCATAAAGTATACTCATAATTTCGAATATTAAAAGGCATTTAATTAATCAGAGATAGTTAAAAGATTTTTAAAAATGAGGCTCGTTTTAACACATATTAGTAAAACTTATTTACGTAATGAAGCGAAAAAATTTTATTTCAATCGGGACTTTTTAAGAAAACTTTTTCAAGTTTAGGGTATTTTCTGAAATGTACAAAAAACAGGAGAATTTTTAATAAACCAGTAGACCAGGAGAAACTGGCAAAATCTAGTAGCCTACTGGAAAATCCAGTACAGTTGGCAGCTATGCAGCAGTTATCGGAAATCTTCTATTGTTATAAAGTGAATCTTCTATTTACAGACTTATCTTTGAGATCCACTTTCCCTATTTCCCAAAGTATTTCGGGACATTTCAAACTTGTTAACACATTTTATGAGGGAAATGACATTGAATTGACTTTTGCAGCCACTTAACTTTTAGAGAAAGCAGTAAAATCCCTTTTTGGTTGCATTTCAAAAATGTGGGTACAGCTAAGAGAGAACCAAGGAATTAATGATGTACTGATGAATGTTTTTATTGATTCTAAAGCTGCAGCCACAGAAACAGTAACTGAATCGGATATTTTGGGGAGTGCGAAAAATAAAACCAATGCAGCAATAAAATGTGAGGAAGATGAAGACAGAAATGATGAAGAAATTACCAAACCTTCACGTGATAAAATCATTTAAACACAATCCGATAGTCAATAATTCTTTCCAAGTTAAAGGCGTATCAAGTGCTGTTTTAATTATGTCTAGTGTTTTTGAATTTAAAACCTGTTTTTATTGTTTAAGTATTTCAAATGGTGATTTTCTATTTTACATATTTTCCAGACACGAAATGTTTTATTGGGATGCAGCAACTTCGTTAAATAGAGGTCCGGCCGTATAATATTTATTATTAAGCGGAAATAGTTGCTAACTTATTAAGAAAAGAAAAGACATTTTAATTTAAAAAAACAAAAAAAAACAAATGGGAAAAAGATATTAACTGATGAAATTTAGTATACTCCTTAATTAATCAAATAAATTTAGACTACTGAACTTTTCTCAGGACAGAAGAGTAAGTCATTACATCCAATTTATAATATATAAACACTCACCCACTTTGACGTCCATTGTGACATATATTTTATCTTTGGAAGCATCATATTGTGGATCTTCTTTGGGTTCAGAAAAACTACAAAGGCTGGGTGCAATGCCGGGTATCCACTGACTTTCTATTTCAATAACTCCTACAAAATTAATTCAATCAATAAATGATGCAAGAACATATATATCACAAGTGTATTGAGGAGGAAAAAAAAAAAAGATTCTTGATTATATTAGCAGTTATAAATAGATCGAGGGATTTTTCACTATATTTAAGCACTATATAAATTAACAAAATGTAAAATAATTTTCAAAGACTTTAAATGATCATGATAAAATAACTAGTTTCTAACAAAGAACTCTTTACTTGATTATATTAGCCGTGATAAATAGATCGAGAGATTTTTCGGTTTGACATCAGAGGATGGATGAATTGAGAATATCTTGCAAAATGCAGCAGAGTTGCACATGATAGTGCAAGAATAATTCCCACTGAATCTAGCTCAGTATACGCACATGGGGACCCGCAAGTATTTCATCAAACATGTAAAATTATTGGCGCTTTCATACGCTACAGACCAACGGTACGCTAAAATGGATTGTGGTTGAATGAATTGTGAAAACTTTGCATAGAAAAATGTGACAACCACGCTTCTGCATGATATGTGGTGAAAATTTTCACGGTAAAGAAAAAAAATCTCATTTTCGAAATTTTCATTTGATATAATAATATATAAGTTATGAAATAAGGCACAAAATTTCAATGTTTGAAAAATCGTGAAAATCGTTTAATTTTTTTTCTTGCAATTTAAAGCAGAATTTATTATTTTTTCAAATTTAGAAAAAGTAGTATCCAGTTTGAAGAGATAGAAAATAAGGTTTCGGGGCAAAAATGAATGCCCGCATCCGGTTGCGGGAGTGTCCTTGTTGTGGAGAATGTACATAATAGTTTATTCATAGAAGATTCCCGGGGAATTAAAAATATGTCCATATTGAGAGGCATCCGTCTTGCAGAACGGTCAATAACAGGAGGTTTCACTGTGTGTATATATACAGTACATATATATACAGTACATATATATACAGGCTCGTGTCCATTGGTGCAAGGAAATGTTGGAAAAATACATTCAAGGTACATCAAAGGCTGTGTATAACATCTACACAGGTGACGAATCATGGATCTATGCATATGAGCTGGAAACAAAACAGCAATCAACTGTATGGGTCTTCCAAGACGAGGCAAAACCAACGAAAGTTGTTCGAGGAAGAAGCACATCGAAACAAATGATTGCCTGTTTCTTCGGCATTAACGGTCATGTGGCAACAGTGGCGTTAGAGCAACGCAGGACGGTCAATTCTGAATGGTACACGACCATTTGTTTGCCAGAAGTCATCGGAGAAATTCGAAAAAAGCAGAAGAACAGGCGAATCATTCTTCATCATGACAATGCGAGCTCTCACACATCGACTCAAACAAAGGCATTTCTGACGGAGCGAAAGATCGAACTGATGAGTCATCCGCCGTACAGCCCTGATTTGGCACCCAATGACTTCTTCTTATTCCCACACATCAAAAATGAATTACGTGGACAACGATTTTCGACCCCCGAAGAAGCGGTTGATGCATTCAAAACACATGTTTTGGAGTTACCTCAATCGGACTGGAAAAAGTGCTTTGAAAATTGGTTCAAACGCATGCAAAAGTGTATTGATCATCATGGAGAATATTTTGAAAAACAATAAAACCAATTTTGATCCTACATATTTGTTTCTTCATTATTAGGCCAGAAATATAAATAGCAACCCTCGTATAAGCTCTAGTGGGCTAACTATACAGATTTTGATTGAGGGAAAAACTTTGAGGAACGGCTGAACATATGTAAATAATACTATAGTAAACCAAAGGTTTAGTATTGCTGAAATATCATCCTTAAATATCCCATAGAATGCGCATTGAGTGGTCACCATTTTTTAAAAGATGAAAATAAGAAACAGAATTCCCTGTATTTTCCCAGTTTGTTAAGAAAAAATCAAAATTCCTTGTTATTTTAGGTGATTTTAAAATTCTCTGTATTTTCCAGATTTTCCCTGTGGAGTGGCAACCCTGCACAGGGGTCTGTCTAGGTACTTTTTAAAAGGAGCTTTAAACATTTGAGAAAATTAAAAAATATATTAAAAATCAAGACAAAAATATATTAAAATAAGAAAATATTTTTAAAAACTACAAATAAAAAAATAAATGATAAATATCTATTTTTCCCATTTGTTCAAAAATAATTTTGCTCTTATAAAATTTTGAACTTAAAATTTTATATAAATTTTAAAAATCCATAAAAATAATTGTCCTTAGTTAAATTTTAACTTGAATTGAATAAACTACATTTAGCAGAACTAGTACTAAAAGTTATCTTTGTTATGAGAACATTTTCGAGTGGGTTTATCAGGGTTTGTTGATTTAAATCACGATTTAAATCCTGATTTAAATCAAATGATTTTTTTTAAAAAATCATTGATTTAAATCAACTGATCTTTTTAAAAGATATATTGAATTTAAAAGTTAAAAATCAGTATTTTATATTACTGATACTTTTATTATTTTCTTTTCTTAGTTTTAAAATTTATTTTAAATAAATTGCTGCATTAATTAATTTTAGTTAACGAAATTACTTTCTTGGTGTGTGTTCAATTCCAATACATATGAAATTACATTTTTAAAAAACATTTGATTCTTAAGATTGAAAGTACAGATTGAAGTACACATTTAATGCTGTCTTAATATAGACTTGCATAGCTGTAGAAAGTAATTAACAAACATGAATTTAAAAAAAAAAAAAAAATACAAATAATGTTAATTAAAATTCTACCTTTTGATTGAAAAATCATGGAATTAATATCTGGATTATATTTTATTAGTGAAAAATGTATATTTCTAAAGCTTGAGGCTATATTAAAATGAAATTACCCCAATATGTTAAAAATAGAAAGGAAAAAAAAAAAGGCTGATGAATTCAGATATTTTTTTTTCATGATATAGTGTCATTCTTCCCTTGAGTCTATTTGAAGCAGTCGAGTTATTAACTAGAATTTTTTTCTTATAATAAATTTACAGTATCTATGACATTATCAGATTTTCTATAAAGAAATTTTGTTAAAAAAAATACCAGTGAGTACATAGATTTAAAAAAAAAATTTTTTTTTAGCTTAACTTATCTATTTTAAAATAGGATTAAAAATGATCATTTTAATATAAAAATAAATTGATTAAATATTTATTTATTTTTTGATCAGTGACAACATTTATAAACAAAATCTGTTACATTTATTTTGTCATGTTAAGAATCAAGAGGAAAAAAAAATCACAATTTTAAATTAAAATTATGGTTTGTTAATTGAAACTTTGTTTTAATGGTTAAAGAACAGGGGTCTGTCCAAGCCAAATTTACTTCTGCTTAGCGGTAGTTTCACAAAATACTTTTTCTTAAAATTTTATTTTTGTGATTTTTTAATATAATTTTTAATTTTCACAAATTACGTCTAAATTTTCACAAAATAAGTATACCTCTCAAAAAAACCTAGACAGACCTCTCAAGTAATCTATAAATTCTCTTTTTGATCTATTCTTAAAATTTCAACCATGCATTTGTTTCAAAATGGCTCCTATGCATTCAAAGCTATGTATTGTAATGAAAAATGATTTTAGTAATTTCGAGCTTCTAAAATATTGTTATAATATATAGTTTTAATATTAATTTAATTTTGATTAATCATTTATAAAGTTTTTTTTTAATCATAATTTAAAGTTCTTACAATTAATTTGAATAAAAAAAAAAAAAAATCTGATTTAAATCAAAAAAATCACGAACCCTATACAGAAAAAAGTTTCACAGAGAAAAAAAATTTTCATAAAAAAAATAATGGCCTGTTAGAATAAATTTAGAAAGATGTTTAAAATAATAGTTTGAATTTTGACTTCTTGTAAACTTTACAAAGTGGCAGCCTCTTCATTTCATTAAAAAAAATTCTGCGAAAAAAGCTCGCTATAATATGTTGTGAGTGACCGGTTAGGTTTACCCCACTGCACTATCTGACCAATCAAGTGCTACCTATTCGTAGCAGAGCTCTTTTTCGTTGGTAAAGCTCCTTTTTTCCATAGATTACAACGAGAATGGGGTTTGCATAGTAATAGTCATTTTCTTCCAATTCAATTAAGGAACGGAATAGCCGTCGCTTTTTTCCCACAGCATTTCGAAATTCCGGCATGCTTTTAGCCAGGCATGGGGAGGAAAACCGCTATTTTTACTGTGTGAGAAGCGATTTCTTTTACTACATCATAATAGCAATCCACGGAAGGGTTTCATTGCAAATCAAAATGCATAATTAATCTGGTTTATCGTTTTTACAGGGGCACAACAACACAATTTTAAGGGGCGGAGGGGGAAATGTTTTGTGAAAAGTTGAATTTGTGAAGGTACCGAGAAACAGTATTAAATTTGCCGTGGACAGACCCCTGATATACATATAAAAAAAATGGTGTCCAGGTTTGAAGAGATCAAAAATACAAATCTGAGTGTCTGTCAGGGGTGATTGTAGCACAAAGTGAAAAATCCTGAAATGTGTAAAAAATCGATATCAATCTATTTATCATATATCTTTCATATTTAACATAGTTTTTTGAATTAACATTTATAATAAATTTTTTTTCTAATGGAAAATATAACACACCTTTAGAGTAACTAATTCAAGAAAAAGCTTACTTCTAACAAGAATCGCGATAAAAATTTTTTTTTTAAAAATCACGTGAATATCAATTGTGATATTGGAATTTAAAAAGGCAAAAATACAAGTTGCGTCACTGAATTTTTTTATTTGTTTAAAAGCGAATCACTAGATCGCGTGAATCTGAATCGCAATGCGTAGTTTTTAAAATATAAAAATTCAAAAATCGATGTTTGATATTACAAATGTGAGAATACAAATCGATAAATTGGATTTTAAAAACGTGTGAGTATAAACTCGCTATGAATCGCAGTATTGGGTTTAAGAAAAAAAGTAAATACCAATAACGATGTTGGATTTTTAAATCAGGCAAATACGAAAATCGATGTTTGATATTAAAATCACCCGAAGAAAGATTTGTGATATTAGCAGATTCCGTTGCTGTACCAAATATTCAAGACAGCGAAAATCTGTCGAACAAAACAATCAAATTGGCAGAAGAATCACGTAGAACGTAATTCTTTACGTAATTGGAGGAAGAATGTATGAAAACGATTCGCAGAACCAATGGTCTTGAGTTATGCAAAATTCTATGACATTCTCGCATGCATTGCTTCGAGTTTTTGAACCCGAAAAAATTATACGAAAATCACGGAATTCCGGGGTATAATCACCCCTGGTCCGAATTGCTGAGACAGTACATAATGGTTTATTCATAGATGATTCATGGGAAATAATGTGTCTGTACACGAAATGAATTTATTTTAAGAGTATGAATAATAGAAATTAAATAGTTCACCCTTCATGTAGTATTTAGAAGTGTGGTTGATTTCTTGATACACAACATATTCAGGCAGTTCAGAGAAAAGAACGGAACTCGGATGGATGAAGACAGGATCTTTCAATTCCATGCACTATATAGAACACACAACATTAGATTAAAAGATTAATCGAACTGAACTTTTTTTTTTTGTTGTTGCGGCACACTTTAAACGATTTTGAAATACAAAGAAGAAATATATAATGGCATACCTGCCAACATTGGAGAAATAAAATAACGGAGATTTTACTATATGAGTTAAGTTTTGATTCATCATGCACAATCACATAAGTCAAAAAGAGAAATTCAAAATTGGAAATAATATAAGCACTTACATTTAGGAAAATAAAAAATATATATATTAATCTTAATCTAAAGATTTTCTGAAACCATTATTTATAATTACTTAAAACTATTAGCACTCAACATACTGCAGTACTGGCACTATCTATTGACGAATAAGATAAGTATTTTTGCATCAGAGGATATTTTATTGCCAAAAAATTTATTTTAAAATTTTCTTCAACAAATACGGAGGAATTCGAAAATATATGGGTAAACAAGCCATGGTCCCAAAATACAGGAGTCTTCGTTTAAAAACAGGAGATTTGGCAGGTTTGGATATTATTTACTTATAATACACCATGTAAAATAGTTTATGATAATTCATTTTGAATGTAAAATGTACTACAAAAACCCGTTTATTAAGTAATTCATTAAACGTTAACTATTACTTTGTTTTTTTCCTGCTATCTATTAATTGTCAGCTTGTTTTTATATATATCGTTGATATTTCAAACAATTACATTATTTTATTTTACATCTGTCGTTGAACAGCCGACCCAATTTTGGGTTTATGACTACTAATGTTAAACTCCGTAGCCTAGTCATTTTGAACCCAACCCAGAAGACAAGGAAACTCCTGGATCAGTACACCCAGAGGTATTGATTTGTTATGGGAACATGGATGACTTTGCGATTTAGACAGATTTAATGTGCATCAGTTACATTAACCATTCACTACACAGGGAGTATTTGGCTGGCTGGGGATCAAACAAACGATCTCTTGGACATGGGCCCAGTTTGCCACTCCAAATATCGATCATTCCTATGATCGAAATACAAGCTAATAATTAATAAATAGCAAAAAAGTAACAGTTAAACCCTTAATAAACATGTTTTTGTAGTACATATTATTTTATTCAAAATTATTATCATAAAATATTTTACACTGAGTATTATAGGTAAGTAAACAACTTTTAAACTTATTTTCTTCTTTGTGTGAAGTCAAATTTTGAAATCGTTAAAAGTGTGCCCCAAAAAAAAAAAAAAAAAAAAAAAAAAAAAAAATATTGAGAATCTCATATGTAATGCTTTGTCTATAGTCAAAAAATATCTTGGATTTAAAAAACCCTCAATATTTATAGCTGCCAGCATAAATAAGAAAACATCCAGTAGATTTTACAAAATAAAATAAATTTTGTGAATTACTGAATATTTTACATTATTTTTAACAGAGCTCCCGCAGGGGTGAAAGCTTCAAAAATTTTCAAGACTGAAAATATCAAAAATCATAAGTGGGCGTGTTCCGTCCAATAATTTTAAGTAAACAAAAAATTTTATATGAATTCCTTTCATAAAAATTGTGCACAAACTTTTCAATAAAAATTAAAATATACAAAATGCAAATAAGGCTTATAAATATTCCATATTTATTTTAGCAAACCTACTATTGTTCTGGAGTATAAACAAAATATGCAAAGTAATTAGTTATTTCAAGCAAAAATTACCTCAGCTTAGCATTTTTTTTAAACATTTAATTTTCTAATGAAATAAACTGCTAGCATTTTAAGGAAAAGAATAATACTTAGCTAAGTTAATACTTTATTAATAAATAACAAAAACAAATTTCAAGCTAAGCATAGTTCAATAGTAAAAATAATATTCAACAAAATGTTGATATTTAATAAATGTTAAGTCTACAATGCTTACTAAAATTAAGATACATATTGATTAAAAACATATTGTATGTACACAACTATCTTTACAGTATATCTATACTTATCAATTTTAAAAAGAAAAATTATGAAATTTTAATCGCAAACTAAAAACATTTATAAATTTATATTTAATTAAAAAATTATAGTAATACTCCATTTCGCTCCGTCTTGTGGTTTTTTAAAAAGACGGAAACCCGTCAAAATACGGAAAACTTTCACCCCTGAGCTCCGGTGGCAGAAATTTTTTTGTGCGACATTTCTCTTTAGTAGTAATACCTTTCTGAAAGAAATAAGTAGCCAATATAATTTTAATAGTAGCCAATACATATGTTACTAATTCAGGGTGGCCACTCAAATCAAATTTCCCTGATTTTTCCAGATAAAAATCTTAAAATTTCCAGGTTTTTGTTTCTTTTTTCTTATTAAGTGTAGGATGTGTACAAGAAAAGTCTCTATATTATAAAATATCTTATTCATTCAAAATGATATTTTTTTAACATATCATCTTGAAAAAAAAAATTTATTTTGAAAATTTGGCAAGAATTTTTATTTATTTTTTAATGTTTTGGTACAAAGTTTTGAATCAAAAATCATATATTGACCAACAAAACAGTTAAATTAAATATTAATATATAGTTAGTTCTTAAAAAAACCTTTTTTTTATAAATTAAAATATGTTATAAATAGAAAAAATTAGCATTAATGCAATTGTTGTAACAATTTGTCGACAAACATTGCTGTTAGTGATTGTAAAAAAATGTGTGATTGGTTTGCTGATAAAAAATAATTCACAGAGTTCTTTGAATGGGAGTAGAAAAGCTTTCAGAAAAAGAGCGCAATATGAAATCTATTATTATTAAATTATAACCAACTAATTTTTGGAGAATTTTAGAAAATTAAAAATACAAAAACATTTTGTCAAAATAGAAAAAAATTACTACCAAAGCATGGGAACAAACTTGAGCCATGAATGGATTCAGCCGAAGGACAGAATTTAAAAACAGAAGGTAATATCCCAATCCCTTCTTCCAACTCCACCAGAATCTTCCCTAAATTGCACAGCCCCATAGCGGTCAAAGGTTTCTACATTCGTTTAGCAACCGTGGGAGAATTTTATGTGACATTCTAGTTTAACAGAGCTGTAATGGAGCAAATTTTGATGCAAGCAAAGTATCGCTAAGTTGATGATATTTCAACTGTTTGGCGATACATTTCCGTCTAAAAAAAGTGGGTATAATGGATGAAATAATTTAAATTAAGAAAATTAGTAAATAATTTAAATTAATGAAATTAAAAAAATTATCAAAGAAAAAATTTCCAGCTTTTCTTTAAAATTCCCTGATTTTTCCAGGTTTTTATCCAAATTTCTCTGATATTTCCAGGTTTTTTCCAGTATAAAAAAAATTCCCTGGTAATTCCAGGTTTTCAAGGTGGGTGGCCACCCTGTAATTTAAAGTAACAGAAGCGCTTTCTGTTTACAAAAAAAGCCTTCATGTATAGAATAGAACTGTATATATATTTTTTAAGTTATAAATGTAAGTATTTTTTTTTTATATCTAAATATAAAAGAATACATATTCTAATAATATTGGCGATATTCTCCTGTTCTAAAAAAATATTTGTATCATTAACCTTTTTTAAATTTTTGCTATTTGGAAATTACTTTTTATATCAATCTGAAATTCTAGCTAAAACCAGTCATTGAGGAATTTTTTTATTCTCAAAAGAAAAGTAGAAAAAAAAATCAGGAGCATTTATTCTTCCTCGGTATATGAGAAAGGTATTTTTGAATATAATTCTGCAAAAAGAATAAAAAAGTTCAGTAGAATAAAAAACCCTAACTTCTTTGCTTTGTGAAACAACTCTGTAATGTTCTGCAACAATGTTGCCACGAAGGACTAAGAGAAACTGGCAAAATCCAGTAAAGTTGGCAAGTATGAATATTGGATTTTTGTCTCTTATTTTTACTGGCACACTAGATAAGAAAACTAACTAAGTGTATTGAGTATTTTATTTAAAATTTGCAATTAAATAAAACAACAACAAAATTTAAGAAAAGTAAAGGCAAATAACTCTATAAGATTAGTTTATTTTTAATTAAAAATCAAGGTTTGGATTTAAAAAAAAAAAAAGAATTATGAAATTCTTACTTGATAAGCATTTTTCAATTTTTTGTCTTTTTTACTTTCTTCTGTGGGCATTTTTCTGAAAATGTTTCACACAATCATGCAATTAATTCAAGAATAGTTTTTTTAAACAACAAATTATTAATAAAGCAGAAAAAAAAGATGAACTAGTAAATCAAGAACAGTAAAATAATAATAATAATAATAAATAAATAAACTGTGTTTTTACGAATGAATAACAATGTTTAGTGAAAAAAAATTTTAAAATGACATTTCAGTGAATTGAATAAATTTAGCAAATTTAATAACTGGCTTTAAGAAAGTGTAGAATTAAAAATAAAATTCGGTTTTCTCATTAAAAGACATTTCACTGAATGGCCTGGAAGAAACTGTGATTCATTACATTAATTCACTAGTAAATAAGACATGCTAACTCATTGACATTGTTGGGAATTTTAGCCTTCACATCGGTGAACTGTGGACGTGATATGAACTCGCCTACATTGAAAGTAACGCCCACTTTGATGGATGGTCCACATTGACCAGTTGACTTACGTACCATTTGTGACAGCATCTATGACCTTCTCACGCTGTTGCTTCTCCAGGTTGCGTAGCCAGATTTTTCACAAAAAAAGCATCTTTTAAGTACTTTTTAAGCACTCAAAAAATATATATATAATCATTGAAAAAAGAAAAAACAATCATAATTAGTATCAGTGTAGCAATAAAAATTATTTTTTCTTACATTTTAAGTTAATTAATGAGCATAAAATCAATAATATTCAAAAACATTTACTCAATTTTAGGGGATTTTTTAAAATGTAAAAAAACCTGGAGTATTTTAATAAAGCCAGTAATCCAGGAGAAACTGGCAAAATCCAGTAGTCTAGTGGAAAATACAGTAGAGTTGGTAGTTAAGGTTAACATACCCCAGAGAAAGTAGACAGTCATTAATTTCGGTCTTTCACAGTAAAACGTAATAGTTATAATGTTACTGTATTAGTTAAATAGCTACACTGTAATTAATACCTTGCTATATGATCAACAAATCCGGCTGCCAAAATTCTCCGCAACTTTTCAACAACTTCCACCGATGGTTGATCCATTTTTAAATTTAAAGGCATCTCTAAAGTGTAGGCCTGATTCACTAGAAGAAAAAAATAATTTTAAAAAAATGACACAGGGCGTAGCCAAATTTTTCAACAAAAAATAAACAGCTTTTAAAGCACTAAAAAAATATCATAATTAGGATATGCACACCAATAAAAAAATGTTAAAAGTTTAGTGGGTCAAGAATGTTTCAGAACGTTTATGACTGTTGAAAAACATCATTTTACCACGTTTATATTAACTTGTCTTCGTGTATGTCTGTCTGGGTGAAATTTTGTAATCGATTTTAAACTAACTTCCCGACTAACTACAAACTTCAAATTTGGCACATAGTTCAGAATTGGATGACAATGTATGAAAATGAAGAGAAAGAAGACAAAGTAAAATAAAATTGAAATTAAAAAAAAAAAAAAAATATTTTCGCGATTGTCTTTTGTTGTTGATTCGATTATTTCAAATTAGTGTCGCATGTCAGGTGAAAAGTTTTTTATTGTCGGAGTATTTTTATTGGCTGAAAAATCACGTGGTAGGATCCAGTTTTTCCCCATTCATTTTCAGATTGTTTTGGTTGCCATCAGCCTAAAACTAATAAAAGTCGTAAAGATATTGTTTTTCTATAAAGATTTTTGTATTCCTAATTTGAAATTAAAGTTCTATTATTTTAGTAGAGGTCTTGTAGTAGTCTTGACACGATGACGAAAGAGACAGCCACTCAACGCAAGCGACGACTGTAGAAAAACAAAAGCGGTTAGAGATGCTTCAACAAGAATCAGAAGCAGATACGTTTGCAAGATTAGCTAAACGGCGTAAACAAGCGGCAGAAGTTCCGAAAAATCAGCGTGTTGTCGGACGGAATAAAGCTAAACAACGAATGGCTCAAGGAATCAAATCGCTTGAGAAACTCTTGACTCAAGAGCTGGAGAGTCAATTCAGAAATATGAAGAAAGACTAAAACGTAGACTTGAGGCTTATGCTCAACGGGCAACTGATAGGGGAAATGGTAAAAATATAATTGAAGGTGCCCCTTAGCGAAATTGGCGACTTATGTTTGGCGCCATTCCTGTTTGCGCGGAACACCGTGGTAAGGAGGCCAAAACATAATGATATTTTTAAATAAAACATTGCAAAATTTCAACAAAATATCGGCCAAATCTTTATAAAATTGCACTGAACCCTATATAAGCAAAATTAATAAACACAATAAAATGCATTTTGAATTGAAACAAAAATTAATGGAGTAAGCTTAGCTTCATTAAGCTTGAATATCCCCAGATTTAGGTGCACAGAATTCTCTAATAGCAATTAGATACTGTCTAAATTTATCATAAATAGAATCTGTGTACCTCCATCGCCACATAAATTTGGCGAAATACGAATTGAAAATGGCGTCTGTGTTACTGACGGTGATATTTGTTTCTAAAGTCCCTTTTTATGACTGCCCACATACCTTCAATCTTATTGACCAGAAGCAAAAGTAACCTTTCCAACCGGTATCCAACGTAGAACTAATGGAATTCTAACATTACATATACCGTTGAACATTTAAAAAAAACGCTAAAATCTAAACCAATCAGAATCACGATTGGGTTTCAACATCGCCCAGCTTGGTGATCAACCGTGATCACAACTTGGCGAGAATCAAGGGGCACCCTCAAATACAGTCTACCCGGGCAGATTTCTACTCAACCATAGACACTTATTGCGACTAGTGCTATGATATCTTCCAGAAGAAATGCTACCCTAATCAAATAGCTAAATATCGTTTCACGTCAGCAAAGCCATACTTGCCACCGGAGCTTGTCGCTAAAAATGATTTGCTTGTATGCTATCGATGCAATACGTATTGCATCGATAGCGATACGTACGCAATTGAAAAGCTCAAAAAATCATACTCCATCTAAGGAGTATTGGAATAACTTGCTACCAGATGATATTCCTGGTGAAATTGCAGCAGTAAATTAACCAGAACGACATTTACTTCACTGCATCATTCCGTACATCAAAGTTATTAAATTTCCAGGCTGATTTGGCCAATACGGTTTTAAAGGACATGCCACATTATTTGCTTTCGATATCTTTGAAGTTAGTGAAAAACTGCCTGAAATGCTACCTCGATCGAGCTCAGATATAGGAATTATTGTAGTGACTGAAACTCTGCAGAACTTAAATGTAACAAGAGACTAACATATCACCAGATCGAGTCTACAAGGCACTTGATTGGCTTATTACAAATAACCCACTCTATAAAGATGTAATAGTAAATAAATTTGCTCGATTAATTACAGAAGATGTTATTCGCGTTATTCCGGATCTGTCAAAAGGACCAAACGAACCTGATGACCAAAATGGTGATTCTCCAGCTCGTAATGCTTTCCAACGAATAACCGACCTAACACACTAAAGCTGTTTAGAAAATATTCAGACAGGACAGAAGGGTGCAGCTGGTATAAATTGGATTGTAATTTTTTTCAGGCAAAACAAAATAACGGTTACACCTATTTTAAAAGCACTTTCAGTTTCCTGAAATTTTATATAAATTTCATCCCTTGCGAATAGGCTTAGAAATTTTTTTTTTTTCACTCTTATGTTTGAATTTTATGAAACACAAGAAGGATCCACAGTTTGACAACCAACCAAACAATTTTCAAAAATCAATAAACCATTTTTCTAAATAAATAATCTATATAAAAAAATATTTTTTTAAAAACCACGTTTTTGTAGTGAAGAATAATAATTGAAAAATAAAAATTAATCAAACACAAAACTAAAAAGCAGAAAATAAATAATCAAAATAAAAATATATATTTTTAAAAACCATGTTTTTTGTAGTGAAGAATAATAATTTAAAAATAATAATTTAAAAAAAATTTAAAATAAAAATGAAAAATTTAAAAAATTATAACTTAAAAAAATTAAAAAAAAAAAAAAATTATTTTTAAAAACCACGTTTTTGTAGTGGAGAATAATAATTAAAAAAATTTGAAAAACGTGGTGCGCATGAAATACATAACAGTAATGTTATATTAGTGTGTGTATATGTGCTCTTGAGAATATGTGTATGCATATCTGTAACTGTATCAATGTGAATGTGGAATATGTTTGTGTATATGCATATGTATGTGCATGTATATGTACTGTTATGTATTTATTGCGCCCCACGTTTTTCAAATTTTTTTAATTATTATTCTCCACTACAAAAACGTGGTTTTTAAAAATATTATTTTTTATTTTGAATTTTTTTGACATTTCATCATTCTTCAGCTGAGTCTTCTAGAACTCATTGTCTGAACTAAATCTCCCAAGGCCATTATAGATTCAAGATTCCCGCCTATTCACATATTCATCCCCCATCCTAATTTCCGACCAAGTTCCAACGTCCTATTCTCTATTTAACAATTTATATTTTTAAAAAAAGGCTGCAAATCATAATTTTGTACAAATCTTAACAAAAAAAAAAGTTTTTTTTATTCATTTTTTGCCAATTTTTAATGCACTTGAGTAGATTTTTGAATCAGGTTTTTAAATTTTTTTAGGAGACTTGACTTTCATTTGACCTTGAATCGCAAACTTATAACCTCAGTCGCTAAAACTTGCCAAAAGAGCTTTCATCACCAAATGAGAAATTGATAGAGCTGGCACCCAATTTCCGATCGCTACAGTCCCGACACTGAATCCAATGCCAAAAATAACGAATCGGTCATTCGATTTTGAAATTAAAAGGATTTTTTTAAAAATTGAATCATTAAAGTGTTATGTGCTGCTTGTAATTTGCTTATTATTCGGGTGATTGAATTGCAGTCGAGTTTTCAATTAATTAAGAAAGAAGAATTCCATTAAGAAAAATGAATTGCATAAATACATTCTTTTAAATGAATTTTATGTAATCACTTGTTTCTTAATCATAGCTGCCAACATGGATAGCAAAAAATATAGTAGATTGTACAAATAATATAAATTCCATGATAATTGTGTATAATAATGCACTAAATGATAATGTTTTAAATATTTTACGAAGGAATTTTAGGGATTTTTATAGTCATCAAAAGAAAAAGAAAAACTGCAATATCTTTCAGCTTTGATGGACATTAAATGAAATTGAAATGTTATGTATAAAGTTTATTGATATTTTTGAACAGTAACAGGCATTAAATTCATCAAAGATAGTTAAAATATTTATTAATTAATTTAAATAATGTAGTTATGAAAAATAATAAACTGTACATTTTAGGACAAAAAAAAAAAGTTATAAACTGATTTTTATAAATGAGGATAGCTTCATTATATATAATACTTATTTTAATATTCAAGCAAGTAATAATCTACACAAAAATTCTATTTCAATAGGAATTTTTTAGGAAACTTACTAAATTTTAGGGAATTTTCTAAAATGTACAAAAACCAGGAGAATTTTTATCAAACCAGTAGAACAGGAGAAACTGGAAAAATCCAGGAGTCTACTGGAAAATCCAGTAGAGTTGGCTGCTATGATTAATTTTTTCAAAATTAAAAATCAACAATTCAATCATATCCTTTCATAAGTGCAAATTACGAGAGTGCAAATTATGAGATACTTGAAAGATTTGATAAAAAGAAACCACTTCAATTTCAAAATTAAAAGATACTTTTCATTTTGGGCGATGGATTCAGTGTCAGGCTCGAAGCAGGAAATTGGTTGCTGGAGCCCATTGATTACTCATTTGGTAATGAAAGCTCTGTTGGCGAGATTTGGAGACAAACAAAGCAAGTTGGCGACTAAAGGTCAAAGGAAAGTCAATCCTCCGCAAAAAAAAGTTTAAAAAACCAGTTAAAAAATTAACTCGATTCTATTGAATACGATAAAAAGTGATTAAATACAAATTTCTGATTAAAATTTTTTAAAAATTTTAATTTTTAGCCTTTAAAAAAATTTTTTTTTTAATTATCAATTATTAATTAGAGGATAGGATGTTGGGAGTTTGGTCAGAAATTAGAAAAAGGAAGGGGGGAGAATGTTAAGAATGAACCTTTTTTTTGTAGTTTCATATCTCCAGGGTTCATACAGAGATCAGAAGAAGAAATCCAAGGAGTTCAAAATTTAAAAACTTAGTGAAAAAGATAACTAGAGTTTTTTTAAAAAAAGATTAAAAAGCAGTTATTATAAAAAACTTGCAAAAATGTATATTTTGCATACGATATTTTTTTCTAGCCCTTTTGAAATAAATTTTGACTCTGTCAAACTTCATCAAGAAAAATAAATAAAGTTATCACTTTCACACATAAAGTTTCAAATTAAAGTACATTGTACAGTCAGCAAAAAAAAAAAAAAGATATCACCCTGAATAATTTTCGTTCTAATGATCGGATTTTCACGAACTAAGTTTCAATCTTAATGGTTCCTGGGGGTGACCTCAAATATGCTAATTAGTTAGTGCTAACTATTAATTAAGTTACCAAATCAGACACAAAAACGTACTTTCTCTGAATAAACATGTATTTTTTTTTTTTACATATTTGGAATCCAGATACTTGAATTAGGGGGGGGTAGACAAAATTTTGAAAAAAAAATGGGTGGTAAATAGGGTCGCAACAAAGGTTTATATATTTGGCGATAGTCCAGAAAACCGCCAAAAAAAGTCGCCAGCGCAAATGTATATTTTAAGATAACCCATTGACTAATTCAAAAGAATAATGCTTAATTTTACTAGGTTGCTAAGCAACCAAGCTCTGACTGGGAAAAAAATTGAAATAATGTTCTGTGATTACTCAGAGAGGTTTAATTAATAGTTAATATAAAATATCTCGAAGTTTCTAGGCAATTGACAATTTTTAAGCTGATTTCTGTCCAAAAAGCAAAGTTTTTTTATATTTTAATCTCCCTTGAAAAGAAAATTTGAATCGATTATAAATTATTTATGATTTTCTAAGTTTTAGAATTTAAATACATGAACATTTTATCTGATATTATTTAGATTATGTTGTTTCTGCTATATTTATTCGAGGATTTCATACTAAAATCAAATTAACATAACTTATTATGGCTAAATACAAAATTTTAGGGATAATCACTTTTACAGCTTTAATCAAGTCTTCTAGGCAAGAAAGTTTGAAGAAGAAAAAAGTGCTTGAAAAATAAAATGTATATTGTTTAGTAATTCTAATGCGCATTCACAAGTTTTTCTATAATTTACGATATTTCTTTTTCCTATAACTCAAGGAATTGCTGAATGTTTAATGGTATTTTAAAAGCATTGAAATAGGTTATGTTTAAGAATAAGATATTGAAATAATATGTTGCATATAGTATAATTCATTGTTTCAAAAATCGCTTCATTCTGCTAGATATTTAGATTACAAGGTTTTCTTTGGATAAAGATGATTAGCAAATAGCATCCTTATGCTTCGATACATTTACAAACTTATGTTCGCAAATTCACCATAAAATATCGCACAGCATATTCTTCAATTACGATAAGCTACATTTACCACCAAATACTGATACTATGATTATTTTTGTTTTCTTATATATATCTGATATGATACTCTCTTTTTAAACAGAGCTTGTAAGGTCCTTAAGAAACTGAAAGGGGGGGGGGGCACGAAAACTTAAAAGTTAAAATATTCAATTTCATTAACGCAAAATATCTGGTCTCAAAATTTTAATTTTAAACCAAGTTAAATATAACTTTTACAATATTGATGCTCTTATGTTTTTAAAGACCACATAAATCCTGTTGAAATATGAAAATGCATATTTTTACTTTAACGAGTGTAAAATCCTTATCAAAATAATGATCAAGACCTAAATGTAAAACAGTATAATTGATGATAAAAACTCAACTGGATTAAAAAAATATGAAGAGGGAAGTAAAAGTCGACATGTTTCGAGCGTTCAAATATATTCACCCATTTTCAAAACTTGTCAAGCTTGAATAACTTGTGACTTTTATTATTGTGCTCAAAACATGTCTATTTTTATCATCATCTATTAATTTTTAAATCAATGAAGTTTTTATATTTTAGATTCAATTTCTTGGGATTATCTATTTAGTTACACAATATATTAAATTATTTCACTCGATATTAAAATAAGTTTTACTTAAGTTATAGGCACAGGTTCTTAAATTAAAAAAATAATAATTTGCTAGTTTGTAAAAAAATCAATGCAGTACAATTTTTTTTGCTGCAAGCCTTAACATTTTAATTTAAGGACATAAAAAAAATTCCGTTTACAATTGAAATTTCAAAAGTCGAATGTGAAAATGGAATGTTCCCTAGCACCAGAAATTGAAATTAAATAGTTACAAGGACAACTATTTTAAACAAGTTAGCGTTTCCGTCCTACTCGAAGTTGTTTGAAAAGGTATTTTGTATATATAGATTCCTAAGTTTATTCTACAAATATTTTAGGGTATACTTTCGGAGTATTTTGATCAAGTTTATTTTTACAACCTTATTTGCTTAAAATTATTAAATAATATGCTTAAAATAAATTATTCAAGCAACATGATTTAACGCATTTATAGTATAATAGTAAACGGGGCTTCTATCCCATATCCTTAACCTTGATACCGCTATCATTAAATGAATGGAATAAGCTTAGATAAATAATAAAAGTTAATTTTTTCCCCGTTTTAATTTTTAAGGAAATATGTTTTGATCAAACAGATTTCATTCTGGAAATAGCGAAATTATTGAGTAGGTCCCTTGGAGCAATATCATTCTTATCCTCTTTTGACGAAATATAGGAAAAACTGGTTTTTACAGTTCTGTAAAAAGTATGTTAGCCTTCTTGCCACGTTTTTTAATATTTGTTTACATATATTTTTTTATTTTTAATCAAAATAAATTCGGAAATTTACGTATTTTGTTTGGAATTTTTTTAAATCAGATGATTCTAAAATTCGCACGGCTTCGGAAACTTCTTACAAATTTCAATTTTTAGTGTTTCCTGCTAAACAAAATAAGGCATTGTTCCTGATAACAAATTATACTACAGTATTATCTTGGGAATCGTGCTAAAGTAAAAAATTAAATAAAATAGTTTAGATATTATCCGTAAAAAAATCTACATGGAATCATAAAGAAAGAATAATTTAAGATACTGATATATTTTAAGACGCTTAAAAGTTTTGGCTACGTATTTGACAGCTTTTTATGTTCGGTATCTTTATACTCTTTGTAGTGATTTATAAAACATGGACACTATTTTACATAATCTATGTTTAAGTCACAAGAAACAAAACAAAAAAGACAATCAATGATTTATATTCTTTTTTCGAAAAAAATAGTATGCTTAGTAAATAATCAGCTGTTTTGCATTAAATAATTTTAAACAGCGGAATGTTTTTAATTTCTTAACAAGGCTTTATTCTTAGCTAGCAGACAATAATTCTTTAAAAAAAAAACTTGACTATAATGTAAAAAGGAACTTCACTTTAAAGAAAATCTAAATTAAAGTACTAAAAAAATTGATTAGTATATTAATGAAGAAATAATAAATGTAGTAGGGTAAAGAATAAAATTTTTAAAAACGCTAAAATTTAATTAAATAGTTGGTAAAATAGTTCTGTGAAACACTTCCGGACAGGTGATTAAAAAATTACTTTTAAGATTAACACGTTATATAAGATGTTGAGAAATTTGCGATGATGTGAGATATGCTTAAATATGTTTACTACGTATTTTTATTAATATTCATAAAAAATATATACAAGAAACTGATAAATATTTTATTCCAAATCTATTCATACGTATGTATATTATTGTAATTGTATCAGTTATTGAGAAAAAAAACTAAAAAATAATCACATTAAATAAGCACAATCATATTCTATCAAAAGCATGCTTTTATAAAACTCGACATTCGTTGAATAAAATGTTTTTTATTCAATAAAATGTTTTATTCAAATTTCTTTCCTTAATTTCAAATAGATTTTTAGAGGACTAAAAAAGAAACATTGTATTTTATAGTTTTAAAAAAATAAAAAGATTAGCAAACGATTATTAGCGAAAAAAATATGAATGAAATTTTACACCACGCGCGCTAAATCAAGTTCTTCGTAAGCTTATCACATTTTACTATTAATCTCCCCATTTAATCATTGTCACCAAATTATTTTTTTTAAAAATAATTAATTTTAATTTTTCTCATCTTCTAATAAATAAAAAAAGTTTAAACTTTAGATTTTTCAATTAAAAAGCAAGTAGATTAATATGGTATTAAAAAAATCCATACCTTATAATTCAAAATTTTTTCATCCTCTCTTTAATTTAATAATAAAAAATAATTAATAATTATTAAAAATTATTTTTTTCATGAAATTATCTTTGGGTAAATGCGTTTTATGAGTTGGTGCAATATTTTTTTGAATTGCTTCATTAGTTTTTTAAATATGACTGAAAACGCAAAAAGTGAAATTAACATTAAGGGGTCCAAACTTTGAATCGCTTTCCTGACCAAGCTATGGGGACCACATTTCCCAGATTGCGGCTACCCCCTATATTTTGAAGATAAGGAATCCAAATATATAAGAAAAAATATATGTTTATTCAGCGAAAGTACATTTTTGTGCCTGATTTCGTAACTTAATTAATAGTTAGCACTAACTAATTAGCATATTTGAGGTCACCCCCAGAAACCATTAAGATTGACACTTAGTTTGTGAAAATCCGATCATTAGAACGAAAATTATTCAGGGTGATATCTTTTTTTTTTTGCTGACTGTACATATGCTAATAATAATAAAGCTGCTGCTTAATAAAGTACATTGTACAGATGCTAAAGATTAACATAAAAACCTACCAATCTTATATTTTTAAATTTGAATGCATAAGAAAATCTAAGGCATTTTAGACAAATAAATAAATAAAATAAAATCACAGTAAATCATTAATTTAGTTTGCTTGTAACATGTGAAATTAAAATTATTTGCTGTTATTTTTTTCTTCTGACTCTTGCAATTCAATTTTTTTTTCTTTTAAAGGTTTTCTTAAACTATTAGATTTTGACAGCTAAGTCATATCATTTCGTTTCCCTGCTTGGACAGCAAATTCATCAGCAGACTTAGTAAGTTCATCTATGCAACGCAATAATCTAAGGAGTTTCTAAGGACTAATTTGGAAATCTATGTAGTTCCAAGTACTCCTTGGAGACTTTTTTATTTCCAAGGAGTATAAGGAGTCTGTACGTACCCTGCATACCTCATATCTGGATGAGTTTCAGATTTTTGAATCTCTGACAGTTTTAGGCAGGAATCTTGACTGGCCTTTGGGGATTTAGGTTGGGCAATGGGTTCGAGAAGACGCAGCTGTAAATCAATAAGACGTTGCCATGGAAAATGGTAAACAAATCGAGCTACTGGTAAACCGGAACAGGAAGTAGTTTTTTTAAATTATTATCTCAGATTTGAGTGAGTTTCAGATTTTTGAATCTTCTGGCCTTCAGAGATTTAGGTCTGGCAATGGGTTTGAGAAGACTCAACTGAAATATGACAAAATGTTGAAAAATGATGCTTTTAAACACTCGTAACATTTTCTTCCTTAACAAAATGAAAAAGAATTTACAAGATCAATATTATATTAGCCATCATAAAAAAAATTTATGCTCATTCTATATTGAGTCTACTAAATACATTCAATATTGAGTGACTCATTCAAGTTTTAAATTAATAATTATTTTACTTAATCATGTAAAATTTTTTTTATTCAAATTTGGAATTTACTATTATTTTTAAAAAGGTTATCAAGTATATCTTTTAAATTGAAATCAAAGTTATTTATAAAAGCATATTCAATAAACATTAAAGAGATTAATATTATTGATCATACCAAATTATAGTTCACAGATGAAATTAACAAGAGAAAAAATGTTTCTTTGCTATTAGGGAAAAAAATAGAGCCTCACTATTACAACTCATTGTAACATATTTTAAAAGCCCCAATTTCGTCACATAAGCACTGAACTTTTAGCTATGCATGTAGATTAAGGCTGCACGAAGACAGAAGAGTACCCACCCATTCGAAAGATAGACACTGCTTAAGTATTGTCCGTAGTAGATAAACTGCATTAGCAGAACTTTCCTTTTAATTCCTAGAGTGGCAACGACCCCCCTCCCCCCCCAAAAAAAAACAAGTTTAAAAAAGATGGTTGTTTTTGCAGTTGTATAGAGAGTTCCTCATAGTAAGGGGGCTGTTGCCCCCATGCTGATGATCTCCTTGAGACAAAAATTTTCGCGAAGAATGGTGTGGCTCTTTTTTTAGAATTTGTGAAAAAATAAGGATTGCTTTCGTTCCAATGACCATATTTTTTCCTGTTTTTTATTTTTTTACAGAAGTTTTTTTCATCTATCTTTCACCATGCTTTAGATTTAAGCTCTATTTTAAAATTTTTCTTTAAAAACTTTATTCCTTGTGATTTGAGCACTTCAATAAATGTTGTGAGTACATTTTTCAGTCTCCTTTTACATTGTCTTAATTAATTTTTTTTAACCATGTAACTTAATTTAAAAATAATTTTTATTCTAGAGAAATCAATATATACGCTTTGTACGAATTAAGTTTTAGTAATCTTGCATGCAATTACACCAATATTTCTTACTTTCTTTTATTAATTGAAGTCCCATTTGATGAATTTCAACCAAAGCTTTGTGTCTGATTTTATTTTTGATACAAAATTTCACCTTATTATCAGCTTCTTCATACAATGCGACGGCTCTTAGTAACACCATTGCATCACCTAGTCTCAATTGGTTACCCTACAGAGGAGGAAAGAATTCATCATTGAAACAACACAAGAAAATAATTGTCAAACAGGATGCGTAGCTAAATCTTTCAACAAACAATAAGCACCTTTTAAGCACTCAATACATTAATAAAAGGAAAAATAATTTTTAAAGACTTTATGCGAAACTAGTTATTTCAAGATAAAATAACTAGTTTCTGACAAATGATTATTTTTCTTGATTACATTCGTAACCATAAAAAGATAGAGATTTTTTGGTTCGATTTCAGAGGGTGGAAAATGAAATGGAAAATATCTTGCAAAATGCAGCAGAGTTGCACATGCGGACTCACGAGTATTGCATCAAAAATGTAAAATGATTGGCGCTTTCATCCAACAGTAGGCTGAAATGGATTGTGTTTGAATGAATTGTGAAAACGTTGAATAATACGTGGCAAAAATTGATGTGTTAAAGTAAAGGAAAAATTTAGCACTTTTTAAAAACACGTAATGAAAAAAGCACCTTTAAGCACTTTTTAAAAACACAACGCACAATGTTAAAAATAAGAAAATTAACTTACATTTCCAGCACCAATTTTTTTAATTCCTTCCCAAAGTACTTTGAAATCTTCATTCTGAAATTAGATTACTTTTTTTAAAAAAATGATTTAAACACATTTTCATAAATGTTATCATCAATAAAATGTTTGTCAAATTAGTGATGGTTTATTGATGGTTACCACTATATGGACTAAACTGCTACTATACATACATTCTCTTCATCTGCACCGACAGGAACAGTGGAACTTAAGAAAACTTCAGGGACGGTCATTGCAGAATTAATGGCCACCATGTAGGGTATACAGTCATGCTTTTTAGAGAGCAACAGCATCGCAGAATATCGTGGACTCAGTGGGAAACGTGCCATCTGTATGCCGAAATTCGTAGCGGGTGCTGAAAATTCTCCTATAAACGGGTGCAAAACATTATTAGATAAATAAAAAATAGAAAACAATAAAAAATAGAAAACAATAAATGGAACAGAATAAATTAAACAGGGTTGCCCCTCATATCTGAAAAAAAAAAAAATTCCCTGGACATATTATACACAATATATTAAGATGAAACACAACAATTACTGTGTGAGCTGTAATGGGAGATTTAATTGCTGGAAAAACTTCGGAGCTCAACATAAAGCAAATAATGCTTATAGTTACTGAAATAATATACACTGGTGAAATATATTAAGAGAATTTGTATAATTTATTGAATTTCATGAAAAGTACTGAACTGATTGTAAAAACCACTGCTTCGAGACAAAAAATGCAAATCTTACACACCAAATACGTAAGTGTGTGTAGATGGAGACAATAGCTTTATAAGTGTGCATAAGTTAAGACGCATTTCATTCGCTCAGTGAATTTCTTGGTGTTATTTTGCAGCAATAAGTAAACAGTAAAAATGAGTAACCACCACATTTAGATGATGGAATGAGGTTGCGAATTGTGGGGAGGCTAGAATAAGGCCAATCTCAGTTCCAGATTTGTAGAGAATTCCTTTTAACACCCAGCATAGTGTGTAACAGTTCCAGGATACCGGATCCATCGAGGGAAAGCATGGACCAAGGTCATTCAAGAATCAGAACAGACAGAGAAGATTGTCATTTGCCATTATGGCGAGGTGTAACAGGGGCTACAGTTCCTCAGTTATCTTGTGACTTATATGTAGCCACAGGAACTCGTGCATCTAGGTTTCAAACAATTTCATGAGAGAGGGTTGTTTGTAAGAAGATCTGCTATTTGCGTCCTGCTCACTTCTACAAACTGAAGAGTCCGTTCAACATGGTGCAGAGAGCATAGAGATTGGAGTATGGGTTAATGGCGAGCGTTCTCTTCACTGATGAGTTTCTGTTCAGTCTAAACACTGATTCTCTCCCTACGTTCATATGGGGAGAACTAAGGACCCGCTACCTACTCTCCAATGTCTGCAAAATGGACCATTATGGCGGAGCAGGTTTAATGGTCTGGGCAGGCACCATGTTGGATGACTGCACACCTCTTTATGTCTTTGAAAGAGGCTCTGTGACTGGTGTGAGGTATAGAGATGTAGTTTTGGGGCCCAATGTTTGCTTTTTCAGGGGTGCAATTGGCCTTGAGTTCATTTTAATGGATGATAACGCGAGGCCACAAAGAACTCTTCTGGTTGTAGAATTTCCAGATAGTGAGGATATTCACCGCATGGATTGGACAGCCAGATCTCCAGACCTCAACCCAGAGCATTTCTGGAATGATCTGAGGAGAGCAATTGCAACTCGCTTCCCAACTCCGAGAACCATCCAGGTAACGAAAACAATGTAGCTGAACGAGTGGGGTAAATTGTCTCGGGAAATGATAAACTACTTTATTTCAAGTATGACCCTGCAAGGCCACTATATCTGTAAAAGGGGACCATATCCCCTATTAACCCATTTTTTTTGTTTATTCTGCAACCGCTGTTTCATACCTTGCGACTCCAACAAGTGCTACGAGCGATCATGTGTGTGTGTATTACAATTGTTGAATGGTTATTTGTTTTGTATAGTATCTATGGATGTACAGTCCGCAAAAAAAAAAAAAAAAATTATCACCCTGAATATTTTTTATATATGGATTCCAAAGTTTATTCTACATATATTTTAGAGTATACTCTCGGAGTATTTTGATCGAGTTTATTTTTACACCATTATTTGCTTAAAATCATTAAATAATTTGCTTAAAATAAATTATTTAAGCTACATGATTTAATGCATTTATAGTATAATAGTAACGGGGCTTCCATCGCATATCCTTAACCTTGATACCGCTATCATTAAATAAATGGAATGAGCTTAGATAAATAATAAAAGTTCATTTTTTCCTAATTTTAATTTTCAAGGAAATATGTTTCGATCAAACAGATTTCATTCTGGAAATAGCGAAATTATTGAGTAAGTCCCTTGGAGCAATATCATTCTTATCCTCTTTTGACGAAATATAGGAAAAATTGGTTTTCACAGTTTCTGTAAAAAGTATGTTAGGCCTTCTTGCCACGTTTTTCTTAAAATTTTTTAATCAAAATAAGTTCGGGAATTGCGTATTTTTTAAAAACAGATTATTCTAAAATTCCCGCTGATTCAGAATCTTCTTACAAATTTCAATTTTTAGTATTTCCTGCTTAACAAAATAAGGCATTTTTCCTGATAGCAAATTATACTACAATAATATCTTGGGAATTGTGCTAAAGCAAAAAATTAAACAAAATAGTTCAGTATATTATCCGGAAAAAAATCTACATGGAATCATAAAGAAAGAGTTTCTTCTTCTTCTTTCAAGTCCCCATTTCTAGCCTAGCTAGACAAGGTCCATGAGATTGTTCACCTTCAAAAAGCAAGGGTCTATCAATAAGGTCTTGTTTTGAAAGACCGAGGCAGTCCAGTAGATGTTCAGGGGATGCCTGGGCCAAAAAGCACTTGGCACAGAGGACAAAACCACCGGAGTACCTAAGAGATTTCAGGTGTCCACAGCAGAGGCGCGTGATGGCGGTTTGAGACTGAGGGTCTTTGTCAGCTGTCAAACAGCTACCCAGTCTGGTACTTTGGTACCAATTGTGACTAGGTGGAGTGAGCCATGCCGATTTAATTTTGGCTTTAGCGATGGAGAGGAGCTCTGAGGAGGTAAGAGACACTGGAGGCGCAGTGGCCTCAGCTGCACCTGCCTTGGCAAGACTATCTGCCATTTCATTGCCTGATATATCTACGTGTGAGGGTATCCATTGCACGTGATTTTGACAATATTTGGAGAGGTGTAAAAGTTTATAAAGGACGTTCCTGCTAGTATTGTCCCTCATTCTGTACCAGCTAGCCAAGTGCTGAACAGTGCTTCTACTGTCGGTAAGGATCCAAATCTCTTTCGGAATTGAAAGAGACAGTATTGAGGCAAGTCCATCATCAATGACGATAAGCTCGCTCCTAAAAACGGAACAGTGGTCGGGATTCCTTTTCTGGATCTTAATTTCGCTCATCTGAGTTTTGATGAAGATCCCACTCCTGGAGTGATTGTCTTCGTCCTTGCTTCCATCCGTATATAATAGAACAGCCTCCCTTGGGATAGTGTAGATTCTCTCAAGTGCTGCTTGTCTGAGAACAGCAGGGTGATCATTTTGCTTGTTGACAGCAACCGGGAGGTTGGTGTGGAAAGACACCTCTGAAAGACCGTCGGCAGGATCGATGCTCTGTTTGAGGAAGTGCTGTTCCATGTTTCCAAAAGTGATGTTGGACGAAAATACTTGGCTGAGAGGGCTGATTCGCTTGAGCCTTTGACTATGTTGCCACTTCGTCAGTAAATCTGAAGTCCTATTTTGTGATCCAAAACTATAGAGTTTGCTGTAATATTTTACCATGCATGCCCTTCTTCGGAGGCTCAAAGGTTGCAGGTCAGCCTCAAACAGTACAATATCTCCAGGACAGGAATTTCGGAGGGCGGTGATGATCCGTGCAGCGCTGAGTCTGATTCTCTCTAGATTTTGCAAATTTGTATGGGAAGCACAATTGTAGATAGGGAATCTATATTCTAGAATAGGCCGCATAAGAGTGATGTAGGTGCTCCTAAGGGTCGGGGCATCAGCACCCCACTCTCCCTGATATATACTTAAGTATATTAAGACGTTTCCTTGCCTTTAGTACAAGATGGTCGATGTGTTTATTACTAAGGATCTCTGGATCTAAGACAAATCCTAGATATTTCGGGTGTTTTTCAACTGCAAGTGGTTGATGGTCCAACATGATATGAGGTTGATAATTAGTAGTTAGTAGATATTAGAGAGTTTCCTGTTGGTAGTGAAAAACTCCACTGTGGACTTTGAAGGGTTAAAGCACATTTTGTGATTGGTGGCAAAAGCACTGATGTTAGTGAGTACTCTGTTAATAGTGTCCTCGATATATTTTAGATCGGGGCCTGATTTTCAGAAAGAAAATCGTCTGCGAAAATGCTAATGTCGCAGTCTTTAGGTATGATGCCTTCGATTCCTTTCAAAAAGAGTGAGAACAGGGTAGGACTTAACACTGACCTCTGTGGGATCCCTTGGTGTAGTTTAAAGCTTCTAAATTTAGTACCATTGGACTTGACTCTGATAACTCTATTCCTTAAAAAATCATAGATCCAATTCAGTGCTCTTCCGTTGATTCCGAAAACATCAAAAAGTTTGATAATTAGTTTTTGATTTCACACTCTGTCGAAAGCCTTGGAAAGATCCAAGAAAGCTGCGATGGTATGGTGAGTGGGTTTCCTGTTGTGGGCGTCCCTAACCTTTTGGCAGAAGTGGAGCACCTGGTCTGTGGTGCAATGTCCCTCCCTGAAACAATATTGTTCAGGAGGTATGAAGTCGTTCGCATCCAGATGGTAAGTAAGCCGTTTGAGGATCATTTTTTCCATGATTTTGCAAATAATACTGGTAAGTGCTATTGGCCTATAGCTCCCTGGAGAGGTACTTTCTTTGTTAGGGTTTCTAATTGGAATAATGACTGCTTGCTTCCAGTCACGCGGAAGCCTTCCCTTTCTCCAGGAATCATTAAGAATATTTAAGAGCCTCTGTTTCCCACTTAGTCCTAGATTGGTGATCATTTGGGCATGGATGCCATCAGGACCAGGAGATTTACTTAGGTTTGAGTTTGTGATTATGGCTTCTAGTTCTTGATTGCTGAACTCTTTATTAAAGATGAAAGGAAACCTTTGCTTGCTTTTGCGGCAGTCTCTTATGATGTCCCTTGCAGCTTTCCTTATAGGTTTATCATCGCTAGTAAACCTTAAATTACTCGTGTTCTGGTAATGCTTCCCAAGAATATTCGCTCCCCTTCATCGTCCTGCGCATATGTCCCGTCAGTGTCCTTAATTGAGTTACTTTGCTCATACTGGGGCTGTTCTCTGCTAATGCTTTTCGCAATAATAAAGAAATAACGAAAGAAAGAGTAAAATAAAGAAAGAGTAAAAGATATAATGAAATAATTAGTGAATCACACATGGTCAGATAATTAAAAATTTAATTTCACAACTAAGATGTTAGGACGACATTTAAGATACTGAGATATTTTAAGACGCTTAAAAATTTTGGCTACGTATTTGACAGCTTTTTATGTTCGGTATCTTTATACTCTTTGTAGTGACTTATAAAACATCAACACTATTTTAGATAATCTATGTTGAAGTCACAAGAAACAAAAAAAAAAAAAGACAATCAATGATTTATATATTTTTTTCGAAAAAAATAGTATGCTTGGTAAATAATCTGCTGTTTTGCATTAAATAATTTTAAACAGCGGAATGTTTTTAATTTCTTAACAAGGTTTAATTCTTAGCTAGCAGACAATAATTCTTTTAAAAAAAACTTGACTATAATTTAAAAAGGAACTTTACTTTAAAGAAAATCTAAATTAAAGTACTAAAAAAATTGATTAGTATATTAATGAAATAATAAATGTAGTAGGGTAAAGAATAAAGTTTTTAAAAATGCTAAAATTTAATTAAATGGTTGGTAAAATAGTTCTGCGAAACACTTCCGGACAGGTGGTTAAAAAATTACTTTTAAGATTAACACGATATATAAGATAGTGAGAAATTTGCGATGATGTGAGATATGCTTAAATATTTTTACTACGCATTTTTATTAATATTCATAAAAAATATATACAAGAAACTGATAAATATTTTATTCCAAATCTATTCATACGTATGTATATTATTGTAATTGTATCAGTTATTGAGAAAAAAAAGTAAAAAATAATCACATTAAATAAGCACAATCATATTCTATCAAAAACATGCTTTTATAAAACTAGACATTCGTTGAATAAAATGTTTTTTATTCAATAAAATGTTTTATTCAAATTTCTTTCCTTAATTTCAAATAGATTTTTAGAGGACTAAAAAAGAAACATTGTATTTTATAGTTTAAAAAAAATAAAAATAAAAAGATTAGCAAACGATTATTAGCGAAAAAAAAAATATGAATGAAGTTTTACACCACGCGCGCTAAATCAAGTTCTTCGTAAGTTTATCACATTTTACTATTAATCGCCCCATTTAATCATATTAAATAAGCACTAGCTGGTGCATAATCATATTCTATCAGAAGCATGCTTTTATAAAACTCGACATTCATTGAATAAAATGTTTTTTATTCAATAAAATGTTTTATTCAAATTTCTTTACTTAATTTCAAATAGATTTTTAGAGGACTAAAATGAAATATTGTATTTTATAGTTTAAAAAAATAAAAAGATTAGCTAAGGATTATTAGCGAAAAAAATATGAATGAAATTTTACGCGCGCTAAGTCAAATTCTTCATAAGTTTATCACATTTTAATATTAATCGCCCCATTTAGTTATTTCTTCATTGTCACCAAATTATTTTTTTTTAAATAATTAATTTTAATTTTTCTCATCTTCTAATAAATAAAAACTGTTGAAACTTTAGATTTTTCAATTGAAAAATATGTAGATTAATATGGTATAAAAAAATCTATACCTTATAATTCAACATTTTTTCATCCTCACTTTAATTAAATAATAAAAAATAATTAATTATTAAAAAATATTTTTGTCATGAAATTTTCTTTGGGTAAATGCGTTTTATGAGTGGGTGCAATATTTTTGGAAGTGCTTCATTAGTTTTTAAAATATGACTGAAAATTCAAAAAGTAAAATTAACATTAAAGGGTCCAAACTTTAAATCGCTTTCCTGACCAAACTATGGGGACCACATTTCCCAGATTGCGGCTTCTCCCTATATTTTGAAGATAAGGAATCCAAATATGAAATATATATATACATATATATATATGTTTATTCAGAGAAAGTATGTTTTTGTGTCTGATTTCGTAACTTAATTAATAGTTAGCACTTATTAATTAGCATATTTGAGGTAACCCTGAGGAACCATTAAGATTGACACTTAGTTTGCGAAAATCCAATCATTAGAACGAAAGTTACAGTAGAGCGCCGATTATCCGAACCATGTTCGAATTTGCTTTTTTTTTTTTTTTTTTTTTTTTTTTTTTAAAGTTTAGAATACTTTTTAACGTATCGACAAATTTTCTAAATTTAAAAAAATAAATAATATCCACTACATCTGAAGACCATATTTAATTTACAACCTTTTTTTAGCAGTTTTCTTATAGTAGACAATACATACATGTATTGTTGTACAGTTAAACCTACATATCCCTTTAGCCCTCTTCAACTAAAAATTATCTTCCAAGAATGCAAACTTCAATTTGACAGTCTACAATGGTTAAAATGAGGAAGGAACTTATGAATAGATGTGTGCTGAAGTTGTACAATTGGGGGATGGGTACTTGTCACTTATGGTTAATGATCAGTGATTACAGTGCTTGGAATCTTAAATCTTGGAATAAAATTCTTAACAAAAAAATAAACGAAACTGAAGTTTCTGAACCAGTAGATCTAAACGATGAAAAGATGCCAGGTTATACAGCAGAAGAAGTAAAAGACTGGTGTCAAGACACTGAAAATGACCCAGAATTTCAAAATTTAAATCATGATGAAATTATTGCTGAAATTTTGAATGAAAATCGGAACTCCACAGACGAAGAGGAAGAAGTGGGTGATAAAATTCAAGATTGTGGACCTTCTCATATAGAAGCATGCAATTCATTAGATATTGCAATGAATTGGCTAAAACGTCAAAATGATGTTGATCCAGTTCGGTTGATTTATTTAAAAAGAATAAAGGGATATGACTGCTCAAAAAAGATCATTTTCTTTGAAAAAAAAGTCTTTGCTTTACTTCTTTTGCAATGGAAAATAAAGAAAAATGTGGTAAAATCAGTAATTGATAAAAAAAATTATAAAAAGCTGAAATATGATAAAAATAATTCAAAATGAAAAAAAAAAAGTTTAAAAATAAAAAGTAAAAATATTTAAAAGTTGAAAATTTTTTTTTTTAAACTCACCAGAGCTATTTTAGATAGTACTGTCAGTCCTAAGCCTAGAAAAAGTGTGAAGGGAAGCTAGTGCACAAATAATAATCCTTTAGATTAGATTTTAAACAACTTTCCAATAATCCGAACTATGTTCGGTCCCGAGAAGTTCGGATAATCGGCGCTCTACTGTATTCAGGGTGATATCATTTTTTTTTTTTTTGCGGACTGTAAATATCAAATTTCATAAAAATTGGTTTTGTACTTCTAGAGATAATCGACCAAGTCTGCAAATTCCCTTAATATCTTACACCAGTGTAATATAACTGAAATATCATCTTTAAATATCCCATACATTGCTTTTTGAGAGGAGGGAATTTTTTAAAAGACAAAAATAAGAAATATTCCCTGTTTTCTCTCAGTTTGTAAGGAAAAACTCAAAATTCCCGGCACTTTACCTGTTATTTTAGGTGATTTTCCAATTCCCTGTGTTTTCCAGGTTTTCCTTTTGGTGTCGAAACTCTGATTATATGATTATGTTAATTGTTTTTTTGCTCTTCCTGCTTCTTTGCAGTGCAAAGGACTGTTGTATTAATTTCTAAATAAAGCCATATTTAACACACATATCAGGATGCATAGCCAAATCTTTCAACAAAAAATAAGCACCTTTTAAGTTCTTTTTAAGCACTTTACACAGTAACGAAATGCACAATATTTTCCAAAGACTTTAGATGATCATGAGAAAATAACTCGTTTCTCACCAAACCCAGCTCAGTAGATGCATATATGGACTCGCAAGTATTTCATCAAACATGTAAAATAATTGGCGCTTTCATATGCAATGGACCGGAGGTACGCCGAAATGAATTGTGAAAACGTTGAATAGAACGATGTGAAAAGATCGACACGATAACGAAAAAAAACATTTTTGAAAAGGGAAAATTAAGCATTTTTTAAATACACCCAATGAAAAAAGCACCGTTAAAGGCTTTTAAAGAACGAAAATCGAAAATAAGCACCTTTAAAAAAGCTATCTACCATCATACCTGTCAACCTCCAGGGAAAAAAATCCAGAAGATTTTTTTAAAAATCCAAAAGATTTTATACGGTATAAATTTGAACGCAAAATTTGAGAAATGATAATCAAAAACTCCGTTTTTCAATCTGAGAGTGAGAATATCTAATTTACAATACTAAAATCAGTTTTGTATAGCAAACATTATAAAGAATTGTACATCTAATACCACACCATAGGTGTATATGAGCCTATAAAGAGGTGAATGATGGAGCTAGCAAGATTTCAAGAGCAAGAATTTATATTTATTATACAACCTTAAAAACTGCTTCACACAATATATTGTGTGAACTTCACAAGACATACTATCAATAACTTCTTCTATATGCAATAATTAATTTCCATTTTGTAATACATGTATAGAGAACACAATAAAAAAAATCAATAAAATAGAATTTTGAATATGTTTATAAAGTAATGATTAAGTTAATATAGTTACTTTCAGAAATTACCATAATGGAAAAAATATGTAATACATAAAAGAAAAATGATTTATAAATAATAGGTTATCACTGGACTTCAACCATATTTTTAAAATTAAGGAAAAGATTCACACTTCCAAGAACGTTTTAAAACATTTTAATTAAGCATGAATAACTAAAACAAGTTGAACACATTTTTTCCGCCGTGTCAAATCATAAAGTTGCAGGAGCAAACGCTACAATATGCGTATTTATCCCTATTTCGTCAATGGCGCCTATGAGTGCGGGGCAGAGCCTTCAGTCTTCCTTCCCCTCCCCTATATTCAACGGACTCCTCAGAAGATGCGCGCGCTTCTTCATAATCTGACGTCACAGTAACACCCGCAGGGGAGTTTGCGAATTCTTCGATAGCTGGGTTGTTTCTCCTTACTACGGTAACCCGCAACACAATTTCGGTGCACATTTTAGAGCTTCGCTCCACAAAAGGCTCGTAAGCGCTAAATTTGGCGAGTTTTTTTATTTTTCCAAAAAATCGGGACAAATCCCTAAGATTTTGCTCTTACCCGGAAAAACGGAAAAAAGGAGGAAAATCCGTAAAACTTCCGGAAAATGCGGAAGAGTTGGCAGGTATGTACCATGCATATGTTTTTACCTTTAGTATGTAATTAATAAAGCAACTTAGAAACAAGACTTTTTAAAAATAATTGCTGTTGTTAGTTTTTTTTTTATCTTCAATATTATAAATAGCATCTATCAAATAACAAAACTTCTATTCACATCATCTTACTTTCTTTAGAATCTTTATATCTTCCACTCTTATTCTGTATATCTTCTAATGCTTCCAATAAAACCAATCTTTTTTCTGCAGCCTAAAAATATTAATTTATTTTTTTAAAAAAATGCCTGAAATAATTCAGAGAGAGAGAGAGAGAGGTTTTATGCTACTGTATCATTATAATTTGCTAAAAGACTTATTAAAAATGCTAAAATAATTCTGCATTTTTTAAAACACAAAAATTCCTTGAATACCCTATGAGCCGTCTACCACTCAGGGTATTACGTCACTTTACGTCATCAGAGTGGACGGTGCAAAGATGCGCAGCTCGCATCGAAACAACTATGTTGGTCATTTTTAGTTTCTTTCATTTTGTCTAGTTTACTTCATTGTCCCTGAAGAAATAGCTTTCTTTGTTCAGACAAAATTATATTAGATATATAAAAAAAATACTGCAAGGTTCAAAATTTTTTAGCCCATTTTACATAACAAAAAGTTTCAATTACCATCTAGAGAAAACACTTTTTTATAATGGTTCCCAGAATGTTTTTTACCCCCATACGAACACTCTGTGCCGTGATGGCTCAGGGGATACGTTACGCAAACGTGGGTTAGTTCCATCAAAATGTCCTCCACAAAGACAATTTTTTCTCAATACTTGATCTAGGAGTTCCCTTGTCTTATGGATTGGGTTCAAAATAACAAGGCCATAGAGTTGAACATTGGTAATCGTAAACTCAAAAATTGGGTCGGTTCTTCAATGACGGTTATAAAAAAAAAATAACTAACGCTCTACACCCTGTCACAGCTAACCAAGAGATATTGTAAAAAAAAAAAAATAGGGGGGGAACATACCTTCAGTGCTTCAATGTCAGGGGGTGAAGGAAAGGGAAAATGGACAACTTTTGGAATACCCAAAGCCTAAAAAAAATAAAGAAATTTTAAATGTACAAACACTCAAGAAATAAAATAACTTTTGAATTTAAGAGAAACTTACTTTCATCTGCAGTAAAATATCATCAGAGGGTGTTCTCAGAATCTCAGGTATAGAGAAATCAGGAAATTCATTTTCAAAAACAGCTGATGAATACAATCTAAGAAATAAACAAAATAATTTTTATATTTCTAACAAGGTTGCCATAACACAGCTGAATATATTCTTGAAACAAATAATGCTACTTGAAATAGTTTAGTCTAATCGAAAATTATCATCCTTAGATAGCGCTTTGAGAGGTCACCACTTTTAAAAGACAAAAATAAGACATAAAATTCCCCGTATTTTCCCAATTTAAATTATAAAATTCCCTGCATTATCCCTTTAATTTCTAGATTTTCCCTGTTCTGTGCAACCCTAAGTACTTTAAAAAAAAGTGTCTCTATATGTTATTCAAAAACAAACTTTCAAAACTAAAAATCCACTATTTATCAAGGCACATATTTTGCTCTTGGTTTTCAATATTTTGATTCATTTACTTTAATAAGTGATTTCTTTATTTTTACTTTGATTTCTTATAACTTATAACAGGGTTCCCACTCAATTCCAGAAGTGAAATTCCCTGACTTTTCCAGGTTTTCCAGAAAAATTTCAGTAAATTTCCAGATCATATTTTAATCATGCATGGCAACTTTAATAAAAATAAACAAATATTAATTATCAGAATATATATGTATATATATATATATAACTACTGATATTGCTGTTATATATATAACTGCTGATATGTATGATATGTTTCAAGTGACTAATATAAGAGTTGAGTAAAATATCTCTTAATGCTGTTGGATAAATAACTAATACAGAGAATTTTCTTTAGCTTTTACAATTGTTAGCTGAACAACATACAGCAGAAAAGGCATAAAGTCAAAATAAAAAAAATTTTGCTAACTAAAATAAAACTTCATCTCTCACCTAGAGAAAATTACTGATAAACTTGAAAATTTAGTGTTATATTGAAGAAACAGTGTCACAAATACCAGCAAAATATTATTTTTACTTACCCATTTTTAATTTTTCAACTTTATAGCACACAATAAGGTTTACTTTATTTATAAAAATATGATGAATCACCTATTTACACAATATTTCTTTTCAATTCATTGATCTCTTGATCAATTTTTTGTTGTTCAGTGTTAAGATTAGTTGCAAGTCTGGCTTTTTTTCTGTTGAAGGACTTTAATTTGAGCTAGTGTTCGTTTTTTATGGTTTTCAGCTCCTTTACCCTTTTCTTCTTGCCTTTTTTTCTCGTCTAGTGCCATGTGGTATCGTGTTCGAGACAGTTTCACATACTGAAGCATATCTGGTGTTATATTGACTGATAATGGTCCCCCAGATGATTTTATGGCATCATGCGTGGAGCGAAGCGAGACTAAAGATTTTTCATGTAAATTCTCAACCAACATATCCTTGTTGATTGAGAATCCAGACTCTGGCGAAGCATTCCCATGCGAAAGAGTCAAGACAATTTTTATAACTTGCCACAAGTCTTTAAAGTCATCTTTTTTATCCAGATAACTGGAAAAAAAAAAACATCAAGAGGTGTGTCTTTGTAAGAGTATGAAACAAAAGCCGTTTTCCACTCATTTTTAACACTATTTGTGAACAAAGAAAATTGCTGCTTTGCACGATCAGCAGCCAATGCAGGTAAAATATTATTTTCATGTAAAAGTTGCAATAACGAATCCATGCGATTTTCACATAAAACTGCATTTGAATGTAACAAAAGAGGATCTAAGCAGGACATGGCTTTAACGATAGCAAAATTTACAGGTGACTTTTCAATAATTTTTGAAGTCATTTTTACAAAAATTTTTTTGCATTCTTTAAAGAAATTGATTTTTTCTGCTTCAGAAGCTCCACTTTTAACAAGAAAGCTCCTCGCAGCAATGCCAATATCTAGCTCACTGCTTCTTTTTTGTGTTTTAACGTTATCTACTTTTATTTCTAGAAGTTGAAGAGGTGTTCTGGCTTCTCTTATCACTTCTTGTTTAATGAATCTAGACATTAACAGTCTTAAAATGTCTGATAAAGCACCAAATAAAAATGGTACCATTGGTGCAGGTCTTTGGAATGACCTTAAAAAAGGTTCCAAGATTGCAGCAACTGAAATAAAAAATGCTATCTTAGCTAAAATGAGTTTATCTCTGACAGCATCTTCAATATTTGCAACAGTCACAGTTTTGGGCAAATTCTTTCTGCATTTCTCAAAATACTTCAAAACATGTGGAAAAACTTCTAATGCTCTTTCAGCCACAGAAACATTTTCGACCCATCTTATTTGACAAAATTTTAATGGAAAAACATTTGAATTTGTCAAAGCTATGAAGTCTGCACGTCTAGCCGGACTGTCTTTGAACAATTTGTATAAAGATTGAAATAAAATATTCAGTTTCCAATTAGAAAATCTGTTGCCTCTCTGAAATGCACCATGAATTATATGCAAGCTGCAAGTCCCTAGATTTAATAAAGAAAATCCCTTTTCCTCGTTCAACTCATCATAAAAATGTCTCCAAAACTTCATGTTTACATTAGGTCCATCCATCGATATTTGCAACAAATTTTACAAATTTAATTCAGCTGTACTGTCAAGAAATGCTTTGTACAAATCTTCAGCAGTAGAATGGCCTAAAAAGGCAGAAGTTAAATACCTAACTTTAACCTGGTTAGAACTTTCAGGCCAATAGCGGATGATAATGTCCATTTGGCCTTTTTGCGCAACTCTATTAAGCGCTTCATCAAAGCACAAAACGAAAGATGAAGATCCAATTTCTTTTAAAAGTAAAGAATGGAAATAGGGTGCCAAGCCAAATGAAACAATGTATGCCATTTTTGTGCTTCCCAAGCTAATGCTTTTAGCTATAGCACTATAAGGGAACATTGCTTGAAATATTGGTCCAATATCTTTAAAAGCATTGTAAGACAAATGTGTCATTACAACTTTAAAAATCCATAAAATTTCAGAAGTTAAGGATTCTTCCCTGGTAATGAATTTCGTTATTTTTGACGTCGTTGGCGTATTATCACTTTCAGCAGCACTAGACTTTCTTTCTTTCTTTATTACGTGTTATATTTGCATAAATGTCCACAATCGATGATTGTTTTGTACTATCCACTGCCTTTTTATGCTTTTCACTTTTTTCGTGGCTAGTAATAGCCTGCCTTGCCATGTTACTCAAATTGAAAGTTTTGTTGCAGAGACGACAACATGCTTTGAACAGATCTTTGCAAACTCCTTTAATCCAGTTTGACCATTGCGGATTTAAACGGTGATCAGTCCATTCTAAATTAAACACAGTTTTCTTGCTCATTTTTCAAATAACAAATAAGTAGTAATTGAAAAAAAAGTAAATCCAGCGCAAAAAAAAAACAACGATCTTCGAGCACAAAATTCGCAAGCCTCCGCCGAAAAAACAAAAACAAAATATATGTTGTACCGCATCTACTTTCGATTACACGTTCCATTTTCATAACGCGGGAAGGGGGGATAAAGAAGAATGGAGAGGAGAAAATACACCATACCCATTCGCCAAAGAAATTGTACGTAAAGTGCGACGTAATTTGAGTAAATCTTATTGGCTCTGACTACATCCACGTCAGATCTGACGTCGTCGTAAAGGGAGATCGATAATCTAGCACATGCGCAGTAGGCGACGCGCTTCAGCATGAACGAAAATTATTCTTTTCCAGGTTCGCTGTAGGATTTTTCCAGGTTTAAGCGAAAATTAGCGATTTTCCCTGATTTATTTTGCTTATTTTAAATTCCCTGACAATTCCAGGTTTTCCCTGACCCGTGGGAACCCTCTAATAGATTCAGACGTGCCAACCTGGGAAAATGAAAAAAGAGGAGGCTTTCGAAAGGAAGAGAGAAATGATCATGCAACAGTGAAACATGCAAAATAAGACACCAAAAGTTTAAAAAAAAAATAAAAACAAAAAAAAGATTTGTAAATAACAACACTTTATGTACTAAATAAAGTGTCCCTTAAGACTAAAGAATAATTAAAGTTATTGAACATATTGCTAAAATTATATGCCAAAATTAAACAAGTGTCAATATATACTGAATAGCAACAATAGTAAGTAAATTTATTTAAAAATAAAAAAAACAGGCTAAACTATCTGATTTTTAAAAAATATAATAAATAAATACAAAAGAAAAAAAAATCAATCCTCTTTCAGAAGCAATAATTCCAGGAAATTCTTCTGAATAAGCTTGGTCGAAAGAAGATTTCATATTAACTTTTCTTGCCACCATTATATATTTCCACAAAAAAAAAAAAAAAAAAAAAAAAAAAAAAAACCTAACAAGACAGTAAAACGCATAAAAACAAACTTAGGTTCGAAGTTGCTGATATTGACTTCACTTCACCGTACGACGAAAACGATCAGAAATTTTTTTCTCTCCAGCGCATACAGTGAACGTTTGTGCTTCCGAAAGGAGCAGGGTTCGCAGGTTTTCGACATGTGACAGTTTTTGACGGGTTTAAACCATGTTTAAATCGTCACATCAAAAACCTCACTGTCAAAAAAGTCAAAAACCTATATTCATATGTGAAATTTAATTAATACATGAAATTTATATATTTTTTTTTATAAAGGATAGTGTTTCTAAATATGTTCTAGAAAAAATTAATTTAAAATTTTGAAGAAACACTTATATTTTGAATAGTAACCAAAATCTTGTACTTTTGAAAACTCACATCTTTTGTAATATTATGTATTCATTTTCATGTGTTATTGAAAATCTGCAGTGATATTAAGAAATTTATTTATACCCAAATTTAGTGTATAGTATAGATTATACTAAAAATTAGACATTTTTAAAGATAAACATTAGCAGCTTTGTACATTAGACATCTTTTAAAGAAAAATCTTTTAAACAGGTTGGGCACATGCAACATTCACAATCAGGGAATTTTTGTCTATTTTTAGCTCTTCTAAAGTAAACTGGGGAGTAAACTTTAATTCATAGTTAACATAAGACAATACAAATTTAAGTGCTTTCTGTTAAGTAGTTAGTCGATTTACAGTATATTCAGCCTATTCATTTACTATGCTGAAAATTTAGTTTATCCAAATACTTGTGAATTTCATTTTGCTGAATACTATATAGTTTTGTTGAAAATCTAAATATTCAGCTGTTGAATAATTACTTCTTGCTTTCAAGATATACATTATTTGTATTCTTAATACAAGTGGAGAAAAAAAAAATTGTTTTAAAATGATAAGTGTAATTATAAATATAATAAACAATATCAATTATATTTATCATTATTCATAAATATAACTTTTAAATTCAAATTAACATACTGGATAATAAAGATATTCGGCATAACATTAAAATTTTTTTTTTTATACACTTTTATCAAATTTGTATTTATACAACATAGGGTGACCCGAGGAAATTCACGATCACTCTGTTTCTGGGGTAAATAATGATCACCTAAATTTTATTTCAAAAAAAGTATATTTTTTTACATTTGAGACATGGACAAGAATGCTTGGACACTTTATTAAAGTATAACTACATTTACTTAATAATAGAGTTTTGTTTAATCTAACAAAATAAGTATCTTTTAAACTGCTTTCTGTATTTTCCATTTCAAAATTGGGTTTCAAAATGTGCACATTTCTGCAAAGATCCCGCTCCTTCTCTGAATAATAAATATTTAGAGTTACTTTCTTTTTCTTTGACATGAAAATAGTGTAAGCTTTTGTTTAATTGTTTCACATCTACTGTAAATATTTTAATTGATTATAGGAAACTATATCAAATGTTGCCCCCTACAGATGGGATAATTATTGATCACTGGGGTAATTCCTGATCATTGTCATTTCTTTTCTTTTTATAAATAGTATTAAAAATAACTAATAAATAGCTAATTGTCTTTTCTTAAATAACAGTTCATATTTGTTAAGTGGAACAACTATAAAATATATTTTAACTGTAATCACGAAATTTGTTTTTAACTTTATAGAAGACAAATGTGTTCTGATTTGCACCATTTCTGGTTTGTCTTACCTTGCTTCTATCTTAATTTTATGTGTGTACATTGTTAGAATATTAAGTTTATAAATTAGTCTAATAAAAATATGGTGAGAAATTATAAGCCTAAAAAGGATACTAAGCTTCTAGAAAGCAAAATTAGTGAATTTCTTTTAATGATTGATAATGAAAATTTCAGTGCGAGAGCTGCTACCAGAGCTGTTGTTCTCATACCTTACTTAACTTGACACTCTCACTTAATGAAGTTAAAAATCCAGCAAAAGTAACCCATGTGGGAACTCTTTCTTATATTCCAGCAGAACATGAGAATGAGTTGGCTGCTTGCCTAAAATGTATGGCATGATGCAAAGATTTAAAGATAAAAATTTAAAGTGTTTATCATTTTATTAGCTGCTTAAACATTTTTTTTTTGGTTTGTTTGTTTGACCTTGATGTCTTATTTGTTAATTACCATTGTATAACTATTTTTAAACAGCCCATTTGCTATAAAAACTGGTGATCAGTAATTACCCCAGAAGTGATCAAGAGAAGGTAATTCTTGATTACTAAAAATTTAAAATCTTTTAAATTTTAATTAGTTTTCAAACAAAAGGGAGCATAGGACTCATCACATATAGCCTCAAACTTCCAGTAAATATTAAAATTCTAACTTGAATAGTTTTATTACAAAATAGATGTTTGTATTTTTTGATCAGGAATTACCCCAGGTCACCCTAACTTGTAAGTTCCTTATAAATATTAGTTATATGTTCCTTATGTCAAAAATGCATAGTAATAAACTTTTAATTTTCTTAAATATCAAAAAAAATTTTTTTTCTTCAAAATATAAATATTTAAAAAATTTTTGTGCAAAATTTTTCTTCACATGCATTTGAATATAAATTTCTGAGTTTTTAAATTTGTTATTTTACCTGAATTTTAATTAAAAAATATTTTAAAACCTGCTGATTACCTATAGTAAAATTAAATTTCAATATAATGCAACTGTTTGTAGTTTTGAAGTTTATATATTTTTTTGGCAAACTTCAGTTTTTGATGGTTTAAACCAGTATTATACCCTTGTCATTTCAAAAACCACTTTTTGACGTCAAAAACTCAACCCTGGAAAGGAGCAAATTACAAAGCAATATTTAAGAAGAGAACCCCAACTCTGCAGTTGCAGATTCAGAAAGGGAAAACAACGCTCTTGATTGGCCAAGACATATGAACAATGTCACAACTCGGGTCATGCCCAGCTCTGACGCATCGAGGCTGAAATTGAAAACTGCGTTCAGCATAAAATTAACTGAAAAAAACCCGGAGATTTTTGAGAAAACTCAGAAGGAGAAAATAACTTTTAAAAAAGCTGGAGGGTTGGCACGTCTATAGATTAATAATTTACTTAGGTTTTAACTGCTTTTACTTGAGCATATTCAGTTATTTTACTATAAGTTCCCTTTATTTCAAAATGTCATTACATATTGAATTCTAGAATTTGAATAAATTCTTATCAAGAGCCAATCTGAGCAATAATTTTACATATACTGTACAAAGAGATAGTTTGAATTCTTTTGAATTATATTCTAGGAAAAAGTTTCAATGGCTAAATAATTCAGAAGTCTCAATAAAGACTTAAAAGGAAAAAAAAAAAAAAAAAGATTCAAAAAAGAAAACTCAAAATTGCTAATGAAAAACAGAAAACAAAGGTAAAAAGCAAAACTAGAAAAACAGCAATAGCAAAGAGGCAAAACAGAGCTGGTTGCATTTTCACGCACTACGGAAAATGTGGATGAACTCTTGTAGCTAACCAGGGAATGATCGTTCAGGTTAATAGAAGATTCTAACAATGAGCAGCAATAGACTATTGAATCTTCACTGAACATATCAATTGGGCCCCCTTCATTTTAATTCATACTACAGGGTGTGTAACCAATTCTTTCAACAAAAAATAAGCACCTTTTAAGCACTATATACATTAACAAAATTCAAAATAATTTTTAAAGACTTTACATGATCATGATAAAATAACTAGTTTCTGACAAAGAATTGTTTTCTTGATTATATTAGCCATTAGAAAATTATCAAGTGATTTTTGATTCGATATCAGCGAGTGGAAAATGAAGCCTGAAATGTAGAATATCTTTCATACGCTACGAACTGACAGTACACCGAATTGGATTTTGTTTGAAAAGGTTGAACAGAACAATGTGAAAACCATGCTTTTGCATAATACGCGGCGAAAATAGACACGGCAAAGAAAAAGAAAAAAATCATTTTTGAAAAGGAAAAATTAAGCACTAATTAAAAACACCTTATGAAAGCACTTCTAAGGGCTTTTAAATAACGAAAATTGAAAATAAGCACCTTTAAACACTTTTTAAAAACGTACTATAACCTACTACAATACTATAATGTACTATTACGTAGTACTGTCAAGTCTACTTTCTTTTCTGTGAAGTTGATTTCCCTGAGGCTAATTTTACTTTATTCTTTTTGTAATTTAAATTAGTTTTAATGAGTAAATTTTTCTAGATTACTCACAATTAATGTTTCATAAGGTGCTTTACAATAAGAAATTCACTGTACTACAAACAATCTCAGGGTTCCCACTCAATTTCAGAAATAAAATTCCCTGACTTTTCCAGGTATTCCAGGTAAATTTCAATGAAAATCCATACCATATTTTATCAATACTACGAAATTTTTCATTCTATTATTTGTTATGCCAAGTATTAGATTTTTTGTGTAAAATAAATATCATTATATGAGGAAGGAAGCATTTCAGTATGTCTAAAATGTAAAATTTTTACAATAAATAATTTTAATAGATGTTAGAATTATTTAACTCGAACCTCAATAACTGAGTATTGTTACTGAAAATTTTAAGACTGGTTTTTTCCAGGAATAATGAAGGAATTTTCCAGGTTTTAGTGAGAAAATTGCAACTTTCCCTGACTATTCCCTGATTTTTTGAGTTGAAATAAAATTCCCTGACAATTCCAGGTTTTCCCTGTTCTCCCTGACCCGTGGGAACCCTGTTATAAGTAATTAAAATGAACGCATAAAATACGCAACACAAATTTTATTGAAGCATCATAATACACAAGACAAAACATACATTTTTAATATTCATTCCCCTTCAGAACCCTCAAGCACGACACAATTTATTTTTCATCTAAGTTTTCTTTCTTATTTTTAAAACCGAACAAACAAATGGTGAAAAGAATGATCCTGTTTTTAAAAAATTTCTGAACTTGCTTCTGCAGGGTGCATGACTCAAATATTTGAATAAAAAATAAGCACCTCTTGAGTACTCAAAAATATATTCTCATTAAATATCTTTATTGCGTACAACACTAAGGTACCAAAAACTTGCAAAATTTAAAAAAATAAATAAACATGCAGATGTTTGCCCGGGGGGGGGTGCTACAATTCAAGTGGGTCTCTCTCTGTGATGTTTTTTTATTTTTTTTTTATTTTTTTGTTTCTTGCCAGCCGCTGCCCGGAAGTTGCCAAGACTTGGCTATTATTCTGCCTCATGAATTGTGGAAACCTTGAATAGAATAGATGAAAGCAACACTTTTGCGTAATTCGTGACAAGAACCGACACGATAAAAAAATATCTCATTTTTAAAAAAGAACACTAAGGAATTTTTAAATACACCCAATAAAAAAAAAAGCACGTTTAAAGGTTTTTAAAAAACGATCATCAAAAATAAACACCTTTTACCACTTCCCTTACCAATTTTTTTAAATAAAGAAAATGCAAAAAAATCAACAAATTTTTTATTTCATTAATAAATACAAGGAACTAAAACGAAACCTAATACACAAGTTTTAAGCTGAATTTGTAAATTTTTTTATGCACAAAAAATATTTAATTTGCCACCCATTTGATATCCCGAGTGAGTTATCAAGGGGAAAAAATGTAAAGTCTTTGTTTGATAGTTTTTAAACCAAGAACAATACAAAGTGATACTGTGACACATAGTGACACCAGTGAAGTGATACGCCATTATTTTACCCTTTTTTTCTAGGTCAATTCAGCAACCATCGTATATAAAATAGCACAAAACACGTCTGCAGTGCCACAAACAGCAAATCTCCCAAACAAATATTGGCAAACTTTCAATCACAGCAGATTATTTCTTTTTTCTTTGCTTGCAGTCGAGTAAAAATGCGATAAAGCAAAATGTACCAACAAATTCTGCTCGAGTTATCTCGGGATAATAAATATTTGCAATATATGCACACCCAAGTAAACTCGGGATAATCTGGGGCAGCGGTCAAGTACTTTTTAAAAATGCTACGCACCCTGTTCTAATAAAAATTAAAAAGCTGAATTAAAAGAACAGAAAGTAAATTATTTTTTATTACTAGATTTCAGGATTAACCGTATAGGGATTCATTCCATTTTTTTTAGTATCACTGAATAAAAATTTTTATGAATAACATAGTTTGATAATACAGATGAAAGCCTGTGATTGGCAGAGATTCTCCAATTTTTATATACTTTTTTCTATATTTATTGTATAAAAAAAAAGAGTATCTGCAGGGAAAAAAAACGTTCGGAAAAGTAAAATAAGAAGCAGGCAACATCATAATCAAGATAGAATAAAGTTGTTTAGTTTTATGTGTGCAGCTACTGAAAAGAAAAGATAAAACTGCTGATTTAGCCCAAAAATGAGCCTTCCACTACGTCAGTAGACAAGCGAGCAACTGGACCAACTATCGCTTTATAATATATAAACAATTTTGGTGAATTTTAAGAAATCTTTTAATGTGATCTCGTTTGTGAATAAAAATGAAATATATTTGCCCAAGTTTGACACAAAAAATTAAATATGGAAAATTATTAATGATTATTTTATATGAATGCAGTTCTTTAATCTTTCTCTAATGTTCTAAATATTAATTTGCAAGTACATACTGTCTTTTTTTGTTGTTTTTGTAATGTAATAAAATCATTCCGTACTAAAAAAATATTATGAGCTTACAGATTACTTTTGGATTGTAAGTGCAAATATTTTATTATTTCTTAAAAATTTAATCTTACTATGATGAATAATTTTTAAGGAACTAATATTTTCTAATTAATGATTAGGCTGAAATTTTAGAATAATAATCTCTGTGTTGATGCTACTGAGTTCATAAAAGATTTTATTAGCTTACCTATTTTTTCATGTGATGAGGAGGGGGGGGGGGAAACACTATCAATAAAATTTCACTACAATTTAATAATGAGTGCTAAAATTACAGTGTGATATTTTATTTTCAGGTTTGAATTAGAAAACAGTCAACCCATCAAAGATTTAATTTTAGAAACTAAGGTGGAAAATCAAATAATTTATAATTACAATTCGCCTATACAATAAATTAGAGACATTGTGGGAGAGTAGATTCATTGTCGTAAGAAACCGGGAGAGCTGTATTGAGATCACCATACTTTTAAAACTACAGGGTGTAACATTATTTGATCATTTACAATAAATAGAAAATAAATTACGTTTTCTTTAAAATTAATTTTATTGTTTTAATTTTAAAGGAAAATATCTGTCACAATAAGGAAACAAAAGAAAATTTAATTTAAAAGAACAATTGGGAAAGAAATATTAATGCATGGAATTTAGTCCACTGATTTTTTCTCAAGACTGATTTCAGTCCCCAGGATTGACACCCACGTTGATAGGATGATTAAAAACTCTTTTTTAGAGACTATTTTCCCTCTGCTAAAGAAATGAATCATTCATCACAGTGAGTGCATTTAAAAATCATTTCCAAGAAACTTTTTAAACAGCTACTTTGTAATGATTTTGCTACACACTATCTAGCCCGGTTGTTATGATAGTGGAAGCTGTTAGTTCCTGTGGTTGGAAACTCTGAGATGTTTCTAACGGCAGGTACTGAACTTTTGTTCTTCACCTCGGAAGCGTTGCTCATTTAACGTTACCCAGTGGTCACCTGTGAACCTAAGTATGGAGGCGAGCAACATTACCCACGCTACACTGCCACAAATATCCGCTCATAGGGTGGGCCACATTCACACAACATAGGACAACACGTAGAGAGAAATATCCATGCCCAGAGCGGGAGTCGAACCAGCAGCCATTGGCTTCGCAGTCAGGCGAGCAGCTCTGAGATGCATGCATGGACAATAGGATGCTGCACTCTCAAGACTATGAAGGCCCATTTCTCATCCATTCACACATCGAGGCTTGCTCAGATGACGTTTAGCGGTGTTCAAAAACTGGATTCTCAGATCCAATAGAACACACTTTCGGGATAAATTAGATTATGTAGCCATCCTTACACTGCAAGCTGTTTGTGGAAAGTCTTCCCTGTCATCGATGCAAACACCATTATTAATGTGGGTCTCAGGATAGTCCAAGTCCACTGGGTGTTCAGATACCTTTGGCCTTAGATAGTGTATTTTATTAGAATACAATAGAAAAACTTTTCTGACCTGTAACAATGTCCACCTTCTGTTCTGCCAGCACGCCCAGTTCTCTGATTGGCTGATGCTTTAGAAGACCAGGTCACCACAAACTGCGATATACCTCCACTGTTGCTACTATAAACTCTAGTTTTTACCTAAATGAGTATTTTACTATTTATCATATAAAGTAAGAAAACATTTATAAATTTTTTAAAAATCAAAATTGTTAAAATCTCTGATTTGCATGAAGAGAGGCTAACTCTTTTTAAATGTATCACTTACACTTACTTTTTATATACTGCAAATAGAACTTTTTAAAAGCAATAAAACTGCTCTTTATAATACTGCTGTGCTAGAAAACACTAGACTCCTGAATCCTATCTTCAAATATTATATTAGAGAGTAAATAGTGTTTAATCTAACATTCGAAATTTTAAAATTATCATCTATTTCAATACTTTTGGTTTATGATAGGGCATCCAATATCATTAATAAATAAACATTTATTTATGAAAGAAAACAATAAATTAAATAATTCCTAAAATATCATTATAAGTCAATGTAATTTTATGCCAGAAAACGCCAGAAAATATTAATAGAAGTAAACTATGTTTGTGAACGATTTCCCTCTTGTTAAAAACAGCTAGAAAAATAAAGCACATCAATGCATGATATGTTAGAGGGGATGACGATGTAGAAACATTCCAGGTACTTAATAATCTTGACCGCTTAATCAAAACATTCAAGAATTAATTTAATGATCGTGTATCTAATAAAGGCAGAAAATATTATGATTGTGATCATTCTTCACAACGTATTGCCTACTATAAATAATAAGTATTGTAGTTAGTTTAGAATAGGCTCTTCAAAACAATGTTTACTTGGTTACTCACATCTGACAAATATCTGACAATAATGATAAAGATAAAAAAATTATTTTCAATAAACAAGTTTGCCATGTTAAAATAATTATTAATTAATCAGCTACTTTTCAGATAAAACGATTACATTTTAGAATGTTTGAAATTTTATTCATAAGACTAACACTGTTACTTTATTAAAATTTCCTGATTAAAATTTTGTAAAATAATGAGTTAAACATCTTTACTTTCATTTCTGGAATTTAGACTGAATTACATGTTTTTGATACATCATTATTTATTTTAATTATTAAATTATAGCAAATGATTAAAAAATAAACAACAATAGGGTCTATTCAAAGTGTGTTTACGTTGAATTAAGAGCAGTGTTGAAAAACAGTTGCAATTTTCATTCAGGAAATTCTTAAAAAGAATTTAAACATTTCCTATTGGCTCAATGAGCTTATGCAATGTACAAAAAAATTTTGATAGTTAAAAATCATTGTGCTTAATCCTAAAAAAAAAAAAAAAGTAATGAATTTGAGATATTTTTGTATCAGTATATGCTGAAATGATCATTTCAAAAAGAAAGGGCTTAAAAGCTTTGTACTAAAAGTTATTTTTTAAAAAATGGAAGAATAAAATTTTAACTTGAAAGCGTTTATAAATTAAAATATATAAATTATATAATTCATGCGTGGCGATGCCGAGGTTTTTTGGAGCAGGTATTGATACGTAAATCTGCCCATTGTATTTCATTAAAAAGGATATAACATTTTCTTAAAGAAATTTTCAAATTAAATGATTTAAAGTTTTATGACAAAAAAACCTTTTTTAAGGTTTACATTAAAAGGTTTTTGCTGAGTGAAAAGAAACCTAATTTTGTTATCTGGGTACAATAAAGAAAATTATAATTTCTGAATAATTTTGTATGAAAATTGGCTACATACTTTTCCAGAATCCACCACATATTTGAGGCCCGGAATCGTAATAGATGTCTCCGCTATGTTAGTCGAGACAACGCACAATCGAGAACCTGGAGGAGGGGGTTTGAAAACCTGCAAATACACATCATGAAAAACTAGTACAGTCGAATCGTCGCTTTAGCGACCGAGGCAATCACTACGCGATAACGAAAATTTGTTAAACCGATATTACGAATTTCAACATTAACCAAAATTGTTTAGTGACATTGGAATTTTTCTCACACAAAAAAAACAAAATTAAATATTCCATTTAATTACAATTTTGATCTATTTATACTCTAAAAGTATTAAATAAATACTTCAAAAGCTTTCAAAAACAATTAAATTAAAAAGAAAATGGATTTATTATCACTTACATATCATCAGAAATTCCAGTAAAAATTACAAACTTCTCCAAAAAATGATGCACATTTTCAAAGAACTGAACAGGAAATTACTCTTTTTGAAAAGCCACAAGTATTTTTACTTTTTCAAACATGAATGGGTTGGGGTTTGGGGTGATTCGTCTTTTTTGACATGCCCCTTTCGTTTCTAAAACTTTTTGTTTTGAAGAAGTAAAAATATTTTAATTCTGAGATCTTTTGAAGAAGGGAAAAGCGTTTTGATCATGAGAGAAAAGAGTTGAATTGTCACCTTTGTTAAATCAGATTACCAATTTCATAATATCTTTATTTTTAATCCATTGTTTCTATGGAGGTTCATTTGTGGATTCGGAAAATATTCGTTACATTGAAATTTTTCCTGTTTCGGATTTTGCTAAATCGAGATTTGACTGTATCTTAAAATTAATTTATTGTTTTACAATTTATAAGAACTGATTAACACTGCCTATACAATTAAAAAAAAAAACTTTAATTATGAAGAAAAGAATGAAAATTAAAACAAAACTCACTTTTTCTTGTTCCTCAAGAGGCAGAGCAGAATATAGAGGTAATACATAAAGTGGAAGCAAACCATCGTCCAGCTTTGGCATCACAAAATTACAATTTGGAGAATATTCATCTTCGGACAACTGATGTTGCAAATCTTCAGTGTCCAAAGGTTCAATGGTAAAACTATACAAAATCCAAATAAATGTGAAAATATAAACAATTATTTTAAATATATCTAAAATGTTCATCTAAATGTTAAACTTTAAAACTATGGGAATTAACATTAAATTAATAGGTTTCAAATAATATTCACTTTTAAAAGGAATGTAAACTGCAAATAAATGTTAGTTTATGTGCGAAAATGAACGAATATGGAAGCTTACAAAGTTTTAGAGTTATTTATTAATTCATATTGAAGGATATATTACTAAAGGTTGTCACTCATATATGCAAAAAAAAAAAAATCCCTGTACATTTGATACTTAATATATTAAGAGGAAACACAACAATTACTGTGCTCTTGTGTGCTGGAAAAACTTTAGAGAAATAAGGGACAACTGAAAAGATATATTGCTAATAATATATAAAATAATTCTGGCAAATAGGGCTGAGAAGATTTATTAATCTAGGTTTCTTTCTAGAAAAACAAAGCTCTAAATCGACAAAACTCTTGTCAAGCCAGTCTTGACATACACTTCTGAAGCTTGGACCATGACAAAACAAAAGGAAAATCGTATCGCAATATTTGAGAGAAAGATTTTGCGGAGTATACTTGGTGGTGTAAATGAAAACAATAACTGGAGAATGAGATTTAACTGTGAACTGTGCCAGATTTATAACCAACCCGATATTTATTAAATGTATAAAAATTAATAGAATGAATTGGATGACTCATGTGGTTTGAATGAGTGATGACAAAAAGATGCTGCTTTTTAAACCCACTGGGAAAAGAAAGCGGGAAGGCCACCGTGGTTAAAATAAGCTGACTCGAAGAAGTCCGATTTTCTTGCAATCAATGAAAAGAATTGGAGATCAAAGATAAATTGGAAGTCACTATGAAGAAATTTTCAGAGGAAGGCATTGGCATGAAATTAAATAATTTAATATAGTTGAAATATCATTTTTAAATATTCCATATATGCTGTGGTGTGAGCCGCGACCGCTCAGAGAATAGAGTGTTCACCTTCCAATGCGGCGAACTGGGTTCGAATCCCAGTCGATATAAATTCGGCATCCGGCTTGCACCGACCACAGTGCTGACGTGAAATATCATCAGTGGTAGAAGAATCATGGGTCAGAGTCCCCTTGCCGTCAGGTTCTCGTGGTCATCCGTGGTTATTTTAAATGATTTTTAAATTCCCCCCATTTTCCAGGTCTTCCCTCTTCTCCCTGTGGAGTGGCAACCATTGTAGTTTTGTTGTAAAAAGTAAAATTAAAAAAAAAAAAAACTGCAAATTTTTTCTAGAAGAGCAAAACTGTATGCATGAATATATATTTTGATCAGATTAAAAAAAGGGGGTTACAATTAGGGATGTACCAGTTACATTGCTGGGTTTTATTTACCTGCACTTGGCTAACAAACTTCATAACCTGGTATCAGAAATTTATATTCATCATATATTGTTTGGTATCAATGTTACAATACCCAAACAGAGTAATTAATTTATCTTTTACCGGGTACCGAGTACCATCTTTACACATGGGCACACCTGGACAGTGCCCGATAGCCCCGGCACTCAGGGGGGCCTTGAGAAAATAAATTTTTTTTATAAATTGTATTAAGAAAAAAAATTAAGTTAAAAAACATTGCATTATACATTTTTTAAAAATAAGTATACTTCCGTGCATTTTTTTTCTTTCTACAAATAGTGATTGATTATCATGCAAACACCAATAATTTGAATAGTTTAATACCAGGAAATTTTAAAAAGGTAACAGAAATCTATTTTCCAACGTTAAAATGAAGGTTTTAGATACTCCAATAATTTCTCTAAATATGCTTAACCACCACCCACTCCCTCGAGTATATATAATTTGTTAAGTAATAATTGAAAGAGTTTAGAATTACGGAGAGCAACTTTTAAACTGGTTATATCTGATGTGCATTGAAATTTGTTTTAATAACTGATCTTTACAGTTTGACGAAAGTATTCATATTTTTTTTATAATTATTTTAATTAGCTTCTTGGTTTCAAAAATTATTTTATTAATAAAAGATTGCAACTGGTTAGCATGATTTTTTTTTTTTTAAATTATGCATTATTTAAAAATGCGTTTATGTTTGTTAAAAATTATTGCATATCTTAAAAAAGCTATATTTTATGTACGTGAAATTTTTTTAGTTTGATTTCAAACAGTGCAGCATATTATAGGGGCCCAAAATATTTCTGTGCCCCTGCTTGCAATTAAGACAGTCCAGCAGGTACCATCAGGATAAAATATGAAATTTTCTGTAGGTCTCTGAATTCAGAGAAACTTTAGGATCAGGAACACCTCTGGTCACTAGGATTGGACACCGTTAAAACTTTGGCTATCATCACGCTTACATCTCAGCATTTTGATGCATCGCGATGCTTCTGTACATTAATGTTTTATATTAAGTACTGCGTAAATTCGTAATTAGTAAGTTGCAATTTTTAAAAAAGAAATGTTTAATTTTTTTATACTTATCTCTCAATATTAAAAGACGTGGATGTCTGCAAGATAGCAGTTAAAAAACATTGAGTGGCTGGATTGATTGCAAAAATAAAAATCCAACAGGATTTGCACAATTAAAAGTAAAATCTTCTGTAACTTTAACAACACTTTGATTTGCAATCACATTCAGATTCATTATGTCAGTAAAACGATGAGTCACGATCGGAAAAAAAGACAGGGAAAGATAACGATCATCGCCACAGCACACTTACGAGTGCACAGGCATCGATGCACATGTAGATATTGATGTCAACGATACATCAGGAAATATTGTACACATCTCAGTAAACCACAAATTTTTGATGCTTTGACAAATTGCAAAACCAAACATCAGATCAAAATAATATAAATTTCATGATAATTGTTGCAAAATATACTAAATATTTTACAGATAAGTAAGATTTTTATAGCCATCAAAATAGAAAAAATTGCCATATTTTCCATTTATGATTTCACATTAAATGATCTTGAAATATTATGCATTATGTTTATTCATAATTTTGAGAAGTAATAGGCATTTAATTCATCAAAGACAGTTAAAAGATTTTTTTAAAAATTAATTTAAAAAAAGAGCTCCAAATAAAAATAAACTGAACATTTTAGAACAAAAAAAATTTTGAACTGATTTCTATAAATGAGGTTTGCTTCTTTATGTATTGGTAATACTTATTTAAATATTCAAGCAAGCACTAGTCTGCACAAAAATTCTTAAAAATGTACACAAACTAGGAGAATTTTTATTAAATCAGTAGACCAGGAGGAACTGGCAAAATTCAGTAGAGTTGACAGCTATGTACTGGTTACAAATAAAAATACATACTCATCTAAATTTATGTCTGGGAGAGTAGACATGTCATTTTGATTTTTCGTTCTTCTTTTTCTCTTCTTCTTAAACAAACAATCAGTCTTTTCTTCTTCAACACATTCTTTCATAGGAAATGCATCTCTCAGAGTTTGGCACAGTTTATTTATCTCCTTCTCACCCGTCAGAAAGACTAATATTGCACCAGGTGGCAATTGCTGATGAATTTTACACACCTTCATTGTAAAAAAAGATAATAATTAGATTTGCCATTCAAATCAGGAGGAAAAAAAATTCCCCATGTTTTCCCTGTACATTTACACACAATATAATTTAGAGAAAAAACACAATCACTGTGCTCTGGTATGAACTATATTAAGCTAACTATATTAGTTATAATTGCTGGAACAATTTAAGAGAAAAAAGCTGAACATACTTAAAACAAATAATGCTATAGTAAATAGAATATTTTAGTATAGTTGGAAATATAATCCTTAAATATTCCATAGATTACGCTTTGAGTGGTCACCATCTTTTAAAAGACGAAAATAAGAAACAAAATTCCAAGTTTGTAAAGAAAATAATCAAAATTCCCTGCAATTTCCCTGTTATTTTAGGTGATATTTATATTTGTTGCAAATAAATCAAAAAAGCAAGATTATGGGGAAAGCCGAAGGAGTATAAACATGAGAGAAATACAGCAATATGAGTCTTACCTAACTAAATACTTAATTATTATTAATAATAAAATTAATTACTTGTGCATTTATGTGTCTACTTTTAATTTTTTAGATTAAAAGATCCATTCCAATAAAGTGTATAAAAATATTACTCTTGACTTTACTCTTGTTTTTTATTTCTCATAAAATATTATTGGAAATTGAATCAGTGGAGATCATTTACTGTTTTAATAAACATTATTGCATTTGAAAATTGAATCATGTTATAGTATTAAAAAAAATCCATTTTGATTCATCTTCGCAGGGACAGTGGAACTGGGTTGTGGGGGAGGGGGCTTTAGAATCCTTACATTTTATAGATTATGAGACACAACCCCTTCTAAGATTACAATCCAAACCCCCCCCCCCCCCACAATATTTGTGCAATGAAACTTAAAATTTAAAAAAAAATATATATTACTTTTATTGTGACTAAATTTATAAATAAATAAAACAAATAAATAAACAAACAAATAAATAAAGGTCTCTATTTCTGGCAAACTTTAACATTTCCTTTGTGAAAACTGCTACCAAATCATTCCTTTACTAAGATTACAATCCATCTAAGATTACAATCCAAACCCCCCCCCCCCACAATATTTGTGCAATGAAACTTAAAATTTAAAAAAAATATATATTACTTTTATTGTGACTAAATTTATAAATAAATAAAACAAATAAATAAATAAATAAACAAACAAATAAATAAAGGTCTCTATTTCTGGCAAACTTTAACATTTCCTTTGTGAAAACTGCTACCAAATCATTCCTTTACTCTCTCCCCCCCCTGTAGAAGAATTATACATCCCTATTACTGACCAATGGGAAGATTCCTGGTTTTGAATGTCACTGCGAGCAGAATATTAAATAAATTTAAAAAAAAAAAAAACAGTGACAGAACAGTAAAACAGAATAGAAAAAAATATCGTCAAATGAGGGGTAAATAAATTACAGGTAAACAATTAATTTCTTTCTTTTTATTTCAAGTTTAAAACAATTCGAATTCTGAAGTTAAAATTACAAAATTCAAATTCTTGATTGCCATTTTGTAAGGTTCAGATGAGTAAGGTTCAGTTGGACCCGATTAATACTAATATATGTATGCATACCTATCCTCAACAATGGCTCGACAGCCCAGGGTGGGCCTTGGCCTTCTCAAGAAGTTTTTTCCGGGCTAACCTTTTTCCTGCGAGTGTTTTCCAGTTTTCAATTTTTAAGACCAAAAGGTCTTTTTCTAGGCCATCTATCATTCTCAAATTCGGCCTGTCTCTTTTTCGTGTGCAGCCTGGTCTGGCATTGAAGGCTTTTTTTGTGGTTCGGTCTTCGTCCGTTCTGATAACGTAACCTGCCCATTTTATTCTTTGTAGTTTAATAAAGTTTATAATATTAGGTTTATTATAGGAGTTATAAAGCTCTAGATTTGTTCTTCTAAGCCACACACTATTATTTGGAATTCCTCCAAAAATACTTCTCAAAACATTTCTCTCAAAGGTATCCAACATGTATCCTTACAAGATATGGTCCAGGTTTCACAAGCATATGTTAAAATCGATCTTAAAAGAGACTTATATAATAAAACTTTCGTTTTTCAATTAATTAGATTTTATGTATTTTCGAAATTCCATTAAAACATTTATTGGCTACAGTAATTCTTCTTTGTATTTTCATTTTAATATTGTTCCTGTTGTCGATTACAGAACCCAAGTAAACGAAACTGTCAACAACCTCAAATTTATATTCTTCAATTTCTAAATGGGCGTTATTGAAGTTTTCTTTTATGTATGTCCATAGATAAGTTAAATATTGGGAGAATATGGAAAATAATAAAGATTTATGACAAGATGAGAAGAAAAATTAAAATAAAATTATTTAAAGAAATTTTTATTTATCTAAGGAAAATATTATTTTCTGTTTTTGTTTTTGTTTATCTAAGAGAAAAAAACTTATTGAAAATCTAGAAAACATAATAAAGTAAAGATAGCATCATCAGCTCATGCGATTTTCTCTGCAAAAAAAAGTGCTTACTGTATCAATATAGCCAAAGCAAAATATATCAAAACAATAGTGTGAGGAGCACTAAAAAAAATTGAAGCGAAAAAAAGTAAAAAATACACAGTAAGTAAAACACAAAAAATAAATCATACCAAGTAGAAAACAGAAAAATTATATATATATATAATATATATACCGTAATTTCGCAGAGATAGGCCGCGGCGTTATTGATTTAAAACTTGAAAATTTAGTAGGAAGGCCTATCTAATGGGACAACCTATATGAGGTTGCTATTTATATTTCTGGCCTAATAATAAAAAAACAAATATGTAGGATCGAAATTGGTTTTATTGTTTTTCAAAATATTCTCCATGAAGATCAATACACTTTTGCATGCGTTTGAACCAATTTTCAAAGCACTTTTTCCAGTCCGATTGAGGTAACTCCAAAACATGCGTTTTGAATGCATCAACCGCTTCTTGGGGGTTTAAAAATCGTTGTCCACGTTTTTTTGATGTTAGGGAATAAGAAGAAGTCATTGGGTGCCAAATCAGGGCTGTACGGCGGATGACCCATCAGTTCGATCTTTTGCTCCGTCAGAAATGCCTTTGTTTGAGTCGATGTGTGAGAGCTCGCATTGTCATGATGAAGAATGATTCGCCTGTTCTTCTGTTTTTTTCGAATTTCTCCGATGACTTCTGGCAAACAAATGGTCATGTACCATTCAGAATTGACCGTCCTGCATTGCTCTAACGCCACTGTTGCCACATGACCGTTAATGCCGAAGAAACAGGCAATCATTTGTTTCGATGTGCTTCTTCCTCGAACAACTTTTGTTGGTTTTGCCTCATCTTGGAAGACCCATACAGTTGATTGCTGTTTTGTTTCCAGCTCATATGCATAGATCCATGATTCGTCACCTGTGTAGATGTTATACACAGCCTTTGATGTACCTTGAACGTATTTTTCCAACATTTCCTTGCATCAATCGACACGAGCCTTTTTCAGATTATGCGGGATGCAACGTGAACAAATTTTTTTTACGCTCAAATGTTCATGCAATATTTTATTGATGCTAGTCATACTAATGTCCAAAGACGCCTCTATCTCACGGTATGTCACATGACGACCTTGCTTTATCAGTTCACGCACAGCATCGATCTTTTCTGGCACAACAACGGGTTTTGGACGACCTGCACGGGATTCGTCCTGGATCGAACATCGACCACGATTAAATTCGTTATACCAATTTTTTACAGTGCTGTAGGATGGCGCTTTATCACTGAATAAAGAATTAAGTTCATCGAAGCACTCTTGTCTTGACAATCCACGTCGAAAGTTATGAAAAATAATGGCACGAAAATGTTCACGATTCAATTCCATTTTTTGAAAGAGAAGAACTTTACTGTCAACAACACAAATGAAGCTATAATGGTAAATCGTCTGCTGAATTTATGTTTAAAAATATCAAACTTTCGATTAAAATCGTCTGTGGTCGCCAAGCAACACTTACTGTTGCCAAGGCCAGAAATATAAATAGCAACCCTCGTATAGTGTTACTTTTTCTTTCTTTAAAAAATATTGCTTTTTAGAAACCCCACTGGAAATTTCATCATCATTTTTTCCACCTGTTACTGTGCTTTTTATTTATTTTTTCATGCTTAATGTTACTCCAAGGAATGGTCAACGCACCTGGAATTTTCCCCTCCCCAATCCCTTCTTGGAATCACTTTCTGGAAGCCACTATCCACAAAAGAACAAAGTCTCTCTTACTCTTTCCCTTCTGCCATATGAACAGCTCTTGAGTGTAGAAAATGGGCGTGGAGTGGAGAAGCATAAATCAGAAAGGAATGAATGAAAGAAATCAGGGTGGGACCAGTGATAACCTCAACTGTAAAATAAACACTCCTCCCCCCTCCGTTTTTTCCAGGAAATATGTCTCTTCCACTTGTCATGGATGCCTCTCTCCACTCCTCTTTTTTCTTCAGCTGGTTGTTAAAAACATGTGAATGTTTGATGAATAAAGGGTCGTGCTGATGAGCTTGGAATGACCTTGAATAATCTTACAATTAGATTGTTCAAAAAGAATTTCAAACTCTCAACTGAGGGTCAGTGAAGAGGGAAAAAAGCAAAGTGTGTGAGAATTATAGACAGGGATAAAAGAAAGACCATCCTAGTCAGTTAAAAAAAGAAACCTGATTTGAGAAGGGAAAATAGGGGGAGGAATTGCTATAAATAGAAACTTGTTTTAAATGCTTGGGAGAGCGCTTTTTATTTATTTTTTTTCCATTGCTCATATTTCTGTCTGATTTTGATCATCTTTCTCAGCTTATTATTTTTTTTTTTATCTTCAATTCTGATGCGTTTTTGTTTTATTAATATTTTTCTTTCTTTAATATTTTGTTTCGTTTATACTATTTTCGTTTTGTTTTAGCATAACTTATATTTAAGTTAACCATTTTAAATGCCTCCCATTAAGAGGAAAAATTATACCTCTGCATTTAAGATGTCAGCAATAAAAGAGAAAAAGAAACTGTGATAAATGGCTTCAAAAAAGCGGAAATCATTCCAGGACAAAACGAAAGTGAGGCTGAAAGTGTGAGTGAGGGAGATTTACCCCAAAATAAACAATTAACTAGTAAACCTAATTTGCTCTGATACAGAGAGTTCTGATTTTGAGGGATTTTTAAGTGCAGTGATATGAATACATAGTGATAGGTGATATTTAAAAAAATTAATCTCAAGTTTTTCTTTGAAAAATTTTTTTTGGGATTTATCGTTTATTTCTAAAACAGGATTTTGAATTGTTGATTTAAAAGTAAGATCGTTTTATTTTTAAATATTTTCATACTTATTTTAATGTTTTTTGATATATTAATTATTTTATTTATATTTTAATGGTTACTTCACTTTAAAATTAGAAAATGCTTAATTTTACTTAGAAAGTTATTGAAATCTATTTTATATACTAGGATTGTTTCTACTTTTTTTGTATATTCAATATCCTTTTATTGGTTTTTATTATTACGTATATATTTAAATTATATACATATACGCATTTAGAGCATGTGTTAAGTCTTTCATCAATACCTGCGTTAAGTTCAAAATTCGTTAACTGTCAAAAATGCGGCGCGGCGTGTCCGGTGAAAAGATTTTTTTCTTCAGCCGATTTTTTAAGGCACGCCGTATATACCGGGGTGGCGTTTCTCCACGAAATTACGGTATATAGGGTAGGAGAGCCCCCCCCACAAACACACTCATGATATGCTTCCACGGTCACGGAATTTTAGTTGATATTTTTTAATTAATTCAAACAATTATTCAACTTTAAAAAATAATGACACAATTTATAGATTATTAATTATATATAAATATAAAACAGTTTACTTTATTAAATGCAGCTTCAACATAATCATTTGGAGTATGTTTGTTGAAATGTGCCTGAACAGTATATTGCCTGGAACTCACCTGGAATATAAATAATACAATCATTTACAACAGAAAGACAGCAAATTACATAGTCTGAACACACATAGATCTGATTTCATAGTAATTAATTCATTTATTTTTTGATATTTTACTATTCAATTAAGATAGATCAGGAAAAAACATCAGTGTTGGAATAATACTTATTATTTTCTAACTTAGTAAGTCTGAACCACTATGCCGTGGCACTTTTGTGTGCCACTAAATTCTTAAATTGTGCCATCAAATTTTAGAAATGATGTAGTAAAAATTATAATGATCTTTTTATTACAAGTAAAGTTTAAATTGAAGAAAAGTATACATATATAATATTATACATTTATAAATTATAATTTTCCCACGATTTAACGGCATGAACATCTTTGTTGGCGATAGTCCTGTCTCTGACAATCCTAAAATAAATACAAAATTTAATGACTATTAAAATTATTAATTAACAAAAGAAAGCAAGCTAAATATTAACTTACAAACGGAAATAAAAGCAAACAATTAAAATATGCTATGCAAACAATAGTTATAAAAACAAAGGATAACTAACAAAAAAAATAACAATTAATGTAAAAAAACTAACAATTAATATCTATAAAAAGCAAACTAACAATTAATAAATAGCATAAAACAAAATAATTAACTTGCATTTAATCCCTTAAAAAACTCACTCTTGTTTTTGTAGTACATATTCTATTTTGCATTCAAAATTATCATAAAATATTTTACAGTGTATTATATAAGTAAACAACCTTTAAACTTATTTTTGTTGCCGTCAAATTTCGAAATAATTAACAGTGTGCGGCATGAATAAAAAAAAAAAAGGTTGAAAATCACTTTCCCAACCAAAATTTTTTTTAACATTAAAAATCTTTATGCATTTATGATCCGTATTTTTTACACTGATGTTTTTTTTTTTTTTTCCAAGTTAAGTGCCAAATCGCCTAACAATTATAATTAATAATTCTTTTGCCTAACAATCCCAACAAATGTTTTTCTAATCTATCCTAAGAAGATGTTCAATGAATAAATTAATATCAAATGCTTCAAACATTCAAAGTGTGACATTCATCAGTGAAGCTTCGTCAGATTGTGGTCTTTCACTGTAACTGCATTTGCAAATCCCTCACAATTTTATAAATGAAGGCCCCTCTTAAGATAAAATTTTTCTCTCAATATTTGTGTAATTAAAATTACAATAAATAAATAGATAAATTTTTTTATGTATAAAGAAAAAATCGAAATGGAGACTTTCCAAAAAAAAAGTCTCCATTTCAAGCAAGCTCAAATATTTCTTCAATGAAAACTGTTACCTTACTCATCCTCCCCCCTCAGAGGAAATAAATATATGTCCCTATACTACTGACCGATTTGGAAAGTTATTGGTTTCAAATGTCCCAGCAAATAGAATTAAAAAAGCGAAAATGTAAAAAAAAAATTTAAAAACACGTTACATGAGAAATAAAAATTTACAGGTAAACAATTTTGTTGATTAATTTTATTTTAGTTTTCAAAACGTTTCTAACCATGAAGTTAAAATTCCGAGTTTGAATTTTTGATCGCCATTTTGTGAAGTTCAGATAAATAGGACGAATACTAAATAATAATTTGGTTAATACTAGCCGGACTTCTATTTAACGAACTTTCATTTAGCCAATTTCTCTATTTTGCAATTTTTTTTAAAGGAACCAAGAACATTTTGGAAATTTCTTCGTAAAATAACTTCCAAATAGTAAAGAGAATTTTCTGTCAAACGAACTTTTCTTTGAGATCTACTTTCCCTTTTTCCCAAAATGTTTCAGAACATTTCAAACTTGTTAACACATTTTATGAGGAAATGGCTTTGAATTGATTTTTGCAGCCACTCTTAGAGAAAGCAGTAAAATCCTTTTCCCTTTTTGTTCGCATTTCATACAGGAATCCATGCCAAAAATCAATTTACGAGAAAGCATTACAGATCGTACTTTCCGTAACAGTTTTGCTAAAACTGGGTTTTTAGTCAGCACAGAGGACGAGGAAGATATTTCTCAAGGAAGAACTTAAAAAAATTTGGGTACAGTTAAGAGAGAAGCACTACATTAATGATGACGTACTGAATAATGATTTTCTTTTAATTGATTTTGAAGCTGCAACCACAGAAACATTAACTGAATCGGTTTTTGGACAGTGTGAAAAATAAAAACAATAGAGAAATAAATTGTGAGGAAGAAAAAAAAGATGAAGACAGAAATGATGAAGAAATTGCCAAACCTTCAGATGATAAAAACATTTAAAAACAATTCGATAGTCGATAATAATTTACAAGATAAAGGCGTATCAATTGCTATTTTAATTATGTCTAGTGTTTATGAATTTAAAACTTGTTTTATGTTGTTTAAGTATTTTAAATGGTGATTTACTTTAAGGACTTTTCCATATAACAGACTTTTTATCGGGCCGAGGCAAATTCGTTAAATAGAAGTCCGACCGTATATATATATATATACAGAGAAGTCTCGCTACTACGATATCTGATACAACAATAACTTCCTCTATTATGATAATATTTCGTGGTCCTGACAAACTTGCATGTGAATTAATGTTATCCTCCTCTCACTATTATGTTATTCTCTGAAGCAATAAATCAATGTAAAAGTTTTTTTTCCAAATTTCTACCTGATTTTATCTATTTATTATTGGTATTCAAATACAAAAAATCTTATTTTATCATTTTTTGCCATTTTTTCGGCCTTTTTCTGACTAGAGACGTCTCACTGCTGACCACCCCAAGAGTTTCCATTCTTAGAATTGCCTCCTTTATCTTTTAAGCAGTCACAAATGTAACATTCCTATCTAATTTTATTTTCTTTATGTTAAAAGCTGATCATGAGTCACAAATGACCACACGCATCACATTAACTCCTGAAAGAGAATTTTTTCTGTAGAGGGTGGGTGGAGCACCCTTCACGAACGAAAATCATTTTCGTGCTTTGGACTCTATGCATATTTTATGGGTTAACTTAAAAGTCATAAAAATGATGAATAAGCAAAAAAAATATTGGATTATTTTCAATAAAAACGGTTTTTGGGTATGTTCACGATCTTATTTTCTGAATTTCCAATTGTTTTTAATGTCTAACTATAATTAACACTCTTGTATAAATATATTTATAGTTTATACATATATAGTTTATACATACATTAAAAAAAAAAAAGAACCTCCAAAGTATGATATAACATCCCCCTACAACAATATAATTACACAAAATAGTGTTGTGTGTATAGAGAGATATATTTCAACAGTCTGTTAACATATAAATAGTTGAAACATATACTTTAAAAAGAAACGGTTTTGTCTTGAACAGCCTGGGATTTTCCATAAATTCTTCAACGCACATTGTGGCAGACATAATTATCAGTTTTAAGGGAGGATATTTTTTTCCCTAAAAAAAAAAAAAAAAAACAGAATATAAAAATTACTCACAATAACACAAATTTTTAAAACAAATTAAATATTTGACTGCAAGTGTTCTTTAGAAAAACAACACAATGCTTATTATTTTAAGCAAATAATATTTATGAAAATATTTGAATTTTTTTTTTTTTGTCACCAAGCTAGCTAATTTAAAAAGCACAACAACTTTATTTCGTGACCGGCGGCGTACGCCCGACCCAATTTTTCAGGTTTACGACTACCGATGTTCGACTGCGTAGTCGTGTCGTTTTGTACCCGACCTAGAAGACAAGGGAAGCCTTGATGAAGGACTTTTTGTGGAACTAACCCACATTTGCGTTACGTGGAGGTGAAAGTCACAAAAACCTCCCATGGTTAGCCAGGCGGCAAAGGGACTCTAACCCGTGTCTCAAACTCTAATCTGTTTACCGCTGTAGATATTTTTATGTCAGTACCGTGATGGGTGCGGACCATCACGGTGGCTGGTCCAATGGCTGGTCGAATCCAGCGACCAGCCATCGCTGGGATTCGAATCCGGTTCACCTCCTTTGAGTTAAGATTTTGAAATATCGGGAAATAAAAAGAACATACAATAATAAATGTGAGTGCCTCCATCGGTAACTTGTTTTATGAAGTTTGCCTTGAAAAAACCTATTTCTTTCAGAACAAAATAAAGCTGGAAAATAACAGAAAAAATTGGTCAAATAGGAGGAAACAAAAAAAAAAGACCAATCGTTTAGCAGTAAGAATAGATTTATTTAAACAAATTAAAATTTAAAATAGTGTCAGAAAAATTAAGTTTTTCACATCTACTTGGAAAACAATTCCCATATACTTGGAAAAATATTTACAAAATTTTTAATTTTATACTGAAATCTATTATTTCTATAATTAATTTTAATTGATAGCTTTCATTAATTTTACACTGAATCTACATATCATATCATTAAAAATCAGTTTGAATATTTAAGCTTAAAAGTATTTGGTTATAAAAAAATCATATATTTGTAATAGTGAATTTAATATGCTTAGTCTGTGATTTGTTAATTTAGTAATATTAATAAAATTCAATATAATGCTAAAACCTTTTTTTACAATATAAGAAAATAAGGTTTTATACTCATTTACCTAAAACAGTAAACACTGCAGTTATTTTAATTTTTCAAAACATTAATTTGATTTTTTCCCCCCTCTAATTGTTATTTTTTTACATTTTATTCATTTAAAAATGATAAATAGCTTGAAAATAAATACTATTATTTAAACTAGATCGCAATTAAAAACTCCTTAAAAAATTGGTTTTATGTTTATATTTCTTTTTCGGAAAGAGTTTCTTCCACCTTCCACTATTCTTTTAAAACCGGAAGAAACTTGCAATATCTAGCCTATTGACAAGAATTAACTAATAAACATTTTCCAGGGGTGTTTGTGGGACCCCAAAAAATCCCCTGAAACTTTTACGGACTTACTACCGACATTTTGGAGTTTCGAGAAGGGCGGGGGGGGGGGGGGGGGAATGAAAAATTACAATTATGAAGTATTGAATGACAAAATTATAAAAGTTCAATGAATTACTTTTTTTGCAAAATTAATAACCATAAATTTCAAACATATAAACTACTACATTTAATGTAAATATTTTAAATTACCTGAATTAACTCTTTAAAAAAAAATTATCTAATTTCTGCTGCTTTTTTTTATTTTCTGATTTTTGTGGGCTTGTCATTCTTTTGTGGTGAACTTCATAATTGCAGGAAGGTTGACTTTTATTTTCCTCATTTACAGTTGAAGAAATGTTCTCGAGAACTGCACATGCAGAGGTAGAAGCAGTTTGCTTTTCTGCTAATGTAGAAGGTTTTTCAGAGACTTTTATAGGTGACTCATCTGAAATACATGTTTTTAAGTCCTCTTGATATGTTTTCCAACTTCTGTTCATATTCAGTAAGAGATCTTTGTGAATTGGATCAGTCATTGGATTTTTTGAGCCATATTTTTCACATGAGGTTTCTTTAGAAGCCATTAAATCATATTTAATAGTCTGCACTGCATCTAGGGAATCAATCTTAAGAGAGGTTCTATAGTCAGTGACAAGTGTATCCATTAAGTTGAATGCACTTTCCACTAATGGGCCATGGAAGCAGCTAAGGCAGGCTTTGACCAATTTAGCCAATGTAGGATACTTATAATCATTTGTGAAATCATCTTTTAAATTAAAAACTTTAGACCAATATTTATCAATTGTACACTTGACTTGATTTCCACTTTCATCAGATGTGTAGAGCATTTCTTTGGTGATGTCAATATCACTCTGGTATAACCTTATTTCAGCTTCTACTTTTGACTTTTCATTATCACTAAAAATATGGGACATAAAAGATGATAATTTTTCAAAAGCTAATATTGTACTGGTTTTACCTCTTAGCTCTGGATCGAATGCTGTAAAACTAATTAGATATGAATTTTTAAGGGGTAATTTCTGTTTCATATGCTGTGCTGTATTAGTATAAGCTTTCATCAGAGAAATTTGGAATTCTTTTGCTATTGGATGATTTTTTGATAATTTCTTCAGGAGAGTGGAAGCTTCTGCACCAGTAAATATTACTTTGCTAGGTAGATGGAATTCTGGATTTGTGACATCAATCTTTAATAAATCAGTATAAGATGTGCACTCTATATTTTCTGGCTTCATAAAAAAAGAGAAAAATTTTGCCATCAATTTATAAATACTGGAATGTATTAAATGAAGCATTGGTTTTTTTGTTTCAAATAATTTAATATATGTGTTGAACTCTGGCAATACTGCTGAATATAATGCCATATGCAATAAAGTTTTGTTTTGCATAACAAATAACCCATTTAGTATTCTTTTTTTCCGAGCTAAAGCATCCTTTGTGAGTTGTTGGGAATGCAAGCAAGAATACACACCTTCAACAATTTTTTTCTGAGCTGCAGAAATATTTCTTTTATTGTATACAGTTTCAACATAAGAAAAATAAACCCCTTTATCAGTTTTATCCAAGTAGTGAAAATAAAATGCAATAAGAGCATCCCACAGATCTTTGATTCTTTCTAAAACACATAAAATGTACACCCACCTATGGTCTGGTCTCTTCAAGGGCTTAAGTTTTTTAATGGCAAGGGATTCACAGATTTTGAAAAAATTTTCTCTTTTACTGCAGCTTTTCATGTCAAAATAGATGTCATCAAACAAATCTTCTAAGTATCTATCAAAACAAGAAGCAAATTTTTTTGCACAGTTATTAGCTGTGTGACATGTGTCACCATCAATATCTAATAAGTGGGGTGCTTTGTTTGATCGTAGTCTGGTTTCAACACCCTTTTTTTTTCCACGCATGGTGTTACATGAGTCCATTAATACACTAATTAAGTTTGTCCATGGAATATTATTATCTTCAATAGTATTAACAACTGCTTTAAAAACAGCTTCTGAATTGCAAGATTCCAACTTTAGAGATGCAAAATGATGAACTACAACTTCATTTTGATTGTTGTCATAAAACTGCACCAATATTGCCAGTATACTTTCTTGAGCATTGCTAGTACTTTCATCCAAATTTAGAGAAAATGGAGTCTCCTTTAAAGTTTTAATGATATTTTCCTTAATAGTTTTTGCGAGCCCATATTTCATCTTATAACATGCAGTAGTCCTGGACATACTCAACGAGTTTAGTGCCGTCTGATCGCGGCTCAACTGTTTGCAGAGTTCAATTAAATTGGGAGCTACATTGAAAGAAAGAGAATTCTCGGCGATAAACGAAGTTATTAATACCTCTTGGCGTGCTTTTCTTGTCACTATATCCAATGGCCGAGCATCAGTCTCCAGTAAGTCATCAGTATTTTTTGAATTAGCATAATTACTTAAAGTCATTGAATGTCTAATGCACTTTGAATATTTTATGTGCGTCACAGTTTTAGAATGATTTGTGAAAGCCTTGAATCCTTCCCCACCATACTTCAGCAGTGAGTTACAAAAAGCACAATATGCTTGTCCAGCAACATTTATTTTCTTGCACCATGTGCCGATGGTATCCCCATTACCATCTCTCCGTTCAATCCAATTCCACCTAAATGCATTCCGGACACCTTCTTCTAATTGTATAATATCACTATGTATATCGAGAAATTTCATAATGAAATTCTCTTGCGTACATAAATAAAAAAATATTTCAATAAACGAAACGAAAAATTTACACGTACATCAATAAATGAAACGAAAATTTTACACAGCGGAGAAAAAAAAAGTTGTGAAGCGATGAATGACAAATAGCTAATACGGCGAAAAATCCCCCTTCTCTACTTATTGGCGCCACGCCAGGAGAGATAAGACCTTTGAACCCAGAGTCACGTGATCGCACATCTGGTCGAACGAAGTCGCTCCCTTTTTTTTCTGCCGCGCCGCGCCTACTTGCCGAAAAGAATCCAGAAGAGAATGTCCGAGAACCGGGGGGAATGAGTCGTAACTCGCAATAAGGAAAGAACAAAAAAGAAGTTTTTTCCCCCTTTTCATGCATTATCACTGCCTTTGGAGGAAGAAATGAAAACCACACACACTAACCTTGCGTTTTCTGCTTTCAAAGCAAACAAAAATACCCAGATCAAAATAAATAATTCATTATTATTCCTACTTCCTTTTGAACGACGATCCCCGGAATTTCCGGGTATCGAAGTTCAAAATCCCCGGAATTCCGGGGTTTCCCCGGAGCACAAACACCCCTGATTTTCTACTCAAAGTACGCTAACTATTTGCGGGGGAATTTGGCTTGTTAACTGCTTATGGAAACATATATATTATTTGTGGAACAGTTTTAACAAACAAATTTACAGAAAAATCTCCATATAACAAGCACTTTCTTCAAAGGTACCTTACCACCCTACAATAGTGAACAGAAATCAAATGAAGATTCTGAAAGCAGTGTAGATGACAAAGAAATGAAAATTAAATTTAAAAAAAGGTGACATTTTAAGACGTGACTAGAACAGTTTAAAAATTTATTTTTTGTTCCACCAGTTTAGTGACAATGTTCTTACAATGTTAAAAAACGTCGACAAAGAACTTTGGAAAGTCAAAACGGCAATATCGAGGATTTCTTTCCAAATAAGTGGCAATATGCAAATCTATGTATTATGTATTAAGTTTTAAATGCAAGTAGCATTAAAGAATTAATATCGTTTTTAAGTTGTTTTCCTAAGGGATAACTTTTAATTTTTAAGCTCGCCGTAAACAATCCCTTTTTTTTTTTCATTATCTGTATATCTAAAGGTATTTTGATATAATACCTCTAGATATACAGATATATTGGTATATTCTAAAGGTATATTGATACACACACAAAATGTAACATTAAATTTAACGAACTGCTTCCATTTAACGAGCGGGTTTGTCGGTCGCAATGGATTCATTAAATCGAGGTTCGACTGTATTTCGTGCAGTTGTTTGGGGGTACCAGTTAAAATTAACAATAAAAAAACACTCACTTTTCTTTCCTTTTCATGACGATGAATAATGCAGGACAAAAGGCCGATTAATACATCAGAGTAAACAGAACGTTCGTGCGCCTCATCAATAATAATAACTGAATACTTCGAAAGCCAGAAATCCTGAAAGACATTTAAAAAATTCTTAAAAGCAATTAAAGAACGTTTTTTTTTTTTATTAATATGGTAATTTGCACTAATATGGCAACTTTGGGAGCAAAATATTTTATTAATTTATTAATTATACAGTCAAATCTGTTCATGTCGAATTTCACGAGAAAGGCGAAAAATTTGAGGTAAAGAGGTTTCGAGTTATACAGGTACTTTAAAAAAATTAAATTTAATTAAGGAATTCTATTAAAAGTGCTTTAATTGCTTTTAGTAAAAAAATACAAGCATTTCTGTAAATTAATTATACCCCATACATCTATTGACATAAATTTTTTTTTAAAATTTTTGACGTCTAACCTTCTTTGTTTCGATTATTCTTTTAAGGTTAGAAAGAACAGCAAATCCCTCATAACCAAAATTTTTCCTGAGATTTGGGAATAGTTTGTAATATTCTACAGTTTTTTCTACATCTTCTGCATTTACTTTTGGTTTATCAATATGATCTTCAGCTTCTTCCTCTTTATAATTAAAAATTTGAGAAATGGACGTTTTGAAAAAAAATTTAGACATAAACATGGAAAATTCATTATAATAAAATTTTTAGGGAGGTTTTCGAGATAAACAGGTACAACTGTATATATAAATACTTATTAAAAGAACTTTACCAATTTTACTCCATTTTTTTATTTCCCTGACTTTTCCAGGTTTTAAATCAAGAAATTTACAGATTTCCTTTTAGTGAATTAGAACCATAAAGATATTAATTTTCTAAAAAAAAAATCCCTTCTCAGATATTGATAATTGAATATAATTTATATTCGAAATTAAAAACCAAGCAAAACATTTAAAATAAAAATTTTTAAATTTATTTTCAGTTTAAATTGATTTTTGAAAATTTCCTTAATATGAAACTACACATTCAAGCATAATAACTTAAGCCATACCTAGGACTGGGCTATAAATCGATATATCGCGACATATCGATTTAACACCTATATTGGTAGGCCGCTACAGCGACTTTCGTTCCCGGCGATGCAACAGATTTCTGATGCATCAGAAATCTGATTTAAGCCGTCGAGTAAAGAAGACGAACGCAAAACGATATAGCGATTAAAGACATAGCAATACAAGACACGCAAGGATCTTCACTTACGTTCCGATGCCAACTCGCGCTGTCGAAGACGATGTTCGTTTCATTATGTTGAAACGGCCTTGATTGATGAGCGGTAGAATCAGAATCAGTTTTGAGAGCATATATCGTGATCTCGCATGTTCGTTTTCGCATCTCTTATTAGTTTTTTTCTTTGTCGCGACTTGATATCGTAGATTATTGATTCGTAGATTATCGTAGATGTTATTATTCTTGTAGATTATTTTCAGTGGGACTGACTCTGTGATCGCCGTCATTACCTTGTTCTGAACGTAATCTATTATTGAAAAGAATATATAATGAAGTGTTTCTTAATTAATTAGTTAATTTTTTTTTAAACAAAACTTTTTTTTGAAATGTGAAAATTAATTTTGATATTATACGTTTAAGTAATTTTTTACAATCGGAAATCTAATTTAAGGTGCCCATAAAGAATTAAATTACAAAGTAATTAAATTTGTTAGGCTATTTTTTACCTTATTTTAATTTATTAAAAACTTTTTGGATAAAACTACTAATAATTTAATGGGCTTTTATTACTGATTTTAAATTTATAAATCTTTAGTTGTTTTTATTTTTATAAAATAAATTATAACAAAACTTATTTTTCCTCTTTTGGATTTGGACATAAGTCAATCAACTTTGTTTATTCAAAAAAATTTGTAAGGTTAGCGACTTTTTTTTATCATTTAGCACTTCGTATTATTAAAAAGTATAATCGTGTTTTTTAATTTTCTTTCAATATTGTCAATTAAATATATTATCAAATATCATAATTCTTTTGATTTTATTTTTAAGAAATTAAACCTTACTTAGCTTTTTCGTTCTGAATTCGTTAATTATTCAATTTAACTTAATTATTTATGTGAAATAATAATGATAAAAAATAGTGTTGTTTTAAAAGCGTTTTTTTTTTTTTTTTTTTTAATTTATTTAGCACTTTGTTTTAAGCATACAAATAATTTTTAACGAACTTATTTTTTAAATTTTCTTTCTATATTGTTAGGTAAATATATTGATAAATTTCAATTTTATTTAGTTTTTTATATTTTTAAACTAAGAAATCTTTTGTTATTTGAGCGATCATTTTTAGAAAATATAACATTAATATCTTTCTTTAGCAAAAAATATATATCTTTAAATTCATAATTTGATTTAAATCAATCTGAGTATGAAGTTTTGATAGAAATCAGACTTTCTGTGTCTTACAAGTAAATGAAATTCAAAAATACTATATCGCGATATATCGCTATGCAAAACTGATGATGCATCACGATATAAAATTTCCTATATCGCCCAGTCCTAGCCATAACCTTATTTGTTAAAAAGGAATTTAAATTAAAGAATACAACTTTTTTAAACAAAAATAAAATTCCTATATTTAAAAAACACAAAATAAGATTTAAATACTAACTATAGTAATAGAAAGGCAAAAACTTTATTCAAATTTCTTTTTACAAAATATTTTCAATTTGCCCCTTAACTACATCTACTTTTATAAACAAAGACAAAATCTGAATTTGTTAAAAATCACAATAAAAATAAAATTAATGATTAAGATCCTTTATCATGCCATCAAGTTCAGCTAACTGTCTCTCTGCTTCTTGCTGGATTTTCGTTTTCTTCACTTTAAGTTCTTTTATTTCCGCAGCAGCCCTCTTTTTCTTATTTGCTAGTTCTTCTGATTCTTTCTCCATAAGTTTTTTCGCTTTTAGCTCTTCTTGATAGCAACTATGAACATTTCTTGCTGTAAGTATAATCTTTTTAGTTACATGTATCTTAAATAAACCTCCAGCATTACTGATACCATTTTATACATTTCTTAAAGCAACTACTGACTTTTCTTGCATGTTCTCAATAAGCAAAGCTTTATTAATACTGAAACCACTTTCCACAGCAGCATTTCCATGAGACATAATTAAAATATTTTTAATGAATACGAACAAGTTCTGATAGTTCGTGCTTTCAGCCATCAATGAAGAATAGAAGACATCTAATCTTCCACTCTCACGCTTAAATTCCGACATTTCTTTTTTAACGTGATAGTCTTCAATAAACTTAGAAAATTCTGATTTTACTTTATCGGCAGTGACTGCTGACATTTGATTGCAATCAACGAAATCATCCAAAGCCATTTCTATCTTTTTAATGCAGGAATGAATTTGAAACAGATATAATTGTTGGGGACAGACCACTTACACCTCTCACAAGCTTGAAACGCAGCGGATTCCTTTCCATCAATTTTAGAGTCATTTTTTGTAAAAATAAGACACTCCTTCTTAAAAATAGACTTAGCAGTATCTGTGGCTTTGCTTTCTTTAAGACTACGCCTGGCTGCAAATCCAATGTCCACGTCTGTAATTGGTAGAAGGTTACATTTTTGGGGGACATCTACTTTCATCAACTTCATTGCAGAATCATTCTGCTCTATAACAGATTTTAGCATCAAGTAAGGTGCTTCATACAAGAAAGGTGCCATTGGTTGGAATCTCATTAAAAAACTGCACACTTCTGATGACACAGAAATAAAAAAGCCTAATTTTTGTTAATAATTGTTTATTGTTAATAATTGTTTGTTAATTTTGTAAAAGCCTAATAATTGTTTAATGATTCATCAAAACATACAGCGCATGATTCTAAATCTAAAGATGAAAGAACAGCGATTAATTCATCTCTAAAAAAAGGAGCCAATCGAAAACAAATTGTATATGATGTCTTTTTTCAGCTTCAATTTCTGAGCAATGTCACTATTAGGAAGCATCATTTTAAAAATATCAGACAAGTCTGAATTTGAGCGATAAGAGGAATGTGTCATCACTGTGCGAAGACACCATATTATTTCAGCTTTACTTACTTGATCATCGAGGAAATACTTATCTATAATTTTTTTAGAACCTTTACAAGAATTTCCTTCCACAGACTCTGTATTATTAACAAGCACTGAAGAACTGGTCGAAGGTACTGACTCTGCTATCACAGGCACTGAAAAACTGGTCAAAGGCATTGATGCTGTACTCACAGGCACTGACGAATTGGTTGAAGGCGTTGATCCTGGACTCCCATGCACTGAAGAACTAATTGAAGGTTTTTTTTTTACAAACTGCTGCACAAGCATATTTGAAGAATTTTTAAATCCAACATTTTTCTGATGCTTTAGTCCTTTTTTGTGACTTATAATGGCTTGTCTTCCCATATTGCTCAAAGAAATAGTTTTGTTACATGCTGAACATATAGCAGCACATGGATTTTTTTCATGAGGTTTTAGCCATTTTGACCAGTTAGGGTTAAGTTTCTCATCACACCAATCAGAATTAAATACAGTTTTCCTTGAAAACATTTTCCAGACCAAAAACAGATTTTTACAAAAAAAAAGATAAAAAAATTTCTACAAATCAAAAAACCACCTAAGCAGTAAGATTTATCAATACAACCTAAAAACCAGTTTACCCTTATTTGGAATAGTTCATCTTTTATAGGTAAGAAAGAACTAAGCAGCTTTTCATAGTCAATTGAAGAACCCACCACCCCTAATATTGCTTGACACATCTACAATCAATACACCCACCATTGCTTATAACTGCCTGAGGGAGGGAGGGAGAAAGGGGATAAACAACTGAAGTTGGGGGTAAGTCCAATCCCCAAGAGAGACTGGAATTCATAGTTGTGAACAAAAGGGAAGGAGGAAGAACTGCTTAAAGAAAAGTTGTTTCTTTTACCACTTAAAAAAAATGAAAAGAAATTTCATTTTCATACAAATCTCTGTTTTTCAATGAAATTTTCCGCCCATCTTTTTATTCATAAAGTTTAAAAAATTTCCAGGTTTTTCTAAGTAAAATGTAAATTTCCCTGACTTTTCCAGAACAAAAAATTTCCCTGACCTTTTCAGACGGGTAGACACCCTGTTTTTGTTTTGTTTTTAAACATTATATTAAATTCAACATAGTTAGAGTCATATAAATTATGTGGAAATACATTAAGAAATATGTTAGAATTTTTTTTACAAATTACACGGATAGACGACAATTCATCTAAAAAACAAGGAATACAGGAAAAAACTTAATTGGAAAAAATATATATATATAAAGCTTTTCATTTTTATATTTTTTAAATTATAAATTATTAAATATTACAGTAAGATTTCAACCAGTTATCTAGGAAAAGCAGTTCCCAAACCGGTGTCCTAAAAGACACGGACCTGGGGCCCCATCAGGGTTGCCACTGAAATCTGGAAAAAATTCACAGTGATTTCCGAGTACATACTATGCATAATATATTAAAAGGAAACACACAATTACTGTGAAAATGTGTGAGCTATATTAGGCTATTATACTAATTTTAATTACTGGAAAAACAAAGAGAAAAAAGGGAAAAGCTGAATTTACTTAAATAATGCTATAGTAAATGAAATAGTTTGGTATAGCTGAAATATTATCCTAAATATCTCATAGACAGTGCTTTGAGTGGTTAAAATTTTTTAAAAATCAAAATAAGAAACAAAATTTCCTGTAATTTCCCAGTTTCAAAATTTCCTGCATTTTTCCTGTTGTTTTAGGTGATATATAATTTCCAGGTTTTTCCTGTGGAGTAGCAACCCTGTTTATTTTTAAATTTGTGGTTTCAGAAGGCTGATTATTAAGGGTTCTCCAGTCGCACGCTGATCTAGCAAAATATTTTTTAAAAACTGCAATAATAAGGTAAAAAAAATAAATTATAGTGATAAGATTAAATAGTATATTGTTCAGTTTGTTTGAAAACAACTTTTTTTTTTGGGGGGGGAGGGGGAAATGCATAATTCCCCTTGTAAAGAGAAACCTCTGAGCAAGTTGTTGACATGCAACCTCTTCTAAATTAAATATCATAACTTTTGAGTCGAGGAGAGAAAAATTGAAGTCAGGTGATTATAATGGTAACCCTTAACATCCATGGTCAAATATACATATTTTTGTCTTCCATTGTTGTACCTTATAAGTATAACAAATTCTATACATTTCTGGACATAAAAAATATTATGAGTTATTTTCTGTTACAAAAATTAGATCATTACTTTTCCGAGAAGCTAATACAAGAGCACACTGAAAAACAAAAGCATATACAGTCAAATCTCGTTTTAGAGAAATACAAAATAGCAAAAATTTCAATATAACTAATATTTTCCGAATCTCCAAATGTGAACCTCAACAATGATTAATAATAACGATATTACTGTCATCCGATTTAACGAAGGTGACAATTCTCATTTTCTCTCAGAGATCAAAACACTTCTCCATTCTTTAAAAGTACACAATGATCTCAAATGTTTTTGCTTCTTCAAAATAAAAAATTTTAGATACGAACGGGGCATGTCAAAAAAATGCAAATCACTAGGAAAAAGACCACCCTGAAAAGACTCCAACCCATTCATGTTTGAAGAAATAAAAATTACTTGCGGCTTTCCAAAAAGAGTAATTTCCCATTCAGTTGTTTGAAAATGTGCATCATTTTTTGGAGAAGTTTGCAATTTCTACTCAATCTAAATCATATGTACAGAAAAAAATTGCATCATTTCTAATAGTTAAGTAATAATTAATCCATTGTTCCCTTTTATTTAATTGTTTTTGTGAGCTTTTAAAACATTGATTTGATATTTTCTATGTTGTTGAGTACAAATAGACCAAAACTGTAATTAAATGGAAAATTTATAATTTTTTTATGAGAAAAATTCCGAAGAACCGAAATAATTTTGGTAAATGTTGAAATTCATGATATTGATTTAACAAATTTGCCTTATTGCGCAGCGATTGCTTCTGTCCTGAGGAATTCGCTGAAACTGGATTTGATTGTACTAGAAAGAGAAGTACCTGCTTCAGTTCTTTTAATAATACGCCATCTGTCATAAACTTTATTTGAGTTTCAGGATTAACAGTCTTATCATAACGTATGTGATAAGAGACTGCATTTGGCATATTCATTTCTTCTCCAACTCGGGACGCCATACTCATGGCAGCGATTCTCCGTGGCTCAGTGACACCAATCAGCATGTTGTTTCTAATGAAAATCAAATAAATATGTCTTCAGAAACTGCATACAATTAATAAAGCTTTGTCAGTACATACAAAATATAAATAGGCGTTATATCTTTATACACAGTGAAACCTCCTGTTGTGGACACTCCTGCAAAACGGACGCCTCTTAATACGGACATATTTTTAATTCCCCGGGAATCTTCTATGAGTAAAACATTATGTACATTCTCCGCAAAGCGGACACTCCCGTAACCGGACGCGGACAGTCATTTTGGCCCTGAAATGTTGTTTTGTATCAAACCGGACACTACTTTTTCTAAATTTGAAAAAAAAACTATTTCTGCTTTAAATTGCAAGGGGGGAAATGCAACTTTTCACCAGTTTTAAAGCATGTAAATTTTTTGCCTTATCCATAACTAAAAGTATTGTTAAGCTATTTCACTGCTGAAGAATCAATCTTTCTCCTGTCACCTTGCCTTATCTTTGTAAAGAAAGGAGAGAAAACGATACTGCTCTTGTGAAATAATTTGAACGGCGGCATCTTTTGATCTTTTCATTTGGACCATACAGGTTATAAGACCCCACAAGTTGAAATAACATTTGAAATGCTCACAACACTTCTTCCCCATTGAAAATTTCCTTAATTTTCTTATCAATTTGAAGACTGTATTTAACGCAGCTGGGGTAAAAAAGAGAACAGAAGTATAATCTTTGAGGTTCATATAAATGAAACATTTATTCAAATACTTGATAGCTGATCAATTGTGAATAAAGGTCCTTATGACTTACAGGTAGGCATTGCTTTTTTTTCTGTGAATCGTGGGAGGTTTACTTTCAAGAAGATATTAACCATGTTCCCTAATCAATTGATAGGTATCATATGTCTAACTTGAGTATCTATGCTGATAGGAAAATTATCTGTATCTACATCTAAAATTATATATTCATATCAAACTTTTTTATATATTCTTTTTTTTTTTAATTTTCTTAAATTTTAAATATCCTTGTAGATAGTTATTGTAAATTAGTTAATTATTTCTACATCTTTGAAAATATTTTAAAAACAATTTACGGTGTTAAACTTCGCTATTAGGGTTACCTTCCCTTAAACGGACAACTCTCATAAACGGAAAATTTTTTCGGTCCCAAGAATGTCCGCTTAACGGAGGTTTCACTGTATATATATTTTTATTTTAAAATTCAACACCAGAAAATCTAGGTTACCACAGATATCTGTAAAAAAAAATTCCCTGCGTTCTCCTTGCACATATTATACACAATATATTAAAAGGAAACATAAATTCACTGCGCTATTGTGAACTATATTAGGATAAAGATTCTAGTTTTAGTTGCCGGAAAAATAAGAAACAGCGCAACATAAAACAAATAATGGTATAATAAATTAAATAATATAATATAGCTGAATTAAATAATATAATATAGCTGAATTAAATAATATAATATAGCTGAACTATCATCTTGAAATATCCCAAAGATAGTGTTTTGAGAGGTCTGCAGTTTTTAAAAGACGAAAATAAGAAATAAAATTCCCTGTTTTTCTCCCCAGTTTGTAAGGAACAATTCAAAAATTCCTGTATTTTTCCTGCTCTGCTATTTAGCTGATTTTTAAATTCCCTGTATTTACAGGTATGAAAGTGGACAAAAATTGAGAGAGTAACGAAAAGAAAATAAGCGCACGGACAAACATAAAAACAGCCAAAAATAAGAATTAATTGAGTCGAGAAAACTATAAAGTAAGGATGTGCAAATTCAATATGCGTCACACCGTGGAAGAAAACCTTAGATCAAACATCCGCAGCCGAAACAAAGATGCTTAGAACCTCATCCTTTCTGCTTAAGAGTGGAAGTCCTGGTTGTCGTGGCAACCACACCCGTGGAAGCACCACCCATTTTCTCTTGACAATCCAAGTGCGGATATCGCCCAGTCTGCTCGAGTTTACAGAGTTATGGGGTAATACCACAAAAAATTATGGAACATTGTCCAAAATTTTAAAAATTGGGAAGAAAAAGAGCGGATGATCCCTGTTCTCTCTGTGGAGAGGCAACCCTGTCATCAAACTCTGGGCTATATTAATGACACACGAAAAGAATGTAAAAAACGAAGGATAAAATCTTACTGAGTAAAACCAGCTTCATATAAAAATTGTGGCACTTGAGTCGTTTTACCACTTCCTGTTTCGCCATGAACAATTATAACTGAGTTTTCTTTGATGGCTTCTATCAAAGGTTGTTCTTCAGAATAAATTGGAAGAGCTTCTCTCACAGCCTAAATTGATTCATTAGAACACATTAAGACTTACAACAACAAAAATTAATTAGAATGGGTTATGAGCATTTCCATGAAAAAGTGGACATGAGGGTTGAAATTTCAATTTGTCTTAATTGTAACATGTAATATATCAAATTAAAGGTAAATGAACGAGGTTTATGAAATTATAAGGAAAAATGCCATAAAATTTCTCCTTGTATTATTTTTTTGAACTTGAAGTTAGCATAATATAAAAAATTTCAATTAGGAAAATCAGGGTATTTTCATTTCACTCAGAAATAATATTTAAACCTACAGCATTTTGATTTTCAGTGCATATATTTCTATTTGTGACCTTTATCTTTTAAAGCATTTAATCTTCCTTTAAAAAAGGAAAAACTCAAATTTTAATACAAATATATTTATATAGTCTCTCTGTCACGCCTGTCACAAAAAATATACTTAATATGCCATAGAAAATGCATACCTTCTTGAAAAAACACGAAACTTTGTAAAAGTCTAATTATTGTGCTCCTTAATAAGTGAAAAGTATTAAAAATATATAAATTTTTTTATTTAGGGCTAAATTTTGGTGTGACGGGTGTGACAACATCATTGTGACGGGTGTGACAAAATCATTGTGACCGGTGTGACAAAATCATTGTGACCGGTGTGACAACATTTTAAATAACTATAAAAACTGTTCCTAAATGAAAAAAAGTTTAAACCATTTTTGTTTCCAAATAAATTAAAATAATGTTAAAAAAATAATTAAAAATTATATAACATATTTAAAAAAGTTTATAATTAAGAATGGAATTGAATAATGGAGTTTATAATTAAGGATGGTTTATATTAATGGAAATGTTGCTGATGATCCTTTGACAGAATCACCAATTGGTACGTTCAGAACTAAACAGTCATTTGGGAAAGCATTGACTCGTTCTCGTAAAGTTTTGCCTAGAAGCCCATGTAAGAAAAAATGATTGTTCGAAAGTTAGCAATGGAAATTATTCCTGATATAAACAATTATTTGAAAGGCAAGAAAAATACTCAGCATAGTTTGACTACTACTACTGAAGAGAAAGTTAACCAATTTTATAATAGTGATGAAATCAGCAGACAAGCTCCTGGAAAAAGAGACATGAAATCTGTTAAGGAAGCATCATCTGGTAAACGAATTCTAGTTCCAAAACGGCATATGTTAATGACAGTTGGTGAAGCTTTTGCTCTATTCAAAAGAGAAAGCAAAAATATTTTGATTGAAAAATCAAAGTTTTATAGTCACCAAAATCACCAAAGCATGTGATTTTGATATCAGAAACATCACACAATGTTTGTGTGTGCAAATATCATGCTAATTTCGACTTTCTGCTTAAATCATTAACAAGTGTAATTGTGGATTTCCCAGCACCAAGTAATGATCTGCTCAGTTTGATGTGCTGTAATGCTCAGAGTGAGAGGTGTATGACAGGGATTTGTGAAGACTGTCAAAAAGAAACTAATATATTTATAAATGATGATAATGAAGATAAATGCATAGTATATAAGCAGTGGAAGGAAGTAAATGGATTTTTGAAAATGGTGGAAATTAATTGTTTTGTCACAGATGCTTTAAATGAATTGAAAAATCAGCTGCCATTTTATAAGTTACATTGCTTTGTTAAAGCAACTCAAGCAAGCTCTTTTGAAGAAGTTAAAAATAACATTGAGGATAGTGAAGTGATACTTCAAGTGGACTTTGCTGAGAATTACAGTGCAGTGTCTCAGGATGAAATCCAAAGTGCGCACTGGACTCATCCACAAATTACGATATTCACATGCTGTGCATGGTAAAAGATAATATTATTCGATCTTTTGTGGTAGTAAGCGACGAACTTCAGCATGATAAATATGGGCATTTTTAAATGCTATTTTAACGGATTTAAAGATTGAGTATCCTCAGCTACGAAGAACAATGATCTTTTCTGATGGCTGTGCGGCGCAATTCAAAAATAAGTATACAATTTCGAACTTGTGCTTCTTTCAGGAAGATTTTCAATTAAATTGTGAGTGGAACTTCTTTGCTACTTCCCATGGAAAAGGTGCAGTAGATGGCATTGGAGGGCTAATAAAGGCAAAAGTTTTGCATTGGGTAAAATCCAGGAAAGTAGCGGTAAACTCCGCTCAGGATTTCTTCAACTGCACTATGAATGTAAGTTGTGCAATTAAACCATTGTATGTGACATCCAATCAAATATTGCAGTCTAAATCAGTATTATACGCAAGATGGAGAATTCCTTCTCCATAGAAAGAATTAAATCTCTTCACCATTTTCAAGTGAGCAACGCTACAAATCTGTTAATTGGAAGGACTGCAAAATCTAAGTTAAATAAAGTAACCGTCACTGCTACTCAAGAAGTAGATCCTTCCCCCACTCAGATCATGCAGACACCTGATGTTGTTCTAGGAGACTATGTTTTAGTATCATTTTCTACTGCAGTTAGTAGCAAAAAAAACTCAATTAGTAAGTTTTATTATGCTACAATTTTAGGCATAAATTCCAAAAAAGAAGAAGTGAGCTTAAAATATATGCATCCTAGTGGACCCCATTGGATTTGGCCTGAAAAAGAAGACATTTCGACTGAAAACATATCTATAATAAATAAGAAAGTTGCTCCACCGACCCTTGTAACAAATAGAGGCCATTATAAGTTTTAAAGGGTTTATATGTAATTATGAAATTTATTTCCAATAAAATTTAATTACATATTTTCTATTCTCAAGTTTACTAGTAGTACTGGTAATTATTTTCTTTAAAAAAATGCCTATGAAAATTGTACATTTGCACAACGTCACATTTTGGTCACACCCGTCACATTAGAAAAAAAATTCCTGCATGTTAAAAATATTAAAACTACTCATAAAAAACATGTATTAAGTTCCACCTGAATGTCTTTAAAGAGAAAAAAATTGGTATAACGATAATACATTGCAATATTCACAGGATTTTTTACAAATGTGGAAGCAAGTGAAAACTCATGTCCCAAAAGAGTCACACCCGTCACAAGATTTAAAATTTTTTTTTAAAGAAAATTGAAAAATCTTGCAGTTTTATTTGAACTCAATTATTCAAGCAAATGCAACATTAAACATAATTAAAATTTTTGTTGGTATTTATTAACTATTTATTTTCCTGAAATGCAGATTTAACGTCAAAAAACTGTGTCTGAATGTCACACCCGTCACAATGGAATGGCTCTTATCTAAATATACCTATTTAAAGATACTACATTAAAGCTGTTATAAATATCAATTATGCTATTTTAATGATAATAAAAAAGAACTGTTAGTTTATTGCAATTATAGCATGAACACTTATAACTAAGTTTGTTTAATGGCTTCTGTTCATTAGAATAAATTGGAAGAGCCTAATAATTAAAGCCTTATTTAGAGCCTTACAGCTTAAATTAAATTAAATTTATATATACTAATAGTTTATCCCATGTAATAAAAAAAATATATAAAAATAGAGTTATTTTGAAATATGTTCCTTCCACGGATCTTATTTTACTTAACATGGCAAGATTAGTATAACAATTTTAAAATATGAAAAGTTTATTTATTTTTGTTTATAAAGTTTTTAAAACTAATCATTAAAAAAAAAAAAATAGAGATATCAGCCAATATCTCATTAAATTAGAGATAATACTAATCACGCTCCCCGTGGCAGAATCAAAGCGACACTGCAACATTGCTGCAGAATAATATAGGGATTTTCCAGAAAGCTTTTTCTTTTGAAAAGATTTTCCTTTCTGCAGAAATTTACATGTAATATTTTAATCATGCTTTAAGATAATAACTTTTTGACACGCTTGATTTAGGCCGACAGGATCGTAAATCGACGTAATGTTTCGATAGTATTTTCGGCAGTTATTGATATTGATTTTCATCTGGTTTTTAAATACCTCGATATATTCAATATGGAAAATTTGAATTGTGCATTTGAGTATTTCCATTTTAAGGCAATAATTCTACAGAATTTTTGGCAGTTATTACTATTGATTTCTCCACAGCATTTAAATCCAATATTTTTTATACCATACTATTTAGTACAACAACCTATTCTCGAAACGAAACACGCAGTCAAGGAGCCCAATTCGTGTGATTTGGTCGTCGATCTTTTTTTCTGATTATTTACAAAATGCTAAAAAGGAAATAACTAGTGCGTCCTCCCCCCAACAAAATGTGAGAATATCACCTCTAATATTAGAATTAAAAAAATTTACGTGTACAATTCAAAAAATATATATAATTTATTTCTTTGTAAACACATTGCTTTTGTTCTTTGAAATTAGTAACACATATGTTTGTTATTATTAAAAGTAGTTCAGCTTTACCCTGTCCCGCCCCCCTTTCGGGGCATCCAGGGAATACTGTTGAAGGGTCGGTTTAGGCCAGATCCTCAATTCTGTTTTCAAAAAGTCTTTTAAAAATCTCTTAAATTTCTTTGTTTATTTTCTTTTAGTTCCAGTTTCTTTCGATGGTATCAAAGTTGAAATTTCTCGGAAAAATTTAATTCTTAAATCATCATAAACTGGACAGTCAGTAAGTATGTGTTCGATATCTTCATAAGTTTTACAAACTTTACAGTTCGGGTCTTCCCCAAACAATTTTGATTGACAACTACCTTGGGCTCCATGATCAGTTAGAAATTGATTGATATAGAAGTTGGAGCAGATTTTTCGATTACTGACTTTTGGGATAAATTGGTAAGTGTGTCGGCCCTTGTCACTATCCTATCTTTGCTGCCATGTTAAAAGGTATTTCTTCATAAGTTCTGTTCTTGTTGTCTGTTTTGATGGTATGTCATATAGATCTATTGGTGATTTTTGACAAGCTAATTTGGCCTGTCTATCAGCTTCCTCATTGCCTTCATATCATACATATTATAGCATACATATTAAAAGTATCTTGCAGAAAGATGTTAGTGATAGAGAATTTTGCCGCAGAGTGCCCAAAAAAATTCTGGCACAAGGAATGCGTTTAACTGCAATGCATAATTATTCTCACAGATAAAATAAAACGAATGTGGAAAATTTTTCTTACCTGAATTTCGGGCTTGCGAAAAACTGGAACAAAAACTGTAGGTGTGCATGTAGGTTTATCTGAAATCACATCTTCTCCAGAAATATTTGTTTCATTTTCTTTTCTCTCTTCTTTAGCTGGAGTTTTCTTTTTTGTGGTCTCTGTTGTAATTACGTCGACTTCATCGTCATTTGAACTTTCACTGGAATCTACAGGCGATTCGTCAGACTCAGATGAACTTTTCTCTCTATTTGATTTTTTATTCAATCCTTTAATGTTACTAATTTTTTGCCGTTTCCGTACACGAAGAGATTCATTAGCCAATCTAAAGTGAAGAAAACTTAAATAAAGAATGCTCACAATACGCAAGGCATGAAAATATTGCTGTAGTAGACAAACTAAACTTTTTGCTCTCTACTATTTGCAAGAAAAATATGAATAATTTTTTGAAATATTAACAGATGGTACAAAGAACTTTTTGATGAACAAAATCGTGAAAATGGAATAATAACCTGAAATCATAAACTGAAAAATCAAAACATATTAAGGGTCATCACTCAAATCTTTAAAAAAAAATTCCCTGTATGTATTATATACAATATATTAAGAGGAAACACACAATCACCGTCCTCTTGTCTGAGCTATATTCGGCTAACTATTCTAGTTATAATTGCTTGAAAAACTTAAGAGAAATAAAGAAAAGCTGAACCAATTTAAAACAAATAATGCTATAGTAAACGAAATAGTTTAGTGTAGCTGAAATAGCAAGGTCAAATATCCCATAGATTACGCTTTGAGTGGTCACCATTTTACATAAGACAAAAATAAGAAACAAAATTCCCAGTTTGTAAAGAAAAAAAAATCGAAATTCCTGTATTTTCCAGGTTTTCCCTATTCTCCCTGCAGAGTGAGAACTCTGCCTATTTAGTAAGTAATAAACCCCAAAATAATGAATTAACTCAACAGCCAAAAAAAATTTCCTTTTATTCTTCTGATGAAGTATTATTATTATTTTTTTTTAAACAAAAAATTTTCTACACATAGATTGGTACATCCTTTTAATTCCTATGTTGAATTCATGAAAAGAGACTATTGTCTTGCCCTGCCTCAATTTTAAAAGCATCAAAGTAAGCACAGAAGTGTGCTTCAGTCACTGTATCATTTGTACTGTAAAAATTAATAAAAAAGATGGTGAAAAAATAACTATACGAATGCTCCAAATTTAGTAGGACCTTATATAATAAACAGGGGCCAGTCTAGGTTTTTCTGAGGGATACCTATGTTGGGAAAATTTTAGACATACTTCGTGAAAATTAAAAATTATATTAAAAAATAAACACAAAAATATGACAAAAGAAGAAAATATTTTCAAAAATTGTCTCAACATATAGAAATCAATTATGACTCATAAATTTCTATATATTTTTCCTCATATATTCAAAAATAATTTTGCTATTGTAAAATTTTGGCCTTAAAATTGCATCCAAATTTAAAAATCCATAAAAATCATTGTCCATTTAACAGAACTAGCACTAAAAGTTATTTTCATTATGAAAACATTTTCAACTAGGCCATACAGAAATAAGTTTCACAGAGAAAAAAAAATGTTTCATAAAAAATAAAGGTCTGTTAGAATAAATTTACAATAGAAATAATGTTCGAATGCTTAGAATAATGTTTGAATTTCTACTTCCCGCACAGTTTATAGAGACCCCCGTCGTTTCACTTTAAAAAAACTAAGCGAAAAAATCTTGCTTCGATAAGCGACCAGCACCATCTGACCAAACTTTTGTTAAAGACAGCAAAGTTCCTCTTTTCCATAGACATTGAATGAGATGAGAATAGGGTTTGCATGAGTCTTTTTAAAAATATTTTTTCCTAAAGTTGAATTTGTGAGGGTAACGGTAGTAAATTTACCCTGGACAGACCCCTGATAAAGGACTATCAATGAAAAATAACAGGTTTTTAATAATTTAAGGAAAATACTAAATGTATTTACCTGGGTAAATACCCAAAATTCATACATAACAAAGGTTTTTAATGAATTTAATTTAAAATAAAAATCTAATATTATATTATTGTATTAAGTGAAACCACTAAAACCTTTTTAGCAGTTTAAAGGGGGTGCGGAAAAACAAATAACATCAGTTACCTTTTAATTCCAATTGTTTGCATATCAGCAGTAGACGTTAGTTGATTTAAAATATTTGTAGATGCTTGAACTTCAGATAGTTTTTTCAATAGTTCTGCTCTCTGTATCGAAATAAATATAACAACTGAATGATTAAAAAATACAACTATTATACTCATTAAGTCAGGAAAAAAGAAATTATTATACCCATAAATTGAATCATATTATACTCGTATACTCATAAAGAAATTGTAAGTCATAAAAGGAAATTATATACCCATAAAGTCACTCATATTTCTGCTCATAAAGTCACTTATATTATACTCATAAAGAAATTATTACAGTAATAAAAAGAAATTATTATACTCGAGAATATATTAAGTCACGAAATAACATATACAGTAAAACCTCCGTTAAGCGGACATTCTTGGGACCGAAAAAATTGTCCGTTTATGAGAGTTGTCCGTTTACGGGAAGGGTACCCTAATGACAAAGTTTTACACCGTAAATGTAGAAATAAAGGAAGCGAAGGAAATAAAAATATGACCACCGAAGTCGACGTCTTCAGGGGTCATTCTTAAAAAAACTCCCTCAGTACCCCGAAGGTTTTGTATAGAAGTCCAGGAAAAAACATGAAAAACATAGAACTAATTCAGAAAAGAAACTCAAACAAAATCATCGGAAAATAAAATAAAAATCATCAGAAAATAAAAACTCACATTAACCATGTCAAACGGCGATTTCACAAGCAAACCAAATGAAAAGGTTTCATTTCATTTCATTTGGTAAGATCATTCTAAGATCAAAAGACACCGCTGTCCGAATTATTTCATAACAGCAGTATCATTTTCTCTCCTTTCTTTACAAAGATAAGGCAAGGTGACAGGAGAAATATTTATTGTTCAGTAGGGCAATAGTTTAACAATATTTTTAGTAATGGATAAGGCAAAAAAATTTTACATGCTTTAAATATGGTGAAAAGTTGCGTTTTTTTCGTTGCAATTTAAAGCAGAAAGTTTTTTCTTTCAAATTTAGAAAAAGTAGTGTCCGGTTTGAAGAGATAGAAAATAACGTTTCAGGGCCAAAATGACTGTCCGCATCCGGTTACAGGAGTGTCCGCTTTACGGAGTATGTACATAATGGTTTATTCATAGAAGATGTACATAATTACTCATAGATATGTACATAATGGTTTATTCATGTTTTATTTTTTAATAAAACATACCACAGAATATAAAGTTAAATCAGTAAATATTGCTACTAGCTAGTAGGACGGGGGGATAATCGATACATCAGAAAATATCACTGTTATGAAATCATCGGCAATTCAGTATTTTTGCAATTTTACAAAGAATTGCTTTGTAGGATTTGCAATTTTACAAAGACTCAAAAATTGCGATTTAACGATGCATCGTTGACATCGATATCTACACGCCTGATGATGAGCATCTCCTGGCTAGGAAATGGATGACCGCAAGCTTTTCCTCTTTTCATTATTGATAGTAATGAACTAAATTTAAGATGAGGGGTGACTGGGAAGTTAATTGCATTTTAGCGTCAGCTGTTCCTAAGTTTTCAACCTTTCTCGATTCATCTGCAATTTTTTTATTTTTCTGTTTATGAAGATTTTTATTAATGATCTTAATGTGCATTTGTATTTTGATTTTTATATTCCTGCACAAGTTATTCTATTTTGTCACTGTCATTTAATGATTTTTTTTTTAAAAAAAGTACAATTTATTGATAACTATACGAATTTATAACATTTTTTGTAAGGTAACTGAGGATTGAGTTCATTACAAGAATATAATTGCCTCAATTTGTCAATCAAAAAGTTCAAGAATTCGAAATTACAGAACAACAAATGCAAAATAGTGAATCGAAATATTGCGATATTACGAAATATTGCGATTTTACGAAATACTGCGATACATCGTTATGCCAAAATTTTCATATCACCGACTGCTACCAACCCGTACAAGGTTCATAGCTAAAATCATTAAAACAAGTGTAAAATAAAGTAATTTTAAGACAATTTTAAAATGCTCATAATTTTATACTTATTTTAAAGAAATAGTAACAAAATGCAAATGGGCTACATTTTTAACTAAAACAATAATAACAAAATGCAAATATGGGGTGCCCCGTGGCAGAATTGTGGTGACACGATGACATAATCGTAGAATGTTACTGAGTCCTTTCAGAAAGATTCTTCCCTGGAAAGTAAAAAGTTTTAGTTTTTTTTTTCGGCAAGATACTTTTAAAAATAACAAATATAAAAAATAACAAATATAACGATATAATGTTTCGATTGGATTTTTGGCAGTTATTGATATTGATTTTCCCATTAAATATCCAACAATAGGGAAAATTCGAATCGTGCATTTGAGTATTTACTTTTTAAGGCAATAGTTCTATCCCCTCACCCAACATATTAGAATAAAAAATTTTTACATGTTGAATTAAAAAAATTTTTATAGTTTTTTTGTAAACACAGAGCTTTAGTTATTATAAATTCGCAGATAGCTCAAAAATATTCTGCCACAGGGATTTTCCATATAGTTTTTTTATTCCGATACACAGCCGGACTTATATTTAACGAACTTCCATTTTGCGAATTTCTCTATTTTGCGAATTTTTTTGAGGAACCAAAAACATTTTGGAAATTTCTTCGTAAAATAACTTACAGATAGCAAAGTGAATTTTCTATTTAACGAACTTTTCTTTGAGATCCACTTTCCCTATTTTCCAAAACATTTCAAACTTGTTAACGCATTTTATGGGGGAAATATCCTTGAATTAATTTTCGAAGCCACTGCTTTATGCAATGTTTTAGTACTTTCTCTAAATTTAGCTTTTTTTAGTTGAAAATGTATGTAGCATGATAGTGTAACACTGGATAATGTTTTGTTCTATTGCTTTCCATACAGAAAATACTTTTATGGTTAAGATTTATAAAATAAATAAGAGATACTAGTTTACAAGATAAAGGTGCATCCATTGCTATTTTGATTATGCCTGGTGTTTATGAATTTAAAACATATTTCAGGGTTCCCACTCAATTTCAGAAATAAAATTCCCTCACTTTTCGAGGTATTCCAGGTAAATTTCAATGAAAATCCATACCATATTTTATCTATACTACGAAATTCTTCATCAGAAAATTTGGATTCTATTATTTGTTATGCCAAGTATTAGATTTTTTGTGTAAAATAAATACCATTATATGAGGAAGGAAGCATTTCAGTATGTCTAAAATGTAAAATTTTTACAATAAATAATTGTAATAGATGTTAGAATTATTTAATTCGAACCTCAATAACTGAGTATTGTTACTGAAAATTTTAAGACTGGTTTTTTCCAGGAATAATGAAGGAATTTTCCAGGTTTTAGTGAGAAAATTGCAAGTTTCCCTGACTATTCCAGTGTTTTCACTACAGGGCGAGAACGCGTGAATCTCGCATATTTTTTTCTTTTCTCGCGTTAAAAAATTATTAACGCGAGGAATTCGCGCACTCTATTAATCAATTTTAAAATGCGCGAATCTCTTGAATTTTGGAAAACATTTCTTCTTCCGCCATTTTGAAAAAGAAATGAAAACAGCTACGACAAGTGTTGAAAAAAAATGAGTCCTTTATAATAAGTCGTTTAAAGTTAGCTCTATTTTTAGCTGTTAATGAATTACCAGAATTCCTCACCGACAATTTACAGCAATTTGTAAAAGTAGAAGCCTGTGAGAACTATGCTGGAAGACCTAACAAGAAGTATGAACATGGAAATAACTTCAACGAACTTCACTATTCTATAACAGAAATAATTTAAAAGCCTTTGCTGGCAGATGTAGAGGATAGAAAAGTGTGTGCACAATGCTACAAATTTTATTAGTGATTCTGAATAGTTCAGCATCTGTTGCAAGGTCATTTAGCACCCAAAACCGAATTAAAACAAAATATCGTAACAGATTGACTGATGAGCATTTGAGCAACCTAATGAGAATAGCTGATGAAATAGTAGATATAGAACATTTTCCATATGATAATGCAGCAAAAATATTCAATGGTTTAGAAATTAGAAGATGTTAAAAATGTATTAAAAGAAAAAAAAATCTTGTAAGTCTATTCATGTTCTTTTACTTTTGAAATCTCACCCTGTTTTTGAGAAAGGGTGAGAAATTGTCTCCCATTTTTTTTCTGTAATGAAAACACTGCGATTCCTCGATTTTTGGAGTTGAAATAAAATTCCCTGACAATTCCAGGTTTTTCCTGTTCTCCCTGACTCGTGGGAACCCTGCTATTTTGTGTTGTTCAAGTATTTCAAAAGGTAATTTTCTATTTAAAGAATTTTCCATATAATGAACTTATTATCGGGATTTAGCGACTTCGTGAAATAGAAGTCTGACTCTGTATTTAATCAATAATATTTATAACAACCGAATCTCGAAACACACATTAAATAACTTCTTCTTAAGGAGATTTGAAATCAATCTTTTTTCGGTAGTTACAGCTATGGATTTTTAATTATTTTCTTAGCGTGATGATGACTTACAAAGTATGCAAAAGGAAACAATTACAAGTTTTTCCTTCTACAGAATGTTGCTCACCGTATTAGAACATAAAAAAATATTACATTTTCATTTAAAAAATTATATAAAATTTTATTTTTCCAATTAGAATTTTTTTTCTTTGTAAACACAACACTTCTGTTACTTTAAATGAGTAACACGTATATTTGTTATTATTAAAAGTATCTTTCGGAAAGATATTAGTGATAGAGAGTTTTGTCGCAGAATGCACAGAAAAAATTCTGCCACACGGTGGGTGGGTGCAATCGGGTAGCAATTGGCAACAAATTTATTTAGCCCATTTATTATATTTAGTAAGCCTATGGGTAATAACTGTTTACTTTTCCCATTGTTCATTCATTAACGCAGAAACAAGTAATATTAAAAAAAAAAAATTTAAGTTAATTCCTACTTGGGTCAACAAAGAAAAATTTTATTTAGTTACTTTTTATTAAATAATTAAAAAAAAATATCAACATCGAGTATCATCCACTACAAGTTTAAAAAATTTTTTTGAACTTGAATGGATGAATAAAAAGTATTTTATTAACAGTTGAACAAGATATATAAATACATATAGGGAGAGTGTGAACTAATAGTAGGAATTGAAAAAAAAAAGGTGCATGGTATCAGACAACTATGAAGGTATAAATTTGGGAACGTGGACCACACGTGCTACCGTGTAATGCTCTTTATTGAATTTATCTGACACAGCGAATATAAAATAATTAAAGATTGAGATGCGTGCCATAAACGATTTTTTTCTTTGTTCAAATAGAGCTATAAGTTAGAAATTATCACTGATCTTATCTTCAAAATATTGAATAACTGAATAATAAAATTTAAAACAATGACTAACACTTAACCCATCAAAAAATTCCATTTGGTTTTTCGCTCATCCCTATTTAATAAATGAATTAAAATTTGAAAAATTGTATTGACATCAAGTGTCATCCACTACAAATTTTAAAAAAAAATGTATTTGAACTTGAATGCATGAATAAAAAGTATTTTATTAACTATTGAACATTTGAACAAGATATAAGGAGAGTGTGAACTAATAGTAGGAATTGAAAAGAATGAATATTAGTAGGTATTGTTGAATTTTTCTTAAAAAATTGGTTTAAAAATAAAATAAAAGGCCAATTCAAATGGCGTACAATCATGTGCGTCAGTTTAAAGACTAAACTTAGTTTTTTCACAGTCTGTTCAACAGAAATATATTGCTGAATGACTGCAAAAAGCAGCTTTCCATGAAAATGACTTGTTTAATTTAAAAAGACACACTTACATATTTTAAAAGCAAACAAAACAAATATAAAAACTGCCTCATATCCCTTTTTACACCATTTGCTGTATTAAAAAAATGACCCATTTTTTTCTTGGAATCATTCAGACATATTTCTCTGAATATTTTTCACTTCATCAGAATATTTAGCCTGAGCTCTATATATTTTATTTTTTTAAAAAAATAATCTCAATTTGATTTTAATTCTCTCAAAATTTCAAACAAAAAAGGAGGGGGGAAAAAACAAATTCAAACAGATTCAACACTGAAGACGTAGGAAGTATTATCGTACCGATTCTTTCATTGCGATGTCACAACTTTGTTTGTTTATTTTGCAATGACGAAAAATAATATTTTCATCAAAAAGTAATATTATTTTAAATTATTTTTAGCCAAAACTATTTGTTAATCTTTTCTTTGAAAAATTCAGAAAAACAAAGTAGGAAGATATTAGTTGTTGTATTGTATTCTGGTGACTGGTTTTTTCTAAAGACTGACGAAAGGCACCCATGCTAAGCCCATAGAAAGTTGAAGAGTAAAATACTATATCATTTAGTAGTATATATATACAGTGGCGCTCACGTACTTGTTTTCAACTGTGTTTTCAAAACAAATGCATCATTATATTGGTTGAATATTATGTTTTGATCAAGATATCTACAAATGACGAATTCTACCTTAGTTGAACTTCAATCTTAATCATTATTCATTCACTCAATAATTCATTCGTGTTCACAAGTGTTTCATAAAAGTTTATTTAAAAAATATATTTTGTTAAGTTTTTTATACTTAAGGACAGGGTTGGGGTTTTGGACAGGACACATGGGTTTTACTGTCTTAAACTGTCCTAAACTGGGTAAAACTGTTTCAAAGTGTCCAAAACCTTGAACTTTGGTGAAAGATAAAAATTCTATAGGTGTAACCATTGTACACATAATAATTACATGTATCAATAAATATTTTATATTTTTTATACAATTTACTTTAACTTATTAAAGGAAAATAATACAATATAATAGGAAAAGGTTTATAATTTTTGAAGCTCCACAATTCATTGAACAATAAAAGTGAACACCTAATCCTTTAAATATAAATATGCTTTTAATACTGATAAATAATGCTTTTGCATAAGGATAAATAATGCAATATTAAAAAATAATAATAATGATTTTAAAAAAAATACTAAATCTGTTTAAAAATTAACCTTTTACTTGTCACAATATTTTTTTAAAAAATTGTTATAATTTCTGCATGATAAAAAAGACATCATATTTAAAAAAAAAATTGTTTCAAATATAAATATATTAGTTTAAATTGGAAATACAAAATAACCGAGAAATGTATTAACAGTTTTGAAGGGCATAACATCAGTTTCAGCTACTGACACTGGCGATGTATCACTACTACGCTAAAAGAATTGAACATGAATGAAATAAAAGTATTCTTGAATAGTACTATAGATAAATAAACCTGTTTATGACTAACCAAACACTTAGTTCCTAATAGCTTAACCTGTATGGCAAGGTTAAACTTCAGTTATGTACTATTGAATAAGAGGATCAATTGAACTTGATTACTGATTAATCTTCCTTTGTTTAATGTTTAAATTGAAGAGTCAAACAATATTAATAAAACATTATACTTTTAAAAACAAATATTTTCTAGTAGATTTAATTATTAATATGTTATTAGTTCTATGTTTATTTTACCTTTTAAATATAGTACAGATAAAATTGTGACATAATTTGAGTAAAAGGGTTTTGGACAGTTTAGGACAGGATGGTTTAAACCAGGGTTTAAACCGTGGATTAATCCATTCTGTCCTAAATCTTGCCAACCCTGCTTAAGGACAGTTTGTCTAATCATGAGCCATTGAATGATAACAATCAATTTATCGATCAATGTAAGTGTAATTTACTACATTATCTTTGTTTGATGCTTTAAAACATTATATTAATTTTTATTTTCTTTTTTCTAGTACAAATTTCAACATTATTATGAGTAAAGGTAAAAATGCTAGCAATGAACAGAGATGTCGAATAGATACTCTGAGAAAAGAAGGTTTAAGCATTAGAGAAATTGGTAGGCGGTTAAAATTATCAAAAAAAAGCAGTTTTCCAAGCATTGAAATCTATTCAAGTGACCAAAAGTATTGAAAAAGCATCCCGAAAACCACGTCCTCACAAAACTACCGAACGAGAAGATCGAATTATTCATCAAATTTCTGAAGCTGATCGTCACAAAACTGCCCCGGACATCAGAAAAGAATTCGCTGAATTAACAGGCAAGCACGTAAGCAATAATACCATCAAACGGCATTTAAATTAGCTTCGGTCTATGGGTCGCGTATGTAGGAAAAAACCGTTGATGTCAAAGAAGAATATAGCAGCTCGATTAGCTTTTGCAAAAAGACACCGAAACTGGACATCGGCTGACTGGAATCGAGTTATATTTACAGACAAATCGAAGTTCAACAGAATGGGCTCAGATGGCAAAAGTTATGTGAGGCGTCGAGTTGATGAAGAATTTAATGTACGGTGTACAAAATCAACTGTAAAAGGTGGAGGCGGCTCCGTGATGGTGTGGGGTGCCATGACACTTTCAGGAAGTGGTCCAATTCACAAAATCGAAGACATCATGGATCAGCATGTGTATGTGGACATTATCGAGACTGTTTTTCTGCCTTATTACAGGAAACTTCGCTGAAGAAAACCAATCATGCAAGCCGATAATGATGCAAAGCACACGAGCAAAACTGCGAAGGCCTTCTTGTCAAGCAAGAAAATTGAGGTTTTGCAGTGGCCTTGGGAAATCACCAGATCTCAATCCGATCGAGATGCTGTGGATAGATGTGGATAAATATGTGAAACAGCAAAAGCCAAAAAATTTAGGTGATTTATGGAAATGTGTCCAAGAAGGCTGGGCAGCTATACCTCCTGAGCGATGCCAAAGATTAGTAGATTCGATGCCTCGTAGATGCGAAGCAGTAATTGCCTCAAAGGCTTACCGACTAAATACTAGCTCCAAATCTTTATTTTTTGTTACATTTTTTACATTGTTATTAACGATCAAGAAATATTTATTTTGTTGTCCTTAAGTATGCGGAATGCATATTTTTTCTAAAATGTTACATAATTTAAGTATAACAGTTAGATAAATGATTTTCATCGTGAAAATATATTAAAAATAAATTATTTGTTGTAATACATAATTATCAATTCAATAAACTTATACGTGAACATAAAATTTCGGATTTTACTTTTCTTAAAGGCATGTACGTGAGCGCCACTGTATACAGGGTATCTGCTACATTTTAGATTTTCAAATTCATGACTTTTCATGATTTTCCATGACTAATTCCAAGAATTTTTCATGACTTAATGAAGTTACTATTTTCTCTGACAAATATGCAACAATAAATTAAAAAGAACATTATAATAACATTAATTGAAATGATAGGTATAACCAAAACTGCTATACTCTGCACCTTCATATTTATAAATTTTAAATTTAAAAAACAGAGTAAAGAAAGAGTTGAAACAAAAAATAGAAAAGCAAAAACGGAAAAAAATACAAAAGCAAATAATTTTTTTTCTGTAGAATTAAATTTTAAAGATACTTTTCTTGTTCATCTGAAAGGAAAGAAATTCTCCTGATTTTTCTGTTCTGATTTCGGAATAAAAAAAAATTCGCCAATGACTGGTTTGCTTCAAATAGAATTTTAAATTGATAAAATTAAAAAAAAAATAAAAATAATCAAAAATCTTAAATCACAGAAGAGTTTCAAAGATAATTCCCTTTAGAAATGATGTATTTTATTTCATTTTTTGACAGAACACTATAATTTTTAAAGAACATGATAAAATAATTTTATATTCTAATAAAATATGCCTGAGTGGTGATTTTGTTAGGAATTCAGAAATTTGGAATAGGATGAAATTGAGGGGGGGGGGGGAATTCCATTTTAAAAACTAGATTTTTCAGAAGTGGTGCAAGTGGCAAAGCATGATTTTGAAGCATCTTTGGAGCTATAAAGAAGCAATTTTGGAGCAGCGAAACAAAGATTTGGAGCATATTTAATAAAAAGAATTAAAACAAGAATTTAATAACAAGAGCTTTTAATTTTGTTCATTAATAACATATCTCATTTTTTACACTTTTTTGAAGGTCCCTGCATAATTAAATTAAGTTTCTTTTTGGTATCTTCCAATGCTGTCAAATATTCTGCTATCCTCGACTTAGCCTCAGAAAAGAGGATCTGTCCGCTTTCTATAATCGACAAGTCTTTATTATTTAACCCATCTTTAATATTTTTTTTTCCAGCTGGGGCTAAGAGACCTTGAGAAGCCTTCAATCTTTTTAGCAAATCAATTTCAGCAGCTTTCAATCTGCTTTCCTCAGTTTCAGTGTTTTCACATTCTTTTCGCTTTCTTTTTTCTCAACCTCTAATCAAGCAGAATAATTTTTAAATGCTGCACGAGTCCCTTTAATTATATTCTTTTCAACTTTAAAAATATTTAAACACCCAGATGATATGTGACACAACTTGTCTCAAACCAGTAACACTATGCAAATTTAAACTTGCCGTATTGTCAAGTAGCTTTTTATTCACACATATGAACAAAACTAAAACCTCTCTAGTACTAAAACCTCTTTCAACATCGTCATTCCCATGTGATATGCACAAAAGAGCTTTAAAAAGCTTTGTTATAAGAGGATATTTCCCAAATTATCTTTCTTCACAAAATAGACCAAGTACACACAAAAATACATCAATTCACAAAATAGTTCCAAAACACATCAATTGGTGCATATTCATTTGAGTTCAAAGAATAACCTTCTGGTTCTCCACGTAACAGTAACAAAGAAGCCTCTTCAGGATTTATAATGAATGGGGTTACTGTTGCCAGATATCTTATTGACTTAATAGAAGTGTCTTTCATTCTCATTACAGGATGCAACACTTTAGGATGTTACAGTAACCTATTTTCAAGAGGAAATGCTTTTAATAACTTTTTTGCACATGCCATAGACCTGGCACCTAAATACATAGAATTTTTTTCTGAAGAAGATAAGGATGTCATTGCATTTGTGGTATCTAGTCCACCATCTATCAAATTTGAATTTTGCCAAATTTCTGCGTTTCCTACACCCAAAGATTTTAAGTCCTTTCCAGTCAAACTAAGAAAAGCAGAACTCTTTAAAAAACACCCTAACAATGCTTAAACTAGAGACACCATTTCATCATACAGCAAATGAATCAATGCTGTCTCAGTTTGGAAAAGACCGAAAAATTTATTTAATATAGCCGAAATATTTCTTAAAAATGAGCTTTTGGCAAAAGCAATTTAAATAAATTCAATATTGAGTGGCTCATACTAATTTTTAAATTAATAATCACTTTATTTAATTCTGTAAAAGGTAATTAAAAACTCTAATTAATTTAACAATTATTTAAGGTTATTGAGTGTATTTTTCTTAAAATTTAAATAAATGTTATTTGTAATAGTATATTCAACAAAGCATTAACATGATTAATATTGATCATACCAAATTTATAAAAATATGTGAAGAATTAAGCAAATTTTAATAAATTCATATTACAAATATAAATTAGTGAATGGCCCATAAATATTTTTTAATTAAAATAGGTTACCTAGTGCAGTATTTCATTAATGAAATGATTAAAAAAATTAAATAATTTTTAAATGCAAATACTATGAGTATTGAAGCTAAAAAAATTATGTCAGAAGTAAATTATTATATTGTCCCTACACTCATGATATTTAACAAATGCTTGATAATTAAAAAATTTTATATCAATTGTTTTAAATCAAATCATTAAGAGATGAATTAAAGTATTTTTGAATGACAAATCTGAAAAACATATGATTTTTTTGCTGCTTTAAAAATTCTGAAAGCCCTTCTCTTCATACTTATTTAAAATCTTGCCTCTAAATATTATTAAGTTTTTTCCTAAAACAAAATAAGAGCACTGAAAATTTTGAAAGTAATAATACAATAATAAAATGCAACAAGTAAAAAAAATATTTGTAAAAAAAAAATTAATAAAGTAAAATAAATGTTTAAAAACAATATGCAGTTAGTGAATGGCCCCTCAGATAAAAGATTACGTTTAGGAAACTTAATTAATTCTTATCTTTATTAAATTAAATGAATAAAAGGGAGATGGAAATTTTGAGGTTATGAAGCTTTGTGATTCTTGACTGCTCTGAGGATCAACATGAAAATATGTACTTAGTGAATGGTCCTCAAGTTAATTCCAAGATCATGGGCACTACTCCATAAATAGAATAGAGCAAGAAGGCCATTAGCTTGCCATTGACGAAGACGATGGCACTTCAATAACGATGAAATTAACAAGAGAAATAAAATTTTCTTTTGCTATTAAAATTTGGCAATGTTTAGTTGGTCCCCGAAAATTCAAGGGAAGTTTTGGTTCCATTTCAGAAAATAGGAAAATGAAACCTGAAATTGAGAATATTTTGCAAAATGAAGCAGAGTTGCACATGAGAGTGCAAGAATCCTTCCCACTGAATCCAGAGCAACCCCCCACATGGCAGTAGCTGGGTTGCCGTAAAATTGTGACCTGGCGATACCCAGGGGAAAATATCCCTTTTGGAGCGCAGATCGGCGCAATTTAAGCCTACTACTACAGTTTGGAGCACGTAGGCGCAGGTTTCCACAATTGGCGCAGCACTTGCAACACTGGGAAACCTAAATCTATGACTTTCCATTTTTTTTTTTTTTTTAAATAGCAAAAATCATGACATTTCATGCCAAATTTTGTTCAATACTGAAAGATCCACAGACACAGGATTTAAAAAGGGCTAATTTATGTAATTTAATCATTATGTGATGATGAGAAGGGAGAGCGAGTCAAAATCGCCGTGCTGTTCTATAGACGTTAGGGAAAATCTTTTAAAGAAAATCTGAAAAATGTCTCGTTTTAGGGAAATCTCAGTAATTGTAATTGGTTTATAAATTGGGTCACTAAATTTCCACAAAGAGCAAAGGGAGAAATGCTTGCTTTAAATGAATGCATATTTGAACCAAAAATAGATTAAAGGACAGGATGGAAATTTAACAGTGTGAGGAAGCGTTTCATTTTGAATAATAATTTAAGAAAAGGATTTACAGAAAAGGAATAACATGAAAAGATTAATTGAAGCTTTTTATGTTACATATACAGAAACAGTAATCAATAGACTAAAGGACAGGATGTGAATTTAACAGTGTGAGAAAGCGTTTCATTTTGAATAATAAATTAAGAAAAGGATTTACAGAAAAGGAATAACATGAAAAGATTAATTGAAGCTTTTATGTTACATATACACAAACAGTAATCAAAATTTAGTTAGAAAAATTAGCAGAATAGGATAAAATTAATATTTACATTTGAAATACATTGTAAATCAATGAAGGAATTTTGCACACAATGTAAACCAAGTAATTTTAAAAAAATACTAACATTTTGCTTCTTTTTCTTTGCCTCCAGAATTTTTTCAAGTTTCTTCTTTTGTTTTTTTGACAAGGGTTTTTTGAAAGTTAATGTATTCTGTTTTTGAACTGGTTGATGAGATTTTTTTTTACAAACGATGACTAAAGGATTGCTTGAGTCATACTTTTCTTTCTCGGCCATGCCAACGACAATTGACTAAAAATAAATAAATAAAACTTCATAAATATCTTTTTAAAAATATTTTTTCAGCATTGCCACTCAAATCTGGAAATTCCTTGTACATATTATACACAAGATATTAAAAGAAAGAACTGAAGCTCTAGTGTTAGCTGTATTGGGCTAACTATACTAGTTATTATTGCTGAAAAAACTTAAAGGAACACAGCTCAACATACTTAAAACAAACAATGCTATAGTAAACAAAATAGTTTAGGGGAGCTTAGGGATGCACAGCCTTTTTGAGTGAAGGATCACATTCGCAACAGATTGACCAACGAAGGGCTGCATGCTAAAGTATTTAAACAGATATATTGACAGCAATTAGTAAGTAGTAATTGTTATATAAACATCATTGTTCTAAGCACTAAATTCTTGTCAGTTAACCTTTACATCTTTGCATAAAATTAATATATTTGCATAAAATTAAATACCTTATGCTTTGCATAAAATGTTTAAAATTAGAAACTGTAAAACTGATTACTTATGGGAAAAAAAGCAGAATCAATTTATCTGAAAAAAATTTAGATAAATTGAAATAATTAAGAAAAAACTATGGTAAAGTTCCATGTTTTTTAATCATATTACATAATACAAAAGTCCATTTAAACATAAATTTTAACATTAAAATTTTTTTTCATAGAATTAAATTTTAAAAAAAATACTCTAGTTATTAAAATAAATGCAAGTTAAATACTTAGATTTAAAGAAAGTTTATAGGGTTAAAAATATTAAAATTAAAGCAAAACCCCTTCAGCAAAAAATAAGATTGAGCATTTAGTAGGGAATATACTTAAGCTTTAAAACATTTATTTTAAATTAATTATAAGAGGTAGGGGCTGAGAGAAGGAAGAAAAAGAAAGAAAGAAAACATTAATTTTGAAGGAACTATTTTTCTTAATAATGAAAAACTCTTAAGATACTTGCTACAACTTTTTAAACGTGACACTTACTATTTATAATTAATACACATATACATACAGGGGTCTGTCCAGGCCAAATTTACGGTATCTTCACAAATTCAACTTCAGGAAAAACTGTAGTTTCACAAAATACTTTTGCTTAATATTTTATTCTTGTATCCCGTAAGAAACGATATATCTAAATTTTCACAAAATAGGTGCCTCTTAGAAAAACCTAGACAGACCCCTGATATATTTTCAATTAATAAAATTACATTACGAAACTTATCTTGATAACATTTTTTTACAGTTAAAATTTAAAGATATACAAATCATTTCCCAGCATATAATCAATAATGATATAAAATGGTCCAAGTAGGTAGAAAAAATTTCTTAATGTCTAATAACTGTAATTTCAAAAATTTTAAATATTGTGGTAATTTTACCTCTTTGATCATGTTGTGAGCCATTAAATGAAAATGTAATGATTGTTTTAAAGAATGCTCTGTAATTTTGAACAAGTTAAATTCATTCACAGTTTTTCGACAGAAGGTCAAATCAGTTTTGGAATTTCAGATGGTGTTCTTCTTTTCTGGAATTTTAAATCGCATGGATACAAATAGTGATGTGTTATTTTTGAATTGCTTGAATATGAATTGCTATGTGTGATCTTTTAAATTGCGAAAAAAGACTACTCACAATGTATGATTTTTAAAATTCGTGAACATAATCGTGATATATGATTTTCAAATCGCATGAATATGAACTGTGGTGGAAAATTTTTCAATTGCGAAAAAAGTAACAAACAACGTATGATATTTTAAATGTCAGAACACGAATCACAATATGTGATTTTAAATCTTGCGATGGATGATTTTTTAATCTCGTTAATGTTAATACAAAATGCGCTGCTTAATTTTAAGATTCCCTAATAGAGGTATGAGCGTAATAGAGTGTCTGCCTTACAATGAGAGTAACCGCTATTTGCGATATTGAATTTTTAAATCATGTAAATAAGAATCACAATGCATAATTTTTAGATACTGTGAATACTTATCGCAATGAGTAATGTTTAAACCGCATATAAATAGGAAAATCGATGTTTGATATTACAACCGCGTGATAACGGATCACAATATTGAAATTTAAAAATATGTGAATACGAATCGCCACATACGATTTTAAACTCGCGGGAATACAAATCACGATATTGGGTTTTAAAAACGCTTTTAAATACAAATTGCGATATTGGATTTTTAAATCGCGTGAATGGAATTTCGAGTACGATTTTTAAATCGCGTATAAACGAATTGCGCCAAGTAACTTTTAAATCAGTTAAATACGAAAATCAATGATTTACATAAAAATCGCCTGAATAAGAATAGCAATTTTAGCAGATTCCGCCGCAGTTCCTAATATTTAAAATTCTGAAAATCAGCCAAAGAAAAGAAATCAAATATCAGTGAACAAACGAAACTGATTAGAACTCCAATCTATATCTGAAATCGCGTTTTTCAAGGCATCGGCGTACATGCCGAAATTCTACCAATTTTCTTCTGAAGATCATTTTCTCAGGAGGCTACTGCAGGGGGGGAAAAAGTTTGTCGCAAGTTCGACTATAGTTCGTTCAGCTTGGGTTTCTCTTATTGGACTCCCCAAAGGTTTTTGTAACATGGTTGGAAATTTTAAAAATCGTGAGAAAAAAAGCGGATTTCCGCTTTCTTGCGGAAGTCTTGGTTAGATCATGGGTTAGAGTCCCCTCATGGTTACATCATGGGTTAGAATCTCCTTGCCGTCAGGACATCCGTGGGTGGTTTTCCTCTCCATGCAGTGCAAATGCGGGTTAGCTCTCTCCAAAAGTCTTCCATGAACGTGAATTTCTCCTAATACTCGATCCAGGAGTTCCCTTGTCATCTGGATCGGGTTCAAAATGACAAGGCTACAGAGTTGAACATTAGTAATCGTAAACCCAAACAATTGGGTCGGCTGTTCAACGTCAGTTATAAAATAAAATGCATACCTGAGTATCTTGAGTCTGAACAACAGCAGCAGCTTTAGTCCGTCCTTTGGTATTGAAACGTTTCCTTAAATTATCCATTATTTCCTACCTTTTTCTGCTAATATTAAACCTATAAAAGTGTAAATTACAAATAAATAAAAAATTTCCATATGCTGAAAATAGAAGCACATGAATATAATACAAAATTAGTCTAGTATTATAACGAATGAATACATTAATCGCAGTAATGTAATTTTTTCATAATTGAGAAGGATGTATAGGCATCGTAATGTCAGTCGAACCTCATTCATGCAAAACTGCTCAAAGCAAAATTTCGGCTTACATAAAACACAAGTTTAGTCCTGTGAGTCAGCAATCAGTCATTATTGTATTTTACATGTTTAACATGAAATTTTCAAGCTGATTATCACTTAACATGAAAGCAAAATTTTGGCTTACATAAAACAAGTTTAGTCCTGTGAGTCAGCAATCAGTCATTATTGTATTTTACATGTTTAACATGAAATTTTCAAGCTGATTATCACTTAACATGAAAGGAAACTGGATGCAATACAGATAATAAGCATGTGAATAAAATCCCAATCATTCATTTTTCAGGATTGCTATTTCTATCTTTTACCTTTGCTAGTAATAAATTTTGGGCAAAGAAATAAAAATTGAGTTTTAGTTGAAATTTTTAAGCTTATTTTAATTTGTTTAGTTCATAATAGTATTCTTTGCATACATTAATGTAGTACATAACATGTAATAAATTTTCTGCGTGATGTATCAGATAAAATAAAATTCGGTTAACATTGTAGCATAAGTACCAATACGAAAATTAAACATCAAATCACTGGTATATAAGGCAAGCTAACTTGATTCAATCATGAGGTACCTTTTGATAGATGACGGGAGTATTGTAGCGTAAGTACCACTACGAAAATTAAACATCAATTCACTGGTATATAAGGCAAGCTAACTTGATTCAATCATGAGGTACCTTTTGATAGATGACGGTTGGAATGGTCGATAACTCCGCCCCTACATTATGAAATAATTATGATAGTCCGCCGATTTCTCGTTAACGAGGCTCGACCGTATTTTGGTTTTAATAACTAGGTTTTTATTTTACCATAAATCACATTAAGTAAAGGAATTTTACCATAATTTATTTCTTATGGTGAACAAACCATCAAAACATGCTGCTATTCTAATGTTGAACCATCGTAAATCTGCGCCAATTGGGGTAATGGTTACCATAAAAAATATAATGGTTCATAATGGAATTATTAATGGCTATGTTGGTCCATCAATGAAAAACCATCAGAAATTCTGACTTGGGTAAACACTATGGACTGTCAATCTTCATCAATCAAAAGTTACCCCAACATTGATATTGTGAATTAATGTTTAATAATAGCAATGGTAGTTACACCACAACTCCACACTTTTATTTATTATCCCAATTTTGATGTCTTGATATTTATTAAAGCTTATTTTAATTAAATTAAAGGCTCCGATATTTGATAATCACTAATTATTCATTACATTAAAAATTAAAGGAAAATCATTAAGTATTACGTAATGAAAATCTTGAAGAAATTACAATTATTTTAGAAAACTCAACTTTAAGAACATAAACACTCACTTTTAAATGAAGTAAAATAATTATTTTTTCAAAACAGTTTACAACACAATTTTAAAGACTCACTTTACATAATATGAATGATTTGAACTGTGTGTGTAATAACTCTTAAAATTTGATTCCTATACACCACCGAACTCTTGGTTCATGAGAAACATAATAACTTAGTTTAAGCTTCAACCAAAGCACGTTGAAAAATGTTTGTTGTTCAGCTTGGCATTTTAAGCTTTGCTTCTTTTGTTGTTGTAGTCTGTAGCTTACAAATTACACAGCCATGAGGAATATTAAACACCGTTTTCACTGTGGATTGGCGATTGAAATGGGCTACAGGTGGTGTAGATCAGAACTCTATACCTATGGCAACACTTCGCATGCTTTCTCCATTAGCATGTGGAGAGTCATAGAAAAAGGAAGTACGCTAGTCTCTGTCTTGATTTTCAAATAGATTAAAATCTTTTAAGTTAGGAAACTATGGATGGTGTTTTCGATACTAGAAGCGATGCAAGCTGTATGCCGCTTATTCTTCCGGGTTACTGTCTCCGGTGAATTTTAAAGCCATTTGGCTCATAACGTGATCATTGTGTTTTAAGATTCCTGCAAACGTGGTATTTGAAAACTTATTACTAAACTTAATCTTGCTCATCGAACAATATGCTAACACTAACGTAAGATTGTGCACAGCTTGCAACACGAACAAACAGTAATAAACAAATGGAAAGAGGCCAAATCAAGACTGCCAAAAAAGCGAATTATTCAAAATCTAGCAACCATGTCACCTTTTTTAACAGTATATCTCTAAATAACTAAAACAAATTTTCACTTCAAACTCACCAGAATTACATAATAACATTAATATCTTATGAAATACGGCAGATTTGAGCTCAGAAATTATCTAATTTATTTATTTTATTGAAAACAAAATTATCCGTTTGAAAATATCGCCTCGCAGAATAACATGTAGTAAGCAGCTGCTAACTTTCTAATCGGAACTAGAGCAGGCATACAGCTCGTATGGAATTAAAAACTACATTAAACATAGTTCAAAAAGAAAGAGTCATGGAAATTTTTAAAAATATTTTTAACAATTAAATACTATAAATATGAAGAAAAGGAAAAATATCTTTCTAACCGGAAGTAAAGCAGGTCAAAAGCTCGAGATTGTTGTTATTTACATTTATATTGTTGTTGTTCATTTTACGTCACACATGTGCCGCACAATGGGCTATTGGCGTTGATCTGGGAAACATCTCTGAGGATGATACGAAGACATGCCATCACAATTTTGATCTTCTGCAGAGGGGATGGCACCTTGCTTCGGTAGCCCGACGACCTGCACGTGAAGTCAGGCACTTTACGGTAGAACAGTTTAACGAGGACCAATACCGCTCACCCTCGGTCCCTACGCAGACTGATCTAAGTGGTTATCCAACCGCACACTGACTGCAGCCAGTGATACTTGACTTCAGTGATCTGCTGGGAACCGTGTCTTAACGATCAGTCCACTGCGGGACACATTTATATTGAAAACACCCTCCATATGCCAATTCTCGTACCTACGATCAACGTCGAGAGAGAACTTGAGTGGCCATTCGCACATAATACGGTTCACGCACTTCCGCTTTTCACCAATCAGGAGCTCTATACTCGCGACCATCGAACGAGCTAGGGATAGAAAAATTACGTCATTTTGACGTCACGTTTCTACTCCTAGGGAAAACCTGAAACCTCGCGCCTTCGAACGGATTTTGCTAACGGGCTGAGATCTTCATTTTTCCTCCCATCTATCGGATATCTTTCACCTAACAATTTGCTGGTGAAAGCGATTCGAACGTTCGAATAGAATGCAATTAACGCTGGGATTAAATTAGATTTCCGATTTCAAAGATAATTTTTACCCAGATATTTTATGATTTTTTATAATCATTTACCTAGATATTTTATAAATATCTTTCAGACATAATTTTTTCTCTCACAAATTTATTATTTCATATAATAAATAGATTAAATAATTAGTTTCGGTTTCTAGCAGGACTTATAGCATTTTTTTTTTTGCTCCAAATTTTTGTGTATTCTAAGCCATAATATGTTTAGTATAATTATTGCCGTGTTTTTATTAACTTTTATTTTAACTACCTCGTAATATTTTCAAAATATTTGCAGAAAAAAATGCAATTTTTTCTTTAAAAATTTTTTTGAGTTATAACTGAGATTAGTGCATAATGAATAAAAAAGATTACTATAACTAAATCGAATATAATATAAATAAGAATTACTATAAATTGTATACTTATTTTTAATCCGCTGTGCAATTTTCTATCAGAGATTTGAAAGAACTGAAGCTTTTAGAATGTTATCGCTTTTGTAATTTTTATAAAGTAGTTGATCAGTTTAGATGCATAATTAAGAAACATAATTTCATTTATTTTCACTTGTCTTTTGAGTTGGGTAGAATACAAGTGGGTAATAAAAAGCATGGAATATGAAGAACAGTTGTTACAGATAAATTTAGTTGCATAATTAAGAAATATTTTTATTATTTTTTTATTTTTCGGTTCATATTTTAAAATGCGAAAATTTCCCCTTTTATTTTAGAAGACAAAAAGATATTTTTACACTAATATCTATAATACCAAAATATATTCGACAGTTTGTTTTTTGAAAAATTATATATTATTTTTAGGAATAAAATTTGTTAAGATTTTGTTTAAAAAAATTCTAAAATCAACTTTTTAAAAATTTTTTTGTTCGAAATAGCATTAAAAAAGTAATTGAATAAGAAAAACGTTTTAGAGTTATTTCTTAATCTTCTGTTTGACATTTTTAAAATACTTACTCTTTTAATAAAATGGTAAATAACAAATTTTAGGGTCTACTCCATTGGCGTCGTCAGATAAAATTTATTGGGGGGGACCATACTTCAGAATGTATATATATATATATATATATATATATATATATATATATATATATATATATATATATATATATATATATATATCTTAATGTATGTCAAAAACATGATATCAAAAAGAAGAAAATTATATTTCACAATCAAATCAATATCTTTTACTGACATTCAATATATAATTATGAAAATTGAAACGTCTTGATTCTATGATGCAGAGTGTTCCATACCCATATCTACGTCCTCATATATAATTTTAGAATCATCTTTAAGAATTAAGTTAAAAAAAATATACAAATTAAAAATCGCAAACTGCCATTTAAGAGTGGGATAAAACGATCAGAAAGTGATAAGTATCACTATTAAGATAAACGGAGTTAAAACTTTAAAACCAGTTTGATTGCCGAATTTAGTTTGAAGTGTCTCAAATAAGTGTCTTTCAATTCCAGTATGTTTTTTTCGGCAACTTAACATACATTTTTAATTTCACCTTCTCAATTGATGATTGATCATGTTTTGATTTTATTTTTCTCCCCTAAAATGTTAATTTTCGATCCTTTTTTTTAACCTTATTTGTGAGAAGAATTCTAGAAATTTATCCAAGGAGTAGTTTTTACGAAACACCCTGAAAACAATTCTATGAAAAAATACTATTAAGTGCGCAGAAAATTACTAATCAATTGTAGTATGTCTAATGGAATACAACATAAAGTATCATCTGGGTGGAAACTTTCAGACTAGTGAAAACATTTAAGAAAATCCAAAAATACAATTTAAATCCCTTTTATTTAATTCTTAAAGTATATTATTAAGAAATAATGTTACATACAAGATTTGTAATCACGTAATTTTCGGAAAAAACTTTTATGCTCAAAATTAGAATTTTAGCCTGAGTAAAAACTTTATATTTAAGCAACTACGGCCACTAGTAATATTTAGGCAGCTGAGGCCACTAGTAAGATTTAGGCAACTGAGGCCACTATTAATATTTAGGCAACTACGAAGATCGTAAAAACACTTCTATTTGCAAATTTGCCAGGCATTTTTGCTATGTATTTTTTCAAATTTTTTGTTGTATTGTTTCGAAGTTTTGGTGCTTGTTGAGAAAATTGCCAAAGGTAAAGAGATTAACTGATCATGAAGAAAAAAAACAGATAGAAGCTTTTTCTTCAATAAATATTCGTACTATTGCGATGATAAAGAGAGTTCAAGAGCAAGAAGTTAAAGGGAGTTCAAGATCAAAGACTCTAGTCAGTAAGTTCAAAAAATTGAAAGACAATAATTGTAAAAAAGGATGTTGAAAGAAGAAACTGTGTCCTCGTGTTGTCTTGAAAGACGAGATTACAATGGTATAAAACAGAGGCCTAACTTTGTTAAAATCTAGTTTCTTCTATGAAAACTAGAAAATTAGAAGTAATTCGGAAAAATGACTTTTATACAAGCTTCTCAATTTGTTATATTTTTTTAATATTCATCTTCTCTTCTAACTATCTTCATAACAAAAAGTAAAATGAGCACTGAAGAGCCCGGAAACATTTTAGCATATTAATGAAATATGGGTGAATATTTAAGTATCTATTTTTTTAAATAAATAAAACAGACAATTATCTAAATGACATTATTCAGCCAACTCTCTGAGCTAATATATGTAATGCGCTATGTGATATATGTATGATATATGTGATCTGGACATATTTATTAATCTAGTTAGATAATTTTTGTTTAATTTCATTTGATAGGTAGTGTTAATTTGTAATATAGTTACAGACGAATGAAATGCAGAATTTAACGGTAAAAGACCAAAACAAAGGGTACTGAAGCAAGGTGATCATTGCTCTAATGTAACTCTGGCTCAAAAAAAGAAGGAAAGATCTGGGGCTGACGGATCCGTGTTAACATACTACTGATGAGGATTATATGACGAAATGACAGAAACATTCCCTAAAAATCAAAGATTATTATTTGTTTTTAAATTCCTATCCTACATTAATAAAAATGCTTCTAATGTTTTTTTTTTTAAAAAGTTAATTTTATATTTTAGTAAATTGATGAAAAAAGTTATTAAACGAAAGAATACAGATTTTTCCATTATCTACGCGCCGACCTGAAGTATGCTATGTCCAGCTTTTACCTCGTATTCATAGAAAAATATTCTCAAAGATACTGGTTATGCATTATTTGAAATAATTACATTTTTGGCAGTATCACGGAAGTATTTTTCATTTATGAAGTTCGTCATAGTAGTTAAACGAGTTATCTAATATCAAGATATAATAAAAACACATTTTGTTTCAAAATGCTCTTTTTCAAATATGCTTATTAAAACATGACTTTAAAGCAGAAATTCCTAATATTTTTTTACGAATATAGAAAAATATAATTTTAGATTTAATTAAAAAACGCCATTTATTGCAGATTCTTTAATAATAAAATATCTTTTGATTTGTTTCACCAGGTAAACTCAAGGAACAACATAAACGGCATTTAGACGCAAGGTCCACGTCTAAAACCATGTGTCGTGTTTATTTTTTTTATAGCTACGCTTTTGTAATATTTTTATGAAACTAAATATGTTAAAATCAACGGTAATTGAAATAAATAGCAAAAGTTATTTTTTTGAGAGTCAAATTAATGAAGAAATTTGTCTGTAGTAAATTTCGACTATAATGAGTTGGCATGCCTGATCAGTGGCAGCTATGTTTTGTTAATCTTTATTTTGTTTAATTGAACTTCTTAAAAAATGTGTTTCTCTTAATCTAACGTAAAGTCCTTAAAAAGAGCAACAAATAAAAATAAATAACAAAATTTAATTATTTTACTTTTATTAATTGCTTTGGTACAGGCTTGTGCATGCTGATTAATATCGATTTATTGATTATTTACTTTTCTATTTTTTACCTTGTGCGCTGATCTGGTGTTCACATTGTAAATAAATAAAAATTTTAAACAAGAGTGTTTTTTCGGATAATACAGATGTAACTGGGCAATATTAAGGTGTGATTCAAAATGGAATCAATAGAATAAGCAGTAAACACAATTATTACATTAATATCAATAAAAATTGAGTTTTGGTGAGTCGTAAGTTTGTAATTTACTTCAGGTGAAGAAAGATATTTGTCCCTAAAAACTGCCTTGAGAGCTAAGCTTGTTAGTCTAAAGTAGCTAAATATTTTTTTTTAATAAAAATACTATTTATTTCAATTACAGTAGCATACTAAAAAAAAACCGAGTTCAGTTAGTCAAATTTTTGCTATATAGGCAGAAATCGCAGAATAGTATATGATAAGAACATTTTCACAAATGAATATTTTATTTATTGATAGTTTCTATTTTTACTTTCCATTTTTTGATTAAATGATTATTTCTTCTTTTTCGAATACATTTTTTATAAAATAGCATTATTTTAAAACAAAATTTCATCAATTTTATTTTTTAACTTTTGAACCTTTCATATTTTTGTATTCTATGTTTGATTACTATATAATGTATGAAATACTGCAAATTTATTCTATGATTATAACATGAATTGTATCATAGAAACGACTAAAACTGATACAAATTGATATTAATTAATAATTAGGTATGCCCTCCTCGTTGTTTTGACGGTGGATGAAAAATAAACACTTGAAGAAAAGGTACAGAAAAAAACACCTCATCGGTCGCTTTGGACGAAAAGGTTCTTTCCATCCATTTTTCACCGTTTGCAATGTAAATTCCTTGCAACTGATTTTAAATTAACCCAAATTTTAACAAACCATGGAAATTTTAAGAGATATTTATTTCGTTTCCATCTGGAGACCAGTGGAATTTGTGCTTGTGGCGATGCTGATGAAGATGCTGAACATATTCTTCTTCATTGCAATCTGTATGCGAGTGCCCGAATGAAATTAAAGACTGATTTGAGGCGTCTTTCTATTTGTTGGCCTCCTGTCTTATCAGAACTGGTCAAAAGTATTGAAAGTCTTGCTGTCTTGCGGAATTTTGTTTTTAATTTAAATTTGTAAATTTTTCTTCTTTTGTTTTCTACTTACAACTGTAAGCCTCATGTTATACTTTGTGGTGCATGAGGAGTTTAAGTCGTTTAATTAAAAAAAAAATAAATAAATAAATAACTATATGAATTTAACACCCTACTCAATGGGCCAGTTAAACCACTATTCAAAGTAATGAACTATTTATGCAAATGAAATTTTAATAAAAGTAAAGAAAGTAATGAAAAAAAATTTTAATACATAGGGATTAATTTAAACACTTCATAGTATTTAGGAAAATGATTGCGGTTCTTAACACCTCCACTACGCATTTTTTTTAAGTAGAAGAATAACACTAGGGACCAAATTTTTGGCTCTATTTATATGAGTGCTTGACTTGATCTTACCGATTTAGGATAAGGGGATTTCAAATCTGAAATTAGTAATGTTAGAAAAGTATTAGATTTTTTTTCCAGAACCGGTATTTACGGTATAGTTTATTTATTTAAATTTTCTTTTTTTTTTTTTTTTCTTTTGTCGGGATGTACAAGTTTATGAAGAACGAATAGAGGTTTACATATACATGTTTTATGAAAAAATCCAATTCAAATTGTAGGTTTGTAGACGTAGAAAATGTGCAGTAAAGGATTAAATAGTTTTAAAATTGCTCTTAAATTCTCTAAAACACACTTATAGTATGGCGATGTAATAATATCAAACAATGCTTTTTCGAGTAAGTATTGTTTTAAAGATTCTGTTAAATTAAGATAGTTGAAATTTTGTTTATATTTTTAACTAATTAAAAGATTTAGCCCCTGAGAGATTGCTGATTAATACATTATTTATATCAATGCTATATATGAAATAATGAAGAAAATTGAAAATATGTAAAAATTAAAACATATAAAGTATTAAAAATATATGAAGTAATCATGTATCACAAATCATTTTTACATATCACGTATGTCCCCCTTTTCAAAAGTCTCAATTGAAAAATAAGCATAATTTCTTTAATATATTGCAGTAAAAGTAAAGTTACTTAAATCCAATATGTACAGTGTCTTAAAAATATAGTTTTATTTTGAAAAGAGCATTTTGTCTATTAAAGTTTTTGATGAGAATGACATGAAATTTATAAATGCATAATATTATGTTATGTAATCCTACGTGATAAAACGACCACGAATGAGATAAATTTTTTGGGACATATATTAACATTTTATAAAGAAATATAAGAAAAAGGCCATAAAACGTTTTGCTAAACATAAAAAAAAAACTTTTTTACTATGAATTTGAATTGATCTGGTTTTTTGAGATGAAAGATACAACGTTAAAAATAATACTAGAGAAGCTATCTTTAATATTGGTTACAGTAGAAATTATCATGATTAAAGTAAATATATTTATAAAACCCTAAATTGTAAAAAAAAAAAGGGAAAAAAAGTGAGAAATTCAAGAATATTAAAGCGGTTTTAAGTTTACTTATTTTCTCATCTTGTTCCGGTTCAACTTATATAGTTTTAAAAATCGAAATTGTTGTGTTTAAAAAGGAAAATAAAATTATTCAGTTGATTGACAGAACTAGTATTCATATTTTGAAGAAGTGATAATAATTGTGATGGGAATAATTTTTATGCTCATTTTATTTAATGTATTTACCTTTTTATTATTTTCAAGCAAAGAAACAGCAAAAATGAGATATTTTGGTTTTTCTTGGATCGCATAATCCATTTTGGTAAGCATGAAAACTTCATACCCGGAGAAATAAACTCTTATTGTCCTTCCGGCAGTATTTATAGTTTCAGTATTAAAATTTTAAAAATTAATACTTTAAATTCAGAAAAATTATTTGTTGAAAATACCAAATTATGAAAATGCTAATTGGCACAAAAGAATTACTTTAAAAATCCCATATTATTTTGATAAAATCAAAATAAATAAAATTACATGAAGTAAGCAAAAAACACTCATACAATAAATTAAGTTTAACAAATTATCCCATTCTTAAAAAAAATATTTTTATTAGTTTTTATTACTGACCGTAATAAAATCATATGAATTTTTTTATGAAACTTTTGCATTTAACGTAATTCTTCTTTGTTTTAATTAATTAAAATGAAAGTTAATGCTAATTATTTATATTAGAGCAAAAATAATCAGTATTTATATTTTTAAAAAAATTATTAAATTATATGCAAATTTCCATATAAACATAAACGTGACATTAAATTTCTGAATTAAAACAAAGTTATAGAAGGGTCATAAAAATTCTAAGTTTTGATTTATAATTTTAAAATTTAAAAGTTACATTGATTTTATAAATATAAAATAAGAAGTAACTCCGTGCGTTCAAAATAAATTCATGCACAATGAACAGTAAAACCATGAAATAAGTATTATAGAAATAAATTTAAAACACAGACTATAAAACAATGCTTGCAGAACATAAACATACAATTATAAATGAATTAAGTGATTTATTGCAAACATTTGCTTACCTCCCCAAAATTTCTTTAACGACTACTTGTTATGCAACGATAAACTTTATTACAAAAACTTTATATAAACTTTATTTAAAAAAATAACAACTAATAATTTAAGTTAAAACAATTAATGAAACAAAATATAACAGTAAACAGAATTATTTATATTTATTAAAATTTTGTACTGAAAATGTCTAGTTTAAATAATGATGGAATAACACTGTGAGCGCTTATACGTAAGAGAAGATTTAGATTGATTGTATGTCAGAGAAATTTTCTTGACAAAACCGCCAAAATTCGCCTTCCGAAAAGCGTTAATACGGAAAAATTCTAAGTCTTTTCTCAATAATAACAAAGTCTCCTATTAGACCTTAATATTGACCTTTAAATTTGTAATTGGACAAGGTACTATATTACCGGATACTAGTGTACCCTACCAAAGGAAATATTTATAGAGCCCATAGGGGGTACACAGTGGGACCCCGCATTTCACTATGTATGTATGTATATCTAAAACAGTGCATTTTTCAATGTTAAGAAAAATGCCTCCTATCAGACCTTAATATTAACCTTTAATGTTGTAAATGGACCAGGTATAATATTACGGGGTACTTGTGTACCCTACCAAAGGAAATAATTATAGACCCCATAGGGGGTACACAGCGTGACCCCGAATTTTACTGTTTTTATTATATCTAAAATAGTGATGCGAAAAGTCTTATTTCCCAGAAATTAGCCTTCTGAATAGCTTTTATACGGAGAAATTCTAAGTCTTTTTTCAAGAGAAAATAAATTTTCTATGTATGTATGTATGTATACCCCAAAAAGTGTTGCGAGAAGCTTTATTTTGAGGAAATTCGCCTTCCGAAAAGAGTTAATACGGAGAAATTCTAAGTCTTTTCTCATTGTTAACAAAAGGCTTCATATCAGACCTTAATATTGACCCTTAATATTTTAGTTGGACCAGGTGTTATATTACCTTGTACTAGTGTACCCTACCAAAGGAAATAATTATAGAGCCCATAGGGGGTACACAGCGTGACCCCGCACTTTACTATGTATGTATATCTAAAACAGTGCATTTTTCAATGTTAAGAAAAATGCCTCCTATCAGACCTTAATATTAACCTTTAATGTTGTAATTGGACCAGGTATTATATTACGGGGTACTAGTGTACCCTACCAAAGGAAAAAATTATAGACCTCATAGGGCGTACACAGCGTGACCCCGAATTTTACTGTTTTTGTATATCTAAAATAGTGTTGCCTGAAGCTTTATTTCGAGGAAATTCGCCTTCCGAAGAGCTTTTATACGCAGAAATGCTAAGTCTTTTTTCAAGAGGAGAAATAAATTTTCTATGTATGTATATCTCAAAAAGTGTTGCGAGAAGCTTTATTTTGAGGAAATTCGCCTTCCGAAAAGCGTTAATAATTAGAAATTTTAAGTCTTTTCTCATTGTTATGTGGTCTTGAAAACTTACCCGTACATGCCTATTTTATGTTATTTTTCATTCCATTATGCCTTCTTTAACGAAGAAAGAGGATTGTTTTTATACAGAGAACATATTAGGCAGGCACAACTATCGAAAGTATTGTAAATAATACGAATAAATTAATTTTAATTGATTTTTCGTGTTTTTAAGCTCTGTTCTCACTTTCCCGCACTTAAATAAATTATATTTCATATATAAATCCTTCTAAAATATAGAAAAACACATTAAATAAATAATATAATGTAAAATTAACAATAGAAAAAAAAATAAACAAATTTTAAAAATTGTCCACACTGGGATTCGAACCCGCACCATCTCGCTCAGCTGCTATCACGCTATCCGCTCCACCACGATTACACGGTCAGCGAGCTACTTCATGGCTTCAAAAGCAATCTTCCGGTCAGTTTAACGATGTTTTTTTGGGGGCCCATTGCGACCCTCCTAATTAAGCTATAAATATTTCCTTAGGCGCAGGGGTTGGGGGCATGGTACCCTATTTTGGTACCGAGTTTGAGATTTATAGCTTAATATTAAAGCGAGTTATGTGGTCTTGAAAACTTACCCGTACATGCCTATTTTATGTTATTTTTCATTCCATTATGCCTTCTTTAACGAAGAAAGAGAATTGTTTTTATACAGAGAACATATTAGGCAGGCACAACTATCGAAAGTATTGTAAATAATATGAATAAATTAATTTTAATTGATTTTTCGTGTTTTTAAGCTCTGTTCTCACTTTCCCGTACTTAAATAAATTATATTTCATACATAAATCCTTCTAAAATATAGAAAAACACATTAAATAAATAATATAATGTAAAATTAACAATAGAAAAAAAAAAATAAACAAATTTTAAAAATTGTCCACACTGGGATTCGAACCCGCACCGTCTCGCTCAGCTGCTATCACGCTATCCGCTCCACCACGATTACACGGTCAGCGAGCTACTTCATGGCTTCAAAAGCAATCTTCCGGTCAGTTTAACGATGTACTTTGGGGGCCCATTGCGACCCTCCTAATTAAGCTATAAATATTTCCTTAGACACAGGGGTTGGGGGCATGGTACCCTATTTTGGTACCGAGATTGAGATTTATAGCTTAATATTAAAGCGAGTTATGTGGTCTTGAAAACTTACCCGTACATGCCTATTTTATGTTATTTTTCATTCCATTATGCTTTCTTTAACGAAGAAAGAGGATTGTTTTTATACAGAGAACATATTAGGCAGGCACAACTATCGAAAGTATTGTAAATAATACGAATAAATTAATTTTAATTGATTTTTCGTGTTTTTAAGCTCTGTTCTCACTTTCCCGTACTTAAATAAATTATATTTCATATATAAATCCTTCTAAAATATAGAAAAACACATTAAATAAATAATATAATGTAAAATTAACAATAGAAAAAAAAATAAACAAATTTTAAAAATTGTCCACACTGGGATTCGAACCCGCACCGTCTCGCTCAGCTGCTATCACGCTATCCGCTCCACCACGATTACACGGTCAGCGAGCTACTTCATGGCTTCAAAAGCACTCTTCCGGTCAGTTTAACGATGTACTTTGGGGGCCCATTGCGACCCTCCTAATTAAGCTATAAATATTTCCTTAGGCACAGAGGTTGGGGGCATGGTACCTTATTTGGTACCGAGTTTGAGATTTATAGCTTAATATTAAAGCGAGTTATGTGGTCTTGAAAACTTACCCATACATGCCTATTTTATGTTATTTTTCATTCCATTATGCCTTCTTTAACGAAGAAAGAGGATTGTTTTTATACAGAGAACATATTAGGCAGGCACAACTATCGAAAGTATTGTAAGTAATTCGAATAAATTAATTTTAATTGATTTTTCGTGTTTTTAAGCTCTGTTCTCACTTTCCCGTACTTAAATAAAATATATTTCATATATAAATCCTTTTAAAATATAGAAAAACACATTAAATAAATAATATAAAGTAAAATTAACAATAGAAAAAAAAATAAACAAATTTTAAAAATTGTCCACACTGGGATTCGAACCCGCACCGTCTCGCTCAGCTGCTATCACGCTATCCGCTCCACCACGATTACACGGTCAGCGAGCTACTTCATGGCTTCAAAAGCAATCTTCCTGTCAGTTTAACGATGTACTTTGGGGGTCTATTGCATCCCTCCTAATTAACCTATAAATATTTCCTTTGGTACAAGGGTTGGGGGCATGGTACCCTATTTTGGTATCGAGTTTCAGATTTATAAATTAATATTATAGTGAGTTACGTGGTCTTGAAAATTGACCCATACATACCTATTTTATGTTATTTTTTATTCCATTACGCGTTCTTTAACGAAGAAAGAGGATTGTTTTTATACAGAGAACATATCAGGCAGGCCAAACTATCGAAAATATTGTAAATAATACGAATAAATTAATTTTAATTGATTTTTCGTGTTTTTAAGCTCTGTTCTCACTTTCCCGTACTTAAATAAATTATATTTCATATATAAATCCTTCTAAAATATAGAAAAACACATTAAATAAATAATATAATGTAAAATTAACAATAGAAAAAAAAATAAACAAATTTTAAAAATTGCCCACACTGGGATTCGAACCCGCACCGTCTCGCTCAGCTGCTATCAAGCTATCCGCTCCACCACGATTACACGGTCAGCGAGCTACTTCATGGCTTCAAAAGCAATCTTCCGGTTTGTTTAACGATGTTTTTTGGGGGCCCATTGCGACCCTCCTAATTAAGCTATAAATATTTCCTTAGGCACAGGGGTTGGGGGCATGGTACCCTATTTTGGTACCGAGTTTGAGATTTATAGCTTAATATTAAAGCGAGTTATGTGGTCTTGAAAACTTACCCGTACATGCTTATTTTATGTCATTTTTCATTCCATTATGCCTTCTTTAACGAAGAAAGAGAATTGTTTTTATACAGAGAACATATTAGGCAGGCACAACTATCGAAAGTATTGTAAATAATACGAATAAATTAATTTTAATTGATTTTTCGTGTTTTTAAACTCTGTTCTCACTTTCCCGTACTTAATTATATTTCATACATAAATCCTTCTAAAATATAGAAAAACACATTAAATAAATAATATAATGTAAAATTAACAATAGAAAAAAAATAAACAAATTTTAAAAATTGTCCACACTGGGATTCGAACCCGCACCGTCTTGCTCAGCTGCTATCACGCTATCCACTCCACCACGATTACACGGTCAGCGAGCTACTTCATGGCTTCAAAAGCATTCTTCCGGTCAGTTTAACGATGTACTTTGGGGGCCCATTGCGACCCTCCTAATTATGCTATTAATATTTCCTTAGGCACAGGGGTTGGGGGCATAGTACCCTATTTTGGTACCGAGTTTGAGATTTATAGCTTAATATTAAAGCGAGTTATGTGGTCTTGAAAACTTACCCGTACATGCCTATTTTATGTTATTTTTCATTCCATTATGCATTCTTTAACGAAGAAAGAGGATTGTTTTTATACAGAGAACATATTAGGCAGGCACAACTATCGAAAGTATTGTAAATAATACGAATAAATTAATTTTAATTGATTTTTCGTGTTTTTAAGCTCTGTTCTCACTTTCCCGTACTTAAATAAATTATATTTCATATATAAATCCTTCTAAAATATAGAAAAACACATTAAATAAATAATATAATGTAAAATTAACAATAGAAAAAAAAAATAAACAAATTTTAAAAATTTTCCACACTGGAATTCGAACCCGCACCGTCTCGCTCAGCTGCTATCACGCTATCCGCTCCACCACGATTACACGGTCAGCGAGCTACTTCATGGCTTCAAAAGCAATCTTCCGGTTTGTTTAACGATGTTTTTTGGGGGCCCATTGCGACCCTCCTAATTAAGCTATAAATATTTCCTTAGGCACAAGGGTTGGGGGCATGGTACCCTATTTTGGTACCGAGTTTGAGATTTATAGCTTAATATTAAAGCGAGTTATGTGGTCTTGAAAACTTACCCGTACATGCCTATTTTATGTCATTTTTCATTCCATTATGCCTTCTTTAACGAAGAAAGAGAATTGTTTTTATACAGAGAACAAATTAGGCAGGCACAACTATCGAAAGTATTGTAAATAATACGAATAAATTAATTTTAATTGATTTTTCGTGTTTTTAAACTCTGTTCTCACTTTCCCGTACTTAAATAAATTATATTTCATACATAAATCCTTCTAAAATATAGAAAAACACATTAAATAAATAATATAATGTAAAATTAACAATAGAAAAAAAAATAAACAAATTTTAAAAATTGTCCACACTGGGATTCGAACCCGCACCGTCTCGCTCAGCTGCTATCACGCTATCCACTCCACCCCGATTACACGGTCAGCGAGCTACTTCATGGCTTCAAAAGCAATCTTCCGGTCAGTTTAACGATGTACTTTGGGGGCCCATTGCGACCCTCCTAATTAAGCTATAAATATTTCCTTAGACACAGGAGTTGGGGGCATGGTACCCTATTTTGGTACCGAGTTTGAGATTTATAGCTTAATATTAAAGCGAGTTATGTGGTCTTGAAAACTTACCCGTACATGCCTATTTTATGTTATTTTTCATTCCATTATGCCTTCTTTAACGAAGAAAGAGGATTGTTTTTATACAGAGAACATATTAGGCAGGCACAACTATCGAAAGTATTGTAAATAATACGAATAAATTAATTTTAATTGATTTTTCGTGTTTTTAAGCTCTGTTCTCACTTTCCCGTACTTAAATAAATTATATTTCATATATAAATCATTCTAAAATATAGAAAAACACATTAAATGAATAATATAATGTAAAATTAACAATAGAAAAAAAAATTAACAAATTTTAAAAATTGTCCACACTGGGATTCGAACCCGCACCGTCTCGCTCAGCTGCTATCACGCTATCCGCTCCACCACGATTACACGGTCAGCGAGCTACTTCATGGCTTCAAAAGCAATCTTCTGGCCAGTTTAACGATGTACTTTGGGGGCCCATTGCGACCCTCCTAATTAAGCTATAAATATTTCCTTAGGCACAGGGGTTGGGGGCATGGTACCCTATTTTGGTACCGAGTTTGAGACTTATAGCTTAATATTGAAGCGAGTTATGTGGTCTTGAAAACTTACCCGTACATGCCTATTTTATGTTATTTTTCATTCCATTATGCCTTCTTTAACGGAGAAAGAGGATTGTTTTTATACAGAGAACATATCAGGCAGGCCAAACTATCGAAAATATTGTAAATAATACGAATAAATTAATTTTAATTGATTTTTCGTGTTTTTAAGGTCTGTTCTCACTTTCCCGTACTTAAATAAATTATATTTCATATATAAATCCTTCTAAAATATAGAAAAACACATTAAATAAATAATATAATGTAAAATTAACAATAGAAAAAAAAAAAACAAATTTTAAAAATTGCCCACACTGGGATTCGAACCCGCACCGTCTCGCTCAGCTGCTATCACGCTATCCGCTCCACCACGATTACACGGTCAGCGAGCTACTTCATGGCTTCAAAAGCAATCTTCCGGTTTGTTTAACGATGTTTTTTGGGGGCCCATTGCGACCCTCCTAATTAAGCTATAAATATTTCCTTAGGCACAGGGGTTGGGGGCATGGTACCCTATTTTGGTACCGAGTTTGAGATTTATAGCTTAATATTAAAGCGAGTTATGTGGTGTTGAAAACTTACCCATACATGCTTATTTTATGTCATTTTTCATTCCATTATGCCTTCTTTAACGAAGAAAGAGAATTGTTTTTATACAGAGAACATATTAGGCAGGCACAACTATCGAAAGTATTGTAAATAATACGAATAAATTAATTTTAATTGATTTTTCGTGTTTTTAAACTCTGTTCTCACTTTCCCGTACTTAAATAAATTATATTTCATACATAAATCCTTCTAAAATATAGAAAAACACATTAAATAAATAATATAATGTAAAATTAACAATAGAAAAAAAAATAAACAAATTTTAAAAATTGTCCACACTGGGATTCGAACCTGCACCGTCTTGCTCAGCTGCTATCACGCTCTCCACTCCACCACGATTACACGGTCAGCGAGCTACTTCATGGCTTCAAAAGCAATCTTCCGGTCAGTTTAACGATGTACTTTGGGGGCCCATTGCGACCCTCCTAATTATGCTATAAATATTTCCTTAGGCACAGGGGTTGGGGGCATAGTACCCTATTTTGGTACCGAGTTTGAGATTTATAGCTTAATATTTAAGCGAGTTATGTGGTCTTGAAAACTTACCCGTACATGCCTATTTTATGTTATTTTTCATTCCATTATGCCTTCTTTAACGAAGAAAGAGGATTGTTTTTATACAGAGAACATATTAGGCAGGCACAACTATCGAAAGTATTGTAAATAATACGAATAAATTAATTTTAATTGATTTTTCGTGTTTTTAAGCTCTGTTCTCACTTTCCCGTACTTAAATAAATTATATTTCATATATAAATCCTTCTAAAATATAGAAAAACACATTAAATAAATAATATAATGTAAAATTAACAATAGAAAAAAAAATAAACAAATTTTAAAAATTGTCCACACTGGGATTCGAACCCGCACCGTCTCGCTCAGCTGCTATCACGCTATCCGCTCCACCACGATTACACGGTCAGCGAGCTACTTCATGGCTTCAAAAGCAATCTTCCGGTTTGTTTAACGATGTTTTTTGGGGCCCATTGCGACCCTCCTAATTAAGCTATAAATATTTCCTTAGGCACAAGGGTTGGGGGCATGGTACCCTATTTTGGTACCGAGTTTGAGATTTATAGCTTAATATTAAAGCGAGTTATGTGGTCTTGAAAACTTACCCGTACATGCCTATTTTATGTCATTTTTCATTCCATTATGCCTTCTTTAACGAAGAAAGAGAATTGTTTTTATACAGAGAACAAATTAGGCAGGCACAACTATCGAAAGTATTGTAAATAATACGAATAAATTAATTTTAATTGATTTTTCGTGTTTTTAAACTCTGTTCTCACTTTCCCGTACTTAAATAAATTATATTTCATACATAAATCCTTCTAAAATATAGAAAAACACATTAAATAAATAATATAATGTAAAATTAACAATAGAAAAAAAAATAAACAAATTTTAAAAATTGTCCACACTGGGATTCGAACCCGCACCGTCTCGCTCAGCTGCTATCACGCTATCCACTCCACCCCGATTACACGGTCAGCGAGCTACTTCATGGCTTCAAAAGCAATCTTCCGGTCAGTTTAACGATGTACTTTGGGGGCCCATTGCGACCCTCCTAATTAAGCTATAAATATTTCCTTAGACACAGGGGTTGGGGGCATGGTACCCTATTTTGGTACCGAGTTTGAGATTTATAGCTTAATATTAAAGCGAGTTATGTGGTGTTGAAAACTTACCCATACATGCTTATTTTATGTCATTTTTCATTCCATTATGCCTTCTTTAACGAAGAAAGAGAATTGTTTTTATACAGAGAACATATTAGGCAGGCACAACTATCGAAAGTATTGTAAATAATACGAATAAATTAATTTTAATTGATTTTTCGTGTTTTTAAACTCTGTTCTCACTTTCCCGTACTTAAATAAATTATATTTCATACATAAATCCTTCTAAAATATAGAAAAACACATTAAATAAATAATATAATGTAAAATTAACAATAGAAAAAAAAATAAACAAATTTTAAAAATTGTCCACACTGGGATTCGAACCTGCACCGTCTTGCTCAGCTGCTATCACGCTCTCCACTCCACCACGATTACACGGTCAGCGAGCTACTTCATGGCTTCAAAAGCAATCTTCCGGTCAGTTTAACGATGTACTTTGGGGGCCCATTGCGACCCTCCTAATTATGCTATAAATATTTCCTTAGGCACAGGGGTTGGGGGCATAGTACCCTATTTTGGTACCGAGTTTGAGATTTATAGCTTAATATTTAAGCGAGTTATGTGGTCTTGAAAACTTACCCGTACATGCCTATTTTATGTTATTTTTCATTCCATTATGCCTTCTTTAACGAAGAAAGAGGATTGTTTTTATACAGAGAACATATTAGGCAGGCACAACTATCGAAAGTATTGTAAATAATACGAATAAATTAATTTTAATTGATTTTTCGTGTTTTTAAGCTCTGTTCTCACTTTCCCGTACTTAAATAAATTATATTTCATATATAAATCCTTCTAAAATATAGAAAAACACATTAAATAAATAATATAATGTAAAATTAACAATAGAAAAAAAAATAAACAAATTTTAAAAATTGTCCACACTGGGATTCGAACCCGCACCGTCTCGCTCAGCTGCTATCACGCTATCCGCTCCACCACGATTACACGGTCAGCGAGCTACTTCATGGCTTCAAAAGCAATCTTCCGGTTTGTTTAACGATGTTTTTTGGGGCCCATTGCGACCCTCCTAATTAAGCTATAAATATTTCCTTAGGCACAAGGGTTGGGGGCATGGTACCCTATTTTGGTACCGAGTTTGAGATTTATAGCTTAATATTAAAGCGAGTTATGTGGTCTTGAAAACTTACCCGTACATGCCTATTTTATGTCATTTTTCATTCCATTATGCCTTCTTTAACGAAGAAAGAGAATTGTTTTTATACAGAGAACATATTAGGCAGGCACAACTATCGAAAGTATTGTAAATAATACGAATAAATTAATTTTAATTGATTTTTCGTGTTTTTAAACTCTGTTCTCACTTTCCCGTACTTAAATAAATTATATTTCATACATAAATCCTTCTAAAATATAGAAAAACACATTAAATAAATAATATAATGTAAAATTAACAATAGAAAAAAAAATAAACAAATTTTAAAAATTGTCCACACTGGGATTCGAACCCGCACCGTCTCGCTCAGCTGCTATTACGCTATCCACTCCACCACGATTACACGGTCAGCGAGCTACTTCATGGCTTCAAAAGCAATCTTCCGGTCAGTTTAACGATGTACTTTGGGGGCCCATTGCGACCCTCCTAATTAAGCTATAAATATTTCCTTAGACACAGGGGTTGGGGGCATGGTACCCTATTTTGGTACCGAGATTGAGATTTATAGCTTAATATTAAAGCGAGTTATGTGGTCTTGAAAACTTACCCGTACATGCCTATTTTATGTTATTTTTCATTCCATTATGCCTTCTTTAACGAAGAAAGAGGATTGTTTTTATACAGAGAACATATTAGGCAGGCACAACTATCGAAAGTATTGTAAATAATACGAATAAATTAATTTTAATTGATTTTTCGTGTTTTTAAGCTCTGTTCTCACTTTCCCGTACTTAAATAAATTATATTTCATATATAAATCCTTCTAAAATATAGAAAAACACATTAAATGAATAATATAATGTAAAATTAACAATAGAAAAAAAAATTAACAAATTTTAAAAATTGTCCACACTGGGATTCGAACCCGCACCGTCTCGCTCAGCTGCTATCACGCTATCCGCTCCACCACGATTACACGGTCAGCGAGCTACTTCATGGCTTCAAAAGCAATCTTCTGGCCTATTTAACGATGTACTTTGGGGGCCCATTGCGACCCTCCTAATTAAGCTATAAATATTTCCTTAGGCAGAGGGGTTGGGGGCATGGTACCCTATTTTGGTACCGAGTTTGAGACTTATAGCTTAATATTGAAGCGAGTTATGTGGTCTTGAAAACTTACCCGTACATGCCTATTTTATGTTATTTTTCATTCCATTATGCCTTCTTTAACGAAGAAAGAGGATTGTTTTTATACAGAGAACATATCAGGCAGGCCAAACTATCGAAAATATTGTAAATAATACGAATAAATTAATTTTAATTGATTTTTCGTGTTTTTAAACTCTGTTCTCACTTTCCCGTACTTAAATAAATTATATTTCATATATAAATCCTTCTAAAATATAGAAAAACACATTAAATAAATAATATAATGTAAAATTAACAATAGAAAAAAAAATTAACAAATTTTAAAAATTGTCCACACTGGGATTCGAACCCGCACCGTCTCGCTCAGCTGCTATCACGCTATCCGCTCCACCACGATTACACGGTCAGCGAGCTACTTCATGGCTTCAAAAGCAATCTTCCGGTCAGTTTAACGATGTACTTTGGGGGCCCATTGCGACCCTCCTAATTAAGCAATAAATATTTCCTTAGGCACAGAGGTTGGGGGCATGGTACCTTATTTGGTACCGAGTTTGAGATTTATAGCTTAATATTAAAGCGAGTTATGTGGTCTTGAAAACTTACCCGTACATGCCTATTTTATGTTATTTTTCATTCCATTATGCCTTCTTTAACGAAGAAAGAGGATTGTTTTTATACAGAGAACATATTAGGCAGGCACAACTATCGAAAGTATTGTAAGTAATTCGAATAAATTAATTTTAATTGATTTTTCGTGTTTTTAAGCTCTGTTCTCACTTTCCCGTACTTAAATAAAATATATTTCATATATAAATCTTTTTAAAATATAGAAAAACACATTAAATAAATAATATAAAGTAAAATTAACAATAGAAAAAAAAATAAACAAATTTTAAAAATTGTCCACACTGGGATTCGAACCCGCACCGTCTCGCTCAGCTGCTATCACGCTATCCGCTCCACCACGATTACACGGTCAGCGAGCTACTTCATGGCTTCAAAAGCAATCTTCCGGTCAGTTTAACGATGTTTTTTGGGGGCCCATTGCGACCCTCCTAATTAAGCTATAAATATTTCCTTAGGCACAAGGGTTGGGGGCATGGTACCCTATTTTGGTACCGAGTTTGAGATTTATAGCTTAATATTAAAGCGAGTTATGTGGTCTTGAAAACTTACCCGTACATGCCTATTTTATGTCATTTTTCATTCCATTATGCCTTCTTTAACGAAGAAAGAGAATTGTTTTTATACAGAGAACAAATTAGGCAGGCACAACTATCGAAAGTATTGTAAATAATACGAATAAATTAATTTTAATTGATTTTTCGTGTTTTTAAACTCTGTTCTCACTTTCCCGTACTTAAATAAATTATATTTCATACATAAATCCTTCTAAAATATAGAAAAACACATTAAATAAATAATATAATGTAAAATTAATAATAGAAAAAAAAATAAACAAATTTTAAAAATTGTCCACACTGGGATTCGAACCCGCACCGTCTCGCTCAGCTGCTATCACGCTATCCACTCCACCACGATTACACGGTCAGCGAGCTACTTCATGGCTTCAAAAGCAATCTTTCGGTCAGTTTAACGATGTACTTTGGGGGCCCATTGCGACCCTCCTAATTAAGCTATAAATATTTCCTTAGACACAGGGGTTGGGGGCATGGTACCCTATTTTGGTACCGAGTTTGAGATTTATAGCTTAATATTAAAGCGAGTTATGTGGTCTTGAAAACTTACCCGTACATGCCTATTTTATGTTATTTTTCATTCCATTATGCCTTCTTTAACGAAGAAAGAGGATTGTTTTTATACAGAGAACAAATTAGGCAGGCACAACTATCGAAAGTATTGTAAATAATACGAATAAATTAATTTTAATTGATTTTTCGTGTTTTTAAGCTCTGTTCTCACTTTCCCGTACTTAAATAAATTATATTTCATATATAAATCATTCTAAAATATAGAAAAACACATTAAATGAATAATATAATGTAAAATTAACAATAGAAAAAAAAATTAACAAATTTTAAAAATTGTCCACACTGGGATTCGAACCCGCACCGTCTCGCTCAGCTGCTATCACGCTATCCGCTCCACCACGATTACACGGTCAGCGAGCTACTTCATGGCTTCAAAAGCAATCTTCTGGCCAGTTTAACGATGTACTTTGGGGGCCCATTGCGACCCTCCTAATTAAGCTATAAATATTTCCTTCGGCACAGGGGTTGGGGGCATGGTACCCTATTTTGGTACCGAGTTTGAGACTTATAGCTTAATATTGAAGCGAGTTATGTGGTCTTGAAAACTTACCCGTACATGCCTTTTTTATGTTATTTTTCATTCCATTATGCCTTCTTTAACGAAGAAAGAGGATTGTTTTTATACAGAGAACATATTAGGCAGGCACAACTATCGAAAGTATTGTAAATAATACGAATAAATTAATTTTAATTGATTTTTCGTGTTTTTAAACTCTGTTCTCACTTTCCCGTACTTAAATAAATTATATTTCATACATAAATCCTTCTAAAATATAGAAAAACACATTAAATAAATAATATAATGTAAAATTAACAATAGAAAAAAAAATAAACAAATTTTAAAAATTGTCCACACTGGGATTCGAACCTGCACCGTCTTGCTCAGCTGCTATCACGCTCTCCACTCCACCACGATTACACGGTCAGCGAGCTACTTCATGGCTTCAAAAGCAATCTTCCGGTGAGTTTAACGATGTACTTTGGGGGCCCATTGCGACCCTCCTAATTATGCTATAAATATTTCCTTAGGCACAGGGGTTGGGGGCATAGTACCCTATTTTGGTACCGAGTTTGAGATTTATAGCTTAATATTTAAGCGAGTTATGTGGTCTTGAAAACTTACCCGTACATGCCTATTTTATGTCATTTTTCATTCCATTATGCCTTCTTTAACGAAGAAAGAGAATTGTTTTTATACAGAGAACATATTAGGCAGGCACAACTATCGAAAGTATTGTAAATAATACGAATAAATTAATTTTAATTGATTTTTCGTGTTTTTAAACTCTGTTCTCACTTTCCCGTACTTAAATAAATTATATTTCATACATAAATCCTTCTAAAATATAGAAAAACACATTAAATAAATAATATAATGTAAAATTAACAATAGAAAAAAAAATAAACAAATTTTAAAAATTGTCCACACTGGGATTCGAACCCGCACCGTCTCGCTCAGCTGCTATCACGCTATCCACTCCACCACGATTACACGGTCAGCGAGCTACTTCATGGCTTCAAAAGCAATCTTCCGGTCAGTTTAACGATGTACTTTGGGGGCCCATTGCGACCCTCCTAATTAAGCTATAAATATTTCCTTAGACACAGGGGTTGGGGGCATGGTACCCTATTTTGGTACCGAGTTTGAGATTTATAGCTTAATATTAAAGCGAGTTATGTGGTCTTGAAAACTTACCCGTACATGCCTATTTTATGTCATTTTTCATTCCATTATGCCTTCTTTAACGAAGAAAGAGAATTGTTTTTATACAGAGAACATATTAGGCAGGCACAACTATCGAAAGTATTGTAAATAATACGAATAAATTAATTTTAATTGATTTTTCGTGTTTTTAAACTCTGTTCTCACTTTCCCGTACTTAAATAAATTATATTTCATACATAAATCCTTCTAAAATATAGAAAAACACATTAAATGAATAATATAATGTAAAATTAACAATAGAAAAAAAAATTAACAAATTTTAAAAATTGTCCACACTGGGATTCGAACCCGCACCGTCTCGCTCAGCTGCTATCACGCTATCCACTCCACCACGATTACACGGTCAGCGAGCTACTTCATGGCTTCAAAAGCAATCTTCCGGTCAGTTTAACGATGTACTTTGGGGGCCCATTGCGACCCTCCTAATTAAGCTATAAATATTTCCTTAGACACAGGGGTTGGGGGCATGGTACCCTATTTTGGTACCGAGTTTGAGATTTATAGCTTAATATTAAAGCGAGTTATGTGGTCTTGAAAACTTACCCGTACATGCCTATTTTATGTTATTTTTCATTCCATTATGCCTTCTTTAACGAAGAAAGAGGATTGTTTTTATACAGAGAACAAATTAGGCAGGCACAACTATCGAAAGTATTGTAAATAATACGAATAAATTAATTTTAATTGATTTTTCGTGTTTTTAAGCTCTGTTCTCACTTTCCCGTACTTAAATAAATTATATTTCATATATAAATCATTCTAAAATATAGAAAAACACATTAAATGAATAATATAATGTAAAATTAACAATAGAAAAAAAAATTAACAAATTTTAAAAATTGTCCACACTGGGATTCGAACCCGCACCGTCTCGCTCAGCTGCTATCACGCTATCCGCTCCACCACGATTACACGGTCAGCGAGCTACTTCATGGCTTCAAAAGCAATCTTCTGGCCAGTTTAACGATGTACTTTGGGGGCCCATTGCGACCCTCCTAATTAAGCTATAAATATTTCCTTCGGCACAGGGGTTGGGGGCATGGTACCCTATTTTGGTACCGAGTTTGAGACTTATAGCTTAATATTGAAGCGAGTTATGTGGTCTTGAAAACTTACCCGTACATGCCTTTTTTATGTTATTTTTCATTCCATTATGCCTTCTTTAACGAAGAAAGAGGATTGTTTTTATACAGAGAACATATTAGGCAGGCACAACTATCGAAAGTATTGTAAATAATACGAATAAATTAATTTTAATTGATTTTTCGTGTTTTTAAACTCTGTTCTCACTTTCCCGTACTTAAATAAATTATATTTCATACATAAATCCTTCTAAAATATAGAAAAACACATTAAATAAATAATATAATGTAAAATTAACAATAGAAAAAAAAATAAACAAATTTTAAAAATTGTCCACACTGGGATTCGAACCTGCACCGTCTTGCTCAGCTGCTATCACGCTCTCCACTCCACCACGATTACACGGTCAGCGAGCTACTTCATGGCTTCAAAAGCAATCTTCCGGTGAGTTTAACGATGTACTTTGGGGGCCCATTGCGACCCTCCTAATTATGCTATAAATATTTCCTTAGGCACAGGGGTTGGGGGCATAGTACCCTATTTTGGTACCGAGTTTGAGATTTATAGCTTAATATTTAAGCGAGTTATGTGGTCTTGAAAACTTACCCGTACATGCCTATTTTATGTCATTTTTCATTCCATTATGCCTTCTTTAACGAAGAAAGAGAATTGTTTTTATACAGAGAACATATTAGGCAGGCACAACTATCGAAAGTATTGTAAATAATACGAATAAATTAATTTTAATTGATTTTTCGTGTTTTTAAACTCTGTTCTCACTTTCCCGTACTTAAATAAATTATATTTCATACATAAATCCTTCTAAAATATAGAAAAACACATTAAATAAATAATATAATGTAAAATTAACAATAGAAAAAAAAATAAACAAATTTTAAAAATTGTCCACACTGGGATTCGAACCCGCACCGTCTCGCTCAGCTGCTATCACGCTATCCACTCCACCACGATTACACGGTCAGCGAGCTACTTCATGGCTTCAAAAGCAATCTTCCGGTCAGTTTAACGATGTACTTTGGGGGCCCATTGCGACCCTCCTAATTAAGCTATAAATATTTCCTTAGACACAGGGGTTGGGGGCATGGTACCCTATTTTGGTACCGAGTTTGAGATTTATAGCTTAATATTAAAGCGAGTTATGTGGTCTTGAAAACTTACCCGTACATGCCTATTTTATGTCATTTTTCATTCCATTATGCCTTCTTTAACGAAGAAAGAGAATTGTTTTTATACAGAGAACATATTAGGCAGGCACAACTATCGAAAGTATTGTAAATAATACGAATAAATTAATTTTAATTGATTTTTCGTGTTTTTAAACTCTGTTCTCACTTTCCCGTACTTAAATAAATTATATTTCATACATAAATCCTTCTAAAATATAGAAAAACACATTAAATGAATAATATAATGTAAAATTAACAATAGAAAAAAAAATTAACAAATTTTAAAAATTGTCCACACTGGGATTCGAACCCGCACCGTCTCGCTCAGCTGCTATCACGCTATCCACTCCACCACGATTACACGGTCAGCGAGCTACTTCATGGCTTCAAAAGCAATCTTCCGGTCAGTTTAACGATGTACTTTGGGGGCCCATTGCGACCCTCCTAATTAAGCTATAAATATTTCCTTAGACACAGGGGTTGGGGGCATGGTACCCTATTTTGGTACCGAGTTTGAGACTTATAGCTTAATATTGAAGCGAGTTATGTGGTCTTGAAAACTTACCCGTACATGCCTATTTTATGTTATTTTTCATTCCATTATGCCTTCTTTAACGAAGAAAGAGGATTGTTTTTATACAGAGAACATATTAGGCAGGCACAACTATCGAAAGTATTGTAAATAATACGAATAAATTAATTTTAATTGATTTTTCGTGTTTTTAAGCTCTGTTCTCACTTTCCCGTATTTAAATAAATTATATTTCATATATAAATCCTTCTAAAATATAGAAAAACACATTAAATGAATAATATAATGTAAAATTAACAATAGAAAAAAAAATTAACAAATTTTAAAAATTGTCCACACTGGGATTCGAACCCGCACCGTCTCGCTCAGCTGCTATCACGCTATCCGCTCCACCACGATTACACGGTCAGCGAGCTACTTCATGGCTTCAAAAGCAATCTTCTGGCCAGTTTAACGATGTACTTTGGGGGCCCATTGCGACCCTCCTAATTAAGCTATAAATATTTCCTTAGGCACAGGGGTTGGGGGCATGGTACCCTATTTTGGTACCGAGTTTGAGACTTATAGCTTAATATTGAAGCGAGTTATGTGGTCTTGAAAACTTACCCGTACATGCCTATTTTATGTTATTTTTCATTCCATTATGCCTTCTTTAACGAAGAAAGAGGATTGTTTTTATACAGAGAACATATCAGGCAGGCCAAACTATCGAAAATATTGTAAATAATACGAATAAATTAATTTTAATTGATTTTTCGTGTTTTTAAACTCTGTTCTCACTTTCCCGTACTTAAATAAATTATATTTCATATATAAATCCTTCTAAAATATAGAAAAACACATTAAAAAAATAATATAATGTAAAATTAACAATAGAAAAAAAAATTAACAAATTTTAAAAATTGTCCACACTGGGATTCGAACCCGCACCGTCTCGCTCAGCTGCTATCACGCTCTCCACTCCACCACGATTACACGGTCAGCGAGCTACTTCATGGCTTCAAAAGCAATCTTCCGGTCAGTTTAAAGATGTACTTTGGGGGCCCATTGCGACCCTCCTAATTATGCTATAAATATTTCCTTAGGCACAGGGGTTGGGGGCATAGTACTCTATTTTGGTACCGAGTTTGAGATTTATAGCTTAATATTAAAGCGAGTTATGTGGTCTTGAAAACTTACCCGTACATGCCTATTTTATGTTATTTTTCATTCCATTATGCCTTCTTTAACGAAGAAAGAGGATTGTTTTTATACAGAGAACATATTAGGCAGGCACAACTATCGAAAGTATTGTAAATAATACGAATAAATTAATTTTAATTGATTTTTCGTGTTTTTAAGCTCTGTTCTCACTTTCCCGTACTTAAATAAATTATATTTCATATATAAATCCTTCTAAAATATAGAAAAACACATTAAATAAATAATATAATGTAAAATTAACAATAGAAAAAAAAATAAACAAATTTTAAAAATTGTCCACACTGGGATTCGAACCCGCACCGTCTCGCTCAGCTGCTATCACGCTATCCGCTCCACCACGATTACACGGTCAGCGAGCTACTTCATGGCTTCAAAAGCAATCTTCCGGTCAGTTTAACGATGTACTTTGGGGGCCCATTGCGACCCTCCTAATTAAGCTATAAATATTTCCTTAGACACAGGGGTTGGGGGCATGGTACCCTATTTTGGTACCGAGTTTGAGACTTATAGCTTAATATTGAAGCGAGTTATGTGGTCTTGAAAACTTACCCGTACATGCCTATTTTATGTTATTTTTCATTCCATTATGCCTTCTTTAACGAAGAAAGAGGATTGTTTTTATACAGAGAACATATTAGGCAGGCACAACTATCGAAAGTATTGTAAATAATACGAATAAATTAATTTTAATTGATTTTTCGTGTTTTTAAGCTCTGTTCTCACTTTCCCGTACTTAAATAAATTATATTTCATATATAAATCCTTCTAAAATATAGAAAAACACATTAAATGAATAATATAATGTAAAATTAACAATAGAAAAAAAATTAACAAATTTTAAAAATTGTCCACACTGGGATTCGAACCCGCACCGTCTCGCTCAGCTGCTATCACGCTATCCGCTCCACCACGATTACACGGTCAGCGAGCTACTTCATGGCTTCAAAAGCAATCTTCTGGCCAGTTTAACGATGTACTTTGGGGGCCCATTGCGACCCTCCTAATTAAGCTATAAATATTTCCTTAGGCACAGGGGTTGGGGGCATGGTACCCTATTTTGGTACCGAGTTTGAGACTTATAGCTTAATATTGAAGCGAGTTATGTGGTCTTGAAAACTTACCCGTACATGCCTATTTTATGTTATTTTTCATTCCATTATGCCTTCTTTAACGAAGAAAGAGGATTGTTTTTATACAGAGAACATATCAGGCAGGCCAAACTATCGAAAATATTGTAAATAATACGAATAAATTAATTTTAATTGATTTTTCGTGTTTTTAAACTCTGTTCTCACTTTCCCGTACTTAAATAAATTATATTTCATATATAAATCCTTCTAAAATATAGAAAAACACATTAAATAAATAATATAATGTAAAATTAACAATAGAAAAAAAAATTAACAAATTTTAAAAATTGTCCACACTGGGATTCGAACCCGCACCGTCTCGCTCAGCTGCTATCACGCTATCCGCTCCTCCACGATTACACGGTCAGCGAGCTACTTCATGGCTTCAAAAGCAATCTTCCGGTTTGTTTAACGATGTTTTTTGGGGGCCCATTGCGACCCTCCTAATTAAGCTATAAATATTTCCTTAGGCACAGGGGTTGGGGGCATGGTACCCTATTTTGGTACCGAGTTTGAGATTTATAGCTTAATATTAAAGCGAGTTATGTGGTCTTGAAAACTTACCCGTACATGCTTATTTTATGTCATTTTTCATTCCATTATGCCTTCTTTAACGAAGAAAGAGAATTGTTTTTATACAGAGAACATATTAGGCAGGCACAACTATCGAAAGTATTGTAAATAATACGAATAAATTAATTTTAATTGATTTTTCGTGTTTTTAAACTCTGTTCTCACTTTCCCGTACTTAAATAAATTATATTTCATACATAAATCCTTCTAAAATATAGAAAAACACATTAAATAAATAATATAATGTAAAATTAACAATAGAAAAAAAAATAAACAAATTTTAAAAATTGTCCACACTGGGATTCGAACCCGCACCGTCTTGCTCAGCTGCTATCACGCTCTCCACTCCACCACGATTACACGGTCAGCGAGCTACTTCATGGCTTCAAAAGCAATCTTCCGGTCAGTTTAACGATGTACTTTGGGGGCCCATTGCGACCCTCCTAATTATGCTATAAATATTTCCTTAGGCACAGGGGTTGGGGGCATAGTACCCTATTTTGGTACCGAGTTTGAGATTTATAGCTTAATATTAAAGCGAGTTATGTGGTCTTGAAAACTTACCCGTACATGCCTATTTTATGTTATTTTTCATTCCATTATGCCTTCTTTAACGAAGAAAGAGGATTGTTTTTATACAGAGAACATATTAGGCAGGCACAACTATCGAAAGTATTGTAAATAATACGAATAAATTAATTTTAATTGATTTTTCGTGTTTTTAAGCTCTGTTCTCACTTTCCCGTACTTAAATAAATTATATTTCATATATAAATCCTTCTAAAATATAGAAAAACACATTAAATAAATAATATAATGTAAAATTAACAATAGAAAAAAAAATAAACAAATTTTAAAAATTGTCCACACTGGGATTCGAACCCGCACCGTCTCGCTCAGCTGCTATCACGCTATCCGCTCCACCACGATTACACGGTCAGCGAGCTACTTCATGGCTTCAAAAGCAATCTTCCGGTTTGTTTAACGATGTTTTTTGGGGGCCCATTGCGACCCTCCTAATTAAGCTATAAATATTTCCTTCGGCACAAGGGTTGGGGGCATGGTACCCTATTTTGGTACCGAGTTTGAGATTTATAGCTTAATATTAAAGCGAGTTATGTGGTCTTGAAAACTTACCCGTACATGCCTATTTTATGTCATTTTTCATTCCATTATGCCTTCTTTAACGAAGAAAGAGAATTGTTTTTATACAGAGAACATATTAGGCAGGCACAACTATCGAAAGTATTGTAAATAATACGAATAAATTAATTTTAATTGATTTTTCGTGTTTTTAAACTCTGTTCTCACTTTCCCGTACTTAAATAAATTATATTTCATACATAAATCCTTCTAAAATATAGAAAAACACATTAAATAAATAATATAATGTAAAATTAACAATAGAAAAAAAATAAACAGATTTTAAAAATTGTCCACACTGGGATTCGAACCCGCACCGTCTCGCTCAGCTGCTATCACGCTATCCACTCCACCACGATTACACGGTCAGCGAGCTACTTCATGGCTTCAAAAGCAATCTTCCGGTCAGTTTAACGATGTACTTTGGGGGCCCATTGCGACCCTCCTAATTAAGCTATAAATATTTCCTTAGACACAGGGGTTGGGGGCATGGTACCCTATTTTGGTACCGAGTTTGAGACTTATAGCTTAATATTAAAGCGAGTTATGTGGTCTTGAAAACTTACCCGTACATGCCTATTTTATGTTATTTTTCATTCCATTATGCCTTCTTTAACGAAGAAAGAGGATTGTTTTTATACAGAGAACATATTAGGCAGGCACAACTATCGAAAGTATTGTAAATAATACGAATAAATTAATTTTAATTGATTTTTCGTGTTTTTAAGCTCTGTTCTCACTTTCCCGTACTTAAATAAATTATATTTCATATATAAATCCTTCTAAAATATAGAAAAACACATTAAATGAATAATATAATGTAAAATTAACAATAGAAAAAAAAATTAACAAATTTTAAAAATTGTGAACACTGGGATTCGAACCCGCACCGTCTCGCTCAGCTGCTATCACGCTATCCGCTCCACCACGATTACACGGTCAGCGAGCTACTTCATGGCTTCAAAAGCAATCTTCTGGCCAGTTTAACGATGTACTTTGGGGGCCCATTGCGACCCTCCTAATTAAGCTATAAATATTTCCTTAGGCACAGGGGTTGGGGGCATGGTACCCTATTTTGGTACCGAGTTTGAGACTTATAGCTTAATATTGAAGCGAGTTATGTGGTCTTGAAAACTTACCCGTACATGCCTATTTTATGTTATTTTTCATTCCATTATGCCTTCTTTAACGAAGAAAGAGGATTGTTTTTATACAGAGAACATATCAGGCAGGCCAAACTATCGAAAATATTGTAAATAATACGAATAAATTAATTTTAATTAATTTTTCGTGTTTTTAAGCTCTGTTCTCACTTTCCCGTACTTAAATAAATTATATTTCATATATAAATCCTTCTAAAATATAGAAAAACACATTAAATAAATAATATAATGTAAAATTAACAATAGAAAAAAAAATTAACAAATTTTAAAAATTGTCCACACTGGGATTCGAACCCGCACCGTCTCGCTCAGCTGCTATCACGCTATCCGCTCCACCACTATTACACGGTCAGCGAGCTACTTCATGGCTTCAAAAGCAATCTTCCGGTCAGTTTAACGATGTACTTTGGGGGCCCATTGCGACCCTCCTAATTAAGCTATAAATATTTCCTTAGGCACAGGGGTTGGGGGCATGGTACCCTATTTTGGTACCGAGTTTGAGATTTATAGCTTAATATTAAAGCGAGTTATGTGGTCTTGAAAACTTACCCGTACATGCTTATTTTATGTCATTTTTCATTCCATTATGCCTTCTTTAACGAAGAAAGAGAATTGTTTTTATACAGAGAACATATTAGGCAGGCACAACTATCGAAAGTATTGTAAATAATACGAATAAATTAATTTTAATTGATTTTTCGTGTTTTTAAACTCTGTTCTCACTTTCCCGTACTTAAATAAATTATATTTCATACATAAATCCTTCTAAAATATAGAAAAACACATTAAATAAATAATATAATGTAAAATTAACAATAGAAAAAAAAATAAACAAATTTTAAAAATTGTCCACACTGGGATTCGAACCCGCACCGTCTTGCTCAGCTGCTATCACGCTCTCCACTCCACCACGATTACACGGTCAGCGAGCTACTTCATGGCTTCAAAAGCAATCTTCCGGTCAGTTTAACGATGTACTTTGGGGGCCCATTGCGACCCTCCTAATTATGCTATAAATATTTCCTTAGGCACAGGGGTTGGGGGCATAGTACCCTATTTTGGTACCGAGTTTGAGATTTATAGCTTAATATTAAAGCGAGTTATGTGGTCTTGAAAACTTACCCGTACATGCCTATTTTATGTTATTTTTCATTCCATTATGCCTTCTTTAACGAAGAAAGAGGATTGTTTTTATACAGAGAACATATTAGGCAGGCACAACTATCGAAAGTATTGTAAATAATACGAATAAATTAATTTTAATTGATTTTTCGTGTTTTTAAGCTCTGTTCTCACTTTCCCGTACTTAAATAAATTATATTTCATATATAAATCCTTCTAAAATATAGAAAAACACATTAAATAAATAATATAATGTAAAATTAACAATAGAAAAAAAAATAAACAAATTTTAAAAATTGTCCACACTGGGATTCGAACCCGCACCGTCTCGCTCAGCTGCTATCACGCTATCCGCTCCACCACGATTACACGGTCAGCGAGCTACTTCATGGCTTCAAAAGCAATCTTCCGGTTTGTTTAACGATGTTTTTTGGGGGCCCATTGCGACCCTCCTAATTAAGCTATAAATATTTCCTTAGGCACAAGGGTTGGGGGCATGGTACCCTATTTTGGTACCGAGTTTGAGATTTATAGCTTAATATTAAAGCGAGTTATGTGGTCTTGAAAACTTACCCGTACATGCCTATTTTATGTCATTTTTCATTCCATTATGCCTTCTTTAACGAAGAAAGAGAATTGTTTTTATACAGAGAACATATTAGGCAGGCACAACTATCGAAAGTATTGTAAATAATACGAATAAATTAATTTTAATTGATTTTTCGTGTTTTTAAACTCTGTTCTCACTTTCCCGTACTTAAATAAATTATATTTCATACATAAATCCTTCTAAAATATAGAAAAACACATTAAATAAATAATATAATGTAAAATTAACAATAGAAAAAAAATAAACAGATTTTAAAAATTGTCCACACTGGGATTCGAACCCGCACCGTCTCGCTCAGCTGCTATCACGCTATCCACTCCACCACGATTACACGGTCAGCGAGCTACTTCATGGCTTCAAAAGCAATCTTCCGGTCAGTTTAACGATGTACTTTGGGGGCCCATTGCGACCCTCCTAATTAAGCTATAAATATTTCCTTAGACACAGGGGTTGGGGGCATGGTACCCTATTTTGGTACCGAGTTTGAGACTTATAGCTTAATATTAAAGCGAGTTATGTGGTCTTGAAAACTTACCCGTACATGCCTATTTTATGTTATTTTTCATTCCATTATGCCTTCTTTAACGAAGAAAGAGGATTGTTTTTATACAGAGAACATATTAGGCAGGCACAACTATCGAAAGTATTGTAAATAATACGAATAAATTAATTTTAATTGATTTTTCGTGTTTTTAAGCTCTGTTCTCACTTTCCCGTACTTAAATAAATTATATTTCATATATAAATCCTTCTAAAATATAGAAAAACACATTAAATGAATAATATAATGTAAAATTAACAATAGAAAAAAAAATTAACAAATTTTAAAAATTGTGAACACTGGGATTCGAACCCGCACCGTCTCGCTCAGCTGCTATCACGCTATCCGCTCCACCACGATTACACGGTCAGCGAGCTACTTCATGGCTTCAAAAGCAATCTTCTGGCCAGTTTAACGATGTACTTTGGGGGCCCATTGCGACCCTCCTAATTAAGCTATAAATATTTCCTTAGGCACAGGGGTTGGGGGCATGGTACCCTATTTTGGAACCGAGTTTGAGACTTATAGCTTAATATTGAAGCGAGTTATGTGGTCTTGAAAACTTACCCGTACATGCCTATTTTATGTTATTTTTCATTCCATTATGCCTTCTTTAACGAAGAAAGAGGATTGTTTTTATACAGAGAACATATCAGGCAGGCCAAACTATCGAAAATATTGTAAATAATACGAATAAATTAATTTTAATTAATTTTTCGTGTTTTTAAGCTCTGTTCTCACTTTCCCGTACTTAAATAAATTATATTTCATATATAAATCCTTCTAAAATATAGAAAAACACATTAAATAAATAATATAATGTAAAATTAACAATAGAAAAAAAAATTAACAAATTTTAAAAATTGTCCACACTGGGATTCGAACCCGCACCGTCTCGCTCAGCTGCTATCACGCTATCCGCTCCACCACTATTACACGGTCAGCGAGCTACTTCATGGCTTCAAAAGCAATCTTCCGGTCAGTTTAACGATGTACTTTGGGGGCCCATTGCGACCCTCCTAATTAAGCTATAAATATTTCCTTAGGCACAGGGGTTGGGGGCATGGTACCCTATTTTGGTACCGAGTTTGAGATTTATAGCTTAATATTAAAGCGAGTTATGTGGTCTTGAAAACTTACCCGTACATGCCTATTTTATGTTATTTTTCATTCCATTATGCCTTCTTTAACGAGGAAAGAGGATTGTTTTTATACAGAGAACATATTAGGCAGGCACAACTATCGAAAGTATTGTAAATAATACAAATAAATTAATTTTAATTGATTTTTCGTGTTTTTAAGCTCTGTTCTCACTTTCCCGTACTTAAATAAATTATATTTCATATATAAATCCTTCTAAAATATAGAAAAACACATTAAATAAATAATATAATGTAAAATTAACCATAGAAAAAAAATAAACAAATTTTAAAAATTGTCCACACTGGGATTCGAACCCGCACCGTCTCGCTCAGCTGCTATCACGCTATCCGCTCCACCACGATTACACGGTCAGCGAGCTACTTCATGGCTTCAAAAGCAATCTCCCGGTCAGTTTAACGATGTACTTTGGGGGCCCATTGCGACCCTCCTAATTAAGCTATAAATATTTCCTTAGGCACAGGGGTTGGGGGCATGGTACCCTATTTTGGTACCGAGTTTGAGATTTATAGCTTAATATTAAAGCGAGTTATGTGGTCTTGAAAACTTACCCGTACATGCCTATTTTATGTTATTTTTCATTCCATTATGCCTTCTTTAACGAAGAAAGAGGATTGTTTTTATACAGAGAACATATTAGGCAGGCACAACTATCGAAAGTATTGTAAATAATTCGAATAAATTAATTTTAATTGATTTTTCATGTTTTTAAGCTCTGTTCTCACTTTCCCGTACTTAAATAAATTATATTTCATATATAAATCCTTTTAAAATATAGAAAAACACATTAAATAAATAATATAATGTAAAATTAACAATAGAAAAAAAAATAAACAAATTTTAAAAATTGTCCACACTGGGATTCGAACCCGCACCGTCTCGCTCAGCTGCTATCACGCTATCCGCTCCACCACGATTACACGGTCAGCGAGCTACTTCATGGCTTCAAAAGCAATCTTCCGGTCAGTTTAACGATGTACTTTGGGGGTCCATTGCATCCCTCCTAATTAACCTATAAATATTTCCTTTGGTACAAGGGTTGGGGGCATGGTACCCTATTTTGTTATCGAGTTTCAGATTTATAACTTAATATTATAGTGAGTTACGTGGTCTTGAAAATTGACCCATACATACCTATTTTATGTTATTTTTTATTCCATTACGCGTTCTTTAACGAAGAAAGAGGATTGTTTTTATACAGAGAACATATCAGGCAGGCCAAACTATCGAAAATATTGTAAATAATACGAATAAATTAATTTTAATTGATTTTTCGTGTTTTTAAGCTCTGTTCTCACTTTCCCGTACTTAAATAAATTATATTTCATATATAAATCCTTCTAAAATATAGAAAAACACATTAAATAAATAATATAATGTAAAATTAACAATAGAAAAAAAAAATAAACAAATTTTAAAAATTGTCCACACTGGGATTCGAACCCGCACCGTCTCGCTCAGCTGCTATCTCGCTATCCGCTCCACCACGATTACACGGTCAGCGAGCTACTTCATGGCTTCAAAAGCAATCTTCCGGTTTGTTTAACGATGTTTTTTGGGGGCCCATTGCGACCCTCCTAATTAAGCTATAAATATTTCCTTAGGCACAGGGGTTGGGGGCATGGTACCCTATTTTGGTACCGAGTTTGAGATTTATAGCTTAATATTAAAGCGAGTTATGTGGTCTTGAAAACTTACCCGTACATGCCTATTTTATGTTATTTTTCATTCCATTATGCCTTCTTTAACGAAGAAAGAGAATTGTTTTTATACAGAGAACATATTAGGCAGGCACAACTATCGAAAGTATTGTAAATAATACAAATAAATTAATTTTAATTGATTTTTCGTGTTTTTAAGCTCTGTTCTCACTTTCCCGTACTTAAATAAATTATATTTCATATATAAATCCTTCTAAAATATAGAAAAACACATTAAATAAATAATATAATGTAAAATTAACCATAGAAAAAAAATAAACAAATTTTAAAAATTGTCCACACTGGGATTCGAACCCGCACCGTCTCGCTCAGCTGCTATCACGCTATCCGCTCCACCACGATTACACGGTCAGCGAGCTACTTCATGGCTTCAAAAGCAATCTCCCGGTCAGTTTAACGATGTACTTTGGGGGCCCATTGCGACCCTCCTAATTAAGCTATAAATATTTCCTTAGGCACAGGGGTTGGGGGCATGGTACCCTATTTTGGTACCGAGTTTGAGATTTATAGCTTAATATTAAAGCGAGTTATGTGGTCTTGAAAACTTACCCGTACATGCCTATTTTATGTTATTTTTCATTCCATTATGCCTTCTTTAACGAAGAAAGAGGATTGTTTTTATACAGAGAACATATTAGGCAGGCACAACTATCGAAAGTATTGTAAATAATTCGAATAAATTAATTTTAATTGATTTTTCATGTTTTTAAGCTCTGTTCTCACTTTCCCGTACTTAAATAAATTATATTTCATATATAAATCCTTTTAAAATATAGAAAAACACATTAAATAAATAATATAATGTAAAATTAACAATAGAAAAAAAAATAAACAAATTTTAAAAATTGTCCACACTGGGATTCGAACCCGCACCGTCTCGCTCAGCTGCTATCACGCTATCCGCTCCACCACGATTACACGGTCAGCGAGCTACTTCATGGCTTCAAAAGCAATCTTCCGGTCAGTTTAACGATGTACTTTGGGGGTCCATTGCATCCCTCCTAATTAACCTATAAATATTTCCTTTGGTACAAGGGTTGGGGGCATGGTACCCTATTTTGTTATCGAGTTTCAGATTTATAACTTAATATTATAGTGAGTTACGTGGTCTTGAAAATTGACCCATACATACCTATTTTATGTTATTTTTTATTCCATTACGCGTTCTTTAACGAAGAAAGAGGATTGTTTTTATACAGAGAACATATCAGGCAGGCCAAACTATCGAAAATATTGTAAATAATACGAATAAATTAATTTTAATTGATTTTTCGTGTTTTTAAGCTCTGTTCTCACTTTCCCGTACTTAAATAAATTATATTTCATATATAAATCCTTCTAAAATATAGAAAAACACATTAAATAAATAATATAATGTAAAATTAACAATAGAAAAAAAAAATAAACAAATTTTAAAAATTGTCCACACTGGGATTCGAACCCGCACCGTCTCGCTCAGCTGCTATCTCGCTATCCGCTCCACCACGATTACACGGTCAGCGAGCTACTTCATGGCTTCAAAAGCAATCTTCCGGTTTGTTTAACGATGTTTTTTGGGGGCCCATTGCGACCCTCCTAATTAAGCTATAAATATTTCCTTAGGCACAGGGGTTGGGGGCATGGTACCCTATTTTGGTACCGAGTTTGAGATTTATAGCTTAATATTAAAGCGAGTTATGTGGTCTTGAAAACTTACCCGTACATGCCTATTTTATGTCATTTTTCATTCCATTATGCCTTCTTTAACGAAGAAAGAGAATTGTTTTTATACAGAGAACATATTAGGCAGGCACAACTATCGAAAGTATTGTAAATAATACGAATAAATTAATTTTAATTGATTTTTCGTGTTTTTAAACTCTGTTCTCACTTTCCCGTACTTAAATAAATTATATTTCATACATAAATCCTTCTAAAATATAGAAAAACACATTAAATAAATAATATAATGTAAAATTAACAATAGAAAAAAAATAAACAAATTTTAAAAATTGTCCACACTGGGATTCGAACCCGCACCGTCTCGCTCAGCTGCTATCACGCTATCCACTCCACCACGATTACACGGTCAGCGAGCTACTTCATGGCTTCAAAAGCAATCTTCCGGTCAGTTTAACGATGTACTTTGGGGGCCCATTGCGACCCTCCTAATTAAGCTATAAATATTTCCTTAGGCACAGGGGTTGGGGGCATGGTACCCTATTTTGGTACCGAGTATGAGATTTATAGCTTAATATTAAAGCGAGTTATGTGGTCTTGAAAACTTACCCGTACATGCCTATTTTATGTTATTTTTCATTCCATTATGCCTTCTTTAACGAAGAAAGAGGATTGTTTTTATACAGAGAACATATTAGGCAGGCACAACTATCGAAAGTATTGTAAATAATACGAATAAATTAATTTTAATTGATTTTTCGTGTTTTTAAGCTCTGTTCTCACTTTCCCGTACTTAAATAAATTATATTTCATATATAAATCCTTCTAAAATATAGAAAAACACATTAAATAAATAATATAATGTAAAATTAACAATAGAAAAAAAAAATAAACAAATTTTAAAAATTGTCCACACTGGGATTCGAACCCGCACCGTCTCGCTCAGCTGCTATCTCGCTATCCGCTCCACCACGATTACACGGTCAGCGAGCTACTTCATGGCTTCAAAAGCAATCTTCCGGTTTGTTTAACGATGTTTTTTGGGGGCCCATTGCGACCCTCCTAATTAAGCTATAAATATTTCCTTAGGCACAGGGGTTGGGGGCATGGTACCCTATTTTGGTACCGAGTTTGAGATTTATAGCTTAATATTAAAGCGAGTTATGTGGTCTTGAAAACTTACCCGTACATGCCTATTTTATGTCATTTTTCATTCCATTATGCCTTCTTTAACGAAGAAAGAGAATTGTTTTTATACAGAGAACATATTAGGCAGGCACAACTATCGAAAGTATTGTAAATAATACGAATAAATTAATTTTAATTGATTTTTCGTGTTTTTAAACTCTGTTCTCACTTTCCCGTACTTAAATAAATTATATTTCATACATAAATCCTTCTAAAATATAGAAAAACACATTAAATAAATAATATAATGTAAAATTAACAATAGAAAAAAAATAAACAAATTTTAAAAATTGTCCACACTGGGATTCGAACCCGCACCGTCTCGCTCAGCTGCTATCACGCTATCCACTCCACCACGATTACACGGTCAGCGAGCTACTTCATGGCTTCAAAAGCAATCTTCCGGTCAGTTTAACGATGTACTTTGGGGGCCCATTGCGACCCTCCTAATTAAGCTATAAATATTTCCTTAGGCACAGGGGTTGGGGGCATGGTACCCTATTTTGGTACCGAGTATGAGATTTATAGCTTAATATTAAAGCGAGTTATGTGGTCTTGAAAACTTACCCGTACATGCCTATTTTATGTTATTTTTCATTCCATTATGCCTTCTTTAACGAAGAAAGAGGATTGTTTTTATACAGAGAACATATTAGGCAGGCACAACTATCGAAAGTATTGTAAATAATACGAATAAATTAATTTTAATTGATTTTTCGTGTTTTTAAGCTCTGTTCTCACTTTCCCGTACTTAAATAAATTATATTTCATATATAAATCCTTCTAAAATATAGAAAAACACATTAAATAAATAATATAATGTAAAATTAACAATAGAAAAAAAAATTAACAAATTTTAAAAATTGTCCACACTGGGACTCGAACCCGCACCGTCTCGCTCAGCTGCTATCACGCTATCCGCTCCACCACGATTACACGGTCAGCGAGCTACTTCATGGCTTCAAAAGCAATCTTCCGGTCAGTTTAACGATGTACTTTGGGGGCCCATTGCGACCCTCCTAATTAAGCTATAAATATTTCCTTAGGCACAGGGGTTGGGGTCATGGTACTCTATTTTGGTACCGAGTTTAAGATTTATAGCTTAATATTAAACCGAGTTATGTGGTCTTGAAAACTTACCCGTACATGCCTATTTTATGTTATTTTTCATTCCATTATGCCTTCTTTAACGAAGAAAGAGGATTGTTTTTATACAGAGAACATATTAGGCAGGCACAACTATCGAAAGTATTGTAAATAATTCGAATAAATTAATTTTAATTGATTTTTCGTGTTTTTAAGCTCTGTTCTCACTTTCCCGTACTTAAATAAATTATATTTCATATATAAATCCTTTTAAAATATAGAAAAACACATTAAATAAATAATATAATAAAAAATTAACAATAGAAAAAAAAATAAACAAATTTTAAAAATTGTCCACACTGGGATTCGAACCCGCACCGTCTCGCTCAGCTGCTATCACGCTATCCGCTCCACCACGATTACACGGTCAGCGAGCTACTTCATGGCTTCAAAAGCAATCTTCCGGTCAGTTTAACGATGTACTTTGGGGGTCCATTGCATCCCTCCTAATTAACCTATAAATATTTCCTTTGGTACAAGGGTTGGGGGCATGGTACCCTATTTTGTTATCGAGTTTCAGATTTATAACTTAATATTATAGTGAGTTACGTGGTCTTGAAAATTGACCCATACATACCTATTTTATGTTATTTTTTATTCCATTACGCGTTCTTTAACGAAGAAAGAGGATTGTTTTTATACAGAGAACATATCAGGCAGGCCAAACTATCGAAAATATTGTAAATAATACGAATAAATTAATTTTAATTGATTTTTCGTGTTTTTAAGCTCTGTTCTCACTTTCCCGTACTTAAATAAATTATATTTCATATATAAATCCTTCTAAAATATAGAAAAACACATTAAATAAATAATATAATGTAAAATTAACAATAGAAAAAAAAATAAACAAATTTTAAAAATTGTCCACACTGGGATTCGAACCCGCACCGTCTCGCTCAGCTGCTATCTCGCTATCCGCTCCACCACGATTACACGGTCAGCGAGCTACTTCATGGCTTCAAAAGCAATCTTCCGGTTTGTTTAACGATGTTTTTTGGGGGCCCATTGCGACCCTCCTAATTAAGCTATAAATATTTCCTTAGGCACAGGGGTTGGGGGCATGGTACCCTATTTTGGTACCGAGTTTGAGATTTATAGCTTAATATTAAAGCGAGTTATGTGGTCTTGAAAACTTACCCGTACATGCCTATTTTATGTCATTTTTCATTCCATTATGCCTTCTTTAACGAAGAAAGAGAATTGTTTTTATACAGAGAACATATTAGGCAGGCACAACTATCGAAAGTATTGTAAATAATACGAATAAATTAATTTTAATTGATTTTTCGTGTTTTTAAACTCTGTTCTCACTTTCCCGTACTTAAATAAATTATATTTCATACATAAATCCTTCTAAAATATAGAAAAACACATTAAATAAATAATATAATGTAAAATTAACAATAGAAAAAAAAATAAACAAATTTTAAAAATTGTCCACACTGGGATTCGAACCCGCACCGTCTCGCTCAGCTGCTATCACGCTATCCACTCCACCACGATTACACGCTCAGCGAGCTACTTCATGGCTTCAAAAGCAATCTTCCGGTCAGTTTAACGATGTACTTTGGGGGCCCATTGCGACCCTCCTAATTAAGCTATAAATATTTCCTTAGGCACAGGGGTTGGGGGCATGGTACCCTATTTTGGTACCGAGTATGAGATTTATAGCTTAATATTAAAGCGAGTTATGTGGTCTTGAAAACTTACCCGTACATGCCTATTTTATGTTATTTTTCATTCCATTATGCCTTCTTTAACGAAGAAAGAGGATTGTTTTTATACAGAGAACATATTAGGCAGGCACAACTATCGAAAGTATTGTAAATAATACGAATAAATTAATTTTAATTGATTTTTCGTGTTTTTAAGCTCTGTTCTCACTTTCCCGTACTTAAATAAATTATATTTCATATATAAATCCTTCTAAAATATAGAAAAACACATTAAATAAATAATATAATGTAAAATTAACAATAGAAAAAAAAATTAACAAATTTTAAAAATTGTCCACACTGGGACTCGAACCCGCACCGTCTCGCTCAGCTGCTATCACGCTATCCGCTCCACCACGATTACACGGTCAGCGAGCTACTTCATGGCTTCAAAAGCAATCTTCCGGTCAGTTTAACGATGTACTTTGGGGGCCCATTGCGACCCTCCTAATTAAGCTATAAATATTTCCTTAGGCACAGGGGTTGGGGTCATGGTACTCTATTTTGGTACCGAGTTTAAGATTTATAGCTTAATATTAAACCGAGTTATGTGGTCTTGAAAACTTACCCGTACATGCCTATTTTATGTTATTTTTCATTCCATTATGCCTTCTTTAACGAAGAAAGAGGAATGTTTTTATACAGAGAACATATTAGGCAGGCACAACTATCGAAAGTATTGTAAATAATTCGAATAAATTAATTTTAATTGATTTTTCGTGTTTTTAAGCTCTGTTCTCACTTTCCCGTACTTAAATAAATTATATTTCATATATAAATCCTTTTAAAATATAGAAAAACACATTAAATAAATAATATAATGTAAAATTAACAATAGAAAAAAAATTAACAAATTTTAAAAATTGTCCACACTGGGATTCGAACCCGCACCGTCTCGCTCAGCTGCTATCACGCTATCCGCTCCATCACTATTACACGGTCAGCGAGCTACTTCATGGCTTCAAAAGCAATCTTCCGGTCAGTTTAACGATGTACTTTGGGGGCCCATTGCGACCCTCCTAATTAAGCTATAAATATTTCCTTAGGCACAGGGGTTGGGGGCATGGTACCCTATTTTGGTACCGAGTTTGAGATTTATAGCTTAATATTAAAGCGAGTTATGTGGTCTTGAAAACTTACCCGTACATGCCTATTTTATGTTATTTTTCATTCCATTATGCCTTCTTTAACGAGGAAAGAGGATTGTTTTTATACAGAGAACATATTAGGCAGGCACAACTATCGAAAGTATTGTAAATAATACGAATAAATTAATTTTAATTGATTTTTCGTGTTTTTAAGCTCTGTTCTCACTTTCCCGTACTTAAATAAATTATATTTCATATATAAATCCTTCTAAAATATAGAAAAACACATTAAATAAATAATATAATGTAAAATTAACCATAGAAAAAAAATAAACAAATTTTAAAAATTGTCCACACTGGGATTCGAACCCGCACCGTCTCGCTCAGCTGCTATCACGCTATCCGCTCCACCACGATTACACGGTCAGCGAGCTACTTCATGGCTTCAAAAGCAATCTCCCGGTCAGTTTAACGATGTACTTTGGGGGCCCATTGCGACCCTCCTAATTAAGCTATAAATATTTCCTTAGGCACAGGGGTTGGGGGCATGGTACCCTATTTTGGTACCGAGTTTGAGATTTATAGTTTAATATTAAAGCGAGTTATGTGGTCTTGAAAACTTACCCGTACATGCCTATTTTATGTTATTTTTCATTCCATTATGCCTTCTTTAACGAAGAAAGAGGATTGTTTTTATACAGAGAACATATTAGGCAGGCACAACTATCGAAAGTATTGTAAATAATTCGAATAAATTAATTTTAATTGATTTTTCATGTTTTTAAGCTCTGTTCTCACTTTCCCGTACTTAAATAAATTATATTTCATATATAAATCCTTTTAAAATATAGAAAAACACATTAAATAAATAATATAATGTAAAATTAACAATAGAAAAAAAAATAAACAAATTTTAAAAATTGTCCACACTGGGATTCGAACCCGCACCGTCTCGCTCAGCTGCTATCACGCTATCCGCTCCACCACGATTACACGGTCAGCGAGCTACTTCATGGCTTCAAAAGCAATATTCCGGTCAGTTTAACGATGTACTTTGGGGGTCCATTGCATCCCTCCTAATTAACCTATAAATATTTCCTTTGGTACAAGGGTTGGGGGCATGGTACCCTATTTTGTTATCGAGTTTCAGATTTATAACTTAATATTATAGTGAGTTACGTGGGCTTGAAAATTGACCCATACATACCTATTTTATGTTATTTTTTATTCCATTACGCGTTCTTTAACGAAGAAAGAGGATTGTTTTTATACAGAGAACATATCAGGCAGGCCAAACTATCGAAAATATTGTAAATAATACGAATAAATTAATTATAATTGATTTTTCGTGTTTTTAAACTCTGTTCTCACTTTCCCGTACTTAAATAAATTATATTTCATACATAAATCCTTCTAAAATATAGAAAAACACATTAAATAAATAATATAATGTAAAATTAACAATAGAAAAAAAAATAAACAAATTTTAAAAATTGTCCACACTGGGATTCGAACCCGCACCGTCTCGCTCAGCTGCTATCACGCTATCCACTCCACCACGATTACACGGTCAGCGAGCTACTTCATGGCTTCAAAAGCAATCTTCCGGTCAGTTTAACGATGTACTTTGGGGTCCCATTGCGACCCTCCTAATTAAGCTATAAATATTTCCTTAGGCACAGGGGTTGGGGGCAAGGTACCCTATTTTGGTACCGAGTTTGAGATTTATAGCTTAATATTAAAGCGAGTTATGTGGTCTTGAAAACTTACCCGTACATGCCTATTTTATGTTATTTTTCATTCCATTATGCCTTCTTTAACGAAGAAGAGGATTGTTTTTATACAGAGAACATATTAGGCAGGCACAACTATCGAAAGTATTGTAAATAATACAAATAAATTAATTTTAATTGATTTTTCGTGTTTTTAAGCTCTGTTCTCACTTTCCCGTACTTAAATAAATTATATTTCATATATAAATCCTTCTAAAATATAGAAAAACACATTAAATAAATAATATAATGTAAAATTAACCATAGAAAAAAAATAAACAAATTTTAAAAATTGTCCACACTGGGATTCGAACCCGCACCGTCTCGCTCAGCTGCTATCACGCTATCCGCTCCACCACGATTACACGGTCAGCGAGCTACTTCATGGCTTCAAAAGCAATCTCCCGGTCAGTTTAACGATGTACTTTGGGGGCCCATTGCGACCCTCCTAATTAAGCTATAAATATTTCCTTAGGCACAGGGGTTGGGGGCATGGTACCCTATTTTGGTACCGAGTTTGAGATTTATAGTTTAATATTAAAGCGAGTTATGTGGTCTTGAAAACTTACCCGTACATGCCTATTTTATGTTATTTTTCATTCCATTATGCCTTCTTTAACGAAGAAAGAGGATTGTTTTTATACAGAGAACATATTAGGCAGGCACAACTATCGAAAGTATTGTAAATAATTCGAATAAATTAATTTTAATTGATTTTTCATGTTTTTAAGCTCTGTTCTCACTTTCCCGTACTTAAATAAATTATATTTCATATATAAATCCTTTTAAAATATAGAAAAACACATTAAATAAATAATATAATGTAAAATTAACAATAGAAAAAAAAATAAACAAATTTTAAAAATTGTCCACACTGGGATTCGAACCCGCACCGTCTCGCTCAGCTGCTATCACGCTATCCGCTCCACCACGATTACACGGTCAGCGAGCTACTTCATGGCTTCAAAAGCAATATTCCGGTCAGTTTAACGATGTACTTTGGGGGTCCATTGCATCCCTCCTAATTAACCTATAAATATTTCCTTTGGTACAAGGGTTGGGGGCATGGTACCCTATTTTGTTATCGAGTTTCAGATTTATAACTTAATATTATAGTGAGTTACGTGGGCTTGAAAATTGACCCATACATACCTATTTTATGTTATTTTTTATTCCATTACGCGTTCTTTAACGAAGAAAGAGGATTGTTTTTATACAGAGAACATATCAGGCAGGCCAAACTATCGAAAATATTGTAAATAATACGAATAAATTAATTATAATTGATTTTTCGTGTTTTTAAACTCTGTTCTCACTTTCCCGTACTTAAATAAATTATATTTCATACATAAATCCTTCTAAAATATAGAAAAACACATTAAATAAATAATATAATGTAAAATTAACAATAGAAAAAAAAATAAACAAATTTTAAAAATTGTCCACACTGGGATTCGAACCCGCACCGTCTCGCTCAGCTGCTATCACGCTATCCACTCCACCACGATTACACGGTCAGCGAGCTACTTCATGGCTTCAAAAGCAATCTTCCGGTCAGTTTAACGATGTACTTTGGGGTCCCATTGCGACCCTCCTAATTAAGCTATAAATATTTCCTTAGGCACAGGGGTTGGGGGCAAGGTACCCTATTTTGGTACCGAGTTTGAGATTTATAGCTTAATATTAAAGCGAGTTATGTGGTCTTGAAAACTTACCCGTACATGCCTATTTTATGTTATTTTTCATTCCATTATGCCTTCTTTAACGAAGAAGAGGATTGTTTTTATACAGAGAACATATTAGGCAGGCACAACTATCGAAAGTATTGTAAATAATACAAATAAATTAATTTTAATTGATTTTTCGTGTTTTTAAGCTCTGTTCTCACTTTCCCGTACTTAAATAAATTATATTTCATATATAAATCCTTCTAAAATATAGAAAAACACATTAAATAAATAATATAATGTAAAATTAACCATAGAAAAAAAATAAACAAATTTTAAAAATTGTCCACACTGGGATTCGAACCCGCACCGTCTCGCTCAGCTGCTATCACGCTATCCGCTCCACCACGATTACACGGTCAGCGAGCTACTTCATGGCTTCAAAAGCAATCTCCCGGTCAGTTTAACGATGTACTTTGGGGGCCCATTGCGACCCTCCTAATTAAGCTATAAATATTTCCTTAGGCACAGGGGTTGGGGGCATGGTACCCTATTTTGGTACCGAGTTTGAGATTTATAGCTTAATATTAAAGCGAGTTATGTGGTCTTGAAAACTTACCCGTACATGCCTATTTTATGTTATTTTTCATTCCATTATGCCTTCTTTAACGAAGAAAGAGGATTGTTTTTATACAGAGAACATATTAGGCAGGCACAACTATCGAAAGTATTGTAAATAATTCGAATAAATTAATTTTAATTGATTTTTCATGTTTTTAAGCTCTGTTCTCACTTTCCCGTACTTAAATAAATTATATTTCATATATAAATCCTTTTAAAATATAGAAAAACACATTAAATAAATAATATAATGTAAAATTAACAATAGAAAAAAAAATAAACAAATTTTAAAAATTGTCCACACTGGGATTCGAACCCGCACCGTCTCGCTCAGCTGCTATCACGCTATCCGCTCCACCACGATTACACGGTCAGCGAGCTACTTCATGGCTTCAAAAGCAATCTTCCGGTCAGTTTAACGATGTACTTTGGGGGTCCATTGCATCCCTCCTAATTAACCTATAAATATTTCCTTTGGTACAAGGGTTGGGGGCATGGTACCCTATTTTGTTATCGAGTTTCAGATTTATAACTTAATATTATAGTGAGTTACGTGGTCTTGAAAATTGACCCATACATACCTATTTTATGTTATTTTTTATTCCATTACGCGTTCTTTAACGAAGAAAGAGGATTGTTTTTATACAGAGAACATATCAGGCAGGCCAAACTATCGAAAATATTGTAAATAATACGAATAAATTAATTTTAATTGATTTTTCGTGTTTTTAAGCTCTGTTCTCACTTTCCCGTACTTAAATAAATTATATTTCATATATAAATCCTTCTAAAATATAGAAAAACACATTAAATAAATAATATAATGTAAAATTAACAATAGAAAAAAAAAATAAACAAATTTTAAAAATTGTCCACACTGGGATTCGAACCCGCACCGTCTCGCTCAGCTGCTATCTCGCTATCCGCTCCACCACGATTACACGGTCAGCGAGCTACTTCATGGCTTCAAAAGCAATCTTCCGGTTTGTTTAACGATGTTTTTTGGGGGCCCATTGCGACCCTCCTAATTAAGCTATAAATATTTCCTTAGGCACAGGGGTTGGGGGCATGGTACCCTATTTTGGTACCGAGTTTGAGATTTATAGCTTAATATTAAAGCGAGTTATGTGGTCTTGAAAACTTACCCGTACATGCCTATTTTATGTCATTTTTCATTCCATTATGCCTTCTTTAACGAAGAAAGAGAATTGTTTTTATACAGAGAACATATTAGGCAGGCACAACTATCGAAAGTATTGTAAATAATACGAATAAATTAATTTTAATTGATTTTTCGTGTTTTTAAACTCTGTTCTCACTTTCCCGTACTTAAATAAATTATATTTCATACATAAATCCTTCTAAAATATAGAAAAACACATTAAATAAATAATATAATGTAAAATTAACAATAGAAAAAAAATAAACAAATTTTAAAAATTGTCCACACTGGGATTCGAACCCGCACCGTCTCGCTCAGCTGCTATCACGCTATCCACTCCACCACGATTACACGGTCAGCGAGCTACTTCATGGCTTCAAAAGCAATCTTCCGGTCAGTTTAACGATGTACTTTGGGGGCCCATTGCGACCCTCCTAATTAAGCTATAAATATTTCCTTAGGCACAGGGGTTGGGGGCATGGTACCCTATTTTGGTACCGAGTATGAGATTTATAGCTTAATATTAAAGCGAGTTATGTGGTCTTGAAAACTTACCCGTACATGCCTATTTTATGTTATTTTTCATTCCATTATGCCTTCTTTAACGAAGAAAGAGGATTGTTTTTATACAGAGAACATATTAGGCAGGCACAACTATCGAAAGTATTGTAAATAATACGAATAAATTAATTTTAATTGATTTTTCGTGTTTTTAAGCTCTGTTCTCACTTTCCCGTACTTAAATAAATTATATTTCATATATAAATCCTTCTAAAATATAGAAAAACACATTAAATAAATAATATAATGTAAAATTAACAATAGAAAAAAAAATTAACAAATTTTAAAAATTGTCCACACTGGGACTCGAACCCGCACCGTCTCGCTCAGCTGCTATCACGCTATCCGCTCCACCACGATTACACGGTCAGCGAGCTACTTCATGGCTTCAAAAGCAATCTTCCGGTCAGTTTAACGATGTACTTTGGGGGCCCATTGCGACCCTCCTAATTAAGCTATAAATATTTCCTTAGGCACAGGGGTTGGGGTCATGGTACTCTATTTTGGTACCGAGTTTAAGATTTATAGCTTAATATTAAACCGAGTTATGTGGTCTTGAAAACTTACCCGTACATGCCTATTTTATGTTATTTTTCATTCCATTATGCCTTCTTTAACGAAGAAAGAGGATTGTTTTTATACAGAGAACATATTAGGCAGGCACAACTATCGAAAGTATTGTAAATAATTCGAATAAATTAATTTTAATTGATTTTTCGTGTTTTTAAGCTCTGTTCTCACTTTCCCGTACTTAAATAAATTATATTTCATATATAAATCCTTTTAAAATATAGAAAAACACATTAAATAAATAATATAATAAAAAATTAACAATAGAAAAAAAAATAAACAAATTTTAAAAATTGTCCACACTGGGATTCGAACCCGCACCGTCTCGCTCAGCTGCTATCACGCTATCCGCTCCACCACGATTACACGGTCAGCGAGCTACTTCATGGCTTCAAAAGCAATCTTCCGGTCAGTTTAACGATGTACTTTGGGGGTCCATTGCATCCCTCCTAATTAACCTATAAATATTTCCTTTGGTACAAGGGTTGGGGGCATGGTACCCTATTTTGTTATCGAGTTTCAGATTTATAACTTAATATTATAGTGAGTTACGTGGTCTTGAAAATTGACCCATACATACCTATTTTATGTTATTTTTTATTCCATTACGCGTTCTTTAACGAAGAAAGAGGATTGTTTTTATACAGAGAACATATCAGGCAGGCCAAACTATCGAAAATATTGTAAATAATACGAATAAATTAATTTTAATTGATTTTTCGTGTTTTTAAGCTCTGTTCTCACTTTCCCGTACTTAAATAAATTATATTTCATATATAAATCCTTCTAAAATATAGAAAAACACATTAAATAAATAATATAATGTAAAATTAACAATAGAAAAAAAAATAAACAAATTTTAAAAATTGTCCACACTGGGATTCGAACCCGCACCGTCTCGCTCAGCTGCTATCTCGCTATCCGCTCCACCACGATTACACGGTCAGCGAGCTACTTCATGGCTTCAAAAGCAATCTTCCGGTTTGTTTAACGATGTTTTTTGGGGGCCCATTGCGACCCTCCTAATTAAGCTATAAATATTTCCTTAGGCACAGGGGTTGGGGGCATGGTACCCTATTTTGGTACCGAGTTTGAGATTTATAGCTTAATATTAAAGCGAGTTATGTGGTCTTGAAAACTTACCCGTACATGCCTATTTTATGTCATTTTTCATTCCATTATGCCTTCTTTAACGAAGAAAGAGAATTGTTTTTATACAGAGAACATATTAGGCAGGCACAACTATCGAAAGTATTGTAAATAATACGAATAAATTAATTTTAATTGATTTTTCGTGTTTTTAAACTCTGTTCTCACTTTCCCGTACTTAAATAAATTATATTTCATACATAAATCCTTCTAAAATATAGAAAAACACATTAAATAAATAATATAATGTAAAATTAACAATAGAAAAAAAAATAAACAAATTTTAAAAATTGTCCACACTGGGATTCGAACCCGCACCGTCTCGCTCAGCTGCTATCACGCTATCCACTCCACCACGATTACACGCTCAGCGAGCTACTTCATGGCTTCAAAAGCAATCTTCCGGTCAGTTTAACGATGTACTTTGGGGGCCCATTGCGACCCTCCTAATTAAGCTATAAATATTTCCTTAGGCACAGGGGTTGGGGGCATGGTACCCTATTTTGGTACCGAGTATGAGATTTATAGCTTAATATTAAAGCGAGTTATGTGGTCTTGAAAACTTACCCGTACATGCCTATTTTATGTTATTTTTCATTCCATTATGCCTTCTTTAACGAAGAAAGAGGATTGTTTTTATACAGAGAACATATTAGGCAGGCACAACTATCGAAAGTATTGTAAATAATACGAATAAATTAATTTTAATTGATTTTTCGTGTTTTTAAGCTCTGTTCTCACTTTCCCGTACTTAAATAAATTATATTTCATATATAAATCCTTCTAAAATATAGAAAAACACATTAAATAAATAATATAATGTAAAATTAACAATAGAAAAAAAAATTAACAAATTTTAAAAATTGTCCACACTGGGACTCGAACCCGCACCGTCTCGCTCAGCTGCTATCACGCTATCCGCTCCACCACGATTACACGGTCAGCGAGCTACTTCATGGCTTCAAAAGCAATCTTCCGGTCAGTTTAACGATGTACTTTGGGGGCCCATTGCGACCCTCCTAATTAAGCTATAAATATTTCCTTAGGCACAGGGGTTGGGGTCATGGTACTCTATTTTGGTACCGAGTTTAAGATTTATAGCTTAATATTAAACCGAGTTATGTGGTCTTGAAAACTTACCCGTACATGCCTATTTTATGTTATTTTTCATTCCATTATGCCTTCTTTAACGAAGAAAGAGGAATGTTTTTATACAGAGAACATATTAGGCAGGCACAACTATCGAAAGTATTGTAAATAATTCGAATAAATTAATTTTAATTGATTTTTCGTGTTTTTAAGCTCTGTTCTCACTTTCCCGTACTTAAATAAATTATATTTCATATATAAATCCTTTTAAAATATAGAAAAACACATTAAATAAATAATATAATGTAAAATTAACAATAGAAAAAAAATTAACAAATTTTAAAAATTGTCCACACTGGGATTCGAACCCGCACCGTCTCGCTCAGCTGCTATCACGCTATCCGCTCCATCACTATTACACGGTCAGCGAGCTACTTCATGGCTTCAAAAGCAATCTTCCGGTCAGTTTAACGATGTACTTTGGGGGCCCATTGCGACCCTCCTAATTAAGCTATAAATATTTCCTTAGGCACAGGGGTTGGGGGCATGGTACCCTATTTTGGTACCGAGTTTGAGATTTATAGCTTAATATTAAAGCGAGTTATGTGGTCTTGAAAACTTACCCGTACATGCCTATTTTATGTTATTTTTCATTCCATTATGCCTTCTTTAACGAGGAAAGAGGATTGTTTTTATACAGAGAACATATTAGGCAGGCACAACTATCGAAAGTATTGTAAATAATACGAATAAATTAATTTTAATTGATTTTTCGTGTTTTTAAGCTCTGTTCTCACTTTCCCGTACTTAAATAAATTATATTTCATATATAAATCCTTCTAAAATATAGAAAAACACATTAAATAAATAATATAATGTAAAATTAACCATAGAAAAAAAATAAACAAATTTTAAAAATTGTCCACACTGGGATTCGAACCCGCACCGTCTCGCTCAGCTGCTATCACGCTATCCGCTCCACCACGATTACACGGTCAGCGAGCTACTTCATGGCTTCAAAAGCAATCTCCCGGTCAGTTTAACGATGTACTTTGGGGGCCCATTGCGACCCTCCTAATTAAGCTATAAATATTTCCTTAGGCACAGGGGTTGGGGGCATGGTACCCTATTTTGGTACCGAGTTTGAGATTTATAGTTTAATATTAAAGCGAGTTATGTGGTCTTGAAAACTTACCCGTACATGCCTATTTTATGTTATTTTTCATTCCATTATGCCTTCTTTAACGAAGAAAGAGGATTGTTTTTATACAGAGAACATATTAGGCAGGCACAACTATCGAAAGTATTGTAAATAATTCGAATAAATTAATTTTAATTGATTTTTCATGTTTTTAAGCTCTGTTCTCACTTTCCCGTACTTAAATAAATTATATTTCATATATAAATCCTTTTAAAATATAGAAAAACACATTAAATAAATAATATAATGTAAAATTAACAATAGAAAAAAAAATAAACAAATTTTAAAAATTGTCCACACTGGGATTCGAACCCGCACCGTCTCGCTCAGCTGCTATCACGCTATCCGCTCCACCACGATTACACGGTCAGCGAGCTACTTCATGGCTTCAAAAGCAATATTCCGGTCAGTTTAACGATGTACTTTGGGGGTCCATTGCATCCCTCCTAATTAACCTATAAATATTTCCTTTGGTACAAGGGTTGGGGGCATGGTACCCTATTTTGTTATCGAGTTTCAGATTTATAACTTAATATTATAGTGAGTTACGTGGGCTTGAAAATTGACCCATACATACCTATTTTATGTTATTTTTTATTCCATTACGCGTTCTTTAACGAAGAAAGAGGATTGTTTTTATACAGAGAACATATCAGGCAGGCCAAACTATCGAAAATATTGTAAATAATACGAATAAATTAATTATAATTGATTTTTCGTGTTTTTAAACTCTGTTCTCACTTTCCCGTACTTAAATAAATTATATTTCATACATAAATCCTTCTAAAATATAGAAAAACACATTAAATAAATAATATAATGTAAAATTAACAATAGAAAAAAAAATAAACAAATTTTAAAAATTGTCCACACTGGGATTCGAACCCGCACCGTCTCGCTCAGCTGCTATCACGCTATCCACTCCACCACGATTACACGGTCAGCGAGCTACTTCATGGCTTCAAAAGCAATCTTCCGGTCAGTTTAACGATGTACTTTGGGGTCCCATTGCGACCCTCCTAATTAAGCTATAAATATTTCCTTAGGCACAGGGGTTGGGGGCAAGGTACCCTATTTTGGTACCGAGTTTGAGATTTATAGCTTAATATTAAAGCGAGTTATGTGGTCTTGAAAACTTACCCGTACATGCCTATTTTATGTTATTTTTCATTCCATTATGCCTTCTTTAACGAAGAAGAGGATTGTTTTTATACAGAGAACATATTAGGCAGGCACAACTATCGAAAGTATTGTAAATAATACGAATAAATTAATTTTAATTGATTTTTCGTGTTTTTAAGCTCTGTTCTCACTTTCCCGTACTTAAATAAATTATATTTCATATATAAATCCTTCTAAAATATAGAAAAACACATTAAATAAATAATATAATGTAAAATTAACAATAGAAAAAAAAATTAACAAATTTTAAAAATTGTCCACACTGGGACTCGAACCCGCACCGTCTCGCTCAGCTGCTATCACGCTATCCGCTCCACCACGATTACACGGTCAGCGAGCTACTTCATGGCTTCAAAAGCAATCTTCCGGTCAGTTTAACGATGTACTTTGGGGGCCCATTGCGACCCTCCTAATTAAGCTATAAATATTTCCTTAGGCACAGGGGTAGGGGTCATGGTACTCTATTTTGGTACCGAGTTTAAGATTTATAGCTTAATATTAAACCGAGTTATGTGGTCTTGAAAACTTACCCGTACATGCCTATTTTATGTTATTTTTCATTCCATTATGCCTTCTTTAACGAAGAAAGAGGATTGTTTTTATACAGAGAACATATTAGGCAGGCACAACTATCGAAAGTATTGTAAATAATTCGAATAAATTAATTTTAATTGATTTTTCGTGTTTTTAAGCTCTGTTCTCACTTTCCCGTACTTAAATAAATTATATTTCATATATAAATCCTTTTAAAATATAGAAAAACACATTAAATAAATAATATAATAAAAAATTAACAATAGAAAAAAAAATAAACAAATTTTAAAAATTGTCCACACTGGGATTCGAACCCGCACCGTCTCGCTCAGCTGCTATCACGCTATCCGCTCCACCACGATTACACGGTCAGCGAGCTACTTCATGGCTTCAAAAGCAATCTTCCGGTCAGTTAACGATGTACTTTGGGGGTCCATTGCATCCCTCCTAATTAACCTATAAATATTTCCTTTGGTACAAGGGTTGGGGGCATGGTACCCTATTTTGGTATCGAGTTTCAGATTTATAACTTAATATTATGGTGAGTTACGTGGTCTTGAAAACTTACCCGTACATGCCTATTTTATGTTATTTTTCATTCCATTATGCCTTCTTTAACGAAGAAAGAGGATTGTTTTTATACAGAGAACATATTAGGCAGGCACAACTATCGAAAGAATTGTAAATAATACGAATAAATTAATTTTAATTGATTTTTCGTGTTTTTAAGCTCTGTTCTCACTTTCCCGTACTTAAATAAATTATATTTCATATATAAATCCTTCTAAAATATAGAAAAACACATTAAATAAATAATATAATGTAAAATTAACAATAGAAAAAAAAATTAACAAATTTTAAAAATTGTCCACACTGGGATTCGAACCCGCACCGTCTCGCTCAGCTGCTATCACGCTATCCGCTCCACCACTATTACACGGTCAGCGAGCTACTTCATGGCTTCAAAAGCAATCTTCCGGTCAGTTTAACGATGTACTTTGGGGGCCCATTGCGACCCTCCTAATTAAGCTATAAATATTTCCTTAGGCACAGGGGTTGGGGGCATGGTACCCTATTTTGGTACCGAGTTTGAGATTTATAGCTTAATATTAAAGCGAGTTATGTGGTCTTGAAAACTTACCCGTACATGCCTATTTTATGTTATTTTTCATTCCATTATGCCTTCTTTAACGAGGAAAGAGGATTGTTTTTATACAGAGAACATATTAGGCAGGCACAACTATCGAAAGTATTGTAAATAATTCGAATAAATTAATTTTAATTGATTTTTCATGTTTTTAAGCTCTGTTCTCACTTTCCCGTACTTAAATAAATTATATTTCATATATAAATCCTTTTAAAATATAGAAAAACACATTAAATAAATAATATAATGTAAAATTAACAATAGAAAAAAAAATAAACAAATTTTAAAAATTGTCCACACTGGGATTCGAACCCGCACCGTCTCGCTCAGCTGCTATTACGCTATCCGCTCCACCACGATTACACGGTCAGCGAGCTACTTCATGGCTTCAAAAGCAATCTTCCGGTCAGTTTAACGATGTACTTTGGGGGTCAATTGCATCCCTCCTAATTAACCTATAAATATTTCCTTTGGTACAAGGGTAGGGGGCATGGTACCCTATTTTGGTATCGAGTTTCAGATTTATAACTTAATATTATAGTGAGTTACGTGGTCTTGAAAATTGACCCATACATACCTATTTTATGTTATTTTTTATTCCATTACGCGTTCTTTAACGAAGAAAGAGGATTGTTTTTATACAGAGAACATATCAGGCAGGCCAAACTATCGAAAATATTGTAAATAATACGAATAAATTAATTTTAATTGATTTTTCGTGTTTTTAAGCTCTGTTCTCACTTTCCCGTACTTAAATAAATTATATTTCATATATAAATCCTTCTAAAATATAGAAAAACACATTAAATAAATAATATAATGTAAAATTAACAATAGAAAAAAAAATAAACAAATTTTAAAAATTGTCCACACTGGGATTCGAACCCGCACCGTCTCGCTCAGCTGCTATCTCGCTATCCGCTCCACCACGATTACACGGTCAGCGAGCTACTTCATGGCTTCAAAAGCAATCTTCCGGTTTGTTTAACGATGTTTTTTGGGGGCCCATTGCGACCCTCCTAATTAAGCTATAAATATTTCCTTAGGCACAGGGGTTGGGGGCATGGTACCCTATTTTGGTACCGAGTTTGAGATTTATAGCTTAATATTAAAGCGAGTTATGTGGTCTTGAAAACTTACCCGTACATGCCTATTTTATGTCATTTTTCATTCCATTATGCCTTCTTTAACGAAGAAAGAGAATTGTTTTTATACAGAGAACATATTAGGCAGGCACAACTATCGAAAGTATTGTAAATAATACGAATAAATTAATTTTAATTGATTTTTCGTGTTTTTAAACTCTGTTCTCACTTTCCCGTACTTAAATAAATTATATTTCATACATAAATCCTACTAAAATATAGAAAAACACATTAAATAAATAATATAATGTAAAATTAACAATAGAAAAAAAAATAAACAAATTTTAAAAATTGTCCACACTGGGATTCGAACCCGCACCGTCTCGCTCAGCTGCTATCACGCTATCCACTCCACCACGATTACACGGTCAGCGAGCTACTTCATGGCTTCAAAAGCAATCTTCCGGTCAGTTTAACGATGTACTTTGGGGGCCCATTGCGACCCTCCTAATTAAGCTATAAATATTTCCTTAGGCACAGGGGTTGGGGGCATGGTACCCTATTTTGGTACCGAGTTTGAGATTTATAGCTTAATATTAAAGCGAGTTATGTGGTCTTGAAAACTTACCCGTACATGCCTATTTTATGTTATTTTTCATTCCATTATGCCTTCTTTAACGAAGAAAGAGGATTGTTTTTATACAGAGAACATATTAGGCAGGCACAACTATCGAAAGTATTGTAAATAATTCGAATAAATTATTTTTAATTGATTTTTCATGTTTTTAAGCTCTGTTCTCACTTTCCCGTACTTAAATAAATTATATTTCATATATAAATCCTTTTAAAATATAGAAAAACACATTAAATAAATAATATAATGTAAAATTAACAATAGAAAAAAAAATAAACAAATTTTAAAAATTGTCCACACTGGGATTCGAACCCGCACCGTCTCGCTCTGCTGCTATTACGCTATCCGCTCCACCACGATTACACAGTCAGCGAGCTACTTCATGGCTTCAAAAGCAATCTTCCGGTCAGTTTAACGATGTACTTTGGGGGTCAATTGCATCCCTCCTAATTAACCTATAAATATTTCCTTTGGTACAAGGGTTGGGGGCATGGTACCCTATTTTGGTATCGAGTTTCAGATTTATAACTTAATATTATAGTGAGTTACGTGGTCTTGAAAATTGACCCATACATACCTATTTTATGTTATTTTTTATTCCATTACGCGTTCTTTAACGAAGAAAGAGGATTGTTTTTATACAGAGAACATATCAGGCAGGCCAAACTATCGAAAATATTGTAAATAATACGAATAAATTAATTTTAATTGATTTTTCGTGTTTTTAAGCTCTGTTCTCACTTTCCCGTACTTAAATAAATTATATTTCATATATAAATCCTTCTAAAATATAGAAAAACACATTAAATAAATAATATAATGTAAAATTAACAATAGAAAAAAAAAATAAACAAATTTTAAAAATTGTCCACACTGGGATTCGAACCCGCACCGTCTCGCTCAGCTGCTACCTCGCTATCCGCTCCACCACGATTACACGGTCAGCGAGCTACTTCATGGCTTCAAAAGCAATCTTCCGGTTTGTTTAACGATGTTTTTTGGGGGCCCATTGCGACCCTCCTAATTAAGCTATAAATATTTCCTTAGGCACAGGGGTTGGGGGCATGGTACCCTATTTTGGTACCGAGTTTGAGATTTATAGCTTAATATTAAAGCGAGTTATGTGGTCTTGAAAACTTACCCGTACATGCCTATTTTATGTCATTTTTCATTCCATTATGCCTTCTTTAACGAAGAAAGAGAATTGTTTTTATACAGAGAACATATTAGGCAGGCACAACTATCGAAAGTATTGTAAATAATACGAATAAATTAATTTTAATTGATTTTTCGTGTTTTTAAACTCTGTTCTCACTTTCCCGTACTTAAATAAATTATATTTCATACATAAATCCTACTAAAATATAGAAAAACACATTAAATAAATAATATAATGTAAAATTAACAATAGAAAAAAAAATAAACAAATTTTAAAAATTGTCCACACTGGGATTCGAACCCGCACCGTCTCGCTCAGCTGCTATTACGCTATCCGCTCCACCACGATTACACGGTCAGCGAGCTACTTCATGGCTTCAAAAGCAATCTTCCGGTCAGTTTAACGATGTACTTTGGGGGTCAATTGCATCCCTCCTAATTAACCTATAAATATTTCCTTTGGTACAAGGGTAGGGGGCATGGTACCCTATTTTGGTATCGAGTTTCAGATTTATAACTTAATATTATAGTGAGTTACGTGGTCTTGAAAATTGACCCATACATACCTATTTTATGTTATTTTTTATTCCATTACGCGTTCTTTAACGAAGAAAGAGGATTGTTTTTATACAGAGAACATATCAGGCAGGCCAAACTATCGAAAATATTGTAAATAATACGAATAAATTAATTTTAATTGATTTTTCGTGTTTTTAAGCTCTGTTCTCACTTTCCCGTACTTAAATAAATTATATTTCATATATAAATCCTTCTAAAATATAGAAAAACACATTAAATAAATAATATAATGTAAAATTAACAATAGAAAAAAAAATAAACAAATTTTAAAAATTTTCCACACTGGGATTCGAACCCGCACCGTCTCGCTCAGCTGCTATCTCGCTATCCGCTCCACCACGATTACACGGTCAGCGAGCTACTTCATGGCTTCAAAAGCAATCTTCCGGTTTGTTTAACGATGTTTTTTGGGGGCCCATTGCGACCCTCCTAATTAAGCTATAAATATTTCCTTAGGCACAGGGGTTGGGGGCATGGTACCCTATTTTGGTACCGAGTTTGAGATTTATAGCTTAATATTAAAGCGAGTTATGTGGTCTTGAAAACTTACCCGTACATGCCTATTTTATGTCATTTTTCATTCCATTATGCCTTCTTTAACGAAGAAAGAGAATTGTTTTTATACAGAGAACATATTAGGCAGGCACAACTATCGAAAGTATTGTAAATAATACGAATAAATTAATTTTAATTGATTTTTCGTGTTTTTAAACTCTGTTCTCACTTTCCCGTACTTAAATAAATTATATTTCATACATAAATCCTACTAAAATATAGAAAAACACATTAAATAAGTAATATAATGTAAAATTAACAATAGAAAAAAAAATAAACAAATTTTAAAAATTGTCCACACTGGGATTCGAACCCGCACCGTCTCGCTCAGCTGCTATCACGCTATCCACTCCACCACGATTACACGGTCAGCGAGCTACTTCATGGCTTCAAAAGCAATCTTCCGGTCAGTTTAACGATGTACTTTGGGGGCCCATTGCGACCCTCCTAATTAAGCTATAAATATTTCCTTAGGCACAGGGGTTGGGGGCATGGTACCCTATTTTGGTACCGAGTTTGAGATTTATAGCTTAATATTAAAGCGAGTTATGTGGTCTTGAAAACTTACCCGTACATGCCTATTTTATGTTATTTTTCATTCCATTATGCCTTCTTTAACGAAGAAAGAGGATTGTTTTTATACAGAGAACGTATTAGGCAGGCACAACTATCGAAAGTATTGTAAATAATTCGAATAAATTATTTTTAATTGATTTTTCATGTTTTTAAGCTCTGTTCTCACTTTCCCGTACTTAAATAAATTATATTTCATATATAAATCCTTTTAAAATATAGAAAAACACATTAAATAAATAATATAATGTAAAATTAACAATAGAAAAAAAAATAAACAAATTTTAAAAATTGTCCACACTGGGATTCGAACCCGCACCGTCTCGCTCTGCTGCTATTACGCTATCCGCTCCACCACGATTACACAGTCAGCGAGCTACTTCATGGCTTCAAAAGCAATCTTCCGGTCAGTTTAACGATGTACTTTGGGGGTCAATTGCATCCCTCCTAATTAACCTATAAATATTTCCTTTGGTACAAGGGTTGGGGGCATGGTACCCTATTTTGGTATCGAGTTTCAGATTTATAACTTAATATTATAGTGAGTTACGTGGTCTTGAAAATTGACCCATACATACCTATTTTATGTTATTTTTTATTCCATTACGCGTTCTTTAACGAAGAAAGAGGATTGTTTTTATACAGAGAACATATCAGGCAGGCCAAACTATCGAAAATATTGTAAATAATACGAATAAATTAATTTTAATTGATTTTTCGTGTTTTTAAGCTCTGTTCTCACTTTCCCGTACTTAAATAAATTATATTTCATATATAAATCCTTCTAAAATATAGAAAAACACATTAAATAAATAATATAATGTAAAATTAACAATAGAAAAAAAAAATAAACAAATTTTAAAAATTGTCCACACTGGGATTCGAACCCGCACCGTCTCGCTCAGCTGCTACCTCGCTATCCGCTCCACCACGATTACACGGTCAGCGAGCTACTTCATGGCTTCAAAAGCAATCTTCCGGTTTGTTTAACGATGTTTTTTGGGGGCCCATTGCGACCCTCCTAATTAAGCTATAAATATTTCCTTAGGCACAGGGGTTGGGGGCATGGTACCCTATTTTGGTACCGAGTTTGAGATTTATAGCTTAATATTAAAGCGAGTTATGTGGTCTTGAAAACTTACCCGTACATGCCTATTTTATGTCATTTTTCATTCCATTATGCCTTCTTTAACGAAGAAAGAGGATTGTTTTTATACAGAGAACATATTAGGCAGGCACAACCATCGAAAGTATTGTAAATAATACGAATGAATTAATTTTAATTGATTTTTCGTGTTTTTAAGCTCTGTTCTCACTTTCCCGTACTTAAATAAATTATATTTCATATATAAATCCTTCTAAAATATAGAAAAACACATTAAATAAATAATATAATGTAAAATTAACAATAGAAAAAAAATTAACAAATTTTAAAAATTGTCCACACTGGGACTCGAACCCGCACCGTCTCGCTCAGCTGCTATCACGCTATCCGCTCCACCACGATTACACGGTCAGCGAGCTACTTCATGGCTTCAAAAGCAATCTTCAGGTCAGTTTAACGATGTACTTTGGGGGCCCATTGCGACCCTCCTAATTAAGCTATAAATATTTCCTTAGGCACAGGGGTTGGGGGCATGGTACCCTATTTTGGTACCGAGTTTAAGATTTATAGCTTAATATTAAACCGAGTTATGTGGTCTTGAAAACTTACCCGTACATTCCTATTTTATGTTATTTTTTATTCCATTACGCGTTCTTTAACGAAGAAAGAGAATTGTTTTTATACAGAGAACATATCAGGCAGGCCAAACTATCGAAAATATTGTAAATAATACGAATAAATTAATTTTAATTGACTTTTCGTGTTTTTAAGCTCTGTTCTCACTTTCCCGTACTTAAATAAATTATATTTCATATATAAATCCTTCTAAAATATAGAAAAACACATTAAATAAATAATATAATGTAAAATTAACAATAGAAAAAAAAATAAACAAATTTTAAAAATTGTCCACACTGGGATTCGAACCCGCACCGTCTCGCTCAGCTGCTATCACGCTATCCGCTCCACCACGATTACACGGTCAGCGAGCTACTTCATGGCTTCAATAGCAATCTTCCGGTTTGTTTAACGATGTTTTTTGGGGGCCCATTGCGACCCTCCTAATTAAGCTATAAATATTTCCTTAGGCACAGGGGTTGGGGCCATGGTACCCTATTTTGGTACCGAGTTTGAGATTTATAGCTTAATATTAAAGCGAGTTATGTGGTCTTGAAAACTTACCCGTACATGCCTATTTTATGTTATTTTTCATTCCATTATGCCTTCTTTAACGAAGAAAGAGGATTGTTTTTATACAGAGAACATATTAGGCAGGCACAACTATCGAAAGTATTGTAAATAATACGAATAAATTAATTTTAATTGATTTTTCGTGTTTTTAAGCTCTGTTCTCACTTTCCCGTACTTAAATAAATTATATTTCATATATAAATCCTTCTAAAATATAGAAAAACACATTAAATAAATAATATAATGTAAAATTAACAATAGAAAAAAAATGAACAAATTTTAAAAATTGTCCACACTAGGATTCGAACCCGCACCGTCTCGCTCAGCTGCTATCACGCTATCCGCTCCACCACGATTACACGGTCAGCGAGCTACTTCATGGCTTCAAAAGCAATGTTCCGGTCAGTTTAACGATGTACTTTGGGGGCCCATTGCGACCCTCCTAATTAAGCTATAAATATTTCCTTAGGCACAGGGATTGGGGGCATTGTACCCTATTTTGGTACCGAGTTTGAGATTTATAGCTTAATATTAAAGCGAGTTATGTGGTCTTGAAAACTTACCCGTACATGCCTATTTTATGTTATTTTTCATTCCATTATGCCTTCTTTAACGAAGAAAGAGGATTGTTTTTATACAGAGAACATATTAGGCAGGCACAACTATCGAAAGTATTGTAAATAATACGAATAAATTAATTTTAATTGATTTTTCGTGTTTTTAAGCTCTGTTCTCACTTTCCCGTACTTAAATAAATTATATTTCATATATAAATCCTTCTAAAATATAGAAAAACACATTAAATAAATAATATAATGTAAAATTAACAATAGAAAAAAAAATTAACAAATTTTAAAAATTGTCCACACTAGGATTCGAACCCGCACCGTCTCGCTCAGCTGCTATCACGCTATCCGCTCCACAACGATTACACGGTCAGCGAGCTACTTCATGGCTTCAAAAGCAATCTTCCGGTCAGTTTAACGATGTACTTTGGGGGCCCATTGCGACCCTCTTAATTAAGCTATAAATATTTCCTTAGGCACAGGGATTGGGGGCATGGTACCCTATTTTGGTACCGAGTTTGAGACTTATAGCTTAATATTGAAGCGAGTTATGTGGTCTTGAAAACTTACCCGTACATGCCTATTTTATGTTATTTTTCATTCCATTATGCCTTCTTTAACGAAGAAAGAGGATTGTTTTTATACAGAGAACATATCAGGCAGGCCAAACTATCGAAAATATTGTAAATAATACGAATAAATTAATTTTAATTAATTTTTCGTGTTTTTAAGCTCTGTTCTCACTTTCCCGTACTTAAATAAATTATATTTCATATATAAATCCTTCTAAAATATAGAAAAACACATTAAATAAATAATATAATGTAAAATTAACAATAGAAAAAAAAATTAACAAATTTTAAAAATTGTCCACACTGGGATTCGAACCCGCACCGTCTCGATCAGCTGCTATCACGCTATCCGCTCCACCACTATTACACGGTCAGCGAGCTACTTCATGGCTTCAAAAGCAATCTTCCGGTCAGTTTAACGATGTACTTTGGGGGCCCATTGCGACCCTCCTAATTAAGCTATAAATATTTCCTTAGGCACAGGGGTTGGGGGCATGGTACCCTATTTTGGTACCGAGTTTGAGATTTATAGCTTAATATTAAAGCGAGTTATGTGATCTTGAAAACTTACCCGTACATGCCTATTTTATGTTATTTTTCATTCCATTATGCCTTCTTTAACGAGGAAAGAGGATTGTTTTTATACAGAGAACATATTAGACAGGCACAACTATCGAAAGTATTGTAAATAATACGAATAAATTAATTTTAATTGATTTTTCGTGTTTTTAAGCTCTGTTCTCACTTTCCCGTACTTAAATAAATTATATTTCATATATAAATCCTTCTAAAATATAGAAAAACACATTAAATAAATAATATAATGTAAAATTAACCATAGAAAAAAAATAAACAAATTTTAAAAATTGTCCACACTGGGATTCGAACCCGCACCGTCTCGCTCAGCTGCTATCACGCTATCCGCTCCACCACGATTACGCGGTCAGCGAGCTACTTCATGGCTTCAAAAGCAATCTCCCGGTCAGTTTAACGATGTACTTTGGGGGCCCATTGCGACCCTCCTAATTAAGCTATAAATATTTCCTTAGGCACAGGGGTTGGGGGCATGGTACCCTATTTTGGTACCGAGTTTGAGATTTATAGCTTAATATTAAAGCGAGTTATGTGGTCTTGAAAACTTACCCGTACATGCCAATTTTATGTTATTTTTCATTCCATTATGCCTTTTTTAACGAAGAAAGAGGATTGTGTTTATACAGAGAACATATTAGGCAGGCACAACTATCGAAAGTATTGTAAATAATTCGAATAAATTAATTTTAATTGATTTTTCATGTTTTTAAGCTCTGTTCTCACTTTCCCGTACTTAAATAAATTATATTTCATATATAAATCCTTTTAAAATATAGAAAAACACATTAAATAAATAATATAATGTAAAATTAACAATAGAAAAAAAAATAAACAAATTTTAAAAATTGTCCACACTGGGATTCGAACCCGCACCGTCTCGCTCAGCTGCTATCACGCTATCCGCTCCACCACGATTACACGGTCAGCGAGCTACTTCATGGCTTCAAAAGCAATCTTCCGGTCAGTTTAACGATGTACTTTGGGGGGCCATTGCATCCCTCCTAATTAACCTATAAATATTTCCTTTGGTACAAGGGTTGGGGGCATGGTACCCTATTTTGTTATCGAGTTTCAGATTTATAACTTAATATTATAGTGAGTTACGTGGTCTTGAAAATTGACCCATACATACCTATTTTATGTTATTTTTTATTCCATTACGCGTTCTTTAACGAAGAAAGAGGATTGTTTTTATACAGAGAACATATCAGGCAGGCCAAACTATCGAAAATATTGTAAATAATACGAATAAATTAATTTTAATTGATTTTTCGTGTTTTTAAGCTCTGTTCTCACTTTCCCGTACTTAAATAAATTATATTTCATATATAAATCCTTCTAAAATATAGAAAAACACATTAAATAAATAATATAATGTAAAATTAACAATAGAAAAAAAAATAAACAAATTTTAAAAATTGTCCACACTGGGATTCGAACCCGCACCGTCTCGCTCAGCTGCTATCTCGCTATCCGCTCCACCACGATTACACGGTCAGCGAGCTACTTCATGGCTTCAAAAGCAATCTTCCGGTTTGTTTAACGATGTTTTTTGGGGGCCCATTGCGACCCTCCTAATTAAGCTATAAATATTTCCTTAGGCACAGGGGTTGGGGGCATGGTACCCTATTTTGGTACCGAGTTTGAGATTTATAGCTTAATATTAAAGCGAGTTATGTGGTCTTGAAAACTTACCCGTACATGCCTATTTTATGTTATTTTTCATTCCATTATGCCTTCTTTAACGAAGAAAGAGGATTGTTTTTATACAGAGAACATATCAGGCAGGCCAAACTATCGAAAATATTGTAAATAATACGAATAAATTAATTTTAATTAATTTTTCGTGTTTTTAAGCTCTGTTCTCACTTTCCCGTACTTATATAAATTATATTTCATATATAAATCCTTCTAAAATATAGAAAAACATATTAAATAAATAATATAATGTAAAATTAACAATAGAAAAAAAAATTAACAAATTTTAAAAATTGTCCACACTGGGATTCGAACCCGCACCGTCTCGCTCAGCTGCTATCACGCTATCCGCTCCACCACTATTACACGGTCAGCGAGCTACTTCATGGCTTCAAAAGCAATCTTCCGGTCAGTTTAACGATGTACTTTGGGGGCCCATTGCTACCCTCCTAATTAAGCTATAAATATTTCCTTAGGCACAGGGGTTGGGGGCATGGTACCCTATTTTGGTACCGAGTTTGAGATTTATAGCTTAATATTAAAGCGAGTTATGTGGTCTTGAAAACTTACCCGTACATGCCTATTTTATGTTATTTTTCATTCCATTATGCCTTCTTTAACGAGGAAAGAGGATTGTTTTTATACAGAGAACATATTAGGCAGGCACAACTATCGAAAGTATTGTAAATAATACGAATAAATTAATTTTAATTGATTTTTCGTGTTTTTAAGCTCTGTTCTCACTTTCCCGTACTTAAATAAATTATATTTCATATATAAATCCTTCTAAAATATAGAAAAACACATTAAATAAATAATATAATGTAAAATTAACCATAGAAAAAAAATAAACAAATTTTAAAAATTGTCCACACTGGGATTCGAACCCGCACCGTCTCGCTCAGCTGCTATCACGCTATCCGCTCCACCACGATTACACGGTCAGCGAGCTACTTCATGGCTTCAAAAGCAATCTCCCGGTCAGTTTAACGATGTACTTTGGGGGCCCATTGCGACCCTCCTAATTAAGCTATAAATATTTCCTTAGGCACAGGGGTTGGGGGCATGGTACCCTATTTTGGTACCGAGTTTGAGATTTATAGCTTAATATTAAAGCGAGTTATGTGGTCTTGAAAACTTACCCGTACATGCCTATTTTATGTTATTTTTCATTCCATTATGCCTTCTTTAACGAGGAAAGAGGATTGTTTTTATACAGAGAACATATTAGGCAGGCACAACTATCGAAAGTATTGTAAATAATACGAATAAATTAATTTTAATTGATTTTTCGTGTTTTTAAGCTCTGTTCTCACTTTCCCGTACTTAAATAAATTATATTTCATATATAAATCCTTTTAAAATATAGAAAAACACATTAAATAAATAATATAATGTGAAATTAACCATAGAAAAAAAATAAACAAATTTTAAAAATTGTCCACACTGGGATTCGAAACCGCACCGTCTCGCTCAGCTGCTATTACGCTATCCGCTCCACCACGATTACACGGTCAGCGAGCTACTTCATGGCTTCAAAAGCAATCTTCCGGTCAGTTTAACGATGTACTTTGGGGGTCAATTGCATCCCTCCTAATTAACCTATAAATATTTCCTTTGGTACAAGGGTAGGGGGCATGGTACCCTATTTTGTTATCGAGTTTCAGATTTATAACTTAATATTATAGTGAGTTACGTGGTCTTGAAAATTGACCCATACATACCTATTTTATGTTATTTTTTATTCCATTACGCGTTCTTTAACGAAGAAAGAGGATTGTTTTTATACAGAGAACATATCAGGCAGGCCAAACTATCGAAAATATTGTAAATAATACGAATAAATTAATTTTAATTGATTTTTCGTGTTTTTAAGCTCTGTTCTCACTTTCCCGTACTTAAATAAATTATATTTCATATATAAATCCTTCTAAAATATAGAAAAACACATTAAATAAATAATATAATGTAAAATTAACAATAGAAAAAAAAATAAACAAATTTTAAAAATTGTCCACACTGGGATTCGAACCCGCACCGTCTCGCTCAGCTGCTATCTCGCTGTCCGCTCCACCACGATTACACGGTCAGCAAGCTACTTCATGGCTTCAAAAGCAATCTTCCGGTCAGTTTAACGATGTACTTTGGGGGCCCATTGCGACCCTCCTAATTAAGCTATAAATATTTCCTTAGGCACAGGGGTTGGGGGCATGGTACCCTATTTTGGTACCGAGTTTGAGATTTATAGCTTAATATTAAAGCGAGTTATGTGGTCTTGAAAACTTACCCGTACATGCCTATTTTATGTTATTTTTCATTCCATTATGCCTTCTTTAACGAGGAAAGAGGATTGTTTTTATACAGAGAACATATTAGGCAGGCACAACTATCGAAAGTATTGTAAATAATACGAATAAATTAATTTTAATTGATTTTTCGTGTTTTTAAGCTCTGTTCTCACTTTCCCGTACTTAAATAAATTATATTTCATATATAAATCCTTTTAAAATATAGAAAAACACATTAAATAAATAATATAATGTAAAATTAACCATAGAAAAAAAATAAACAAATTTTAAAAATTGTCCACACTGGGATTCGAACCCGTACCGTCTCGCTCAGCTGCTATTACGCTATCCGCTCCACCACGATTACACGGTCAGCGAGCTACTTCATGGCTTCAAAAGCAATCTTCCGGTCAGTTTAACGATGTACTTTGGGGGTCAATTGCATCCCTCCTAATTAACCTATAAATATTTCCTTTGGTACAAGGGTAGGGGGCATGGTACCCTATTTTGGTATCGAGTTTCAGATTTATAACTTAATATTATAGTGAGTTACGTGGTCTTGAAAATTGACCCATACATACCTATTTTATGTTATTTTTTATTCCATTACGCGTTCTTTAACGAAGAAAGAGGATTGTTTTTATACAGAGAACATATCAGGCAGGCCAAACTATCGAAAATATTGTAAATAATACGAATAAATTAATTTTAATTGATTTTTCGTGTTTTTAAGCTCTGTTCTCACTTTCCTGTACTTAAATAAATTATATTTCATATATAAATCCTTCTAAAATATAGAAAAACACATTAAATAAATAATATAATGTAAAATTAACAATAGAAAAAAAAATAAACAAATTTTAAAAATTGTCCACACTGGGATTCGAACCCGCACCGTCTCGCTCAGCTGCTATCTCGCTATCCGCTCCACCACGATTACACGGTCAGCGAGCTACTTCATGGCTTCAAAAGCAATCTTCCGGTTTGTTTAACGATGTTTTTTGGGGGCCCATTGCGACCCTCCTAATTAAGCTATAAATATTTCCTTAGGCACAGGGGTTGGGGGCATGGTACCCTATTTTGGTACCGAGTTTGAGATTTATAGCTTAATATTAAAGCGAGTTATGTGGTCTTGAAAACTTACCCGTACATGCCTATTTTATGTCATTTTTCATTCCATTATGCCTTCTTTAACGAAGAAAGAGAATTGTTTTTATACAGAGAACATATTAGGCAGGCACAACTATCGAAAGTATTGTAAATAATACGAATAAATTAATTTTAATTGATTTTTCGTGTTTTTAAACTCTGTTCTCACTTTCCCGTACTTAAATAAATTATATTTCATACATAAATCCTACTAAAATATAGAAAAACACATTAAATAAATAATATAATGTAAAATTAACAATAGAAAAAAAAATAAACAAATTTTAAAAATTGTCCACACTGGGATTCGAACCCGCACCGTCTCGCTCAGCTGCTATCACGCTATCCACTCCACCACGATTACACGGTCAGCGAGCTACTTCATGGCTTCAAAAGCAATCTTCCGGTCAGTTTAACGATGTACTTTGGGGGCCCATTGCGACCCTCCTAATTAAGCTATAAATATTTCCTTAGGCACAGGGGTTGGGGGCATGGTACCCTATTTTGGTACCGAGTTTGAGATTTATAGCTTAATATTAAAGCGAGTTATGTGGTCTTGAAAACTTACCCGTACATGCCTATTTTATGTTATTTTTCATTCCATTATGCCTTCTTTAACGAAGAAAGAGGATTGTTTTTATACAGAGAACATATTAGGCAGGCACAACTATCGAAAGTATTGTAAATAATTCGAATAAATTAATTTTAATTGATTTTTCATGTTTTTAAGCTCTGTTCTCACTTTCCCGTACTTAAATAAATTATATTTCATATATAAATCCTTTTAAAATATAGAAAAACACATTAAATAAATAATATAATGTAAAATTAACAATAGAAAAAAAAATGAACAAATTTTAAAAATTGTCCACACTGGGATTCGAACCCGCACCGTCTCGCTCTGCTGCTATTACGCTATCCGCTCCACCACGATTACACGGTCAGCGAGCTACTTCATGGCTTCAAAAGCAATCTTCCGGTCAGTTTAACGATGTACTTTGGGGGTCAATTGCATCCCTCCTAATTAACCTATAAATATTTCCTTTGGTACAAGGGTTGGGGGCATGGTACCCTATTTTGGTATCGAGTTTCAGATTTATAACTTAATATTATAGTGAGTTACGTGGTCTTGAAAATTGACCCATACATACCTATTTTATGTTATTTTTTATTCCATTACGCGTTCTTTAACGAAGAAAGAGAATTGTTTTTATACAGAGAACATATCAGGCAGGCCAAACTATCGAAAATATTGTAAATAATACGAATAAATTAATTTTAATTGATTTTTCGTGTTTTTAAGCTCTGTTCTCACTTTCCCGTACTTAAATAAATTATATTTCATATATAAATCCTTCTAAAATATAGAAAAACACATTAAATAAATAATATAATGTAAAATTAACAATAGAAAAAAAAATAAACAAATTTTAAAAATTGTCCACACTGGGATTCGAACCCGCACCGTCTCGCTCAGCTGCTACCTCGCTATCCGCTCCACCACGATTACACGGTCAGCGAGCTACTTCATAGCTTCAAAAGCAATCTTCCGGTCAGTTTAACGATGTACTTTGGGGGCCCATTGCGACCCTCCTAATTAAGCTATAAATATTTCCTTAGGCACAGGGGTTGGGGGCATGGTACCCTATTTTGGTACCGAGTTTGAGATTTATAGCTTAATATTAAAGCGAGTTATGTGGTCTTGAAAACTTACCCGTACATGCCTATTTTATGTTATTTTTCATTCCATTATGCCTTCTTTAACGAAGAAAGAGGATTGTTTTTATACAGAGAACATATTAGGCAGGCACAACTATCGAAAGTATTGTAAATAATACGAATAAATTAATTTTAATTGATTTTTCGTGTTTTTAAGCTCTGTTCTCACTTTCCCGTACTTAAATAAATTATATTTCATATATAAATCCTTCTAAAATATAGAAAAACACATTAAATAAATAATATAATGTAAAATTAACAATAGAAAAAAAAATTAACAAATTTTAAAAATTGTCCACACTGGGACTCGAACCCGCACCGTCTCGCTCAGCTGCTATCACGCTATCCGCTTCACCACGATTACACGGTCAGCGAGCTACTTCATGGCTTCAAAAGCAATCTTCAGGTCAGTTTAACGATGTACTTTGGGGGCCCATTGCGACCCTCCTAATTAAGCTATAAATATTTCCTTAGGCACAGGGGTTGGGGGCATGGTACCCTATTTTGGTATCGAGTTTCAGATTTATAACTTAATATTATGGTGAGTTACGTGGTCTTGAAAATTGACCCATACATTCCTATTTTATGTTATTTTTTATTCCATTACGCGTTCTTTAACGAAGAAAGAGGATTGTTTTTATACAGAGAACATATCAGGCAGGCCAAACTATCGAAAATATTGTAAATAATACGAATAAATTAATTTTAATTGATTTTTCGTGTTTTTAAGCTCTGTTCTCACTTTCCCGTACTTAAATAAATTATATTTCATATATAAATCCTTCTAAAATATAGAAAAACACATTAAATAAATAATATAATGTAAAATTAACAATAGAAAAAAAAATAAACAAATTTTAAAAATTGTCCACACTGGGATTCGAACCCGCACCGTCTCGCTCAGCTGCTATCACGCTATCCGCTCCACCACGATTACACGGTCAGCGAGCTACTTCATGGCTTCAAAAGCAATCTTCCGGTCAGTTTAAAGATGTACTTTGGGGGTCCATTGCATCCCTCCTAATTAACCTATAAATATTTCCTTTGATGTTATTTTTTATTCCATTACGCGTTCTTTAACGAAGAAAGAGGATTGTTTTTATACAGAGAACATATCAGGCAGGCCAAACTATCGAAAATATTGTAAATAATACGAATAAATTAATTTTAATTGATTTTTCGTGTTTTTAAGCTCTGTTCTCACTTTCCCGTACTTAAATAAATTATATTTCATATATAAATCCTTCTAAAATATAGAAAAACACATTAAATAAATAATATAATGTAAAATTAACAATAGAAAAAAAAATAAACAAATTTTAAAAATTGTCCACACTGGGATTCGAACCCGCACCGTCTCGCTCAGCTGCTATCTCGCTATCCGCTCCACCACGATTACACGGTCAGCGAGCTACTTCATGGCTTCAAAAGCAATCTTCCGGTTTGTTTAACGATGTTTTTTGGGGGCCCATTGCGACCCTCCTAATTAAGCTATAAATATTTCCTTAGGCACAGGGGTTGGGGGCATGGTACCCTATTTTGGTACCGAGTTTGAGATTTATAGCTTAATATTAAAGCGAGTTATGTGGTCTTGAAAACTTACCCGTACATGCCTATTTTATGTCATTTTTCATTCCATTATGCCTTCTTTAACGAAGAAAGAGAATTGTTTTTATACAGAGAACATATTAGGCAGGCACAACTATCGAAAGTATTGTAAATAATACGAATAAATTAATTTTAATTGATTTTTCGTGTTTTTAAACTCTGTTCTCACTTTCCCGTACTTAAATAAATTATATTTCATACATAAATCCTTCTAAAATATAGAAAAACACATTAAATAAATAATATAATGTAAAATTAACAATAGAAAAAAAAATAAACAAATTTTAAAAATTGTCCACACTGGGATTCGAAACCGCACCGTCTCGCTCAGCTGCTATCACGCTATCCACTCCACCACGATTACACGTTCAGCGAGCTACTTCATGGCTTCAAAAGCAATCTTCCGGTCAGTTTAACGATGTACTTTGGGGGCCCATTGCGACCCTCCTAATTAAGCTATAAATATTTCCTTAGGCACAGGGGTTGGGGTCATGGTACTCTATTTTGGTACCGAGTTTAAGATTTATAGCTTAATATTAAACCGAGTTATGTGGTCTTGAAAACTTACCCGTACATGCCTATTTTATGTTATTTTTCATTCCATTATGCCTTCTTTAACGAAGAAAGAGGATTGTTTTTATACAGAGAACATATTAGGCAGGCACAACTATCGAAAGTATTGTAAATAATTCGAATAAATTAATTTTAATTGATTTTTCATGTTTTTAAGCTCTGTTCTCACTTTCCCGTACTTAAATAAATTATATTTCATATATAAATCCTTTTAAAATATAGAAAAACACATTAAATAAATAATATAATGTAAAATTAACAATAGAAAAAAAAATGAACAAATTTTAAAAATTGTCCACACTGGGATTCGAACCCGCACCGTCTCGCTCTGCTGCTATTACGCTATCCGCTCCACCACGATTACACGGTCAGCGAGCTACTTCATGGCTTCAAAAGCAATCTTCCGGTCAGTTTAACGATGTACTTTGGGGGTCAATTGCATCCCTCCTAATTAACCTATAAATATTTCCTTTGGTACAAGGGTTGGGGGCATGGTACCCTATTTTGGTATCGAGTTTCAGATTTATAACTTAATATTATAGTGAGTTACGTGGTCTTGAAAATTGACCCATACATACCTATTTTATGTTATTTTTTATTCCATTACGCGTTCTTTAACGAAGAAAGAGGATTGTTTTTATACAGAGAACATATCAGGCAGGCCAAACTATCGAAAATATTGTAAATAATACGAATAAATTAATTTTAATTGATTTTTCGTGTTTTTAAGCTCTGTTCTCACTTTCCCGTACTTAAATAAATTATATTTCATATATAAATCCTTCTAAAATATAGAAAAACACATTAAATAAATAATATAATGTAAAATTAACAATAGAAAAAAAAATAAACAAATTTTAAAAATTGTCCACACTGGGATTCGAACCCGCACCGTCTCGCTCAGCTGCTACCTCGCTATCCGCTCCACCACGATTACACGGTCAGCGAGCTACTTCATAGCTTCAAAAGCAATCTTCCGGTCAGTTTAACGATGTACTTTGGGGGCCCATTGCGACCCTCCTAATTAAGCTATAAATATTTCCTTAGGCACAGGGGTTGGGGGCATGGTACCCTATTTTGGTACCGAGTTTGAGATTTATAGCTTAATATTAAAGCGAGTTATGTGGTCTTGAAAACTTACCCGTACATGCCTATTTTATGTTATTTTTCATTCCATTATGCCTTCTTTAACGAAGAAAGAGGATTGTTTTTATACAGAGAACATATTAGGCAGGCACAACTATCGAAAGTATTGTAAATAATACGAATAAATTAATTTTAATTGATTTTTCGTGTTTTTAAGCTCTGTTCTCACTTTCCCGTACTTAAATAAATTATATTTCATATATAAATCCTTCTAAAATATAGAAAAACACATTAAATAAATAATATAATGTAAAATTAACAATAGAAAAAAAAATTAACAAATTTTAAAAATTGTCCACACTGGGACTCGAACCCGCACCGTCTCGCTCAGCTGCTATCACGCTATCCGCTTCACCACGATTACACGGTCAGCGAGCTACTTCATGGCTTCAAAAGCAATCTTCAGGTCAGTTTAACGATGTACTTTGGGGGCCCATTGCGACCCTCCTAATTAAGCTATAAATATTTCCTTAGGCACAGGGGTTGGGGGCATGGTACCCTATTTTGGTATCGAGTTTCAGATTTATAACTTAATATTATGGTGAGTTACGTGGTCTTGAAAATTGACCCATACATTCCTATTTTATGTTATTTTTTATTCCATTACGCGTTCTTTAACGAAGAAAGAGGATTGTTTTTATACAGAGAACATATCAGGCAGGCCAAACTATCGAAAATATTGTAAATAATACGAATAAATTAATTTTAATTGATTTTTCGTGTTTTTAAGCTCTGTTCTCACTTTCCCGTACTTAAATAAATTATATTTCATATATAAATCCTTCTAAAATATAGAAAAACACATTAAATAAATAATATAATGTAAAATTAACAATAGAAAAAAAAATAAACAAATTTTAAAAATTGTCCACACTGGGATTCGAACCCGCACCGTCTCGCTCAGCTGCTATCACGCTATCCGCTCCACCACGATTACACGGTCAGCGAGCTACTTCATGGCTTCAAAAGCAATCTTCCGGTCAGTTTAAAGATGTACTTTGGGGGTCCATTGCATCCCTCCTAATTAACCTATAAATATTTCCTTTGATGTTATTTTTTATTCCATTACGCGTTCTTTAACGAAGAAAGAGGATTGTTTTTATACAGAGAACATATCAGGCAGGCCAAACTATCGAAAATATTGTAAATAATACGAATAAATTAATTTTAATTGATTTTTCGTGTTTTTAAGCTCTGTTCTCACTTTCCCGTACTTAAATAAATTATATTTCATATATAAATCCTTCTAAAATATAGAAAAACACATTAAATAAATAATATAATGTAAAATTAACAATAGAAAAAAAAATAAACAAATTTTAAAAATTGTCCACACTGGGATTCGAACCCGCACCGTCTCGCTCAGCTGCTATCTCGCTATCCGCTCCACCACGATTACACGGTCAGCGAGCTACTTCATGGCTTCAAAAGCAATCTTCCGGTTTGTTTAACGATGTTTTTTGGGGGCCCATTGCGACCCTCCTAATTAAGCTATAAATATTTCCTTAGGCACAGGGGTTGGGGGCATGGTACCCTATTTTGGTACCGAGTTTGAGATTTATAGCTTAATATTAAAGCGAGTTATGTGGTCTTGAAAACTTACCCGTACATGCCTATTTTATGTCATTTTTCATTCCATTATGCCTTCTTTAACGAAGAAAGAGAATTGTTTTTATACAGAGAACATATTAGGCAGGCACAACTATCGAAAGTATTGTAAATAATACGAATAAATTAATTTTAATTGATTTTTCGTGTTTTTAAACTCTGTTCTCACTTTCCCGTACTTAAATAAATTATATTTCATACATAAATCCTTCTAAAATATAGAAAAACACATTAAATAAATAATATAATGTAAAATTAACAATAGAAAAAAAAATAAACAAATTTTAAAAATTGTCCACACTGGGATTCGAAACCGCACCGTCTCGCTCAGCTGCTATCACGCTATCCACTCCACCACGATTACACGTTCAGCGAGCTACTTCATGGCTTCAAAAGCAATCTTCCGGTCAGTTTAACGATGTACTTTGGGGGCCCATTGCGACCCTCCTAATTAAGCTATAAATATTTCCTTAGGCACAGGGGTTGGGGTCATGGTACTCTATTTTGGTACCGAGTTTAAGATTTATAGCTTAATATTAAACCGAGTTATGTGGTCTTGAAAACTTACCCGTACATGCCTATTTTATGTTATTTTTCATTCCATTATGCCTTCTTTAACGAAGAAAGAGGATTGTTTTTATACAGAGAACATATTAGGCAGGCACAACTATCGAAAGTATTGTAAATAATACGAATAAATTAATTTTAATTGATTTTTCGTGTTTTTAAGCTCTGTTCTCACTTTCCCGTACTTAAATAAATTATATTTCATATATAAATCCTTCTAAAATATAGAAAAACACATTAAATAAATAATATAATGTAAAATTAACAATAGAAAAAAAAATAAACAAATTTTAAAAATTGTCCACACTGGGATTCGAACCCGCACCGTCTCGCTCAGCTGCTATTACGCTATCCGCTCCACCACGATTACACGGTCAGCGAGCTACTTCATGGCTTCAAAAGCAATCTTCCGGTCAGTTTAACGATGTACTTTGGGGGTCAATTGCATCCCTCCTAATTAACCTATAAATATTTCCTTTGGTACAAGGGTAGGGGGCATGGTACCCTATTTTGGTATCGAGTTTCAGATTTATAACTTAATATTATAGTGAGTTACGTGGTCTTGAAAATTGACCCATACATACCTATTTTATGTTATTTTTTATTCCATTACGCGTTCTTTAACGAAGAAAGAGGATTGTTTTTATACAGAGAACATATCAGGCAGGCCAAACTATCGAAAATAATGTAAATAATACGAATAAATTAATTTTAATTGATTTTTCGTGTTTTTAAGCTCTGTTCTCACTTTCCTGTACTTAAATAAATTATATTTCATATATAAATCCTTCTAAAATATAGAAAAACACATTAAATAAATAATATAATGTAAAATTAACAATAGAAAAAAAAATAAACAAATTTTAAAAATTGTCCACACTGGGATTCGAACCCGCACCGTCTCGCTCAGCTGCTATCTCGCTATCCGCTCCACCACGATTACACGGTCAGCGAGCTACTTCATGGCTTCAAAAGCAATCTTCCGGTTTGTTTAACGATGTTTTTTGGGGGCCCATTGCGACCCTCCTAATTAAGCTATAAATATTTCCTTAGGCACAGGGGTTGGGGGCATGGTACCCTATTTTGGTACCGAGTTTGAGATTTATAGCTTAATATTAAAGCGAGTTATGTGGTCTTGAAAACTTACCCGTACATGCCTATTTTATGTCATTTTTCATTCCATTATGCCTTCTTTAACGAAGAAAGAGAATTGTTTTTATACAGAGAACATATTAGGCAGGCACAACTATCGAAAGTATTGTAAATAATACGAATAAATTAATTTTAATTGATTTTTCGTGTTTTTAAACTCTGTTCTCACTTTCCCGTACTTAAATAAATTATATTTCATACATAAATCCTACTAAAATATAGAAAAACACATTAAATAAATAATATAATGTAAAATTAACAATAGAAAAAAAAATAAACAAATTTTAAAAATTGTCCACACTGGGATTCGAACCCGCACCGTCTCGCTCAGCTGCTATCACGCTATCCACTCCACCACGATTACACGGTCAGCGAGCTACTTCATGGCTTCAAAAGCAATCTTCCGGTCAGTTTAACGATGTACTTTGGGGGCCCATTGCGACCCTCCTAATTAAGCTATAAATATTTCCTTAGGCACAGGGGTTGGGGGCATGGTACCCTATTTTGGTACAGTGTTTGAGATTTATAGCTTAATATTAAAGCGAGTTATGTGGTCTTGAAAACTTACCCGTACATGCCTATTTTATGTTATTTTTCATTCCATTATGCCTTCTTTAACGAAGAAAGAGGATTGTTTTTATACAGAGAACATATTAGGCAGGCACAACTATCGAAAGTATTGTAAATAATTCGAATAAATTAATTTTAATTGATTTTTCATGTTTTTAAGCTCTGTTCTCACTTTCCCGTACTTAAATAAATTATATTTCATATATAAATCCTTTTAAAATATAGAAAAACACATTAAATAAATAATATAATGTAAAATTAACAATAGAAAAAAAAATAAACAAATTTTAAAAATTGTCCACACTGGGATTCGAACCCGCACCGTCTCGCTCTGCTGCTATTACGCTATCCGCTCCACCACGATTACACGGTCAGCGAGCTACTTCATGGCTTCAAAAGCAATCTTCCGGTCAGTTTAACGATGTACTTTGGGGGTCAATTGCATCCCTCCTAATTAACCTATAAATATTTCCTTTGGTACAAGGGTTGGGGGCATAGTACCCTATTTTGGTATCGAGTTTCAGATTTATAACTTAATATTATAGTGAGTTACGTGGTCTTGAAAATTGACCCATACATACCTATTTTATGTTATTTTTTATTCCATTACGCGTTCTTTAACGAAGAAAGAGGATTGTTTTTATACAGAGAACATATCAGGCAGGCCAAACTATCGAAAATATTGTAAATAATACGAATAAATTAATTTTAATTGATTTTTCGTGTTTTTAAGCTCTGTTCTCACTTTCCCGTACTTAAATAAATTATATTTCATATATAAATCCTTCTAAAATATAGAAAAACACATTAAATAAATAATATAATGTAAAATTAACAATAGAAAAAAAAATAAACAAATTTTAAAAATTGTCCACACTGGGATTCGAACCCGCACCGTCTCGCTCAGCTGCTACCTCGCTATCCGCTCCACCACGATTACACGGTCAGCGAGCTACTTCATGGCTTCAAAAGCAATCTTCCGGTTTGTTTAACGATGTTTTTTGGGGGCCCATTGCGACCCTCCTAATTAAGCTATAAATATTTCCTTAGGCACAGTGGTTGGGGGCATGGTACCCTATTTTGGTACCGAGTTTGAGATTTATAGCTTAATATTAAAGCGAGTTATGTGGTCTTGAAAACTTACCCGTACATGCCTATTTTATGTCATTTTTCATTCCATTATGCCTTCTTTAACGAAGAAAGAGAATTGTTTTTATACAGAGAACATATTAGGCAGGCACAACTATCGAAAGTATTGTAAATAATACGAATAAATTAATTTTAATTGATTTTTCGTGTTTTTAAGCTCTGTTCTCACTTTCCCGTACTTAAATAAATTATATTTCATATATAAATCCTTCTAAAATATAGAAAAACACATTAAATAAATAATATAATGTAAAATTAACAATAGAAAAAAAAATTAACAAATTTTAAAAATTGTCCACACTGGGACTCGAACCCGCACCGTCTCGCTCAGCTGCTATCACGCTATCCGCTCCACCACGATTACACGGTCAGCGAGCTACTTCATGGCTTCAAAAGCAATCTTCAGGTCAGTTTAACGATGTACTTTGGGGGCCCATTGCGACCCTCCTAATTAAGCTATAAATATTTCCTTAGGCACAGGGGTTGGGGGCATGGTACCCTATTTTGGTACCGAGTTTGAGATTTATAGCTTAATATTAAAGCGAGTTATGTGGTCTTGAAAACTTACCCGTACATGCCTATTTTATGTTATTTTTCATTCCATTATGCCTTCTTTAACGAAGAAAGAGGATTGTTTTTATACAGAGAACATATTAGGCAGGCACAACTATCGAAAGTATTGTAAATAATTCGAATAAATTAATTTTAATTGATTTTTCGTGTTTTTAAGCTCTGTTCTCACTTTCCCGTACTTAAATAAATTATATTTCATATATAAATCCTTTTAAAATATAGAAAAACACATTAAATAAATAATATAATATAAAATTAACAATAGAAAAAAAAATAAACAAATTTTAAAATTTGTCCACACTGGGATTCGAACCCGCACCGTCTCGCTCAGCTGCTATCACGCTATCCGCTCCACCACGATTACACGGTCTGCGAGCTACTTCATGGCTTCAAAAGCAATCTTCCGGTCAGTTAACGATGTACTTTGGGGGTCCATTGCATCCCTCCTAATTAACCTATAAATATTTCCTTTGGTAAAAGGGTTGGGGGCATGGTACCCTATTTTGGTATCGAGTTTCAGATTTATAACTTAATATTATGGTGAGTTACGTGGTCTTGAAATTTGACCCATACATACCTATTTTATGTTATTTTTTATTCCATTACGCGTTCTTTAACGAAGAAAGAGGATTGTTTTTATACAGAGAACATATCAGGCAGGCCAAACTATCGAAAATATTGTAAATAATACGAATAAATTAATTTTAATTGATTTTTCGTGTTTTTAAGCTCTGTTCTCACTTTCCCGTACTTAAATAAATTATATTTCATATATAAATCCTTCTAAAATATAGAAAAACACATTAAATAAATAATATAATGTAAAATTAACAATAGAAAAAAAAATAAACAAATTTTAAAAATTGTCCACACTGGGATTCGAACCCGCACCGTCTCGCTCAGCTGCTATCACGCTATCCGCTCCACCACGATTACACGGTCAGCGAGCTACTTCATGGCTTCAAAAGCCATCTTCCGGTTTGTTTAACGATGTTTTTTGGGGGCCCATTGCGACCCTCCTAATTAAGCTATAAATATTTCCTTAGGCACAGGTGTTGGGGGCATGGTACCCTATTTTAGTACCGAGTTTGAGATTTATAGCTTAATATTAAAGCGAGTTATGTGGTCTTGAAAACTTACCCGCACATGCCTATTTTATGTCATTTTTCATTCCATTATGCCTTCTTTAACGAAGAAAGAGAATTGTTTTTATACAGAGAACATATTAGGCAGGCACAACTATCGAAAGTATTGTAAATAATACGAATAAATTAATTTTAATTGATTTTTCGTGTTTTTAAACTCTGTTCTCACTTTCCCGTACTTAAATAAATTATATTTCATACATAAATCCTTCTAAAATATAGAAAAACACATTAAATAAATAATATAATGTAAAATTAACAATAGAAAAAAAAATAAACAAATTTTATAAATTGTCCACACTGGGATTCGAACCCGCACCGTCTCGCTCAGCTGCTATCACGCTATCCACTCCACCACGATTACACGGTCAGCGAGCTACTTCATGGCTTCAAAAGCAATCTTCCGGTCAGTTTAACGATGTACTTTGGGGGCCCATTGCGACCCTCCTAATTAAGCTATAAATATTTCCTTAGGCACAGGGGTTGGGGGCATGGTACCCAATTTTGGTACCGAGTTTGAGATTTATAGCTTAATATTAAAGCGAGTTATGTGGTCTTGAAAACTTACCCGTACATGCCTATTTTATGTTATTTTTCATTCCATTATGCCTTCTTTAACGAAGAAAGAGGATTGTTTTTATACAGAGAACATATTAGGCAGGCACAACTATCGAAAGTATTGTAAATAATTCGAATAAATTAATTTTAATTGATTTTTCGTGTTTTTAAGCTCTGTTCTCACTTTCCCGTACTTAAATAAATTATATTTCATATATAAATCCTTTTAAAATATAGAAAAACACATTAAATAAATAATATAATGTAAAATTAACAATAGAAAAAAAAAAAAAATTTTAAAATTGTCCACAGTGGGATTCGAACCCGCACCGTCTCGCTCAGCTGCTATCACGCTATCCGCTCCACCACGATTACACGGTCAGCGAGCTACTTCATGGCTTAAAAAGCAATCTTCCGGTCAGTTTAACGATGTACTTTGGGGGTCCATTGCATCCCTCCTAATTAACCTATAAATATTTCCTTTGCTACAAGGGTTGGGGGCATGGTACCCTATTTTGGTATCGAGTTTCAGATTTATAACTTAATATTATAGTGAGTTACGTGGTCTTGAAAATTGACCCATACATACCTATTTTATGTTATTTTTTATTCCATTACGCGTTCTTTAACGAAGAAAGAGGATTGTTTTTATACAGAGAACATATCAGGCAGGCCAAACTATCGAAAATATTGTAAATAATACGAATAAATTAATTTTAATTGATTTTTCGTGTTTTTAAGCTCTGTTCTCACTTTCCCGTACTTAAATAAGTTATATTTCATATATAAATCCTTCAAAAATATAGAAAAACACATTAAATAAATAATATAATGTAAAATTAACAATAGAAAAAAAATAATAAACAAATTTTAAAAATTGTCCACACTGGGATTCGAACCCGCTCCGTCTCGCTCAGCTGCTATCACGCTATCCGCTCCACCACGATTACACGGTCAGCGAGCTACTTCATGGCATCAAAAGCAATCTTCCGGTTTGTTTAACGATGCTTTTTGGGGGCCCATTGCGACCCTCCTAATTAAGCTATAAATATTTCCTTAGGCACAGGGGTTGGGGGCATGGTACCCTATTTTGGTACCGAGTTTGAGATTTATAGCTTAATATTAAAGCGAGTTATGTGATCTTGAAAACTTACCCGTACATGCCTATTTTATGTCATTTTTCATTCCATTATGCCTTCTTTAACGAAGAAAGAGAATTGTTTTTATACAGAGAACATATTAGGCAGGCACAACTATCGAAAGTATTGTAAATAATACGAATAAATTAATTTTAATTGATTTTTCGTGTTTTTAAACTCTGTTCTCACTTTCCCGTACTTAAATAAATTATATTTCATACATAAATCCTTCTAAAATATAGAAAAACACATTAAATAAATAATATAATGTAAAATTAACAATAGAAAAAAAAATGAACAAATTTTAAAAATTGTCCACACTGGGATTCGAACCCGCACCGTCTCGCTCAGCTGCTATCACGCTATCCACTCCACCACGATTACACGGTCAGCGAGCTACTTCATGGCTTCAAAAGCAATCTTCCGGTCAGTTTAACGATGTACTTTGGGGGCCCATTGCGACCCTCCTAATTAAGCTATAAATATTTCCTTATGCACAGGGGTTGGGGGCATGGTACCCTATTTTGGTACTGAGTTTGAGATTTATAGCTTAATATTAAAGCGAGTTATGTGGTCTTGAAAACTTACCCGTACATGCCTATTTTATGTTATTTTTCATTCCATTATGCCTTCTTTAACGAAGAAAGAGGATTGTTTTTATACAGAGAACATATTAGGCAGGCACAACTATCGAAAGTATTGTAAATAATTCGAATAAATTAATTTTAATTGATTTTTCGTGTTTTTAAGCTCTGTTCTCACTTTCCCGTACTTAAATAAATTATATTTCATATATAAATCCTTTTAAAATATAGAAAAACACATTAAATAAATAATATAATATAAAATTAACAATAGAAAAAAAAATAAACAAATTTTAAAAATTGTCCACACTGGGATTCGAACCCGCACCGTCTCGCTCAGCTGCTATCACGCTATCCGCTCCACCACGATTACACGGTCTGCGAGCTACTTCATGGCTTCAAAAGCAATCTTCCGGTCAGATAACGATGTACTTTGGGGGTCCATTGCATCCCTCCTAATTAACCTATAAATATTTCCTTTGGTACAAGGGTTGGGGGCATGGTACCCTATTTTGGTATCGAGTTTCAGATTTATAACTTAATATTATAGTGAGTTACGTGGTCTTGAAAATTGACCCATACATACCTATTTTATGTTATTTTTTATTCCATTACGCGTTCTTTAACGAAGAAAGAGGATTGTTTTTATACAGAGAACATATCAGGAAGGCCAAACTATCGAAAATATTGTAAATAATACGAATAAATTAATTTTAATTGATTTTTCGTGTTTTTAAGCTCTGTTCTCACTTTCCCGTACTTAAATAAATTATATTTCATATATAAATCCTTCTAAAATATAGAAAAACACATTAAATAAATAATATAATGTAAAATTAACAATAGAAAAAAAATAATAAACAAATTTTAAAAATTGTCCACACTGGGATTCGAACCCGCTCCGTCTCGCTCAGCTGCTATCACGCTATCCGCTCCACCACGATTACACGGTCAGCGAGCTACTTCATGGCTTCAAAAGCAATCTTCCGGTTTGTTTAACGATGTTTTTTGGGGGCCCATTGCGACCCTCCTAATTAAGCTATAAATATTTCCTTAGGCACAGGGGTTGGGGGCATGGTACCCTATTTTGGTACCGAGTTTGAGATTTATAGCTTAATATTAAAGCGAGTTATGTGGTCTTGAAAACTTACCCGTACATGCCTATTTTATGTCATTTTTCATTCCATTATGCCTTCTTTAACGAAGAAAGAGAATTGTTTTTATACAGAGAACATATTAGGCAGGCACAACTATCGAAAGTATTGTAAATAATACGAATAAATTAATTTTAATTGATTTTTCGTGTTTTTAAACTCTGTTCTCACTTTCCCGTACTTAAATAAATTATATTTCATACATAAATCCTTCTAAAATATAGAAAAACACATTAAATAAATAATATAATGTAAAATTAACAATAGAAAAAAAAATAAACAAATTTTAAAAATTGTCCACACTGGGATTCGAACCCGCACCGTCTCGCTCAGCTGCTATCACGCTATCCACTCCACCACGATTACACGCTCAGCGAGCTACTTCATGGATTCAAAAGCAATCTTCCGGTCAGTTTAACGATGTACTTTGGGGGCCCATTGCGACCCTCTTAATTAAGCTATAAATATTTCCTTAGGCACAGGGGTTGGGGGCATGGTACCCTATTTTGGTACCGAGTTTGAGATTTATAGCTTAATATTAAAGCGAGTTATGTGGTCTTGGAAACTTACCCGTACATGCATATTTTATGTTATTTTTCATTCCATTATGCCTTCTTTAACGAAGAAAGAGGATTGTTTTTATACAGAGAACATATTAGGCAGGCACAACTATCGAAAGTATTGTAAATAATACGAATAAATTAATTTTAATTGATTTTTCGTGTTTTTAAGCTCTGTTCTCACTTTCCCGTACTTAAATAAATTATATTTCATATATAAATCCTTCTAAAATATAGAAAAACACATTAAATAAATAATATAATGTAAAATTAACAATAGAAAAAAAAATTAACAAATTTTAAAAATTGTCCACACTGGGATTCGAACCCGCACCGTCTCGCTCAGCTGCTATCACGCTATCCGCTCCACCACGATTACACGGTCAGCGAGCTACTTCATGGCTTCAAAAGCAATCTTCCGGTTTGTTTAACGATGTTTTTTGGGGGCCCATTGCGACCCTCCTAATTAAGCTATAAATATTTCCTTAGGCACAGGGGTTGGGGGCATGGTACCCTATTTTGGTACCGAGTTTGAGATTTATAGCTTAATATTAAAGCGAGTTATGTGGTCTTGGAAACTTACCCGTACATGCCTATTTTATGTTATTTTTCATTCCATTATGCCTTCTTTAACGAAGAAAGAGGATTGTTTTTATACAGAGAACATATTAGGCAGGCACAACTATCGAAAGTATTGTAAATAATACGAATAAATTAATTTTAATTGATTTTTCGTGTTTTTAAGCTCTGTTCTCACTTTCCCGTACTTAAATAATCTATATTTCATATATAAATCCTTTTAAAATATAGAAAAACACATTAAATAAATAATATAATGTAAAATTAACAATAGAAAAAAAAAATTTTAAAAATTGTCCACAGTGGGATTCGAACCCGCACCATCTCGCTTAGCTGCTATCACGCTATCCGCTCCACCACGATTACACGGTCCGCGAGCTACTTCATGGCTTAAAAAGCAATCTTCCGGTCAGTTTAACGATGTACTTTGGGGGTCCATTGCATCCCTCCTAATTAACCTATAAATATTTCCTTTGGTACAAGGGTTGGGGGCATGGTACCCTATTTTGGTATCGAGTTTCAGATTTATAACTTAATATTATAGTGAGTTACGTGGTCTTGAAAATTGACCCATACATACCTATTTTATGTTATTTTTTATTCCATTACGCGTTCTTTAACGAAGAAAGAGGATTGTTTTTATACAGAGAACATATCAGGCAGGCCAAACTATCGAAAATATTGTAAATAATACGAATAAATTAATTTTAATTTATTTTTCGTGTTTTTAAGCTCTGTTCTCACTTTCCCGTACTTAAATAAATTATATTTCATATATAAATCCTTCTAAAATATAGAAAAACACATTAAATAAATAATATAATGTAAAATTAACAATAGAAAAAAAAATAAACAAATTTTAAAAATTGTCCACACTGGGATTCGAACCCGCTCCGTCTCGCTCAGCTGCTATCACGCTATCCGCTCCACGACGATTACACGGTCAGCGAGCTACTTCATGGCTTCAAAAGCAATCTTCCGGTTTGTTTAACGATGTTTTTTGGGGGCCCATTGCGACCCTCCTAATTAAGCTATAAATATTTCCTTAGGCACAGGGGTTGGGGGCATGGTACCCTATTTTGGTACCGAGTTTGAGATTTATAGCTTAATATTAAAGCGAGTTATGTGGTCTTGAAAACTTACCCGTACATGCCTATTTTATGTTATTTTTCATTCCATTATGCCTTCTTTAACGAAGAAAGAGGATTGTTTTTATACAGAGAACATATTAGGCAGGCACAACTATCGAAAGTATTGTAAATAATACGAATAAATTAATTTTAATTGATTTTTCGTGTTTTTAAGCTCTGTTCTCACTTTCCCGTACTTAAATAAATTATATTTCATATATAAATCCTTCTAAAATATAGAAAAACACATTAAATGAATAATATAATGTAAAATTAACAATAGAAAAAAAAATTAACAAATTTTAAAAATTGTCCACACTGGGATTCGAACCCGCACCGTCTCGCTCAGCTGCTATCACGCTATCCGCTCCACCACGATTACACGGTCAGCGAGCTACTTCATGGCTTCAAAAGCAATCTTCCGGTCAGTTTAACGATGTACTTTGGGGGCCCATTGCGACCCTCCTAATTAAGCTATAAATATTTCCTTAGGCACAGGGGTGGGGGGCATGGTACCCTATTTTGGTACCGAGTTTGAGATTTATAGCTTAATATTGAAGCAAGTTACGTGGTCTTGAAAATTGACCCATACATACCTATTTTATGTTATTTTTTATTCCATTACGCGTTCTTTAACGAAGAAAGAGGATTGTTTTTATACAGAGAACATATCAGGCTGGCCAAACTATCGAAAATATTGTAAATAATACGAATAAATTAATTTTAATTGATTTTTCGTGTTTTTAAGCTCTGTTCTCACTTTCCCGTACTTAAATAAATTATATTTCATATATAAATCCTTCTAAAATATAGAAAAACACATTAAATAAATAATATAATGTAAAATTAACAATAGAAAAAAAATAAACAAATTTTAAAAATTGTCCACACTGGGATTCGAACCCGCACCGTCTCGCTCTGCTGCTATCACGCTATCCGCTCCACCACGATTACACGGTCAGCGAGCTACTTCATGGCTTCAAAAGCAATCTTCCGGTTTGTTTAACGATGTTTTTTGGGGGCCCATTGCGACCCTCCTAATTAAGCTATAAATATTTCCTTAGGCACAGGGGTTGGGGGCATGGTACCCTATTTTGGTACCGAGTTTGAGATTTATAGCTTAATATTAAAGCGAGTTATGTGGTCTTGAAAACTTACCCGTACATGCCTATTTTATGTCATTTTTCATTCCATTATGCCTTCTTTAACGAAGAAAGAGAATTGTTTTTATACAGAGAACATATTAGGCAGGCACAACTATCGAAAGTATTGTAAATAATACGAATAAATTAATTTTAATTGATTTTTCGTGTTTTTAAACTCTGTTCTCACTTTCCCGTACTTAAATAAATTATATTTCATACATAAATCCTTCTAAAATATAGAAAAACACATTAAATAAATAATATAATGTAAAATTAACAATAGAAAAAAAAATAAACAAATTTTAAAAATTGTCCACACTGGGATTCGAACCCGCACCGTCTCGCTCAGCTGCTATCACGCTATCCACTCCACCACGATTACACGGTCAGCGAGCTACTTCATGGCTTCAAAAGCAATCTTCCGGTCAGTTTAACGATGTACTTTGGGGGCCCATTGCGACCCTCCTAATTAAGCTATAAATATTTCCTTAGGCACAGGGGTTGGGGGCATGGTACCCTATTTTGGTACCGAGTTTGAGATTTATAGCTTAATATTAAAGCGAGTTATGTGGTCTTGAAAACTTATCTGTACATGCCTATTTTATGTTATTTTTCATTCCATTATGCCTTCTTTAACGAAGAAAGAGGATTGTTTTTATACAGAGAACATATTAGGCAGGCACAACTATCGAAAGTATTGTAAATAATACGAATAAATTAATTTTAATTGATTTTTCGTGTTTTTAAGCTCTGTTCTCACTTTCCCGTACTTAAATAAATTATATTTCATATATAAATCCTTCTAAAATATAGAAAAACACATTAAATAAATAATATAATGTAAAATTAACAATAGAAAAAAAAAATAAACAAATTTTAAAAATTTTCTATGTATGTATGTATGTATGTATACCTCAAAAAGTGTTGGGAGAAGCTTTATTTTGAGGAATTTCGCCTTCCGAACAGCGTTAATACGAAAAAATTTTAAGTCTTTTCTCATTGTTAACAAAAGGCTTCATATTATACTATAATATTAACCTTTAATGTTGTTATTGGACCAGGTACTATATTACTGGGTACTAGTTTACCCTACCAAAGGAAATATTTATGGACCCCTTAGGGGTCCCACAATGGGACCCCGCATTTTACTGCTTTTGTATATCTCAAAAAGTGTTGCGAGAAGCTTTTTTGACCTTTTTTTGACCTTAATATTAACCTTTAATGTTGTTGGACTAGGTATTATATTACGGGGTACTAGTGTACTCTACCAAAGGAAATAATTATAGACCTCATAGGGGGTACACAGTGTAACCCCTCATTTTACTATGTATGTATGTATGTATGTATGTATGTATATCTAAAACAGGGCATTTTTCAATGTTAAGAAAAATGCCTCCTATCAGACCTTAATATTAACCTTTAGTGTTTTAATTGGACGAGGTGTTATATTACCTTGTAATAGTGTACCCTACCAAAGGAATCAATTATAGACCCCATAGTGGGTACACGGTGTGACCCCGCAATGTATGTCTATCTGAAATAGTGATGCGAAAAGTCTTATTTCGCAGAAATTCGCCTTCCGAAAAGCGTTAATACGGAGAAATTCTTTTTTCAAGAGAAATAAATTTTCTATGTATGTATATCTCAAAAAGTGTTGCGAGAAGCTTTATTTGTAAGAAATTCGCCTTCCGAAAAGCGTTAATACGGAAAAGTCTTTTCTCAATAATAACAAAGCCTCCTATCAGACCTTAATATTGACCTTTAAATTTGTAATTGGACCAGGTACTATATTACCGGATACTAGTGTACCCTACCAAAGGAAATATTTATGGACCCCATAGGGGTCCCACAATGGGACCTCGCATTTTACTGTTTTTGTATATCTCAAAAAGTGTTGCGAGAAGCTTTATTTCGAAGAAATTCGCCTCCTCAATAGCTCTTATACGCAGAAATTCTTGGTCTTTCTCAATATTAACAAAGCCTCCTATCAGACCTTAATATTAACCTTTAATGTTTTAGTTGGACCAGGTATTATATTACGGGGTACTTGTGTACCCTACCAAAGGAAATAATTATAGACCCCATAGGGGGTACACAGCGTGACCCCGAATTTTACTGTTTTTTGTATATCTAAAATAGTGATGCGAAAAGTCTTATTTCGCAGAAATTAGCCTTCTGAATAGCTTTTATACGGAGAAATTCTAAGTCTTTTTTCAAGAGAAAATAAATTTTCTATGTATGTATGTATACCCCAAAAAGTGTTGCGAGAAGCTTTATATTGAGGAAATTCGCCTTCCGAAAAGAGTTTATACAGAGAAATTCTAAGTCTTTTCTCATTGTTAACAAAAGGCTTCATATCAGACCTTAATATTTACCCTTAATATTTTAGTTGGACCAGGTGTTATATTACCTTGTACTAGTGTACCCTACCAAAGGAAATAATTATAGAGCCCATAGGGGGTACACAGCGTGACCCCGCACTTTACTATGTATGTATATCTAAAACAGTGCATTTTTCAATGTTAAGAAAAATGCCTCCTATCAGACCTTAATATTCACCTTTAATGTTTTAATTGGACCAGGTGTTATATTACCTTACACTAGTGTACCTTACCAAAGGATATAATTATAGACCCCATAGGGGGTACGCAGCGTGACCCCGAATTTTACTATGTATGTATGTATATCTCAAAAAGTGTTGCGAGAAGCTTTATTTCGAAGAAATTCGCCTTCCGAAGAGCTTTTATACGCAGAAATGCTGTCTTTTTTCAAGAGGAGAAATAAATTTTCTATGTATGTATATCTCAAAAAGTGTTGCGAGAAGCTTTATTTTGAGGAAATTCGCCTTCCGAAAAGCGTTAATAATGAGAAATTTTAAGTCTTTTCTCATTGTTAACAAAAGGCTTCATAGCAGACCTTAATATTAACCTTTAATGTTGTAAATTGACCAGGTGTTATATTACCTTGTAATAGTGTATCCTACCAAAGGAAATAATTATAGACCCCATAGGGGGTACACAGCGTGACCCCGAATTTTACTCTTTTTGTATATCTAAAACAGTTCATTTTTCAATGTTAAGAAAAATTCCTCCTATCAGACCTTAATATTAACCTTTAATGTTGTAATTGGACCAGGTATTATATTACGGGGTACTAGTGTACCCTACCAAAGGAAAAAATTATAGACATCATAGGGCGTACACAGCGTGACCCCGAATTTTACTGTTTTTGTATATCTAAAATAGTGTTGCGAGAAGCTTTATTTCGCAGAAATTCGCCTTCTGAATAGCTTTTATACGGAGAAATTCTAAGTCTTTTTTCAAGAGAAATGAATTTTCTATGTATGAATTTTCTATGTATCTCAAAAAGTGTTGCGAGAAGCTTTATTTTGAAGAAATTCGCCTTCTGAAAAGCTTTTATACGCAGAAAGTCTTCTCTCAATGTGAAGAAATTGGGCCCGCCGCGCAGATGAGGCTTTCCACGGGAAGGCTCCGACGCTGGTCCCCGTTCCGGACCTGACTGTATTGCCGGCAGAGGCGCTCCGGATACCGCAGCAGCCGGATTGCTTTTACGAGAGAGCTTTTACGTACCCCCATAGGGGGTACACAGCGTGACCCCGCACTTAACTATGTATGTATATCTAAAACAGTGCATTTTTCAATGTTAAAAAAAGTGCCTCCCATCAGACCTTAATATTAACCTTTAATGTTTTAATTGGACGAGGTATTATATTACCTTGTAATAGTGTACCCTACCAAAGGAATCAAATATAGACCCCATAGGGAGTACACAGTGTAACCCCGAATTTTACTCTTTTTGTATATCTCCAAAAGTGTTGCGAGAAGCTTTATTTCGAAGAAATTCGCCTTCCGAAGAGCTTTTATACGCAGAAATTCAAAGTCTTTTCTTAATGTTAACAAAGCCTCCTATCAGACCTTAATATTGACCCTTAATATTTTAAGTGGACCAGGTGTTATATGACCTGGTACTAGTGTACCCTACCAAAGGAATCAAATATAGACCCCATAGGGAGTACACAGTGTAACCCCGAATTTTACTGTTTTTGTATATCTCCAAAAGTGTTGCGAGAAGCTCTATTTCCAAGAAATTCGCCTTCTGAAGAGATTTTATAGGCAGAAATTCTAAGTTTGTTTTCAAGAGGAGAAATAAATTTTTTATGTATGTATATCTCCAAAAGTGTTGCGAGAAGCTTTATTTTGAGGAAATTCACCTTCCGAAAAGCGTTAATAAGGATCAATATAAAGTCTTTTCTCATTGTTAACAAATGGCTTCATATCAGACCTTAATATTAACCTTTAATGTTCTATTTGGACCAGGTATTATATTACGGAGTACTAGTGTACCCTACCAAAGGAAATAATTTTAGAGCCCATAGGGGGTACACAGTGTGACCCCGCATTTTACTATGTATGTATATTTAAAACAATGCATTTTTCAATGTTAAGAAAAATGCCTCCTATCAGACCTTAATATTAACCTTTAATGTTTTAATTGGACGAGGTGTTATATTACCTGTTAATAGTGTACCCTACCAAAGGAAATAATTATAGACACCATAAGGGGTACACAGCGTGACCCTGAATTTTACCGTTTTTGTATATCTAAAACAATGCATTTTTCAATGTTAAGAAAAATGCCGCCTGTCAGACCTTAATATTAACCTTTAATGTTGTAATTGGACCAGGTATTATATTACGGGGTACTAGTGAACCCTACCAAAGGATATAATTATAGACCCCAAGGGGGTACACAGCGCGACCCCGAATTTTACTGTTTTTGTATATCTCCAAAAGTGTTGCGAGAAGCTTTATTTCGAAGAAATTCGCCTTCTGAAGAGCTTTTATACGCAGAAATTCTACGTCTTTTCTCAATGTTAACAAAGACTCCTATCAGACCTTTATATTAACCTTTAATGTTTTAATTGGACGAGGTGTTATATTACCTGTTAATAGTGTACCCTACCAAAGGAATCAAATATAGACCCCATAGGGGGTACACGGTGTGACCCCGCAATGCAAAAAAAATAAACAAATTTTAGAAATTTTCTAATTGGGATTCGAACCCGCACCGTCTCGCTCAGCTGCTATTACGCTACCCGCTCAACCACGCATACACGGTCAGCGAGCTACTTCATGGCTTCAAAAGCAATCTTCCGGTCAGTTTAACGATGTACTTTGGGGGCACATTGCGACCCTCCTAATTAAGCTATAATTATTTCCTTAGGCACAGGGGTTGGGGGCATGGTACCCTATTTTGGTACCGAGTTTGAGATTTATAGCTTAATATTAAAGTGAGTTATGTGGTCTTGAAAACTTACCCGTACATGCCTATTTTATGTTATTTTTCATTCCATTATGCCTTCTTTAACGAAGAAAGAGGATTGTTTTTATATAGAGAACATATTAGGCAGACACAACTATCGAAAGTATTGTAAATAATACGAATAAATTAATTTTAATTGATTTTTCGTGTTTTTAAGCTCTGTTCTCACTTTCCCGTGCTTAAATAAATTATATTTCATATATAAATCCTTCTAAAATAAAGAAAAACACATTAAATAAATAATATAATGTAAAATTAACAATAGAAAAAAAAATAAACAAATTTTAAAAATTGTCCACACAGGGATTCGAACCCGCACCGTCTCGCTCAGCTGCTATCACGCTATCCGCTCCACCACGATTACACGGTCAGCGAGCAACTTCATGGCTTCAAAAGCAATGTTCCGGTCAGTTTAACGATGTACTTTGGGGGCCCATTGCGACCCTCCTAACTAAGCTATAAATATTTCCTTAAGCACAGGGGTTGGGGGCATGGTACCCTATTTTGGTACCGAGTTTAAGATTTATAGCTTAATATTAAAGCGAGTTATGTGGTCTTGAAAACTTACACGTACATGCCTATTTTATGTTATTTTTCATTCCATTATGCCTTCTTTAACGAAGAAAGAGGATTGTTTTTATACAGAGAACATATTAGGCAGGCACAACTATCGAAAGTATTGTAAATAATACGAATAAATTAATTTTAATTGATTTTTCGTGTTTTTAAGCTCTGTTCTCACTTTCCCGTACTTAAATAAATTATATTTCATATATAAATCCTTCTAAAATATAGAAAAACACATTAAATAAATAATATAATGTAAAATTAACAATAGAAAAAAAAATAAACAAATTTTAAAAATTGTCCACACTGGGATTCGAACCCGCACCGTCTCGCTCAGCTGCTATCACGCTATCCGCTCCACCACGATTACACGGTCAGCGAGCTACTTCATGGCTTCAAAAGCAATCTTCCGGTCAGTTTAACGATGTTTTTTGGGGGCCCATTGCGACCCTCCCAATTAAGCTATAAATATTTCCTTAGGCACAGGGGTTGGGGGCATGGTACCCTATTTTGGTACTGAGTTTGAGATTTATAGCTTAATATTAAAGCGAGTTATGTGGTCTTGAAAACTTACCCGTACATGCCTATTTTATGTTATTTTTCATTCCATTATGCCTTCTTTAACGAAGAAAGAGAATTGTTTTTATACAGAGAACATATTAGGCAGGCACAACTATCGAAAGTATTGTAAATAATACGAATAAATTAATTTTAATTGTTTTTTCGTGTTTTTAAGCTCTGTTCTCACTTTCCCGTACTTAAATAAATTATATTTCATACATAAATCCTTCTAAAATATAGAAAAACACATTAAATAAATAATATAATGTAAAATTAACAATAGAAAAAAAAATAAACAAATTTTAAAAATTGTCCACACTGGGATTCGATCCCGCACCGTCTCGCTCAGCTGCTATCACGCTATCCGCTCCACCACGATTACATGGTCAGCGAGCTACTTCATGGCTTCAAAAGCAATCTTCCGGTCAGTTTAACGATGTACTTTGGGGGCCCATTGCAACCCTCCTAATTAAGCTATAAATATTTCCTTAGGCACAGGGGTTGGGGGCATGGTACCCTATTTTGGTACCGAGTTTGAGATTTATAGCTTAATATTAAAGCGAGTTACGTGGTCTTGAAAACTTACCCGTACATGCCTATTTTATGTTATTTTTCATTCCATTATGCCTTCTTTAACGAAGAAAGAGGATTGTTTTTATACAGAGAACATATTAGGCAGGCACAACTATCGAAAGTATTTTAAATAATACGAATAAATTAATTTTAATTGATTTTTCGTGTTTTTAAGCTCCGTTCTCACTTTCCCGTACTTAAATAAATTATATTTCATATATAAATCCTTCTAAAATATAGAAAAACACATTAAATAAATAATATAATGTAAAATTAACAATAGAAAAAAAATTAAACAAATTTTAAAATTTTTCTATGTATGTATGTATGTATGTATACATCAAAAAGTGTTGGGAGATGCTTTATTTTGAGGAATTTCGCCTTCCGAAAAGCGTTAATACGAAAAAATTTTATGTCTTTTCTCATTGTTAACAAAAGGCTTCATATTATACTATAATATTAACCTTTAATGTTGTAATTGGACCAGGTACTATATTACCGGGTACTAGTTTACCCTACCAAAGGAAATATTTATGGACCCATTAGGGGTCCCACAATGGGACCCCGCATTTTACTGTTTTTGTATATCTCAAAAAGTGTTGCGAGAAAATTTTTTGTCCTTTTTTGACCTTTTTTTGACCTTAATATTAACCTTTAATGTTGTTATTGGACTAGGTATTATATTACGGGGTACTAGTGTACCCTACCAAAGGAAATAATTATAGACCTCATAGGGGGTACACAGTGTAACCCCTCATTTTACTATGTATGTATGTATGTATGTATATCTAAAACAGGGCATTTTTCAATGTTAAGAAAAATGCCTCCTATCAGACCTTAATATTAACCTTTAATGTTTTAATTGGACTAGGTGTTATATTACCTTGTAATAGTGTACCCTACCAAAGGAATCAATTATAGACCCCATAGGGGGTATACGGTGTGACCCCGCAATGTATGTCTATCTGAAATAGTTATGCGAAAAGTCTTATTTCGCAGAAATTCGCCTTCCGAAAAGCGTTAATACGGAGAAATTCTTTTTTCAAGAGAAATAAATTTTCTATGTATGTATATCTCAAAAAGTGTTGCGAGAAGCTTTATTTGTAAGAAATTCGCCTTCCGAAAAGCGTTAATACGGAAAAATTCTAAGTCTTTTCTCAATAATAACAAAGTCTCCTATCAGACCTTAATATTGACCTTTAAATTTGTAATTGGACCAGGTACTATATTACCGGATACTAGTGTACACTACCAAAGGAAATATTTATGGACCCCATAGGGGTCCCACAATGGGACCCCGCATTTTACTGTTTTTGTATATCTCAAAAAGTGTTGCGAGAAGCTTTATTTCGAAGAAATTCGCCTCCTAAATAGCTCTTATACGCAGAAATTCTAAGTCTTTTCTCAATATTAACAAAGCCTCCTATCAGACCTTAATATTAACCTTTAATGTTTTAGTTGGACCAGGTGTTATAATACCTTGTACTAGTGTACCCTACCAAAGGAAATAATTATAGACCCCATAGGGGGTACACAGCGTGACCCCGAATTTTACTGTTTTTTGTATATCTAAAATAGTGATGCGAAAAGTCTTATTTCGCAGAAATTAGCCTTCTGAATAGCTTTTATACGGAGAAATTCTAAGTCTTTTTTCAAGAGAAAATAAATTTTCTATGTATGTATGTATGTATACCCCAAAAAGTGTTGCGAGAAGCTTTATTTTGAGGAAATTCGCCTTCCTAAAAGAGTTAATACGGAGAAATTCTAAGTCTTTTCTCATTGTTAACAAAAGGCTTCATATCAGACCTTAATATTGACCCTTAATATTTTAGTTGGACCAGGTGTTATAATACCTTGTACTAGTGTACCCTAATAAAGGAAATAATTATAGAGCCCATAGGGGGTACACAGCGTGACCACGCACTTTACTATGTACGTATATCTAAAACAGTGCATTTTTCAATGTTAAGAAAAATGCGTCCTATCAGACCTTAATATTAACCTTTAATGTTGTAATTGGACCAGGTGTTATATTACCTGGTACTAGTGTACCCTATCAAAGGAAATAATTATAGACCCCATAGGGGGTACGCAGCGTGACCCCGAATTTTACTATGTATGTATGTATATCTCAAAAAGTGTTGCGAGAAGCTTTATTTCGAAGAAATTCGCCTTCCGAAGAGCTTTTATACGCAGAAATGCTAAGACTTTTTTCAAGAGGAGAAATAAATTTTCTATGTATGTATATCTCAAAAAGTGTTGCGAGAAGCTTTATTTTGAGGAAATTCGCCTTCCGAAAAGCGTTAATAATGAGAAATTTTAAGTCTTTTCTCATTGTTAACAAAAGGCTTCATAGCAGACCTTAATATTAACCTTTAATGTTGTAAATTGACCAGGTGTTATACTACCTTGTAATAGTGTACCCTACCAAAGGAAATAATTATAGACCCCATAGGGGGTACACAGCGTGACCCCGAATTTTACTCTTTTTTTATATCTAAAACAGTTCATTTTTCAATGTTAAGAAAAATTCCTCCTATCAGACCTTAATATTAACCTTTAATGTTGTAATTGGACCAGGTGTTATATTACCTTGTACTAGTGTACCCTACTAAAGGAAATAATTATAGACCCAATAGGGGGTACACAGTGTGACCCCGAATTTTACTGTTTTTGTATACCTAAAATAGTGTTGCGAGAAGCTTTATTTCGCAGAAATTGGCCTTCTGAACAGCTTTTATACGGAGAAATTCTAAGTCTTTTTTCAAGAGAAATGAACTTTCTATGTATGTATATCTCAAAAAGTTTTGCGAGAAGCTTTATTTTGAAGAAATTCGCCTTCTGAAAAGCTTTTATACGCAGAAAGTCTTTTATCAATGTGAAGAAATTGGGCCCGCCGCGCAGATGAGGCTTTCCACGGGAAGGCTCCGACGCTGGTCCCCGTACCGGACCTGACTGTATTGCCGGCAGAGGCGCTCCGGATACCGCAGCAGCCGGGTTGCTTTTACGAGAGAAATAAATTTTCTATGTATGTATGTATACCTCAAAAAGTGTTGGGAGAAGCTTTATTTTGAGGAAATTCGCCTTCCGAAAAGCGTTAATACGAAAAAATTCTAAGTCTTTTCTCATTGTTAACAAAAGGCTTCATATTATACTATAATATTAACCTTTAATGTTGTAATTGGACCAGGTGTTATATTACCTTGTACTAGTGTACCCTACCAAAGGAAATAATTATAGAGCCCATAGGGGGTACACAGCGTGACCCCGCACTTTACTATGTATGCATATCTAAAACAGTGCATTTTTCAATGTTAAAAAAAGTGCCTCCTATCATACCTTAATATTAACCTTTAATGTTTTAATTGGACGAGGTGTTATATTACCTTGTAATAGTGTACCCTACCAAAGGAATCAAATATAGACCCCATAGGGAGTACACAGCGTGACCCCGAATTTTACTGTTTTTGATTATCTCCGAAAGTGTTGCGAGAAGCTTTATTTCGAAGAAATTCGCCTTCCGAAGATCTTTTATACGCAGAAATTCAAAGTCTTTTCTTAATGTTAACAAAGCCTCCTATCAGACCTTAATATTGACACTTAATATTTTAAGTGGACCAGGAGTTATATTACCTGGTACTAGTGTACCCTACCAAAGGAAATAATTATAGACACCATAGGGGGTACACAGCGTGACCCCGAATTTTACTGTTTTTGTATATCTAAAACAATGCATTTTTCAATGTTAAGAAAAATGCCGCCTATCAGACCTTAATATTAACCTTTAATGTTGTAATTGGACCAGGTATTATATTACGGGATACTAGTGTACCCTACCAAAGGATATAATTATAGACCCCATAGGGGGTACACAGCGCGACCCCGAATTTTACTGTTTTTGTATATCTCCAAAAGTGTTGCGAGAAGCTTTATTTCGAAGAAATTCGCCTTCTAAAGAGCTTTTATACGCATAAATTCTACGTCTTTTCTCAATGTTAACAAAACCTCCTATCAGACCGTAATATTAACCTTTAATGTTTTAATTGGACGCGGTGTTATATTACCTGTTAATAGTGTACCCTTCCAAAGGAATCAAATATAGACCCCATAGGGGGTACACGGTGTGACCCCGCAATGCAAAAAAATAAACAAATTTTAAAAATTTCCTACATTGGGATTCGAACCCGCACCGTCTCGCTCAGCTGCTATTACGCTATCCGCTCAACCACGCATACACGGTCAGCGAGCTACTTCATGGCTTCAAAAGCAATCTTCCGGTCAGTTTAACGATGTACTTTGGGGGCCCATTGCGACCCTCCTAATTAAGCTATAAATATTTCCTTAGGCACAGGGGTTGGGGGCATGGTACAATATTTTGGTACCGAGTTTGAGATTTATAGCTTAATATTAAAGCGAGTTATGTGGTCTTGAAAACTTACCCGTACATGCCTATTTTATGTTATTTTTCATTCCATTATGCCTTCTTTAACGAAGAAAGAGGATTGTTTTTATACAGAGAACATATTAGGCAGGCACAACTATCGAAAGTATTGTAAATAATACGAATAAATTAATTTTAATTGATTTTTCGTGTTTTTAAGCTCTGTTCTCACTTTCCCGTGCTTAAATAAATTATATTTCATATATAAATCCTTCTAAAATAAAGAAAAACACATTAAATAAATAATATAATGTAAAATTAACAATAGAAAAAAAAATAAACAAATTTTAAAAATTGTCCACACTGGGATTCGTACCCGCACCGTCTCGCTCAGCTGCTATCACGCTATCCGCTCCACCACGATTACACGGTCAGCGAGCTACTTCATGGCTTCAAAAGCAATCTTCCGGTCAGTTTAACGATGTACTTTGGGGGCCCATTGCGACCCTCCTAATTAAGCTATAAATATTTCCTTAGGCACAGGGGTTGGGGGCATGGTACCCTATTTTGGTACCGAGTTTGAGATTTATAGCTTAATATTAAAGCGAGTTATGTGGTCTTGAAAACTTACCCGTACATGCCTATTTTATGTTATTTTTCATTCCATTATGCCTTCTTTAACGAAGAAAGAGGATTGTTTTTATGCAGAGAACATATTAGGCAGGCACAACTATCGAAAGTATTGTAAATAATACGAATAAATTAATTTTAATTGATTTTTCGTGTTTTTAAGCTCTGTTCTCACTTTCCCGTACTTAAATAAATTATATTTCATATATAAATCCTTCTAAAATATAGAAAAACACATTAAATAAATAATATAATGTAAAATTAACAATAGAAAAAAAAATAAACAAATTTTAAAAATTGTCCACACTGGGATTCGAACCCGCACCGTCTCGCTCAGCTGCTATCACGCTATCCGCTCCACCACGATTACACGGTCAGCGAGCTACTTCATGGCTTCAAAAGCAATCTTCCGGTCAGTTTAACGATGTACTTTGGGGGCCCATTGCGACCCTCCTAATTAAGATAAGATGATGTTGGTGTATTAATGAATCAATCCATTAGTTTAAACTTAGATCGGGTTAGTAATTTTTTGAATTTATTTATTTATATTTTTTTAAATAAGCGCGTTTTACGAAAATTGCCTAATTTTTGCACTCAAATGTCCGGTTAGATCTTTCCAATGGAGATGTCCGGTCCAGACATTTTTTTTCTTGTCGATAAGTAGACAAAACATGTTTCTAACATATATATGTATGTGTATAAAATGTCTGTCCAAAAATAAAGCAGATTAACTAAAGAAAACTTCCTTTCGAAATTATTTTTTAGATAATAATGCAAATCGAAAATTCAAGATTTACAAAAATGTAAACAAAGTAAGTAAATAATTAAATATTCCAAAAGAATAAAAAAAAAAAAAAAAAAAAAAAAAATCAGGAATCTGATTCTGTAATATTTTGGAATTTAAAATGTTCCCTAATTGCAATTTCTTATTAACCTTTATGGGATATTGACAATATTTGTTGTCAATGCAGGGTGGTAACGGTCTAGAAATATTTAAAAAGTGGTAACAAAATGCAGTTGTTTAAAATTTTAAATCCACTTTAAATTTAAGAAATCTATGAGCCATTTTTAACACACACATTTGATTTACAAATATTTTTTAGTAGATAGGATTAAAATGAAAATATTTTTCCTTTAATATTTTATTCCACTTTTAAAAACTCCTGTAATAACTTAACGTACAGTACGCAAAATGAAATTGCGAACTCCCTGAATGATTTTGAACTAGTGATTAGAATTTCATGTTCTTCGACCTTTCAATCTGAATTGATTGAGAACTAAAATTCCTACATTTTTTATTTAAGTAAGGACGAGATTTTAAGTTTAGAAATTAGACACAAAACTTTTATTCTCTGAATAAATACATCCTTTTTTTTAAGACAGATTTGAATTTCTGAAGATATAGAGGGCGATCTCAGCTGACCAGCGTCCTTAGAAAACTAAAAAAACTGGTACCAATATTTCAAAATTGTGTACTTGAACCCCCCCCCCCCAAAAAAAATTTTTTTTTTTATTTATATATATATATATATATATATATATATATATATATATATATATATATATATATATATATATATACGAGCACTTTCCTATTTAAATTATTGGAACCTTGGAACCATATATTCCAGTACATCTCATATTTTTTAGATCACAAATGAAAATTGGTCTAAAAAAATATTGTCTTTATTCAGACTTCTGATTTCGTACTTCTAACATCGTCTTTACTTTTTAATTAGTATATAAGGTGAAGCCATCGAACCATTAATATTGAGTCTTAGTACATCCAATCATTTCATGATAAAGCATTTAGAGTGTTCGCTTTTTTATTTTATTTTGCTCACTCTATATCAATGTAAGAGCAACAGAAATGTTTGAATATATATATATATATATATTGGGGGATACTATACTATTTATACGTATTTAATTTTTGTCATAATGTAAAATATTATATACCTTTTAGAATATATTGGGCTTAATTATATTGTCATTATACTTATTTTTTCCTTATTAAGCGTAAGAATCAAATAAAGAATACTTCAGTGACTCAATTTGTCAACCTGATTAAATAATATAACTACAGATGGAATCAGACGATGACTTAACTTAAGGACTTAAGTTAGAAATTGTTCGAGATTTTAACTACGAAAACTCTTTAAAGCATTGATCGGAATTTATTAGCTAAAATATACTATGACATAGTAAATATGTAATGGAGAAAAATATCTTCGTTAGTTTTTAACTTTCATTGCTTTTCTACGTCTTATACATTTTTCTTTTAAAATTTTTAAAGATTGCAATTAAATAACAAGAGTAGATTAGCTGGTTTTATTGTAAATGTCTACTATTTTTAATGTTTATTAAGTGAGAGTAATTACATTAATCATGTAATTTTTTTATAAGTACGATAAATTTTAATATTTTATAAATTTTATGTTCCATAAATCGTATTTCTGTTATATATTTTGTATTAAAAAGTAAATTAAATTTTAATAAAAAAAATTCTTCATAATAAAGTTTAATAAATGGGCTTTTCATGCTTAAGCATTGAGGCGAAAATAAAAATAATAATATAAAAAAAAAGTAATAATCTATATTATATAAAACGCTAATACGTACGTATGTATCAATAAAACCGATGATATTTCTTTTCTCGCGTTGACACCAGTTTTCATTTTTAATTGTAGGCGTTTTGTTTTTAATTGTAGGCGTTTTGTACTAATCTCTGAACTTTTTTTGGGTAGACTATACTTGAGGGTGCACCTTGATTCTCGCCAAGTTGTGAACTCGGTTGATCGCCAAGCTGTGGGATGTTGAAAACCAATCGTGATTCTGATTGGTTTAGATTTTAATCGTGATTCTGATTGGTTTAGAGTTTAGCGTTGTTTTTAAATGAATTTTTAAATGTAATTTCAGAGATGATTTAGTTCTACTTTGGATACCGGCTGGTAAGGTTACTTTTGCTTCTGGCACTAAAAATGAATACTGTAAATAAGATAAATCTAAAGTTTCTGTACGCTTTGAATAACAATGGAAAAAAAGCAGTGATTGACTGGTGTATGAATGAAGGTTTAATTAGTAATAGATATAAATGTCCTGTTTGTGGGAAAGATATGTCTCTGGTTGAACGTAAAGATCGATCAGATGGCTTTGAATGGGTTTGTCGTGTGAAAGGTTCAAATGCTCACCACATAAAACGATCCATTAGAAAGGGATCGTGGTTTGAGGAGAGTCATTTGAGTATGATTGGTATTTTAATTTTTACTCATATTTTCGACTCATATTTCGCCGAATTTATGTGGCGATGGAGGTACAGCGATTTCATTCACGATAAGTTTAGACAGTACCTAACTGCAGTTAGAGAATTCTGTGCACCAAATCTGAAGATATTCAAGCTTAATGAAGAAGTGAGTTATTTTTTTCTTTTTCTTTCTCTGTTTACTCCATTAATTTTTATTTCGATTCAAAATGCATTTTATAGGATTTATTAATTTTGATTCTATTGTGTTCACTGCAATTTTAAAAAGTTTTGTTTAAATTTTCCAATGTTTCATTGAAATATCATTATGTTTTGGTCGCCATTCTTGTTACCACGGCGTTCCGGTAAGTATATATTTTCCCCTTTTTTTCGTATTTATCCACATAATTAAGAAGTTGTGAACTCATTACATAAACACAATAGCATTTGTCTTCGATTCTCACCGAATTCTAACCGAATATGTGTGTGCCACATCTCCGATTGTCCCCGAGAAAAAAACGGTTGGTTGGTTTTTAGTTCTGAAATAGTTCCTTTTCATTGGCAGAAATAAGAAGTGTTATGCTATTTGAAGTACTTTGTACAACTAAAGGCCTGTTTACACGGTCCAATTTCTTGTATCCGAGAAATTGGAGGGATTTCTCTGTCAGAGAAATTGGATGATTCGTTGACACTATCCAAGTTCTTGAATGTCACTGATTCGTCGAAAGAAAAACTTGTGCATGCGCATTGTTCATATTCAACATTATAAAATAATACTTACATAAGTTTAAAATTACTAAATAAATTCAAATAAAATCATAATAACACAAGGAAACATGAATTGCCGTTTTGCATATATTTTTAGCTATGGAATTGCCCGAAATGGATTTGCACATTATATAAATTACATAAATTAACCAAGAAGTTTTTAATAAACTTATTTATAATGACGTACTATTAACTCAAGGATTTCACGTAGAATATTATTACTTTAGTTGGGTATCCATTGTTTTTTATCAAATTTTTTAAGAGTTTGCCTATTTTTTTTTTATTTTTATTTATTATTTTTTTTTATAAATAAACATTACTACGCGTTCTTTTAATTCGATTCGTTTGATTAAAAATGGTATTTAAATAGATATTTTTAGAAACATTAGAATTCTAAGTAATTCGTTTATTTATATTAAAATTGAAATCATTTCTGTTATCGTTCAAATCAACAAAGCAGATATTTTCTTCGTTTATAATACCCATATCTAAAAAATTAAAATTAATATCATCATGATTACGAAGCAAGATTAATTCCTCGGGGTAAATATTATTTAATAAAATTGTATAACCTTAAAATTAAAGAGAATCAATAAATCTAAAAATAAATTTAATATTAAGAGCATAATTTTTTCCCCCTTCATAATAGTGCAAAAACAAGTTAGCTAAGAGAGATGAAAAATTAAATCCTTGTGGTATTCCATCGATTTGAATAAAAATTCTTTTCCATTGTAAAGGTAGTTATTAAAAAGACAAAAATTAATCAGAATTTCTCAATGATCAAAATTGCAATTAAGGATATTTTTAAAATCATAGCAATAATTCAAAAAGACATCCGTTAGTTTAGAAAGGGGAATGCTATTGAAAAGATCCTGGAAATCAAAAGTTGCAGTAGAATTAATTTCATTATCTTTAATATATTCTAAACTCGGGTGATTATTAGTGATAACTCAAGAAAAACCTTCATTAATAATATTGTTAATAACTAATATTAAAGTAGTTAGAGAAAATGGAAACCACTATGTACGTATTTTTCCGGCATTGTGCTTGAAATTTTTAAAAGGAAAATAAAGGCAGTTAAAAACTAGAGATTTTAGTTTCTTTTTGCATTTTTTCTTCTTTGAAAATGAAACTTCTAATGAAACTTTTTTTAAAAATCGTATTCTAGACTTAAAACTATTCAAAAGAAATATATATTTAATTAAAAGTTTGTATATTTAAATAAAAAATTCTTATCTTTAATTCTTGTTTGTTCATTTTATACACATAAGTCCGAAGGTGGTTGGAACCCATCAAGTAAATTAGAAAAAGAATTACCTTTGATAATCCTAATTATTAGTATCAGATAATCATGTATTATTACAATTTTAATGGTTCGATGGGGAAACGTTAAATCTTTTATTTTAAATTACAAAATATTACGATAAAATTGTAAGTAAAAAAGTAACAAAAAAGTAACAAAAGTGCAATAATAATTAAAAACACAATTAGAAAATCTGCACTAATATTAAAAACACACATTAATTTCTTTTGTTCATATTTATCACACAATTTTCGCATATTTCACAAAATAAATAAATAAATAAAATGGAGGATGGAACTTAATTTCTAAGAAGAAATATTCTGAATTAATATAAAAAATAAAAACTGTTTTACACTAATCTTGTTTTTCCAAATATGGCCATGGCTACTGAACCAAGGGCATTGTTAAAAAAATCCATAAAAGATATGATAAAAAAATTGCTAAAAGAATTACCTAAAAAACAATATTATTTTGAGCGGGTGTAAAAGGTTTTTTAAAGGAAGGTAATGTAATATTATTAATAAAAATGTAGTTTCTTACATTTTGCACTCAAGCGGCAATTAGTTGAAAATAAAAAAAAGATAGAAACAAAATGCACGTTTACAGAATTCATATGATCAAATTTAATCCAAACACATGGATCGACAAATACATAAATATTAATAAAGTAAATTTTTTCCTTAGTGGTTATTCGTTTAAACATTTAATGATGCACACACATTTTTTTAAAATTTAAATATTGTCTGGGGTCATAAGTAAGTTTAAAATTTTAAGCGGTTAAAAATTTACCCAATCGAGAACCTTTACATTAAAATGCAATTTCAGTTTACAAGCAACAAATAATTAATATATAAAATAAAGGATTTAACTATCGATATTCTTTTAGACAAAGCAATTATCCGAATAAAATTAATTCAATTTAATTAGTTTTAAAATGTTCTTTTTTAAAAAAGGAGAAATATAAATCTTTTGAATATTTTGAAGAGAGAGGGCTTTTTGAATTTTTATAAAAATGTATATGTTTCATAAATAAACAAGATCGAATTTTTCTATAAGATGTTTATTATTATTTTTTACTTACTTTTTTAAGATAAAAGATTAAGATTAATTAATGAAAAAAATGATTGTTGTTATTGTGCTGCTTTAATAGATAGTTATAAAATACATATTATAACCTCAATGATATTTTGTTTCCATTTTATTTTAATTATAATGGACCAATACATATATATAAAGGTCACTTTATATGAACAGTTTTTTCAAGTATAATTTATAACTACTAAAATAGGTCTAAAGCAGGTAAAATATTAAAAAATTTTGTGTCCGAGATGCTTTGAAATTAAAAAAATACAAACTGAGATCTTGATAAATTACACAACTCTTTTTTTTCTCAATTTGTAAACAAAAGATTATTTAAACTTGAGCTTAAGTTATTAATTAAAAATTAAAATTGTGTGTGAATAATATTTCTGTGACTTAAGAGCAAAAAAAAAAAAAAAAATCAGTTTGAACAATTAACCGATACGTTCCTTAATCTATTCATTCAATAAATAAATACATTAAAAAATAAATTAATGAATTATAATTAAAAATAAATAAATTGAACTTTTATGAGTGTTTAAACCTAAAATCTATCTTTTAATGAATGAAAAGAAATCTATTTCTCGGTAGTTGGCACTCTTAACTGAGTCAATGCTATGTAATTTATGTAAAAATATTTACTTATTTCAATAATTTTTCAGGAAACTTTGTTATGTTTCAACATTCATTTTTTCCCCATTAAAACATTGTTTTTAATAATAATAATACAATAACGAGCATTTAATTACACAAAGTTCACTTTTTGTTGCCAAAATATCATTGTGCATATTACATGTTTTTTTTTTTTTTTTAATAAAAAAAAATTATAAATAAAAATAAAATATTACAATTTCGATCTACAGAGATGCCGTCTAGAAAAATATTTTTTATTGAGTGCAAAAGTTATATTTATTGTATGATTCTTCTTTTATTTAATGTAAATCCATTTACGCATAAATAATTGGGGAGAAAAAACATGTGAAACATAATTTTGTTCCAGGTGAGAATTATAATATCTTAAATTCTGCAAAGTTTCGTTTTTAACTACCACTCAGTAAAATATTTTAAAGAAAGTGGCAAATTGGAGCAAAATATATCGATCGCTACAAAATAAACTAATAAAGTGAGTATGATGCAATGCACTGATTTGAATAAATAAGAAATGATAACTTACAATTTAATCCTTGATTATAAGAAAATCCTTGTAATTCTTCGTTTAAATTACACTTATGACTGTCTTTTTTTTCATAAAAAAAATATAAAGATGGGGTGTATTCATTGTTAAATCTTACCATTGGTTTAAGCAAGGCAGAAGTCACCTCCTATTTTTAGTATTTAAATGTTTTGTGATTCCCTTTTATGAAGGATTTATGCCAATTTACAGCAAGAAGGGCTCTATTTGTATATTCAATAAACCGCTTTTCAAAGTGATTTTCACCCCTGTTTGATAATTGGGCTAAACTAGACTGGTTTCCACATTTCTCTGTCACCACCAAAGGGCTCTCCTCAGCCTGCAGGTGTTCTATTCCTCCTTGGATAATTGGCCTTTTACATCCAGGTAATGTGATATGAAGAGATGTTTATCTTGTCTTTTTGCTTGTGGTACTGGAAAAATAAAGATTTATCTTAGGATCATTGGAAGTTTTTATTCTGCATTCTGGAGAGTTTTCTAAATTATTCTTTTCAATGTATGTTTTTTTTTAAATTTTATTTTTACTTAAAACCAATAAAATATCAAAATATTTCGAACAATTGAAAAAAAGAAAGAAACGTTGGTGTTGGTTGATTTTGCGCCTTTTTCAAATAATGCGCCCGTGGCTCTCGCCACGCCTGCCATACCCTAGATACGCCACTGAGTGTCAGACACTACTACTTCATATTGTTTTACAACACATGGCTTCAGCCCTCTGGTGGGAAAAACTTTAAAAAAAAAAAACTTACAACAGTTACTTTTCTCAACCACTGAAATTTAGAATAGTGTGATTAAGAAAAATATGGGAACTGTTTGCAATTTCAAATTAATATTGAAATATACAGGTTTAAAATTTTCTACAGTGAAAAGTTTTCGGAATTTCAGTGTTCAAAAAAGTATACAAAAGCTAGACGTTAAGAACGTATCCAATGAGCGAGCTTCGGTTGCGAAGCAATCCGAAATGAACTGCGGAAGCAGTTCCGGGGGTTTGCAGGGGGCGAAGCTTCTTAGTGTAAAATAAAGCATAAATAATAAAATAATAATATAAAAATAATATAATAAATGATAAAAGCATTAAAAAAAAATTACTGGATAATCATTTTAATATATATCGTTGAGAAAGACTTTACTGAGCGGTAGCAAAAAGATAATAAAATTAGGAGAGCAGTTGTGTGGCAGGGGATAGAGCGCTTGCGTCCCAATGAGGTGCACCAGGTTCGAATTCCGGAAATGGCTGGTTGATTGGAACCCGGCTAGCACCGACCACAGTGCTGAGGTAAAATATCTTCAGTGGTAGAAGGATCATGGCTTAAAGTCCCCTTTCAATCCGGCTAACCGCGGGAGTTTTTCGTGATTTTCCTCTTCGTGTAGTGCAAATACGTGTTAGTTCCCTCAAAAAGTCCTCCACAAAATCAAGTTTCTCCCAATACTTGATCCATGAGTTCCTTAGTCTTCTGGATTGGAATTGGGTTCAAAATTGGAAGGATATGGAGATGGTAGTCATAGGTAAAATTGGTAGTCGTATACACTAAATTGAGTCGGTTGTTTTCCACAATCCAAACTGTCTTGTTCTCTGTTTCAGTTGCTTCACTGTACTGTGATTTGTTACATTTCGACTGTATTTCTGTTTTTATGATTTTTACCTTGCTTTAATATTAATTTTTGACCCCATATAAACTTATTTTTTGTCTTTAATTTCGACAAATATTAAAAATATATTTTTTAAGGGTGGTATTTACAAAACACTCTGAGTGACCTAAAAATAAAAAATTTCATGCTGAGCATTAGTAAATATCAGAGCATTATCAGCTGGTCTGCAATTTAAAAATTGATTTAAATTAAAGTTTGATGAATAAAATATCACAAACAAAGCCCTAAAGTATAAGCCTATATCATTTGGATGATTAGTCACTAACTTTAATAAAATTTGCTCCTCATTATCATTTGAATAAGCTCAATTAGCCACGTGTAATTAAGGTCCACGATTGGCTGTGTGTATTGTAGGTCCTCGATTAGCTGTGTGTATTGTAGGTCCTCGCTTGGATCTTGGATTGTAGGTCCTCTATGTATTGTAGGTTCTCGCTTGGCTGTGTGTATTGTAGGTCCTCGATTGGCTGTGTGTATTGTAGGTCCACGATTGGTTGTGTGTATTGTAGGTCCTCGATTGGCTGTGTGTATTGTAGGTCCTCGCTTGGAACTTGTATTGTAGGTCCTCTATGTATTGTAGGTTCTCGCTTGGCTGTGTGTATTGTAGGTCCTCGATTGGCTGTGTGTATTGTAGGTCCACGATTGGCTGTGTGTATTGTAGGTCCTCGCTTGGAACTTGTATTGTAGGTCCTCTATGTATTGTAGGTTCTCGCTTGGCTGTGTGTATTGTAGGTCCTCGATTGGCTGTGTGTATTGTAGGTCCACGATTGGCTGTGTGTATTGTAGGTCCTCGATTGGCTGTGTGTATTGTAGGTCCACGATTGGCTGTGTGTATTGTAGGTCCTCGATTGGCTGTGTGTATTGTAGGTCCACGATTGGCTGTGTGTATTGTAGGTCCTCGCTTGGAACTTGTATTGTAGGTCCTCTATGTATTGTAGGTTCTCGCTTGGCTGTGTGTATTGTAGGTCCTCGATTGGCTGTGTGTATTGTAGGTCCACGATTGGTTGTGTGTATTGTAGGTCCTCGATTGGCTGTGTGTATTGTAGGTCCTCGCTTGGAACTTGTATTGTAGGTCCTCTATGTATTGTAGGTTCTCGCTTGGCTGTGTGTATTGTAGGTCCTCGATTGGCTGTGTGTATTGTAGGTCCACGATTGGCTGTGTGTATTGTAGGTCCTCGCTTGGAACTTGTATTGTAGGTCCTCTATGTATTGTAGGTTCTCGCTTGGCTGTGTGTATTGTAGGTCCTCGATTGGCTGTGTGTATTGTAGGTCCACGATTGGCTGTGTGTATTGTAGGTCCTCGATTGGCTGTGTGTATTGTAGGTCCACGATTGGCTGTGTGTATTGTAGGTCCTCGATTGGCTGTGTGTATTGTAGGTCCACGATTGGCTGTGTGTATTGTAGGTCCTCGCTTGGATCTTGGATTGTAGGTCCTCTATGTATTGTAGGTTCTCGCTTGGCTGTGTGTATTGTAGGTCCTCGATTGGCTGTGTGTATTGTAGGTCCTCTATGTATTGTAGGTCCTCGATTGGCTGTGTGTATTGTAGGTCCTCGCTTGGAACTTGTATTGTAGGTCCTCTATGTATTGTAGGTCGTCTGTGCGTAAGAAAGTTCTTCATAGTAATAAAAATCAAGTTTGAAGAACCGATTTCCAGCTTAATTTTAATTAGATTGCATTAAAATAGCAAAAGGTTTAATCGTTTGTTTATTTAAAGCAATTTATTTCAAATATTAAATTTAATTACAAAATATGTTTAATTGTCTAAAAACTTCAAAAAAATTTTCGATAATAAGTTCCAATTAATAATAGAGACTTAAATAGTGTTTTAGTCCTAAAAAAAATGTCAGATATAAATTTTTAAAAGCTTCTAATGTAGTCGCTAGATTACTTTATCCACAAAATTAAAATAATTTGAATACAATTTATGAAAAGAAAAATAGTTTTCTTTAAAAAGTCTGTAAACATTAGAATATGTGTAAGGCGAATTTTAAAAAAGCTGTTTTTTTAAAGGATAATTCATGTTAAAATCATCTGAACTTTGCTGAAAGAAATAATTTAAAATAGAGCTTTTTAAGATAACAATTAATAATGCCTAGATAACGGTATTATTTTGAACTAACATGTTCTTCGTTGCAAACATACAAACACCTTCAGTTAAATAAAAGTAAAAAAAATCATTAGTTTCTCTTAAAATTGTGTGAAAACGTTTCTATGCATTTTTTGCTAAAATATGGATGTGGTAATTTTTCAAATAGGAAAAATTATTTATTCTTATGCATTAACTGATATACTTTCAAATACATATAACTGATCTGAAATATCTGTTAGCATCGTATGTAAATATGTTTTAATCATTTCCTTTCTTTGTTTCATGCTTATTCGTTAACTCTTTAAAGACCAAAAGAGGTCTGAAGATATCCGGACTATAATAGTTAACGACCGTCTTGGACCTCGGGAGACCTATGAAGGTGAGCTGCCTGACAGTGAGGCATAGGAACTCATCAAAAGGAAAGAGGTGTGTGAACGCTTAATTTAGAAACATTTCCCCCTGTGGTTTTAGAGAAACATAAAATCCTCTTTACTTGTAACAGATTTGTTTGTTGTTTGAACAGGACCATTTTATTTATTTATAAAAAATTCGGGAATGGCGGGCCTTTGGGAATTTATTTTTGAAATGCAAGCGTCTATTAAAACAAATGTCTTTTTAATAAAATTGCAATGTGTTTACTGTTGACTACCAAACGTAAATTTTTTATAGAATTAAAAATATACTAACATAAATACCGAAATTACTGAAAAAAATTTAGATAATGCCAACATTGTATAATGTTTTCTGTTAATCACTGATATTTTAATGATAATGTTATCATTAGTTCATAGAAATTTTGACCCTTGAATAAAAAAAAAAGGTTAATATTTTAATCATTTAATAAACTTTTTATAGGTATTTTTTATCAAATATTTTATTTCTTTCCATTTTGTTCTCCATTATCCTGTTTGGTATTTTTCAGTAATCAGTTTTATTACAGTGTACTTTTTATTAGTGAATGTTAGATGATAGATAAAATAATTTAAAATACATTAGATTAGTAATATATCTTTTAAATTTGAACTAGTAAAGATATTTTAGACTTTGTTTTACATTAACGAAAAAATTTTTATATCTTCAAATTCTTATAAAAATTTCAATTTAATGCTTAATTAAAGAAAACTGAATTCCTTTATATTTAAATTTATGATTAACATAATATAATGAATACATTAAAATGCCTTTTTATATAATTTTAAATACTATACAAATATCAAAAAAAAAAATAATAATGCAGCTTTTTTTTTTTCAATTTCGCTACATTGTATTATATTTGCATTGTTATAGTAATTTCGTTCTTTTTGGTATTGATTTCCTATCAATTAATTATTAATCAATTATTGTATAAATTAGTTATTAAGTTATATAAAATTATTGTTTAAAGGAAATTGCTTTCACACGTAAAGGATTTTTGTAAATGTAATCTCACTTATATGTAAGCAGTTTTAATAATGCAGTTTTTGTATGTAAGTAATTCAATGGGTACAGTCAAACAATATCGTAGATCTTCCTGAATGAAATGGTTTTTCAGATTTCGTCTGTAATGTTTTTAAGTAATTAATTGTAATGAAAATAGCTTATTAAATTCGAATACATTTTCTGTAAGCAGCAGGTTATATATTCTAATTGTAAATCAGAGCTTTTTAATCATTATTTACTGCAATTGCAATTTCCAAATCAGCTTGAAATTAAGCTTATTGTTTTGTTTATTGTTTTAATTTGGTTCTTTGTAGCAAAACACGATAAATGCAAAGATATTAAATGACATTGCTGATATGAATTTAAATTAATTGAATAATCTTATAGTAAGTCATGTAATAAATAAATAAATTTGCATAAAATAAATTTGAGTTCTGGATCAGATAGCAGCAAAAAACATCCCGATAAAAAATTTACCTTTAAGTTACGATACATAATAGTATCTGTTATCTGGATTTTTCCTAATGATGTAATTTTAATTGCTATTCACTCATTTGAATACTTAAGCAAGCTTGCTAGATACATTAGTTGACTTAAAAATGACTTAACTCAATTATTTAATTTTATATATATATATATATATATATATATATATATATATATATATATATATATATATATATATATATATATATATATATATATATATATATATATATATATATATATATATATATATATATATATATATATATATATATATATAAAGGGATAAATGACAAAATGAATAGATTTATTTGAGAAAAGGTTTATAGTGAACCTTTTAAATCATTTGTTGCTAAAAACGAGTTTAAATGCAAGGAATTGAAGATTTCTAATAGAAAAAATCATCAGTCAGGAGAACTGCTGATGGCGATTTTCCTTGATCACCGAAAAGTGACGTTAATAGGTAGGCATTGACAATAGCAACTTATCTTGTTTGAAAAATACTTGGAATCTATTTCCATTCACTAAACGCCGCAATTATTTGCTGTACCATTTGGTAGTACTCTCATATGATTAGTAGGTAAAGTCTGTAAATGAGTGCAGGTGGTTAAATAGAATTGACAATACGCTCATTTGTAATGCTAAATCTCACCCAATCAATAGTTTATTTCCAATCAATCAATAAATTATTTAATTTAATTGCAATTTTAAAAGTTAATCTAAAAGTTATTAAAAAAAAATAAAAATAAACCCACCAGCTAAAAAGAACCATACCTTATTTTACAGGTTAATTTTTGTGTTTGATTTGATACTTTTCTGAAAACAGTATTATTATTGAATTCTAAGAACGGTATTATTATTGCTGAATCAACCGATATTTATATGTTTATAAAAAGAATTTGTTTATGAAAGAAAAGTTTATAAAGGAAGTTTTGTAGCTACATATAAACTTAATGCTATAGAGAACAGTTTAAGTAATATTTTTTCATGTTTTAATATATTTTAGACATTTTATGTAGAACAAAATATAGCTTTGAAAGTGTAGCATATTTATTGATAAAACTAACATCATTCACGATAGTTCAAACTGGTTCAGATTCATATATTTCCTTTATATGCATTTCAAAGAAAATGTTTTAGATATACTATTAAATAATACCAAAGACACCATCTATTAATACCTAAGAGAGATCTAGGCTTCTTAATTATTTTAAAATAAATAGTAGATTTTTACCCCTTTGATGAGTATGATATAAAGAGAAATAGCTAACATACTACCATTTTCATTACGCGAAACGGAGAAACTTTTAAATCAATGTAAATGGAGGAACTCATTCTTTATTAAATCAACTGTTTATATTACAATAATTGTGAAAAGAAATTATTCTATTTAAGTAAATTTTATTTGTCAACAATATTAGTATTTTTTTCCGCTATAGGCTTAATTTGCTAGATCAATGAATTAAAATCTTTCATTTAAATAGTACTAACTCTGTATAGAATGGCAAAAAAAAAATCTGTAATTAATAAAAAAATAAATTCGAAAAGTATTACAATTTCCATCTTTTTTAGTTAATTTCTTAATATTTCAAACAATCGGTAAAAATTTAAATTACTACACAATACTTGGTTAACGCTATAATATTTTTTATTAAAAATTGCTGTCATGTTGTGGCTCAGGCTACAGATCATTCGCCTTCCAATGAGGTATACCAAGTTCGAATTCTATAGCGATGGCTAGTCGACGCAAATTTCGCATCCGGCTTACATTGACCACAGTGCTGACCTTAAATATCCTCAGTGGAAAAGGGATCATGGATTAGAGTCCCCCTGCCATCGGGCTAACCTTAGGATGTTTTCGTGGTTTCCCTTACCATGTAACGCACATGAGGGTCAGTCCCCCTCAAATAGTTCTCCACAAAGGCAAACTTGATCCAAGAGTTCCCTTCTCTTCTGGATTGGATATTAGTCATAATTAATTGTTTTCATGCCGCAATAGATTTTTAACACTAAACGAAAAATAAAAAATGGCATCAAATGCCGTTGTGATATTTCTACACATTGAACCAGGCATCATCCGAAATAAATATGAAAATAAAGTTTCACTGCAACAGAAAAACTTTTTATTCATTAATAAATGTAGTTAAGCAAAGATTCAATAAATAAAAATGTGCTTGTATGAATTTAAAAAGAAGGGATTTTTAAAGTGTTTAAATTTATGCTTGAAAGGTGTGTACTTTACTTTTACGATGATTATCTGCCTCTTTAAATGTGAAAAATAAAAAATAATAAAATAATAAAAAAATAATAAATTTTTTTTTTTTTTTAAACTTATGACTTTGAAGATTTAAAAATATTTAATTGTACTTTCTTTTTATCCAACGAAATTAATGAAATTATGCTATAATTAAAAAAGATGTATCACAGCAATTGCAGCCTTTATTAATTTTAATAATAAAATAATTTCCTTTTAAAAAATTCATGGTTAAAAGGGAAAAAAAAATAATTTTCCACATTTTTATTTAATTATTTTTATTTTTTTTTTTGATAGAAAAGATTTTGCAAATGAAATATTTTTTGTCCATCTGAACCACACTGATCCCATTTTACTTACAGAGCTAAAGTACACCTACAAGACCATACTAAAGCGTACGTTCAAATGAAAATAAATAAATAATGAATGAAGACAGGTACAGATAAATTGTATCATAAACAACCGACTTGATGTTGGAGAAAACAGATAAAGTTAAATAAATAAAATAAAATAAAGATATCCGATAAGTCAGATATAAGATGTAATTTCCGTTGTTACTAAAGAAAACACATTTATATATATACTCAAATTTTTTCTTTACAATAAATTGAAAAGAAATTAATTAATTTTTTACCATATCCCATAAGCATCTGTTTCTTCTTTCAAAATTTACTTTTAAAAAAAATAAACTTTTTCTTTAAACTCAAATTTTTCAATTTGCAATTTTTTAACGGTATTTTAAGAACCAGTTTCCAGTTTCAGCTTCTCTTATTGCAGTTACACCTAAATAACGTTTTGAAAGCAGCATTTGAAAGTTATTTCTCTTATTTTTCCAAGTATTCAATTAAATCAGAAAAATAGTTAAAGGAAATATTTCTCTAATAATTAATTCAAAAACATTTTCATTATCAAACTTCAATATTATTAGAACTTTATTTGACTCATAAAGCTTAAAAAAAAAAAGCGTGATTTTAGTTAATATTAACTTTAAAAAAAACTAAAAAAAAATCTATTTCTGTTACTTTCAGAAAGCTGAATTTTCGACACATTTTCGAGATAATTTTTTTCTTCCTATTTTGCTTGATATAGGTATTTGAAAATAATCTGTTTTAAGAAAAAAATAACCCCAAATTTAAAAAATAAATAAAATAACAAAAAACTAATGTATAAATGAAAGGAAGAAAATAAAAAATCTCATTATTAACTTAATTCCTACTTTTGAATATTTAACCAGAAAAACGTTCTACTGGGGGGGAAAATAAGCTGATTGTCAGTTTGAATGCCACTGTCAAGTAGATCACGCCTTTGATTTATTAGTGACGTGGGGGAGCAAATGACCTGCTGTGAAGCAAATGACTAAAGAGAACCCCCATCAGAATGGGTGAGTCCGTGATTTTTCTCTTCTGAAAAACTGAGGAGTAAAATTTCCACTGCTTGGGTCGCTAAAGAGTTAAATACGAAAAAGAACGGGGAGGGTGTTTCCGAGTAGGCGGTTTCTCAGTGCAAACGAGGACCCCCGCTGAACGTGTGGTTTTATCGACCAACCGAGGACGTCGTTTTTGCACGCATACACACTTCGACTCGGCTCATTTTACACAGTGTTGATAAACACTGCTAATCGAGAACAAAATTAGATTTTGCTAAAAAATTTTCTGGGACTATTTCATGCCCCCCCCCCCTGAGACCGAAAATACCATTTTTTAACCGAGGACGGTCTCGGAAGGTGAAATTGCCCGTATATATATATATATATATATATATATATATATATATATATATATACATATATAAAAGGTAGGTAAGTACTCTAATTTACTATACTACCCTACCAAAGGATATAGGTAATAATAAACAAAGTAAAACATTTTTATTCTCGGGGGGCTTGTTTGCTATTAAGACAGACCTGCTTTTTCCTCCTCAATTATTGGGACCGCATTTTCCAGGTTGCGGATTTTTTCAGATTCAGGTTTCCCCTTCTTCTCAGGGTCAGGAATTCGCCGAAAAAAACGTATGTTTATTAAGAGAAAGTACATTTTTGTGTCTCATTTTGGAACTTAAAGTATTTACTGCTTTAGTTATTTAGCATGTTTAGATCCACGGACAATTAAAATTGAGTGTTAGTTTGCTTGAAAATCCAATAATTAGATCAAAAGTCATTCTGGGTTCTATCTTTTTTATTTTGTATACTGTGCAGCTCAACATATTTTAAAACGTCAAATTAGAAGGCGGTCAAGAAGCTAAAATTATGTCAAAAAACGGTAAATCTCTTTAATTAATTTTTTAAGGAGTGGCGACATCTATAGTAGAATTTAGGAAATATAATATCTTAGGACAGACAATGTAATTTTTTTTTTTTTAAATTGAAAAAAATAAAAAAATGCTTATGTTTTAATGTAATATTTTTTTACTAGTGCTATTTTTATTCTCCTCCGTACGCATATTTTCTTGCTCTGAAAAATTTTGAATTTAGCGTTCAAGTAAAAATATTTTTCCTTCAATCCCAATTCTATTCATCTTCCTTATATATGACTCAATATAATTTTACAGAAATATTAATCTATAATTTTGAAATTTGGTCACATATATTTTTACACCGTTAATATTTACCACATAAAATTAAAATGTTATAGACGAATTAGAAAGCGTAAAAGGGGTCTATTTGTAATATCACCTATATATATATATATATATATATATATATATACATTAGTTCTGACACACACTCTACTGTGGTCTGGTCCTGTATAATTGTATTTCCTCCTAAATATTAGCCTAAGATTTCGAAATTTGGCTACATATATTGTATCAATATCTATGTATACGGGAAAAAAAGGAAAAAAAATCAAGCGATTATAATAATCCCTGAATAATTTTTAATAATCCCTAATTGTGAAGTCAATATACCATATATGTATTAGTTCTGTTACACTCTACAGATTATAATATGTGGCCCTATATAATTGCCTGTATTTCCTCCCGAAAATCAGCCTGTAATATGTATACAAAAAAAGCTTGTCTATGTATACGAATGTCTATGTCTATGTATCCTGTCTATGTATACGAAGGAAAAAAAGTTTAAAAAAACTCTAGCGATTATAATAATTCCTCATTAATTTCTTTGTGAAACTCGAAACATTCTCAGTGGTGCTATCTAGTGGCAAAAATTATGAGTAATATCTATGGGTGTATGTATTTAGAATACAAAAGGTAGGGGCGTTTTGCATTTACTGCATTTAAAAAATTTAAAATTTTTTGAACAAAAAAAATTCCGTAAATGATTTTGGTACTTTCTGGGTTTTTTTTTCTTTCTAAATTATAAATTAATATCTCTTTCTAAAGAAAGGAAAAGAAACCGCCTGATTTTTGTGGGGCAAAAAATTATAAATAATTCTTATATTGCAACATTTACTACAGTTTTAAACTTTAGATTTTTTGGACAAAGAGTTGTCTTATAATTCATCTTATAGTTCTCAGGTCTTATAGTTTTTCTACAGTAAGAACTCCTCCCATCTGCTTCTATAGAAAGAAGAAGTACACTTTGGGGCTAACACCGACCGAAGAACTGGCCCCACACCCCTACTTGAAATAGTTATATGTCCTACCCATTGTCACCAGTTCTTACTTTAGACAATCTATAATTGCATGTAAGCACAAAAGTGTTTTGGATTAATTGAACCTTCACAATATATGAAAGAAAGCATTTTTAAGATGTGCAATAATGTTGACACATTTTGATTAGACCAAAAACTCGATGAACATAAAACACAGCATTTTTAAATAGCAAATTTAATATTTAACGAAAAAAAAAAATTCTAATCAGCCATCCTTAAATAAAGAAATAATTTTCAAAATACAATGGAAAATAATAGAATTCAAAAACACAAATCAAGAAAAAGTTCAAATGGTATGAATAATTTTCGTCAAAGTCAGTTTTAAAAACGTCTCTCAATGCATATCAGGCATAAACCAGTCTTAAAGTTGCTCTGTGTCTAAAATCTTTTAACTCCTCTCTAAACTCTTTAATGCTTTATTTAATTAATTAATTATAAATACTAAACAGAGTGGGTGGTGGTCAAGCATGTTTGACCTTTTTAAGATTTCTTTATGATAAACTATTCAACCAATTGATGTTTGTGGATTTACCTTGCCACATAGTATATATGTCATAATCTTACAATATTATTGTTCTACTTTCTGTTTACAGTTAATGTTTTATATTATTATTATTATCACCACATAACTAAGATTTAAATAAATTCACAAGTCATTAAATATTAAATTTAACCTTATATATATATATATATATATATATATATATATATATATATATATATATATATATATATATATATATATATTAATAATGAATTTTAATTATTATTTAAAAATAATCTAGATGTGTTTATTCAATTACTCACTGGCCAATACTAAGTATTGATATTTAATTGAATAAATTCAGTCTCAAATAACAGTTTCAGAAATAGTATTTAATTATTTTTTATTTAAAAAATGTTGTTGGTAAAATTTATAACAGGACCCATAGTATAGACGACACCCTGAGGGGATTTTTTTTTAAAACTGAGATCGGCTGGCCAATAAGAAGATTGTTTTTCTTCTCTTCACCTGTTGATAGAGAGAGAAGCGACAAAGAAAAGAACGAATCAGAAGAAAGGAAGAAAGTAAACCTGCAAGGTGAGTTGCTGGGAGCAGACGATTCTTTTGTGTATTTCTTTCTCTCCACACACAGTTAAGTGACTGCGATGTGTTGGATTACCTAATTGTGAATTACTTGCAGACGAAAGAAAAAAAAAAGATTTCCGTAAATTTGGTGTGAATATCAATTGATTTACTGGGAATCCTAGTGGATTATTTTGGTGCATCAGGTATGTTGAGTTCTTATTTTGTTCGAGTTCTACGGAAGCAGTGATTCTCAACTTTTTTTTTATTTTTATTTTTTTTTGTCCCGTAACACTTTTAAAGATTTCGAAATTTGACGGCAGGCAAAGAAAAAAAATAAGTTGACTTACCTATAACAACACAGTGTAAAATAGCTTATGAAATTAGTTTTGAATATTAAATAAAGTAATATGTACTTACTAAAAAAACAACAGTACGTTTATTAAGGGAAGTTAATAATAAGAATACGTTTGAATAATTTGATTAATTAGATCTTGATAATTTCATTTGTATTGAGTTGACATCTGTATTTAACAGTCTCGTTTGTTATTACTGAAAATACGAATTCACCCAAATGAGATGTTGTAATAATATTTCTCAAGTTTTTTCGGATAATCGCATCGAATGTCAATCGACGGATCCTTAAAATGTGGGGAGGTGGTAGCCGATTTTTGCACACTCTTATAAAATTCATTCTTCCAAAGGTAATTTCCTGCAACAATTATTATTATTATTATTTTGATAATTATATATAATTATTCTATTTAATAATAGTCGAAACGTTTTTAAATGAGAAGGTACACAATTTTCCCCCTCCATTTAAAAATTTTAATTATAAAATGCAAAATACAAAATTTGAACGAAATCGGATCCAGCTGTTCCTGAGAAATCAAATTTTAAATCTACGACTTTATTTAAAACTCAAAAGTTATTTCAACCTATTTCGCTCGAATATTGCATTTTGTCTTTTGAATTAGCATTCTTAAAAATGACTAGGGACAGCGGAACTGCGCAGGGGGGGGGGGCGTTAATCTATCCCCCACATTTCATAAGTGAAGGGGACACAGCCCCTTTTAACGTAATTTTTCAGTAGATATCTGTGTCATTAAAATTATGGAATTCTCGATTGCCAATTTGTGAGGTAAATGATAATAATACCCAAGGTCAAGAAAACTGAGATGGGCACAGTAGGCCTTGGCCCTCTATGGGCTGTCGAGCCGCTGAGAAGAATATATATATATATATATATATATATATATATATTCAAAGTGTAGAGAAAACTTGAAAAAAATGCCAGAATAATAAAAAAAGAGAAAAAGAAAAGTATTAAAAAATAAAAATAATAAATAAAAAATTCTAATAATCCCTACTATAATAAATAATCGTTACTTGCTTTATAGATTTCGTTTTATGTTTTGTTCCATTTTTTCTTTACATTTTATATTCTGTTTTTTACGTGATATTGATTACTTATTGTGATTTATTTCTATTTTATTTAAAAAAAAATTTTGAGTGCTCCCTCACACTTTTGTATTGATATATTTTGCTTTGGCTATATTGATGGAATATTAGAAAACACTGCTTTTTGCGAATATAATCTTGTGAGCTGATCGTTTTTTTCTTCGGATTTATTTCAAATTTTTGCTTTATTTATTTATTTAAATTTTGTTTTTAAATAATTTTCTTTTTCTCTTTTTTCATAATTATGTAATTTTTTCCATGTTTTCTTTACATTTTGAACTTATTTTACGAGTTCTATATGCCTGCAGCAGTAAATAAAACTTATTGTCTTTCTTAGTTTTCTGCTTTTTTTTCTTTTTGTCCTTTTTGTATTTATTTATTGGGCTGTATATATATATATATATATATATATATATATATATATTATATTATATATATATATACATACATACATACATGCATGCGCACACACACGCAAACAGGCACTATAAAACAAACCCCCTATCTATTTACGCTTTAACCTCAATTTGCGCTTCTGTTCTCATATTTTGTAATCTAGCAATCTTGTTACGAAAATATTTTATATCATTCTTAAAAAATTTCCCGTTCATGTAAGTTCATTTGAACTCGCCACTCGCTTTATAGATTTCGATTCATGTTTTATTCTATTTTTTTCTTCACATTTCTGTTTTTACGTGATACTTTTACTTAATGTGTTCTATTATCCTATTTGTTGTAAAGATTTGAAAGAAATTTTTTGAGTGCTCCTCACACTATTGTATTGATATATTTTGCTTTGGCTATACACTATTAGAAAGCACTCCTTTTTCAGCGGATATTATCGTTGATGAAAAGATTATATCTTTTTTTTTCTCCTCATTTTTATTATTATTATTTTTCTTTTTCCCTTTTTTCATTGCTCTGTAATTTTTTCCATGTTTTCACTTATTGATGTTCTTTATTTTCCTCTTTTTTCTTTGTGTCTTTTCTGTATTTACTTATTGTGCTATCTCTCTCTCTCTATATATATATATATATATATATATAAATATAATATATATAACCACGGAGAGGAGATCCTGTAAATGACACAATAGATATATTTATTATCGAAGTGTGTAATAAGTTATGGATGAGGGTTTCAAGGAAGCGTTCAACCATAAAATTCTTTTACGTGTATCAAATGCTGTCTTAATCATTCAGTGCAAACGCTTGTCTTCAAAAGTATTCAACACTATGAGCGTTGTGTACTCTTGACAGTACCGTCTTTGCGCATGTGCACACTCGAACAGTGCCCCGGAGAGGGCCTTGAGAATCTTACTTTTTATAATTTGTATTAAAAAATAAATAAACATCATTGCATGATATGTTTTTTAAATAAATACACTAACTAATGCCAAATAAAAGTATCAGGTCACCCATTGGTTATGGAGCGTCCACACATTAATAATGATGTTCTTCCCCCCTTTTACATCGCCTGGGAAGAGTTTCACCCAATTTTTGACTTCCATCACAGCTTGCAGTGAGTTACTTACATCTCAGAGTTCATGTTTCATACCACAGGAACTAACGGACCTAGGTCAAACCACAGGAATTAACGGACCTAGGTCAAACCACAGGAATTAACGGACCTAGGTCAAACCATAAGAATTAACGGACCTAGGTCAAACCACGAGAATTAACTGACCTAGGTAAAACCACGAGAATTAACGGACCTAGGTCAAGCCACGAGAAACAACCCATTATGCATCCACCACCCTAACAACCGGGGATACTTTTGGACGGATAGTGTATATTCTATAGAATAAAATGTACATTTCGTTTATTTCTTCAACAAATAGTGATTGATTATTATGCAAACACTCATCATTTGTTTATCACCCTGAAAACCTTAAAAAAAGGCAACCAAAATCTATTTTTCTACGTTCTCCAATGAAAACGTTTGATGACTCGTTCTAGATACCTTGGGCATTGTAAGATGACTGTTTAGTTTGACAAAATAATTCATACCTTTATTTTTTTATTTGTTATACGTTTATGTTTATTTAATTTAGTGATTTTAGTTAACTTCCATGGTTTTAAATATTATTTGAGGATTACAACTGGTTAGGTTTTTTTTATTTATAAATTATGCATAGTTTAAAAACTTTTTATTCGAGTTTTTTTTCTTCTTTAATTTTTTTAAAATTGTTAAAATGAATGCATCCTATCTTAAAAATGATTGAAGTAGGTATTTTTCAGTTCGTTTTTAAACATTATGCCATGTTATAGGGGTCTGAATACATTTTTGTGCCGGCCCTCAATACAAAACATGCTATAGTATGAAAACACATATGTGTGTGTGTGTGTGTATGTAACCGCAGGGAAACCATTGGTTCCAGCCAACTCTATTTAATGAAGTGTGGGTTATTCGGGGCGGAGGAGAGCTCATTATTAAATTCTAAATTTTTGCGAAATGTTAATATGAACGGTATTTAATTCATAGTATAGGGTTTTGATTAAATGAACTCGATTTTACGATCCATAAGCAATTATATTTAAAACTTTCTATGTTAGTATCATAAAAAATAAATGTCCTTTAAAGTTGCGTAAAAATAAATCGATGTTAGGGAAAATATAATATAGGGGTACTATAATATTATTTTATTTCCTTGTTAAAAAATTATATAATTCAGTTCTGAATGTGTTCCAGTTTAATTCGTCAATTTTTTTAAAATTCGATTTTCCTTTTCTATTTCTACTAAGACCTTAGTGACTTGTGTATTTCTTCTGAAAACTTTCAAGTTTTTTTTTTTTTTTTTTCCTTTTTAAATTCTCGATTAAATTTCAAACTAAAATCAAATCAAAGAAATTTATCTTAAAAAGTATTCAAACTATGAGCATTGTGAGCATACTATTAACAGTTTCAATGTATGTTAGAGGGAGGTTATATCCTTCTGTTGTTGTCGGCCATTAAGGCAAAGGGGGTGCGATTGTTCTTATTTTCCAGAGGCGCCATCTGAGGCCAAGAATTTCAGTTCTACCACACCCATATGTCACACCCGTTTATAGGGCACATCATTCATGCATCCATTCATTCATCTGCAGATCGCAATTTTGACCTGAACCAGAGAACAATCCATCTTCAATTCAATTCAATACCCCCAGAGTTATAATTTGTTAAGGGAACATGGAGGACTTTATTATCCGACAGATTCAACGTGCACCAGACACCATTTACTACACAGGGAGTTTTCGGCCGGCTGGAGGTGAACTACTCCCGTTCTCACAAACGTAAGTGCAGTATATTTTGCTATATATATATATATATATATATATATATATATATAGCAAAATAAATAAATACAAAAAAACCAGAAAAAAATTAAGAAAAACAATAAGTATCATTTATTGCGCATAAGCTGCAAGTAAATAGAACTCATAAGATATGTTCAAAATGAAGATAAAACAAAGGTAAATTACAGACAAATGAAAAAAAAAAGGGGGGGGGGGAATAATAATAATAACAAACAACTGGGGAAAGAAAAAGAATTAATTAAAAAAAAAAAAAAAAAAAAAAAAAAAAAAAAAAAAGAGGAAAAAGTTTTTTTTAAAAACCGGAAAATAAAAGATATAATCTTTTCATCAGCCCACACGATTATATCCGAAAAGGAGTGCTTTCTAATATTGTATCAATATCGCCAAAGCAAAATATATCAATACAATAGTGTGAGGAGCACTCAAATAAATTTTTTACAAAAATTACGACAAATAAAATAAAACACAATAAGTAAAAATAACACATAAAAACAGAAAATAAAATATGAAGGAAGAGCAGAATAAAACAAAATCTATAAAGCGAGCAGTGAAATATAATGGACTTACATGAACGTGAAATTTTTCAAGAATGATTTAAAATGTTTACGTAACAAGATTGCCAGATTGCAAAATATGAAAACTATGAAAACAAAAGCGCCAATTGAGTGTAACTAGAGGAGTTTAAAGTGCGTTCTTGCTGCATTACTGAAGTGCGTTTGATTTGTTAGTTACCAAGGATGGGCCAGAAAACGGATATGCGCGAGGTAATATTATACTGAATAATTTAAAAAAGTTGACTATAAATAATTTTAGAAAATAAATATTTATTTAAGAAAAAAATATAAAATAGAAAAGAGAAAGAAGCATGAATTGCCTGTTTTGCACATAATTTTAGCCACGGATTTGCCCGAAATGGATTTGCACATGGAAAAATTATATAAATTGATAAAGAAATCATTTCAGTAATCCGTGGCTAAAATTATTTGCCCGAAATGGATTTGCACATGGAAAAATTATATAAATTGACAAAGAAATCTTTTTAGTAATCCGTGGCTAAAATTATTTACTAAAAAGATGTACACTATTGTTGTTTTCGTTTTCGTTTAGATTTGTTGTTTTCGGTCACGTTTGTTGTGTAATCGTGAGAAGAAATTCCAGTCTCGCTAAAACACTATTTATTTGAACATTTTCTTTTCCATATTTATACATTTAATTTGCATTTATCTAAATCAGTGACCTTTTTCTCTTTTTTTTTTTTCCGTCACGGCACAAAAGAAGAAAATAAGTTGTTAATTAACCTATAATGCGTAAAATAATTTATGAATGTAAAAGCAAATAATATATGTATTACAAAAACACATTTATTAAGAGAATAATTACAAGTTACTTTGAATGAGAAATTTGAGCTTTTGATAATTTCATTTATAGTGTGGGCCGTAAAATGTTTAGTCTGTTTCTTTATAGCTATTAATTGTTTTTTATAGTTATGCATTCTGTCGCTACATGATTATTCAGGCTATACGTATTATTTATACTATATATACGTACTATAGCTATACTATTGAGACATATTCATGAAGAGATAGCATTCAAGTGACACACAATCATTGTGCTCCTCAATAAAAGTCAGGGAAAATCTTGCAAAGTAAACCCCTAAAAATGCGTCTTTTTAGGGAAAAAGAGAAAATCTTAGTCATTATAATTGGTCTAGGAAAAAAATCGTTCTCACGGTTAGTTAGCGGGACAAACCTTAAAATGTTAATGAATGCATACTTGAACTAAGAATGGATTAAAAGAGATAATCTGAATAATATTAAAGTGTGAGAAAGAGCATTTCGCTTTGAATAATAAATTAAGAAGAAGATATGGATAAAAGAATAACATAAAAAGATTAGTTGAGGCTTTTTATGTCACACACACACACACACACACACACACACACACATATATATATATATATATATATATATATATATATATATATATATATATATATATATATATATATATTGTTGGCAAGTCTATACCATTTGTCAGGTATCGAGTAGCTCGGTTGGGGGGAGGAGGAAGTAAGAGTTCGATTATTTAAGCATATTACTAATTTATTTACAAACAATATTTACAGACATCAGTAATTGCATCATTCTTCACATCAGGCTCTCTCGGCGCGCACACCTACGCTCTCTCTACACATAATTGCTACTGCCATCTAGTGGCCAATCATTTTCTTTTTAAATTTGAATAAAATTAAAGCTTAGTGTTAACATTCGGCCAGACTGACCGATTAATCTCCTGATTAATACAAACAATATTAATAAACTAAACACTAACACAATACATACAAGTTATTTAAAAATACCACAAAATAAAATAAACATACTTACAATTCTTCAAACTACTTAAACTTCACAGTTTACAAAATTTTAGAAATTAAACAACTTTCTTTCTTATGCTAACCTACTTATAAAAAGAAAAAGAAATTATTAGTACTCAGTGATACATTATACACTACATTTCAAGGAAAATACTGTAAAAAGTTCAAATTGTTTTTGTTTTTTTTTAAAGTTTAAATAAAAGTTCAGTTAAATTAAGTTCATAAAGTTCAAAATTCTTGTTCAGTGTCACTGGAATCACTAGAGTCTGGATGAATTCTCCAAGGCTTTAGTTGACTCACATGGGCGGTAGTTGTGAAAAAGTGTCCCTTTTCCTTTTCTTGTAACTGAGTTACTCTGTAGGTGTCGCCTGGTAATACTTGTGTTATTATCAATGGCCCCCTGCATTTTGGCTGAGTTTTCAAAGGTTGAACGGTTGCTTGAGGTGTTTTCCTCATGACCACTATTTCACCTTTAACGTAGTTGATTGTTTTACATCTTTTTTTTTTTGTCATAATAAGATTTCATCTTTTTCTGTTTTTCTTTTATTATCTGAATCGCTTCCTTACGCACTTCTTCAGGATCATTATATTCTTTAGCTTCATCATCTGCCAATTTACTTATAAGTCCATCATAAAATCTAGGTAAGTAACCATGTAGCATTTGAAATGGAGTTTTGTTGGTTGTTTTATTAACTGCATTATTTAAATTGCGTTCGGGCTTTTTAACTTTCAAGTCCCAATCTTTGTGTTTTGGATCTTCCATACTTGTAGAAATCGCAGATAGTAAGGTTCTGTGACTTCGTTCCACCATACCATTCCCTTGAGGATGCTTTGTAGAGTTCAGAGTATGCTTAATTCCATTCGTGGCACAAAACTCTTCAAATTGATGCGAAGTAAAACATGACCCTCGATCACTTATCAACCTATCAGGTAATCCAAATTCGTTGATGAAATTCTGTAAAGCTTTCAGCACATTTTGAGTTGAAGTACTTCTCACCGGTGTAACTCTGACAAATCTGGTTAGATTATCTATTACTACGAGTAGTTATTGATTTTCTCTACAAGTTTTAACAAAAGGACGTAAGTGATCAACGTGAATGATAGAAAATGGACGTTTCCCTAGTGCAATCGGGTTCAAAAATCCCTGCTGTTTTCCTCCTGGTACTTTATTCAGCAAACACTAAAAACACATCGAAATATGTCTTCTTACGTAACGTTTCATAGAGGCAAACCAATATAATTCTTTTATTTTACTAACAGTTCGATCAACTGAAAAATGTCCCATGAGATCGTGGAATCTAACTACTATACTTTTTCTCATTGCCTTAGGAATAACATATAATAAAATTTCTTTATCTTTAACCTTGTGTTTTCTATAAACCATATTCTGTTTGAAAACATATCCTTCGATCATTCTTTTTTCAACTTCGGATCTATCATCATCATTTTTCTTGAATATCTCTATTAATTTATGTAGTTCAATGTCGGAATTTTGCATCATCAAAACTTGTTCGTCTGTTGTCAAGGTAACACAAACTTCAAATTTTCTCTCAATAATAGTGTTCAAAGTGTCTTCTGGCTCTTCAACAGCTGCTCTACTTAGCGCATCCACGTGCTTCATTCGTTCACCTGATCTGTGTCGTATCTCAAAATCATATTCTTGCATTAGATTAAACCATCTTGCCATTTGAGGATTTGAAGACTTTTTAGCGTTTGAATACACTATTGCTTGACAGTCTGTCACAATTGTAAACTTTATTCCTATCAGAAACTGTCTTAATCTATCTAATGACCACACAATTGACATCAACTCTAATTTACTTGAATGGTATTTTTGTTCAGTTTCCGTAGTTTTCTTGCTAACGCAATAAACCATTCTCCAATTATTCTTACTGTCTCGTTGAAACAATATTCCGGCCAATCCAATAGAACTTGCGTCACAATGTACCTCAGTTTCACTTTGTGGGTCATAATGAGCTAGAAAAGGCGCTTTAATAAGATTACTTTTCAGTTCTTCGAAAGCCTCGCTTTGCTCTTTTGTCCAAACAAACTTTGCATCCTTTTTTGTAAGTTCAGATAATGGTGCTGCTTTGAGAGAATACTTTGGAACAAATCTTCTAAAGAAACTAGTAAGTCCTAAAAATCTTTGGATGCCATGCATATTTTTTGGAACTGGAAATTTTTCAATAGCTGCTACTTTACGTGGTCCAGGTTTCAAACCATCTCTACTAAGTGTAAAACCAAGAAATTCAGTTTGTAACTTTCCAAATTCTCATTTTGGTAGTTTCAAAGTCAAATTGGCTCTTTTTAAGCACTCAAAAACTTCAGTAAGTTTCTGTATCATTTCGGTCCATGTTCTAGCTGGAATCAAGATATCATCTAAATAACATAGTACTTTTTTGTTGAACAATGGGCCTAAAACAAGATTCATTAGCCTTTGGAATTCTGCTGGTGCGTTTGCCAATCCGAAAGTCATTCGCTCACATTGACCAGTATCGTCTGAAGTAATGAAAGCCGTTTTCAATTTTGCTTCTTCTGTTAATGGTAATTGTAGATACCCACTTGCTAAATCTAAAGTCGTGTAAAACTGGCTCCCTCCAACACATTCTAAAATGTCATAAATTTTTGGTAAAGGAAATTTGTCCTTAACAGTCTGAGAGTTCAATTTCCTAAAATCAATTACCAATCGTTGTTCCCCTGTCTTTTTCTTGACTAATAATACAAGACTGGAATATGGAGATCTTGTGTCTGACACTATTCCATACTTCTTCCATTCAGAGACAATTTCTTTTATTTGTTTTCTTTCTTCGGAATTGGTTTTATATGGTTTTTGAAAAATCGGCTTACTGCCCTCTATTTCTTTAATGTCCATTTTGCATAAATTCGTGCAGCCTAACTCACTTATGTTTAAAGCAAAACAGTCACGATATTTATTTAAGAGACTTAAAAGTTCAAATCTTTTAATACTTTCTAAGGATTCATCGAAATTAATGTCTTTCATTAAAATAGGAGACTTCTCATTGTTAATTGTATTGACTTCTACTTTTTGACTATCAATTTCCACTTTATTAGACAGCATAAAGCTTTCCTCACTTACCTCCATTCCCCTACCTAAGCACTGATCTTTCCTAATTTTTAAGTTAAATTCTTTCTCATTTACTACTGGTACAATCGTTTCACCGTTAACTACCTCAAGAATTGAATCAAAATTCTGGCCTACACTTTTTACTAAAATTGTCCCATTAACAATCGAGTTTTCGCTTTCTTCGACTTCTGCCCTAATTAAATTTATTGATTTACTTTCGATTTCTGCTTCGCTTATTGTTTTCAATTTAACCGCATTTTTTTTCATATCTACTTGAATTTCAGAAAAAAAGTCATTATTTGCGTATCCAAATTTTAAATTACCTCCAATACGCGCAAAAGCAATGTAAGGTAACTCTAGCCATGTTCTTCCTAAAATTAAATCACAGGGTTGTGAATCATCCTTAACAATTAATAAAGTAATAAATTTTTCTACTACGTCATCCACCCGAATATTTACTACAGCTTTACCTATAGCTTTCGTAACTAGATTATTTTGATTACCGAAACCAAATAAATCACTGTTATCTGGTTGCAAGTCCAGATTCATTTTTAAAGCCATACTTTCTTTTAAAAGACAACTACTACTTCCTGTATCAATTAAAGCCGTCATCTTATTACCATAAATATAAGCATCTTTCAAATAATTCGTAGGCGCCAATGATGCGCTTGAATCCGAGTTGTTTTGACTAACGGATAAATTATTCCCTTCTCGCTTTTGTTCCGTTTCAGCAGATTTACACGTTCGTTTCTTACAATAAGCAATAGTTTTAGGCGCCGGGCAATCACGAGATATATGGCCATAATCATTACAGTTGAAACATTTATATTCCCCATTTTTATTTCGAATATCCGAGCTTACATACTTTTTTCGATTTATACTTTTGTTTTCACTAAGCGTAATTTTTTTCTTTTCCACATGAAATTTATCACCAAGAGAATAAAAATTTGATGAGCTTCTCAATTTATAACTGTTAATAGATCGCACATTATCATAATTATCTAATTTATCTACTAATAGATCCGGTTTATTAATTTTCGGTCGTTCGTCCACAAAATGTTCCCGCGTTGTTGAATTTACATGTTTTTTCACTTGTTCAGTAATAATTAAATTCTTTAAACTATTAAAGTCCGATATTTCGAGTCCCGTTATCCATTCTTCAAAATAGTTTTGTAATTCGAATGAATAATCCTCCCATGTACTTTCGGGATTTTTAACATGATTTAAAAATTTAAATCTAAACTTATCGGCGCTTAACTTATATCTCTTAAGCAATAATGATTTCACATACTTATAATTATTTGCATTATCTTCGTTTTCACGCGCGATTAGTTGCGTAATTTCATAAGGGAGTAGTCCCAATAATTGTGATACCCAATACTCTTCACTTAAACCAATACGTTGCGCCTGCCGTTAAAAAAGAACTAAATAAAAATTTATATCTCCATCTTTGATCTTATATTCATGCATTAACTTTCTAAAATCTGTGTTTACGTTTTTACTTTCATCGTTATTACTTAAATCCGAAATGTTTACGTTTTGAGCCCTACTTTCTATGCGTAGTCGTTCAAGATCATACTCGCGGTCGGCCAATGTTTTGGCTGCTATTTCTGATGCTACTCTATCTTCCGAAATTCTACTTAGTAAACTCTTACTAAATTCTTCATATGATTCCGATTCCGTTATAATACGTTTTAAATAAATTATTTTAGCATCTTCTGGTACAGAAAGACCTAACTCAGATGCTAATTCTAGTATATCTACTTTTTTTGCCTTCCCCCAAAAGGCCATACTTTGTAAATTATGATACTTAAATACTTACTTAATACATAGAAATACTTTCTCAAAATCGAAATTTTAGTACTTTCACCCTCGAAAACGAAATTACTTCAATTTGATTACTTCGTTGGAAACGAAATTACTTCAATTTAATTACTTCGTTGAAAACGAAATTAAGAAAATACTTTATACTTATAATTCTCAAAATCGTTTACTACTTAACAAAACGTTTTTTTATACGTTACTATACATTTGAATACTTAAAACGAAATAATTAAAAATCGCCTACCTGATAGCGTTGTGGGTAATCCCCGTTTTGAATTGTTGTAATCCCACTTCTGAATTTGTTGGCAAGTCTATACCATTTGTCAGGTATCGAGTAGCTCGGTTGGGGGGAGGAGGAAGTAAGAGTTCGATTATTTAAGCAATTTAGTATTTACAAACAATATTTACAGACATCAGTAATTGCATCATTCTTCACATCAGGCTCTCTCGGCGCGCACACCTACGCTCTCTCTACACACAATTGCTACTGGCCAATCATTTTCTTTTTAAATTTTAATAAAATTAAAGCTTAGTGTTAACATTATATATATATCCAGGGGTATGTCCAGACATTTTGTGAAAGGTCCGTTTTTCGTGAAATTGTGAAAAAATCATTCACATTCTTTCAAGTAGAGTCCGCTTTTATGAATTTGTGCAAATAGGGTCCGGTTATTGCAAAAAACATTTTCAAGGAGTTTTTAAATTCTAAATAGATACAAGATTATACTCGAAATTGTAAAATTATAATAAAAAAATTAAATTTTCAAAAATAAACAGCAATTGCTGCTTCTAAATTAGAGATGCAACATGCAAATATTTGGTATATAGCCTATACTGCTGAACGCAGAATATTCATTTCGGAAGAATGATGAAAGAATCGTCTGCCGAAGACAAAACTAAATTCGTTTACATCCATCTTTCTTGTTTTCTGCCCTGGGAAGGGTTTATTCGATTAACAAAACAATAAAGAAGATAAACAAATTTGTGAAGGGTCCGTTAACGGACCCAAATTTCTTCTAAACAGATCCCTGATATATATATATATATATATATATATATATATATATATATATATATATATATATATATATATATATATATAGTAAGTTCATTATATTTCACTGCTCGCTTGCTCGCTTTATAGATTTTGTTTTATTCTACTCTTCCTTTATATTTTATTTTCTGTTTTTATGTGTTATTTTTACTTATTGTGTTTAATTTTATTTGTCGTAATTTTTGTAAAAAAATTTTTTTGAGTGCTCCTCACACTATTGTATTGATATATTTCGCTTTGGCCATATTGATACAATATTAGAAAGCACTCTTTTTCAGATATAATTGTGTGGGCTGATGAAAAGATTATATTTTTTATTTTCCGGTTTTTTAAAAAAACTTTATCCTTTTTTTTTCTTTTTAATTAATTCTTTTTCTTTCCCTAGTTGTTTGTTATTATTATTATTATTCCCCCCCTTTATTATCATTTGTCTGTAATTTACCTTTGTTTTACCTTCATTTTGAACTTTGAAGGATGAGTGGGGGGAACACAAAAGAAATAAAAAAAATTATCTGATTTTATATTTTAAGTGTGAATTAAATGACATGAATATTGAGTGAAAAATTTTAATTTTGAAGGTCACCTTTTTCTAGAAAGAGCCTCCAGGTTCTTTTAACTAGATAATCTAATTGATTTCTACATTTATATACACGCAACTCTTAACTTTCCCAATTTCTCTTTCTCTTTAAAAAACTTAATGTCTTCCTCCTCTTAAAACGTTAAAATAATCTTACCTTGTGTTCTTGAAAAATACGTGTACATGCAATGAAGCTGATCAAGCATATTATTTTCTTTTTACGATCATTGATTCTGTTTAATGCACTTTCTTTCTTTTCTTTTTTCTTATTTGTTCCCCCTTTACTTTTTTAAAGAAAAAAGTGAATCTAAAGAAAGGCAGGGCAAACAGCTATTTAATGAGAAATAATTTATGGATAAGATTGGCACAGAATCAAATCAATATTGAGTAACGTTTTTCTTTTCCCAACCAAGAAACTACGCTAAAATACGTGGAATGGATGTACAAATGAAGCTCTTTAAATATAATTTACTTTTAGTTCAAAATTTTCTGCAAAAAATAATTTTTTTAAAGAAAAAAAATGGATCTAAAGAAAGGCAGGGCAAACAGCTTTTTAATGAGATATAATTTATGGATAAGATTGGAAAAAGAATCAAATCAATATTGAGTAACGTTTTTCTTTTCCCGACCAAAAAACTACGCTAAAATAAGTGGAATGGATGTACAAATGAAGCTCTTTAAATATAATTTACTTTTAGTTCAAAATTTTCTGCAAAAAATAATTTTTTTAAAGAAAAAAAATGGATCTAAAGAAAGGCAGGGCAAACAGCTATTTAATGAGAAATAATTTATGGATAAGATTTGCAAAGAATCAAATCAATATTGAGTAACGTTTTTTTTTTTCCCAACCAAAACACTACGCTAAAATACGTGGAATGGATGTACAAATGAAGCTCTTTAAATATAATTTACTTTTAGTTCAAAATTTTCAGCAAAAAATAATTTTTTTAAAGAAAAAAAATGGATCTAAAGAAAGGCAGGACAAACAGCTATTTAATGAGAAATAATTTATGGATAAGATTGGAAAAAGAATCAAATCAATATTAAGTAACGTTTTTCATTTCCCAACCAAAACACTACGCTAAAATACGTGGAAGGGATGTACAAATGAAGCTCTTTAAATATAATTTACTTTTAGTTCAAAATTTTCAGCTTAAAAATAATTTTTTTAAAGAAAAAAAATGGATCTAAAGAAAGGCAGGGCAAACAGCTATTAAATGAGAAATAATTTATGGATAAGATTGGAAAAAGAATCAAATCAATATTGAGTAACGTTTTTCTTTTCCCAACCAAAAAACTACGCTAAAATACGTGGAATGGATGTACAAATGAAGCTCTTTAAATATAATTTACTTTTAGTTCAAAATTTTCTGCAAAAAATAATTTTTTTAAAGAAAAAAAATGGATCTAAAGAAAGGCAGGGCAAACAGCTTTTTAATGAGATATAATTTATGGATAAGAATGGAAAAAGAATCAAATCAATATTGAGTAACGTTTTTCTTTTCCCGACCAAAAAACTACGCTAAAATACGTGGAATGGATGTACAAATGAAGCTCTTTAAATATAATTTACTTTTAGTTCAAAATTTTCTGCAAAAAATAATTTTTTTAAAGAAAAAAAATGGATCTAAAGAAAGGCAGGGCAAACAGCTATTTAATGAGAAATAATTTATGGATAAGATTGGCAAAGAATCAAATCAATATTGAGTAACGTTTTTTTTTTCCCAACCAAAACACTACGCTAAAATACGTGGAATGGATGTACAAATGAAGCTCTTTAAATATAACTTACTTTTAGTTCAAAATTTTCAGCAAAAAATAATTTTTTTAAAGAAAAAAAATGGATCTAAAGAAAGGCAGGGCAAACAGCTATTTAATGAGAAATAATTTATGAATAAGATTGGAAACAGAATCAAATCAATATTGAGTAACGTTTTTCTTTTCCCAACCAAAAAACTACGCTAAAATACGTGGAATGGATGTACAAATGAAGCTCTTTAAATATAATTTACTTTTAGTTCAAAATTTTCAGCAAAAAATAATTTTTTTACAGAAAAAAAATGGATCTAAAGAAAGGCAGGGCAAACAGCTATTTAATGAGAAATAATTTATGGATAAGATTGGAAACAGAATCAAATCAATATTGAGTAACGTTTTTCTTTTCCCAACCAAAAAACTACGCTAAAATACGTGGAATGGATGTACAAATGAAGCTCTTTAAATATAATTTACTTTTAGTTCAAAATTTTCAGCAAAAAATAATTTTTTTAAAGAAAAAAAAATGGATCTAAAGAAAGGCAGGGCAAACAGCTATTTAATGAGAAATAATTTATGGATAAGATTGGAAAAAGAATCAAATAAATATTGAGTAACGTTTTTCTTTTCCCAACCAAAAAACTACGCTAAAATACGTGGAATGGATGTACAAATGAAGCTCTTTAAATATAATTTACTTTTAGTTCAAAATTTTCTGCAAAAAATAATTTTTTTAAAGAAAAAAAATGGATCTAAAGAAAGGCAGGGCAAACAGCTTTTTAATGAGATATAATTTATGGATAAGAATGGAAAAAGAATCAAATCAATATTGAGTAACGTTTTTCTTTTCCCGACCAAAAAACTACGCTAAAATACGTGGAATGGATGTACAAATGAAGCTCTTTAAATATAATTTACTTTTAGTTCAAAATTTTCTGCAAAAAATAATTTTTTTAAAGAAAAAAAATGGATCTAAAGAAAGGCAGGGCAAACAGCTATTTAATGAGAAATAATTTATGGATAAGATTGGCAAAGAATCAAATCAATATTGAGTAACGTTTTTTTTTTCCCAACCAAAACACTACGCTAAAATACGTGGAATGGATGTACAAATGAAGCTCTTTAAATATAACTTACTTTTAGTTCAAAATTTTCAGCAAAAAATAATTTTTTTAAAGAAAAAAAATGGATCTAAAGAAAGGCAGGGCAAACAGCTATTTAATGAGAAATAATTTATGAATAAGATTGGAAACAGAATCAAATCAATATTGAGTAACGTTTTTCTTTTCCCAACCAAAAAACTACGCTAAAATACGTGGAATGGATGTACAAATGAAGCTCTTTAAATATAATTTACTTTTAGTTCAAAATTTTCAGCAAAAAATAATTTTTTTACAGAAAAAAAATGGATCTAAAGAAAGGCAGGGCAAACAGCTATTTAATGAGAAATAATTTATGGATAAGATTGGAAACAGAATCAAATCAATATTGAGTAACGTTTTTCTTTTCCCAACCAAAAAACTACGCTAAAATACGTGGAATGGATGTACAAATGAAGCTCTTTAAATATAATTTACTTTTAGTTCAAAATTTTCAGCAAAAAATAATTTTTTTAAAGAAAAAAAAATGGATCTAAAGAAAGGCAGGGCAAACAGCTATTTAATGAGAAATAATTTATGGATAAGATTGGAAAAAGAATCAAATAAATATTGAGTATCGTTTTTCTTTTCCCAACCAAAAAACTACGCTAAAATACGTGGAATGGATGTACAAATGAAGCTCTTTAAATATAATTTACTTTTAGTTCAAAATTTTCAGCAAAAAATAATTTTAAAATAAAAAAATTGTTCTTTAAAAAATCAGGGCAAACAGTTATTTAATGAGAAATAATTTATGGATAAGATTGGCACAGAATTAAATCAATATTGTGTAAAGTTTTTCTTTTCCCAACAAAAAAACTACGCTAAAATACGTGGAATGGATGTACAAATGAAGCTCTTTAAATATAATTTACTTTTAGTTCAAAATTTTCAGCAAAAAATAATTTTTTTGCTGAAATGGTGCATTTTGCTGCATTTTGAAGAAAAACAATGGACCTAAAGAAAGGCAGGGCAAACAGCTATTTAATGAGAAATAATTTATGGATAAGATTGGAAAAAGAATCAAATCAATATTGAGTAACGTTTTTCTTTTCCCAACCAAAAAACTACGCTAAAATACGTGGAATGGATGTACAAATGAAGCTCTTTAAATATAATTTACTTTTAGTTCAAAATTTTCAGCAAAAAATAATTTTTTTAAAGAAAAAAAATGGATCTAAAGAAAGGCAGGACAAACAGCTATTTAATGAGAAATAATTTATGGATAAGATTGGAAAAAGAATCAAATCAATATTAAGTAACGTTTTTCATTTCCCAACCAAAACACTACGCTAAAATACGTGGAAGGGATGTACAAATGAAGCTCTTTAAATATAATTTACTTTTAGTTCAAAATTTTCAGCAAAAAATAATTTTTTTAAAGAAAAAAAATGGATCTAAAGAAAGGCAGGGCAAACAGCTATTAAATGAGAAATAATTTATGGATAAGATTGGAAAAAGAATCAAATCAATATTGAGTAACGTTTTTCTTTTCCCAACCAAAAAACTACGCTAAAATACGTGGAATGGATGTACAAATGAAGCTCTTTAAATATAATTAATTTTAGTTCAAAATTTTCTGCAAAAAAAAATTTTTTTAAAGAAAAAAAATGGATCTAAAGAAAGGCAGGGCAAACAGCTTTTTAATGAGAAATAATTTATGGATAAGATTGGCACAGAATCAAATCAATATTGAGTAACGTTTTTCTTTTCCCAACCAAAATACTACGCTAAAATACGTGGAATGGATGTACAAATGAAGCTCTTTAAATATAATTTACTTTTAGTTCAAAATTTTCAGCAAAAAATAATTTTAAAAAAAAATGTTCTTTAAAAAATCAGGGCAAACAGCTATTTAATGAGAAATAATTTATGGATAAGATTGGAAAAAGAATCAAATCAATATTGAGTAACGTTTTTCTTTTCCCAACCAAAAAACTACTCTAAAATACGTGGAATGTATGTACAAATGAAGCTCTTTAAATATAATTTACTTTTAGTACAAAATTTTCTGCAAAAAATAATTTTTTTAAAGAAAAAAAATGGATCTAAAGAAAGGCAGGGCAAACAGCTGTTTAATGAGAAATAATTTATGGATAAGATTGGCAAAGAATCAAATCAATATTGAGTAACGTTTTTTTTTCCCCAACCAAAACACTACGCTAAAATACGTGGAATGGATGTACAAATGAAGCTCTTTAAATATAATTTACTTTTAGTTCAAAATTTTCTGCAAAAAATAATTTTTTTAAAGAAAAAAAATGGATCTAAAGAAAGGCAGGGCAAACAGCTATTTAATGAGAAATAATTTATGGATAAGATTGGCAAAGAATCAAATCAATATTGAGTAACGTTTTTTTTTTCCCAACCAAAACACTACGCTAAAATACGTGGAATGGATGTACAAATGAAGCTCTTTAAATATAACTTACTTTTAGTTCAAAATTTTCAGCAAAAAATAATTTTTTTAAAGAAAAAAAATGGATCTAAAGAAAGGCAGGGCAAACAGCTATTTAATGAGAAATAATTTATGAATAAGATTGGAAACAGAATCAAATCAATATTGAGTAACGTTTTTCTTTTCCCAACCAAAAAACTACGCTAAAATACGTGGAATGGATGTACAAATGAAGCTCTTTAAATATAATTTACTTTTAGTTCAAAATTTTCAGCAAAAAATAATTTTTTTACAGAAAAAAAATGGATCTAAAGAAAGGCAGGGCAAACAGCTATTTAATGAGAAATAATTTATGGATAAGATTGGAAACAGAATCAAATCAATATTGAGTAACGTTTTTCTTTTCCCAACCAAAAAACTACGCTAAAATACGTGGAATGGATGTACAAATGAAGCTCTTTAAATATAATTTACTTTTAGTTCAAAATTTTCAGCAAAAAATAATTTTTTTAAAGAAAAAAAAATGGATCTAAAGAAAGGCAGGGCAAACAGCTATTTAATGAGAAATAATTTATGGATAAGATTGGAAAAAGAATCAAATCAATATTGAGTATCGTTTTTCTTTTCCCAACCAAAAAACTACGCTAAAATACGTGGAATGGATGTACAAATGAAGCTCTTTAAATATATTTTACTTTTAGTTCAAAATTTTCAGCAAAAAATAATTTTAAAATAAAAAAATTGTTCTTTAAAAAATCAGGGCAAACAGTTATTTAATGAGAAATAATTTATGGATAAGATTGGCACAGAATTAAATCAATATTGTGTAAAGTTTTTCTTTTCCCAACCAAAAAACTACGCTAAAATACGTGGAATTGATGTACAAATGAAGCTCTTTAAATATAATTTACTTTTAGTTCAAAATTTTCAGCAAAAAATAATTTTTTTGCTGAAATGGTGCATTTTGCTGCATTTTGAAGAAAAAAAATGGATCTAAAGAAAGGCAGGGCAAACAGCTATTAAATGAGAAATAATTTATGGATAAGATTGGAAAAAGAATCAAATCAATATTGAGTAACGTTTTTCTTTTCCCAACCAAAAAACTACGCTAAAATACGTGGAATGGATGTACAAATGAAGCTCTTTAAATATAATTAATTTTAGTTCAAAATTTTCTGCAAAAAAAAATTTTTTTAAAGAAAAAAAATGGATCTAAAGAAAGGCAGGGCAAACAGCTTTTTAATGAGAAATAATTTATGGATAAGATTGGCACAGAATCAAATCAATATTGAGTAACGTTTTTCTTTTCCCAACCAAAATACTACGCTAAAATACGTGGAATGGATGTACAAATGAAGCTCTTTAAATATAATTTACTTTTAGTTCAAAATTTTCAGCAAAAAATAATTTAAAAAAAAAATGTTCTTTAAAAAATCAGGGCAAACAGCTATTTAATGAGAAATAATTTATGGATAAGATTGGAAAAAGAATCAAATCAATATTGAGTAACGTTTTTCTTTTCCCAACCAAAAAACTACTCTAAAATACGTGGAATGTATGTACAAATGAAGCTCTTTAAATATAATTTACTTTTAGTACAAAATTTTCTGCAAAAAATAATTTTTTTAAAGAAAAAAAATGGATCTAAAGAAAGGCAGGGCAAACAGCTGTTTAATGAGAAATAATTTATGGATAAGATTGGCAAAGAATCAAATCAATATTGAGTAACGTTTTTTTTTTCCCAACCAAAACACTACGCTAAAATACGTGGAATGGATGTACAAATGAAGCTCTTTAAATATAATTTACTTTTAGTTCAAAATTTTCTGCAAAAAATAATTTTTTTAAAGAAAAAAAATGGATCTAAAGAAAGGCAGGGCAAACAGCTATTTAATGAGAAATAATTTATGGATAAGATTGGCAAAGAATCAAATCAATATTGAGTAACGTTTTTTTTTTCCCAACCAAAACACTACGCTAAAATACGTGGAATGGATGTACAAATGAAGCTCTTTAAATATAACTTACTTTTAGTTCAAAATTTTCAGCAAAAAATAATTTTTTTAAAGAAAAAAAATGGATCTAAAGAAAGGCAGGGCAAACAGCTATTTAATGAGAAATAATTTATGAATAAGATTGGAAACAGAATCAAATCAATATTGAGTAACGTTTTTCTTTTCCCAACCAAAAAACTACGCTAAAATACGTGGAATGGATGTACAAATGAAGCTCTTTAAATATAATTTACTTTTAGTTCAAAATTTTCAGCAAAAAATAATTTTTTTACAGAAAAAAAATGGATCTAAAGAAAGGCAGGGCAAACAGCTATTTAATGAGAAATAATTTATGGATAAGATTGGAAACAGAATCAAATCAATATTGAGTAACGTTTTTCTTTTCCCAACCAAAAAACTACGCTAAAATACGTGGAATGGATGTACAAATGAAGCTCTTTAAATATAATTTACTTTTAGTTCAAAATTTTCAGCAAAAAATAATTTTTTTAAAGAAAAAAAAATGGATCTAAAGAAAGGCAGGGCAAACAGCTATTTAATGAGAAATAATTTATGGATAAGATTGGAAAAAGTATCAAATCAATATTGAGTATCGTTTTTCTTTTCCCAACCAAAAAACTACGCTAAAATACGTGGAATGGATGTACAAATGAAGCTCTTTAAATATAATTTACTTTTAGTTCAAAATTTTCAGCAAAAAATAATTTTAAAATAAAAAAATTGTTCTTTAAAAAATCAGGGCAAACAGTTATTTAATGAGAAATAATTTATGGATAAGATTGGCACAGAATTAAATCAATATTGTGTAAAGTTTTTCTTTTCCCAACCAAAAAACTACGCTAAAATACGTGGAATGGATGTACAAATGAAGCTCTTTAAATATAATTTACTTTTAGTTCAAAATTTTCAGCAAAAAATAATTTTTTTGCTGAAATGGTGCATTTTGCTGCATTTTGAAGAAAAAAAATGGATCTAAAGAAAGGCAGGGCAAACAGCTATTTAATGAGAAATAATTTATGGATAAGATTGGAAAAAGAATCAAATCAATATTGAGTAACGTTTTTCTTTTCCCAACCAAAAAACTACGCTAAAATACGTGGAATGGATGTACAAATGAAGCTCTTTAAATATAATTTACTTTTAGTTCAAAATTTTCAGCAAAAAATAATTTTTTTAAAGAAAAAAAATGGATCTAAAGAAAGGCAGGGCAAACAGCTTTTTAATGAGAAATAATTTATGGATAAGATTGGCACAGAATCAAATCAATATTGAGTAACGTTTTTCTTTTCCCAACCAAAATACTACGCTAAAATACGTGGAATGGATGTACAAATGAAGCTCTTTAAATATAATTTACTTTTAGTTCAAAATTTTCAGCAAAAAATAATTTAAAAAAAAAATGTTCTTTAAAAAATCAGGGCAAACAGCTATTTAATGAGAAATAATTTATGGATAAGATTGGAAAAAGAATCAAATCAATATTGAGTAACGTTTTTCTTTTCCCAACCAAAAAACTACTCTAAAATACGTGGAATGTATGTACAAATGAAGCTCTTTAAATATAATTTACTTTTAGTACAAAATTTTCTGCAAAAAATAATTTTTTTAAAGAAAAAAAATGGATCTAAAGAAAGGCAGGGCAAACAGCTGTTTAATGAGAAATAATTTATGGATAAGATTGGCAAAGAATCAAATCAATATTGAGTAACGTTTTTTTTTTCCCAACCAAAACACTACGCTAAAATACGTGGAATGGATGTACAAATGAAGCTCTTTAAATATAATTTACTTTTAGTTCAAAATTTTCTGCAAAAAATAATTTTTTTAAAGAAAAAAAATGGATCTAAAGAAAGGCAGGGCAAACAGCTATTTAATGAGAAATAATTTATGGATAAGATTGGCAAAGAATCAAATCAATATTGAGTAACGTTTTTTTTTTCCCAACCAAAACACTACGCTAAAATACGTGGAATGGATGTACAAATGAAGCTCTTTAAATATAACTTACTTTTAGTTCAAAATTTTCAGCAAAAAATAATTTTTTTAAAGAAAAAAAATGGATCTAAAGAAAGGCAGGGCAAACAGCTATTTAATGAGAAATAATTTATGAATAAGATTGGAAACAGAATCAAATCAATATTGAGTAACGTTTTTCTTTTCCCAACCAAAAAACTACGCTAAAATACGTGGAATGGATGTACAAATGAAGCTCTTTAAATATAATTTACTTTTAGTTCAAAATTTTCAGCAAAAAATAATTTTTTTACAGAAAAAAAATGGATCTAAAGAAAGGCAGGGCAAACAGCTATTTAATGAGAAATAATTTATGGATAAGATTGGAAACAGAATCAAATCAATATTGAGTAACGTTTTTCTTTTCCCAACCAAAAAACTACGCTAAAATACGTGGAATGGATGTACAAATGAAGCTCTTTAAATATAATTTACTTTTAGTTCAAAATTTTCAGCAAAAAATAATTTTTTTAAAGAAAAAAAAATGGATCTAAAGAAAGGCAGGGCAAACAGCTATTTAATGAGAAATAATTTATGGATAAGATTGGAAAAAGTATCAAATCAATATTGAGTATCGTTTTTCTTTTCCCAACCAAAAAACTACGCTAAAATACGTGGAATGGATGTACAAATGAAGCTCTTTAAATATAATTTACTTTTAGTTCAAAATTTTCAGCAAAAAATAATTTTAAAATAAAAAAATTGTTCTTTAAAAAATCAGGGCAAACAGTTATTTAATGAGAAATAATTTATGGATAAGATTGGCACAGAATTAAATCAATATTGTGTAAAGTTTTTCTTTTCCCTACCAAAAAACTACGCTAAAATACGTGGAATGGATGTACAAATGAAGCTCTTTAAATATAATTTACTTTTAGTTCAAAATTTTCAGCAAAAAATAATTTTTTTGCTGAAATGGTGCATTTTGCTGCATTTTGAAGAAAAAAAATGGATCTAAAGAAAGGCAGGGCAAACAGCTATTTAATGAGAAATAATTTATGGATAAGATTGGAAAAAGAATCAAATCAATATTGAGTAACGTTTTTCTTTTCCCAACCAAAAAACTACGCTAAAATACGTGGAATGGATGTACAAATGAAGCTCTTTAAATATAATTTACTTTTAGTTCAAAATTTTCAGCAAAAAATAATTTTTTTAAAGAAAAAAAATGGATCTAAAGAAAGGCAGGACAAACAGCTATTTAATGAGAAATAATTTATGGATAAGATTGGAAAAAGAATCAAATCAATATTAAGTAACGTTTTTCATTTCCCAACCAAAACACTACGCTAAAATACGTGGAAGGGATGTACAAATGAAGCTCTTTAAATATAATTTACTTTTAGTTCAAAATTTTCAGCAAAAAATAATTTTTTTAAAGAAAAAAAATGGATCTAAAGAAAGGCAGGGCAAACAGCTATTTAATGAGAAATAATTTATGGATAAGATTGGAAACAGAATCAAATCAATATTGAGTAACGTTTTTCTTTTCCCAACCAAAAAACTACGCTAAAATACGTGGAATGGATGTACAAATGAAGCTCTTTAAATATAATTTACTTTTAGTTCAAAATTTTCAGCAAAAAATAATTTTTTTAAAGAAAAAAAAATGGATCTAAAGAAAGGCAGTGCAAACAGCTATTTAATGAGAAATAATTTATGGATAAGATTGGAAAAAGAATCAAATCAATATTGAGTAACGTTTTTCTTTTCCCAACCAAAAAACTACGCTAAAATACGTGGAATGGATGTACAAATGAAGCTCTTTAAATATAATTTACTTTTAGTTCAAAATTTTCAGCAAAAAATAATTTTTTTAAAGAAAAAAAATGGATCTAAAGAAAGGCAGGACAAACAGCTATTTAATGAGAAATAATTTATGGATAAGATTGGAAAAAGAATCAAATCAATATTAAGTAACGTTTTTCATTTCCCAACCAAAACACTACGCTAAAATACGTGGAAGGGATGTACAAATGAAGCTCTTTAAATATAATTTACTTTTAGTTCAAAATTTTCAGCAAAAAATAATTTTTTTAAAGAAAAAAATGGATCTAAAGAAAGGCAGGGCAAACAGCTATTAAATGAGAAATAATTTATGAATAAGAGTGGAAAAAGAATCAAATCAATATTGAGTAACGTTTTTCTTTTCCCAACCAAAAAACTACGCTAAAATACGTGGAATGGATGTACAAATGAAGTTCTTCAAATATAATTAATTTTAGTTCAAAATTTTCTGCAAAAAATAATTTTTTTAAAGAAAAAAAATGGATCTAAAGAAAGGCAGGGCAAACAGCTTTTTAATGAGAAATAATTTATGGATAAGATTGGCACAGAATCAAATCAATATTAAGTAACGTTTTTCTTTTCCCAACCAAAATACTACGCTAAAATACGTGGAATGGATGTACAAATGAAGCTCTTTAAATATAATTTACTTTTAGTTCAAAATTTTCAGCAAAAAATAATTTTAAAAAAAAAAATTGTTCTTTAAAAAATCAGGGCAAACAGCTATTTAATGAGAAATAATTTATGGATAAGATTGGCACAGAATTAAATCAATATTGTGTAAAGTTTTTCTTTTCCCAACCAAAAAACTACGCTAAAATACGTGGAATGGATGTACAAATGAAGCTCTTTAAATATAATTTACTTTTAGTTCAAAATTTTCAGCAAAAAATAATTTTTTTGCTGAAATGGTGCATTTTGCTGCATTTTGAAGAAAAAAAATGGATCTAAAGAAAGGCAGGGCAAACAGCTATTTAATGAGAAATAATTTATGGATAAGATTGGAAAAAGAATCAAATCAATATTAAGTAACGTTTTTCATTTCCCAACCAAAACACTACGCTAAAATACGTGGAAGGGATGTACAAATGAAGCTCTTTAAATATAATTTACTTTTAGTTCAAAATTTTCAGCTTAAAAATAATTTTTTTAAAGAAAAAAAATGGATCTAAAGAAAGGCAGGGCAAACAGCTATTTAATGAGAAATAATTTATGGATAAGATTGGAAAAAGAATCAAATCAATATTGAGTAACGTTTTTCTTTTTCCAACCAAAAAACTACGCTAAAATACGTGGAATAGATGTACAAATGAAGCTCTTTAAATATAATTTACTTTTAGTTCAAAATTTTCTGCAAAAAAAAATTTTTGTAAAGAAAAAAAATGGATCTAAAGAAAGGCAGGACAAACAGCTATTTAATGAGAAATAATTTATGGATAAGATTGGCACAGAATCAAATCAATATTGAGTAACGTTTTTCTTTTCCCAACCAAAAAACTACGCTAAAAAACGTGGAATGGATGTACAAATGAAGCTCTTTAAATATAATTTACTTTTAGTTCAACATTTTCAGCAAAAAATAATTTTTTTAAAGAAAAAAAATGGATCTAAAGAAAGACAGAGCAAACAGCTATTTAATGAGAAATAATTTATGAATAAGATTGGAAACAGAATCAAATCAATATTGAGTAACGTTTTTCTTTTCCCAACCAAAAAACTACGCTAAAATACGTGGAATGGATGTACAAATGAAGCTCTTTAAATATAATTTACTTTTAGTTCAAAATTTTCTGCAAAAAATAATTTTTTTAAAGAAAAAAAATGGATCTAAAGAAAGGCAGGGCAAACAGCTTTTTAATGAGAAATAATTTATGGATAAGATTGGCACAGAATCAAATCAATATTGAGTAACGTTTTTCTTTTCCCAACCAAAACACTACGCTAAAATACGTGGAATGGATGTACAAATGAAGCTCTTTAAATATAATTTACTTTTAGTTCAAAATTTTCAGCAAAAAATAATTTTTTTGCTGAAATGGTGCATTTTGCTGCATTTTGAAGAAAAAAAATGGATCTAAAGAAAGGCAGGGCAAACAGCTATTTAATGAGAAATAATTTATGGATAAGATTGGAAAAAGAATCAAATCAATATTGAGTAACGTTTTTCTTTTCCCAACCAAAAAACTACGCTAAAATACGTGGAATGGATGTACAAATGAAGCTCTTTAAATATAATTTACTTTTAGTTCAAAATTTTCAGCAAAAAATAATTTTTTTAAAGAAAAAAAATGGATCTAAAGAAAGGCAGGACAAACAGCTATTTAATGAGAAATAATTTATGGATAAGATTGGAAAAAGAATCAAATCAATATTAAGTAACGTTTTTCATTTCCCAACCAAAACACTACGCTAAAATACGTGGAAGGGATGTACAAATGAAGCTCTTTAAATATAATTTACTTTTAGTTCAAAATTTTCAGCAAAAAATAATTTTTTTAAAGAAAAAAAATGGATCTAAAGAAAGGCAGGGCAAACAGCTATTAAATGAGAAATAATTTATGGATAAGATTGGAAAAAGAATCAAATCAATATTGAGTAACGTTTTTCTTTTCCCAACCAAAAAACTACGCTAAAATACGTGGAATGGATGTACAAATGAAGCTCTTTAAATATAATTTACTTTTAGTTCAAAATTTTCAGCAAAAAATAATTTTTTTAAAGAAAAAAAATGGATCTAAAGAAAGGCAGGACAAACAGCTATTTAATGAGAAATAATTTATGGATAAGATTGGAAAAAGAATCAAATCAATATTAAGTAACGTTTTTCGTTTCCCAACCAAAACACTACGCTAAAATACGTGGAAGGGATGTACAAATGAAGCTCTTTAAATATAATTTACTTTTAGTTCAAAATTTTCAGCAAAAAATAATTTTTTTAAAGAAAAAAAATGGATCTAAAGAAAGGCAGGGCAAACAGCTATTAAATGAGAAATAATTTATGGATAAGATTGGAAAAAGAATCAAATCAATATTGAGTAACGGGTTTCTTTTCCCAACCAAAAAACTACGCTAAAATACGTGGAATGGATGTACAAATGAAGCTCTTTAAATATAATTAATTTTAGTTCAAAATTTTCTGCAAAAAAAATTTTTTTTAAAGAAAAAAAATGGATCTAAAGAAAGGCAGGGCAAACAGCTTTTTAATGAGAAATAATTTATGGATAAGATTGGCACAGAATCAAATCAATATTGAGTAACGTTTTTCTTTTCCCAACCAAAATACTACGCTAAAATACGTGGAATGGATGTACAAATGAAGCTCTTTAAATATAATTTACTTTTAGTTCAAAATTTTCAGCAAAAAATAATTTTTTTAAAGAAAAAGAATGGATCTAAAGAAAGGCAGGGCAAACAGCTATTTAATGAGAAATAATTTATGGATAAGATTGGCAAAGAATCAAATCAATATTGAGTAACGTTTTTTTTTTTTTCCCCAACCAAAACACTACGCTAAAATACGTGGAATGGATGTACAAATGAAGCTCTTTAAATATAATTTACTTTTAGTACAAAATTTTCTGCAAAAAATAATTTTTCTAAAGAAAAAAAATGGATCTAAAGAAAGGCAGGGCAAACAGCTATTTAATGAGAAATAATTTATGGATAAGATTGGCAAAGAATCAAATCAATATTGAGTAACGTTTTTTTTTCCCAACCAAAACACTACGCTAAAATACGTGGAATGGATGTACAAATGAAGCTCTTTAAATATAATTTACCTTTAGTTCAAAATTTTCAGCAAAAAATAATTTTTTTAAAGAAAAAGAATGGATCTAAAGAAAGGCAGGGCAAACAGCTATTTAATGAGAAATAATTTATGGATATGATTGGAAAAAGAATCAAATCAATATTGAGTAACGTTTTTCTTTTTCCAACCAAAAAACTACGCTAAAATACGTGGAATAGATGTACAAATGAAGCTCTTTAAATATAATTTACTTTTAGTTCAAAATTTTCTGCAAAAAAAAATTTTTGTAAAGAAAAAAAATGGATCTAAAGAAAGGCAGGACAAACAGCTATTTAATGAGAAATAATTTATGGATAAGATTGGCACAGAATCAAATCAATATTGAGTAACGTTTTTCTTTTCCCAACCAAAAAACTACGCTAAAAAACGTGGAATGGATGTACAAATGAAGCTCTTTAAATATAATTTACTTTTAGTTCAACATTTTCAGCAAAAAATAATTTTTTTAAAGAAAAAAAATGGATCTAAAGAAAGACAGGGCAAACAGCTATTTAATGAGAAATAATTTATGAATAAGATTGGAAACAGAATCAAATCAATATTGAGTAACGTTTTTCTTTTCCCAACCAAAAAACTACGCTAAAATACGTGGAATGGATGTACAAATGAAGCTCTTTAAATATAATTTACTTTTAGTTCAAAATTTTCTGCAAAAAATAATTTTTTTAAAGAAAAAAAATGGATCTAAAGAAAGGCAGGGCAAACAGCTTTTTAATGAGAAATAATTTATGGATAAGATTGGCACAGAATCAAATCAATATTGAGTAACGTTTTTCTTTTCCCAACCAAAACACTACGCTAAAATACGTGGAATGGATGTACAAATGAAGCTCTTTAAATATAATTTACTTTTAGTTCAAAATTTTCAGCAAAAAATAATTTTTTTAAAGAAAAAAAATGGATCTAAAGAAAGGCAGGGCAAACACCTATTTAATGAGAAATAATTTATGGATAAGATTGGAAAAAGAATCAAATCAATATTGAGTAACGTTTTTCTTTTCTCAACCAAAAAACTACGCTAAAATACGTGGAATGGATGTACAAATGAAGCTCTTTAAATATAATTTACTTTTAGTTCAAAATTTTCAGCAAAAAATAATTTTTTAAAAGAAAAAAAAATGGATCTAAAGAAAGGCAGGGCTAACAGCTATTTAATGAGAAATAATTTATGGATAAGATTGGAAAAAGAATCAAATCAATATTGAGTAACGTTTTTCTTTTCCCAACCAAAAAACTACGCTAAAATACGTGGAATGGATGTACAAATGAAGCTCTTTAAATATAATTTACTTTTAGTTCAAAATTTTCAGCAAAAAATAATTTTTTTAAAGAAAAAAAATGGATCTAAAGAAAGGCAGGGCAAACAGCTTTTTAATGAGAAATAATTTATGGATAAGATTGGCACAGAATCAAATCAATATTGAGTAACGTTTTTCTTTTCCCAACCAAAACACTACGCTAAAATACGTGGAATGGATGTACAAATGAAGCTCTTTAAATATAATTTACTTTTAGTTCAAAATTTTCAGCAAAAAATAATTTTTTTAAAGAAAAAAAATGGATCTAAAGAAAGGCAGGTCAAACACCTATTTAATGAGAAATAATTTATGGATAAGATTGGAAAAAGAATCAAATCAATATTGAGTAACGTTTTTCTTTTCTCAACCAAAAAACTACGCTAAAATACGTGGAATGGATGTACAAATGAAGCTCTTTAAATATAATTTACTTTTAGTTCAAAATTTTCAGCAAAAAATAATTTTTTAAAAGAAAAAAAAATGGATCTAAAGAAAGGCAGGGCTAACAGCTATTTAATGAGAAATAATTTATGGATAAGATTGGAAAAAGAATCAAATCAATATTGAGTAACGTTTTTCTTTTCTCAACCAAAAAACTACGCTAAAATACGTGGAATGGATGTACAAATGAAGCTCTTTAAATATAATTTACTTTTAGTTCAAAATTTTCAGCAAAAAATAATTTTTTTAAAGAAAAAAAATGGATCTAAAGAAAGGCAGGGCAAACAGCTATTTAATGAGAAATAATTTATGGATAAGATTGGAAACAGAATCAAATCAATATTGAGTAACGTTTTTCTTTTCCCAACTAAAAAACTACGGTAAAATACGTGGAATGGATGTACAAATGAAGCTCTTTAAATATAATTTACTTTTAGTTCAAAATTTTCAGCAAAAAATAATTTTTTTAAAGAAAAAAAAAATGGATCTAAAGAAAGGCAGGGCAAACAGCTATTTAATGAGAAATAATTTATGGATAAGATTGGAAAAAGAATCAAATCAATATTGAGTAACGTTTTTCTTTTCCCAACCAAAAAACTACGCTAAAATACGTGGAATGGATGTACAAATGAAGCTCTTTAAATATAATTTACTTTTAGTTCAAAATTTTCAGCAAAAAATAATTTTTTTAAAGAAAAAAAATGGATCTAAAGAAAGGCAGGACAAACAGCTATTTAATGAGAAATAATTTATGGATAAGATTGGAAAAAGAATCAAATCAATATTAAGTAACGTTTTTCATTTCCCAACCAAAACACTACGCTAAAATACGTGGAAGGGATGTACAAATGAAGCTCTTTAAATATAATTTACTTTTAGTTCAAAATTTTCAGCAAAAAATAATTTTTTTAAAGAAAAAAATGGATCTAAAGAAAGGCAGGGCAAACAGCTATTAAATGAGAAATAATTTATGAATAAGATTGGAAAAAGAATCAAATCAATATTGAGTAACGTTTTTCTTTTCCCAACAAAAAAACTACGCTAAAATACGTGGAATGGATGTACAAATGAAGCTCTTCAAATATAATTAATTTTAGTTCAAAATTTTCTGCAAAAAATAATTTTTTTAAAGAAAAAAAATGGATCTAAAGAAAGGCAGGGCAAACAGCTTTTTAATGAGAAATAATTTATGGATAAGATTGGCACAGAATCAAATCAATATTAAGTAACGTTTTTCTTTTCCCAACCAAAATACTACGCTAAAATACGTGGAATGGATGTACAAATGAAGCTCTTTAAATATAATTTACTTTAAGTTCAAATTTTCAGCAAAAAATAATTTTAAAAAAAAAATTGTTCTTTAAAAAATCAGGGCAAACAGCTATTTAATGAGAAATAATTTATGGATAAGATTGGAAAAAGAATCAAATCAATATTGAGTAACGTTTTTCTTTTCCCAACCAAAAAACTACTCTAAAATACGTGGAATGAATGTACAAATGAAGCTCTTTAAATATAATTTACTTTTAGTACAAAATTTTCTGCAAAAAATAATTTTTTTAAAGAAAAAAAATGGATCTAAAGAAAGGCAGGGCAAACAGCTTTTTAATGAGAAATAATTTATGGATAAGATTGGCACAGAATCAAATCAATATTGAGTAACGTTTTTCTTTTCCCAATCAAAACACTACGCTAAAATACGTGGAATGTATGTAGAAATGAAGCTCTTTAAATATAATTTACTTTTAGTTCAAATTTTTCAGCAAAAAATAATTTTTTTAAAGAAAAAAAATGGATCTAAAGAAAGGCAGGGCAAACACCTAATTAATGAGAAATAATTTATGGATAAGATTGGAAAAAGAATCAAATCAATATTGAGTAACGTTTTTCTTTTCCCAACCAAAAAACTACGCTAAAATACGTGGAATGGATGTACAAATGAAGCTCTTTAAATAGAATTTACTTTTAGTTCAAAATTTTCAGCAAAAAATATTTTTTTAAAGAAAAAAAAATGGATCTAAAGAAAGGCAGGGCAAACAGCTATTTAATGAGAAATAATTTATGGATAAGATTGGAAAAAGAATCAAATCAATATTGAGTAACGTTTTTCTTTTCCCAACCAAAAAACTACGCTAAAATACGTGGAATGGATGTACAAATGAAGCTCTTTAAATATAATTTACTTTTAGTTCAAAATTTTCTGCAAAAAATAATTTTTTTAAAGAAAGAAAATGGATCTAACGAAAGGCAGGGCAAACAGCTATTTAATGAGAAATAAATTATGGATAAGATTGGCACAGAATCAAATCAATATTGTGTAACGTTTTTCTTTTCCCAACCAAAAAACTACGCTAAAATACGTGGAATGGATGTACAAATGAAGCTCTTTAAATATAATTTACTTTTAGTTCAAAATTTTCAGCAAAAAATAATTTTTTTAAAGAAAAAAAATGGATCTAAAGAAAGGCAGGACAAACAGCTATTTAATGAGAAATAATTTATGGATAAGATTGGAAAAAGAATCAAATCAATATTGAGTAACGTTTTTCTTTTCCCAACCAAAACACTACGCTAAAATACGTGGAATGGATGTACAAATGAAGCTCTTTAAATATAATTTACTTTTAGTTCAAAATTTTCTGCAAAAAATAATTTTTTTAAAGAAAAAAATGGATCTAAAGAAAGACAGGGCAAACAGCTTTTTAATGAGAAATAATTTATGGATAAGATTGGCACAGAATCAAATCAATATTCAGTAACGTTTTTCTTTTCCCAACCAAAATACTACGCTAAAATACGTGGAATGGATGTACAAATGAAGCTCTTTAAATATAATTTACTTTTAGTTCAAAATTTTCAGCAAAAAATAATTTAAAAAAAAAAATTGTTCTTTAAAAAATCAGGGCAAACAGCTATTTAATGAGAAATAATTTATGGATAAGATTGGAAAAAGAATCAAATAAATATTGAGTAACGTTTTTCTTTTCCCCACCAAAAAACTACGCTAAAATACGTGGAATGGATTGACAAATGAAGCTCTTTAAATATAATTTACTTTTAGTTCAAAATTTTCTGCAAAAAATAATTTTTTTAAAGAAAAAAATGGATCTAAAGAAAGACAGGGCAAACAGCTTTTTCATGAGAAATAATTTATGGATAAGATTGGAAAAAGAATCAAATCAATATTGAGTAACGTTTTACTTTTCCCAACCAAAAAACTACGCTAAAATACGTGGAATGGATGTACAAATGAAGCTCTTTAAATATAATTTACTTTTAGTTCAAAATTTTCTGCAAAAAATAATTTTTTTAAAGAAAAAAATGGATCTAAAGAAAGACAGGGCAAACAGCTTTTTAATGAGAAATAATTTATGGATAAGATTGGAAAAAGAATCAAATCAATATTGAGTAACGTTTTTCTTTTCCCAACCAAAACACTACGCTAAAATACGTGGAATGTATGTACAAATGAAGCTCTTTAAATATAATTTACTATTAGTTCAAAATTTTCAGCAAAAAATAATTTTTTTAAAGAAAAAAAATGGATCTAAAGAAAGACAGGGCAAACACCTAATTAATGAGAAATAATTTATGGATAAGATTGGAAAAAGAATCAAATCAATATTGAGTAACGTTTTTCTTTTCCCAACCAAAAAACTACGCTAAAATACGTGGAATGGATGTACAAATGAAGCTCTTTAAATAGAATTTACTTTTAGTTCAAAATTTTCAGCAAAAAATATTTTTTTAAAGAAAAAAAAATGGATCTAAAGAAAGGCAGGGCAAACAGCTATTTAATGAGAAATAATTTATGGATAAGATTGGAAAAAGAATCAAATCAATATTGAGTAACGTTTTTCTTTTCCCAACCAAAAAACTACGCTAAAATACGTGGAATGGATGTACAAATGAAGCTCATTAAATATAATTTACTTTTAGTTCAAAATTTTCTGCAAAAAATAATTTTTTTAAAGAAAGAAAATGGATCTAAAGAAAGGCAGGGCAAACAGCTATTTAATGAGAAATAATTTATGGATAAGATTGGCACAGAATCAAATCAATATTGAGTAACGTTTTTCTTTTCCCAACCAAAAAACTACGCTAAAATACGTGGAATGGATGTACAAATGAAGCTCTTTAAATATAATTTACTTTTAGTTCAAAATTTTCTGCAAAAAATAATTTTTTTAAAGAAAAAAATGGATCTAAAGAAAGACAGGGCAAACAGCTTTTTAATGAGAAATAATTTATGGATAAGATTGGCACAGAATCAAATCAATATTCAGTAACGTTTTTCTTTTCCCAACCAAAATACTACGCTAAAATACGTGGAATGGATGTACAAATGAAGCTCTTTAAATATAATTTACTTTTAGTTCAAAATTTTCAGCAAAAAATAATTTTAAAAAAAAAATTGTTCTTTAAAAAATCAGGGCAAACAGCTATTTAATGAGAAATAATTTATGGATAAGATTGGAAAAAGAATCAAATAAATATTGAGTAACGTTTTTCTTTTCCCCACCAAAAAACTACGCTAAAATACGTGGAATGGATTGACAAATGAAGCTCTTTAAATATAATTTACTTTTAGTTCAAAATTTTCTGCAAAAAATAATTTTTTTAAAGAAAAAAATGGATCTAAAGAAAGACAGGGCAAACAGCTTTTTAATGAGAAATAATTTATGGATAAGATTGGAAAAAGAATCAAATCAATATTGAGTAACGTTTTACTTTTCCCAACCAAAAAACTACGCTAAAATACGTGGAATGGATGTACAAATGAAGCTCTTTAAATATAATTTACTTTTAGTTCAAAATTTTCAGCAAAAAATAATTTTTTTAAAGAAAAAAAATGGATCTAAAGAAAGGCAGGGCAAACAGCTATTTAATGAGAAATAATTTATGGATAAGATTGGAAACAGAATCAAATCAATATTGAGTAACGTTTTTCTTTTCCCAACTAAAAAACTACGGTAAAATACGTGGAATGGATGTACAAATGAAGCTCTTTAAATATAATTTACTTTTAGTTCAAAATTTTCAGCAAAAAATAATTTTTTTAAAGAAAAAAAAAATGGATCTAAAGAAAGGCAGGGCAAACAGCTATTTAATGAGAAATAATTTATGGATAAGATTGGAAAAAGAATCAAATCAATATTGAGTAACGTTTTTCTTTTCCCAACCAAAAAACTACGCTAAAATACGTGGAATGGATGTACAAATGAAGCTCTTTAAATATAATTTACTTTTAGTTCAAAATTTTCAGCAAAAAATAATTTTTTTAAAGAAAAAAAATGGATCTAAAGAAAGGCAGGACAAACAGCTATTTAATGAGAAATAATTTATGGATAAGATTGGAAAAAGAATCAAATCAATATTAAGTAACGTTTTTCATTTCCCAACCAAAACACTACGCTAAAATACGTGGAAGGGATGTACAAATGAAGCTCTTTAAATATAATTTACTTTTAGTTCAAAATTTTCAGCAAAAAATAATTTTTTTAAAGAAAAAAATGGATCTAAAGAAAGGCAGGGCAAACAGCTATTAAATGAGAAATAATTTATGAATAAGATTGGAAAAAGAATCAAATCAATATTGAGTAACGTTTTTCTTTTCCCAACCAAAAAACTACGCTAAAATACGTGGAATGGATGTACAAATGAAGCTCTTCAAATATAATTAATTTTAGTTCAAAATTTTCTGCAAAAAATAATTTTTTTAAAGAAAAAAAATGGATCTAAAGAAAGGCAGGGCAAACAGCTTTTTAATGAGAAATAATTTATGGATAAGATTGGCACAGAATCAAATCAATATTAAGTAACGTTTTTCTTTTCCCAACCAAAATACTACGCTAAAATACGTGGAATGGATGTACAAATGAAGCTCTTTAAATATAATTTACTTTTAGTTCAAATTTTCAGCAAAAAATAATTTTAAAAAAAAAATTGTTCTTTAAAAAATCAGGGCAAACAGCTATTTAATGAGAAATAATTTATGGATAAGATTGGAAAAAGAATCAAATCAATATTGAGTAACGTTTTTCTTTTCCCAACCAAAAAACTACTCTAAAATACGTGGAATGAATGTACAAATGAAGCTCTTTAAATATAATTTACTTTTAGTACAAAATTTTCTGCAAAAAATAATTTTTTTAAAGAAAAAAAATGGATCTAAAGAAAGGCAGGGCAAACAGCTTTTTAATGAGAAATAATTTATGGATAAGATTGGCACAGAATCAAATCAATATTGAGTAACGTTTTTCTTTTCCCAATCAAAACACTACGCTAAAATACGTGGAATGTATGTAGAAATGAAGCTCTTTAAATATAATTTACTTTTAGTTCAAATTTTTCAGCAAAAAATAATTTTTTTAAAGAAAAAAAATGGATCTAAAGAAAGGCAGGGCAAACACCTAATTAATGAGAAATAATTTATGGATAAGATTGGAAAAAGAATCAAATCAATATTGAGTAACGTTTTTCTTTTCCCAACCAAAAAACTACGCTAAAATACGTGGAATGGATGTACAAATGAAGCTCTTTAAATAGAATTTACTTTTAGTTCAAAATTTTCAGCAAAAAATATTTTTTTAAAGAAAAAAAAATGGATCTAAAGAAAGGCAGGGCAAACAGCTATTTAATGAGAAATAATTTATGGATAAGATTGGAAAAAGAATCAAATCAATATTGAGTAACGTTTTTCTTTTCCCAACCAAAAAACTACGCTAAAATACGTGGAATGGATGTACAAATGAAGCTCTTTAAATATAATTTACTTTTAGTTCAAAATTTTCTGCAAAAAATAATTTTTTTAAAGAAAGAAAATGGATCTAACGAAAGGCAGGGCAAACAGCTATTTAATGAGAAATAAATTATGGATAAGATTGGCACAGAATCAAATCAATATTGTGTAACGTTTTTCTTTTCCCAACCAAAAAACTACGCTAAAATACGTGGAATGGATGTACAAATGAAGCTCTTTAAATATAATTTACTTTTAGTTCAAAATTTTCAGCAAAAAATAATTTTTTTAAAGAAAAAAAATGGATCTAAAGAAAGGCAGGACAAACAGCTATTTAATGAGAAATAATTTATGGATAAGATTGGAAAAAGAATCAAATCAATATTGAGTAACGTTTTTCTTTTCCCAACCAAAACACTACGCTAAAATACGTGGAATGGATGTACAAATGAAGCTCTTTAAATATAATTTACTTTTAGTTCAAAATTTTCTGCAAAAAATAATTTTTTTAAAGAAAAAAATGGATCTAAAGAAAGACAGGGCAAACAGCTTTTTAATGAGAAATAATTTATGGATAAGATTGGCACAGAATCAAATCAATATTCAGTAACGTTTTTCTTTTCCCAACCAAAATACTACGCTAAAATACGTGGAATGGATGTACAAATGAAGCTCTTTAAATATAATTTACTTTTAGTTCAAAATTTTCAGCAAAAAATAATTTAAAAAAAAAAATTGTTCTTTAAAAAATCAGGGCAAACAGCTATTTAATGAGAAATAATTTATGGATAAGATTGGAAAAAGAATCAAATAAATATTGAGTAACGTTTTTCTTTTCCCCACCAAAAAACTACGCTAAAATACGTGGAATGGATTGACAAATGAAGCTCTTTAAATATAATTTACTTTTAGTTCAAAATTTTCTGCAAAAAATAATTTTTTTAAAGAAAAAAATGGATCTAAAGAAAGACAGGGCAAACAGCTTTTTCATGAGAAATAATTTATGGATAAGATTGGAAAAAGAATCAAATCAATATTGAGTAACGTTTTACTTTTCCCAACCAAAAAACTACGCTAAAATACGTGGAATGGATGTACAAATGAAGCTCTTTAAATATAATTTACTTTTAGTTCAAAATTTTCTGCAAAAAATAATTTTTTTAAAGAAAAAAATGGATCTAAAGAAAGACAGGGCAAACAGCTTTTTAATGAGAAATAATTTATGGATAAGATTGGAAAAAGAATCAAATCAATATTGAGTAACGTTTTTCTTTTCCCAACCAAAACACTACGCTAAAATACGTGGAATGTATGTACAAATGAAGCTCTTTAAATATAATTTACTATTAGTTCAAAATTTTCAGCAAAAAATAATTTTTTTAAAGAAAAAAAATGGATCTAAAGAAAGACAGGGCAAACACCTAATTAATGAGAAATAATTTATGGATAAGATTGGAAAAAGAATCAAATCAATATTGAGTAACGTTTTTCTTTTCCCAACCAAAAAACTACGCTAAAATACGTGGAATGGATGTACAAATGAAGCTCTTTAAATAGAATTTACTTTTAGTTCAAAATTTTCAGCAAAAAATATTTTTTTAAAGAAAAAAAAATGGATCTAAAGAAAGGCAGGGCAAACAGCTATTTAATGAGAAATAATTTATGGATAAGATTGGAAAAAGAATCAAATCAATATTGAGTAACGTTTTTCTTTTCCCAACCAAAAAACTACGCTAAAATACGTGGAATGGATGTACAAATGAAGCTCATTAAATATAATTTACTTTTAGTTCAAAATTTTCTGCAAAAAATAATTTTTTTAAAGAAAGAAAATGGATCTAAAGAAAGGCAGGGCAAACAGCTATTTAATGAGAAATAATTTATGGATAAGATTGGCACAGAATCAAATCAATATTGAGTAACGTTTTTCTTTTCCCAACCAAAAAACTACGCTAAAATACGTGGAATGGATGTACAAATGAAGCTCTTTAAATATAATTTACTTTTAGTTCAAAATTTTCTGCAAAAAATAATTTTTTTAAAGAAAAAAATGGATCTAAAGAAAGACAGGGCAAACAGCTTTTTAATGAGAAATAATTTATGGATAAGATTGGCACAGAATCAAATCAATATTCAGTAACGTTTTTCTTTTCCCAACCAAAATACTACGCTAAAATACGTGGAATGGATGTACAAATGAAGCTCTTTAAATATAATTTACTTTTAGTTCAAAATTTTCAGCAAAAAATAATTTTAAAAAAAAAATTGTTCTTTAAAAAATCAGGGCAAACAGCTATTTAATGAGAAATAATTTATGGATAAGATTGGAAAAAGAATCAAATAAATATTGAGTAACGTTTTTCTTTTCCCCACCAAAAAACTACGCTAAAATACGTGGAATGGATTGACAAATGAAGCTCTTTAAATATAATTTACTTTTAGTTCAAAATTTTCTGCAAAAAATAATTTTTTTAAAGAAAAAAATGGATCTAAAGAAAGACAGGGCAAACAGCTTTTTAATGAGAAATAATTTATGGATAAGATTGGAAAAAGAATCAAATCAATATTGAGTAACGTTTTACTTTTCCCAACCAAAAAACTACGCTAAAATACGTGGAATGGATGTACAAATGAAGCTCTTTAAATATAATTTACTTTTAGTTCAAAATTTTCTGCAAAAAATAATTTTTTTAAAGAAAAAAATGGATCTAAAGAAAGACAGGGCAAACAGCTTTTTAATGAGAAATAATTTATGGATAAGATTGGAAAAAGAATCAAATCAATATTGAGTAACGTTTTTCTTTTCCCAACCAAAACACTACGCTAAAATACGTGGAATGTATGTACAAATGAAGCTCTTTAAATATAATTTACTATTAGTTCAAAATTTTCAGCAAAAAATAATTTTTTTAAAGAAAAAAAATGGATCTAAAGAAAGACAGGGCAAACACCTAATTAATGAGAAATAATTTATGGATAAGATTGGAAAAAGAATCAAATCAATATTGAGTAACGTTTTTCTTTTCCCAACCAAAAAACTACGCTAAAATACGTGGAATGGATGTACAAATGAAGCTCTTTAAATAGAATTTACTTTTAGTTCAAAATTTTCAGCAAAAAATATTTTTTTAAAGAAAAAAAAATGGATCTAAAGAAAGGCAGGGCAAACAGCTATTTAATGAGAAATAATTTATGGATAAGATTGGAAAAAGAATCAAATCAATATTGAGTAACGTTTTTCTTTTCCCAACCAAAAAACTACGCTAAAATACGTGGAATGGATGTACAAATGAAGCTCATTAAATATAATTTACTTTTAGTTCAAAATTTTCTGCAAAAAATAATTTTTTTAAAGAAAGAAAATGGATCTAAAGAAAGGCAGGGCAAACAGCTATTTAATGAGAAATAATTTATGGATAAGATTGGCACAGAATCAAATCAATATTGAGTAACGTTTTTCTTTTCCCGACCAAAAAACTACTCTAAAATACGTGGAATGGATGTACAAATGAAGCTCTTTAAATATAATTTACTTTTAGTTCAAAATTTTCAGCAAAAAATAATTTTTTTAAAGAAAAAAAATGGATCTAAAGAAAGGCAGGGCAAACAGCTATTAAATGAGAAATAATTTATGGATAAGATTGGAAAAAGAATCAAATCAATATTGAGTAACGGGTTTCTTTTCCCAACCAAAAAACTACGCTAAAATACGTGGAATGGATGTACAAATGAAGCTCTTTAAATATAATTAATTTTAGTTCAAAATTTTCTGCAAAAAAAATTTTTTTTAAAGAAAAAAAATGGATCTAAAGAAAGGCAGGGCAAACAGCTTTTTAATGAGAAATAATTTATGGATAAGATTGGCACAGAATCAAATCAATATTGAGTAACGTTTTTCTTTTCCCAACCAAAATACTACGCTAAAATACGTGGAATGGATGTACAAATGAAGCTCTTTAAATATAATTTACTTTTAGTTCAAAATTTTCAGCAAAAAATAATTTTTTTAAAGAAAAAGAATGGATCTAAAGAAAGGCAGGGCAAACAGCTATTTAATGAGAAATAATTTATGGATAAGATTGGCAAAGAATCAAATCAATATTGAGTAACGTTTTTTTTTTTTTCCCAACCAAAACACTACGCTAAAATACGTGGAATGGATGTACAAATGAAGCTCTTTAAATATAATTTACTTTTAGTACAAAATTTTCTGCAAAAAATAATTTTTCTAAAGAAAAAAAATGGATCTAAAGAAAGGCAGGGCAAACAGCTATTTAATGAGAAATAATTTATGGATAAGATTGGCAAAGAATCAAATCAATATTGAGTAACGTTTTTTTTTTCCCAACCAAAACACTACGCTAAAATACGTGGAATGGATGTACAAATGAAGCTCTTTAAATATAATTTACCTTTAGTTCAAAATTTTCAGCAAAAAATAATTTTTTTAAAGAAAAAGAATGGATCTAAAGAAAGGCAGGGCAAACAGCTATTTAATGAGAAATAATTTATGGATAAGATTGGAAAAAGAATCAAATCAATATTGAGTAACGTTTTTCTTTTTCCAACCAAAAAACTACGCTAAAATACGTGGAATAGATGTACAAATGAAGCTCTTTAAATATAATTTACTTTTAGTTCAAAATTTTCTGCAAAAAAAAATTTTTGTAAAGAAAAAAAATGGATCTAAAGAAAGGCAGGACAAACAGCTATTTAATGAGAAATAATTTATGGATAAGATTGGCACAGAATCAAATCAATATTGAGTAACGTTTTTCTTTTCCCAACCAAAAAACTACGCTAAAAAACGTGGAATGGATGTACAAATGAAGCTCTTTAAATATAATTTACTTTTAGTTCAACATTTTCAGCAAAAAATAATTTTTTTAAAGAAAAAAAATGGATCTAAAGAAAGACAGGGCAAACAGCTATTTAATGAGAAATAATTTATGAATAAGATTGGAAACAGAATCAAATCAATATTGAGTAACGTTTTTCTTTTCCCAACCAAAAAACTACGCTAAAATACGTGGAATGGATGTACAAATGAAGCTCTTTAAATATAATTTACTTTTAGTTCAAAATTTTCTGCAAAAAATAATTTTTTTAAAGAAAAAAAATGGATCTAAAGAAAGGCAGGGCAAACAGCTTTTTAATGAGAAATAATTTATGGATAAGATTGGCACAGAATCAAATCAATATTGAGTAACGTTTTTCTTTTCCCAACCAAAACACTACGCTAAAATACGTGGAATGGATGTACAAATGAAGCTCTTTAAATATAATTTACTTTTAGTTCAAAATTTTCAGCAAAAAATAATTTTTTTAAAGAAAAAAAATGGATCTAAAGAAAGGCAGGGCAAACACCTATTTAATGAGAAATAATTTATGGATAAGATTGGAAAAAGAATCAAATCAATATTGAGTAACGTTTTTCTTTTCTCAACCAAAAAACTACGCTAAAATACGTGGAATGGATGTACAAATGAAGCTCTTTAAATATAATTTACTTTTAGTTCAAAATTTTCAGCAAAAAATAATTTTTTAAAAGAAAAAAAAATGGATCTAAAGAAAGGCAGGGCTAACAGCTATTTAATGAGAAATAATTTATGGATAAGATTAGAAAAAGAATCAAATCAATATTGAGTAACGTTTTTCTTTTCCCAACCAAAAAACTACGCTAAAATACGTGGAATGGATGTACAAATGAAGCTCTTTAAATATAATTTACTTTTAGTTCAAAATTTTCAGCAAAAAATAATTTTTTTAAAGAAAAAAAATGGATCTAAAGAAAGGCAGGGCAAACAGCTATTTAATGAGAAATAATTTATGGATAAGATTGGAAACAGAATCAAATCAATATTGAGTAACGTTTTTCTTTTCCCAACTAAAAAACTACGGTAAAATACGTGGAATGGATGTACAAATGAAGCTCTTTAAATATAATTTACTTTTAGTTCAAAATTTTCAGCAAAAAATAATTTTTTTAAAGAAAAAAAAAATGGATCTAAAGAAAGGCAGGGCAAACAGCTATTTAATGAGAAATAATTTATGGATAAGATTGGAAAAAGAATCAAATCAATATTGAGTAACGTTTTTCTTTTCCCAACCAAAGAACTACGCTAAAATACGTGGAATGGATGTACAAATGAAGCTCTTTAAATATAATTTACTTTTAGTTCAAAATTTTCAGCAAAAAATAATTTTTTTAAAGAAAAAAAATGGATCTAAAGAAAGTCAGGACAAACAGCTATTTAATGAGAAATAATTTATGGATAAGATTGGAAAAAGAATCAAATCAATATTAAGTAACGTTTCTCATTTCCCAACCAAAACACTACGCTAAAATACGTGGAATGGATGTACAAATGAAGCTCTTCAAATATAATTAATTTTAGTTCAAAATTTTCTGCAAAAAATAATTTTTTTAAAGAAAAAAAATGGATCTAAAGAAAGGCAGGGCAAACAGCTTTTTAATGAGAAATAATTTATGGATAAGATTGGCACAGAATCAAATCAATATTAAGTAACGTTTTTCTTTTCCCAACCAAAATACTACGCTAAAATACGTGGAATGGATGTACAAATGAAGCTCTTTAAATATAATTTACTTTTAGTTCAAATTTTCAGCAAAAAATAATTTTAAAAAAAAAATTGTTCTTTAAAAAATCAGGGCAAACAGCTATTTAATGAGAAATAATTTATGGATAAGATTGGAAAAAGAATCAAATCAATATTGAGTAACGTTTTTCTTTTCCCAACCAAAAAACTACTCTAAAATACGTGGAATGGATGTACAAATGAAGCTCTTTAAATATAATTTACTTTTAGTACAAAATTTTCTGCAAAAAATAATTTTTTTAAAGAAAAAAAATGGATCTAAAGAAAGGCAGGGCAAACAGCTTTTTAATGAGAAATAATTTATGGATAAGATTGGCACAGAATCAAATCAATATTGAGTAACGTTTTTCTTTTCCCAATCAAAACACTACGCTAAAATACGTGGAATGTATGTAGAAATGAAGCTCTTTAAATATAATTTACTTTTAGTTCAAATTTTTCAGCAAAAAATAATTTTTTTAAAGAAAAAAAATGGATCTAAAGAAAGGCAGGGCAAACACCTAATTAATGAGAAATAATTTATGGATAAGATTGGAAAAAGAATCAAATCAATATTGAGTAACGTTTTTCTTTTCCCAACCAAAAAACTACGCTAAAATACGTGGAATGGATGTACAAATGAAGCTCTTTAAATAGAATTTACTTTTAGTTCAAAATTTTCAGCAAAAAATATTTTTTTAAAGAAAAAAAAATGGATCTAAAGAAAGGCAGGGCAAACAGCTATTTAATGAGAAATAATTTATGGATAAGATTGGAAAAAGAATCAAATCAATATTGAGTAACGTTTTTCTTTTCCCAACCAAAAAACTACGCTAAAATACGTGGAATGGATGTACAAATGAAGCTCTTTAAATATAATTTACTTTTAGTTCAAAATTTTCTGCAAAAAATAATTTTTTTAAAGAAAGAAAATGGATCTAACGAAAGGCAGGGCAAACAGCTATTTAATGAGAAATAAATTATGGATAAGATTGGCACAGAATCAAATCAATATTGAGTAACGTTTTTCTTTTCCCAACCAAAAAACTACGCTAAAATACGTGGAATGGATGTACAAATGAAGCTCTTTAAATATAATTTACTTTTAGTTCAAAATTTTCAGCAAAAAATAATTTTTTTAAAGAAAAAAAATGGATCTAAAGAAAGGCAGGACAAACAGCTATTTAATGAGAAATAATTTATGGATAAGATTGGAAAAAGAATCAAATCAATATTGAGTAACGTTTTTCTTTTCCCAACCAAAAAACTACGGTAAAATACGTGGAATGGATGTACAAATGAAGCTCTTTAAATATAATTTACTTTTAGTTCAAAATTTTCTGCAAAAAATAATTTTTTTAAAGAAAAAAATGGATCTAAAGAAAGACAGGGCAAACAGCTTTTTAATGAGAAATAATTTATGGATAAGATTGGCACAGAATCAAATCAATATTCAGTAACGTTTTTCTTTTCCCAACCAAAATACTACGCTAAAATACGTGGAATGGATGTACAAATGAAGCTCTTTAAATATAATTTACTTTTAGTTCAAAATTTTCAGCAAAAAATAATTTAAAAAAAAAAATTGTTCTTTAAAAAATCAGGGCAAACAGCTATTTAATGAGAAATAATTTATGGATAAGATTGGAAAAAGAATCAAATAAATATTGAGTAACGTTTTTCTTTTCCCCACCAAAAAACTACGCTAAAATACGTGGAATGGATGTACAAATGAAGCTCTTTAAATATAATTTACTTTTAGTTCAAAATTTTCTGCAAAAAATAATTTTTTTAAAGAAAAAAATGGATCTAAAGAAAGACAGGGCAAACAGCTTTTTAATGAGAAATAATTTATGGATAAGATTGGAAAAAGAATCAAATCAATATTGAGTAACGTTTTACTTTTCCCAACCAAAAAACTACGCTAAAATACGTGGAATGGATGTACAAATGAAGCTCTTTAAATATAATTTACTTTTAGTTCAAAATTTTCTGCAAAAAATAATTTTTTTAAAGAAAAAAATGGATCTAAAGAAAGACAGGGCAAACAGCTTTTTAATGAGAAATAATTTATGGATAAGATTGGAAAAAGAATCAAATCAATATTGAGTAACGTTTTTCTTTTCCCAACCAAAACACTACGCTAAAATACGTGGAATGTATGTACAAATGAAGCTCTTTAAATATAATTTACTATTAGTTCAAAATTTTCAGCAAAAAATAATTTTTTTAAAGAAAAAAAATGGATCTAAAGAAAGACAGGGCAAACACCTAATTAATGAGAAATAATTTATGGATAAGATTGGAAAAAGAATCAAATCAATATTGAGTAACGTTTTTCTTTTCCCAACCAAAAAACTACGCTAAAATACGTGGAATGGATGTACAAATGAAGCTCTTTAAATAGAATTTACTTTTAGTTCAAAATTTTCAGCAAAAAATATTTTTTTAAAGAAAAAAAAATAGATCTAAAGAAAGGCAGGGCAAACAGCTATTTAATGAGAAATAATTTATGGATAAGATTGGAAAAAGAATCAAATCAATATTGAGTAACGTTTTTCTTTTCCCAACCAAAAAACTACGCTAAAATACGTGGAATGGATGTACAAATGAAGCTCATTAAATATAATTTACTTTTAGTTCAAAATTTTCTGCAAAAAATAATTTTTTTAAAGAAAGAAAATGGATCTAAAGAAAGGCAGGGCAAACAGCTATTTAATGAGAAATAATTTATGGATAAGATTGGCACAGAATCAAATCAATATTGAGTAACGTTTTTCTTTTCCCGACCAAAAAACTACTCTAAAATACGTGGAATGGATGTACAAATGAAGCTCTTTAAATATAATTTACTTTTAGTTCAAAATTTTCAGCAAAAAATAATTTTTTTAAAGAAAAAAAATGGATCTAAAGAAAGGCAGGACAAACAGCTATTTAATGAGAAATAATTTATGGATAAGATTGGAAAAAGAATCAAATCAATATTGAGTAACGTTTTTCTTTTCCCAACCAAAAAACTACGCTAAAATACGTGGAATGGATGTACAAATGAAGCTCTTTAAATATAATTTACTTTTAGTTCAAAATTTTCTGCAAAAAATAATTTTTTTAAAGAAAAAAATGGATCTAAAGAAAGACAGGGCAAACAGCTTTTTAATGAGAAATAATTTATGGATAAGATTGGCACAGAATCAAATCAATATTGAGTAACGTTTTTCTTTTCCCAACCAAAATACTACGCTAAAATACGTGGAATGGATGTACAAATGAAGCTCTTTAAATATAATTTACTTTTAGTTCAAAATTTTCAGCAAAAAATAATTTAAAAAAAAAAATTGTTCTTTAAAAAATCAGGGCAAACAGCTATTTAATGAGAAATAATTTATGGATAAGATTGGAAAAAGAATCAAATAAATATTGAGTAACGTTTTTCTTTTCCCCACCAAAAAACTACGCTAAAATACGTGGAATGGATGTACAAATGAAGCTCTTTAAATATAATTTACTTTTAGTTCAAAATTTTCTGCAAAAAATAATTTTTTTAAAGAAAAAAATGGATCTAAAGAAAGACAGGGCAAACAGCTTTTTAATGAGAAATAATTTATGGATAAGATTGGAAAAAGAATCAAATCAATATTGAGTAACGTTTTACTTTTCCCAACCAAAAAACTACGCTAAAATACGTGGAATGGATGTACAAATGAAGCTCTTTAAATATAATTTACTTTTAGTTCAAAATTTTCTGCAAAAAATAATTTTTTTAAAGAAAAAAATGGATCTAAAGAAAGACAGGGCAAACAGCTTTTTAATGAGAAATAATTTATGGATAAGATTGGAAAAAGAATCAAATCAATATTGAGTAACGTTTTTCTTTTCCCAACCAAAACACTACGCTAAAATACGTGGAATGTATGTACAAATGAAGCTCTTTAAATATAATTTACTATTAGTTCAAAATTTTCAGCAAAAAATAATTTTTTTAAAGAAAAAAAATGGATCTAAAGAAAGACAGGGCAAACACCTAATTAATGAGAAATAATTTATGGATAAGATTGGAAAAAGAATCAAATCAATATTGAGTAACGTTTTTCTTTTCCCAACCAAAAAACTACGCTAAAATACGTGGAATGGATGTACAAATGAAGCTCTTTAAATAGAATTTACTTTTAGTTCAAAATTTTCAGCAAAAAATATTTTTTTAAAGAAAAAAAAATGGATCTAAAGAAAGTCAGGGCAAACAGCTATTTAATGAGAAATAATTTATGGATAAGATTGGAAAAAGAATCAAATCAATATTGAGTAACGTTTTTCTTTTCCCAACCAAAAAACTACGCTAAAATACGTGGAATGGATGTACAAATGAAGCTCATTAAATATAATTTACTTTTAGTTCAAAATTTTCTGCAAAAAATAATTTTTTTAAAGAAAGAAAATGGATCTAAAGAAAGGCAGGGCAAACAGCTATTTAATGAGAAATAATTTATGGATAAGATTGGCACAGAATCAAATCAATATTGAGTAACGTTTTTCTTTTCCCGACCAAAAAACTACTCTAAAATACGTGGAATGGATGTACAAATGAAGCTCTTTAAATATAATTTACTTTTAGTTCAAAATTTTCAGCAAAAAATAATTTTTTTAAAGAAAAAAAATGGATCTAAAGAAAGGCAGGACAAACAGCTATTTAATGAGAAATAATTTATGGATAAGATTGGAAAAAGAATCAAATCAATATTGAGTAACGTTTTTCTTTTCCCAACCAAAAAACTACGCTAAAATACGTGGAATGGATGTACAAATGAAGCTCTTTTAATATAATTTACTTTTAGTTCAAAATTTTCTGCAAAAAATAATTTTTTTAAAGAAAAAAATGGATCTAAAGAAAGACAGGGCAAACAGCTTTTTAATGAGAAATAATTTATGGATAAGATTGGCACAGAATCAAATCAATATTGAGTAACGTTTTTCTTTTCCCAACCAAAAAACTACGCTAGAATACGTGGAATGGATGTACAAATGAAGCTCTTTAAATATAATTTACTTTTAGTTCAAAATTTTCACCTGAAAATAATTTTTTTATAGAAAAAATTTGATCTAAAGAAAGGCAGGACAAACAGCTATTTAATGCGAAATAATTTATGGATAAGATTGGCACAAAACGAATCAATAGTGAGTAATATTTTTCTTTTCCCAACCAAGAAACTACGTTAAAATATGTGGAATGGATGTACAAATGAAGCTCTTTAAAGATAATTTACTTTCAGTTCAAAATTTTCAGCAAAAAATAATTTTTTTGGGAGAAAACTGACAGAAAATGAACTATTTATTCGGCATATAATAACATAAATAATTTGATAAAAGTGACGCATAATGATTTTTAAAATCTAATTATTTCACAAAATAAATGATTTTTTAAACATTGTATAAAAGATACTTTGAAAAGTTTTGAATCATTTTAAAAGAAAAGAAAATATTTTCGAAATGACGAGATTCCACTCTATAAAAATACTATCACTCCATGACGAGAAAAAGTTCAATTTTAGCTTTCAACACATCAGAGAATGCCATTCTCTACTATAACTTCATAATACAAGGTAATTCAAAGAGCGATTAGAAACAGCTATAACTATTTCATGAGAAATAATTTATCCATAAGATTAACACAGAATGTGTACAATAGATGGAACATTTTTTCATGTAAGGAATACAGCGCGAGTTTATTAGGAAAAATGGCTCTGCGTGTTAGAATTTAGCAGGTCTATTATCAGAGAAGATTTTCTCCGAATCAAGAATCCCCAAATGGGAAACATCCCAAAATAATTTTATTTTATTTCATAACCGTTGTTGAACCTAATTTTTGGGTTTACGACTACTAACGTCCGTAGCCTTGTCAATTCAGAAGAATCCTGGATCAAGTATTGGGATAAATTAGCATTCATGGAGCACTTTTTTCATGGAACCCGCATTTGCGTTACATGGAGAGGAAAACAACAAAAAGTTCCCCCAGTTAACCCTATAGTCAATATGACATTGATGTTCACTTTTGTGGCAACGGACATTAAAAAGCATTGTAAAATTTTTCCTAATCTGCAGACGTAATACATTTCGTAAATACAATAAAGAATTTGTAGTTAACTTCAAAAATTGCTGCATAGGGACCGAGGGTGTTCGTTAAACTGCTCTACCGTAAAGCGTGCAAGTCGCTGGGCTACCGGAGCGGAGGAGCCACCCCCTCTGCAGAGGATCCCATTGTGCAGCTCTAGTGCGACGACATAAATGAACAGCAAAAGTAAAAGGAAACCCTTCCAAAAGATTCAACAACAACACTTCGATTCTCGATCATGTCAGTAAAACGATGTAAAGATAACAACACACCTTATTACGGAGGAAAAATACTTTTCATTCAAGACATCGTTGTCGGATTCACCATATGTTAAGGTGTGGAGAAACTCGTATGCATATATTTAAATCAACGACATAATTTCATATTGAATAACAATAAGCAATGAGTGATAAAATTATATTTACAACATGTTTATTCATATTAAGGTTAAATTAATATTAAATTAAAAATGCAACACCATGCAACGACAGCCAGCATGGAACACAGGTACCATCTTTCTCTACCTTCGCTGTTGTTGATAAAGCTAGAGAAGAGATAAAAAGCTGACGCTTTTACCTCATTCACCAGACAAGGTGAGGCTTGTGCCTAGCTGCTTAGGCTTGTCAACGATACATCGGAAAATATCGTACACATCTCAGTAAATCACGATTTCTGATGCCTCGATAATTTGCCATACATCGGATCGGTGATGATTGCATAGAATCGATGCATTGATTGATAGCCCAGTCTTAGTAGTTGTGTAGTGCGATACAAAAAAAAACAGTAGTTTGTAGCGATTCCTGCCAACTCAACTACTACAACTATTCCTGGCAACTACTTTTTTTCGTTAGTTAAATAAAGCAACAAAATTCAAACTCAAAAATTTTTTCGAATCGACAGGGGTGCAAATCCTTTACGAACTCGTCAAGATGAGAATGCCTCTGTGGTCGAGCTTTTAAAAAGATCTGATGCTCGGAAAAATCGGTGCGAATTTTTCCTCAGAAATCGAATGTTAAGAATCTGACTTTTTAAAAAATCGATTTTACAGGAAGTCCATTTTCGTGTCTAATTTCGTAAATATCGCCTGCATTCATTAGCATATTTGAAAACACCCCAAAATCTTTACATCAAAAGTTATGCTCCATTTTTTTTATCATATTTTAAAATATATTATAAGTATGTCGTGTCAAAAATAGCCTAATTAATTGTATATAGTTCTTGACATTCATATACAGGGGTGTCTAAATATCAAGCAGGGAACATATAACATGTTTAAAATTGAACTGCATAAAATAAAGCATTTTTAAAATATGCAATAATTCTAACGGTGCAACATTCGTTTCGTCCCATAGAAGGTCCTATGAGAGATAAAAAAATAATTCAATATATAGAAAAATCGGAATAATATCGAATTCACTGTTAACTTTCAAAATAATCTGTTTTTTTCTTTTTTTTGTATAAATAAAATTTGTATCATATAGCCATGACTAATTTTATATTATAATCCTATCTGTGCTGAACTGTTCCTAGTTTTAAGTTTCTTGTTTTTCCTCTCCAAAATGCTACAGCATTCTTTTTGTAGTCGTCATCTATCAAAACTTGAGACTTTTTGGAATCGTTTGTATGAATCTCGTAGTCAGTGTCAAAATATTCTTCAACAATTGTTGAATTTATGCCATTAGAGTCATTTTCATAACCCAACGTCTCATAGCAATCGAAATGCACAGTACTATATATTGCGCTTTCAAGTAAATTTTTCAAATACAAAGCAAAATTTTGTTCTACTTCATTTGTATCAGAAACTACGGTTTTGTACTCTGGACAATCAAAACTTCGAGCAGAATTTTAAAAATAATATTGGGGTTCATTTATTCGATAAATTGCAAAAAAAAAGATTATTAATTCAACATGTAATGAGTGGCGAAACAGTGATGCAATTTAATTATGCCATATATGCTTTCATATTATTTTAGTTTTTAAAAAAAAACAATCCATTTTAAATCGAGCTTCATTTTTTGCGTTAAAGAAGTTCAAATTTATTAACGCATGCGCAAGACAAATGCAAAGTAGTGCGTGCCAACTCGAGAAACCCCGTAGATTCTTAATCACCTGACGCTCTGAAGTATACACTAGAACCTGGCGCCAACTAGCGGTAATTTAAAGGCGTCATACATGTATACTACAGGCGCCAAATTTAAATTGTAGACAATAAATATATGTATTTGCAATTAAAAATTTATCTGTACATATTATTGATATAAAATAATAGTTAAAAAATTTAATTTTTTTTTTTTTTTTTTTAATTTTTGTCTTGAAACCAAAATAAAGTATCTAGAATTCAGTTTTCAGATCACAAATTCAAATTATTTAAAAAAAACAAAACAAATAAACTATCAAATGATTTAATATAGATTTGATAATTTTACGGTGAATCAAAATAAATAAATATTACAAAAATTAAATTTAGCATTCTTTATATGGCCATCTAAACAAGCCTAATTTGAAAGATCTTTTTCAAAATTTTAGAATTTTTTGGGTGAGTAAAGGTTATGCAACACCTAAAAATGTGATTTATAAATATAAGTTTTTTCATATTTTTAACTATTGCAAAAAAATCTGAAAAAATCCATGTGATTGCATAAAATCAAATTGCATTTAGAAAAATGTTTTCAAATTTGTTTAGCGGAAAATTTGAACTTAAAAATATATTTCAATTTTCAATGACTTTTTTTTCAGGTTAACCGTACTATATCGACAAAATTTGTACGTTTTTGTCACTTCAATCGACACAACACTTATTTTTTTCATAATTTTTTTTATTGCACAACTGGTAAAAAAATGCAAAAAAAAAAAAAAAAAAAAAAAAAAAAAAAAAAAAAATTCTAATTTTTTGCCAAAACATTTACATATTAAAAAAAACAAATAAATCATTTTTTATAATATTTTTAATATTTAAATAATAAGTCATTTTTTTGGAGCAAAATTTGAAAATTTTATATAAATTTTTTTTTTCCGTGTTGTGCAACACAAACAAATTCTGAGAAAAAATACTTGCTGTGTCTATTAAAGTGGAAAATCCATTCCAGCTTTGTCCTGTAAATTGTTCAATATTTTGTCAAAACATTACTATTTTTAAAATATTATTAATAAAATTATTTTTATATCTGATATCCTAGCTAATTTTTGAAATATTCAATTTTTAAAGTTCTTGACGCATAGGTGAGCACGAACCAAAATCATTTTATAATGGCGTCTAACCTATGTTTCAAGATAGACCAACTTTCAAAGTTAAATATTTCAAAAATTAGTTAGGATATAATTTTATGAATAATATTATAAAAATAGCAATGTTTTGACAAAATATTGAACAATTCACAGGACATAGGTATCAACCTTAAAGTAACACCTCAAATTTTGTGTATACAGTACAGTTGATCTTTTATGAAAAAAATCGAATTGAAATATTAAATATTTCATTTTTTCGGCTGGAAATTTTAATTTTTTAAGCTCAAATTTCCAGCCGAAAAAATTTGAAAATAGTTTTAAAAATACAATTTAATTTTATGCAATCACATAAATTATTTCAGATTTTTTTGCAAGATCTAACAATATGAAAAAAATTTATTTTTTAGAAATCTCATTTTTGGATGTTACGATAAGCTGTACTCATAAAAAATTCCATCAGTTTGGGAAAATGCGTATTATATTTCGACTCTTATATAAAAGATATTTATTACTTTTCACTAGTTTTTATATTGGAAAATTTTTTGAAAAAAAAAAAGAAAAATTTTATGGCATTTTTTTTTTTTTTTTAAATTAACCTAAAAGGTTTTTCTGAAAACTACAGATATATAAAACTTTCGAAATCAATTTTGACAATAAATATGCATTATATAGTACGTGAAAGTACCACAAAATTAATTGGAGTATGAGATGGGCCGAAACGAATGCTTCCCCCTAAAATTATCCCTCATAAGGCATACATCCCACTAGTTTATTTCAAAATTGGCGAGTCACACTTCCCTAGTTTCCCTTGTAAGTTGAAATTTGAAGTGCTTGAAACGACCATTTTTACAAAATGAACTTTCACAAGTTTTTTTTTTTTTTTTTTCAAAATTCATAAAATAAAAAATAGTATAAAAATTATTCGTATTTTTTTTCTTGTTAATTTTTTTACGTGTAATAATCTTTAGATAAACGAAATTTGTAATTCTGCGACGTAAAAAAAAGCGTAAAGGCGGTACTTGGGGGAAGGTTGAAGAGTATACCGGTTACATGGTATTTTTTTTTTAATATATTTTTTTTAAGCATGCACTACTTTATTATTGTTTCAATTGTTAAAAAAGCAAAGAAACATAAAAAACAACCGATTCAAAAAAATCAATAATTTTCAAGAAACTTATCTTTTTACTTAGAAATACAGTAAATGAATACATATTTAATGCGTTAAAAGATGTGACTTCTTGTTCAATTGTGAGGTGAGCGGTAGTGACTCAGGAGATATAAGCGCTCCCAAAGAGGGTAGGTGATACGGCTTGGACCAGATCATCATCAGCGATTCTTTGACAATCGACAACAGCCCATTGTGAGCCGTGATGGTTCAGACATTTCGCCTTCCAGTTAACCAGGTTCGAATCCCAACCGATGGCTGGTCGATACGGGTTCCGCACCGACCACAGTGCTGACGGCCCTCAGCGGTAGACGGATCACGAGTGAGAGTCCTCTTCCCATCAGATAGCTAGATGATAAAAGTACGACACATTTAAATATTGAAGAGTGTTTCGAAACTTTAAAACTAAGACACTATTTTTTCAAATGAAAATTCGGGTCAATTAAAATATCAGTGCAAACCTATAATGTTCAAATTTAAAGTAGAGCTCTGCTCTTAATGAACCTATTTCTTAAGAGAGAAGAAAAATTCTTATTTTTTATGATTTAATTTTACAGGGAAAATAATTACATTTTTATTTCCAAAATAAATATTAGATGCGAATACTCATTAATCACAAGGAATAATTGAATAAATAAACAAATGTAACTTAAAAAAGAAAAGAAAAAAATATAAAAACATGACAGAAAATTTCTCGTAATAAATATTAAGAAATGACATAAGGATGTAAATTTTTCTAATTTCCAAACTTTCTTATTTCTTACACTTGTAGAAAATGTTAAAGAACAGGAGACAAAGAAACTACTAATTCCTCTACCCACCTCCCCTCATAAAGACAAGATATTAAAGGACGATTATGTTGTTGTAGTTCATTTACGTCGCACTAGAGGTGCCCAATGGGCTATTGGCGACAGTCTCGGAAAACTCTCTGAGGATGATCGAAGACATGCCATCACAAATTCGATCCTCTGCAGAGGGGATGGCACTTCCGCCTCGGTAGCCCGACGACCTACACGTGAAGTCGAGCACTTTACGGTAGAACGGTTTAACGAGGACCGCACACCCTCGGTCCCTACGCAGACTGATCCAAGTGGTCACCCACCCGCCCACTGACCGCAGCCAGTGATGATTGAATTCAGTGATCTGGTGGGAACCGTGTCTTAACGATCAGTCCACTGCGGGACTAACATTTCTTTGGAGAAAACTGCTACCAAATCATCTCCCCTCCCCGGTTTTGTAGCTGACCAATGAGGAAAACTTTTTGGTTTCAAATGTCGTAGCGAACAGAATAATAAAAAATTAAAAAAATGAGGGGTAAATAATATTTTTTATTCATTTTATTTTATTTTATCAATTTTTTTTTAAAAACAATTCGAATCATGAAGTTAAAATTGCAAGTTCGAATTCTTGATTGCCATTTTATGAAGCTCAGATAATTATATATATATATATATATATATATATATATATATATATATATATATATATATTCAACATGGAGGAGAGCTCCACCCCCCCACTTACGAGATACTTCCGCTGTCACTGTCTACAGTTTTCAAATTTAATTTTTCCTTTTAAAGATGTCCCGCAGTGGACTGATCGTTAAGACACGGTTCCCAGCAGATCACCGAAGTCAAGCATCACTGGCTGCGGTCAGTGTGCGGGTGGGTGACCACTTGGATCAGTCTGCGTAGGGACCGAGGGTGAGCGGTATTGGTCCTCGTTAAACTGTTCTACCGTAAAGTGCTCGACTTCGCGTGCAGGTCGTTGGGCCACCGAAGCAGGGGGGCCATCCCCTCTGCAGAGGATCAAAATTGTGATGGCATGCATTCGGATCATCCTCAGGTATGTTTCCCAGACCGTCGCCAATAGCCCATTGTGCAGCTCTAGTGCGACGTAAATTAACTACATCTACATCTACATCCTCTTAAAGATAATAAAAGCAACACTTTTCGTGCATAAAACCCAATCATCTGTTTTTATAGGAAAATGCGCACCAGTGGGAAATTTTTTTTTAAACGATAATTTGGATGCATATGTAGGATCATTCCTGGCATCCCTCGCTTTCGTTTTGGAGTCTGCGAAGAAACTATTCGTCAATATTTTGAGAACTACAACTTTTCTTATCCAATTCAAGTCTAAATGGAGTCAAATACTATTCCAATGAATCGCCTCTTTTTAAAAAAGAAAAATTAAAATTCGAGCATATCATTGATGTCTTTAAAGCAATGAAATTTTAGAGCACACAATGGTTCTTAACCACTGGGTTGCACTTGTGTGTACCAAGAAATGATACATTTATACTGCTTTTTATTTTATTACGAGATTGAAGAAGAATATATATGATGGAAATTTCTGATGGTTCAACATGAACAAAAAAAGTTCTTATGTTGGACCATCTGTCCGACATTGATGTGATGGTTGATCAAAAAATAGAATGATGGTCCATCGAAGGAAAACCATTAAAAATTATGCAAAGCATGACATCACTTTTGCAAGTTTTCAGTCCTTAATGTAGTAATCCCACAAAAAGTGGCCCCTCTAAACACTGTTTAAAATCCAACTAAAAAACTTTTCACGCATAAAATAAAGCATTTTTAAACTGTGAGTAATTTTAAAAAAACATTGTGCTAACCAGCTGCAATCCACAAATAATAAAATTTTAAAAACCACGAAAATAAATAATATTGAATAATTAAATTAAAATAAACTAAATTAGAAAACATACAAGGGTATAGCAAATAAGAAAAATTCAAAAGTTATGAATAATTTCCTCACACAATAAAAATCAGTTATTGAAACATCACACGAGACATAAATCAGTTTAAATGTTCCCAGAGTTGCTCTGTCATTCTAAACACTTTCAATTATTTTTACTTTAATGAATTCATTATAAATACTAAACAGAGTGAGTGGTGGTCAAGCATATCTAGAAACAGTATGACTGAAGAGAGTTGAGTACTTAAAAGCTTCATTTTAACTTAGAAAGATTGATTTCGGTTGATTTTTAAGTTTTCCTGGTGATAAGCTATTCAACCTATTCATGATAATCAATCATTATTTGTAGAAAAAAAAGCACACTTTTTACACGAAAATATATTTATTCTAAAAAATATAGAATGCAATGTTGTTTATTTCGCACTGGCAAAATGGGTCTTGGTTTGGATTGAATGGCGTTCAGACACTTTTCAACTGTGTTCAAGAGTAATAGTAAACAATGCGCATGCGTTATTATGGCGACCGCTGCTGTTTTTCTTTTCATTTTCACTGGCAGGCATTTTTAATGTATTTACAAAATAATAATTTAAAGTATTTTTATATTCTTTTCATTATTAACGTATAATGACTGGCTTGACGGTGATTTCGATATAAATATGAAAGTTGAAGAAGGAAAAATATTTTGTGAAACACGTACATAGGCAGGATATGAAAATCAATCCGACGACAAACATCAATTGATGACAGTTTTTGCAACCCATGATTTGAAATGGTGTGGCGTTTAATTAAGTCAATCCAGAAAGAAAACGCATTTGACCAATGGGTATCCAGTGATCGTAATAAGGCGATCACGACTTTTTGGTTGATTTTGTTTTTTTTTTATTCTAGTTTAAAAAAAAAAATTATAAAATGTAAGGGCCCCCGGGCTTCAAGCACTCAGGGTTGAACTCAGAGCATGATGTTAAAGCCCGGATGTGCCTATGCTTAAAGACAGTACTGCTTGTTTTACACAAGCAGTACTTTTTGAAATTTAAGAGCACACAAAGAAAAGAAAAAAGTTTATCTATAATAATACACTGTGTAAAACAGTTCGAATCTGAAATAAAATAACTAAAAAAACACGTTTATTAAGGGATTTATTAAGGAATACTTTTAATGAGACATTTGAGCTTTTTTCAAAATTTGCTTTTATAACTATTAATTGCATAGCTTATTTTAATGGTTAGCTTCCTTTTGTAAGTTAATATTTAGCTTGCTTTCTTTTGTTAATTAATAATTTTAATGGTCCCACTCATTTTAAGATAGTCGCCGAAAAGATGTATTCCAACTACTGTTTCAATTAACTAATTATAAGAAAGCATATGTTCTTTTTGATTTTAGAATTAAGGCGAACGTTTTTATTCAGGCTTGTCACTCCACAGGTAGAATAGGAAAAACCTGTAAAATACATGGAATTTAAAAATCACCAAAAATACGAGGGAAATTACAGGGGAGTTTTTCTTTACGAACTGGGAAAAATATAGGGAATTTTATTTCTTATTTTCGTCGTTTAAAAATGGGTGACCACTCAAAGTGCAATCTAAGGATGATATTTCCAGCTATACTAAACTATTTCATTTACTATAGCATTGCTTCCTTCTTTTTTCTGCACTTCATTAAAACTAGTATAGCTAGAACCAATATAGCTCAAACAAGAGCGCACTTATTAATATATAATAATGTATAGAGGGGAGCCGTGATGGCTCAGAAGAAAGAGTATTCACCCTCCAATGAAGTGAATGGGTTCGAATCCCAGTGATGGCTGGTCGATACGAATTCCGCATCCGGCTTACATTGACCACAGTGCCGACGTAAAATGTCCTCAGAGGTAGACGGATCATTTGTTAGAGTCCCCTTTTTTGTCAGGCTAACCGTTTGAGATTTTCGTGGTTTTTCTCTCCATGTAACGCATGTAATGAGCCTCTCCATGTAATAAGCCTACGGAGTTGAACTTTAGTAGTCGTAAGCCGACAAAATTGGGTTGGCTGTTCATCGACGGTTATATACTCGTATATATATATATATATATAAAAAAGATAGTAATCATTACTTCTGATAACTAACATACTCCAGAACGTGATTTTCGAACACTGTTTCATCGAATTGATTATAAGAAAGTATATGCTATTTTTGATTTTAGAATTACGGCAAGCGTCTTCATTATACAAAAGAAGGCGGAAATTAAAACTTTGAATTTTTTTTTAACGTTGAATAATTTTGTTTATTAGTGTTAAATTAAAACTTCGAAATATTTTTTTAAACATTGAATGATTTTGTTTTAAGTGCCATTGCATTTTAATAATAATGTCTGAAATGTCTTCTTTCACAGGGGAGGAGGATGGTGGAGGGCTGAAAAATGCCTCACCCCACCCTCGATGGAGCTCCCTCAACCTGCCCTCTAGGTCATTTATCCACGGTAAGTGTTTTATATATATATATATATATATATATATATATATATATATATATATATATATATATATATATATATATATATATATATATATATATACATATATATATATATATATATAGTATATATAATTTGTTTTTTAATATATTCACAGAAACCGAGGGGGGGGCAGAGGGGTCTTTAACCCCTCTTTTAGATTTTGAGACGCAACCTCTAAGATTGCAATTTTTCACCCCAATATTCGTGTAATGAAACTGAAATTAAGAAAAATTATTATTTTATAAATTTAAAAAATATTTCCTTGGTGAAAACTGCTACCCAATCATCCCCTCCCCCCCCCCCCGCCTAAGAGGAAATTTACGTCCCTATTACTGACCGATGGGAAGATCCTTGGTTTTCAACATCACAGCAAACGAAATATTAAATACCGTTCACATAGATAGGAATAATTTACAGATAAACAATTTTTTTTATAATTTAAAAAAATTATGATAAAATTGTAAAATCAAATAAATTCTTGATTACCATTTCGTAAGAATCAGATAATTCGGACGTATATATATATATATATATATATATATATATATATATTATATATATAAATATAATATATATATATATATATATATATATATATATATATATATATATATATATATATAAATATAATATATATATATATATATATATATATATATATAAATATAATATATATATATATATATATATATATATAAATATAATATATATATATATATATATATATATATATATATATATATATATATAAATATAATATATATATATATATATATATATATATATATTGTTGGAACTATAGGGATAGGGGAGAGTGGGGTCAATTGTAACCGGGTACGATTGTGACAGAGCAAAAATTTCGAGTGTCAGGTTCTAGATTTGGTTCCTAGGTGGCGCACAAGGTGTATTTAATAAATCTACATGTACACCCCTGCTGGCAACCATTTTTATGTACTTTTGAAAGAGTTACAACACGAAAGATATTTTCACGCTACGTAAGTCCTTTTTTTGGTATTAGAATATTATATTGTAACAAAGTAATTTTATTTATACAAATGAAAATTATTAACCGAATATGTAAGTGGACATCTTAATTAACATTTCAAAAAAAAAAATCAGTTTTGTTAATTAACTAGCATTGTTTTTAACAAATGAAGCTTAAATGGCGTCTTGGGGACAATTGTAACAATAAGTAAAGGGACGAATGTAACAGCTGAAAATAAATAATCTTATGTTTACAGACCATTACTTAACTCTTTAAGAATCACCAATAGTTTCCTATATCATTTATATTATGTTGCATTTGCATTATTTTATTTGTCACCTTTCCCAGCATAAATTAAAATTTTTAACCCCTTAAAGTTAAAAGTTTAACCCTTTAGGTCTCTGCTCATTATTATTTTTACTCCTAAGATATCACTACTATTTTGATCAATAAGAAAATATATCACAACTATGATAATATGTATAATTAACTATGTTTTAGTTGAATTTATGAACTGTTACAATTGACAAGTAATACTGGGGACAATTGTAACAAGTGCACGACTGTCAAAAATTGTTAATAACTAATATAATAACATTTAAAATAAGGTTTTTTTTTTTCTAGTAGAGGATAGTCTACTTTGCTCGTCTGTCAATTAATACTAATAATATATTGGATTTTTTGATAGTTAAAAATAGTTGGGCAAAAAATGCTACAATTGACCCTACTGTTATGTCGGGTAGCTCGGTTGGGGGGGGGGGGTTTAATAATTTATTTACAAGAAGCTTAGTGTTAACAATATAATCCATCACTCATAGGATGCGCGATGTAACACAGAATTTGTTTAAATATGTCATCAACGATCAATCATCAATGGGATGTCTCGATCCCGATTGGTTGTTGGCAACTGTTCTTTTCATCCTATTTCGAGTAAGCCTCTCTTTAGTAACACAGCTTCCACAAAGATTTCAATTCTATATTTGCACAAAGTAGAACATAAACAAACTTATTACACATCGTATATGTGTGCACAAAACAAAAATATATATCACGGTACCATAAAATACATAGAAAAATAATAAATCTAAGTGAAGTATAAGACGAGAAAAAATTATATTTCAACACATTCCAATTGAATGAACTGTTGAGTTATGTAGAGAAACTTTAATATACCCTATTGCTGATAAAGATTAGCTGGTGCTGAGGTTGTCTTCTTCTTGGAGTACACAATTTCGAACATAAAAACGTACATACATTTGTGGCAATTTTCAAAGATCATTTTTATTTATTCTTATAGTTAATTGATTATTGTTGTTAATAACTGTTTTTTCTTTATGAATGAAAAGGGGTTGTTCAATAAAAAATAAAATGGCTCGAGAAGTAGATCGCAAATATGCTAAAAAACACGACAAAATCAGTCAAAAAAATATTTATTTATTAAGTATTTGTGGTCCTCTTTCCCCAGCAATGTATGAGTGTAGTTATTGATGTCATAGGCCATTGAGGCGTTGTCCTTGCTTTCCAGTGGCGCCATCTATGCCCAAGAATTCGACTTGTATCACACACGTTTATAGGGCGGACCCATTCATACATCCATTCACTCAAATACATATCGAAATTTTGACGTGAACCAGAGAACGATTCATCTCCATTTCAGCACCTTCAGAGGTATTGATTTGTTATGTGAACATGAAAGATTTTGTGACCCAACAGATTTAACATGCACCAGTCACCATTTACTACACGGTAGTTCCAACTCCCGCTTTTACGGATTTGAGTCCAGCGCCCTGCCAACCAGGCTATCCCGGCCCTACCAGTCATGGATTCATTAACATAAATCCATTTTTTATAGTGTGATGCTATGTTAAAATATTTTTGGGATAAAGATTGAATTATAAAAAATAAAAAAAACTAATTTATTTAGCTCATAATGTATTACCGAAAATTTTTAAGGCCACTTTTCTGGGTGGGTTGTATTTTCAAAATTTTACGTACAGTAAAGAATTTGCCATAAAACGTCTGTACTTACGTACTACCCCGAAATTATACATTCTATGCATTTATAATTACATATAAATTCGGTAATAAATTTTTAATACTATGTGTCAATGTTAATAATTTCTAAAATCCAACAGATGGCCCACTGCGCAGTCATGTAAAAAGATGAATTGTTTCCTCTATGGCACTCTACCATGAATATCATTCCTTCCCAGAAAGCATGTAACCTTACGGCAACCTTGTGTCGGAAAATGTTTGTTCTAAAAAACCTTTTCTCAATGAAACTAAAATCTTTCAAACTAGGATAAAATTGCATTTCATGAGAATTTTAGCTGAGCATACAGTTCTCATCTTTTTTTTCTCTTGAAAACCCTCGATTTAAGGTTTTTATGATTATTATTTTGGATGTTTTTACATTCAAAGGCTGAGTGAAAATACTTTGTTGAAGGCAAGCTCTTATTTAACATGGGTGCTCATAAAGGCATCTGATTTGGATTCATTTGATGAAACAATCCGCTTTTTAACAACAAAACGACGTATTATAGGAAACTGAGAATCCTCTTACTTTAACCTTTTGGATTTCTGAAATTATTATTAACATTGACAAATATTATTAACAGAAACAATGAAATGAACGCGCAAGAGAAAATAACTTTCCTTCACCTCCTGAACCCACATTTATGAAAAACCTTCATTGTTGTTCTTTGTATTTATTGAAATAGCTTTCAACGAACCTATTTAAAAATTGAATAAGTGGAGGGGGGAGGCCTAAAAGATATTTATTTGAATTTATTACCATTCATTAAATTAAACTGTTCTTTATGTTAAGCACTTAAATTAGAGGGGTTTTTTACAGACACCTTCTGGCAGGGGCCGGGGGCTCCCTTCGCATTTTATAAATAAAGGGACGCAGCCCCTTGTCTCATTAAATTTACAGTTATTCTTGATTGCGCCATTTTGTGACAATAGATAATTTAGAAATTTAGACTCAGTTAATAATAATAATAATAATAATAATAATAATAATAATATATATATATATATATATATATATATATATATATATATATATATAGTCGGACCTCTATTTAACGAAGTTGCTATATCCCGATAATAAGTTCGTTATATGGAAAATTCTTTAAATAGAAAATCACCTTTTGAAATACTTAAGCACAAAAAAACAGGAAACATAAAAACTAGTCGTAATTAAAATAGCAATGGATTCACCTTTATGTTGTAAACTCGTATCTACTAATTATTTTATAAATCTTAGCCATGAAAGAAATCTGCATAAGAATAGAGCAAAACATTATCCAGTGTTACACTATCATACTAAAAGAAAGCTACACTTATGTATAAAATTACAAATGCAAAATAATTTTAAACATGCGTTCTTAAGTTTAATGAGTTGACAAAAAGGGATTCTAAAAGTTGAGTGGCTTCGAAAATCAATTCATTTCCAACATAAAATTTGAAATGTTCCGAAATATTTTGGAGAATCAAAGAACAGTCCGTTCAATAGAAAATTCACTTCGCTATTTGGAAGTTATTTTACGAAGAAATTTCCAAAATGTTCTTGGTTCCTCCAAAAAATTCGCATAATAAAGAAATTCATAAAATGGAAGTTCGTTAAATAGAAGTCCGACTGTAGCACAATGAATAAACACAAAAAGGAGAAAAAGAAAAAAGAGAACAAAAGAAGAACATTTTAAATTTACTGCGCATAAGGTGCAAGTATATAGAACTCATAAAATAACTTCAAAATATGGAGAAAACATGGAAAATAATAAAGATTAACGAAGAGAAGTGAAGAAAATTATTAAAATAAAATAAAATAAATATTTTATTGGGTCGAAAAATGCTGCATCATTAATATTTTTATAGTCTACTAAAGTATGAAGAAGAATATAAAATATTTATTAACATAATTATTGTATTATTCATACAAAGTGGTTCGTCGTTGAACAGCCCACCCGGGGGGGGGGGGGGGTTACGATTACTAATGTTCGTATCCTAGTCATTTTGAACCCAATCCAGAAGACAAGGAAACTCCTGGATAAGTACCCCCAGAGATATTGATTTCTTATACATGCACCCAGAGCCCTACCTACCAGGCTATCCCGGCCTTGAATACAGAGTGGTTAGGACTTTACCGCATATGGAATGATATTTTTAGTTATATATTTTTATATCAGGTTTTACATCGGCTGAGATAGCCTATTTGGTAGGGTGCTGGACTCACGTTCATGAAAACGGATTTCGAATTCAACCGGCAGAAGACTTCCCGTGTCGAAAATGGTGACTGGTGCACGTTAAATCTGTCGCCTCACAAAGCCCTTCATGTTATAAAAACAAGCTATACCTCAGTGGGTAATTGGAGATGGGTAGTTCTCTGGTTCAGGTCAAATTTACGATCTGTATTTGAGTAAATGGATGCATGAATGGGTCCGCTCTATAAACGGGTGGGACGTATAGGTGTGGCAGAAGTCGAATTTTTGGCCATGGATGGCACCACTAGAAAAACAAGCCAATCACACCCCCACTGTCTTATTGGCCAACGACAACAATAACAGGTGTTACATCAGAAATAATTATACTTTCATTATTGTTATTGGTTTTTCATGCTTGAAGATTCTCGTAATTTTTTTCTTTCTGAGTGAATGTAGAAAATAATTTTATCCAATTCATATATTTTTTAATTTTAATAAAAATAATAAAGAATACCATGTTTTGTTACATTTAAAAAAAATTACTAAAGTTGCATTTTTTTCTTCATATTTTCTAGTTTTTCTTAATTCTATAGTTTGCTTATTAATCAGCGAGGGGAAAAAATGGGGATTGATACATCATGAGATAAATCATGAAGATGTAAAGTTATAAATGAAGGGGATACCTTTAAGATTAAAATTTTTCACTCACTATTTGTGTCATTAAATTTACAATATAAAATAATTTTTTTGGTGTTTTAAAAATTAGAATTTTAAAGATTAAAAAAAATATTAAATAGAGCTTTTTCTACGAAAATGTCTCTGTTTCAAGCGAGTTTAAATATTTCCTGTGTGAAAACTGTTACCAAATCATCCCTTACTCATCCTCCCCCCTCAGAGGAAATAAATATACGTCCCTATACTACTAACCGATTTGGAAAGTTCTTGGTTTCAAATGTCCCAGCGAATAGAATTAAAAAAGTGAAACTGTAAAACCGTTAAATGAAAGAAAAGTAATTTACAGATAAACAATTTCTTTTATTAATTTTTAATTTTAAAACAAATCTAACTATGAAGTTAAAATTGCAAGTTCCAATTTTCAATTACCATTTTGTAGGTATAAATAATGCATAATATATTTATTTTCTGCTTTTTACATAATATATTTTATACTTAATGTCTTCTAGTTTGTTTTAATTTTTTTTCTTTTTTTGAATGCGCCTCACATTATTGTATTGATATATTTTGCTTTGACTGTATTGCCCCAATATTAGAAAGCACTTCTTTTTGCAGATATAATCGTGTGAACTAATAAAGTGATTATATTTTTTCATTTTTTTTTTTTTTTTTTTTTTTTTTTTTTTTTTTTTTTTTTTGTTCTCCGGCTTTTTGATATATATTTTTTTATCATCTCTTTTCATTAATCTTTAATATTTTTCTTATCTTCACTATATTTTTAACTTATTTAATATATATTCCCAGTTATTTAATTATTATAGTTTAAATATAATTGGGGGTCATTCAGGCTATACGTAATTATTCATGAAGAGTCAACACAATCGTTGTTCTCCTCAATAAAAGTTAGGGGAAAGTAAATCTTTTTAGGGAATAGTTATAATTGGTCTCGCTCCTCTCCTCCTCTGTCACTGAATACAAACTTTGATTTTACCAATTTTTAAAAAATGTCATTGCACAAAATGAGAGAGAATGAAACAAATGTTGTTAATAAAGCATCGTATTAAAAATCAGTCTACACTCTATGAAGTAGATATGAAACACTTTATTGTGTTGATTCAACCAACTGTGAATTTATTTGCCTCGTTATTTCTCCTTTCCACCTTTGATACCGCATTTGATAGAATAAATTCAAGTAACATTAATAGAAGCTGACATTTTTAATGGAATCGTATGAACAAGCATTCATACGAATTTCTTTTTTAGAAAAAATACACTGTCAAGTAAATAAATAATTTAATAGATTAAAGGAGCCGTACAGGTATGAATGGTGTTTTCAATATAAATCTAAACTCTTCCAGTTAGAAAGTATACAGCTGCTTACTACAGCTTATTCTGCCAAGCGATAGTTTCAAACAGATCATTTTGTTTTTAATAAAAGAAATAAAATTATACCATTTCTGAGCACAAATCTGCGGTAGTTCAAAAGATATTAATGGAATTTCGGCAACACCTCCTAGAAGAAGTAAGGCAATCTTTGGTAAGGCCTCAGAACGGATCAATTTAGTAGTCCGATGTGACGAAGTTAACTGCGCAGTTGGTGAAAAATAAGAAACATGTCATTACGTTTGAGGTACTAAGCTGCGCAGTGGTTGAAAATACGAAATATGTCATTACGTTTGGACAAGAGTGCCTAGAGTGTGGACAAGGGAGAAACGATTCCTGATTGGTGGAAAGAAAAACTTTACAGAGTGGAAAATTCGCCATTGGAATAACATGGAGTGAAAATTATCTGCCTCAAAAAATTTATGTTCTGTATTAATAAAGGTATGTAATAAGTCCATTACTTATTTTTTTTTCAATAAGAAACTTCACAGTTATAGTAAATGTAAAAATTACGGCTGAGAATTTGGATAGTTATTTGAATTTATCCTTATTATTACTTACTTGCGTGCATATAAAGTTTTGTTTATCTAATTGTAAAGAGAACAAGGTGATGAAATAACTAATGATTTCATAAGAATAAATGTATTTACTTTTAATAAACATAATTTCTATCTAAATTACCTATAAATTTTAAGATTTGAGCATCTTTTTATCAAAACTTCAGAAGTGTTGAGGTTGGCGCTATTACTTTGAAATGTTGGCGCGTTACAATGTTCGCCAAGTAGCATTTGTTTACTTTTCGTTACCAACTTGATAAAATGCTAGTTTGTTTTAAATTTCAACTAATTATCGAATTTTTTGTTTACAATTTGTTGAAATAAGCAATACCTTTTTAGGTGAATATGGAATATTAGGTCAATTATATTCATTTAGGATTGAAATAACTTCAATATATTATTTTATATTCTTTTTATATGAAATAATATATTTATATAATATAATAAGAATAATATAATAAGAATTTTTAAAAATACTTTAAGAAATTTTGGTTCCTTGGGTTATTCATCCACTTTTCCTTCGGGGTTAATATCTTCCTTAATTGTATTATGTATGATTCTTTATCGCCTTACGAGATCATCGCCAACAAAACCAATTATTTTTATTTTTTGAAATGCCGGATGCTATTTAGGCAAAGTATGAAATAATCGTCCTGATGAGGTTATTATGTAAATGATGTGCATGTTACTGTGAATGACCGAAATCGGTGGTTGTTGACTTTCACCGGTGAATGTTGACAATCAAATTAGTCGCTTTGGTGAATGTCCGAAATATTTATTACATCCGATTTTATATTAATTTATTCGTGGATATAATTACATTTATTCAATATTTTAATACTTACTGACGATAGATTAGAACAAACATCAGTGTTTGGAGTATCGGGCAAATATATACCGGGCAATTGCACTTGACTTTAAAAAAAACATCAGTGTAGGATATACAGGGCAAATGTATACGGGGGAATGGCACTTAACCAGACCTAGTATGACTTGACCTTTGGTAAATGTCCGAAATATATAATAGGTCTAGTGCCACTTTTGCTATAGCTTAAATATTTAAAAAAAATTAAACAAAGCGTTTGAATCAATTTTAAACTGATAACGAAATTATTGCTTTATAAATAAAAAAATAATAATAAAAACTGCGCCAGATACGAGTAATTGAAGTAGTTGCTTTATACACCGCATGTGCGGAAATTTTTTTTTAAAAACATTATCCAGGTGCTTCTAAAAGTGGATGAATATCCCAAGACACCAGAAATTTTGTATTTAATTTTTATGTTTTCAACATACGTTTTGAAATTTTAATGAAAATAAACTAGAAATATATTTAAAACTATCTAACTATATAAAAGTTCTTTTATAGTTTTTTTTTTTTTTTTTTTTTTTTCAAATGCTAATGCATTTTTAAAAGATGCACTAGAAAAATAATCTTATACTAAAAAATGAAACAAATAAAATAATTTCTTTTAAAAACTTTTGAAAAGCTAAAAAAGGATGATTTTTCTATTATGTAATCGGACAAAGTGAATAAAATGATTTTATATTTATTTTTTTTTGTTTTTTTTTTTACTTTTTCTATCTGTCAACTTATCTGTAAATTTAAAATAATCACTATCTTTTAAAAGTTTTTCTTCATTCATCTATCCTGGAAACTACTCCTTGTGTTAGCCTTTTAATATTTTTTATTTGTTTTCACATCATTTATATTTTCACATCAATTTTTTATATCAATATTTGGATGATTTGGATATGTATAAAAATATGAATCCTAACTAAAATTTTTCAATATTAATGTAAATCTATCTTATATTTATCTTATTACATTAAGCTACTCAAATCTTATTGCATTATCTTTTGGGTTCTTGTAAATTTTCCAGAATTCTGAAGAAAAAAAAAAAATTATGATGATTATCTAGCTTTCAGTTTAAAGTACCCAAATTATTCCCTAATCTAATTCAGCTATATGCATTTTGCTTTATTATCTCTCTAATTCTTATAGTTTTTGAATATTTTCTGTTGTGTTGTATAATATATGGGTAAATATGTAAAGATCTAAAATATTTATATTTATACCAGAACTATATTTTAGATGAATTATGATTATACACTATAAAATTAAAAAGAATTATAATAAGACTTTGAAGTTAATAGGTAAATGCCAATTTACAAATAACTGTCTTATCACAAGTGTTCTTTTTCATTTTAAGTATAAAATGCTAAAAAAGGTTTTTTTGTATTTTAGGTTCATTTTGATGATGGCCAGTGGGAGCTGGTTTCTATAGTTTTCTTTTCACTTGAAAATACAATGATGTAAAAGGTCAAATTATTTTGTAAATACTTTGTGCTGTTTGTTTAAAATGTTATTAAACTTTGATTTTAATGACATAATTTCACTTCATAAGTATCAATCTTGTAGCTCGTTATTTCAAAGAATGCGTAATTACGAGCAATTAGACTTGCACACTATGTAATAAAGTTTACAAGAATAAAAAATTTTGTGGATTTTTTTTTCACTTATAAATTTGGAACTTCATCATAGAAAGTAATGTTTTATAAGATAAAGTAAGTTATCATTTATTAAAATATATGTCTTTTTTGTCCTGAAAAACCCAGATGCAAACATCGCTAAAAAAATTTTGTATAAAAATATATCAAAAAATTTTATATTTAAAGAAACATTTCATAAGAAAAGATTATGGTATCAAATTGCATTACAGTTCAATTATTTTGCAATAATAAAATGCAATTAGGCTATCAAAACTAGATCATTGCAATTGGGAATAAAATTTAAAAGAAAAAAAAAATTATGATACAAGCTTTTGAAAATAGAGAAAATCGTATTATGTGTTATATTTGATATTAACCCTACAATATAGATTGCAGTGATTTATTAAATTTAATTTTTAAAACTAATGCAGTTAACAGGCTGGTTAGATCTGGCTCTTCTTTAAAATGATTTAACTTTGATTTCTAATTGAGTTGTAAAATAACTTTTTCTTCACGCAAATATAAAAGAAGGACTCTGCATTATATTTTGTAGAATTTATTTTTAAAAACATTTGATAGATAGTTTTAAAAGGAGATATCTTTTGATAAAATTTACTTATTTTATCATGATTATTAACTTAGTTGAAGTTTGAAATTTGAAATACCTAAGTGGAATCCTCGCTTTCTTTTTATCTCAATAAATCAAATCAATATTTTTTTTTATCTGAATATATTTTCTAAATACAAACATGTTTAAAAATACTTTTTTTTTTTAGATTAAGGTTCCTATGCTCCATAAGTTATATCTCTTAACTTTTTAATTAAATGTGTTTTTATTATCAAAATTGGCATGACATTAATAATGCATTGTCCATTTTGTATTACAATTCAGTTCAATTCTTCACACACTGTATTTTTTTCCCTCTGAAATGTTTCAATGTAAAATGAAAGTAAATTAAAACAAAAATATTTATCTCTTCTATGTTTTTAATTCTCCAAAATTTATTTCTGCATAAAAAAGTCAGAAAACTTCAATGTAAAACTATTTGTCAGTATTTATAAAGCCATTGTTAAAATTTAAGGTCTAATTTTGTTTTTCTATTAATAAGAATTAGAAGTTTTATAAAATTAATTTTATCTTGTATCATGTATACAGAAAATTAGAAATGGGGTGTATAATATACGTTTATGATACCTATTTTCAACAAATTAATTTTTCACAGTTTGTTTTTATTTAAATTTAAAATGTTGCAAGTCCTTCAGAATAATACCAAACGAGCGAGTGGCGCCAATTTCGGTATATCATCTGGCAACCCCCTTGGACAAAAAAATGACGGCAGCGCATGCGCTCTTGGGTTTTGTCATCACTAGTTTTCGATACAGGCACTCTAGTTTGGACTACTAAAGGATATTTATGGTAACCCGTGCTGAGGCCTACTCTTTTCTAGGAGGTGTTGATTCTGGTGAGTTTAAAGTGAAAATTTGCTTGAATTATTTAGAAATGTATCGTTAGAAAAGGTGACATGGTTGCTAGATTTAGAGAAAACTCACTTCTTTGGCTATTTAGATTTAGAATCTTTTTACTTGTTTAGTACTGTTTATTCTTACTGCTAGCCGTGCACCATCATACGTTAGCGTAGCATACGTTCGAGCAGCGAGATTAAGTTCATTTTACAAATTACCATTTATGTTTAAATTTCGAAGATGGTGCATTGTTGACAAGGTTTTATAATGATTCTTTTTTCAAACGGCGATTCTTACGTCTTGAAATGACGATTCTTAGAACGATTCTTTTTTCAAGCATTAATAGTAAATAAGGTAACAAATACACGTGTAGAAGAAATACTAGAATATCAAGAGAGTCTCAGAACACAATGATCATGCTGTGAGCTAAATGGCTTTAAGATACACCGGAAGTGTAGATAGTGAAGATGCTCCCTAGTACAGAAAACACCATCCATGTCAAGAATACTATAAATCATCCATTGCAACTCAATGTTCGAACCTAGGGCATCAATTCAATTTTGATAATGACGAAATTCTCTCCACCCCTGTTACATCAGCTCATCTTGACGCCTTGGGGCCTTATCATATTCACATGAATGCAGATTCCCTTTTAAACGATTTGAGTTCATCACTACTTTTCCATAACGCGTGAAAATTTGCTCTGATTTGCCTCTTTCCGTTATTCTAGTTTTGTTTTTCTTTACCCTTCTTCATTATTTTATTTTATTATTTAAGAGTAAAGTTTTTTTAAAAAACCGGAAAATAAAAGATATAATCTTTTCATCAGCCCACACGATTATATCCGAAAAAGAGTGCTTTCTAATATTGTATCAATATAGCCAAAGCAAAATATATCAATACAATATATATATATATATACAATATATATATACAATATATATATATATATATATATATATATATATATATATATATATATATATATATATATATATATATATATATATATATATATATATATATATATATGTGTGTGTGTGGGGACGGCATGAGTGATCGTCTTTGAAAATAAAAAGAGGCACTGTTCTTTAAACATAAACATATATTAAAACTAAATCTACATAAGGACGGACGATAAACACATAGATAACACATAAGTATAAATGAGGAAAAGTTCAAAAAAGTTCGGCATAATCACAACAAACTCTTCTTTGGAGTTCATCAGCGTCTTTCTTCGTTCGCTACAAACCGTCATTTTTGTGATCTCCGGGAAATCCCCATTCCTTCCAAGTAGTGCTCACAGGGATCAACTTACAGCTTACATAGTCTGGCGGGACTTCTGGCTAAAGGCGACTTCTAGCTGATGGATCAGAGAACTGATATCACCTTGCCGCTTTGTGTACAGGAATTGTCACCACAGATCGGCCGTCCTGCAGTTCGGCTGGCCCTCCAGCGACTCTAAAAAGAAATAAAAAGAAAAAGCAGAGCAGACTGAAAATTATAATTGATTTCTGAAAAATAAATGTTTTAGGTTAATTTCGTCTTTTATGAAAAAATCTTTCAGTTAAGAGTCAATCAGTTCAGGCAAATTCACTCTTTCGTCTTTACACGTCTTTTGTTTCTTCTTCAACGTCTTCGTCTTCTTTTTTTTTAAAACATCTTTCGTCTTTTTTCTTCAACGTCTTTCGTCTTGAACTTCTTCTACGTCTTTAAATTCTTTCGTCTTCTTTTACGTCTTTAAGTTCTTTCGTCTTCTTCAAAAATCAAATTCGCTTCTTTAGCAATTATTTTTCATCTTCAAAAATTACAGTCTTAATTTTTTTTTGACTTGGCAAGCACTAAAGTTCTTGACAACTGTTCCATGATTTAAGATACTCCGCACACGTTGTCGAGCAGTTAGGTCCTTCGTGATTTCCTTCTTTTACTACATCATAAGTATTTCCTCCTTTTACTCTTGTTATTTTGTAGGGGCCAAGGTACTTCGGTTTTAGCTTCAAGTGAAGTCCAAATTGAGTTCTTTTAATGGCAACTAAATTTCCAATTTCGTAAGATTTTGGCTCCTTTCTTCTTAAATTGTAGGTCTTTTTATTTTCTTCTTGAATTTTACAAATTTGCTGCCTTGCGTCTTTTCTTAGTTCCTCTCTTTGGGCTTCAAAATGAGCCTGAAATTCAATTTCAATCATTTCTTTTAACTTTCCCAGTTCATTATTATTCATTTTTGTCCCAAAAAGCAATTCGAATGGAGTAGTGTCTATGCTTCTTTGATAAGTTGAATTAATCGCTTGTTGAACTTTATTTGTATGCTTGTACCATTCAGCTGGATTTTCTATGGATAATTTAGAAAGAATTGATATGATGGTCTGATTAATACGCTCTACTTGTCCGTTTGCTCTTGGTAAACCTGTTGTTATTAAATGATGTTTAATATTTTCTTTCGAGCAATAATCAGCAAATTCACTGGAGGTAAATGTTGTACCCCTATCTGAAATTATCTGGGAATGACTTCCAAATACAGTTTTTTGGATTTCTAATTTGGCTAAAGTTTCAGCTGACGTTGTAGTTTTCGTAGGATAAATCCATCCAAACTTGGTAAAAGCATCTATTATCGCTAACACATATTTATAATTTTTATGGGTGCTCTCCAAAGGTCCGAGATGATCAATATGAAAAGTTTTCAAAGGCATATCTTCTTTATGCAATGGATGTAATAGTCCTTCTTTCTTTCCTCTTTTATGATTCACCAATATGCAATGAACACAATTTGCTATGATGTTTTCTATTTTCTGTCTAAGTTTGGGTATGAAATAATATTCTTCGATTTCTTTTTCCGTATATTTAATTCCTGAATGTCCTTTCTCATGAGCTGTTCTTATAATTTCGATTTGCATATTTTCTGGCACAACCACCAATTCCTTGCCATTAACAAATTTATACAAAATTCCATTTCTATTGCAATAATCTTCATAATTCGAAATTTTAAGTAGTTCTTTTATAGTCTTGATTCCAGTATCCTTATCTTGGTCTGATCTGAGTCTTGGTAAAATTTTATCGACTGTAACACAAAATACATTAATTGGAGATCGGCTAAGGGCGTCTACGTGAGCCATCTTTTTTCCAGAACGATGCTCAATTATGTAGTTGAATTCTTGCAGCAAAAGTGCCCAACGAGCTACACGAGTCGACAAATCTCGTTTTGACATAGTCTTATCAAAAGCAGCACAGTCAGTAATTATTTTGAATGGAATGCCTAACAGATAGATGCGAAATTTCTTAAGGGCTTCTACGATAGCAAGAGCTTCAAGTTCGTAGCTGGAATACTTTTTTTCAGCATCAGTCGTTTTCCTACTCATATAGTAAGTGGGGTGAAAATGTTTTTCATCAGGGGGTTTTTGCATTAAAATGGCAGCATATCCTTCTAAGCTGGCGTCTGTGTGTAATTCAGTTTCGTATTTAGGGTTATATATTGAAAGAACAGGATTTTGGGCTAACAAAGATTTTAATTGATGAATCGCTTTCTTTTCTTCAATGCTAAACTTAAACTTACGATCTTTTTTTAGCAGGTCACTCAGTGGTCTAGCTATTATAGAATAGTTGGGAATGAATTTTCTGAAATATCCGGTTAATCCCGAAAAACTTTGAATTTTTTTCAAATTTGTTGGCTCCGGAAAGTTAAGAACTGCTTTGGTTTTTAAGGTAGATGGGAATATTTTTCCATCCTCTATCACATGACCTAAAAATTCAATGCGCTTCTTTAAGAAATGGGACTTTTTAAAATTAATATCAAGTCCATATTCACTAGCAATATTCAATACCAGATTAAGCCGTTCAATACCTTTTTCAAGGGAGGAAGACAAAATAATTATGTCATCTAAATATGGTAAAACTATACCTTCATTAATCAAAGTTCGGAAAATGGTGTTTATGAATCTTTGAAATACAGCGGGAGAGTTGCATAGTCCAAAGGGAACTTTAAGAAATTGATATTGTCCTTCATGTGTCACAAATGAAGTGTATTTTCTACTATCTTTATTTACATCGACATGTAGGAACCCGTTCTTAAGATCAATCGTACTGAAAATTTTCGAGCCTTGTAGTCTATCTAAAATGTCATCAATTAATGGGAGGGGAAATCTATCTTTGACAATTACCTTATTTAATTTTCTAAAATCTATGCAAAAACGAGGAGATCCGTCTTTTTTCTTTACTATTACAACGGGACTACAATATTCGGAAGAACTAGGCTCCACTATTCCTTGTTTTAACCATTCAGCGACTTGAGCTTCAACAGTCTTTTTTTCAGAAAACGGCAATCTACGTGGCTGATGAAATATAGGTTCCTGATTTTTAACCAAAATGTTCATTTCCACATTAGTTGTCTTAAGTTTATCTGGCGTGTAATCTAAAACTAATTGTTGTAACTTATTTTTTAAAACATTAGGAACACAAGGATCTATGTTAATTTCAACCTCATCAGATATAGTAAGATCGATTGGTAAAATAGACAAATAGTTTACTTCATCAAAACACTGAATTTTATTTTTAATTGTGATACCCTTTTCATTGATAATTGTTTCTCCCTGCATTAAAACATTAAGGCCTATAATAGCGTCATAAGGCATCATATCATTTTCTACAACACATATTTCAGCAAAACATTTGAAATCATCAATTTTAATGCTTTCTTTAAAATAACCTAACGGAGTCACTTTTGATTTACCAAATCCGTTTAGAGTAGAATTAGACGGAAATAGTTCTTTAGAGTTTAATTTATTAAAAACTGATTTTCTGATTAAAGTGGCTTGACTTCCTGTATCAATCAAAGATTTCACAGTTAAGTTATCAACTAATACCATTTTAAACAACTTTGGCTCTACACTAACATTTAAAGTAGCAACTTCCGTTTTTACATTTGATTTTGGACATTGCGAAGCTTTGTGTCCAAACGCTTCACATTTAAAACACTTTAAACCCTTATCTTTATGTATGCAATATTTTGAAATATGATTTCTTGAACCACAATTATAACACAATTTATTATTAAAAGTTTCAACATCAGTATTATACCTTATCTTATCATTATTTTCATATTTATTTTTATTCCTATTTGAAACATCTTTTCTTACATTATACCTATCATCATATTTTGCTTTTGTTCTATCATAAGAATTATATTTATTATCATCATGTTTTGTTTTGATTTTATCGAAAGCACTTTTACTCTTTGCAGAATCACTTTTTATTATTTCATAAACTTTAAGTTTCTCTTTAAATTCGGACAAATTTTTGCAGCCGTACAAAACAATTTTGTTTTCATGTTTATCGTTAATCCCCTTAATTACATAATGCATAAAAGCAGCATCATCTATTTTTCCGAAATTACAGATCTCTTTCATCTTTAAATAATATTCTTGAGCGGATTCACAATCCTTCATTCTACGTCTACTCAAAAGATCATGCAAATTAGCAGAATTAATTTCAAAAGAAAATTCATCAATCAAAGCTTCTTTTAATTTTCGCCATGAATTTATTTCCGGTACAGTTCTGACAAATAAAGAGGCGTTACCACCAAGAGATCTTTTAGCAAAAATAAATTTTTGTAAATCAGACAAATTAAACAATTTTGAAATATTTTCGAAATGTTCGATCCAATGAACAATATTTTCATGCGATTCTGCATTATACTTGGAAATAGTACTTTCGATATCGGAATAATTAATAGCAACATTTTGAAATTCAAAATTTCTACAGGAATTATTTTTATCTTTTAAACAAGAATCAATGTTTTTATTTTCATCATTGCACAGCATTGAAAAATTATGTTCCTTCTTTTTATTCAAAGTTTCAGTTTCGCTTCCTTCGTCTGACTCAGAGCTAGACGCGTTGGCGTCGTTAACGAGCTCTGCCAATTGATTCAAATTCATTAACAAGGTCAACATGTATTTAGTTATTTCTGTTATATTGCCTTCATAAGAAACATTTAGAATATTGGAAACAGTTATTAGTTGATTAAGAGTAAATTCTTTTTCAATATTTTTTAATTTATTTTTAAATTCTTCGCTATCTAAAGTAAAATCGAAACCATTAAAATTTCTTAATCGTTTTCTGTTTGAACGATCACCTTCTACATCGAAAATAAACTTATGCAGAAGTCTTATTTTGTCTTTCTTAAAATTCTTCAATGCTTTGCTTATTTGCTTAAGATCGTTAAGAATCATTTTTGATTAATGAATAAAAGTCTACGTACCCCAATTGTAGTTGCAGAGATGATATAAAAAAAAAATGAAAGTTTCATCAGAACGTTATTCCGTTACTTATTTTCACAAGAATGAAATATCCAATTTTTCACTAATCAATTTTTCTCTATCAATTTTTTCACAATTTAATTTCTTCACCATCAGTTTATTCACGATCAATTTATTCAGTATCCCACTTCTGATTTTGTGGGGACGGCATGAGTGATCGTCTTTGAAAATAAAAAGAGGCACTGTTCTTTAAACATAAACATATATTAAAACTAAATCTACATAAGGACGGACGATAAACACATAGATAACACATAAGTATAAATGAGGAAAAGTTCAAAAAAGTTCGGCATAATCACAACAAACTCTTCTTTGGAGTTCATCAGCGTCTTTCTTCGTTCGCTACAAACCGTCATTTTTGTGATCTCCGGGAAATCCCCATTCCTTCCAAGTAGTGCTCACAGGGATCAACTTACAGCTTACATAGTCTGGCGGGACTTCTGGCTAAAGGCGACTTCTAGCTGATGGATCAGAGAACTGATATCACCTTGCCGCTTTGTGTACAGGAATTGTCACCACATATATATATATATAATAACAGAGCTTCATCTCTATTATCAGTGGTGTATTTAGCTTTAATAATGCAGTCGTAAGCCATGTTACACACAAAAAATCTTTATTAATGGTAGTAGGCTGGTATCTATAACACTTCACATCCACACTCCGCAAGGGAGGGGGTGGACAAGACTTTGGACGATTCCGGAACAACTTTTCAGGATCACAACATGATGGAAAAAGCCATGCGAAAAGCATTGCTCTCGCTTTTATACTAACACAGATTTGAGTAAACAGGCACAGTCGTTGGCATTCTTGTATCCTTACGCATTAAGGAAAATCATTTCATGCTTCCTTATATGGAAGTAAAAGGGGGAGAGATTCTAAAAATAACTCAGTCGTATGTTATTAGCCTTGACTTCCCAAAATAGAATCTCTCTACGCTTATTCTTTAACAAAGACATTTTATTAAAACGAAAGAGATTTAATTCTTTTATTAATACAAAAGTATTATACTTTTTGTATTACATCCCCCCCAAAAAAGATTTTTGGCAAGCCAAAAAGAAATCATAATAAAATTTAGAATTCTCTGAACTTTTTAAATTTATGTTGGTACGACTGTTCCTTTTCACTACTACAAATAACATTTTTTCAATTATCTGTTAAAAAAAAAAACAACTATATACAATGATAACAATAAAAACATGATAATACACTTTATCTGTTTAGGCAACTAAACAGAAAGAAAAATGAAACATATTTTTATAACTAATCTACTAAAATTTTCAAAAAAAATTTTTTTTTTTTTTTTTTTACACAAAAATATACATATTTTTATGGATTTTTATCCAAATATCACTTCTTCCCTTGAAGAAGTAAAAAATTTTCTTTTGTTTTGGACACTATTCATGATTTAATTTCAACATTTGTGGGTTGTTATATTTCCTAAGATTTGATACATGAACTATTTCAAAATTTTGTTTACTTCAATTTTTCTTTCTATTTCCTATTTTTTCGTCGATGTTAACCTGATAATGTATGCACCCATTACCTAGTTCTATCTTCGAATCATTTGAAATGTTTGGCCTTTCTTTCTTTTTCCTGTACTTTTTGTTATTAACTTCTTTGTCATTCTTTCTTTTTCCTATTTTTCCTGTTCTTTTTATTTTTGTTACCCCTCACATTATTTTTTTCAAAATGTTTACTTTTACTGAAACATCTTAAACTTTTTTCAAAATGTTTACTTTTGTTGAAACATCTTAAACTTCTATTTTTTTTTTCAAAATGTTTACTTTTATTGAAACATCTTAAACTTCCATTTTTTCAAAATGTTTACTTTTATTGAAACATCTTAAACTTTCATTTTTTTTTTCACAATCTTTGACCTTAACATTATGAGAATTCTGTTGTCTAATGTGCAAGGATAAGTTGTCATTGTTAGATTTAGCAGAGATGATCAGTCTCTTACCAAATTGAGTAACAACTGGCCCGACACAATCAAAAAACAAACAAAAATCTTTGCAAGTTTGCAACCCTACTAAAGCATACAGTAACTCAGTATCAAGTATAAAAAACTTAGCTGAGTTAACAATTTCGCCTATCGTAATAAGGGGAAACTCACACAATTTGTTAAGTGTGAAATGTCCTTTTGTTTGGGTAACATTTGATTTTTCACATTTTAATAGAAATATTTTGTTTTGACCAAGTCCGAAAAAGAAAAAGCCTTACAAATTTCTTTTAGTTTTGTTTTTGTTTGAAAAGCTGAAAAATGTTGAATTTTGTTTGCCGTCACAAATTTAATTGACGTTTGAAACACATTTATTTCCCTCAAAAACATTTTAAATGCATAAAAATACACTATTATATAATAATTCAAAAAAAGCAAGATAAACATACGAAATGCAATCAATTCTTAAATATATTCTCTATTAAATTTCATAATAAGAAATTTAGAGCACTTTCATATCTAATATCAATAAAATATTTAATCATAAGAATGAGAGAGAAAAATAAGAGGATAAAAAAAAATATATGTATCTGAATGAAATCCTTTCCATTTGCTACACTTTTCCTTGACCTTAATGATTGTGAAGAGAAGAAATAAACAAATTTTTCATTGCACTTCATGAATATTCATGATTAAGATTCGCGCACATTCACTTTTGTTTTCCTTTTTCACTCTTTTTTTTTTTTCTTCACATAAGTCTTCGGGACTTCACACACGCGCACATATCACTTTTGTTTTCACAATTTGAGCACTACGGAATTGTAGGGTCATCGGTCATTTCCAGATTGGACACTGTAGGGTCATCTCGATCAACACTATGGGTTTCAGAGAGGCATGTGACGAGCTCGAGCCAACGTCAGCATTCTCACTGCGATGAGGTGTACAGGTAGTGAACTCAATCCTTTCTTCCTTCATTCTTTTTTTTCACTGCAGTATAGGCAACTTTCATTCGTCCTTCGTCCCCCGGGATGAGGTTTTATCAACGTTGTAGTCAGCCGGAAAATAGATAACAAGGGTATCCTCAGCAAGTAACATCCTGACGTCTTATAATAACAGAGCTTCTTGTAATATAAGGGCTTAAATAATGCAGTCGTAGCCATGATACACTCCAAAACATATTTATTAATGGTAGTAGGCTGGTATCGATAACAGTCCACATCCGCTCTCCCCAAGGGAGAGGGTGGACAAGACTTTGGACGATTCCGGAACAACTTTTCAGGATCACAACATGATGGAAAAAGCCATGCGAAAAGCATTGCTCTCGCTTTTATACTAACACAGATTTGAGTAAACAGGCACAGTCGTTGGCATTCTTGTATCCTTACGCATTAAGGAAAATCATTTCATGCTTCCTTATATGGAAGTAAAAGGGGGAGAGATTCTAAAAATAACTCAGTCGTATGTTATTAGCCTTGACTTCCCAAAATAGAATCTCTCTACGCTTATTCTTTAACAAAGACATTTTATTAAAACGAAAGAGATTTAATTCTTTTATTAATACAAAAGTATTATACTTTTTGTATTACATATATATATATATATATATATATATATATATATATATATATATGTGGGGTGTTTTCGAGGAAGGACAGTTTTTCAATGATAGACAAATTTAATGACGGAATGAAATTTACATATGTGATGAAATATTAGATGTTTATGAAGAAAAATATTAAATGTTCAGGAAAATGTGGGCCGTCTGCCCCGTTGTTGGTCACAGGAATATGGGCCTTCAGCCCCGTTTATGGAAACACATAAGTCCCGTCTGGACAAGGAAGTTGAAACACATTAGCCCCGTCTGGGCAACGAAGTTCGCAGTTCAGCAGCAAACGAAAAAGTGAGTATCGATCCGATGGCGGAGAGGGGGGAAGTTTTTGATGACGGTGAGGCGGGGAAGGTGTTACGCTGGAATGATGGCAGCAGCGGAAGGGGTGAGAGATGGAGTTCTCCTCATCCTTCACTCGGGCATCTTGACTTCTTGTGTCCTCACAAGCATGAATGAATTTCTGAAATAAAAAAGAAAAAAGAAAGCAATATCTAATTCTACATGAGCATTTTTTTTTTTTGATGATGCTGATTATGAAGTTCAAGGCTTCATGAAATCTACTGCGGTGGATGTGATGCTTGGCCCCTCATGGCCAGGGATTTTTTGGACGTCATAACGGCCTTTAGGTTTCACAGCCGTCACCTGGTAGGGTCCAAGATATTTTTTCCTCAATTTAAGTCCAGTTCCGAACTGAGTCCGTTTTATAGCGACTAAGTCTCCTTGCTTGTAGATGTTAGGTTTTTTTCTACGCTTGTTAAAGTTCTTTCTGTTTTCCTGTTGCACTTTCAGTATATTCTCTCGCGCTTTTTCTCGTAGTTCGTTTCTTTCACTCATTATAAAATTCTCATATTCGTTGTTCAAGATTTCTTTGATGTGCGAGTCAAGATTGTTTTTTAGTTTTACACCAGTTAGCAATTCAAAAGGCGTAAAGTTTGTACTTCTTGACACGGTACTGTTAATTATTTTTTGCACTGATGGGACAAATTTATACCACTTTTCAGGGTCATCTAAGGATAATTTTGATAAAATTGGGATCAGTATTTTGTGTATTATTTCTACCTGTCCATTTCCTCTACTTACACCTGTTGTGATTTTATAATGTTCGATGTTTTCATTAGCACAATATGTTTCGAAGTCTTTTGAGGTAAAAGCTGTACCTCGGTCAGTTATGATTCTTCTCGGGTTACCGAAAATAGTTTGTTGTGTTGTCAATTTTGTGATTGCTTCTTGTGCTGTTGTCGATTTGGTAGGGTAAATCCACACGAATTTTGTAAATCCGTCTACTACAGTTAATATGTGCTGATAATTTTTATTAGTGGATGGCAAGGGACCTATATAATCTACATGATAGGTATCGAGGGGAATATTGTTTTTTGGGATGGGGTTAAGAAATCCTTCGGCTTTCCCTAACTTTCTATTACATAATATACACTTAACGCAATTAGCAATAATTTTCTCGGTTTTAGCTCTAAGTTTTTGAATATAGAACTCCTGCTTAACTATTTCTTCGGTTTTATTAATACCGTAATGACCTTTGTTATGTACTTCACGAATAATTTCATTTTCGAGTGTTTGGGGAACAATTAATAATTCTCGACCTTTTTCTACTCGATATAAAATTCCGTTTTTTATTAAGTATTCGTTATCGTCATTTGTTTCGACGTGTTCTTTTAATGATTTAATTAATTCGTCTTTTTCCTGAGCGGCAGCGATTTTTGCTGTAACTTCACTAAGTGCTCGAGTAACCACTAACACTGTGTTTCTAGAAAGGGCATCCACATGGGACATATGATTTGAACCTTTATGCAAAATTTCATAATCAAATTCTTCTAACTGTAAAGCCCATCGCGCTATTTTGGGTGTTATTTCTTTTTTATTCATTGTTTGAGTAAACGCAGCGCAGTCTGTGTAAATTTTAAATATTGTACCTAACAAGTACGGCCTAAATTTTTTTAATGCTTCTATTATGGCTAAAACCTCTAATTCATAGCTTGAAAGTTTTTCTTGTTGAGGTGAAGTTTTACGGCTATGGGCTAATATATTTTACGGCTAATATATGGGATGAAATTTTTCATCATCACCCTGCTGCATTAAAATTGCTCCAAATCCTTTACTGCTAGCATCAGTATGCAATTCCAATTTTGATCCCTGACGAAAAATGTGTAAAACTGGTTTTTGACTCAGAATATCTTTTAATTTCTGGAATGCTTCCATTTGTTCTTGACCGAAATAGAATTTCGCTTCCTTTCTTAACAAATCACTCAAGGGTTTTGCAATTTTAGAATAGTTGTAAATAAATTTGCGGAAATAAGAAGTAAGTCCTAAAAAACTTTGCACTTGTTTAACCGATTTAGGGGTAGGGAAATTTTGAACAGCAGCGGTTTTAGAAGCAGACGGTTGCATCGTACCGTTCTTAAAAAAATAACCTAAAAACTCAATTTCGTTCATTAAAAATTCACATTTCTTAAAATTAAATTCAACTCCATATTCTGACGCAACTTTAAAGACACGTTTAAGTTTTTCGAGGTTTTCCTCTTGAGTTTCCGACGTTACGATTATATCATCGAAGTATAATTTCAATGTACCATCTTTAATCAAATCCTTAAACACTCTGTTTATATGTCTTTGAAAAACATTAGGTGATGTACTCAATCCGAAAGGGGCTTTAAGAAATTCATATTGCGAATTATCTGTTGAGAATGCTAAATATTTCGTGCATTCTGGTTTTACAGGGACACTAAAGAACGCATCTCGGATATCAAGCTTACTATAACACGAAGCGTTTGACATAGAGTCCGTCACTGTTTCTATAAGAGGTATCGGATGTTTATCTTTAACTAATTTTTTATTAAGTTTGCGAAAATCAATACATAATCGAAAATCACCTGAATTTTTTCTACAAACTACAATAGGAGAATTAAATTCTGAGCACGACTCATTTAATTACACCGTTTTTAAGCCATTGTTGTATTTGTAAATCAACAAAGTCCTGTTCTATTTTAGCTAACCTACGCGATTTCAAACTTATGGGAGATTCATCAGTTAGTATTACATTTAATTCAACATCTGTGTTTTTCATTTGAGAAGAGGAATAATTATTTATTAATTCTATCAGTTGAGGCTTTAAACACTGTTTCACATGACTCAACTCAATCTCATTAATGCTTATGGCTAAGTGTCCTAACGGAGTTGAAAAATGCTTTGCTTCTCTTTTTACTCTAATTGGAAGGGAAATGTTGTGGGAACCTTGAAACGAAGAGGGATTGGGATTGTTTATGTTTATATTATTCGGGCGATGAGAAGCGATTTTATGAGTTTCACTTTGGCTCCGCGCATAATTAATGTGTCTAATATTTTCGACATTTACTTCCTGGTTGGATTTTGAGATCTGAATTTCATTATTAAAGAAAGTAAAGTTCAAATTTTTTAATACATTAAAACCCAAAATCATTTCATTTGTCAAATTTTCCAATACATAAAAATCAACAGGTATTAATTTCTTATCTAAGGTAATTTCGCAATGAAAGAAACCTATTGGTTCTATTGGGTGATTTCCGTTAATTCCCGTTATCTTTAAATTATCAAAACTTAAACTGGGACTGTTAATTTTTTCATACAATTGTTTAGAAATAAGACATAGGTCACTCCCTGTATCTATTAAACATTGACATTCTTTACCAAGTATTTGAACTCTTTTAATGGGTTTGTTATTCTCAATTCTATTGGCATACGAAACTTTAGTTTCGGTATTTAAATTAACGTTACAGTTCTTAGCGGTATGTCCAAATTGTGAACAAATTCTGCATTTTACACCCTCTCTTTTGTATTTACACTCAGTACTTTTATGACCGTAGTTTAAACAGTTATAACACTTTAAAAAATTAGAGTGATTAGCATTATGATTAGAATTACCAACATAAAATTGATCATTTCTTTGAAAGTTTTGAGCATGAATTACTGGTGAATTAGGATTATTTCTAGAATCTCTATTGGGGAAATATTGACGTGATGTATTCTTATTATCCCTAACTATATCTGGTTTGTATAGGGAATCTCGCACATATTTACTCGTTTCTTTTTTAATATGGGATCTCGCAGTTTCATAGTTATCTAATTTAGACGTCAGTTCTTGAACATTTTTTATCATCGGTAATTCATCTAACATATTGTCTCGAATTTCGTTGGGAATTTTGGTCTTGATTTGGTCAACGATCATTAAATTTTGAAGTTCATCAAAGGATTTAACTTCCATAGTTTTTAAATATTCTTCGAAATAAGTGGTAATTTTAAATCCGAAATCTCTCCACGATGTTGTAGCTTCTTTTTTTGCGTTACAAAATTTATTTTTTAGTTGTTCTGAGGTCAACTTAAATCTGTTTAGTAAAAGTTTCTTTACATAATCAAAATTATTTGAAAATTCATCGGGTTCACGTGCTATTAAATTAGCTATATCAAGAGGAAGTAATCCAACTAAAAAATTAACCCAATCTTCTTTTGGTATTTTAGCTCTACTTATTTGTTTTTCGAACAATGACAAATAAATTGCAATATCTGAGCCGCTTTCGTATTTATTAAGAAATTTTAACATTTCTGTATTCGCTGTTTCTGGTTTAGGCAAATTAATTGCAATTTTGCTTTCTAATTCTAGTTTCTTTAAATTATATTCACGTTCTTCTTTTTCTAACTTTTCTGAATTCTCCCTTTCAAAAGTTATTGTTGTTAATAAATTTTTCACTAGTTCCTCATCATAATTTTCCGATTCTGTAATAGTTTTTACTAGTTGCGGTACTTTTGCATTTTCTGGTGCATTTAAATCAAGTTCACAAAGTAAATTGATAAGATCGATTTTTCTGGCTCTACTAAGATAAGCCATTTTAAAAATAAAATATTCTACTAACAAGTTTTGTAGAAGTCTCATGAAGTATCCTTCAATCACGAATTCACAGTTCAGGTGCACACACAGCTTGGAAAATTCACACTTGATTACCAAATCAGCAAAGTTCAACGGTTCGGTTAAATTCGTCTAAATTCCGGCTAGAGCTTAATCCCGGTGAGAGCCCCCATGGTTGTGGGGTGTTTTCGAGGAAGGACAGTTTTTCAATGATAGACAAATTTAATGACGGAATGAAATTTACATATGTGATGAAATATTAGATGTTTATGAAGAAAAATATTAAATGTTCAGGAAAATGTGGGCCGTCTGCCCCGTTGTTGGTCACAGGAATATGGGCCTTCAGCCCCGTTTATGGAAACACATAAGTCCCGTCTGGACAAGGAAGTTGAAACACATTAGCCCCGTCTGGGCAACGAAGTTCGCAGTTCAGCAGCAAACGAAAAAGTGAGTATCGATCCGATGGCGGAGAGGGGGGAAGTTTTTGATGACGGTGAGGCGGGGAAGGTGTTACGCTGGAATGATGGCAGCAGCGGAAGGGGTGAGAGATGGAGTTCTCCTCATCCTTCATATATATATATATATATATATATATATATATATATATATATATATATATATATATATATATATATATATAAAACAATGAATGCAAAGAAATATTATTAAAATTTTCTACATGTTATTTGTGTGAATTCGGATTTTCAGTATTAACCAACATAAAAACGAAACAAAATGGAGACTGTTAAATGCAGATTACCCAAATATAAATGAAATTATCAAAAAAGCATCAAGCTCAAATTTTTCATTCGAAGTATAATTAACTTGTAATTAATTCATTAATTCCTCAATAAACGTACTTTTGTAGTACATATTATTTTATTTCAGATTCATATTGTTATCATAAATTATTTTAAACAGTGTATTTATTGATAAGTAAACAACTTTTATACTTTTTTCTTTGTGTTTATAAATCGTACAAAATGTGAAGATTGAGAATCACTGTTCTAAAATAATGTAAGAAAGGAAAAGAGAAAAAAAATGATGTGCCCGACCATGCATAAAGAACAAAAAGAAGAGAGCGTGTGAAACTAACTACAAAAAACAAAGAGACAATTATCATTATGAGGAGACATTGTGTGATTCCAATCACTTTTGAATTTGCTATCTTCGAAAATCTCCCTAGGTTTGTTAAATAGAGTGAACATTGTTTCTGAAATAATAACATCATAGATTTGCACCACAGGTTTTTATTTCCTTTTTCGAAAATAAGTCCATACGCAAATGAACAGAGCAGAAAGAATGTTTACTTAGGTAATTCTTATTCCTAAGCGTCCTGCTCTACCCATGATTCTGGCAGAACTAAATGAAAACTTAATAAATAGTATCCTGAAAATATCCACTCCGCTAGAGGATTGCGATCACAAATAGTCCGTGGATCGTTCTGATGCTCTTTTTTCTTATGACGAAATGATTAAAAATATTTTAATTTTATAAAGTTCTCCAAAAAATAATTTGATTACTTTCAGTAGCGTCTTTACACATGACACTCTGAGAGAATCTTACTTTTTATAAATTGTATTAAAAGAATAAACAATATATATATTTTTTTTAAATAAGTATATTCTATTTTATAAAGTGTGCATTCTGCAAACACCCATCATTTGAATAGCTTATCATCCAAAAAACTTTAAAACTTGTACGTTCCAATGAAAACTTTAAGTACTCAGGGCATTGAAAGATGACTGTTTAGTTTGTTAAAATAATTTATACCTTTTATTTATTTTATTTGTTATACCTTTATGTTTATTTAATTTAATTAACTTCCATGGTTTTAAATATTATTTGAGGATTAGCAACTCAATTTAAAAAAAAAAAAAAAAAAAAATGATGCAAAGTTATGTTATTTGAGTTTTTGGGAATAATGTGTTTATTGCTTAAAACTGATTTATTTCAAGTTTGTTTATGATTCTCACAACCGCATTGTTTGGTAATTATCACTTTAAACTCTGTTTTAATTATGTCTTTAAAAGACTCTTTTAAGAGTCCATCTAAGGTCAAAAGAATGATGTGGGTCTCGCATGGAAGAGTTTTTCAAGGATGTCTGTGTGAATGTCCAAGAACTAACACAGGTCAAACCTATCCACAGAGTATTTTGGCCATATATTTCTTAAGACGAAATAACCCAAAAGACAACAGGGGTTTTCGACTACTCTCATCACCTCTGATATTTTTAGTGTCGAAGAGGGATTATTGAGTTTGATTTCGTGACTATCGTCTTCACTCATTAATTAGCATATAGAACGTGAAAAATAAATAAATGGACCACCTTTCATAAATTTTGATCTAAGGATTCGCGTTCTAGGACTCCATCTTCGAGGGGGTGACCTCAAACATGCTAATCAATAAGGGCGGACGATATTTTAAGGTACAAAATCAGACACAAAAAGGAATTTTTTTGAATAAACATTACAATGGATCCAGATGTTTGACTCCCAAAATAAAAGGGGTAACCGCAATCAGGAAAATAGGGTCCCCGTAGTTTGGGCAGAAGATCGAGAGACCTAAGGTTAGGACCCCCTCATCTTAATTTTATTTTTTGCTCATTTCACTCTATTTCGAGAACTTTTTAATCGAATTGAAAAATTTTGACACACAATTATAAAATCCGTCTGCCCACATATAATTCCATGCAAAAAATAAATTCTGGCAAATATTTATTATTTTTTATTATTTTATTTAGCAATAATGGAAAAAATTTTGAATTGTGATGTATAAAATTTTTGACATCATTTTTAAGTACGTAATAATAAATGGCAAAATAACTAAACTCGACCGATTTAACTCAAATTTTGTATTTTCCCATGTAAAATTACAAATTTTACAGTGATGAGAAAAAAAAATAGTGTCTTGCAATTTAAAATTTTTTCGGTTGTTACGATATAAAATTATAAAAATTAAAAATACTTACATGAATTTGATTTTTGCATGCAATTATTTTCGGACAGACGATCTTTATAGTTGTATGCAAAATTTAAACTCTCTTAAAAAGTTCTGGAGATATTTCGAATGACTCAAAAAATAAAATTAACATCAGGGGGTCCAAACTTAGGGTCGCTCTCCTGCCTAAATTACGAAGACCTTATGTCCCAAATGCGGCTACCCCCTATAATTTGGGGGTCAGAAATTCGAGTTCATCAAGGAAAAAAAAAAAAAAAAAAAAAAAAAAAAAAAAAAACTTAACGTGTAATCGTTACCAATGACTGACTACACGCGGATTCTTCGGCCGACAGGATTTGAACTCCCGTTCTCACAAACAGCTACCCAACCAGGTTATCCTCTAATCAATTTACATGTTTGAGGTCACCCCTTCGAACCATTAAGATTCGATCAGTAGATCAAAAAATATTCAGGGGGGTCCATTTTTAAATTTAGCGTACTGTATAGTTTGTCAATAGAAAGAACTCCCCTCGCTTCGAAGTCTAGCGCCGTCTGTTACTATAGAAACAAGGAGTAACACATATCAAAGAGGGGAGCTTCTCTCGCCCGTGATTCCCTTTCTCTCGACCTACTCGAATCAAAACCCGTCTTAAATAATGGCACAACACCCCCTACTTGAAATAGTTAAACCTCGTAACCATAGTAACCCCCTCCACTCCAGACGAAATGGGTAAGGGTAAGAGAGTTCTTAAAATAGACAAACTGTACATGCATTGATTATGTTTCCTAAAAGACTTGATTCTTGACAGGTTGTGTGGGACGATCCCCGGCGCATGACGACCTTTTCAACCTTTCATCAATCCAATGGATCTTCTTTTCTAAATTCAAAAGAGGATGTGATAAATCTCTCCAAAAAGAATGACCATAGGATTTCACCCTCCAAGAGAATCAGTCCAAAACTGGGCAAACCCATCTCTCTACCATTTCGGACAAAACAGATTGAAAATTCTGATGATTTGAAAGAGGACACTTCAAACAGAATAAATGAAAATCAGGTACTCTTTCTCCTTCTCTCTCTTTGTATATATATATATATATATATATATATATATATATATATATAACTAATATTTTATGTTATGTTATATTATATGTTATATTTTTTATGTTAATATTAATAAATCCCCTAGACATTCGTCTGGAGTGGTGGCTGTTGCTATGGTTACGAGATTTAATTATTTCAAGTAGGGTCATTATTTAAAACAGGTTTTGACTCGGTTCTTCGAGAGAAAAGGAGTTGAGGGGAAAAAGAATCTCCCCTCTTTGATATTCTTGTTTCCATTACAGCTGACGGCTTTGTGGCGGGGGTAGTTCATACCGTAGACAAACTATAATGGAACAGAGAAGGATCGTGCTCTGCCTGGTGTCAAAATTACTATATGTGAATGGATGGATATCGTTTTATACTTTGCTAAGCCTCTACTTTGCCTTTATATATTTGAGCCCCGGCAAACCTCCCCCGGTTTGCCTGACTGCAAAGGCACTCTAACCCATGATCCGCATACCACTGAGGATATTTTACGTCAGCATTGTGGTCGGCGCAGCCTTTCGTATCGACATGCCATGGTTGGGATTCCAACAGAAAAAAAACTTCTTTAAAAAAATAATGTACACTTCACTTCATTATGCTTCGTTATTTGGTTAGAACTCAATTTGAAGGTTGAAAATTCCATTTATTCATTTTTTCCTTAAAAAAAAAAAAAGATTCGTGAGACCGAGAAAAAGTAGCTTCAAGAGAGACCAGTTGAGGATTTTGTGTGTTACATAGGGTTGATCAATGCTATATGCACACACTTATAATCAGAATCCAAGGAGTTGTCTTTAAAGAAAACAAAGCGAAACACAATTCTCTTGCGCATCAACTTCTCTCTCCTTGACCTTCCACGACAGGTCCTCTTCTCTCCCAAACGGGAGAGATATGACTCGCGTACCATTGTATATGTATATATATATATACATACAGTGAGGGGGTCATAGAAGTGCAATAATGAAGCTCTGATAGCTTTTTAGAATAGAATTTGAATCGTATACACATTTCTTCTCCTTTTTCGAAATACGAATGGAAGTACGCATAAAAGATAGAATTATTTATTTAATAATGAACCATTGCTAATTGAACATTATTCTAAAAAGAACTTCTTTCCTCCATCGACCCTTATTCTATTCGGTCAGTGACCGTTCTTCACCGACACCCTTTTCTTTCTTCAATGTGTTGACATTCGACCTGATGAATGAACCGAAAATTGGTTTTTCTTTCTTCTTCTCTGTTATTAAACACAGCACGGGGAGAACCTGGAAAATACAGGGAATTAAAAAAAAAAAACATCTAAAACTACCGAAAACTTTGTTTACAAACTGGAAAGTAAAAGGAATTTTGTTTCTAATTTTCATCTTTTACATAATGTTGACCACTCAAAGTGCTATCTATGGAATATTTAAGGATGGTATTTCAGATATACTAATCTATTTCAGTTACTATAGCATTATTTGTTTTAAATATGTTCAGCTGTTCCTATATTTCTTATTTTTAAAAATGTTGACCTCTCAATGTACAATCTATGAAATATTTAAAGATAGTTCAGCTATACTAAATTATTTCATTTGCTGTATTCTTATTTATTTATGTATGTTCAGCTGTTCCTCTAAGCAATTAAAACTAGTTATCCTAATCCTCAATAGAAGAGTGATTGTGTGTTTCCTCTAAATATAGTATGTATAATATAAACACGGGGACCTTTTTTTCCAGATTTGCATGGCACTCCTGATCATCTCTTATTCCCCGCACTCTCTTCATTTTATTTTATAACTGTCGATGAACAGTCCACCCCATTCGACTACTAATGATCAACTCTGTAGCCCCTTCATTTTGAACCTCATCCAATAACCCGCATTTGCGTTTTATAGAGGAAAAAAACCTCGAAAATTTAACACTGTTAGCCTGATGGCAAAGGCACTCTAACCCATGATCCGTGGATTTCGTATCGACCAGCCGTCGCTGGGATTCGAACCCGGGTCACCTCATTGGAAGGCGAATGCTCTATCCCCTGAACCATCACGGCTCGCACTTTATACATTAAAAAATCGTTTTGTTTTGCTGTCTAAACGTTCAATTATTAGTTAGAGATTGTAGCAAAAAATACCATGTGGGCCACTCAACAGGCCGTAGGAATGAAACAACTAACTTGACGTGCAGCCCTTACTGAAATTTATCGCGTTAAAAGAGCAATTTATGTTTATGAACTAAAGAGCTTTTATTTTTTTTGAATTTTTAATTTGTTTGTAAGTTATTGCAATTGGGTACTTGCGCTTTAAGAAGAAGAAGACCTTCCATACCCAAACATGTGATCTATGACGTCAGCGCCCAGCTAATCTTTATCAGCAAAAGGGCTATTTAAAGTTGATCTAAGTTTCTCTACATAAGTTAGAATGTTACATCGAATTTGTTTCCATATAATTCTTTCTCGTTTACTTCTTTTACTTAACTTAGATTATTTGTTTATGCATTTTACTGTAACCGTGATATATTTTTGTTTTGTGTACCGGTCAACTTCGATGCATAATTAGTTTATGTACCAAAGGGCTTCGTGTTAAATCTCTGCGTAAATATATATAGTGGAAGAATCTTTGAAAAAGTACCTTTTTGAAAGAATGTGTGACTGGCTTGGATGCAGCTATTTGAACAACTTTTTTGACTAACTAAAGAGGATAAATTGTACCTGCAACTTAGTGTCTGACATTAATACATGTTTCAGTCATTTCCTTGGAGCTGGAAGCAACATTTATCTTCGTTAAACCGTCGAATGGAAATGAACGCCAATAAAGACTATTTTTCGCATAGCTAAGATAATAACATTTTTAAATTCAAATGACACATAAATTAAAATCTAGCTTACAACTTACAAATACTCAAGTAGCAAATCAATAAAATCTAATGATTTTAAGAGTGTTCGCGAATGGACTCATTTGTTGGGAGCAACAGATGAACGGATTGAAATTAAAAAGCAGTCGAAATAACTTCCTTAGGCAATCTAGTGTTAATGAGTGAATTTATCATCCATACATAATTCGTTCACGCATTATCTTAATTTAATATCTCAAATAATTTTTCATTCATTGAATCTCTCTTTTTTTTTCTCATTTATTGATCAAAACGATTGTGAATTGGAGCATGTTTAATAAGACGTAATAAAATTATACTAAAATCTTTTAAGAGTAGGGGGCGCTGCCACGGACAAAAGTATCCCGAGTTGTTAGACTGTATCACGTGGTTTGACACGTAAGTTCCTGTGGTTGGAACTCTGAGACGTGTATGTATGGACAATGCTGCACTCTGTGGTAACATTTCTCTTCCATTCACACATTGAGGCTTCCACAGACGTTGTTTAACAAAATGAGTGTTCGAAAACTGGACTGATCTTCTCAGATCCCATAAAACACACCTGCTAAAACGCAGATGACGTAGTCAGTCATACCCCTCCCAGATTGCAAAATAAGGTTCGTTTTCACTCAACAAAAACCTTTTAATGTAAACCTAAAAAAGGCTTTTTTACGCGATTTGCGAGTATACCTTCTAATCTTAAAACCAGATCTGTGTCAATGTTCTCGATTCTACGCTCATCACCCTAATAAAAAACCTTCGAAAACAACCTTCGATGCAAAAACCTTAAATCGAGGTTGTCTTAGGGTTTTCAAGTGAGAAAAAAATGCTTGAAGAAAGATAGTCTTTAGGTGAAAATAAACTTAAATCGAGGTCATTAAAAGGTTTCTTTTCGCTGTATGCTCAGCTAAAATCCACCTTGTCATGATATTACAATGGACAGTGCAATTGGATCCTATCTCTAGTGAGACGTCAGCTAAAACGTCATTATCGACCAAAGTGAGCCTTTTACCTAAGTGACAATATTTTTTTAAAAAAAAGATTTAAAAAATAATTTTTAATCCTTTCAGGGTTAAAGGTTTGAAACTGCAATATTTTTGCTTTATTGAAAAAAGGTTTTTAGTACAAACATTTTCGTGACAATAAAAAGAAAAATACGACACAAGGTTGCCCTAAGGTTACATGCTTTCTGGGATGCCTCACTGCAAACTGTGATAGAAGTCAAAAACTGTTGGAAAGTCTTCCCTGTCATCGATTCAATAGGGGGGAACAACATCATTATTAATATGTGCATGAGGACGCTCCATAACCACTGTGTGTCTGGATTCTTTTGGCCTTTGATAGTGTATGTAGGGCTCAGCTATCCCAGAAAGAATGTAACCTTGCGGCAACCTTGTGTCGGGATTTCCTTTTTAGTGTCACGAAAATGTTTGTTCTAAGAACCTTTTTCAATAAAGTAAAAATAGTACAGTTTAAAACCTTTCATCCTAAAAGGATTAAAAATTATTTTTTAAATCTTTTTTAAAAAGTTTTGGCACTCTTATGTCCATGACGTTTTACCTGACGTCACTCGAGCGATGGGATCCAATTGCATTCTCCATTAAAATTTCAAGACAAGGTTGATTTTAGCTGAGCATACAGCGAAAAGAAACCTTATAATGATTTAAGATTATTTTCACCTTGAGACTAGCCTTATGAAAGGTTTTTTTTCACGCTTGAAAACCCCAAGACAACCTCCATTTAAGGTTTTTATATAGAAGGTTGCTTTTCCAAGGTTTTAGATGAGGGTAATATGCTTAAAATAGTCACAGATCTCGTTTTAAGGTTAGAAGGTTTACACGTAAACCGCATAAAAAACCTTTTTTAGGTTTACATGAAAAGATTTTTGCAGAGTAAAAATAAACCTTATTTGGCTATCTGGGATGGTTTCAAAAGATCTTGCATGTGTGAGAAATTAATATCCATTGTTTTCTCTTTGCAGACGATAGTAGAGAAGGATTTGGTGGAAATAAATTTAGATGCAAACGATAAAAGGTTCGGCTTCTCTGTGGTCGGAGGTTGTGATGAAGGATTCTCTCCACGCATCGAAAACATTATTCACGGTAATTTGCATAAAACATATATTTTTCAGATATTTTTCCCCTAATACTCACCCTAGGACAGAGGTCGCCAAAGTAATCTATATAGAACCCCAGGAGTCTATTTAACAAAAGCGGGGGTCGATCTGAGACAGGGGGTTGATCCGAATCGGAAGGGTGGTAAAAAAAAACAGTTCTTAATACGCAAATCACACATACCTAATTCAGTATGTAAAATGTGTGAATTTTTTTAGAATTGACTTAATATCAGTTTTTTTTATAGAACATAAATTAATAAACGTATCATCAAAAACGTGGACATCAACTTGCAAGATGAGCTTGCTGAATTATTATCGAATCTTGAAGCAAAGACGCCTTTTAAAACTTTAAGAATAAGCAAATTTTTGGCAAATATAAATATAATGCAAAAATTTGTAAAACTTTACGAAATATCTCAGCCATTTATGCTAGCATTTCCAAGTTCCTATAGGGTTGAAGCCGGTTTCAGTCACGTAAATTAAATCTTAACCAAGTACAGAAATAAATTAAATGTGGAGTTTCGAAGGGATTTAAAATTAAGATTGACCAATTTTGAACCCAATATAGCGAACCTTGCAAAAAAAACACCAGGCACACCCCTCTTTGCCCCTCTTCGTGCGGCGGAAGTGACGTCATCCCCCGGAGTCAACCGGAGATTATTTCTGCCGGAAGTTGCTTATTTCTGCCCGCAACACTTATTATTTTTAATATTAGTTTTAAGGATGGTGTGGCGTAACTACCACTACGAAAATTAAACATCACTTCACTGCTAAGGCATGCATATGGCATGCTAACTTGATTCTATTACGAGGTTCCTTTTGATAGATGACGGTTGGGATTGTCGATAACTCCGCCCCCCACATTGGTGACCTTCGGACGTGATTTGATCACGCAGTAACGCCCACTTCGCAAACTTTCTAACAGTAACGCCTACTTCGATGGATAGTCCACGTTTTAAGTTGACTTGCTATTTGTGACTGCATCAGCACCCTCCTGCGCTGTTGCTACTCAGTCTCGTCTCGAACATACAACGTCATACTCTCTCAACGCCTGCATACACTCAACTGCTAATGGCAACACAGGATCGACTACTACTGTGAAGTTAATACACCTCTCACATTCAGCACTCAAAATTCCGGTGACCGCTTTCCCGGTCTGTCACAAGTACGGCAACTAGTAGTATCTATTCATCGAATTCTATCCCTCATAGAATTCTGGTGGGGGAGTATTGTGGCGTAACTACCACTACGAAAATTAAACAAAACTTCACTGGTATATAAGGCATGCTAACTTGATTCTATTACGAGGTACCTTTTGATAGATGACGGTTGACATTGTCGATAACTCCGCCCCCCCCCCCAGATGGCAATACTTATTAGCTTTGTTATTTAGAGAAAACATATATTATGAAGTAATGACGTCAACTTTTATTATGTTATAAATAAATATCCTACACATGCTTTTACTCTAGTGGCGCCATCTAGGTGGGAATTTTAAAAATAAAATTACTTTAAATCTATTTTAATATAAAATCAGTTTTATTATTTATTAAATATAATTAAGGCTGAGGATCGAACTCACGCCAATCAAAAAGCCTTCGTGGGTCAGTAGTTGGATATCACAACCACTGACCTACGAGTGCTTGGTTAGATATGTGTAAATAAGTTAAAGTTTTGTATTCTGAACACGTATATAAATGAAAAGGATTTGATATCGATATCATCCTACAGTTTCATCGATATATTTTCACTTAACCTTTGATAGTTATTAAATAATTATTTCTGCCCCTCTTATTGCTATTATAGCTTTCTCTGGATGGCAACGGTACTGACCATACACGTGTTAATTATTACATAATAAATAAATGATATCATGCACATGCTTTCACTCTAATGGCGCCATCTATGTGGGAATGTTAAAAATAAAATAACTTTAAATCTATTTTATTATTCAATTTAAATATAATTGATGATGCAGATTGAACTCATCATGTGGTGATAAGAGATAACGATAAACAGAGATGACGAGAGTAAAGTTTTTCATTCATCATGGATCTTTTGAAGTTCAAACATCCCTTTACAGCTGTCCTCGCAGGTTCAACAGGTAGTGATAAAAGTTATTGAAAACCAAATGATATTATCTTTTCCAAAACACGTAGTATGGTGTTATGGCGCTTATCAAAAATTATATGATGAGATGCCTAATGTTGTTTTTCACGAAGGACTTCCGTCCGATTTGACTCAATATTCAGATGCATTAATTGTGATTGATGATTTTGCAGTATCCTCACTACTGAGTCAAAACTCCCAAACAGTAACTGCCCCCTGACGCAGTTGCGAAATGAGACGATAATACTTCAACTTCTACTAACCGAACTTTGAACTGAAGTGAACTGTAGTTGGTTAGGAGAAAAAACATTCGCGCACAAGTTTGGTTCACGAGATGTTGTTCATCGGGTAAACATTTTTCCCACTCGCAATCTTTGGCGAGATATAATTTTTTATTTCTATGTAACCTTTTAACTATAATGTAATTTATTGGAATTAAATTTGAATCAATTATTATCCCATCTTTTACTGCATAAAAGACAGGATTTGGACTTGACAATTGGGTCTGAACCTGTAGTGGTGACCCTTGTGAAAAAAATTTTTTAAGCATGCAGTAGCGACAGAGGATCTTGTTACATCCTCGCTTTAATTCAAATTTTCCACGTTTAAAGACTTTCAATGGACTGCGACGGTGTTATAGCAACTAAATATACCTTCATTTGGTGCACTACTCACGTCGTTTCTCCCCGAATGGATTATTTCGCATGCCAGATGTTTTCCAGCTGATGATTGGATAAACTGCATCGTCAAAGCCTCTTCAATACAAGGTAGGACCTTATATCTGTCCATTTTTCTTATAAGTTATTTGAGCTTTATTACCATGCCGAACGACGATACTCAACAAACGCAGGTTAGCAGAGTAGGGTTAAAATTACCTCCCTTTTGGGATAAGCACGCCATACTTTGGTTCTCCAATATTGAAGCGCAGTTCGTTGTATCCGGAATTACCCAAGATGATACAAAGTTTTATTGCGTAGTATCGGCCCTTGCCTCCGACATCTTGATTTATATTAGCGATATCGTGCTGTCGCCGCCAGCCACGGAAAAATATTCTACTCTTAAATCGCGGTTAATAAGCGAATTTTCTGATTCGGAGCAGAGAAGAATTAAAGCTGTATTATCAGAACTCACCCTGGGTGACGACAAACCTTCCCATTTATTGCGAAAGATGAAGCAATTGGCTGAAAAAATTCTTAGCGATGATGTGCTTAAAAATCTTTGGCTACAGCGCTTACCAAATCGAGTACAGGCGATTCTTTCAGTCTCTGACGATAATACGGAAAAGCTCGCAGTAATGGCCGACAAAATTCATGAAACCGCGGGCGGTAATGTTGATGCAGTGCGTTGCTCAAATCCATCTTCTGAAATGAGTGAATTGCGAACACAAATAGCGGAACTCACTAAACAAGTTGAACGCCTTTCCCGAAATCGCGAACGCAAAAATTCTTTTCGCCAGCGTAATCACTCACAAACACCTAAAAAGTATGATCAGTGCTGGTATCATTTTAAATTTGGAGATGCAGCGAAACGCTGTAAGTCCCCTTGCAAGTTTAGAAAACATGAAAACTAGAGAAGAAATCACATACTCTGGCCTGGCGCAATGTGATTTCAAACCCGATAATAAAAGTCGCCTTTTTGTATCTGACCCTATTTCAAAATTAACATATTTAGTGGACAGCGGTAGCGATGTTTGTGTTTTACCGTACAAGCGACACAATTTTAAAATTAGCAGCGAAAATAATATAACGTTATATTCGGCGAATGGTACAACAATCAAAACATATGGTGTTAAAAGGGTAACACTAAGTTTAAATTTACGTCGTAAATTTCAGTGGTCATTTATTCTTGCTGACATAAGTAAGCCTATTATCGGGGCAGATTTTTTGCGACATTACGGTTTGTTGATAGACCTTAAACATGGTTGTCTTAAAGATCCACTGACCAATCTTGTCAGTACGGGCACTAAGTCCGCGGATGACACACCTCAAGTAACTTTAATTGCAAATGACGCTGTTTATCGGGATATTTTGAACAAATACAGTGAGGTGGTACGCCCCTATCCTAAAATCAGAGAGGTAAAACAAAATACCGTTCACAGAATCTTAACTCGCGGACAACCGGTTTTTGCGCGCCCGCGTAGATTACACCCCGCGAAATTAACGGCAGCCAAACGTGAATTCGAATATATGTTAGAACATGGTATATGCCGCCCTAGTACATCAAATTGGTCTAGCCCTTTGCACCTAGTGCCTAAAGACAATGGAAATGATTTCCGACCGACTGGAGATTACAGAGCATTAAACCGGATCACAATTCCGGATAGATGTCCTTTGTCCCATTTACAAGACTTTTCCAGCCAATTACACGGTAAAGTTATTTTTTCGAAAGTAGATTTAGTTAGCGCATATCACCAGATACCAGTACACCCAGACGATATTCCCAAAACTGCAATAACAACTCCATTCGGTTTATACGAGTTTTTATTCACGCCATTTGGATTGCCCAATGCGGCGCAAACATTCCAGAGATTCATTAATGAAGTTTTGCAAGGTTTTGATTTCGTTTTTGGTTATTTGGATGATATCCTTATAGCAAGCGGTACAGAGAATGAACACAAAAAACATATTGAAATGGTTCTGAAAAGGCTCGATGACTATGGTATTCGAATTAATTTAAAAAAGTGCGTCTTGGGGATCCCAGAACTATCCTTTTTAGGTTATTTAGTTAATAAAGAGGGAATTAAGCCACAACCAGAACGCGTTGAGCCAATCTTAAAATGTAAATTGCCCCAAACCACGAAGGAGTTACAACGTTTCCTGGGGTTATTAAATTATTATCGTCGAAACATTAAAAATGCTGCCCATATTCAAGCCCCTCTTAACGATATGCTTAAAGGCAAGAAAAGTAAGGGAAAAAATCATCTCGAGTGGAACGAATCTCAAACGTTAGCATTTGAGGCATGTAAAAAGCAGATAGCAGAGGCCACCATTTTGGCTCATCCTGACCCGGAAGCTCATTTAACGCCTTTCACGGACGCTAGCGACACAGCTGTAGGAGCTTCACTTAATCAAATTACGAACACTGACAATGAACAAGATATCAAACCTTTGGTATTTTTCTCGTCAAAATTATCACCGGCACAGCAAAAATGGTCGACTTTTGATCGCGAACTTTACACGATTTACGCAGCCATTCGTCATTTTAAACATATGCTTGAAGGACGTCAGTTCACGATTTTCACGGATCATAGGCCACTCAGATACGCCTTTCTCCAAAAATCGGATAAGTGTTCCCCAAGGCAATTACGACATTTGGACTATATCGGTCAATTCAGTACTGATATTCAGTTTGTTAAAGATTCCGAAAATATACCAGCCGATATGCTGTCGAGGTTAGATGCTTTAGAACTTTTTGAGATTTTAGATTATGCAGCCGTAGCACATGCCCAAAGTACGGATTCTGAATTACAGGACCTCGTGAAATAAAACACTGATTTGAAATTTCAAAAAATGATAGTACCAGGAACTAATGTCCAACTCTTTTGCGATACTTCTACCCAAAACGTTCGTCCTTATCTTCCACTCGAATTTAGAAAAAGCATTTTTGACGCATTACATAATCTCGCTCACCCAGGCATAAAAGCCACGGTGAAACTTCTCACATCGCGATTCGTATGGCTAGACATAAAGAAAGATATCACAAAGTGGACACGATCGTGTTTACCGTGTCAGAAAGCTAAGATATATCGCCATACAAACAGCCTAGTTCAGACTATAAAAGTCTCAGACAAAAGATTCGAGCATATACATATAGATATTGTAGGACCCTTTCCACCTTCCCGCGGTTATTCGTATTGTTTGACAATGATCGACCGCTTCACTCATTGGGTTGAGGCTCGTCCAATTTCAGACATTTTGGCCGAAACAGTAGCTAGTGCTTTATACGAAAGTTGGATCGCCCGATTCGGTATTCCTTAAATAGTGACAACAGATCTGGGTAAACAATTTGAATGTCAACTATTTTAATCATTAATGAAATTATTAGGCATTAAACACATCCATACGACAGCATATCACCCCATTTCTAATGGCTTGATTGAAAATTGGCACCGTACATTAAAAGCCTCATTAAAAGCTCATCTAACTGAGTAAAGTTTTTCATTCATCATGGATCTTTTGAAGTTCAAACATCCCTTTACAACTGTCCTCGCTGGTCCAACAGGTAGTGGTAAAAGTTATTTCAAAAAAAAAAAAAATGATTGAAAACCAAATGATATTATCTTTTCCAAAACACGTAGTATGGTGTTATGGCGCTTATCAAAAATTATATGATGAGATGCCTAATGTTGTTTTTCACGAAGGACTTCCGTCCGATTTGAATCAATATTCAGATGCATTAATTGTGATTGATGATCTTGCAGTATCCTCACTACTGAGTTAAAAGTCCCAAACAGTAACTGCCCCCTGACGCAGTTGCAAAATGAGACGATAATACTTCAACTTCTACTAACCGAACTTTGAACTGAAGTGAACTGTAGTTGGTTAGGAGATAAACATTCACGCACAAGTTTGGTCCACGAGATGTTGTTCATCGGTTAAGCATTTTTCCCACTCGCAATCTTTGGCGAGATATAATTTTTTATTTCTATGTAACCTTTTAACTATAATGTAATTTATTGAAATTAAATTTGAATCAATTATTATCCCATCTTTTACTGCATAAAAGACGGGATTTGGACTTGAGAATTGGGTCTGAACCTGTAATCTCAAGAGTGAATTGGGAAATGATCCTCAATTGACGAAATTATTTACAAAGTTTTCCCACATAAATCTCTTAGCATTATTTTTGTGGTTCAAAACATTTTTCATAAAGGAAAGGAAATGCGAGAAATATCCTTAAATGCTCATTATTTTGTATTATTTAAGAATCGAAGAGATCAATCGCAAATTACACATTTAGGACGTCAATTGTACCCTCGAAAAGTTAAATTTTTTCAAGAATGTTATGCAGATGCCACATCAAAACCTTATGGCTATTTACTCATTGATTTAAAGTGTGATACCGAAGAATCTTTACTCATGCATACTGGAATGTTTCCTGGAGATACTTATTATGTGTACCAACCTCAATAACTTCATTTCAACTGTGAATTTCAAGGAAATTAGATGTCAGCTTTAGTCATTGATTTTGAAGGCTTTCAACTTTCATCAGGGTGCTACATTGTCAAAGAACTTGCTTTTCATGCCGTGAAAGGTAATCCCATTACCCGAGTGTGTACATTCTAACCACCGTTCCCATTCGAAGAACTTCCAACACAACAGAAAATACAATATTCTTGGATAATTAGAAATATTCATCAAATAGATTGGAACCAAAGAGAATTACCCTACATTGAATTTCATAATGTGTTGACTTTTTTGTGTGATACGTATTCACATATCTATGTGAAAGGACTCGAGAAACGGAAATTTTTAGAAATTCTAACAGGCAGAGTGTGTTACGGTTTAGAAGATTTTGGCTGTCCTAAAGTAGATGAACTGATACCAACTTTTTCTTCGTGCACTGTTCATTTACCAGATTTTAAACATTGTGCTCTCGTTAAGGCGAAAGCATTTGGACGATTTCTACAAGATCTATAAATAGGACAAGCACTCGGAATTCAAATCATTTGAAGGTAAGATGTCCGTATGTAATGAGCGAACATTAGAGCTCATGAAATTGATGTCTAAAACTAAACATTGTAAGCCTCTTTTAAAAAAGTGTTCAAAAAGTGAAATAAAAACTCGGTGTGAGTGTGCATTGAATGTATTGTGTGGTAATATACCACTCACGAAATCTCGGAAAAATAAATTAGCTCCTCATAAAGAAAGTTTAAGAAAATTTTATAAGAACAAATTGCCATTGTATAAGAAGAAAAAAATTCTTGTACAGAAAGGAGAAGGATTTTTATCATTTTTATTACCTGCAGCTATATCTGTCATTAGTTCTTTAATTCATGGAGTACAGTAAGAAATTTGTGTTGGTTCCCGAAGATAGAGTACAAGTAGCGGAACACTTATCACAATTGGATCAACAAATGAAAAATATTCTACAGAAAAAGGACTCAGCAGATGACGAGAAAGCAACTCTGTATTTACAAATATTGCAAAAATATACGCACTTTCCAATTACGACACCGAATAAACCAGAACATCAAACCAATCAGCAGGAAATTCCGAACATAGACGATCCTCTAGTAGAGTCTGCAGAAGAGATCTCGTCACATATCAAAAAAGAAACTGAAGACTTCGAGGGAAAAATTCTAACTGTTGTTCCAGTTCGATTTCAAGAAAAAGCTAAAGATATGTATCAATTCTTAAAAAATAATGAATCTCTCCTTTGGAACACTAAAGGTGAAATTATTCATGAGGATAAAGCTGTTCCTGGAAGTAATATAGTAAATCTTATAAATGACTTTTTGCGAAATAGAAAATCAGCTCCAGTGGGGAGAGATGTATTTTTAAAAACATTAAATGATGTTCAATTACCAGCACATTTAGATGTAAATAAAAAATTGTATAGTAAAAATAAAACTGTTCAGAAACATATGATGTATGCTCGCAGAAGTGCTTGGGTGAAACTTTGAATAAAATGTTATTTTATTAAAATATATTTTGTCTTTATTTGATCATTTTCACAGGTGAAAAAAGTTTATATTATCAAGAAAAAATTACACCGTTTAATAATTAATACAATAAGTTTCAGAAAAATATATAGAATTTTCTGAAAAACTAGAATTTTTTTTTCCCTGAAAAAACATAAATATTTTCTTAAAAGATAGAAATTTTTTTTAGAAAAAATAAAAATTTTCTGAAATATTAGAAATTTTCCTCAATAATAAAAATATTTTCTGAAAACTAGAAAAATTTTCTTAAAAAGTTTATAATATTTTTACAAAACTAGCAGATTTTTTGCAAAAACAAAAAAATATTTTCTTAAAAGAGAAAATTTTTGCAAAAACATAAATATTTTCTTAAAAGATAGAAATTTTTTATAAAAATAAAAATATTTTCTGAAAAACGAAAAATTTTGTTAAAAAGTTTGAAATATTTTTACAAAACTTGCAGATTTTTTACAAAAACAAAAAAATATTTACTTAAAAGAGAATTTTTTGCAAAAACATAAATATTTTCTTAAAAGATAGAAAGTTTTTATAAAAATAAAAATGTTTTCTGAAATGTTAGAAAATTTCTCTCACTAATAAAAATATTGATCAGAAAATTTTGTTAAAAAAAAATAAAAATGTTACAATATTTCCTGCCTAACAATATTTAAATGTAAAATTTTATAATAATGACATGAAAGACACTAGATTTAGTAGTTTTTTTTTCTTTCTAAACACAAATCTTACACCATATTTTTTCTTCACAAACTGATACATCTGAAAATCGTTTAAATAGTATTGATTTGAAATATGATACATAGCCTTGATACATAGAATAGCCTTGACAGCGATTGAGTAATAAGTAAATACAATATTGTCCACATACATTGGATGTAGGTGATTGAAACACTTTGGAATTCCATAGTACGTCCGTGTAGGAAGTGGTATTCATGTTGTAAAATCCGGGAGGCTCCCCATATGAGTCATAAAATTCTAACTGTCTTTGATCATTCACAAATAACGCTAGCCAGTGAGGTCCCAGGTTGTGATGAGTCATCTGAATTCGTGATAGCACATGTGTTTTCTTGGAGATCCGGAAGCGTATCTCTTGAAAATACGCCTTGAAAGTAAGGTGATGTTATCTTATCTTGCGATAAAATGTAGAATAGTTGCAATCCATCCATTCTTCAATTACCGAAGTCGAATAAAATACTTCTTGACTTGTTAATTTCAATCAAATTTTCAAATTCGGCAAAAACGATAACGCATACTGTTTTTTCTAGCGAGCTAGTAAATTTCAGTTCTAATCGCAAATTGCTATGCTTAATCAAATTTAAATGTTCTCCTGAACATAGATCTGGGGAGAGATTAAATCCAAATAATGTATTTCCGTTCTTGTAGTCTTCTCTGAAAATAAATATTCCTCTATCTTGACCTATTCGTTCCGTTCCATCAAATAGAGTTTGATAGGCACGAATGTATTGATTTTGGGAAAAGTTGAGTTCCAATGGATTATGGGGGACGGGTTGTCCATCTACATACACTCTAAAATTTAAATTAAAATGTTTAAAATCAAAAGGAGATTTATCAATTTTCCATAAAAAGCTTCATTATCTACACAACCAATAATAACTTTTTTCGGCATTTGACCCGAAAATAAATTATCTTGAATAAAAAACATGCTCCCTTTAGGAATCGAATACACTTTGCATAGGACTCGATTAATGGGGTATTTTGCACTTGTTTTCTCGAGTGCTTTAGCATGACCAAGAAGCACTCCGAGGTTCACACGAACTTTTCGAATGAATAAAGAGACATGATCCAATACTACTTTAAATCCTTCAGATCCTTGTAGACAAAATTCTGGCTTGCTTTGTATTAGTTTTATTTTCAAATCCACTAAATTGAGTAAAAGACGATCTTGATGAAATGAATCTGAATGAATGCAGCCAATCATATCTACTGTTGCGCTTTCTTTGAAAAAAGCAGTTCTTTTGTTTATCATCATCAGAATCTTTATAAAATAATTCAGCAGTTAATTGAGATGTTTTGCTATCATATCCATGGTTAAGGAGAGTTTCAATATAGGCCCTATAGGTATTACTTGAATTGTAACAGGTATTACTTGATATACAGGTATTACTTGAATTGTAAACTATACGATCGTTTAAAGATACATCTACTTGAGAAAATAATGAATGTAGAAATAAATTCACAGGTCCTATAACATCATCTTTAGCGATAGCTGTATTGTTCGTTTTTACTATTTTCGCTTTCACATACAATAGTGTTTGACTGAGATCTATGTAATCTTCTACACTTTCAGAGACGTGAAACTCTACGGGAGCATTATCAAAAACGTTAGAAAGAGGATGAAATTGTATCTATTGACCATCTTGAATAACTGTTTGAGTTTCAGGTAACGTAAAAAGTTCCAATTCCGATTTTACGCACACAGGAGAATCTTTCAACAAAAATGCCAATTTATGGATCAAAAATATCAAGTCTACTCACTTTGCGTGCTCTGGATGAAATGAATCTTTTTTACTTCTTACGCTTCATTTTACAGTTTCCTTTCCCGACCATAGACTGCCCTTTATCAATAGCTTTTTGTGCTAGATGTTTTCCACTTTCTTTAGTTCTTGTTTTGACGGTTTCCTCAAAGTTTTCTCCAGATAATACATCAGATGCTACTCGAGTTCCTGTTTTTAAAACTTCTTTTACAATAGTTTTACCTCCTTTTACTAAAAAGGGTAGTGCTGGTCTTAATAATCGACGAAATATACCTTCAAGTCCATGCCTCGTTAAAGGTAAGTATTGAGGTCTATCATAATACTGACTGATTCTTTCACCATCATATCCTTTTATTCGAACGATCCGCAGTAAAGGGGCTTGTGCATCTCCGACAATTTGTGGTGAAATTAAATCTGAGTAGATGTAAAAACCGAAAAAATTAGACCACGCATCAGCCACAAATTCGCTTTTCCGGTTACCCGTAATGACTGCATCACGTTGGAATCCTAACAATTCACCTAACTTTTCTAAATGAAGGCTGCAACCTTGAACGGCGTTAATTTTTACTCGTTTCGTAGCTTTATTGTAATTTATTGTACACTGATTAGGATTTTTAGGTAAAGCAAGTTGTATAGCTGATACAATATCGAACATTGATTCATAACATCCCACATCAATTGTTTGATTTACAGTCCATAGGATATCACCATTACTTATCTTGTATTGTAAATAATTGTTACTTTCATTTACGTTCAGCCAAGAATGCGGATAGATGATTTCAGATAGGCCAAATTCCCATTCACCTTTGAGATTAACTGGTATCGGTAACTGCGTCTTAAAATGAGAGATTTTGTTGTTAGGAAAAAACTGCATGGAGCTATCAGAAGGTAACATCACGTAGAAAAACATTTTCGAGAATGAGTCTTCAGAGGTTAAGTTTCACTATTTATACTTTTTGAATATCACTCACCCAAGCATTAAACTTTTCAGGATAGCCCAAAAAATTAACAAAATATTCTGTGCTTCCTCCTTTCCTTCTCTTTTTGATAACTTTTTCTACTGGATAATAACCCGAGTTGACTACTTTTCGTAATTATTCTGCATAAAAAATACCTTCTATTGCTTCATTCTTTGAATCTTTTAATTTATACACTACAGGATTTCGTGGAATAATTTTATCTATGAGAAATAATTCTCATGTCCAATTATTTTCATATTCTTTCTCGAATGTAAGTTTTGATTTACTAATGCAAACAGTGTCACCTACTTGAAAAACAGGATTATCAATATTCACCTTATCGCTAATAAATTTATCCAAACTTGTTTCTGATTGTCGATATTCACTGAGGATGGTTCCATTTTTATACTTCTATGCTTTGTATGATTATAACTATGGATTATTTTTGGAAAGGACATCAATATAAATTTTTTCGTGTTAAATTCTGTAAAGTATTTCCTAGTTATAGTTTTTAAAGTGCGATTAAATCTTTCAACATACTTGCTTTAGTTTCATTATTTGTAGTAAAAAACCTACCTTTTTAAAATATTGCTGAACAAGTTTATTTGTAAATTCCGTACCCTTGTCTGAATTTTCTGGTTTTCTTTCTTTAAAAATAGTTTTTAAAGCAGACAATATATTTTTGGCTGATTTGTCTTTGCCAGGAACAGCCCAAGCAAACTTTGAGAAACAATCTATACAAGTAAACAAACATTTGAATCCATTATTAAATTTTGTTAAAGATTGCATGTCAACTAAATCAATTTGAAATTGTTCATCTATACCTCCAACAATCACTCTATTACGTTTAAATTTATGCTTCACAGGTTTATGTAAAGTATAAGAATCTTTAGTCTCTAATCATTTCTTAACGTTACTTTTCTTCACTCTACCTTTCATAGAATTATAAATAGCATTTACTCCTCCAAAACTTCCTGAATGTGAAGGTTTCGTATAAACAGATGAAAGTAAACGATCAATAACCTATTTCAAAAATTTTTTAGAAATTATCAGATTTTTTCCCCTCTAATAACAGTTTAATTCTAACAGTTAAAATTAGCACTCATAAACATTCTTAAAAATTAATGTTACACAATAATGTTAATAAAATTGAATAGTAATGCCTAAATAAGTATAAAGTAGTTTTCCTTATTGTATTACAGCAAGAATTTTTTCTCTTCTATATTAAGAACCTGGAGGGAAAAAAGTATTATTCTGCAAAAGAAAATTCATGCCTGCTGAAAAAAAAAGAAATAACTTTTCCTCTGAAAACAAAAGTTCATAGTAATTTTTTTACAAAATATAAAATAACAACAAAATATTTTAAAACTCAAGTTATTTTATTTGCAAAAATCATTCTAGCAGCAGTTAATAAAGCATATAATTTAATTTCTTTTAAAAAAGCTTCACACAAAAAGTCTTTAAGGGGTTGTCTAAACACCTTCGTTCACTTAATTCGTTATTAAAATCCAGAGCAATATTCTCCACATGTAAGTCCAAGCAAGATTCATTGAAATCGTGAACACTGCACACAACCTGGTCAAGGAAGTCAGCAGACCTGTCTACTGGCTTCAGACCTTTCTTCAGTCCAATATGTTTTTACAACACAATTTTAAGGCAATCTTTCATAACAGGACCCGCTTCGTTGATGTCTGAATTCTTTGGCACCTCTGGAAACTGTTGATGGATGGATTCTTGAAAAATGTTCAAAAAGTCCACGGACCTGTATTTTAAATTAACATGTCACACTATCTCGACACTTCTGTAGTTCTCTCCATTGTTTGAAATTGATTTCCGTTTCATGCTTGTATACGCGGCCACTTCTGCAGGTATATTCGTCCACTAGTAGATACTTTCCCTCGTCATTCATCAGCACATAAAATTTTTCACGGGGATTAACTGGGGGGATCTCTTCCAAAGCCTGTAATGCCGAAGATACATCTCGGTGGACCATGACAGAAGCAAGCATTATACTGTTCAGGCTGTATGCTGAAGGATAGTATGAGTCTCCATATCCTTCGTATATGATTGGCTGATTTCTTGTTATACGTGCTGGTCAAAACGATATTATACTCTGAAAAGTTTCCCTCCTTTCCTCTTTGCTTCATCCTAATAAAATAAAAAAGAAACATTTTTTGAGACATCAAGAACAACAATAAGGTTTAAAATAAGTAACAACTATTAACAGAATGTAATTATGTTTTAAAGTTAACTTAAGTACACCTTTCGATTCAAATAATATTAAAGAATTTTTAAAGTTAACTAAGTTTTGTCACATGCTCTGCTTAAAAACGAATTAGTACTAGAAGTTACAATAAAAACAATTCTATTAACAATAAATTTAAAAGCATAGTAAATTACAAAGAAATCAATAGTACTTACTTCAGTTTCAGCATGTTTTCTCTTTAAATATCCGTCAAAAACGACCTGGTGAATCAAAAAACTTTCAAAACTTAATCGAGACACAACAGAAGAAGTGAAATACTAATATAAGAGGGGGGGAATTAAGTCACTCTATCCTTCTAGTTGCCAGCCCATGAAAGTATAACTCTAACAACCAATCAGAAAAATATTAAACTGTCACATGCTTAACTATTTACCAGCGCAAGTGAAAGGAACTGAATTCAACACACACGTCATAGACCAAGATCTAGCTTGTTATATCTTATCAGAATGACTCGCTCTGTAATCAGTAGTTGTGTTATCATACAAAACACGTCAAATCTTAACACGTGTATGGTCAGTACCGTTGCCATCCAGAGAAAGTTATAATAGCAAAAAGAAGGGCAGAAATAATTATTTAATAACTGTCAAAGGTTATGTGAAAATATATACTGTAGGATGATATCGATATCAAATCCTTTTCATTTATACACGTGTTCAGAATACAAAAGTTTAACTTATTTACACATATCTAACCAAGCATTCGTAGGTCAGTGGTTGTGATATCCAACTACTGACCCACGAAGGCTTTTTGATTGGCGTGAGTTCGATCCTCAGCCTTAATTATATTTAACAAATAATAAAATAGATGTAAAGTTACTTTATTTCTAACATTCCTACATAGATGGCGCCACTAGAGTAAAAGCATGTGTATGATATTTATTTATTACGTAATAAAATACGACGTCATTGCTTCATAATGTATGATTTCTCCCAATAGCAAAGCTAATAAGTATTGCCATCCTTAGAAACTAATATTAAAAATAATAAGTGTTGCCACCCTCAAAAAACTAATAAATTAAATGATAAGCAGGAACCGAAACTAAAATCGTCACTACAAGCGGGCAGAAATAATTCCGGTTTGCAGATGGACAGAAATAAGCAACATCTGGTTGAGACAGAAATAAGCTTCGGTTGACTTTGGGTGATGACGTCTCTTCCGCCGCACGAAGAGGGGGCGCTTACTACTCACACCCATCTCATTAATTAAGAAGCAATACATCTGTAGTTACTTTACTTATTATTTTTACTTATTATTTAATAAATATTAAGGTATTTCAACATTAATATATTTTTCATAAAACTATTGTTACGCAATGTACTATTACTTTAATAAACGTTTAAAATCATAAAATAAATGCACAAGCACAGTATCTGATAGAGTTTTATTTTAATTAACAGAAAATTACCTTTATGGGGGTCGGTGGAGATTTCGAAAAATTATATAGGGGTCGATAATCAAAAAATTTTGGCGACCCATGCCCTAGGATCCTTTAACGGGATTGCCACTCCACAGGGAAAATACAGGGAATTTAAAAATCACATAAAATAACAGGGAAAATACAGGGAAGTTTGTCTTTCATCTTTTATAAAATAGTGCCCACTCAAAATGGAATATTAAACTCTATGGAATATTTAAGAAAGATATTTCAGCTATTTTAAAATAGTTAATTTACTATAGCATTATTTGTTTTAAGTATTTTCAGCTGTTCCTTTTTTCCTTAATTTTTTTCAGCATTTATTACTAGTTTAGTTTGCCCAATATAGCTGACACAAGAGCACAGTGTTTGTGTTTTTCCTTTTAATATCTGTTAATTCGCGTAAAAGTAATTAAATCACAACTTCAGTATATTTTGAAAGAACACCATCTACCTTTATTTACAAACGACTTCTACACAAAAGTGTTGCCATGCAGAGACAAGTTCTTTTATTCAATCTCGTATCGGCGTGCAACATCCTCCCCGCCCTGGTCGACCTTCAGGGGGATGACCAGCTGCACTGGACGGGAAATTTACTCGCAGTATGCATGTACGGGCTTTGTTGTCACGGCCTAAGATCACTGACTCGACGCGTGCTTTCCTCCAAGTGTGCCGGTGCTTAAATTAGACACTACTTCCAAGTGGATGGCTCGAGTTAAAGCACACGTAAATATGAGGCCTTTGTTACCAATTTTTCGTTTTTCACATAGAGAGGTTCGGCAAAGTCAATTTCAAATGGGGTCGACTTTTGAATTCTTTCAACAGGTAATGGATTTGTTCACCACGCTTTTGCTTCAGTATCTTGCAAAAGGCAAGTGTGTATGACCTTTTTAATGGCTTGTCTTGCTCTTAATATCCACCATTTAGAACGAAGCTGAGAAAGCACAATCCTAACTCCTAGATGGTGCATTCTTAAGTGTGTGTGTGGCGTATGAGCAGACTTGTAAAAGGGTGAGAACCTTCCAATAAGATGGGGTGTTTTCCGATTCTGATAAGTCAGAAAATTGCAGTCGGCCTCCAATACGTATTAAGTTGTTGTCAAAAAGTGGGTTGAATTTTTCTATCTTTGAGTTCTTCGGAAGTGACTTTGATTTCGACAAGGCTTCGTATTCTAAAGTAAATGATTCCTTCTGAACGGTTTGTATCCAATAGTTGCAAGCTTGATTCAGTTTCGTGGCATTCAATTCACCAACCATCTTCTCTTGTGTTCTGCAGTTGTGGATAAAGCGAAAAACCCAAGATGTCACGCGTAACAATTTAAAGTAAGAGCTGTAGTTTCCAGCATTGATAATTGGCAGAGAAGAGACAGTGTGAAGAGTCTGCACTTTCTTCTTCTTTAATTCTAAGTTGTGAGTGTAATCTTCATAAGTGTTATTAGAATCAGGCCAGTTTTCAGGTTTGATTAACCACTTAGGACCATGCCACCATATTTCTAGATGTCTTAGTGTTGATGGTGAAGTACCTCTGATTATATATCAGCAGGATTGTCCTTCACAGGACAATATCTCCATTGGGAAGGATTAATAAGAGAAACAATTTCTGTTACTCGATTGCAAACAAATGTCTTCCATTTATTTGGGTCACTGCGAATCCAACCCAAAACTACTTGGGAATCACTCCAAAATGTTTCATTGGACATAGGAATATTAGTCTCAGCACAGATGTATTTTATTTTATAACCGTCGTTGAACAGCCGACCCAACTTAATGGGTTTACGGCTACTAATGTTCAACTCCGTAGCCTTGTAATTTTGAACCCAATCCAGAAGACAAGGGAACTCCTGGATCGAGTATTGGGAGAAATTTGCCTTCGTGGAGGACTTTTTGATGGAGCTAACCCGCATTTGCGTTACATGGAGAGGAAGACCACGAGAACCTCCCACGGTTAGCCTGACGGCAAGGGGACTCTAACCCATGATCCGTCTACCACTGAGGATATTTCACGTCAGCACTGTGGTCAGTGCAAGCCGGATGCGGAATTCGTATCGACTAGGATTCGAACCCGGTTCGCCTCATTGGAAGGCGAACGCTCTATCCCCTGAGCCATCGCGGCTCAGCTCAGATGTATCGTAGCAATCGAGCTCCTATCAGAGCCGCTAGCAGTTCCAAACGGGGCAAGGTGACTTTCTTGATAGGTGCAAGTCTGTTGCGACGGCACACTAAATGTACGTTTGATTGATCATCTTGAGAACTAACTATGTATAGAACTGCTCCATAGGCTGATGCGTCGCAAAACGCATGAATAGTAAAGAGAACGTGTGATGAAACACCTATAAATCGAGGAATTTGAGAGGAGCAAGCGTCATCAAGTTCTCCGACAGCAGCATTCCATGAAATTGCCAAGTAAGAGGGGAGTATTTCATCCCATTTTATTCCTAGAATCCATGTATCTTGAAATAGAATTTTTCTAAAGATAACAAATGGAGAAAACAGTCCTAAAGGATCGTAGAAGCTAGCAATGCAGTAGAGTAGCCATCTCTTTTAAGTGGTTTGTCTTGAACAGCGCAGAAAGATGTTTTGAAAGTATTTCTTAGGGTGTCAGTTTCTGTATTCCACTCTATGCCTAAACCTTTAACAGTTGTTTTGAATCCTTCATCTTGATATTGTAATTGGCTCTGAAGCATTGTGGAGTTTGTAGCCCATTTCTCCATTGGAATTTCAATCAATTGCATCAATTCTTTGACTTCGTTATGTAGTGTGACGATTTCAGATTCTGTTTCAACACTAGCAACAAAATGTAAAGATGTTTATCGATCAATGGGGCAGCAATCGGGAATTCATTTACGTGTTTTGAAGCCACTTCGCGTGTTGCAGCACATAACAAAAAGGGGCTGCATGCTAGTCCGAAAGGTAGACGTGTAAATCTGTAAGTAATTATTTCGTCCTTGAAAGTTGGGTTAGTTTTGTCCTGTGTTAGTCTGTACCAGAAAAATCTTGTGGAATTTTTATCTCTTTCATGTAGGCTTAGTTGTAGAAAGGCCTTTTTTCCGTTACCTGTGACTGCAAATTTGTGCATCCGCAGTCTGAGTAGACAACCAATCGTCTCAGGTAAAAGATTTGGACCGATTTCTAAAGTATCATTCAGTGAAGGCATTCCTGGATCATGTGATGACGCATCGAACACAATCCTCCATTTGGTCTCGTTAAGTTTTACTTTTATGACAGCATGATGGGGTAGGTAAAATAAAATTCGAAGGCTCTTGCTCGCAAACTTCAACGTGTCCTTCTACAATGTAGTTTAGCATACAACTATCGTATTCTTTCTTCATAGTATCATTAGATGCAAGTCGCTTCTGGAGAGACTTCACACGTTTTTCAGTAGTAGCTATGTTAGTAGACAAAATTGATGTTGTAGGCTTTCTAGGCAGAGACACAACTCTACGATTTTCCTCAGTTTGGTAGTTTTCGGGAAATTCTCTCATAATTTCATTCTCTCGAACAGTCTTGTTCCTAATTTGAGTGTCTTTGATACCAATACAATCCAACTCCCACAAGCAACGCACTTCGTCGTCCAAACAATCCCCAGAAATTTGAACAGAAACATGGTGAATTGATGAATCATGTTTGATGGTGGTGTGTGTTCGTGACCCATTAAGGATCCATCCAAAAATAGAGGGTACTATGGTAAGAGATTCTGTAACTTTAATCGGGGGTTCCGTAGTGACCACATGCCAATAGTAGTCGCCACCAATGAGCAATTCGATGGGTAAGTTGTCGTCTCCTGGAGGGTCTGCAAGTGTTAATTTTCGGCTTCGAGCAAATCGAACAACGTCCGTAGGGGCAGCAGGGTGTGAGGTATATCTGTTGGATATTTCGAAAGCTGTTATTGAAACAGAGTTTTTGTTCCACAAACTTGAAAGTGAAAGTTGCACACATCGTCGTATGTTTCTTGAATTACTGGGAGATTCAAAAACATGTACGTTTAGTTGCTCAGTGCTTACAATTGGGAGTTTCAGTTTGTCAATGAGGTTTGCATCGACAAAGCTTGTTTGGCTACCTCCATCCAAAATGCATCGGGTTAACTTCATAAGACCTGTGGGGCAAGTAACATACACGCGTGCAGTTTGTAAATGGGTAAAGCTAGTTTTAGGTCTGTTAATGTGATTAACCTCACTATTTTGGATGGCAGTGTTTAGTGCAGATGAACAAATGGATACGTGGTGTTTCTTCTTGCATTTTGTGCAGCGAGCAGTGTCTTTACGAGGACAATTTGTCATTCTGTGTCCTCTACTAGTACACAAGAAACAACGGTTAGAGCCTTTTAGCTTTTGTATGCGAGTGTCATATTCAGTTATGGTTTCGCATTTCTGAGCCCAATGACCAGAAGATTCACAAAAGGGGCAAAAAGGGGTATAATTCTTTTTCATATGTTCAGAAGTGGACTTAGTATTTACGAGGCTACGTTAAAGGCAGTAGATGGAGTAAAAGGCAGTAGATGGAGTAAAAGGCAGTAGATGGAGTAAACGGTTCAATAACATCACCTTTTATTTTTGACGTAGTTAATGCTCCTTGCACTTCTTGTGATAAGAACTCCATCATTTTCGTAATGTTTCCTTCAGCCAATTTTTCTCTTTGGGCATGAATGATCCACTGTTCACAAATGTCATCTGGAAATGCTCGTAGTAATTTTGGAGCTAATACACGACCGTAACTGCCAATGTTCTCACCAAGTGCGCGAAAGGCCAGCAATCTTCTATTACATTCAATGTAGGTTTCATTTAGGGCTGTTGCCGATGAGTTGTGTACTGGTGTTAGATTTTCCAGAAAGTCCAAATGTGCTTGGATAATTCTATTTTTGTCCCCATAACCATTAGGAGTTTTTTAGTGGTTTCATATGTGGCAGCAACAATACTGATACCATCAACTAAACGTCTTGGTTCGTTTTGCAAATAACCTCTAAACCTCTTAAGAACACATATATTTGTCAATAGTTGAAAGGTTTGGATTGGAGTCGACAGAAGACTGGAATTGTTTCCAAAAACTTTGCCAATTTTCAATTTCACCGCCAAATGGTTCTAACTTAATCGTCGGTAGTTTCACTGTGTACGCTGAGCTAACGGGTGTTATCTGGAACCCTACCACGAACTTCATGGAATGAAATTCCATCTGGGAATGACGTCACGTTCGAACGGGAATTATTTTTCCCCACCACGAACACCTTGGAAAGAGTTTCTTGGCTGGAATTGGAATCGGTTTCATTCCAACCAGTCTCCGGCACCTAGAATCGTCGTTCCAAGAGGGAATCAAGGGATTTGTTTATCATTTTAAACATGGCGCTCAATAATCTAATCGCTCTCGTTCAAGAGGAAATTAATCGAATTCCAAAGCAAGAAATTGAGAGAATTCCCGCTCTTCATATGAGTGATAAACGTTTTATTTCTCTGTATCGCGATTAAATTTTTTTAGAGCTTTGTGAAAAACCTCATTCTTGGAGGGAATGATGAACTTTTGAGGACTAAATACGATATTTCGCCGATGAATGTCCTAATTTCTTTCTAGTTCATATGAGAAGATAACAAAATTTCTAAAAGATAAACGTGTCCGAGCCATTTTCAATACGATAATTAAAAGAGAAATGTTTTATTTCAATAGCATGTGTGAACGAAAAGATACTTTCAGAGTTAACTAAGAAATTATGGCAAATTAAATATAATTATGCTCTCATTGTATGATAATTGTTACTATTTTTATGTCATATTACCTGGGATATACCTTTTTTGAAGTTCCAATCATTTCTTCTTTTAATTTTCTTTCGATGAACTTTTAATTCAACAGTATTTAACTTCATTCCGAACAATGGTTCTTTATACTATATAAAGATGGCAGCAAATGTAAAAGAATTTAGGGTAAGAAATGCGAAAAAGAATAATGGTAAAAGTAAATAGAATAAAAATGTTTCGAAAAATATTTATGAAATATGTACTGATGTCTTCTTTTACTCATTTTAAAAATTTTTATTCTCATTCTTCCATTAAAATATATACTATAAAAGCTGTGGTTGTAGTTCCTTGAAATATAATTGTTTAAGTATTTCATACGTGAAATGATTTTACAAATCACGAAAATTTTTTTTACACAGATCTATAAATTAATTTCTTGTGAACATATTTATTTAACTATCAATAAAAACAGTCACTTTAATAATGTAACAAATAAACAAAAGTAATAAGCAAAGTAGTAACTTTAGTCATTCATTTATTTACAAATTTAATTGAAAACTAATGAACTTTTCTGAAATTAAATTAATTTCGAGACCAATAGATAAACGTTAATTTTTTGTCTGATAAAATTTGATTTCTTTCTGGCAATTAGTTTTGATTTAAAAACTAGTATAATTAGTAATCTATCTACATGCAGTACTCAGGCACGAAATTTTGAATCTTAATTCATTAAAATATGATCATTATTTTAAGAGTTGTACTTTTAAAAAAATATTTAAAACAAATAATGAAACGTATTAAAGGATATATCAGAAAATTTTTTTATGAAAAAATGGTTTTATTCAATGGATTATACATGATAAATATGACAGTTTTTAATTAATAAAATTATATGTATATTAAATTAAAGAATATTTCAAAGTATTCGCAGTTCATGGTTTTTTAGTATAATGAAAACAAAAAACAATATAAAAAGAAAACAATAAATCGTCAAAAATATTATCTAAATAGCAGAAGCACGTTTCGTTTTACTCATGTTAATGCTGCCAAACTTAAAAAGAAAATCTTAAAGAAATTGTGTGATTGGTTAAATTTTAGCCACGCCCTGAGAGAGGGTTATCGTGGAATGTCTGATTCCAAGGGAGTGTTCATGGTACGGATTGAACGTTCATGGAACCAAACTTTCCCTGTTTCACTTTCCAGCCGGGAATCTTATTTCCATTCCCGGTAGCTCATGGTAGGGCTCCTGACCAGCAAGTGATGGATTAGTAAGCGAATTAGTCGCCAAATTGACATTTTCATTACCCAAATTAAGATTATAGCTGGCATTAATAGTTGGCGATAATTTATTTTGGATGTTTTTTCGAGCTTTAAAAATTGCACGCTCAGCATTTTCTGTATAAGTTTCACATTGGGTAATGTCATTTTCATATTCGTCATCCGTAAGAAGAACATGGATTTCATTATCAACCGTTTTCATTTCATTTAAGATAGTTGTTAAACGACTTACCGCATATTCCATATCTTCATTCGAAGTAACTTCTGTCATGTTGTTAATCACAGTTGAGAAACGAGCTATGTTACCTCGAATAGTTTTTCGTTTCCGCTTCAATTGCGACACTTGTTCTTCTTTCGTCGCCATTTTTCTTCCGTGGAGATCAAAGTTCGCAATAGTAAAAGTTTCATAAAAATAACTCGTAATAGTAAACTTTGTAATAGTAAAAATAAGTTACCAGTATTTTGTCGTAGTTCCAAGTCGCTGATTCGTATGAATATTTCGGCGCCAGATGTTAATTCGCGTAAAAGTAATTAAATCACAACTTCAGTATATTTTGAAAGAACACCATCTACCTTTATTTACAAACGACTACTACACAAAAGTGTTGCCATGCAGAGACAACTAAGTTCTTTTATTTAATCTCGTATCGGCGTGCAACATCATCTAGAGTATAATATGTACAGGGAAAAACACTGGGAACTTTTTTCCCTCCAGATTGGAGTGACAACCCTGTTTAAAAGTTACTATATATATATATATATATATATATATATATATATATATATATATATATATATATATATATATATATATATATATATATATATATATATATATATATATATATATATAAACCTTGATATTGCTTTTGTACCATCGAATATGATCACGAATAATCGAATACGAAAATAATTAGAAAGGTGAAAAAATATTTACTTACAATATGCGTTAAACAACAATAAATAAAAAAAGTCTATTATTATTATGATTATTTTTTGTAGAGAAAAACAAAACAAAACAGAAAGAAGAACCCTCTAATTCGCTTTAGAATATTTTCCCTTCACTTAAAAGCAACACCCCAATTTAGTTACAGTAGGGAGAATCAGAGGCTTCGAGGTGTCGGGAAAAGCCTGCACCGAAGCCAAGAGCGGGTCTAACAATAAACAATTTTTTTCTTAACTTCAACTCTTACTGTTAAATCAATTCTTAAGTAAGTCAATCAAATTCTTTTATAAACTTCATATATCGTCAACAGCAAGCCAATATTTGTGTTATTAGAAGAACCTACTGTAATATAGAAATCTAAACAATAACAGAGACAGAAGAGTGGATCACGTGACATGTTTAACAAAAAAGATACAGTTTCGCGAAACTGTTATGACCAGAAGGGAAAAAAATGGCCACATTTTTGTTCCGTTCCGTTTTAACATTTGTTTTATGAGTGAAGAGTAAAAACTTATGATTCAAAGATGATTTTTTGTATTTCGGTTATTTTATTAAGATACTTTTAAGAAATTATCGATTATTTAGGATCATAATCAGAACAACATAAACATTATAATAACACAATATCCCAGATAGCAATATAAGGTTTCTTTCACCCAACAAAAACCTTTTCATGTAAACCTAAAAAGGGTTTTTACACGGTTAACGTGTAAACCTTCTAACCTTAAAACGAGGTCTGCGACAATCTGCTCTATTCTACGCACATTACTCTAATCCAAAACCTTGGAAAACAACCTTCTACCTAACAAAAACGAGGTTGTCTTAGGGTTTTCAAGAGAAAAAAAAAAACCTTGAATAACGCTAGTTCTAAGAAGAAAATCATCCTAAATCTACATAATTATAGGGTTGCAGCGTTTCGTATGCTCAGCTAAAATCTACCTTGTCATGAGATTTTCATTGACAATGCAATTTAATACTATTGCTAGTGTACGTCAGCTAAAACGTGATGTCATCTCTCCCACGATTGTATGACAGCGCGCTTCATTATTCGTTTTATATTTTACTTCTTATAGCTTCTTAGTGCGAGGAAAATTCTCCTTTCCATCAATTTTGCGTGATTATTTTGGGGGAAATGGTCATGTTTTTATCAGTCTGACTTGCTTTGCTGTAAGAACTTAGAGATTTACAAGTTAAAATATCGTTTAATATGAATTTTTTTTTTTTATTCAACAATTTGATTAATGAAAACACAAAATAAAAAGAACATATGTAATACTTAAAGAGGGTCTGCGTATTTTCTTCTTTCTTATTCGGAAATTTATGCGGTGTGAGAAGTTTTGGTGAGTGCAAAAATTTTCAGTTTTTTGTATATCAAAGAAAATTAACATGAAATATTTTCTTTTGTCAAAATAAATAAAATGCAACTGATTATTTATCTCTAACTTAATATGTATGATATGATAAATATAGGCAACTTAATGATAACAAAATATTTTTCTTAAAAAAATCGTTTAATGAATGTAGAAATTCCAAACATATTTTTTTAACACACAACAACAAGTAAATATTAGGATTATCATAACAGTTAGTATATGTCAAGTGCATTAGTACAAATCAGATATGCCATAATTATATTAGGTATTTTAATATATAAAAATATTATTTGTATAATAACCATTAGTTAATAATACAAAACAGATGTACCATCAACTATACATAAACAAATGATAACCACCAGTGAATACACAACGTGAAGGAATTAGCGAAACAATCTTCATTCAAATTAATTACTTCCTTGTCAGATATTCTCTGAAGAATAAGAGGACATTTTTGTATATTGAATGAATATTTTATGCACATGAATTGTATGTACGTACACAAGCGTATATTGCATGCGTACATTATATGTATACAAATGCACGTATAAATAAAAATGCATGCATACACACGTATAAATAAAAATACATGCATACGCACGCAGTATATAATTATATATATGTGGTTACTTTAAATATCGTTGTATGAATAACATTGTCATTAAATAGTAAATGCATATAGTACATTCACACGTGAGTACATTGTATGTCATATGAATAAATTATTTGTTGAAAACAAAAAGCAGACCACTCTGAAATTTTTTTGATCGGTTGTTCATCGTTAGTGCATGTCGTACTAACGATGAACAATGGGTGTAGAGTTCCTGAGGATGATCCTCTGCAGAGGGGATGGATCTCCTGCTTGACGACCAGCGCGTCAAGTCGAGCTCTTAATGGTTGAAAAGTTTAATTAGGATAGATACCGCACACCTTTGGTTCCTTTGCAGGTTGATCAAAGTGATCACCCATCCACACACTGACCGTAGCCAGTTATCCTTGACTTCTACTGGAAACCGTGTCTTAAAGTTCACTCTACTGCGAGATGATCTATTGATCGGATATTTACGTTCTAGAACTCACTCTTAAGAGTTCAAAGGATCTCAAATATGTTAAGTAATGCAAACCATATTTTAAGTTAGACAAAAATAAATTCCCTGAAAACCATAATTAGGTTTGCAATAAGGACGAGAGAAGGTCACACATTTTAAAGCCAAATTCGGGAGAAAAAAATAAAATTTTTTAAAATAACATTGATTAGTCAATTTTAAACTCCAGATTCAAATTTTTTAAAATTTTATTTATTTTTTAATGAGATTGTTCGAATGAAAACTTTTCTAAAAATGAACTATTACTTATACTTGTGTCGAGAAACCTTTAAAAGAAAGTTTTCTGCGAAAGTGCAGTAGTACTTAAAAAACAATCCAAAAACATGGTCTTATGCTCGTTTATTTGCTTTCCCTTAAATGAGGTCCTTTGCAAAATATTTTCTTATTATTTATTAATATTTTTGCTGAAAAGGTTTGCTTTATTTCGTTTCCTTTGAAAAAGATTTTCGCTTAATATTTCTGCTAACCTATTCTGACAGCAAACAAAAATGCAAAAAATAAGGTTTACAATTTGCTTGTTTTTTAACCTAAATAACAATATTTTTTAAAAAAAGATTTAAAAATCATTTAGTTTTCATTTAAGGAGGAAAGTTGGGAAATTGAAATATATTTACGTCATTGAAAAAAGGTTTTTACTGCAAACCTTTTCGTGACAATGAAAATAAAGTTAAAACACAAGGTTGTCGTAAGGTTACATGCTTTCTGGGTATATATATATATATATATATATATATATATATATGCCATAATTTTACACATAACTTAAGCTTTTTTTAGTTGAAAATGTATAGTGTAACACTGGATAATGTCTTGCTCTATTTTTGCTTTCCATGCAGATTTCTTTTATGGTTAAGATTTATAAAATAAATAATAGATACTAGTTTAAAAGATAAAGGTGTATAATTGCTATTTTAATTATACCTTGTGTTTATGAATTTAAAACCTATTTTGTGTTGTTTATGTATTTTAAAAAGGTGATTTTCTATTTAACGAATTTTCCATGTAACTTATCATCGGGATTTAGCAACTTCGTTAAATAGAGGTCCGACTATTCTTTTTCACTGTTTTTTTCTGTGATATTTAAAGCCAAGGATCCGGTCAGTAATAGGGACCTAAATTTCCTCTTAGGTGGAGGGCGGGGGGAGTAAGGGATGATTAGGCAACAGTTTTCACCAAGGAAATGTTAAAGCTCTTGCGAAATAAAGATGTTTATTAATTTATTTATTTTTTAAAGTTAGGTACAATAAAATGATCTGTTTTTGTTTTTTTTTTTTTTTTAATTGTAAATTTCATTAGACAAATATTGGAAAGAAAATTTTAATCTTAGAAGGGTATATGTGTCTCAAAATCTATAAATTATGAGGGGGCAAAGGCCTCCTCTGAGCCCCGGTTCGCTGTCCCTGAAAGTAGGGGAAAATTTAAATTTTATTGTATAAAAAAAAAACGCCGACAAGCTGTCTTTATTACTATCATTATTATTATTTTTTTTTTTTTTTTTGAAAAGGTAACGGTAAGTGATTCAATTAATACAAGAATGAAACTTTTTTTAAAGTTTGAGATGCTAATTATTTTCTGTATTTAATTACAACTCATCCATAATCTGAAAGCTAATTTCAACGAATTATTCTTAGAAAATATGAATATAAAATTTTATAAGAAAAATAAGTGCTCATCTTTTTTTTTTTTTTTTTTTCCTCAGTGAAATAGGTAAAACGTAATTAAATATTTAGTGCTGCCATCTGTTGAAAATATTTAGCACTTTTGTTGAAAGCAGTCATTAAGAAATTTTAATTGCTTACTATCGGAGGGGGGTAGGTACCGCGAACTAATATTTTTGGGAAAGGAGAAAAATTCCGAATTTAATCGAATCATAAATAAGTGTTAATTTCATTAGCTTCGATAAAAAAATTTATTAGTTTGCGGTCTATATTTTCGAAGTCTATTATATTTTGAAACCAATATATTACTGATTTATCAATTTTTCTACTTAATTAATTATAGCACTAATAAAAGAGCCTAAGTGGTTAAGACACTGAACTGTTAATGTGAAGAACTGGGTTTCGACTCAGTGACGGCGTGAAGAACACGACCTGCGCTGGCTCCCAATGTGTGATGGCATGTCTTCGGATCATCCTCAGGGATGTTTCCCAGACCGTCGCCAATAGCCCATTGTGCAGCTCTAGTGCGACGTAAATTAACTACATCTACATCTGGCTCCCAATGAGCAGGAACCGCGGGAGTAAAGTAAAAGTAGGGGGGGGGGGAATCTTCTCTCCTCTATGTAAATAAATATACAGTCGGAGGACCCCGATTAATCGAATTCATAGGGACCAAAAATATTATTCGCTAAATCGAGACTAATTTATAATATCGGGGGCAAAATATAAATAATAAAAAAAAGTGCGTGGAGTCCCTTCGCGCGGAAGAAGTTAAACTTCGTAACCTGCGACGTTAATTGTAGAAGAATCAGCAGTCGTAGAAGGATCACTAGTTCTATTCAACGACTCTTTTTCCTGCTCCCTATTAAATTATATGTGTATCAAAACAAACTAAAAAAATATTTATAGAAAAACAAAAGTTTTATGACTTTTATTATTTTTATGCTAAACAATATGGAAATGAATGAGGGAAAACTGGATCCTACCACGTGATTTCCCGGCCAATAAAAATGTAGCGTTAAACGTTTAACGCTTCCTTGTTGGAAGTCGCAAAAGAAGTATAACTTCGAAAATTGTAGATGGAATTAGACAAAAATTTTGGAGCAATTTAATATTCATTATAAAATTGGTAATTTAAAATTTTAAAAAAAATCCTTGAAAACTACTCACGTTATGAGTATTTAAAGTAGTTCTTTTATTCCACGCATGCACTGAAAAAATTTAAAAAAGTTTTTTGATAATTTTGTAGTGTAAAATGTATTTGACAACTAATAAAAAAAATTTTATTTAAATATCTTAAAAATTTTAAAAGTTCCATCTAATTTTTGAAATAGTTCTAAAGAAAGCTCAAAACGATCATGGGGTTTTTTAGAAATTTTATTTTGTGTCACAAGAGACAGTAACAATAATAAGAATAACTCACAATTATCGTCCGAAAATTAAACTTTGATGGTATAGAGCAGGAGTGGCCAACCTGCGGCTCGCGAGCCACATGCGGCTCTTTGAAGGATTATTTGTGGCCGAGTTTCCTTTTCATTTTTGTGCTATTATATTTTAACAAAATTATTATAGTTCCTTGACGAATCGACAGATATCACAGATCTTCCGCAATTGGCAGCTTTTATGCGTTTTGTTTCACCTGACTTCGTTGTTAAAGAAGAATTATTAGATTTAGTAGCACTTCAAGAGTCAACCGCGGTGTCGATATTAAAAGTGCATTAGATTCCATAATGAAAACTTTTGATGCGCTTCTTAATAAACTTGTAAGCATTAATCGGTAATATCGGTTTTATTGGGATTTTAAGAGATGATTCTCAAATTCCTCAATTCATACCGATTCACTGCATAATTCACCGAGAACATCTCGTTACAAAATATTTAAAATATCCAGATGTTATGAAAACAGTGTTACACATTGTAAATTAAAAATTGAAATGCACCAATGCAAAAAATCGTCGACAATTCAAAAATTTCTTTAAAGAATTAAAGGACGAAGAGACATTAATTTCTTTTGCATTGTTAAATGATTATCTAGCTGCAACGTATTAAATTGTTTTGTAGATTTGTTTGATTCGATAACTGCATTTCTAAAATGAAAAGAAATAACCTATTCAGAATTAGACGATGACGAGTGGTTACAAGACTTTATGTTTTTAACTGATGTCATGGAACATTTGCAAATACTGAATTTACAATTGCAGAGGAAAGATCTCACAAGATATATTTAGTTTTCAAACTAAATTACAACTTTTTCAAAAGGACATTAAAAATAAAACATTTCGCCATTTTCCTCGAATTAAAAAAATTTGTTTCAAGATTAAAGAAGAAAAACTCAACGAGTTTATAAAAAAGGTAGGAGGAATAGCGAGGGAATTCCGTAAATAGATTTAGATTTCAAGAATTGAAATATTTTAAATCGTATTTTAAATTAATTAATAATAATTAAAATTGATTTTAAAAATAATATTTTAAATTAATATTTAATGACATAATTCAAGGTGAGTTTTCCATTTCCAATATAAATCCAAAAATTTCCAATATAGAAATCAATCTCTACAATTAAAATAGAAGTCGACGTCAATTACTGAATTTTTGGAAATTTGTACCAGAATCGAAGTATCCTGAATTAAAAAAGGCTGCTTGTCGAATTATTTCAATATACGAAAAAACGAAAATTATGTGAATGATTTCATTCCACTTTAAAATTCGTGAATTCCAAACACTGATCAGTATTAACTAACTAGCATCTCAAAGAATTACTGAGAAGTGCTGTCACCAATTGCTAACCAAATTTTAAAGAATTATCAAGAGAAGTAAATGTGTTTAATTTTTAATACTTAAATTCAATATGTACTTTTATTTATATGTTTTCAATAAATATAATTCCTGTAAAAAAAAATTTCATACGTTTTTTGCCTACCTTTTAAATACGTATTTAATTGCGGCTCGCGAAAAATTTCAAATTTTGAAAAATGGCACGACTATCAAGGAGCTTGGCCTCCCCTGGTATAGAGCATGGGTCGCCAAACTTTTTTGATCATCAACCCCTATATAATTTTTCGAAATCTCCATCGACCCCCATAAAAGTAATTTTCTGTTAAATAAAATAAAACTCTATTAGATACTGTGTTTGTACATTTATTTTATGATTTTAAAAATTTATTAAAGTAATAGTACATTGTGTAACAATTTTTTTATGAAAAAATAAGTAAAGCGACTACAGATTTATTGCTTCTTAATCAATGAGATTGGGGGTGCCTGGTGCTTTTTTGCAAAGTTCGCTATATAGAGTTCAAAATTGGTCAATTTTAATTTTAAATCCCCTCGAAACTTCACATTTAATTTATTTCTGTACTTAGTTAAGATTGAATTCACGTGACTGAAACCAGCTTCAACCATATAGGAACTTGGAAATGCTAGCATAAATGGCTGGGCGATTTCGTAAAGTTTTACGTATAGTCTACATCAATAATCCAAAGCATCAATAGCATCAAACACTTTACCAATACTGAAATCCTGACTTATGTTACTTCACGTTGACAATCAAACCACAGCCATCCACAGTTTAACAGCAAGTTGCTCTTATTATTTTCATTTTCTTTCAGTTATACAAGCAATGTGCTTGTCTCCCAGTAACAGCCACCCCATAGACTGCTGAACTCAAACTGTCTTTAATTTTAACTTTTTTTTTACTTCATGATATATGGGATAGGGGCCTTCTGCGCGGCCCAGGTGCCCAATTTGTATAAATAAAGAAAGAAAGAAAAAGTTTTACGTATCTCTGCATTATATTTATATTTGTTCAAAATTTGCTTATTGTTAAATTTTTAAAAAGCGTCTTTGCTTCATGATCCGATAATAATTCAGCAAGCTCATCTTGCAGGTTGATGTCCACGTTTTCAATTTGAGCAGAAAATGGCACAATAATTCAATCAGGGATGTCAATGTTTTCAAAATCAACAAAAAGCAGTTTAAAATCGCCGCTCAATTTTTGAAGATGACCTGTATATATATAAAAGTTTTAATAATGACACTGCAAATATTCAACACAGTTTGCAAAGATAGCTGAAACTGCGTATAATATTTGCATTTGTAGCGTCAATGCTCGTTAAACGTGACATTTGGACAAGCGCACATTGACTTATAAACCAGAAGTGCAGACAGAGCTCGTACCACTGGTACGTAAATACTTGTTTCACCCGAATGAATATACGTTTTTAAATTTATGTTCTATAAAGAAACTGATATTACGTCAAGTATAAAAAAATTCACAAATTTTACATACTCAATTAGGTATGTGTGATTTGCTTATTAAGAACTGTTTTTTCTTCGGCCACAAACGACCCTTCCGATTCGGATCGAGCCCCATTCGACCTCCTGGCTCAGATCGACCCCCGCTTTTGTTACATAGACCCTTGGGGGTCTATATAGACCACTTTGGCGATCTCTGGTATAGAGAGAGAAAGAAAACATATTTAAATATGGGGGGGGGGGTGATCCTCCACAATGCCTAGTTTTAATAAATCTTTCTTAACAGCAAAAGATAAAATTTGCCCTCATCATTTTTGAGTTTTCTATTAAAAAGTACGAAAGCTGCTTAGAAAATTGCTTGACATTTTTTAAATTTTAAAGATATTAAAATAAAGCTTTTAATTATGAAAAAACAAAATTATGAAATTTTTTTAAAATTTTTTTTTCTGCTAATACGCAGTACTCTTAAATACTCACGATTTGCGCTGTTCTTTATAAATTTTTTTTCTTTTAAAATTTTAAATTAGCAATTTTGTAATTAATCTTTAATTTCTCCAAATAATTTTGTTTAATTCCATTGAATATGCGTAAAGTTGTTGCAAAAAAATCCATATTTCTATAAATACTTTTTTTAGGCTTACGAAACTTTATGCAGTTATTAAAAAAAAACACAACTAAAGTAAGTTTTTTGCTTAATTTTCTGGCATAGGGTGTTCAAAAATGCTTGTTTGTTTTTTGTAGGTCTTCTAAACATCTGAAAGCCTTATTTGCTAAGCGTGAACTAAACTCATCTAAAGTAACAGAATAAGTCTATAAATATTTTTTTGAGAATTGAAAAAAAAATGTCAAAAACTGAAAGTGTATTTTCTATTATTGTGGAGTGATGTATATATGTATATAACATGAAAAGCTTTAACACATTTTCTTTTAATGTTATTTCTTAGTTTTTCTTAATTCATTTTTTCAAAACATTATTCATAATCAGCAACTTTGTTCTATTTTTAGATTAACGAACTATCATTTTAATTTTTTTCCTAAAGCAAACGTGAGAACTTTTTATTATTATTATTTTTGAAACGAAATAATATTCCCCTTTTTGCATGTGATCGGAAAAAGCCCGTTTTATTAAAGAGAGAAAAAACTTTCTTCACCAATGTGATAAAATAAAGCAAGGATACAATACATTTAAATATAAAACTAAAAAGAAAGTTAGAACTTTTCGCATTAGTAATTTCTGAGATAAACTAAAAAGGGAGCGTGGTGGCTCAGGGGATAGAGCCTTCCAATGAGGTGGATCGGGTTCGAATTCCAGCGATGGTAGGTCAATACGAATTCCGCATCTGCACTTGCACCGACCACATTGCTGACGTAAAAATATCTTCAGTGCTAAACAGATCATGGGTTAGAGTCACCTTGGCTGACCGTGGGAGATTTTCGTGGTCTTCCTCACCTTGTAACGCAAAGTTGGGTTAGTTCCATCAAAAAGTTCTCCACGAAGGCCAATTTCCCTCCATGCTTGATCCAGCAGTTCCCTTGTCTTCTGGATAGGGTTACAAGGTTTCGGAGTTGTAAACCCAAAAAATCTAAGACAGTCAATTAAACTAAAAAGCGTGACCGAGTTATGTAGAATTTTTAAAACGTCGCCATAATTGACTCTATATTTCACTATGTAAGATAATTTTGTTAAAATAACTGCGAACTTGCTTTTTTTTCGCAGCTTTTAAAACATTGTAAATTTTCCTCAATTTATCATCATCAAATGAATTTAATAAAAAAATTAACTAAATTAATTTAATTAATTCATTTAGTTAATTAACTTAATTAAAAATTAATTTATTAAAAAATTAATTTATTAAAAAATTTATAATGAATTAATTCCGTCTGCCAATAACGATGGCGGACGGAATATTCATCTTTTGGGGCATGGAATATAAAATGCATATATGGGTGATTCTCACGAAATACGACAAATGACAGTCTTTTGCTCCAAGATCTAATACTATACTACTAAGAGAACTTTTTAAAAAAAATAAGAATAAATAATAAACAGCATTGTTGTTAGCATTTTAAAATGACTTTGCATTAGTTTTGTACATTTAAAAAATTTAATTGAATCTCAAAATGTCATTTTCTTGGCATGTCACTAACAACATTTCCAATAATAACTTCCCATACATTGTTCAATATCTAATTTTTTTTATCTCAACTGTTCTAAGCATTTCTAGAATATATGCAGAGGGTATTATTTCCTAAAACTTTGTTGAAAATAATTTGTTCTGTCTTTAATTTGTTTGTCACATGAAAATCTGTCATTTTCCTGACCGCTTTTTTTAGTAATTTATAACCAAAATAGATAGCGCCAGCAATCAATATCTTAGGTTAAGAAATGGATTAGAATACCATCCTATCTGAATATGTCTTATTTCAGGAATAAAGAACCAACGTTTTGGTTCAAAATCTATTTTAAAAAAATTTTCAAGATGAATAGGCTTTTATGTTGTCATTTTCCTGTCTTCTTGAAATCATTAATAACATAAACTACATAGATTTACCAGAGTCATTTCAAGAAATCCTGTTGTTTTCTGCGGAAAGTAAACGTCTTAGGCCGAAACATTAAATTAAAGTTAAATGCTGCAAAATGGCAAATTGTCATTATCCTGGCTGTCATTTTTCTTGCTTATGAATGACAGTTACCAGAAATTTTTTTTTAAACAGTATATTGTAAAAAGGGAAAGGAAAAATATTTACCTAATACCCAGTTTAAGCAAGATTGTAATATGCTTGTATGTAATCAAAGTTATTTCTTTCTTCAGTGATTGATTATTATATACAATTTTATTATATACAATTTTATTATATACATATCAACAACTTAAAACATTTTTGATTCTTTCTACAGTGAATAAAAGAATTAATTTCAACAATTCATGGTCAATCTAACGCAAAGGCTTTCGGTTACTTTATTTTTTATTTTTTTTTTTTATTTTTTTTTAACACAGATAGTTTAAATATGAAGGATAATCTAAGAACATCACTGTACGATTTAATTCTGTCATAGTCTTTAAAATCTACTTGGGTGTATAAAGTAAAGAAAGTAATAAAGTTATAAAACAAAATGATTTGAAATATTTTAAATTTAAATAATATAATAAAAAAATTTCCGGTGTAAATTATTATAAAATAAATTTTACTACGCTATTTTAAAACATGGGGCCTAAAAACAGTCAAGGAAAATTAAACTAGGAAAAAAAAAAGTGAGAAGTCGAAAAGAAACGGTATGTTCAAATTGTTCACAATAATTATTTTTGGAATTGATTTATATAAAAAGTTAAAATTAACTTTTTAACTTTGTCTTTATGAATTTCTTAAGTTGAGTTACTTACTATTAGCTTAAAATGACTGTTTTCTTAACTTCTAAGCTAATATGCCATTTTCTTGGCATTCAAAATTTGGTGAATTTCTATTTTATTTTTTATCTCGAGAAAATGTCCATAAACTACAGTGCTGTCTGTAAGATATTAATAAATGTAACTTAAATATACAGAAAAAAAAAGATTATATTGAAGACTTTAAATTTGTAGAAAATTTCTTTTCGAATTGTTATGTTTCCAAAGAATCCCCCATATATATATAGAGCGAAAGATAAAAGAAAGATAAAAAGAAAAGAGATAAAAACGAAGTAAATTATTAAGTTTTATGAACTGCGCATACGCTACAAGTATATAGAACTCATAAAATAAGTGCTAAAATATTAAAACATATGGAAAATAATAAAGATTAATGACAAGAGAAGAAAAAAAATTATTAAAAATAAAATTATTTTTTAAAATATTTTTAAAAAAAACTTATTTATCTAAAAAAAAATATTAAAAATTCGGATCTGAAACTCACAAAATGGCGATCAAGAATTGTCTATTTAATGACACAAATGTTAAAAAAAGATACCTCCTCTCATTTATAAAATGTGATAAATGAGAGGAGGGGGTGGGGGCTCCCCCCCCCCGGTTCCACAGTCCCTAGTTATTTCCGTAACATTTTGAAAAAGTCGTCCTCACTTTTCTCTTCAATGACGAATATTTTGATTTCTGTTAGGAAAAAAAAAAAATTGATTTCTGTTATTGCAAAAGGAGAATCATTCAACAATAACAAGAATGTTCGACGGCTTTTTTTCCGATTAAAGCCGTAAAATTGCAAATGCAGCGCTTTTTTTAATATTTTTCTTCCTTTCAAACTGTTGAAAAAGTGCACGGTTTGTTATTTCTAATCAAATACAAAATTTGCTTCGCACAAAACTTAAATTGAAAGAAGAAATAAACGTTGAAACAAAACGGACGGAAATAAAATTTAGAATAAAAATAGCCATTTTCTTTTAAATCAGAAAACTGGAGAGAAAAAAAAAAATTGAAGGGAATCGCTTTTAAAGTACAAAGACAGACAGATAAAAGTTTGTCTGTATAACGGGTAAACAGTAGACTCTAAAAATACGACATTCAACGTAAAGCTAAATGAGTAAAATTTTATTTTATAACCGTCGTTGAACAGCCGACCCAATTCGGGGTTACCCATGTTCAACTCCGTAGCTTTCTAATTTTGAACCCTGTCCAGAAGACAAGGGATCAAGTATTGGGAGAAATTTACTTTCGTCGAGGGCGTTTAGATGGAACTAACCCGCGTTTGCGTTGCATGGAGAGGAAAACCACGAAATCCTCCGACGGTTAGCCTGACGGCAAGGGGACTCTAACCCATGATCCGTCTACCATTAAGGATATTTCACGACAACACTGTGGTCGGTGGAAGTCGGATGCGGAATTCATATCGATCCGCCATCTCTGGGATTCGAACGCGGTTCACCTCATTGAAAAGCGAGCGCGTCTATCCCTTGAGCCATCACGGCTCTATTTTTAATATTTTTATATTTATAACAGTCGTTGAACAGTCGACACAATTTTTGGGAGAAGTCATGTTCAACTCCGCAGCCTTGTTATTTTGAACCTAATCTATAAGATCTTGGACCTCCAAAGGTATTGACTTGTGATGGGAACTTGGAGGACATTGTGATCCCGACACATTTAAAGTGCACCATTTCATACGTCCGGAAGGATTTGAATTCCCGTTCTTACGAACATAACTGCAACGCCTTTCCCGATCTTTGACTAGTTTCAACTTTCGTCGAAGAAAACTGTTTTATGACAAGAAAGTGCGAAATCTTTCTTTATAAAATGTCACAGCACAAGAGATGATTTTTAATAAAATATGTAAGAATGAAACGTGATTTACTGAAGCATGAAAGACCGAAGCGCGTTAAGGTTTTCTTTCATGTCTTTACGCAGGTATAATTCCCACGGCAGTAGAGGCTAATTAAAATAACTCAAACAATCAAAAGATTCCCTTTTCTGTGTGTGGGGGGGGGGGAGGACTCAAGAAATCCATTCATTAACAGTCATAAATTATTCGAAACAATTTTTTTTCTCCTTTAGGAATGTTTTTTCCCTCATCATTCGAAAATGTTAAAAAGAAAAAAAGTTAATAAATAAATAATAATATAAATTATTATATAAATAATAATAAAATTTTCTACGGGGTAGCACTGGGCGGCAATGCGATGTTTCGTCAATGTAACATCGCGATATTTCGATACTTCGCGATGTTTCGTTACACTAATATTTTACATTAGGTATTGTGTCATTTCGATTTCTGGCACTTTTTGATTGATAAATGGAGGCACTTACATCCTTGTCATAAATTTAATCCTAAGTTACCTTACAATAAAACACAACAGTGATATACTACATTGAAAATTAAAGAAAAAAAAATGCTGTATTATAGTCAGCACCGTCTTTACGCATGGGCATACTAGGGTAATGCCCAGGGGACTCATCAAGCACACAGAGGGCTTTGAGAATCTTTCTCTTTTAATAATTGTATTGAAAAAAATGCTACGAATAAATAGCATTATCTTATATATCTTTTAAAATAAATATATTCTACTTTATAAAGTGTGCTTTTATTTCTTCTACAAATAGTGATTGATTATTATCCAAACACCCATCACCCTGAAAACTTTAAAAAAGGCAACCAAAATCTATTTTTCTACGTTCTCCAATGAAAACGTTTAATGACTCGTGAAAATTCTAGATACCTTGGGCATTGTAAGATGACTGTTTAGTTTGACAAAATAATTCATACCTTTTGAAATTTTTTTTTTTTAATTGGTTATACCTTTATGTTTTTTTTAAAAAAATTAATTATTTTAATTAGCTACTTGATTTAGAAAATTATTTCATTATTTGAGGATTAGCAGTTGGTTAGCATCTCATTAAATATATATATATATATTTCATATCTTAAAAATGTTTTATTTTATGTATGTGAAGATTTTAAGTAGTATGACATGTTATAGAGGCCCAAAACATTTCTGTATACATGGGGAGGGGGGCAATTAAGACGGTCCTGGTTAAAATCAGTTTTGGAGACCGTTCAAATATGCATATTTTTGGCAATTGCTACGCCCTTTCTCCCTCCAAAAATAGGCAAATCACGAACCCCCTCTATGCTTACCAGGAACTAATATAGGGGATATCTGCCTATGATGCTTACGTAAGAAAGTCACACTATTTGTTTTTAACTTTGGCTTTTGTAGTTGTAATCTAATTTCAGGTTTAAATTCAAATAAAAGATTCACAAAACATAGTTTACGTTTTCTTACATTTTGTGAAATTTTGAGTCTGTCCCAGATGGCAAAATAAGGTTTATTTTTTTCTCATCAAAAATCTTTTCATGTAAACCAAAAAGGGTTTGTTGTGCGGCTTACGGGTAAACCTTCTAGTTCTAACCCTAAACCGAGATCTGTGAGAATCTGCTCTACTCTACGCCTATTACCCTAATCCAAAACCTTGGAAAAACAACCTTCTATATAAAAACCTTAAATCGAGGTTGACTTAAGGTTTTCAAGTGTGAAAAAAAAAATCATTGAATAAGGCTAGTCTCCAGGTGAAAATAATAATCATCAAACCTAGGTCATTATGGTTAGGTTTCTTTTCGCAACGTCTTGTAGGCTCATCTGGTCATGACATTTAATGGACAATTCATAGCTATTCTATCGCTAGTGTGACGTCAGCTAAAGCGTCATGATGGACCTAAGTGACCATTTTACCTACTTTACAAAAAAAAAAAAAAAAAAAAAAGCGTTAAAAAATAATTTTTAATCCTTTTAGAATGAAAGGTTTGAAACTGCACTTTTTTTGCTTTATTTGAAAAAAAAAAAAGGTTTTCAGTTCAAACATTTTCGTGACACTAAAAAGAAAATTCCTATACAAGGTTGTCTAGATGCTTTCGGGATGGTATTCTTTGTGTTTTTCTTCTCCGGTCAAAACTCTTTAAGCTTGAATGTTTTTTTTTTCTCACTCCTTTTTCCCCAGAATTTAAATTTGAAAATTTTTCAATTGTAATTTTTTTGTTACATTTTTTTTTAAAATGACGTGATTTTCATGTCTGACGCAAATGTTACTCCCCTGTTGTCAGCAAAAAATAAACAAATCATTAACCTTCGTTAATTTGATATTAGAACAGTCCAATGAGATGAAAACTCTTAAGAGATGCAAATAAATAAATAAATAAATAAAAAAAATATATATATATATATAAAAAAAAAATAATAATAATGTTTCAATAAAGGCATTATAAAAGATATCTTTTTTCGAGAAACAGGGGACCCTCTCACATTTTATAAATGAAGGGTCAATTAGAATTTTTTCTTGATCTGTGCGTAATTTAATTTACAATTTAAAAAAATGGATATTTTTTTGTGTGTCTGAATTCTAAAAATATGGCTCTGTTTGAAGCGAGCTTTAACATTTTCTTCTTGAAAACTGCTACCAGATTCTTGGTTTCAAATGTCACAGCGAACAGAATAAAAAGAAAAATGAGAGATAAACAATTTCTTTTTTTAATTTAATTTTTATTTTAAATCAATCGGAATCATGAAGTTAAAACCGCAAGTTCGAATGCTCAATTGCCATTTTGTGTGGTCATTATGGTTGATCATTCGGTCCCGATTATATATATATATATATCTATATATATACATAAATTTTAGAAAACATTAAACCTAAATAATTTTATAAATAAAGTAAATCAAGACTCGAAGAAAATATTTTGTTAAAACAAAACACAAATAAATAAATAAAAAAATAATAAATTCAAGAGAATAAAAAACTTTAAGATAATTAAAACTGCAATAATCATATTCTTAAATTGTGCTTTTATGATATAGAAATCTGCATGCCTCACTGATAAAAAAAAAAAAAAAAAAAAAAAAAAAAAAAGACTAAAAAGAGGTATACTTATTTTATTAGAAAAAATTGACTCTGAATATACAAATAAAGTAAACCAAGGCTCGAAGGGATCATTTTGTTAAAACATCTGGAGAAAAAAAATCCAAGATTAGAAAAACAATTTTAAGGTAATTAAAACGGCAATAATCATAGTCTTAATTTGTGTTTTATGAAATTTATAACATTCACAGATTTTTTTTTTTTTAATAAAAACGATTAAAAAGACGTATTTATTTTTTTAGAAAAAATTTACTCTAAATAATTATACTAATAAAGTAAAAAGAGGTTTAAAGGGAACATTTTGTAAAGAAATTTGGAAAAATAAATAAATAAATTCAAGAGAAGAAAAATAACTTTAATATAACTATAACTTAATTAAAACGGCAATAATCATATTCTGAAAATGTGCTTTATGATATAGAAAATCTGTATGCTGCACTGATTTAAAAAAAAAAAAGAACGTAAATATTTAAACGGCGTATATTTTAAACACTTATATTTTAGAAAAAATTAATTCTAAATAATTGTACTGATAAAGTAAATCGAGGCTCGAATGGAACATTTTGTTAAGACAAAAAATAAAAATAAAACAAAAAATAATTTAAGAGAAAAAAAAAAAAACTTTAAGGTAATTAAAACGGCAATAATCATATTCTGAAAATGTGCTTTATGATATAGAAAATCTGTAAGCTGCACTGATTTAAAAAAAAAAGAAAGCAAATATTTAAACGGCGTATATTTTAAACACTTATATTTTAGAAAAAATTAACTCTAAATAATTGTATTGATAAAGTAAATCGAGGCTCGAATGGAACATTTTGTTAAGACAAAAAATAAAAATAAAACAAAAAATAATTTAAGAGAAAAAAAAAGAACTTTAAGGTAATTAAAACGGCAATAATCATATTCTTAAGAAGTGCTTTATGACAAATAAATCTGTAAGCTTGACTGATTAAAAAAAAAGAAAGAAAAAAGAGAGTACTGGGAAGGAAATATCGCCAGATTCAAGCAACCTGTGCTTCTTTCTATTTTTTGTTTCGCCCAAGCAGAGTAAAACGCGTGCGCCATCTCGCCAGTGGAATAAGACCTCGTCGCCATCGATTCCCTTACGGCGGCCAACCTAAGGAAAAGAGAAAAATGAGAACTCAAAAGATGTGTTTTGAGGAGGGCAAATCAGAAATTGTGTGATTTTGCCCTTCTAAATAACCACGCCAAATCTTCACCCTTTTCATGAACCCTAGATATGGGTTAATAGTGTCAACATTCCATTTGGTTATAAATATATCGAGCATTTTGATATGCAATGTGTGGAAAGAAATCCAAGGTGTTTTGTTTTGTTTCCGCTGTGAAAAGGATGACTCATTCGGAAATAGTGTGAAAAAATAAAAACTGCCGGCTAATTATTAATAAGAGGTTCCCGTGATGGTTGACCTTGGCGGTTACGTTATTATACTTGTTGAGACTGTTGACAAAAAGATCAAATTATACGGTGAGTTATTTAATTTTTTACGCCGCCTTGCTTTATGCAATGACTTCTTGAATAGCAGGAACACATTTTATAAATTATGAGATTCTAAGATTACATTTTTTTACCCAGTAATTTGTGACATAAATTTCAAATTATAAAATAAGTAGATACTTTTTTTAGGGTTTTTGACCAACCCAGGGGCTAATTAAGCGTAGGCGGGGCCCTAGGCCATTCAAATTTTTGGGGCCCTTAGATTAAATTTTTTGCCCCTATATTTTTTATTTATTCAAATATAAAAGTATTTATATATCTTTTCATTTAAGAAAGCATATTTAAAATAAAAATAAATAATATCCTGGACTTCTTAAACAGTGACAATTTCAATATATAAAATTTGATTGAAAGTGACCAGCTGTATGAGTTTTTTCTACAGTATATATAACAATAAACAAACACTTACCTTTTAGTAAAATATTTTGTAATTATTTATTGATCAAATAGAATTACGGACACTAAATAATTATGAAATACTAAAAAAATTATGAGACACTTCGGTTGAGGCACTAAATAACTTCTTTTTCATTTAAAACGTCTCAATAATGTCAACAACATTTAATTCTTTGCTTCTTGTTTAAACAAGTCTCAGCTCGCTATAGTACTGCTTTCAATTTTTTCGCACGCAAATCAAAAGGACAAATTTGAACTTAAAAAACATTGGTAAATATTATAATACATAAACTATAATACTTATAAATAATAACTAAAATAAGTAATAAATAAATATGTAAAAAATTATGTAATAATTATGTAAAAAAATTTTATTTTATTAATATATATTTGAAATAGATTTTTTTCTTTAAAAAATCATTGTTATTCTTAATTTTTTTAAAATTTATTTTCAAAATTTTTTTTAAGGGGGCCTATGATCATTTGGGGCCCCAGGCCATGGCCCAATGGGTAATCTGGCACTGGACCCACCCACAAACCCAATAAAACCCGGGCTAAAATGGAAAAAACGCCATTTTAGCCCTACACAATCTAAATAGATTAATAAAGAATAAGATAAAAGTAAAATAGATTTAAGGTATTTTAATATTTATCTTAAAAATATATTGATTCTGGAATTTTCAGTTTTAAATAATTCTTTGTGTCTGAATTCTAAAAATAATATCTCTATTTCAATAGTTTTAATCCCAGTGGCAAAATCGCTGCGATATGGCAACATTGTCGCAGAACGTTACAGAGTTCTTGCAGAATGATTTTTCTTTTATAAAGTAAAAAAATTACTTTTCTTTTCTACAGAAATTTACACGCAATATTTGAATCATACATTTATATACTCACTTTTTGACGCTCTCGATTTACGCCAATAGTATCGTAAATCGATCCAATGTTTAGATTGTATTTTCGGCAGTTATCAATTTTGATTTTCAGGCAACTTTTTAATATCCCACTATATTTCAAACAATATGGAAAATTCTAATCGTGCATTTGAGTATTTACTTTTTAAGGCAATAATTCTATCGAATTTTTGGCAGGTATTGCTATTGATTTCTCCATAGTTTTTAAATCCGATATTTTTCATACGATATTATTTACGACAACAACCTTATCTTGAAACAAAACATGCATTCGAGGAGTCCGATTGGTATGATTTTGTCGTTGATCTCTTATCTACAATTTTCTACGGATTTCAGGATTATTTACAAAATGGGAAGAAGGAAATAATGTGTTCGTTCCCCCTTAACAAAATACGATAATATCACCCATAATATTAAAAAAAAAAAATTATTACATGTTCAATTAAAAATTTTTTTTAAACACAGCATTTTTGTTATTTTAAATGAGTAACATATATGTTTGTTATTATTTAAAGTATCTTGCAGAAAGATTTTAGTGCTAGAGAGTTGCTGAAAGCTCGAAAGAATTCTGCCACAGGTGTTTTAATATTTTGTTGGTTGAAACCCAAGTGGTCAGAAGAAATATATCTGCCTTATTGTTGGGTTCGTGATGTCCCAGATTAAAAAAATAAATAAATAGTGATACCCTTTAATGAAAAATAAATAATTTACAGGTAAACTATTTCTTTTATAATTTTTTTTATAAAACAATTTGAATTATGAAGTTAAAATTGCAAATTCTTGATTGACATTTTTATGAGGGTATATATAATTCGGTCTCAGTTAATACTAATACATATATATAGGGAGCCCAATATTATGATGATTATTTATAAAATGCAAAGAAGAAAATAATGTGTTCGTTCCCCCCCTCAAAAGAATGCGAGAATATCACCCATACTATTAGAATAAAAAATTATTACATGTTCAATTAAAAAATTTTTTTTTTTGTAAACACAGCGCTTTTGCTATTTTAAATAGGTGTTAAATTTCTAAAATTGTATAATTAAATATCAACCTTATTAATTATAAACTTCTTTAAATTATCCAATATAATATGACCTTGTGCACGTCCATTTTCGAGCGATCCTCAGTGACGGACGAATCGAACGCGCTTCGGATTTGCAGTACCAACGCACTGTAACATCCGTCTTTTTACGCTTTTACCTCGATTTGTTCTTCTGTTTTCATCTTTTGTAATCTAGCGATCTTATTACGAAACTATTTTAAAACATTCTGGAAAATTCAGGTAAGTTTATTTGAATTCATTCGCTAGTCACTTTGTAGATTTTGTTTTATCTTTTGTTTTGTTTTTTCTTTACATCTCTGTTTTTTCATTATTTTCTGTTTTTTACTGATATTTATTTCTTAATTTTGTTTGAAAAAATTTTTGAGTGGTCCTCACACTATTGTATTGATATATTTTGCCTTGGCTGCATTGATACAATATTAGAAAGCACTCCTTTTTGCGGATATAATCGTGTAAGCTGATGAAGAGATTATATATATATATATTTTTTTCTGAATTTTTATTATTTTTTTCTAATTAATTCTTTTCTTTTTTTCTTTTCATTATTCTGTAATTTTTTCCATGTTTTCCCTACATTTTGAACGAGAGTAGTCCGTTTACGGGAAGTTACTCTAACAGAGTAAATTGTTTTTTAGAATATTTTCAAGATATAGAAATAATTAATTAATCTACAAGGATGTTTTTCTCTATAAGAAAATAAAAAAAGCTTGATGTAAATACTTCTAAACAATATAATTTTCCTATTAACACAGATATTCGAGTTAATTTTAGAGTCCTCAATCTATTATTAGGTTTAGACCAACTGCAAGGGTTTTGGACTGGATTTTACTGACTGTCTTAAAGTGTCCCTTGAACATTGGTAAAAGGTAAAAATTCAATTAGGGTAACCATCATAATAATGACTTATATATTTGATACTTTTTATACAAGTTGCTTTAACATATTAAAGGAAAATATAATAGGAAAAGATTTATAACTTTTGAAGCTCCCCAATTCATTGAACAACAAAAGTGAATATCCTTAAATATGCTTTTAATATTGATAAATTATATTTTTGCTTAAGGATAAATAATGCAATATTAAAAATAATTATAAACCTTTTTTAATTAAACATTAACTTGTCTTCATTTTGGTTCTTGTTCAAAAATGAAACATTAATTTTTCAAACTATTTTTTTTAAAATTGTGACATTATTTGAACAAAAGGGTCTTGGGCACTTTACGGCAGTTTTGGACAAACAGGTTGTAAACAGGACGGTTTAAACCATGGTTTAATATATTCTGTCCTAAACCTTGCCAACACAGCAACTAACAGCTACCAATCGATGCTGTCGGAATGAGCAGTATCATTTCCTCTCCCTTTTTTGCCAGGATAAGGCAAGAGAAAGATTGATTCTTTATCTTTGGTAGTGAAATAGCTTAACAATGTTTTTAGTTATGGATAAGGCAAAAAATTTACACACTTACAAAATGGGGGAAAGTTGCATATTTTTTTTTGCAATTTAAAGGAGAAAAAAAATTTTTTTTGTTCAAATTTTGAAAAAATAAGTTACTAGTTTGAAGAGAAAGAAAATAACGTTTCAGGGTAAAGGTGGCTGTCCGCGTCCAGTTACGGAAGTGTCCGCCTCTGGGAGAATGTACGTAATGGTTAATTCGTAGAAAATTCATGAGGAATTAAAAATATGTCGGTATTAAGAGGCGTCCGTTTTGTGGGAGTGTCCGTAACCGGAGGTTTCAGTATGCCGCCTGGATTCGAATTATCTGAACTTACAAAATATCAAAAATTCGAACTGGCAAAATTAATAAAAGAAATTGTTTACCTGTAAGTTATTACTCTCATTTTAACAGTATAATTTTTTATTCTGTTTTTTAGAATTAAGACACCAAAAATTTTTTTTTTTAGTTGTAAGTTTAATGAAAAAAATTTTGAGTGAAAAATGTTAATCTTTGCGAGCGCTAATGTCCCCCCCCCACCCCTGGTTCGACGCGGTCCTTTGAATTGTCTAAATTTTTTTTTTTCACACTTAAATAGTTGTCTATAACCTTATATTGAGTCAAGTGCTGTCCATTTAATTGCAAAATGAAACAAAAGAAATTTATTAATGATTTTCACAAAATTACTAAGAACTCTGTTATATCTGATTTATTTGCTTTGTACAGTTAGTCGCACACAAGGGAATTTTTTTTTGTCGTAAACTCTAAATGATGATTATTTATTCTCATTTTTGCTGGTAATGTCCATAGATAATTTGAGGGGAATTCCGTATGGTGATCTGTGTCGGAATAATCGCCAAGTCTTGGCAATTACCCACGAAAAACTAAAGGGGCATCACAGGAGGGGACCAATTTGAAAGGCCAAAAATCTACATTTTTGTTTTTTTTTTAAAATTGCAAGTTTACAATCTATTTGGCAACTTAGCGATTGTAATTGGTGCCAAAGATCACAATACGGAAATATCTCCAACAATTTTTATGAGGAGTGTATTAAGAAAGATATTTATTAAGGATAGCTCTATATACAGTCCCTGTCCAAATTATTAGACACAGTTAAAGAATATAATTGCTTAATTAGTATTGGTTAATTAGAAGATATATCATATAAATTTGACGATTGGATAAATTGGATATGTTACATAAATATAGAATATTTATTATATCAGGTATTATGTTAGTATATTATAATAATTAGACCAAATTATTTGACTCACTGTAGTGTTCAAATAATGACATGTTTTGCACAAATTAATATGCAATACTTTTATATTGAAACATGTACATGTAATGGGGTTTTATTCGGGAGATTTTTTATACACTTCCTATTTGTATTTGTTTTTAACGTATTGCATTACAATGTTAAACAATTGACACAGGAGTGTAAACAAATGCAAACCGCTTTCATCCGAGTAAAAACAATAAAGCTGTATAGTATCACCTGATAGTTAAGATTTTAGATAGAATCTTATAGTGCGTCTAATAATTTGGCCTCTGGGACTGAAAAGTGGAACCCCCCAAAAGTGGTCATAAATAAAGGTCCACATTAGTGTGGTCATTCATGGAGTACTAATAATTTGAAAAAAATTTTAATTCAGATTTTCTATATTAATATTATTAAAAATTTCCTATATATTTCAATCATAATGATGTTATTATAATTAAGAGCAAGAATCTGAGAGAGTGACACACCTGAAATACATGCCGTTTCAGATTTTCTTCAAAAAATTACCAGTTGTTATATCTTGTCGAAAGACAAAATCTAAATTGTTTTACCCCAAAGTTGAGTTGTTCATTTTTTATGGCCCCCCAAAGTTTGGAGCTCTGCAGGAAAATTTCAGCGTTTTTGCACGACATGGCAGGGGTCTGTTTAGAAGAAATTTGGGTCCGTTAACGGACCCTTCACAAAATATCTTTTCATAAAAACGGACCCTTCATAAAATATTTTAACTTAAAAACGGACACTTCACAAAATAATTTATCCTTTAATCGGACACTTCACAAATTTGTTTATATTCATTATTGTTTTGTTAATCGAATAAACCCTTCCCAGGGGGTGGTAGGAAAGAAAGACAAATGCAAACGAACTAAGTTTTGTCTTTGGCAGAAGCTTCTTCCTTTATTCGTCCGAAATGAATATTCTGCGTTCAGCAGTATAGGCTAAATACCAAATATTTGTTGCATCGCTAATTTAGTAGCTGCATTTGCTGTTTATTTTTAAAAATTTAATTTTTTTAATTATAATTTTACAGTGTTGAGTATAATCTTGTATGTCTTTTACAATTGAAAAACTCCTTAAAAAAAATTTTTTTTGTTGCAATAACGGACCCTATTTTCATAAATTCACAAAAGCGGACCCTGGTTCAAAGAATGTAACTTAACGTTTATTTTATATTCACAAATTACGGGTAATTTTTCACAATTTTACAAAAAACGGACCTTTCACAAATGTCTGGAAGGGCCCCTGCATGGAAATTACAATGACCCACTGCTCTTAGCGCACACAAAGTGCCTCCAAGTAATTTAAATATCTGAAAAGTTGGGATGTTGATGTTTGTAAAATGAGTGAAAAGTTTGTGGCAATTTGTTGTCGCTGAAGGTCGTAAAAAGAGAGCCTTGTTCTTAAAGGTAGAAAGAGATTGAATCTTTTAAAATTCATCTCTGGACGAGACTGGGGTGCCAGAGCTGACACTCTCAGAACTACGTACATTTCTTTTGTAAGACCAATACTGGAGTATGGATTTCCAATATACTCCAGTGCCTCTCAAACCAATCTTCAGAAATTGGAAAGAGTTCAACTTTGTGTTGCCCGCATCATAACTGGACTAAGAAATAGCTGCCGGAATGATGTGGTACTCTATGAAGCGGATCTTCAGCCTCTGAGCATGAGAAGGGAGGCAACCTAGCGAAATACTACAGTAAACTTATTAGTTACGGCACTAAAAATCGTACGGCAGAGCAAATTCTGAAATGGCAAAATAACCAAAGGCTAAAGAAGAACAGCCCGTTTAGTCTGGCGGCTTCCATGGAATCATTTGACAAAAATGTGGAGAGCCACTCACTTAGTATGGGAATTGATCCCTCTTTAGGGCTAACAGAGGTATTTTTTCACACTGAAATGCTTTCCCATGTGTACAAGAAATCAAGTGTATCCGAACATCTTAGACAACTTGCACTTGAAGTTATTAATGGGATTCCACATGACGCAACTAAGATATACACAGATGGTAGCAAAGGTGAGAATAACCAATTGGGTAGTGGTGTATATATCAGGTCCCCGAATGGTGAACAAATGATAGCAATTAGAAACTCAGACCATTGTTCGGTTTTCAGAAGCGAACTGATTGCCATTGAGGCGGGTCTGAAGGCCATACTGGAGGAGGGGAGCTCTGGTGAGGTCTGGATTCTATCGGACAGTAAGAGCTCAATCCAACACCTAAGGGACTAGAGTACTGTGGGTGACAGAACTAGTATCTCTGTTCTAAACATACTGATACAGATATCCAAATCCCGAACAATCCACTTGCAATGGATCCCCTCACATGTAGATGTACTCGGTAATGAGGTGACCGATGTACTAGCAAAGGAAGGCTCTGAGGCCCCGGCTTCCCTCCCGGTCTGGACTTTCCCGGAGATCCACACGATCCAGAAAAATAGGGTAAAATCGAAATTTCTTACCCCTCCAGCAAGTAATTGGTACAGGAGAAAGAGCCCTGGTGGATCCCTTGGCCTCATCTGTGATCGCAGGGACCAGACAGCTTTGTCCAGATTCGCCAGCGGTCATCTGAGGACCCTTGCTTTTCTTGGAGGTTGCAAAGTTTTCCCAGTTTGTGGAAAATGTTCTTCAGATTTGGCCTCCCCAGACCACATCCTGGACTGCCTCCGCCTTTCCTGGGACGATCTGATCAGGGAGCCCTTGAGATTTTTAGACTTTTTGCGTGTTTATACTCTTATGGAACTTGTCTAGCTGTCGCTAGCCAGGAGGATTTGTAAAAAAAAAAAGAAGCAATTTTGCTGTTTTTTGCAATTTTCAACGATCAACTACAGCTTGCGTCTTCTAGTTGCCATGGTAAATAACATGTCATTTGAAAGATATACAAAAGCACTTTCAAAAATTATATATATATATTTGAGGCACATTTAATGCGCTCTTAATTATATGAAGTTGAAACTTGAAAATTTTCAAATTTTACCAATATTTTAAATGATATGACTTTCTGCTGCATAAATATATTGAAAAAATTTTTTTACCTTTATTTTACTCCATTATTAGTCTATCTATTATTAGTCTATTTACTTTTTTCAAAAAAGTAAAATTTATTGAGGCATGTAGCTTCAAAAAAATTAAAACATTTTTTTAACATACCACGTAGCATTTTCTTTCTCGAAGCACCTTACTCGAACAACTGTATTTTTATATACATTTCAGCATAAAAACCAATATTTTTAACATTTTATTGTATATAATCTTGTTGGTTATCCATTTAAAATAATATTTTAATATCATTGACATTTGCAATTTGTATAAAACAGAAATATATAAAGATAATGCTGTGAAACATTTGTTTTGTAGCTACAAAATGCGTGTGATTTATTTATTTAATAGTTCCTTGTGCAACAGTTGGATGTCTTTTAAGCTTGGGACAGTAAAAGGATCCACACCGGATAATTGTATGGGACCAAAGAAGATGGTGCTACGATGTACAGTGCCAATGTCATCACGTATCGACCATTTAAAATCTTGAGATCCTCTCTGGTGTAGAAATTTCATCTCAAATGAACAATTTCCACAGTACTATGATTTCAAAATTGCAAGCAAAAATATTATGGAATACATGCGGCATATAATGAGGGGATTACAGCTAGAAAAAGCAGAGACAGCAGCACTGCAAGAAACAGACAAGGAAACAGCGTTTTGGCTTCACGACTGGTCGCAAAAAATTTTGCCACAAAACTATCGTTTGAAACAACAGGACTATTTTGGTAAAAGGGGCATGTCAATGCATGTTGATGTGTTTGTTACACAAATTAATGAAACAGTTGAGAAATCAACTTATTTTACTATTCTCGAATTTTGTGATCAAGACACAGTGTCAACTTTTGTAAAGACTGACAATGCAGGCTGTTATGCTGGCAATATGTGCAGCAAAAGCTGGAATCTGATGGCGAAGAACCTGGGGTTAAAAATACTTTGACATGACTATAAAGAACCTCAGAGAGGTAAAGATAAAACTGATCGAGAGAGTGCAATTGCTAAAATGTTTATTATAACATATATGTCATCACGTATTGGCCATTTAAACTCTTGAGCTCCTCTCTGGTGTAGAAATTTCATCTTGAATGAATCATTTCCAGTCTTCTAGAATTTTTCCTATGTAAAATCTTCTGTCATACATTACTGCATAAAATGAATGAGGATGAAGTCCACTGTTCTTTTCTTCAAAAATTTTAATTTCTAGCCTAATATTCTCCCTTTCTGCTATCTAAAAATCCCAAAATTTATTGGAAAGCAATATTACATTTTTTAAGAAATTGTTAACTGTTGAAAACATTAAATAAAGCAAATTACATAAAATTAAAAACATAAAAAACCTCGTTTTCTTTAGTTGCAGTTACTAAAAGATGGTCATCATATTCATTTTTATCTTTTTTCTCAGTATCAAAATCTATATCTTTTCCTTTTATTCTGTTGAAATAAAAAATCACTTGTTCATTCGTAAGATATTCTTCCCCGCAAAACTTTTTCTTTCCATCCACTTGAAGATGTCTCATCATATTGACAACACTCTGTGCAGTAAATTTATTACCTATTTTATCTCCTTTATAAAAACATTGCTGTAGAAACTGTTTTTGATTTTGATTTAGACACATGATTTTTCTTTTTGGTTTCAGTGCCCATCCTAGTTGTGATACCATAGTTGAGAAGTTTTCATTTCTATTAGATGTGCCAGCAATTTAAAAAAAAACTAGTTGTTTGGAAGTCTATTTTTCTTGTTACTGTCTCCATTTTTTTAGCAAAAATAGTTTTAGCTTTGTCCACTACTGATAGTAATTTTGGAATAGTATGTTCTCCTCTTAATATATGCCAGGACAGTTCATCTGCAGTTTCAAATGTAGAAGTATAAATGTCTTCAGGACAAAATATGAAGTTAACAAACTTACGGCTAAGAAAAATCTATTTATGATTTTGATTTTTGTCTAACTTTTGTTTTGTTCTAAATGAGATTGCTGTTTGAATACTACAATTAAATTTTATGTTGTTATAAGGAACTTTTTTTCCTGAACCAATTTCAAAATATTTCCAAAATATCATTTCATTAGATTCAAATTTCACAGAATGGTATGACTGTATGTCATGTATTTTAACACTTTCAACTGAGCATTTTTCTTTATTGATTTCAATAACTGATACTTTAGTATTTTTCATTCTTCCTTTAAAAATGAGGCATCATACACATCTTTAGCTGATGTTACATCATGACCTACACATATAATGTTCTAATAAACATTTTAGCAATTGCACTCTCTCGATCAGCTTGATCTTTACCTCTCTGAGGTTCATTATAGTCATGTCTAAGTCTTTTTTAACCCCAGATTCTTTTCCATCAGATACCGGCTTTCGCTGCATATATTGCCAGCGTAACTGTCTGCATTGTCAGCCTTCACATGTAGTTTCTTCATGCTTGGAAGCTCTACTGTATATTGCTTTAATGTATGCTTTCACACACAAAGTCGACACTGTGTTCACAATATTCGAGAATAGTAAAATAAGTTGATTTCTTAACTATTCCATAACGTAACGAACACATCAACATGCATTGACATGCCCCTTTTACCAAAATAGTCGTGTTGTTTTTAATTATAGTTTTGTGGCAAAATTTTTTGTGACCAGTCTTGAAGCCAAAAGGCTGTTTCTTGCAGTGCTGCTGCGTTTGCCTTTTCTTGTTGAACTCTCCTCATTATATGCCGCATGTTTTCTATAATATTTTTGCTTGCAATTTTGAAATCATAGCACTGTGGAAATGATTCATTCGAGATGAAATTTCTACACCAGAGAGGAGCTCAAGATTTTAAATGGTCGATACGTGATGACATTGGCACTGTACATCGTAGCACCATCTTCTTTGGTCCCATACAATTATCCGGTGTGGATCCTTTTACTGTCCCAAGCTTAAAAGACATCCAACTGTTGCACAAGGAACTATTAAATAAATAAATCACACGCATTTTGTAGCTACAAAACAAATGTTTCACAGCATTATCTTTATATATTTCTGTTTTATACAAATTGCAAATGTCAATGATATTAAAATATTATTTTAAATGGATAACCAACAAGATTATATACAATAAAATGTTAAAAATATTGGTTTTTATGGTGAAATATTTATAAAAATACAGTTGTTCGAGTAAGGTGCTTCGAGAAAGAAAATGCTAAAACGTAGTATGTTAAAAAAAATGTTTTAATTTTTTTGAAGCTACATGCCTCAATAAATTTTACTTTTTTGGATAGACTAATAATGGAGTAAAATAAAGGTAAAAATTTTTTTTCAATATATTTATGCCGCAGAAAGTTATGTCAGTCGAAATATTGGTAAATTTGAAAATTTTCGAATTTCAACTTCATATAATTAAAAGCGCATTAAATATGCCTTAAATTTATATATAATTTTTGAAAGTGCTTTGTATATCTTTCAAACGACATGTTATTTACCGTGGCAACTAGAAGGCGCAAGCCGTAGTTGATCGTTGAAAATTGCAAAAAACAGCAAAAATGCTTCTTTTTACGACCTTCAGTGACCTTGCGGCAACAAGTTGCCACAAACTTTTCACTCATTTTACAAAGATCAACATCCCTACTTTTCAGATATTTAAATTACTTGGAGGCACTTTGTGTGCGCTAAGAGCAGTGGGTCATTGTAATATCCATATCGTGCAAAAACGCTGAAATTTTCCTGCAGAGCTCCGAACTTTGGGGGGGCCATAAAAAATGAACAACTCAACTTTGGGGTAAAACAATTTAGATTTTGTCTTTCGACAAGATATAACAACTGGTAATTTTTTGAAGAAAATCTGAAACGGCATGTATTTCAGGTGTGTCACTCTCTCAGATTCTTGCTCTTAATTATAATAACATCATTATGATTGAAATATATAGGAAATTTTTAATAATATTAATATAGAAAATCTGAATTAAAATTTTTTTCAAATTATTAGTACTCCATGAATGACCACACTAATGTGGACCTTTATTTATGACCACTTTTGGGGGGTTCCACTTTTCAGTCCCAGAGGCCAAATTATTAGACGCACTATAAGATTCTATCTAAAATCTTAACTATCAGGTGATACTATACAGCTTTATTGTTTTTACTCGGATGAAAGCGGTTTGCATTTGTTTACACTCCTGTGTCAATTGTTTAACATTGTAATGCAATACGTTAAAAACAAATACAAATAGGAAGTGTATAAAAAATCTCCCGAATAAAACCCCATTACATGTACATGTTTCAATATAAAAGTATTTCCTATTAATTTGTGCAAAACATGTCATTATTTGAACACTACAGTGAGTCAAATAATTTGGTCTAATTATTATAATATACTAACATAATACCTGATATAATAAATATTCTATATTTATGTAACATATCCAATTTATCCAATCGTCAAATTTATATGATATATCTTCTAATTAACCAATACTAATTAAGCAATTATATTCTTTAACTGTGTCTAATAATTTGGACAGGGACTGTATATAGAGCTATCCTTAATAAATATCTTTCTTAATACACTCCTCATAAAAATTGTTGGAGATATTTCCGTATTGTGATCTTTGGCACCAATTACAATCGCTAAGTTGCCAAATAGATTGTAAACTTGCAATTTTAAAAAAAAACAAAAATGTAGATTTTTGGCCTTTCAAATTGGTCCCCTCCTGTGATGCCCCTTTAGTTTTTCGTGGGTAATTGCCAAGACTTGGCGATTATTCCGACACAGATCACCATACGGAATTCCCCTCAAATTATCTATGGACATTACCAGCAAAAATGAGAATAAATAATCATCATTTAGAGTTTACGACAAAAAAAAATTCCCTTGTGTGCGACTAACTGTACAAAGCAAATAAATCAGATATAACAGAGTTCTTAGTAATTTTGTGAAAATCATTAATAAATTTCTTTTGTTTCATTTTGCAATTAAATGGACAGCACTTGACTCAAAATAAGGTTATAGACAACTATTTAAGTGTGGAAAAAAAAAATTTAGACAATTCAAAGGACCGCGTCGAACCGGGGGTGGGGGGGGGGACATTAGCGCTCGCAAAGATTAACATTTTTCACTCAAAATTTTTTTCATTAAACTTACAACTAAAAAAAAATTTTTTTGGTGTCTTAATTCTAAAAAACAGAATAAAAAATTATACTGTTAAAATGAGAGTAATAACTTACAGGTAAACAATTTCTTTTATTAATTTTGCCAGTTCGAATTTTTGATATTTTGTAAGTTCAGATAATTCGAATCCAGGCGGCATACTGAAACCTCCGGTTACGGACACTCCCACAAAACGGACGCCTCTTAATACCGACATATTTTTAATTCCTCATGAATTTTCTACGAATTAACCATTACGTACATTCTCCCAGAGGCGGACACTTCCGTAACTGGACGCGGACAGCCACCTTTACCCTGAAACGTTATTTTCTTTCTCTTCAAACTAGTAACTTATTTTTTCAAAATTTGAACAAAAAATTTTTTTTTTCTCCTTTAAATTGCAAAAAAAAAAATGCAACTTTCCCCCATTTTGTAAGTGTGTAAATTTTTTGCCTTATCCATAACTAAAAACATTGTTAAGCTATTTCACTACCAAAGATAAAGAATCAATCTTTCTCTTGCCTTATCCTGGCAAAAAAGGGAGAGGAAATGATACTGCTCATTCCGACAGCATCGATTGGTAGCTGTTAGTTGCTGTGTTGGCAAGGTTTAGGACAGAATATATTAAACCATGGTTTAAACCGTCCTGTTTACAACCTGTTTGTCCAAAACTGCCGTAAAGTGCCCAAGATGGCATGAATCATCCCATAATGTTAGGTGTGACAGTTTCTCAGATTCTTGCTCTTAATAATATTTATCACAAATGTATATATATATATATATATATATATATATATATATATATATATATATATATATATATATATATATATATATATATATATATATATATATATATATATATATATATATTAAAAATTATGAGACTTATGTATTTCATATATAAATTAATATATTTTTTAAAAATGTTTTCTAATGATAAATGTTTTCTAAAAATGTTTAACATTATTAAAATATCTTTTAAAAAAGTTTTTTAAAATGTTACTTAACTTGATTATTATTGCTTTTTTAATTCAAAACCTTAATGTAAAGCAGTAACTGGACAAAGTAAAAAAAATTCTTTTGGGCAGCAATAATGTTGCAAGCAACTAAAATATAAAGCACTACAAATGGGCTTTTCAAAAAATAATTTTTCTTTTATTATCGCTTATTGTCATATTCATTCCACACACACACACACACACACACACACACACACACACACACACACACACACACACACACACACACACACACACACACACACACACACACACACACACACACACACACACACACACACACACACACACACACACACACACACACACACACACACACACACACACACACACACACACACACACACACACACACACACACACACACACACACACACACACACACACACACACACACACACACACACACACACACACACACACACACACACACACACACACACACACACACACACACACACACACACACACACACACACACACACACACACACACACACACACACACACACACACACACACACACACACACACACACACACACACACACACACACACACACACACACACACACACACACACACACACACACACACACACACACACACACACACACACACACACACACACACACACACACACACACACACACACACACACACACACACACACACACACACACACACACACACACACACACACACACACACACACACACACACACACACACACACACACACACACACACACACACACACACACACACACACACACACACACACACACACACACACACACACACACACACACACACACACACACACACACACACACACACACACACACACACACACACACACACACACACACACACACACACACACACACACACACACACACACACACACACACACACACACACACACACACACACACACACACACACACACACACACACACACACACACACACACACACACACACACACACACACACACACACACACACACACACACACACACACACACACACACACACACACACACACACACACACACACACACACACACACACAGATATATTAGTTAATAAATAGAGAAAACGTGGAAAATGTTAAAGATGAATGAAAGGAGAAGAAATAAAATAAAATTTAAAAAAAAAATATATATATATATATATAGTAAAAAGCCAGAAAAGAAATGGAAATATATAATCTCTTATCAGTTCACACAATTATATCCGCAAAAAAGAGTGGCAATTTTAAGTTAATTTGAAATCGCCACTTTCTTTATATATTTCGTCTTGTGTTTTGTTAGTTTTTTCTTTACATTTTATTTTCTGTTTTATATGCTAGAATATAAAGTACTAAAAATTCACTTTTCAAAATTAATCTCTTATTGTCATATTCAGTTATTAAAAGTGAAAACTGAGACTATTACCAATCCTTACCTGATGTGTGTCTGATTGTAAAAACAAGTTTAGGGGAAATTTTAGAATTAATTAAGTAAAAAAAATTGCTACACTATTTCTTATCGTAAAATGAAAAAATGTCTCATTTTACAAACTGTTATAAACAATTATTTCTATTTCATTATACTTTGATTTATATTATTTTTTATGATAGTTTCTTCAAGAATTGTGTAAAATCAAAAGCATTTTTTTCTTTCTTAAAGAAAAACATTTTAATAAAATATTCAAAAAATATTTAAAAAAAGTTACTGTGGGTAAAAAAACGCAGTATAATTTTGGTGGAAAGGATCCCTCACAAATATTCTCTGTTCAATTTAATATGCTCACAACCTTCTGAGCTAACATAAATACTCGGACAACATCACCGCATACACTCCATCTCAGCTCAATTATCGTTCATTGTGACAATGAAAGCTTCTGGAGTCGGGATGGCTCAGGGGATAGAGCCTTCCAATGAGGTGAATCGGGTTTGAATCACAGCGTTGGCTGGTTCGCTTCTGGCTTGCACCGACCACAGTGTTGACGTAAAATATCCTTAATGGTAGACGGATGATGGTTAGAGTCCCCTTGCCATGAGGCTAACTGTTTGAGGTTTTTTTCTCCATGTAATGCAAATGTGGGTTAGTTCCATCAAAAAGTCCTCCATGAAAGCAAATTTCTCCCAATACTTGATTCAGGTGTTTCCTTGTCTTCTGGATTTAAGATGACAAGGCTACGGAGTTGAACATTAGTTCTCGTAAACCAAAATACTTGGGTTGGCTCGATTATAATAAATAAAAATAAGTAAAATAAAATGAGAGCTTCTGATTAGAATGTGTTTATCATTAAATTTTCCACCAATTTAACGGAGAATTAATTAACCCAACTTCTCACTCTCAGAAATGTTTTCTAATAAATAAGAGAACGCGGTTTTTGAGCATCCTCAAAATGTGTCTATTTGCTTATCTTCGGTTTCCTCCATTTTGACTGAAACCTAAGAAGGAAATTTTTAAATATTATAAAGATCTGGTTTACTAAAATCCAAGGTGGGTTGGGTTCACCCCAGAAAAACCCAGCAGGATATTTTTAGACTTGAAAAAAACCCAACTTTGTATCCTTTAAGAAGGTTTTTTTTCACATTTTATTACTTAAAATTTATTTTCTTTGAAATTATCAACTTATTGGACAGGAAAAACCTGGAAAATACAGGGAATTTAAAAATCACATTTTTCCTTTAGAAACAGGGAATTGTGTTTCGTTTTTTAAGAAATCACTCAAAGAGCACAATCTGTGGGATATTTAAGTAGTTCATTTACTTGTTAAAGTAGTTTATTCTTAAGTATGTTCCTTTTTTCAGCAATTTCTAAGTAGCCCAGTACAGCTTATATGAACAAGATCACAGTGATCTTAATACCTATAGTGTGTATAATAAGGTCAGATGTCAACCTTGTGTAAAGTCGTTTCTGTTATGTTTCAATTAAAAATTCTAATATTTTAAATTTTTGAAATCGTTTGACTCAATGGATTTAAATTTTAATGACTATCTTTTTTGTCTGCTAATATTTTATTTGATAATTTTTGTTTTTTTAGAAGGAAACATGGAATTATTAACTGCTAATAAATTGTGAATTCATATTGGTTGTTCACAGTTCTTACTTAATTAAATTTAATGAGCATTTCTTCTGTTCGTTAAGATCTTACAAGCATATACTTTACAGGTTATCCGCGCACCTGCAAAGTCATGAATAATAATGGAAAGTCATGAATTTCGGTATTGAACACAATTTGTCATGATTTTAACTATTTGTTTAAAAAAAAAAAATCATGAAATTCATGAATTTAGGTCACCGAAAAATCATGGAAAAAGGTCACGGAATTTTCAGAATGGATTTTACCCCTCTCTCTAATTTCATGGTGTTCCGAACATCTGAATTTGTAACAAAATCCCCACTCACAGTCATATCTGATTAAAATATAAAATGTTTTTATCATGTTCTTTCAAAATTATGGGATTCTTTCAAAAAATGTAAGGGAAAAGATTATTTCTAAAACGAGTTATCTTTTAAACTTTTTTGATTTCAGACTTTTTGTTATTATTTATTTTTTCAATTTAAAGTTCTAGCTGAAGCAAGCCAGTCATTGGCAAATTTCTTTTATTCCGAAGTGAGAACAGAAAACTTCTTTCCTTTCCGATAAACAAGAAAAGTATCCTTAGAATATAATTCTGCTGAAAAAAATGACAAAATTATTTGCTTTTGCATTTTTTTAGCTATTTTATTGCTTCACATCTTTTATTGCTATTGTTTTTTAAATTTAAAATCCATAAATATGAAGATGCAGAGTATAACAGTTTTGGTTATATACCAGAGGTGGCCAAGCTCCTTAATAGTAGAGCTATTTTTCAAAATTTGAAATTTTTCGCGAGCCGCAATTAAATACGTATTTTACGCAAAAAAGGTATTAAAAATTTTATAGAAATTATATTTATTGAAAACCATAAATAAAGGTACAAAATATGTGTACTGAATTTAAATATTAAAAATTAAACACATTTATTTTACTTCTCCTGATAATTCTTTAAAATTTGGTGTAGAATTGGTGACAGCACTTCTCAGTAATTCTTTGAGATGCTTATTAGTTAATAGTGATCGGTGCTTTCCGAATATTGAAATAATTCGACAAGCAGCATTTTCTAATTCAGGATTCTTCGATTCTGGTACAAATTTCTAAAATTCAGTAATCGGCGTCGACTTATATTTTAATTGTAGCGCTTGATCTTCTTGCCTCTCTATTAATTCTAATTCTTCAGATGCTTTTTGGGTCATAATTATATTGGAAATGGAAACCTCACCTTGAATTATGATAATTTCAAATGGATTCAGAAGGAAATCAAGAGACGATTTAAAATATTTCAAGTCTTGAAATCTATTTTGGAGTTCCGTCAATATTTCTTCCAGATTTTTTACATACTCGTTGTGTTTTTTTTTTTTTTTTTTTTTTTTTTTTTTTTTGTTGTTGTTTAATATTGAAAATTTTTTTTTTAATTCGAGGAAAATGATAAAATGTTTTATTTTTAATGTCCTTTTGATATATACACTTAATATACACTGTGAGAGGTCAGATTTTATTTTATCTTTCCCCTGCAATTGTAAATTCAGTGTTTGCCAGTAATATTTGTTGTCAGTAATTTAAAAGACATTTTGAAACGCATACGGAACAATAATAATTAAGTTTTTAAAAATATATAGCACGAAAAGGGAATTCGGGTGCATTTATCGAGAGCCACAAATAATCTGTCAAAAAGCCGCATGTGGCTCGCGAGCCGCAGGTTGGCCACCCCTGTTATATACCTATTATTTCAATTAATGTTATAATGCTTTTTTAAATTGATTATAGTGTTTTTTCGGAGAAAATAGCAACTTCGTTAAGTCATGAAAAATTCTTGGAAATAGTCATGAAAAGTCATGAATTTGAAAACCTAAATTGTAGCAGATACCCTGTATGTATGCACCATCTCCCCCCCCCCCCCGTGGCAGAATCGCGTTTGGCATTGTCGCAGAACTTTACAGATTTCTAGCCGAACGATTTTTCTCTTGATAAGTAAAAAATGATTTACTTTTTTTTTCTGCAGAAATTTACACACAATATTTGAATCATGCATTTAGATAATCACTTTTTGACGGACTCTATTTATGCCGATAGCATCGTACATCGATCTAATGTTTCGATTGTATTTTCAGCAGTTATTGATTTTGACATGGTTTTTAAACATTCCGATGTATTTCAAATAATCTAGAAAATTCAAAACGTGCATTTCAGTATTTACTTTTTGAAACAATGATTCTATCGAATTTTTGGCAGTTATTACTATTGATTTCTCCATAGTTTTAAAATCCGATTTTTTTTTTTTATACGATATTATTTATGACAACAACCCCTAATCTCGAAACGAAACACGCATTTGAAGAGTCCGATTCGCGTGATTTCGCTTTCGATCTTTTTTATCGGCAACTACTACTTGATCGCCCCCTCCTACAAAATGAGAGAATATCACCCACAATATTAGAATAAAAAATCATTACATGTTGAATTAAAAAAAAAAATATATATATATATATAGTTTTTTTCTTTTGTAAGCACAATAAGCACTTTTGTTATTTTCAATTAGTAACATACACGTTTGTTACATACTCTACTGGATTTTGCCCCTGGCCTACTAGTGTATTTAAAATTCTCCTGGTTTTAGTACATTTAAGAAAATTCCCTAAAATTGAGTAAGTTTCCTAGAAAAATCCTTATTGAAATTAATTTTTTGTACAGATTAATGCTTGCACGCGTTAATAATTAAAAAGTATTATTTCGAAGCTGGAAATTTCATCACGTTGTGTTCTTTAATTTTTTTCTAACGATTAGACATTACCTATAATGTCTCACGTGGTTCTCTAATTCTAAACTAGCTAATCTAAATTAAATTAAATAATTACATGATGCAGATGTACAATTTATAATTAATTTTAATCCTGATTATCCTGAATACATTCTTGATTAATTCAATAACATAATCTAATACCCTAACAGATAACTACAAAATTAAAGTATAGAAAATCAGCCACTCACCCCTGCACCTTCTCCCTCATTCCTCGGCAACCTTCTCGCCTCAAATTCAACTGCGGACTGTCCTCCAAGCTCTGCTCCCTTTCAGAGGCAACCCCTTAAAGTCCTTCTGATTGGTTAAGAAAGAAGGGGCTACCTTTTGGGCTTGTAATCCATCTCTTGGTGAAGTCGCCGTAACATTCCTCCGCCGACAAATCGCGCATCGTGAGGGAGATTGGTGACAAGAGGTAGTGGGTCCTATTATTGAGAAATAAAAATATTCCGATGAATCGTAGGACACTTTGAACGAACAATTTGATCTCAAGCTTAGGATGATGATCGGGGATCAGCAGGTCAATGCTGCTGAAGAATCTTCTGTACTGAGGAGGTGATGTATGTCGAGACTTATCACAGGAGGTACTGATGTAATGTCTGAATCTAAAAATGTTGAACAGTATCAATTCTTTGGAAAAAACAATTTATTAATTTTTTTTTGTTTTGTTTTTTTTGTTGTCTGTGGCAATTTACTAATTAAGAATAACAATTTAATGTAAATGATTAATAAAATTTTTTTTTTGTATATATATATATATATATATATATATATATATATTTTACAATTTAGCTTGTTTGAAAAAGAAAAAAAAAAAAAAAAAAAAACAATTTGCAAACTTAATATTTTTCTCACGGGCCCTAGTGAAAAAAGAATTATCTTTTTTTTTGAATCCCATAACTGCACGCCAGCATACAATTAAGAAACACAAATGTTAACAAATCAGCCTTTTTTTTTTTTTTTTAACAAATTTGAATTATTATTCTGTTGGTAAAGATGAATTCCTAAAAACTCTTGTTCTGAAATTATATTTACGATTTTATAGAAGGTTTATTCTCATTAATCTTCGTCTGCAATTTAATAAATTTTATCTTGCTCTGTAGGATCCTCATCTTGTTGAGTAAGGTGCAAATAACCAAACCTTTTTATGAATGGAATCATCCTATGGACATGAGTAGATATGACTTTCCTTGGATTATTAACGAGCATTAATTTATAATTTACTTTTGAAATCCTGTCCACAACTCTATATGGACCGGAAAATTTTGGTTTTAATTTTGCGGATAATTTACTTGAAGTGTTAGGTGTTTTCAGAAAACAAGGAAAACCTATTTTGAAATTTATTTTTTTAGTATCATTATTTCTTTCACTGAGACGTATATGTTTTTTTTCTTGCTCTAACAAGTTTGTTAACGTTTTGGAAAAAACTTCATTTAGATTTAAAATTAACTGTTGTAGATATTCGGTTTCTGATTGAAATTTAGTAGTTGAATCTTTTATGCAATATGGTAGTCTCATGTCTCTACCATGTTCAAGGAAAAAAGGTGATGTATGTGTCGCCTCATGAGTAGAAGAGTTCAATGACATCATAACCTGTGGAAGTAGTTGATCCCATTCTGGATTTTCGTCGCAGAACGCTGCTAAGATATTTGCAGTTGAATAATTTGGGCGTTGGGTTGAATTAATTTTACAAAAATCAGAAAATTCCTTTCTTTTAAAATATTTAGCGTTATCAGTAATAATTACTCCAGGGCAACCTTTTAATGCAACGAAATTATTGAAAATAGCTTTACAAATAGTCTCTGATTTCGTATCCGACAGTGATACCAGATGAATATATTTTGTGAAAGCATCGATAATGGATAAGACATGTTTTTTTCCTGTCGATGTTGTTTTTAATGGTCCGAAAATGTCGACATGACAACATTCTCCCGGAAATTTACTTTGGGTAACTGGTTGGTGTGGAGGTTTTTGTACTTTAAAAGCACTTCGTCTGGATAAACAAATTTCACACGAATTGATAAAATTTTTCGTATCGCAGTACATTTTAGACCAGAAATTTTTTTCTCGTAACCTGTGATAGGTTTTGAAAAACCTCAAATGACCTCCATAGTCAGAATGAATTGCTTTGAGAATTGTGGACTTTAAGGAATGTGGAATACAAATTTGTTTGATTAAAGAAGTCCGAGGGGATTTGGAGTGTCTTTTGCTCAAATGCATAAGCAATCCTTCCTCGGAAATAAAATAAGAATCATCATTATTAGTGTTGTTTTTAATTTTTGAAATAATTGTTTTCAATTTTTGAAATAATTGTTTTCAATTTTGGATCCTGATTTTGTAAAGTTATAATGATTTCGGAATTAGGAAAGCAGATAGAATTAGTATTTATTGACCGAGATAAATGATCTGCTTCATCGTACCTTTTACATATCTTATTTCATAATTAAACTCTTCTAGTGCTAATTTCCAGCGTAAAATTTTCGCGGATGGATTTTTGTTAGACAACGGTTTGTGATCTGTATAAATCAAAAATTTCTTTTTACCTATTAAAAATGCTCTAAAAAATTGAAGGGCGCAGTATATTGCATAGAATTCAAGCACAGTTGCACTATATTTTGATTGAGTCGGATTAAGGTTTTTTGAATAGAAGTATATCGGTTTTATTTCACCTGAAGGATAGATTTGCTCTAAAACAGCTCCAATTCCTTTTCCAGAAGAATCTGTAGTTATCTGCATATCTAAGTTGAAATCCGGAAGAGCTAAACAAGGTGGTTTCAAAATTGCGTGTTTTATGTCTTCAAAAGCGGCTTGAACAGTAGGAGACCATTCAAATTTTACATCTTTGCGTAACAAGTTCGTAAGGGCATGTGCTCTGGCTGAAACATATCTCCTATAAAATCCGCAACATGCCAAAAATGATTTAACTTCTTTCACATTTTTCGGAAATCATTAATTTTGACCGTTTTATCTTTATCAACCGAAATTCCGTCGGAAGAAACAATAAAGCCTACATGTTTTGTTTAAAAATTGTCATTTAGTATAAGGAGAATTATACTTTTCGAAACGGTCTAAAATCTCTAAGTGCTCCTCTATTGTTTCGGAAAGAAAAAATAATTATAAACAAGCGCTCCTTTATCTAATAAGTATTTCTTGAGATTGAAAAGATTTAGGGCTATTTTTAAGTTCAAAACATAATCTATTAAACTGGTATTTTTTTCCATCTGGACCAGTAAAGGCAGTTTTGTGCCGATCTAAAGGCTGCTGATTGAATGCTGAACGCATATCAAGCGCCGAAAAATAAGTTTTATTTGATGAGTTTTATTTGATATTTCACATAAAATATCACCTAGGGATGGGATTAAAAAATCTTCTGTTAACACGCCGTAATATTATTAATACATAATGAAGGAAACCTCGTTTATAGGAATCGGTTCAAAACGTTTTTTGTCCTAAAATGTTAAATTTATTTTTTATTCAGAGCTCTCTTTTTAAATTAATTAAAATTTTATTAAAACTATGTTTGATGAATTAAATGCCTATTAATATTCGAAATTATGAGTATATGTAGTACATAACGCTTCAAGTATGTTTAATGGCAATTTTTCTTTTTTGATGACTATAAAAATCCCTAAAATTGCCTATGTGTAAAATATTTAATACATTATGCAACAATTATCATGAGATTTATATTATTTCGTAACATCTGGATTTTTTCCTATCCATGTTGGCAGGTTATTATTAAAAGTATCTTACTGAAAGAGAGGTTTGTCGCAAATAAATTCTGGCAACAGTATGGGGGGTGGTATGAGACACATATTAAATAGGATCTTTTGCATGGATGACACCAGTTTTTGAATAGGCAGCTTAAGTGAGAATTTGTCCCTCTATTGGGAGATTTGGGAAGGCCAGTTTTTGAACATCGTCATCATTCGTATATTTCGAGACTTTCTTCTTAGTATTTGAAACTTCATGGCTTGTCTCCGCATTTTTAAATGAGTAGTGAAAGGGAGCGTTGAGAAGACCGGGGCGCCATCTGGGGAGAAGAACGGTTCCATGGCTTCTCTGTTCTATAGGAATGTACTACGATATTTTCACGTATCTTAATATTTTTCATATTTAATCATAACAAATATTTTTTTTAAAATTTCTGCGATGCTTTCTTCTAAGAATTATGTTCAAAGTAATTATAAGTTCCACATTAATTTAAAAGATTTTTTAATCTATTTGAAAATCGAGACTTCTTCCTTCTCCTATGACTCTCCACACGCTGTTCGATCTCGTAAGTGATAGGAATTCGTTTTTGTGTTTTTTCAGGATCTCCAGCCGATCGTGCGGATTTGGAGGTGGGCGATGAAATTCTAGAGGTGAATGGAAGGTCACTCGACAACTGCACTCACACAGAGGTCATCTCCCACATCCATCAGGTAAACAACTCTCATTTCATTCTATTTTATTTTATAACAGTCCGTATCCATGTCATTTTGATCCCAGAGCTCCTGGATCTCCAGAGGTATTGATCTGTTATGGGAACATGGAGGACTTTGTGACCCGGCAGATTTTACGTGCATCGGTCACCATTTACCGGGTCTCTTCGGCATGAGTCTAGTGCCCCACCCACCAGGCTATCCGGGAGAAATTTTCCTTCGTGGAAGACTCTTTTGACGGAATTAACCCGCATTTGCGTTACACGGAGGGGAAAACCTCAGCCGGTTAGCCGGACTTCCAACCCATGATCTACCACCACTCAGGATATTTTACGACCACACTCGGTCGATGCGAGCCGGGCGCGGAATTGTTAAAATGTTTTGTTTTTTTTCCGATTTGTAAGACACCCTCTTACAGTGTTATATAAATCGTAAAAATAAAAGTAGTTAAATGGAATTCGAATAGAATATTAAAACTCCTCTACTCATATTTTATTTAAGGTAGAACTGCTTAACGAGAACCGATACCGCACACCCTCGGTCCCTATGCAGGCTGATCAAAGGGGTCCTCCTCCCGCTTACTGACCGCAATCAGTGATGTATGACTTAGGTGTTCTACTGGGAACCGTGTCTTTACGATCAGTCCACTGTGCGACTAGATCCAAGTCAAAATTCTTTAGGGTCCCATCATATGTTGGTTTTAGTGCGATTCATGATGGTCCGACGTCATTTGATGTTTACCATCATTCCTAATTTAATACTAAGATGGTTAACCATCAGGAGAAGTTTCATTCTCATGGACCCACAATCCATACTGTTTCCATGATGGTTTAATGGAAATTCTTGTTGGCTCTCAGGAATAAACCACATCAAAACAATTTTTATGTTGGACCATTATAAATGTGTCCAAATTCCTATAGTGGGATGGCTCATTCCAACATTTGATTTCTAAGAAACTATGGTGGAAATGTCTGCAGCATGAACAAACCATCAAAACTATTCTTATGTTGGCACATCAGTCCCAATTCCTGCATGGGGGTGATGGTTACTATCAAAAATGTAATGGTTCATGAAGGAATTATTGCTATCAAGATTATGTTGGTCATTGTTATATTTAAAATTTAATATACTATGTTAGGTGTGAATTTATTTATATATTGAAATAGATAATGGACTGAAATATGTATTTGGATATAGTCATGATTCAAAAACAGGCAATGATTGAATTTCATAATAAACAAACAAATTCTGGCCGAGGGGAATGCGATCGTTAAGGAAAGACAATGCTAACAATAAACCAATTGGTTCAAAAGGTCGCAAAGTGGGAGGTTTGAGCACCAAATTTAGAATAGGGGGGAAACTAAAATGAATCAAAGATAATGGCCCGCTATATCCAAATATATCATTCAACGCAATTTATTGATGTTTCCAAATAGAAATCAAACAATTACCCATAACAATAATTAAAAGTATCACATACTGGAAAAAATAAAACTATCATGATAATTACTATTGATTCTATTTTCGGCCTTAGTTGGTTTATTCCCAATAATTGCCTTGTTTTCAATCAATGACTTTATCCAAATACAAATTCATAATTTCAACACATCTATTTTAAACATAAATAAATTTACTTTAATTCGCAGCATAATATCTTATTTTAAATGTCATCAATAGAAAACCATCAAAAATGGGGCACCTTCTAGAATATCTGGAAAGCTCAAAAATTCTATTGCTAACGACATTGATGAGATACATTTAGTACTGCATTTATTTCGTTTAACATCTTTAATGTTGTTTGTGTGTACCGCTCATTTCATTGAAACTGAATTCCTAAGTTTATACCCCAAATTAAAAATATTTGTGTTCTATTAAACAAGAAAGCGCTGCCTGCACAAAATTTACATTGGAACTATTCGTCTTCTCTCTCGATTGATTTAACTTGAAATCACTTTATTTTATTTTGAAGGCAAGTTTAAATACAATTTAATTAAACGATCAACGTCCCAGCGGTGATAAAAAGGTTGGGGAACACTGTAATAACATATTTTTACGAACCATACTAATAAGAGCTAATATTTATTCTTCCTAAAACGTGTCCTCATCAATTGTGCTCTGGTATAACGAAATCGGCCAAGTTTTGCACATCGATTTTCAACATTTAACTGTCCTGAAGAATTACTAGTTTACATCCTATTAGGTATAATTTTAATAATTAATTAATGGGGTCAGGGAATAGAGCGCTTCTCAATAAGATGAACCTGGTTCGAATCCCGGCGATGGCTGGTAGAGACGAATTCCAGCTTATACCGACCTCAGTGCTGACTTAAAATATCATCAGTGGTAGATGGATCATGGGAAGGTTTTTGTGAGTTTTCTCCCCATGTAACGCAAAGGCTGGTAAGTTCCGTCAAAAAGTCCTCCGCGAAGGCAAATTTCTCCCAAAGCTTGATCCAAGAGTTCCCTTGTCTTCTGGATTGGGTTCAAAATGACAAGGCTACGGAGTTGAACATGAGTTGTCGCAAACCCCAAAAATTGGGCCGGCTGTTCAAAGACGGTTATAAAATGAAATAATTAATTCTAAGTATCGATAATCATTGCCATTAAGTTATCCTTCTGTTCTGGACCATCAGTTGTACCAGCCGTAAGCAATAGGCTAACAGGACAACAATCAGAGTGACAGGATAATGTAGAATTAGGTGTGTGGGTAAACTGAAAATACGACTGTGAAGCTAAATGAATACAAACAAATAACGAAACCCAATTTTTGACTTTTTAAGACAAAGATATTTAAAAACAAAAGGTATTTTCTCATTGTTTTAAAATAAATTATAGACAATCCAGTATTGTCAAATACTTTAAAGATGTGGTGTTAGGATGGTTCCTGTGGTTGGAAAGTATGTGGACAATGTTGTGTAAAACTATGGCAATATTTCGGCCCATTTCTCTTCCATTCAAAAACTGCCTTCCCCAACCCCCGTGGATCAAATGGTGCCCATTTCATTTTGAAACTGAATTTAAATTCCTAGATTCATACCAGAAAATTAAAAATATCTGTGTTCCATTGACATTTTCCGACAACCTATCTGTGTGAAGCGAGGTTTTCTGCAGCAACAGCTATCAAAACAAAGTAACGGAACATAAGCAACAACACACTTCTGGTCTCCGATTCCGTCTCTTTACAAAGAAACAAGCTCAGGATTCTCATTGATTTAACGTTCTAGTAAGTTAAAATGTTAAGTCACTTTATATTTATTTTTTGGTGTAACAGTATTTTATTTTGAAGGCATGTTTAAATACAATTAAATTTAAATTAATAAATCAAAATAATCTAAAATATAAACAATCAACGTCCCCTCCGGCTGCGGTAAAATTATCAAACGTTGACGGGTGATAGAAAGTTTGGGGAACACTGCCATAGAACAACACCTTTGGGAGGATTATCGTCACTGATGGATCAACAAACTGTTGGAAGGCTGTCATCATTATTAATATGGGCTCTCTGGCAGGACGTTTTTAAATTGCTTTTTTTTAAAAGCCGTTTTTAAAATGTACTTCATTTTCCCTTTTTCAAAATGAGATTTTTACCTTGTTGATTTTCGCCTTGAATTATGCAAAGAGACACATTGTTCTATTTAACATTTTCACAATTATTTCAACTCCAATCTATTTCGGCGTATTGTCAGTCCGTAGCGTATGAAAACGCCATTCGTTTTACATGATTCAAAATTTCATGATTTTTGAAAATTGTCAAAAACAATTCCAAAAAGTTTTTTTTTTTTTTTTTTTTTTTTTTACATGACGGTTAAAACGAGATAAAACCGTCGATTGTCAAGAACTTTTGAACCCTGCCTGATTATGATATATTTTTTAAAGTGCTTAAATATTTTTTGAGTGCTTGAAAAGTGCTTATTTTTTGTTGAATAATTTGGCTACTCACCTGTCAGACACTTTTGGCCAGATAGTGAATTTGCTAGTTAGTCAAAAAAAAAAAGAAAAAAAAAATTTATGAATTGCGCTTGCTTTCTGTAATATTTAATTATTCGTTTTGCCTAATTTATCTGAAACCACGTGTCTAGTCACGCTTTTCAAAACGTGTTTTAATGATTAATTTAAAGTCAATGTTAATTGAAATAATAAGTTTTGTTCTATGAAGAAAAATGAATGGAGAAATAGAACAAATTCGTTGAGCATAAAAATAACACCAACTATTATTATTGACGCCAATGATAATGCAGGCAGGGTATCTGCTCACCTGGAAATTCGTGAGAAATCATGGAAAGTCATGAATTTCGGTATTGAACAAAATTTGTCATGAAATGTCATGATTTTAACTATATTATTATTATTATTTTTTTTTTGTATTTTTTTAAAAAGTCAGGAAAGTCATGGATCGGTCGCTGAAAAATCTTTATTTTAAATCTAATTTAATCTAAGAATTTAAAATCTAATTTTAAATTGAAATTTATCCTTCCCCCAATTTCCAAATATCTGAATTTCTAACAAAATCCCCACTCACAGTCATATTTTATTAAAATATAAAATGTTTTTATCTTGTTCTTTCAAAATGATGAGGTTCTTTCAAAAAATGAAAGGAAAAACATTATTTCTAGAGCGAGTTATCTTTTAAACTTCTGTGATTTCAGAATTTTTGTTGTTATATTTTATTTTATTTTATCAATTTAAAATTCTAGTTGAAGCAAGCCAGTCATTAGCGAATTTTTTTAAATTCTAAAATGAGAACAGAAAAATCAGGAGTATTTCTTTCTTTTCCAATGAATCCTTGGTTCCGAGTATCTTTAGAATATAATTCTGCAGAAAAAAAAGAAGAAAACATTATTTGCTTTTGTATTTTTTTCAGCTATTATATTGCTTCAGCTCTTTCTTTACTCTGCTTTTTAAATTCAAAATCTATAAATATGAAGATGCAGAGAATAACAGTTTTGGTTATACTTATTATTTCAATTAATGTTATGATAATGCTTTTTTAAATGTAATGTTGTGTTTTTGTCGGAGAAAATAGTAACTTCGTTAAGTCATGAAAGTCATGAATTTGAAATGTAGCCAATACCCTATAATTATTTTTGGCTAATTACTAATTGAAGTGAAATAATAAGCTTTAAGGCAAAATTAATAGAAAAATGCTACTGATTTCGTTTAATGGAAATTCGATCAACAATTACTACGTCAATGATTCTTAATTAATAGGTATTAATTGAAATTTAAAAAATAAGCAAACTTAATGATGAAAATGTACGTGACAGGAATCTGTAAAAAATCGTCATTTTATTATTGACACCTACTGTGACAACTTTGGGCTCTACTAACATCATGGTGCAGTTTTAATAAATATCAAATAAATTCTTATGTTGGTGAAGTATTTTATGCGTAAATTTTGTGCCAATTACACATTTTTTATGATCGATAATCAATATTAAATATAGGGTCAGTATTAAATAGTGTGAGCAACAGCATTGAATACAGTTAGCCTTTATTTTGATGGGATGTGTTTTGCTTTATCTAATAACGTAAAGCCACCTATACTTTGTCTAAAGTAAGAACTTCCCTAGCCATTCATCTAGACCGGTGAATAGGGTATTTCAAGTCACTGGTTAGTAGAGATGCAACGGATATCCGGCAAGCAGTATCTATCCGGCTAGTAGGCCGGATATTATGGTTATCCGGTAGTAACATTTGGCTCGAAATAAAATATTGAGTAGAAAGGTAAAAATGAAATATATATATATATAATTCATCACAAGGATGGTAGAAAATGTAATTTTAACATAAAAATCAATATTCTTTTCAAATATAATTTTTTTTATGGTACTTATAGTGTTTATAAAATAAAGAAAGTATACTTAAAATATGTATTAGGTTTTAGTTTTTATCTTGGTCACGCCTACAACAGCTTTGTTATACTAACCATTGATATAAATATTCTTAAAGTATGTTAGTATTTTGAAAGTTATGTAATATAACATAGTATGTAGTATATAAAAATATGGTATACAATTACAACAGAATATATTTACTATACGGATATACATATTTATTATATTATAATTATATAATAGCCAACCTCTTTGATTTTTAAAATAAAATGAAATTGGCAATCTTATCAAATAAACACATATAAATATTAACTAATAAATAACTAATTTCATTAAAAAAAAATTTCTAGTTTCACTTGATTTAAAAAATTGAGAAAAGATCTGAATGGTTGGCAGTATATTAGAATAAAGTAATAATAGATCTGAGGAATTGTTTTATAAATACCAACAAAATACGAGATCATATGTGATATTATTTATTCAATTTATAATTATTTTTAAAATTTTTATTAATACAACATTGCATGCAACTGCTTTTTAAAATTAATTTATATTGGTCTAGCATTAAAATAATGATATTAATCTATGTAATTATGATTGTACTTATTAATTAATACGGTTAATACCGTGATGACAATATATACATTGATTTAAAATAAAAAAGTAAATAAAAAATGTTTTTTAAGCCAATTAATCATTTTTCGAAATCGATAAATTGTGATGCAAAAAAAGCAATTGTTCAGCATTTTTTGGCAAAATTCTGTTTCTTCTTTGCTCATAAATGATGTCTGCTTCAGAGAACAGCCTCTCACTATAAACACTGTTTGCAGGAGGAGATAGATATTTATAGACTAATTTTGATAATATGGAAAAATTATTTTGATTTTTTCCCTACCAGTTGAGTGGTGATTCTTTCCTTTCAATAACTGGTAATGAAATATATTTATTCAACTCCTGCACTGAAGTTAACTCATTTTTGTCAGTATCAGTAATTTTATTATTTATATTACTGTTGTTAGTTATTTCTGAGAAAACATCCCAAACAGAAATAGATACACATTCCTCACCTTCAGTTGAGAATTTTCAGAACTTGAATATTTTGACTTACTATTGTTCACATTTTCTGACGATTTAAAAAATTTCAGATGCTTTTTCCTTCATTAATGAAAGTAATAATGATTTCACAACTTCATCATAACTCTGATCTTTATCAAAAAACAGTGTTTTATATCGTGGGTCCAAAATCGTTGTCAGTGAATAATGTTTGTTCAACTGTATTGTCGAAAAACGTTTATGTATATTTTTTTCTAATGCTTCTTTCATTGTTCCAATTCCAGAAACTTCAACAGATTTTAACAAATATCTTTGTAAAGTTACAACCATAGGAATAACTTGAGAAATTAATGATTTTCAGGGTTCGTACGCCTCCTGAAATTCCTGAAAAACTCCTGAAATTAGCTTTTTTTTCCTAAGGGCCCTTATAACTCCTGAAAATTACGTTTTATCTCTTTTTTAACGAAAGTAAAAAGCGACACTTAAACGGAGAAAATAATTAATTATCCCAAAATGGCTGTCCTTCTCCCTGCCCTGATTTCACAGAAAAATTTCTCTTTAGTGCGAATACCTTGATCCTCGTACAATGCTTGTTAATAAAAAGGCAAACAAGCTTCGAAAAATATTATTTCATTTGACCAATGCAGGTAGAGTAAAAGAAGAAGATTGTGATTGAAGGAATATGTTAAATTTGTTGAAAATTTTAACAGCATGGATACTAGGACAAAATTTAGGTATTGTATTGGCGATAGTTCTAGCATAGATCGACTAGATGTGTTTTACTATAAGTTTTTGTCAAGTTCACAATATCCCAATTTGTGGAACGTAATTAAACCTCTACTTCTGCTTTCTCATGGCCAGCAACTGTTGAGAGAGAGAGAGTTTTCGGTCAACAAACCAAACTCAAAGAACTCGGGAAAAAAGAAAGCTCTTAGCAGAAAATGTTGATAATTTAAAGAAGAAACATTTGGAGAATGATATTGAAGAACTTAATAAAACTTCTGATTCTGATCAGGCAGAAAAAAAGTAATCTCTCATTAATTTCAAAAGCAAGTGCCTTAAGGCGTCATGCTAAAGAAAAAATGTCTGAGCTTAAAATATGTGAAGAAGAACTGAATAAGACATATATGTCTTTAAAAAGTGTTTAAAATAAATAATATTTTGAGATACTCTTTTTATTAATTTACTATTTTATGCTTTTTTTTTAATGTTGTAAATTTAATTTTATAAATAGCTATATTAAAATTATGCTAAGTATATAATTTTTCCTCGCACCTCCTGAATTTATTGTATTGTACTCCTGAAAAAATCCTTAGAAACTCCTGAAATTTACTTTCTTAGAAAGAGTATGAACCCTGGATTTTGAACTACTTATCTGTTTAGTTATTTCTTCAAATGGTTGAAGCAATTTTATACAATTTTCAATTAAAGGACACTGATGTGATGAAAAGTTCTGAATTTCATTGTTTCCATTCGCATAGATGGATATAGCATTTTGTAATTCTTGTAAGCGGTTCAACATGTAAAATGTACTGTTCCATCTTGTTGAAACATCCTGCACTAATTTTTTGTATTGTATATGTAACTGTTTTTCTTGTATTTCTTAAAATTTTGAACATGCTAAAGAAGAATGGTTGAAATGGCCAGCAATTCTTCTTCCTAGAGCAATGATATCCTTTAATGCTCTTTGGGAATTTAATGCATCACTTACAATTAAATGCAAATTATGTTAAAAACAAGATTCACATTCTAAATTGAGATCATTTACGGCTTTTACAATATTTGAACCACCATCACGAATGACCAGATATATTTTACTTGTTACATTCCATTCCTCGCTCAAGCTGCTTAACATCTTGCCTACATTTTCTCCAGTATGACTTCCGGGAAAGTGTCTTGAGTTTAATACAAAATGTTTGTTATTAAAATCATTATCTATCCAGTGAGCAGTAAAGCTAATAAAACTGTCTTTATTTACTGAATTAGACCATATATCAGTAGTTAAAGATATATATGTAGCTGAAGAAAGCAATAATGACTCAATTTCTTCTTTGCATTTTGAATGCATTTTTGGTATAATTACTTGTTTGAAATATTCCCTTGATGGAACTTTATACTGTGGTTGTGCTTTTGCCATGAGATTTCGAAAACCTTCATCTTCCACAAATAGGTATGGCTGATTATCTACTGCTATCCTTTGGCCAATAGCATATTGTAATTCTACAGCTTTGGGATTGTTTATATCCCAGATTTTTTTCTTTTCCAGAACTGCCTCTAAAGTTGGTTGCTCCAATCTTCTTTTTTTAGAACTTGTACTGGGATCATCTGCATTTACAGTATCATCAGTGGATTCAAAACCTAAATCCAGACCTTTTTCATTGCAGCAATTAATTTTGGCATATTCTGCTAAATGTTTTCTTCTTAGATGATTTAATAGTGGAGAAGTTGATGCTTTTTTGCCTGTTCCACCTCTTGAGATAAAGCAGGAACAAAGATTGCATTTCACTTTAATTGCATCCTCCTCATACTTGAAATAATTCCATACAGCACTTTTGCTTTTAAAACTCACGATTATAATTGCCTTACAACAGTTTATGACAAATTTATTCTCACAATTATAAAAATAAAGTAAAATATAACTGCAGCCTATAACTATCAAATCACATCTGAGGTAAGTATACAGATTCAGTTACAGTTTACAAAGGGGAAAACACCATTGACCATTACACAATATATCTTATCTCTTATCTTAGGGACCTGTTCTTACAAAGTGGGTGGCAAGAATAACCTATAGAAGTAAAACCTGTTTTTGCAAATGACAAGAACATAAGAACATTATTCAGAACATTATTTCAGAACAAGAACATTATTTCAGAAAAAGATGATTAAAATTATATATATACTTTAATATTAAGAACAAAAAAAAGAAATATTTTTAAAATTATTAATTTATTCATTATTTCAATTTGATTTTTAATATAAATAAGTTTGAATCTTTAACAGATGTTTGTTTCTGCCACCTACTTATAATAAATATTCTATCAGTGGTTTTATTTAAGCTAAGCACAATACTCAGTGCAGATAACATTCTTCAACTAAGTGTTATTTACATAATAGTTATTTATTGATATTCAGAAATTTAAAGTTAAGTACTTTTAATTGAAAGTTTATTTAAAGTTGTTGTAGTTTATTTACGTCGCACTAGAGCTGCACAATGGGCTAATGGGCTATTGGCGACGGTTTGGGAAACATCCCTGAGGAAGATCCGAAGACATGCCATCACAATTTTGATCCTCTGCAGAGGGGATGGCACCCCTGCTTCGGTAGCCCAACCACCTGCACGCGAAGTCGAGCACTTTACGGTAGCACAGTTTAACGAGGACCAATACCGCACACCCTCGGTCCTTACGCAGAATGATCCAAGTGGTGACCCACCCGCACACTGACCGTAGCCAGTGATGCTTGACTTCGGTGATCTGCTGGGAACCGTGTCTTAACGATCAGTCCACTGCGGGACGAAAGTTAATTTAAAAGAAATATATAATCATATAAGCAAAAGAAAAATAATAGTTTTGTCTAGTCCAATTAAATATAAATACTTATTTTAAAAATAGTACTGCGACCAGATACCGGATATCCGGCTCAAAGATTGACCGGATATCCGTTATCCGGCCAAATTAAGATCCGTTGCATCGCTACTGTTTAGGGGTTCTTCGGTCAGATGGCTTAGAGTGAAGATGAACCCTCCCTGAAATGCACTGTTTCCATAGCAGGGGGAGTTCTTACAGTAGACAAACTATCGAATAACACGTTGTTGGAATAATTTGAAGAACGGGTATATACAAAGCAGCATTGGGCTCAGTAAATTAAACTTCATTGACACGAATTTTTATCGGATCATTCACTCATATATAACGGGACATAAATTAACATTCAGTTTCTAACGAAAGAAAAAACAGTCAAAAAATATAAATGTTATAATAGATAAAATATTACACTAGAATGTTTTCACTACAGATTCATTATCATCGAATTCATTCATTCTTTCCTCTACTTCATTCATTTCATAACATTTGTTAAATAGCGAAATTCGAAAAATAAGGGTTCGTTAAAACGGGTTGTTCAACTGTAATTATTATTTTTTTTAAAAAATACACTTAGATTTCGATAGAAATCTAATTTTTATACTATCATTCCTAACTCACTAATAAATAACAGGAAAATATAAAAATCGGAGGACATAAATTAAAGAAAAAAAAACATTCAGTCTCTACTTTTTAAAAGAACAGAAAATTGTAAATAAATGTTATAATAGATAAAATATTACACTAGAAAGACAAAATAATAATAATAATACAGTTAAACCTCATTAACATGAAACACATGATTTGTCCAATTATTGTTGTATTTTGCATGTAATTTTCATGCTTATATCTCTCTCAACATGAAAGGACAACAGATAATAAGCGTGTGAATAAAATCCATTCATTTTGAGGAATTTCTATTTTATAAATGTCGTTGAAAAGCCGATCCAAGTTTTTGGACTTACTAATGTTCACATGCGTAGTCTTGTCATTTTGAACCCAATCCAGAAAACAAGGGAACTTCTGCATCAAGTATTCTGCTTTCATTTTGATGGAACTCACCCGCGTTTGAGTTACATGGAGAGGAAATCCACCTTAAACTCCCACGGTTAGCCTGGCAGCAAGGGGACTCTCTCCCATGATCCGTCTGCCACTGCACTGTGGTTGGTGCGAGCCGGATGCGGAATTCGTATCGAACAGAAATCGCTGGGATTCGAACCCGGTTCACCTTATTGAAAGGCGCTCTATCCCCTGACCCCATAATTAATTATTAAAATTATACCCAATAGGAAGTGAACTAGTAATTCTTCAGGACAGTTAAATGTTCGTTATACCAGAGCACGATTGATTGGGAGTGGGACACGTTTTTGGAAGAATAAAACTCATTGGAAGGTTAACGCTCTATCCCCTGAAACATAACAGTCTAATATGTATTAATCGTTTCCATGATGTACCGGATAAGATGAAATACGGTTAACATGAAATAATTATGACAGTCCCGCCACCAATTTCCAATATATATCCTGACCCCATAATTAATTATTAAAATTATACCCAATAGGAAGTGAACTAGTTATTCTTCAGGACAGTTAAATGTTCGTTATACCAGAGCACGATTGATTGGGAGTGGGACACGTTTTTGGAAGAATAAAACTCATTGGAAGGTTAACGCTCTATCCCCTGAAACATAACAGTCTAATATGTATTAATCGTTTCCATGATGTACCGGATAAGATGAAATACGGTTAACATGAAATAATTATGACAGTCCCGCCACCAATTTCCAATATATATATATATATATATATATATATATATATATATATATATATATATATATATATATATATATATATATATATATATATATATATATATATATATATATATATATATATATATATAATGTGTGTGTGTGTGTGTGTGTTACGCTTTGAAAGCATAAACATTGTAATTTCGTAGTGTGGCCGGTGCTTCTTAAAAAGATACAGGAAAATGCAAGAATCATAATATAATTATATTAAAGTAAGAGCCCCAGAATGCCAAGCTTACATGCTGGTAGTTAGATAGAGAATAGCACAATTGACCTTGGAAAAAGGGTTTTTATATCTTTCTGGACAATATATTTAAATATTAATAGGTCTCAGTAGCGTGGGACTGATCAATTTCCTAAGCTACTAAAGCCATATCATCACATTTTTTGAGATAATTAGATTCAATATTATTACTTTCTTGTGAGAAAGGTTTTAAACGTTTGTGCGTTAGATACAAGCGCTATTTATGGATTAGATTTAAAATATAATTCTTTTAGCTATACATAATATTCCCCCCCCCTCTGAAGAAAAGGTCTGATCAATATGCTAGCCTATTGGTCAAAACTTCCCCATTTACGCGATTTCAATTAAAATTTGGTATATTGTCCAATATTATACATTTATAAATAAAGTATTACAACAATAACGTTTATACAAAAGTAACTAAATATTTTTACATAACTTTGAATAATAATAAAAATTAATAACTTTATAATAATTAATAATGATTATGTACACATTCTCTTTTCCTGTTGAAAAGAATAAAACTATCAAAACAAATCTAAAATACTTAAAATAAAAATACCATAAAATATCTAAAATAAAAACATATCAAACCAAAATTTCACAAGTTGTGAAAAGTTCTTTTCTTGAAATAAACTGGATCCATTGTTCAGGCCTAAATTTATTAAGTTATTCATCCATGGAAGAAGAAAAAATTGTATTCTTTATCATCATTGTTTCATCTTCGAAACAATTATTATTCATAGTCATTTAAATTCACTCATCATTTGAATGGTTTTTACTTATGATTCCATTAATGATTATCTATTTTCACAAATATTGTGTAGAATTATTCACAACATATGAAATACACTAAAAAATCAATACAAATAAAATAATACAGGTAATACAAATAATACAAGTAATCTAATTTAAAGTGCTTACTTTTCCAAATATTTAAAATATTTCAATAGCATAAAAATTTACATACAAAGTACAAAATAGATCTTTGTAGAAAATAATATGCTTTATTCCAAATTAATAAAAATATATGCGTTATCCATTGATAACGATTGATAGTCTAAGTTGGGTTAAATATTCCCAACTAGACTGGAAAAAACAGGGTTTTAAGTTTGTTTACTCATGCTTGATCTTTAATATTGAGGAGAAAAGATCAGTAAAGAAACATTCTATGTGAGGAGTGCAACGGTTCAGAAAACCATTTATATATATTTCATTTGCAAAAATAAAATTTAGGAAATTGACCTTAATTTTCCGAAGTCTCAAACATCATGTAATAAAAAAAAACTCATAGATAGATGCATTAAAAATTAACGGGACTCCAAAAATAGGGACAGAAAATAAAAATAAAAAACATATGAGCACTGAAAAACTATTGTTACAATACAATTGAAACTGTTGACTTGGATAAAATTTCCTTAATTTGTTTACATGTACTATTTCTGATTCTTTCTTAGTGAGAAAATTAGGTTTATCAATTTCAAATGACACCTCAGATAATTTCTTTAAAATTTTGTATGGACCAGGATATGGTGAACTTAATTTCCTTGTGTTGGGATAATGGAATTCTTCGTAAATTACTAAATCATTAACTTTAAAATTAGGTTCCAAAAAATGAGTGTCATAACGAATTTTGGTTTTCTTAAAAAACTCTTATGTATTTTGAACAGCTATTTTTCGTGCTTCATCAACTGGAGAATAAATATTTTGATTTACAAGAGAATCACAAGGTAATTTTCCATACATTAAATAAGCCGGAGGAAATTGAGTTACAGAATGAGGAGTGTAATTATATTCATGGGTTACTTCTTCTAATAATTTTGTCCACGGATTTTTTTTAGAGTTTTCATTGATTTTACATCTTAACCTAGAGATTATTGTCGCATAAGATTTTTCAACTTTTCCATTTGTTTGCGGATGATGAGCTGAAGTCAATAATTGTTTAACATTATAGTTTCTAAGAAATCTTATAAATCTAGATGCTGTAAATGCGGCATTACGATCACTTAAAATTTTAACTGGAAATTGAATTTGAAAAATTTGTTTTAAACAATTTGTGTATGTTTCAGTTGTTACACTTTTAGAAGGAAAAGTCCAAAGATATCGAGTAGCATGATCAATAACTAAATGCAAATATTTTTTAGTTGAGTTGTAATAGTTTAGCCCTCCGACAGTATCAATTGATAAAATTTCAAATGGTTGCTCTGTAGGGGGCATACTTTGTAACAACCCAAATCTTTTTTGGTGAGATTTTTTGTTAATTTGGCAAGTTTCACAACATTTTACATAGTTAGAGATATCAATTATTATATTAGGCCAATAATAGAAGGGAGATATTAAAGCAATCATTTTTTTAATACCAACATGACCAAATTGAATATGAGTTTTTTCTATTATTTTTGTTCTTAAAGAAAATGGTATTACTATTTTATGCAAAATTTTTTTCTTAATAGTTAACAAATCATTAATTTTTTTGAATTTAGGATTACTTAAATTTTCGTTTAATTGCGCTTCTTTAATTTCCTCATGAGTCACAACTGGATTATTATCAAATAAACTAAAAAATACAGAATATCTAGGAAGCATATCAGCTTCATGATTATTTTGACCCTTAATATATTTTACTTCACAATCATACATAGATAGTTTTAAAGACCATCTAAAAAGTCTACCTGTAGGATTTTTTATTTTCTTTAACCAAGTCAACGCGGAATGATCACTATAAATGATAAATTTAGTTCCATGCAAATAACAATAATATTTATCTAAAGCATTAATTATAGCTAAACATTCTAATTCATTAATTGAATAATTTCTTTCGTGTTGAGATAAACATCTGGAGTGAAAAGCTATTGGGTGCATTGAGCCATCTGCTGGATGTTTTTGTTTCAAAACAGCAGCAATTGCTTCTTTTGAGGCATCAACAAACAGATGACATTGATAGTTAGGATTATACAGAGTTAAAACAGGTTTAGAAATGAAAGACGATTTTAATTGATTAAATGAGGTTTCGCATTCTACAGTCCAATTCCATTTAACATTTTTCTTAAGAAGATTATTAAGGGGCAATCTAAGTTTTGCATAATTTTTAATAAATTTATGATATACATTAATACTACCAAGAAATCGTTGTAACTCTTTAACATTTTTTGGAGGTTTTAACTGTCTAATAGTTTCAATATTGGAATTTGCAGGTGAATATTGACCTTGTTCTATTTCATAACCTAAAAATTTAATTTTAGTTTTAGCAAATTGACATTTTGAAAATGTAAGTTTTAAATTTTCAGTTTCACATATTTTAAAAATTTTCTCTAAATAGTCTAAGTGTTCTAAATAATTATCAGAATAAATGATAATATCATCAAAATAGTTTAAAGCAAAATCAACTTTATGTTTTTGTAAAATTTGACGAATAGCTCTTTGAAAAATAGCGGGTGAATTTTTCCAACCAAACGGTAAACGTAAAAATTCATAAAGGCCAAAATTGGTTGTAAATGCTAATTTTTCAGTATCATTTGGATCTATTGCTAAATTCCAGTAACCACATTTTAAATCAATAGTTGAAAAATATTTAGCACTAGACAATTTATCAATTAAATCATCAATTCTAGGTACGGGTACAGAGTCAGTTTTGGTTATCTGATTAAGCTTTCTGAAATCTACACACAATCTGGTTTTATTACCTTCATCTTATTTGTAAACAAGAGTAACTGGGGAGGAGTATGGACTATAGGAGGGTTTAATTATGTTAGCTTTTAATAAATTATCAATTTGATTTTTAATTTCAGCATTATCTTTAACAGATGCTCTATATGGGCGCAATGAAATAGGCAGTTCAGAAGTTAACTTTACTTTAACAGGTTGAAGTTTTAACTTGCCAATATCAAAATTATTCTTGGAAAATACATGATCATAACTAGATAAAAGATCAGTTAACTTTACCCTATCCTCTTCAGAAGTTACAGGTATTTTCTCCTGAAATTCTGAGGGTGGGTTGAGCCTATGCTCATGAATATTTAAACTATTGAAATTTCTTTCATCATAAAAATTATTAGTTTCTATATATCTATTATTAAAACAATCATTTACATTACAATTCACATTTTTAAGATCATTTTTATGTTTATTGTTGTAAAATATATTTGTATGACATTTATTTTTATCACTATAACAATTATTAGACTGAGAAAAGTTATCATAATATGTAACATCTTTAAATTTTTGAAAAACTCTGAAATTTTTAAAATCAATATGTAACTTAAATAATGATATTTCATTAAGACCAAGTATAGCAAAATTAAGAGGGGTGTCTATAAATGCGCATGTTATTATTTTTCTAATGTTTCCTATTTTAACACTTACCTTTTGGAGGTTTCCCTTGATATTTCCTTGAAATTTAGAAAGTGAAATTTTAGTAGAGTTCAAATGTTTTTTTGTTTGTTCTATAAAATGTTTCGGAATTATAGTGATGTTGGATCCTGTGTCCAATATAGTTAGTAAATTCTTATTGTTCACTCGCGATGTTACACATAAATAGTCATTTGATGGTCAGCTGCTGTTATTGCTAGGCTGCGGAGGCTGGGTATCACGTTGAGGTACTCCATAGCGATTAAGAGAATTCACTGATCTTGGCTGCTCCGTTCTGTACCGATGTTGGGGAATCCACTGTCTTGGCTGCTCCGTGCAATACTCAAAAAATTACGATATTTCTCTGGTACGTCAGCTTTGATGGTTTCAAGCAACAACTCCTTATCTATGTTTAGATCTTCCGACGCTTTCCACTTTTCCGTAGCATATTCAGAAAATGCCTTTTTTGAAGATGGCTTCATAGATAGAAAAAGTTCATACTTATCTTCTCTAGAGAGAGAAAATTTTTCTTGTAGTTTTGCCTCGAGTTCGGTCCATTTTTCAATTTCTATGCATTCATTTATGTAGAATGTAAATAAATCTTTTTTCAGGTATTCAGATATGTTATTTATTTTCCAGTTTTCTTCCAAATGTAAGATTTCACATTTTTTATTGAAATACTTAATCCAGGAAGAGAAGTTCTTTTTATCCTCACACAAGGAAATACTAATGCGAGCTGGAACGTCCACCTGGTTTTCTTCAGAATCCGACATTGTTCGTTTAATTTTTCTGTTTCTTAATTCCAAAGTTATAAAAATAAAATTCTAATCGGCGATCAAAGCGAGTAAACAAAATAAAGAGGGAAATAACTGTCCTCATTTCTCTTTAACACGCCCACGCAATCGAATTTCTAATCGAAGGTTATGAATCACTTTAGAAGAGAAAGTCCATCATTAAAAGATGTTGTTTAGCTAAATATCATTTTCAGTTTTTAATAATAATTTTTCGCGACAGGAAACTATCACTGCCGACTTATGTGTTACGCTTTGAAAGCATAAACATTGTAATTTCGTAGTGTGGCCGGTGCTTCTTAAAAAGATACAGGAAAATGCAAGAATCATAATATAATTTTATTAAAGTAAGAGCCCCAGAATGCCAAGCTTACATGCTGGTAGTTAGATAGAGAATAGCACAATTGACCTTGGAAAAAGGGTTTTTATATCTTTCTGGACAATATATTTAAATATTAATAGGTCTCAGTAGCGTGGGACTGATCAATTTCCTAAGCTACTAAAGCCATATCATCACATTTTTTGAGATAATTAGATTCAATATTATTACTTTCTTGTGGGAAAGGTTTTAAACGTTTGTGCGTTAGATACAAGCGCTATTTATGGATTAGATTTAAAATATAATTCTTTTAGCATTACATATATATATATATATATATATAGGTTACGGCCAAAGTCCGAAATAATTGAAACGATCAGTGAATATTTTACTTCGGCGGCCTTCTATAATTATATAAATAATTCTTATAAATCTTCTAATTAAAAAATAGAAGTTTTTAAATTGTCTATTAAATAATCATTAATTTAATAATAATTATTAAATTGTCTATTTAATTGTCCAGTCATACTAGTCATACATACACCAAAGGTCTAGTTGCTATTGCCCGGTATATCCTACACTGATGTTTTTTTAAGGTTCAGTGCCACTGCCCGGTATATCCTACACTGATGTTTTTTTAAGGTTCAGTGCCACTGCCCGGTATACATTTGCCCGGTATATCCTACACTGATGTTTTTTTAAGGTCAAGTGTCACTACCCGGTATACATTCGCCCGGTATATCATACACTGATGTTTTTTTAAGGTCAAGTGCCCCTACCCGGTATACATTTGCCCGGTATAATGATTTTTTCTTCCAACTTTGACTGATCTTCCCATGCCAATTCGCGATTTGGGCGGCCAATTCCCGAAATCAAGAAAAATTTCGGACTTTGGCCAGCTAATTAACAGCGTTCTTGGCCAAATCGCGATCTGGCTGACTTCGGGCTTTGGCCGTAACATATATATATATATATATATATATATATATCAGGGGTCCGTAACGGACCCTTCCCAAAATAATTTATCTTTTAATCGAACCCTTCACAAATTTGTTTATCTTCATTATTGTTTTGTTAATCGAATAAACCCTTCCCAGGAAGGGGGGGGGGAGACAGACAAATGTAAACGAACTAAGTTTTGTCTTTGGCAGACGCTTCTTCCTTTATTCGTCCGAAATGAATATTCTGCGTTCAGCAGTATAGGCTAAATACCAAATATTTGTATGTTACATCGCTAACTTAGTAGCTGCAATTTCTGTTAATTTTTTGAAATTTAATATTTTTAATCATAATTTTACAGTATTGAGCATAATCTTGTATGTCTTTACAATTTAAAAACTCTTTGAAAAAGTTTTTTTGCACTAACGGACCCTATTTGCACAAATTCACAAAAGCGGACCCTGGTTGAAAGAATGTGACTTAACGTTTATTTTATATTCACAAATTGCGAGTAATTTTTTCACAATTTTACAAAAACGGACCTTTCACAAAATGTCTGGACAGATCCCTGTATATATATAACTCAATATTATTACAATTTACATGTTTAACATGGAATTTTGAAGTTGATTACACAAGCCTGCGAAATTGAACCTTTTGAAAAACACAAGATAATTTATTGTTGATTTATATGTTATTTGTGCTGATTATATGTGCTGATTTCGAAAATGAACTTCATTTTCCCCAATCACATCAAGATTTTTTATAAAATCAAGATTAATGTTTTTACTAAAATCCTATTTGGAAAGGAATTCTCCCAAACAATTTTGCATGTACTATCGGGTAACTGTTATCTGCATTCATTTTGATCTTTGTAAAATTTAATCTTGTGAAAGATAATTGATTTTTGAGCTATCAGCTAATTTTTTATAGGTTAAAATGAATAAAAAATACTGTTACCAGACCGCACAAGTCACCTCTGATCGAGAGAAAAACAATAAGTTCCTTGCGTTCAAACTTTTTACACCAGTTTCTAAAAGAAAATCACCAACATACCATTTTAATTTGTTTTTATTGAGATAACTTACGTAAAATTGACAATTGACCATGAATAACAAATATTGTGTATGTGTCTATGAAAGTTTGAAACAAAACAAGCAAAAAACAAAAGAAAAAATTTTCTATTTAAGTACATACTCGTTTTCCTCTGAAACTTATTTTTGATGATCTTCTTTTATGCTTAATCTCAATTTCATCCCGAGCTATCATCCAACAGTAGTCAGCGAACATGTTCTTGTCCCATCTTCCTTGATATATACGCTCCATATCTCAGATATCTTGATGGAACCTTTCCCCTTGTTCTTCACTGACTGCTCCTAAATTTTCTGGGAAAAAGTCCACATGCGAGTGAAGGAAGTGCATTTTTACACTCATGGAGCAACCCAACGTTTTAAATTTGTCCAGCATTTTCGTTACAATTTCCTTATAATCAGGATCCCTGTAGTTATCCAGAAATTTACTTACGACATCTTTGAAAGCAACCCAAGCTTCTTTTTCCGTTTCTGTCATGTTAGTCTCAAATTCTTTATCCTTCACGCGTTTGCGGATATCTGGACCAACAAATATTCCTTCTTTCAACTTTGCCTGGGATAAACCTGGAAACTTTTTGCACAGATATTTGAAACAATTGCCATCTTTTGGAACAGCCTTGACAAACTGCTTCATTATACCTAATTTTATATGTAGCAGAGGTAACAATACTTTTTTTGGATCAACTAAGCTGTTTCGAATAACGTTCTTTGTGCCTGGGTCAAGATTTTGTCTTTTCGGCCATTCTTTTTTTGACCCAATGTTGAGTCTTGTCACGGCTGTCCCACTCACAAGAGATGATTGGCAATTCAGTTAGAGTCAAAGGCACATTAGGTCCATGAGGAACGGGGCGTATGGCCGATGCAATGTTATCAGGATAAGATATTAGTTTTTGATTTTTCCGGTTATACCCACTAACATGGCAGGAACAAAAATAACAATCATCAAAGTGGTTTTGGGGCTCCCTCCACGTCATAGGAATTTCAAATCGTAAAGCAGTCTTCTTTCCTTGATGCCATAAGCGTATATCATTGAGACACCGCACACAAACTTTATGAGGTGACCAAGATTTGTCCTGATCTCCGAGTTTCATGCCAAAATATGCGTGATAAAGTTATCTTACATAGTCTGTAATGCTCCTCTTGCGATTTTTAACAACACAATATTCGCCGCATATATAACCAAAGTCATTTGGGAAATTTTCACAATGTCTCGAACTCGAAGCCATGTTTCACGAAACGCACAGAAAAAAGCAGACTTTAAAATGACTCCCTTATTACGCTTGCTAGTGTTTCTGTGAGGTCAGCGAACCTAGAAAAGGATTCTCGCGACGCTATTGGTAGAGGGAGATTGTGGAAGAGAGAGGGACGGTGACAGGAAGTAGTAATAGAGGGGTACTTTTGTTGGTCTAACCAAAGTAGACTGGTCAGTCAAGAAGGGAAGAAATTCAAAAACTTTATTTTTTTTATGGTAAATGTTCATAAAAAATCCAGTAAAATTGAATTTTTCTAAAAAACGTGACGTGCTAGAAATTTTTCATTATTATTTTCCACTTCAGCACCAAAAAATACATTAAGTTCAGCTATCACACCCTTTGTATTTTTTTCATCGCAGGCCTGTGTTATCACTAGGAAACTGAAAACAGAAACATGTGGTCAAAATGAGGATTTTGGAGGAACGTTATTTTTAATTTCTTAATTAAATAAAATAGTTAAAGTAGTTAATATTTTTAAGCTTATTTTATTTGTTTAGTACGTAATAGCGTTGTTTATATACACAAATTTAGTGCATTATGCATTAATACAGTCAAACTCCGGTATAATGAACACGGTTTATAGTGAACTCTCGGATAGAGTGAACATAACGTTCACTCCCGTGCCTTTCTATACACATGTAATATTAATTTTTATTGATATACAGGGTGGTCCTAAAATATATGTCAAAAATGTAAAGGTAGGTAGAGGGGACTCGGATAGGAATGTGTGTGCGACACATTAAAGCAGTATGAATCAAAGGAAACTGAAAAGAGAACAAACATTTATCAACAGTTTACAAGATGTGTCCGAAAGAGATTCAGAGTGACGGCGCATGGATCGGCGTATATTAGAAAAGACGTCAGGCATGTCGAGCACATGTAAAGCAGACAAGCGGGCAACAAGATCTTCTTCAGATGCGACGGGACTCTCGTACACCAGGCTTTTAATATGACCCCAAAAGAAAAAAATCTAAGCAGGTTAAATCAGGAGAGGGAACTGGATCGCCCCGTCCTATCCAATGCTGGCCGTAGACAGCGTCCAGGTGATTCCTGACGTTCCGGCTGAAGTGAGCTGGGGCTCCATCGTGCTGGAACCACATTCGTCTGCGAACAGCTGGAGGAATATCTACCAGAAGTTCGGGTGAAACCTCCTGTAGGAAGATGTTGTATGTATGGCCAGTTAAATGACTAGGTAGAATGTACGGTCGTTCTAAGTTATTGTGCACAATGCCTTCCCACACAGTAATGGAAAACCTTTCTTGGTACGCGTGTGCTATTGTGATATGTGGGTTGCCATGAGCACACAGCTGAGAATTATGGATGTTAAGCACACCCTACCTCGTAAAGGTAGCCTCATCAGTAAATAAAACATCTGCTGGGAAGGTTCGATTGGCCGCCGTCTGCTGTAGGTACCAACGAGCCAAGTTGAAACCTGGAAGATAATCGTCAGGGGTCATTGCGTGCACTCTCTGTAAATGATACGGATGCATTCCGTCTTCACGTAAAGTCCTCAAAACACTTTGATGGCTCACATCCAACGCACGTCCTGCAACTCTCGAGCTTGCCGAAGGATTATTCTCTACTGTGTTTAGTATTCTGGTTTCCACTGCAGGAGTTCTGCGATATCTTCCAATGCCAGCTCCACGCCTGGAAACATAAAGCAACCCACTTGTGCGTAACTCCCGATGAAAACGCTCGAATGTTCGACGATCCGGTTGATTTCTATCCGGGAATCGCTCCCTGTACATCCTCTGAGCAGCTAACCCGTTTCCTTGTGCAGCCATATACATGAAATGCATGTCGGCAAGCTCCACAGTTGGTGAAACGATGCATGCTGTTTGTGATCCGTGCGGGAAATGATGAATCCAGCTAGCAAGCGCTTTTATACGCCGCAGTTATCAGCGCTCCCTACCGGCTCTAGACGGCATTACCGCACACTCAATCCTATACGAAATATGCTTATTTAGGTCCCCTCTACCTACTTTTACATTTTTGACATATATTTTAGGACCACCCTGTAGTGAACCCCAAAAAGAAAGGGATATTATGAACTTTTTTCTGTCTTATTTCTTCATTTTCTGGTCATTTTGAAATTTCTACATTTAATACCGTTTTTAAAACCATTTCTCATCCCTTTTGCACGCAAGAGTCATAAAAAGTGAACATATTTTTTGTAAAAAATCTGGGTAAATGTTTAACCTAAATGGTTTCTAATTGCACCATAAATTGGATAAATAATTTTATTAAGGTTGCATCATAAATTGGTAAATATGATCAAGAAATGCGTTTATGGCACCAAACTTTCGTACTATGACAGGCACGACCGATAACTTATTTTGTAGCTGTTGACTAATGGCGGATTTTGTTGTCTATCATCTCACTTTGAAATCGTCTATTTCTTTTGCAAGTAAGTAAACTTTTCTTATTTATTTGCAATAATTACAGTTCATTTCTTTCATGTCATCTTTAAAAAATTTTGTTGTGTGTTGTAAAAGAGTTAGTTTCAAATTTCTTTTAGAAAACTGTATTCGTTGTATGAATAATTAGATATTGTAAAATCTATATTAGCTCTTTTTCAATAAATAAGGAGATACCAGTGACAAATAAACGATAAATACAGCAATCTTAAGCAGCATAGCTTTCCGCCGAATTTGCTGCTGATGAAAATGTTCTAGTTCCGTGTTTTGATTGCGTTCTACCGAACAAAAAAATTGTATGTACTTTCTGTTAGTATAAAAACTTCTTATCAATATTGTGGGGGCGGAGTTATCGACCATGCCAACCTTTATTTATCAAAAGGTACCTCTTGATTGATTCAAGTTAGCACGTCTTATATACCAGTTAATTGATGTTTAATTTTCGTAGTGGTAGTTACGCCACAATACTCTCCCACTAGAATTTTATCAGGGATAGAATTCGATGAACAAACACCACTAGTTGCTGTACTTGTGACAGACCGGGAGAGCTGGAATTAAGGTCACCGGAATTTTGAGTGCTGAATGTGAGAGGTGTATTAACTTCACAGTAGTAGTCGCTCTTGTGTAGCCATTAGCAGTCGAGTGTATGCAGGCAGACGTTGTGTTTATTCGAAACAATCCTGAGGTACCCTTTGATAGATAAAGGTTGGCATGGTCGATAACTCCGCCCCCACATTGGTGACCCGGACGTGATTTGAACACGCAGTAACGCCCACTTCGATCTGGTAACGCCTACTTCGATGGATAGTCCACATTGAACAGTTGGCTTGCTATTTGTGACTGCATTATCCCCCTCCTCACGCTGCTGCTACTCAGTCTCGTCTCGATTAAACACAACGTCTGCCTGCATACACTCGACTGCTAATGGCAACACAGGAGCGACTACTACTGTGAAGTTAATACACCCCTCACATTCAGCACTCAAAATTCCGGTGACCTTAATTCCAGCTCTCCCGGTTTGTCACAATTGCAGCAGCAAGTGGTATCTGTTCTTCGAATTCTATCCCTGATAAAATTCTAGTGGGGGAGTATTGTGGCGTATCTACCACTACGAAAATTAAACATCAATTCACTGGTATATAAGACATGCTAACTTGAATCAATCAAGAGGTACTCTTGATTGATTAAAGTTAGCACGTCTTATATACCAGTGAATTGATGTTTAATTTTCGTAGTGGTAGTTACGCCACAATATCTATGTTTCTGTTTTGATTTTCATGTTCTATATTGCTCATTTTCGTTTATAATGTCACATAATTACACGAATTTTTGTCTTATACGTTCTTAAATGCCTTTGTTGTAAAATTTTCAAAGCGAATTATATTTCCGTTCAAATTTCAAATTAGCACTTGAGATTTTCAAAAGGCAACCGTTGTCATGGAAACTGGGTTTCTCTTTGGCGCACGAGGTAGGAAAAAAAAAACAAAGAAACATATTGGCGTTAAGGAAAACAAAGCGCTAAATTTTGTTTTATTCGCCAAGAATCTTACTGAAATTTGAACAAAATACCGACCAGAACAAGACTTGTTTTTGAGCATTTAGAAATAAGTTGATTTCTTATTATAATTTTTTTAAAAAAAAGAAAAAAGATTTTTTTTTTTTTTTTTTTTTTTACTAAGCGAAACAAATTTTAAATTGAACAAAATATCGTATTTAAAAAGTTAATAAATATATTTTTCATTAAATCTAAATAATAAAAAAATACTTAGATGCTCATAGATACTTTGCTATAGATACTTATTTTTCCATGAATTAATATTATTATTATTATTATTTTTTTTTTTTGTAATTTACCACATTTGCGTTTTGTGAGTGAGGGAAAAGACAACATAAGCATAAAATCGAACGTTACTCGATCATGAAAAAGGTCATAAATAGGACTGGGCGATATTAGAAATTATAAATCGAGATGCATCGTCAGTTATGCATCGCGATATAGTATTTTTGAATTTCATTTACTTGTAAGGCACAGAAAGTCAGATTTCTATCAAAACCCCATACTCAGATTGATTTAAATCAATTTACAAATTTGAAGATATATATGTTTTGCTTAAAAAAGATATTAGATAAATTGACTACAATGTACAAATCTTACTTAAAATATATATTGAAATGTTTGTTTAGAAATTCATAATACGCTTAAAACAAAGTGTTAAAAACTTTTTTTAAAGCGTTTCTTACAAATTAATATTTTTCTTGTATAAATAATTACATAATTATTAAGTTCGATCGTAATGTTCAATTTCTAAATGAAATGCAAGTTTTGTTACATTTTCTATAAATGATCACGCAAATAAACGAAAGATTCTTAATTTAAAAATAATTAATAAAAGAATAAATAAAATTGAAATTTATCAATATATTTACCTAACAGTATAGAAAGAAAATTTAAAAAAAAGTTCGTTAAAAATTATTTGTATGTTTAAAACAAAGTGCTAAATAAATTTTAGAAAAAAAAAAAAAAAAAAAAACGCTTTTAAAACACTATTTTTTATTGTTATTATTTCAGATAAATAATTAAATTAAATTGAATAATGACCGAATTTTAAACGAAAAATAAAGTAAGGTTTAATTTCTTAAAAATAAAAACAAAAGAATTGTGATATTCGATAATATATTTAGCTAATTAACAAATAATACGAAAAGAATATTTTAAAAAAAAATTATTATACTTTCTAATAAAACGAAGTGCTAAATGATTTAAAAAAAAAAATGAATAAAATAGGCAAACCTTTCAAATTTTTTTGAATAAACAAAGTTGATTGACTTATGTCCAAATCCAAATGACAAAAAATAAGTTTTGTTTTAACTTTATTTCTAAAAATAAAAACAACAAGATTTATAAATTTAAAATCAGTAATAAAAACCCATTAAATTATTAGAAGTTTTATCCAAAAAGTTTTTAATAAATTAAATGAAATAAAAGAAATAACCTAACAAATTTAATTCTTTATGGGCGCCTTAAATTAGATTTCCGATAATTTCCACATATAAAAATAAAAGAAGTTTTGTTAAAAAAAAAATATTTAAAAAAAAACTTATTAATGAAGAAACTCTTCTTTATATATTCTTTTCAATAATAGATTGCCTTCAGAACAAGGTAACATCGGCGATCACGAATTTAGTCCCACTGAAAATAATCTACATGAAACGATATCAAGTCGCAACAAAGAAAAGAAAAAAAAAAAAAAAAAATTAAGAGGTGCGAAAACGAACATGCGAGATTACGATATATGTTCTCAAAACTCTGATTCTGATTCTACAGCTCACCAATCAAGGCCATTTCAACATACCGAAACGAATATCGTCTTCCACAGCGCGAGTCGACATCGGAACGTAAGAGAAAAGTCTTATATCGTTATCTTATATCCTTGCGTGTCTTATATCGCTGTATTGATTTGCGCTCTTTGTCTTTTCTCGACGGCTTAAATCAGATTTCGGATGCATCGCCTTGAATGATCGTCTTGCCGATATATGCGTTAAATCGATATGTCTCGATACATCGATTTATAGCCCAGTCCTAGTCATAAGTATTCTTTATAATATTTGCAGTTTTTTAAATTTTTTTTTAAATATTTTTAAAAAGATATATTTTAATAATAAAAGTAATTTTTTTTTATTCTGAAATATATTTTCTTCTATGAAACAAAAGAACTTTAGGTAAAAAGACAATCTTCACAAACAATATACATATGGAGGTTTAATACCATCCACATGAATACTGCTTGTGTGTTTATCAGCAGCCATATCGCGCCCTCTTAGGCTCACCACGAACTCTTTGATCCATCCAAGTGATTATCATATTGTTCATTTAATATTTTAACAGTTGACAGTACCGTCTGCAAATTTTTTGCGGGGTCAATTCTAAATATATCATGAGGAGAAATTCTACTTGGGTGCTTTGGCGCATTTTAACAATAACAAAAAATAATAATAATAATTTTTTAAAATATCAAAACTGTCCTTTTCAAGATCTTTATGGGTGAAAGGAGTCTTAAGATAAAAATGTTTAAACATTTTTCTACATAGGAACAACAATTTCTCAATTTTTTTTTTTTTAAATATTGTATTTTAAAAATAGTAATTAAAATATGACTTGCTTTGATTGATCTTTCTATGTTTTAAAAAGGTAAGGGCTCAAATTTTGTTTCGTCTGTGAAATTATTTCAATTCCTATACATTCTATAACCATAAATTACATTATTTTTAATATTCTTTCATTAGCACAAAGGCACCAGCAACTTCAATGCTTTTCATCAAGAAAGAAGCTTAGGAAATAATATTGTTATAACCAATGCAAAGCCTATTTTTAAAAATTTTTCTGACGAAATAACCAGAATTCTAGAAGGTTATAAACAGTTTTTTCAAACTTCAAAAGTACTAGTTTCAAGAACAGCTTACAAACAAGGAATGTGTATAGTTTCAAGTTTTGAGAATGAAGAGCCTGTGTTTGTAGAAAAACAATTATTATTTTGTGAAAAGGCTCCAAGGTTTTATTTGTGTGTAATCTTTTTAAATCTTGTTGTGTTTTTAACAAGCAATTGAAAAATGTGATGTACTTAAAGTAATAGCACCAGAAAAATCTATAATAATGAATCTATAATAATGAATCTATAATAATGAATGTATAATAATGAATATAATAATCAACATGTTATAAAAATATTGCTTTTTCTCAAATACTCACCACCATTTACTAATTTGTAAAAAAATGACAGAAATTTTTCCAAAGTGAGATAAATTTTAATCTTTTTATCAAGTAGTAAATTATGTTTGTAAAAAAATAATTTAATTATATTGTAAATTTTAATTCAAATGAGGCAGAGTATATCAAGAAATTTAGTATCTTATTAAAATATTAAAATTTATTTTTAGATGATCCCAAATTTCAAAACTGCAAACTTTGAGGCATATGCTAACATAATTTTTATTTTAAATTACTGTAAATTAAAAATAAGTTTGAATTGAATGTACTCTCATAGTAACAAAAACATACTATCTATCATATTTTTGAGTGAATATTTTGTATTTCTTTAATAAATGCTGTGATATTTATAAAAAGTATTATATATTTAAATTTTATGATTTTGCATAAAAATTATTATATTCTGTCTATGTTACATAAAAGTGATTGTAAATGAATAAATTATGTTTGGATATCGATCTCCATCTGTATATTTTTGTTCAAATTTCCAAGTTATTTCATTATTTTTACATTTCATAATTTACTTCAAATTTATTATTTCCATAGGCCAATGTAATTAATATTGGAATGCTTCTTTAGTTAGAGATTGGGGGTTGACTAATCCAATATTTGTCTACTTTTTTATATAAATTTTTATTTGTGAAAGTAATATTTTCATTTTTAAATAATAAAATAATCAAAATACATAGTAATAAGAATTTGCTTCAGCCTAAAATTAAAATTCTTTTTTTCTTCTGTTTAAAACATTAGTGGTACTAACTCTATAGCATCTGCTGGTGCTTTAACGAATGAAATGTAAAAAAGAATTTTAATTTTACATGTATCAACTTGAAGAAAGAAAAAAAAAATTTTATGAAAGAAAACATTTTTAAAGCGCTAAAAAGCAGAGAAAGTTAGCATTATTAAATATTTATAAAAAAAAGGGGAAGATAATTTAAATCAAATTCATATAAATCAAATTACAATTTAGCTATTTAAATCTATAAAAATAAAAAATAAAAAACTATTTTTAATTTAGATGTGTTATGTAACATAGATTTATATTTATATTACATAACACATCTAAAATAAAAATAGTTTTTTTACTTTTTATAGATTTAAATAATTAAATTATAATTTATTTTATGTAAATTTGATTTAAATTATCCTCTCCTTTTTTTTATAAATATTTAATAATGATGCTAACTTTCTCTGCTTTTTGGAGCTTTAAAAATACTTAATAATGGTGCAATCTTCCTCGCTTTTAGTTCCCTTCAAAAACCCAAATCATGGTGTAGCCTTCCTCCGCTTTTAGTTCTTTTCAAAACACTGATTTTTCGTGCAACCTTTCGCTGCTTTAAGGTTCTTTCAAAATCCCATTTTTTTTTTGTGCAACCTTCTCACGTTGTTTGGAGCTAGTGAAAGCACCAATATATAGTAAAACGGAACACCAATTTATGTAGCCAGCAAAGGAATGTTTGGCGCAACGTAGCTCGAAATTTTTTACAGCGTACATATTGTTTTTCTGTCATTTTTGTATTTCATTTTATGGGTCATTTATTTAAATAATGTGTCATCAAAGGGAGGAGTTAAAATTGTTTGCGGTATGGATATAGTGAACCGGTCCCTTCAAGGAGTATATATAGTAAAACTGAACACCAATATATAGTAAATCTGAACACCAATTTATGTAGCCAGCAAAGGAATGTTTGGCGCAACGTAGCTCGAAATGTTTTACAGTGTACATATTGTTTTTCAGTCATTTTTGTATTTCATTTTATGGGTCATTTATTTAAATAATGTGTCATCAAAGGGAGGAGTTAAAATTGTTTGCGGTATGGATATAGTGAAGGTTATAGTGAACCGTTCCCTTCAAGGAGTATATATAGTAAAACTGAACACCAATATATGGTAAAACTGAACACCAATTTATGTAGCCAGCAAAGGAATGTTTGACGCAACCTAGCTCGAAATTTTTTACAGTGTACATATTGTTTTTCAGTCATTTTTGTATTTCATTTTATGGATCATTTATTTAAATAATGTGTCATCAAAGGGAGGAGTTAAAATTGTTTGCGGTATGGATATAGTGAAGGTTATAGTGAACCGGTCCCTTCAAGGAGTATATATAGTAAAACTGAACACCAATATATAGTAAAACTGAACACCAATTTATATAGCCAGCAAAGGAATGTTTGGCGCAACGTAGCTCGAAATTTTTTACAGTGTACATATTGTTTTTCTGTCATTTTTGTATTTCATTTTATGGGTCATTTATTTAAATAATATGTCATCAAAGGGAGGAGTTAAAATTGTTTGCGGTATGGATATAGTGAAGGTTATAGTGAACCGGTCACTTCAAGGAGTATATATAGTAAAACTGAACACCAATATATAGTAAAACTGAACACCAATTTATGTAGCCAGCAAAGGAATGTTTGGCGCAACGTAGCTCGAAATTTTTTACAGTGTACATATTGTTTTTCTGTCATTTTTGTATTTCATTTTATGGGTCATTTATTTAAATAATGTGTCATCAAAGGGAGGAGTTAAAATTGTTTGCGGTATGGATATAGTGAAGGTTATAGTGAACCGGTCCCTTCAAGAAGTATATATAGTAAAACTGAACACCAATATATAGTAAAACTGAACACAAATTTATGTAGCCAGCAAAGGAATGTTTGGCGCTACGTAGCTCGAAATTTTTTACAGTGTACATATTGTTTTTCAGTCATTTTTGTATTTCATTTTATGGGTCATTTATTTAAATAATGTGTCATCAAAGGGAGGAGTTAAAATTGTTTGCGGTATGGATATAGTGAACCGGTCCCTTCAAGGAGTATATATAGTAAATCTGAACACCAATATATAGTAAATCTGAACACCAATTTATGTAGCCAGCAAAGGAATGTTTGGCGCAACGTAGCTCGAAATTTTTTACAGTGTACATATTGTTTTTCAGTCATTTTTGTATTTCATTTTATGGGTCATTTATTTAAATAATGTGTCATCAAAGGGAGGAGTTAAAATTGTTTGCGGTATGGATATAGTGAAGGTTATAGTGAACCGGTCCCTTCAAGGAGTATATATAGTAAAACTGAACACCAATATATAGTAAATCTGAACAGCAATTTATGTAGCCAGCAAAGTAATGTTTGACGCAACCTAGCTCGACATTTTTTACAGTGTACATATTGTTTTTCAGTCATTTTTGTATTTCATTTAATGGGTCATTTATTTAAATAATGTGTCATCAAAGGGAGGAGTTAAAATTGTTTGCGGTATGGATATAGTGAACCGGTCCCTTCAAGGAGTATATATAGTAAAACTGAACACCAATTTATGTAGCCAGCAAAGGAATGTTTGGCGCAACGTAGCTCGAAATTTTTTACAGTGTACATATTGTTTTTCTGTCATTTTTGTATTTCATTTTATGGGTCATTTATTTAAATAATGTGTCATCAAAGGGAGGAGTTAAAATTGTTTGCGGTATGGATATAGTGAAGGTTATAGTGAACCGTTCCCTTCAAGGAGTATATATAGTAAAACTGAACACCAATATATGGTAAAACTGAACACCAATTTATGTAGCCAGCAAAGGAATGTTTGACGCAACCTAGCTCGAAATTTTTTACAGTGTACATATTGTTTTTCAGTCATTTTTGTACTTCATTTTATGGATCATTTATTTAAATAATGTGTCATCAAAGGGAGGAGTTAAAATTGTTTGCGGTATGGATATAGTGAAGGTTATAGTGAACCGGTCACTTCAAGGAGTATATATAGTAAAACTGAACACCAATATATAGTAAAACTGAACACCAATTTATGTAGCCAGCAAAGGAATGTTTGGCGCAACGTAGCTCGAAATTTTTTACAGTGTACATATTGTTTTTCTGTCATTTTTGTATTTCATTTTATGGGTCATTTATTTAAATAATGTGTCATCAAAGGGAGGAGTTAAAATTGTTTGCGGTATGGATATAGTGAAGGTTATAGTGAACCGGTCCCTTCAAGGAGTATATATAGTAAAACTGAACACCAATATATAGTAAAACTGAACACAAATTTATGTAGCCAGCAAAGGAATGTTTGGCGCTACGTAGCTCGAAATTTTTTACAGTGTTCATATTGTTTTTCAGTCATTTTTGTATTTCATTTTATGGGTCATTTATTTAAATAATGTGTCATCAAAGGGAGGAGTTAAAATTGTTTGCGGTATGGATATAGTGAACCGGTCCCTTCAAGGAGTATATATAGTAAAACTGAACACCAATATATAGTAAATCTGAACACCAATTTATGTAGCCAGCAAAGGAATGTTTGGCGCAACGTAGCTCGAAATTTTTTACAGTGTACATATTGTTTTTCAGTCATTTTTGTATTTCATTTTATGGGTCATTTATTTAAATAATGTGTCATCAAAGGGAGGAGTTAAAATTGTTTGCGGTATGGATATAGTGAAGGTTATAGTGAACCGTTCCCTTCAAGAAGTATATATAGTAAAACTGAACACCAATATATAGTAAAACTGAACACCAATTTATGTAGCCAGCAAAGTAATGTTTGACGCAACCTAGCTCGACATTTTTTACAGTGTACATATTGTTTTTCAGTCATTTTTGTATTTCATTTAATGGGTCATTTATTTAAATAATGTGTCATCAAAGGGAGGAGTTAAAATTGTTTGCGGTATGGATATAGTGAACCGGTCCCTTCAAGGAGTATATATAGTAAAACTGAACACCAATATATAGTAAAACTGAACACCAATTTATGTAGCCAGCAAAGGAATGTTTGGCGCAACGTAGCTCGAAATTTTTTACAGTGTACATATTGTTTTTCTGTCATTTTTGTATTTCATTTTATGGGTCATTTATTTAAATAATTTGTCATCAAAGGGAGGAGTTAAAATTGTTTGCGGTATGGATATAGTGAAGGTTATAGTGAACCGTTCCCTTCAAGGAGTATATATAGTAAAACTGAACACCAATATATGGTAAAACTGAACACCAATTTATGTAGCCAGCAAAGGAATGTTTGACGCAACCTAGCTCGAAATTTTTTACAGTGTACATATTGTTTTTCAGTCATTTTTGTATTTCATTTTATGGATCATTTATTTAAATAATGTGTCATCAAAGGGAGGAGTTAATATTGTTTGCGGTATGGATATAGTGAAGGTTATAGTGAACCGGTCCCTTCAAGGAGTATATATAGTAAAACTGAACACCAATATATAGTAAAACTGAACACCAATTTATATAGCCAGCAAAGGAATGTTTGGCGCAACGTAGCTCGAAATTTTTTACAGTGTACATATTGTTTTTCTGTCATTTTTGTATTTCATTTTATGGGTCATTTATTTAAATAATATGTCATCAAAGGGAGGAGTTAAAATTGTTTGCGGTATGGATATAGTGAAGGTTATAGTGAACCGGTCCCTTCAAGGAGTATATATAGTAAAACTGAACACCAATATATAGTAAATCTGAACACCAATTTATGTAGCCAGCAAAGGAATGTTTGGCGCAACGTAGCTCGAAATTTTTTACAGTGTACATATTGTTTTTCTGTCATTTTTGTATTTCATTTTATGGGTCATTTATTTAAAAAATGTGTCATCAAAGGGAGGAGTTAAAATTGTTTGCGGTATGGATATAGTGAAGGTTATAGTGAACCGGTCCCTTCAAGGAGTATATATAGTAAAACTGAACACCAATATATAGTAAATCTGAACACCAATTTATGTAGCCAGCAAAGGAATGTTTGGCGCAACGTAGCTCGAAATTTTTTACAGTGTACATATTGTTTTTCAGTCATTTTTGTATTTCATTTTATGGGTCATTTATTTAAATAATGTGTCATCAAAGGGAGGAGTTAAAATTGTTTGCGGTATGGATATAGTGAAGGTTATAGTGAACCGTTCCCTTCAAGGAGTATATATAGTAAAACTGAACACCAATATATAGTAAAACTGAACACCAATTTATGTAGCCAGCAAAGGAATGTTTGGCGCAACGTAGCTCGAAATTTTTTACAGTGTACATATTGTTTTTCTGTCATTTTTGTATTTCATTTTATGGGTCATTTAATTAAATAATGTGTCATCAAAGGGAGGAGTTAAAATTGTTTGCGGTATGGATATAGTGAACCGGTCCCTTCAAGGAGTATATATAGTAAAACTGAACACCAATATATAGTAAAACTGAACACCAATTTATGTAGCCAGCAAAGAAAGGAATGTTTGGCGCAACGTAGCTCGAAATTTTTTACAGTGTACATATTGTTTTTCAGTCATTTTTGTATTTCATTTTATGGGTCATTTATTTAAATAATGTGTCATCAAAGGGAGGAGTTAAAATTGTTTGCGGTATGGATATAGTGAAGGTTATAGTGAACCGTTCCCTTCAAGGAGTATATATAGTAAAACTGAACACCAATATATGGTAAAACTGAACACCAATTTATGTAGCCAGCAAAGGAATGTTTGACGCAACCTAGCTCGAAATTTTTTACAGTGTACATATTGTTTTTCAGTCATTTTTGTACTTCATTTTATGGATCATTTATTTAAATAATGTGTCATCAAAGGGAGGAGTTAAAATTGTTTGCGGTATGGATATAGTGAAGGTTATAGTGAACCGGTCCCTTCAAGGAGTATATATAGTAAAACTGAACACCAATATATAGTAAAACTGAACACCAATTTATATAGCCAGCAAAGGAATGTTTGGCGCAACGTAGCTCGAAATTTTTTACAGTGTACATATTGTTTTTCTGTCATTTTTGTATTTCATTTTATGGGTCATTTATTTAAATAATATGTCATCAAAGGGAGGAGTTAAAATTGTTTGCGGTATGGATATAGTGAAGGTTATAGTGAACCGGTCCCTTGAAGGTTCACTATAGTACGTTTTTCTTCATAATGTATCCAGGGTGCGTAGCGTTTTTAAAATGTGCTTAAGGGTGCTTATTTTCGGTTTTTTAAAAGCCCTTAAAGGTGCTTATTTTCAGTTTTTTAAAACCCTTAAAGGTGCTTTTTTCATTGGAAGTTTTTAAAAAGTGCTTAATTTTCCCTTTTTCAAATTGAGATTTTTTCTTTACTATGTTGATTTTCGTTTCGAATTATGCATAAAGACGCAGTTTACATTGTTTCTATTCAACGTTTTCACAATTAATTCAACCACAATCTATTTCGGCGTATTGTGAGTCCGTAGCGGAGGAAAATGCCATTCGTTTTACATGATTCAAAATTTCATAATTTTTGACAATTGTCAAAACCAATGCCAAAAGTTTTTTTTTTTTTTTTTTTTTTTTGACATGACGGTTAAAACAAGATAAAACCGTTGATTACCAAAAACTTTCTAATCCTGTCTAATTATGATATTTTTTTAAAGTGCTTAAGATATTTTTTGAGTGTTTGAGAAAAGTGCTTTAAAGGTGCTTATTTTTTGTTGAATAATTTGGCTACGCACCCTGTTTTAACTATGAAATTTAAGTGAAAAACCTATTTTACGGCAGCAACTCACACTAAGCAACTCATTTCTTACAAATTCATCAAAAAAAAAAAAATAACAATAATAATAATTTGAACGATTGCCTGCATTATAGTTTTTTTTCTGAATGACATAATTGTATAGTTTTTCCAGAGTGTTCACTCCACAGGGAGAATAAGGAAAACCTGGAAAATAAAGGGAATTTAAAAATCATCTAAAATATCAGGGAAAACGCAGGGAGTTTATCTTTAGAAACTGGGAAAGTACATGAAATTTTTGTCTTTTTAAAAATGCAGATCTCTCAAAGAGCAATCAAATACAAAATAAATATGGGATATACAAAGATGATAGTTTAGCTATAATATCATTTATTATAGCATTATTACTTGTACGTTAAGACTTAACCGAATTTTGTATTACCTATCATGAAAACATTTAATTATTCATAAATATTACGTACAACACTAATGTATATAAATAATAATATTATGTACCAAAAAAATTTTTAAAAAAATTAAAAGTTTTAACAACTTAATCAAACTATTTTATTTTTTATCCTTTTATTTATTGGCCCATTTCTTACAATGAGGAAAAATAGAAATAGTATTGTCCAAAACGAATCACTGGCACTTAATGCTACACATGCTTGCTGTGTCCAGTTTCCTTTCATGTTCAGCTTGAACACATGTTTCATGTTAAACACGTAAAATACAACTATAGTTGATTGCTGACTCACAGAACAAAACTTGTGTTTAATGTAAAGCGATATTTCGCGTTATTGAGGTTCAACTGTATTATTTTATTATTATTATTATTTTTTTTTTTTTACCCATTGGCAAAAAGGGTATCGGTTTGGATTTGATGCATCCACACTTTTCAACTATGTTCAAGAGTAATAGTGCGCATGCGTTTTCATTGCTATGGCGACCGCTGCTGTTTTTTTTCCTTTTTTTTTTCACTAACCGGCATTTTTAATGTATTTACAAAATAATAATTTAAAGTATTTTTATATTCTTTTTATTATGAAAGTATGACTGGCTTGACGGTGATTTCAATATAAATATGAATGCTGAAGATGGATAATTATTTTGAAACACGTATATAGGCAGGATGTGAAAATCAATCCGAAGACAAACATCAATGGAGACAGTTTTTGCAACCCATGATTTGAAATGGTGTGGCGTTTAACGGAGTCAATCCAGAAAGAAAATGCATTTGACCAATGGATAACCAGTGATCGTAATAAGGCGATCACGACTTTTATTATTATTATGTCTTTCTAGTGTAATATTTTGTCTATTATAACATTTATAATCTGTATATGTTTTACTGTTTTCTGTTCTTTTAAAAAGTAGACACTGAATGTTTTTTTTTATTTTTAATTTATGTCCTCTGATATTTATATTTTCCTGTAATTTATTAATGAGTTAGGAATGATAATATAAATTGTTATGATAATGATAATATAATGAGTTAGGAATGATAACGCCATTTCTCTGCGTATTTTTAAAATTTTTTTTTTTTTTAATAATTACAGTTGAACAATCTGTTTTAACCTACCCCTATTTACCGAATTTCGCTATTTAACGAATTTTATGAAGTGGATTTATAGGAAAAAATGATAGCGGCAGAGAAATCGATGATAATGAAAAACAGTTACTTTTTCTGATGCTTTGGGAACAGTGAAAACTTACCTAATGCAGATGACGTTCTTTTCATGACGTTGAAAAAGAACTTTTTGAAGCAAACCTTACTGACGAAATGCTATAAATTTCAAACGACAATGCGAAAATTTTCAGCGCTTAATCATTTGCCGTATTTTAAATTCCTGAATAAAAAGTGTACGATTTCTATTTATTTTGTCTATTTATTAGAGATGTTCGAATATTCCATAAGGTTAGTCAATTTTTAATTTTGCCCCCGATATTACGAATCATCCCCGATTTAGCGGATAATATTTTCGACTGTATTTATAGACTTATGCGACTTATTATTTCACGTTATAATGTAATTCAGGACTCGATCATCGCTGCAATATGAAGGACAAACTGCTCAACAAATTATAAAATAAGCCGGTTTGGCGAGATGGAAGAATGCGGTAACCCTTATTCGCCAATGGCCCTTTTTTCTTTTTTTTTTAAACGCGTCGTCTTTGAAACGGCTTAAAGGTTATTTTCTGAAGAACTCTGATATTGTTTTTAACAATTATGTTTTCTTTTTTAGTGTATACGATCCAGAACGATATGTTTGCGTGTGAAGAGGAAGACTAGTTGCAAATTGGGTGAGTTTTCTTTTTATGTTTTTATTTGGATTTTATGTCTCTATTTAAAGACGGTCACAAAAAAACTATTCATACGAAAAAAAATGTACACTTTATACAATAGAATATATATGATTAAAAAAAATATATGTAAAAAAATAAATTGTGGTTTTATTTATTAAATCTACATTTTATTTTTATGTATATTTTTTATTTTTATATTAACGCAGGTGCGTAGCGTTTTTAAAAAGTGCTTATTTTCGGTTTTTAAAAGAAAGGTGCTTTTTCCATTGGGTGTTTTTAAAAAGTGCTTAATTTTCCCTTTTTCAAATTGAGATTTTTTCTTTACTATGTTGATTTTTTCTTCGAATTATGCAAAAAGACACAACTCACATAGTTCTATTCAACGTTTTCATAATTAATTCAACCCCTATCTATTTCGACGTATAGTCAGTCCGTAGCGTATGAAAACGCCATTCATTTTACATGATTCAAAATTTCATGATTTTTGAGTCAAATCAATGCCAAAAGTTTTTAAGTGTTTTTTTTTTTTTTTTTTTTTTTTTTTTTGACATGACAGTTAAAACAAGATAAAACCGTCGATTGTCAAAAACTTCCCAACCCTGCCTAATTATGACATTTTTTTAAAGTGCTTAAAAATATTTTTTGAGTGCTTGAAAAGTGCTTAAAAGGGGAAAATTTTTTGTTGAATAATTTGGCTACGCACCCTGTAACGATATATATAAATATAGATTTATATATTAATATAAAGTTAATATATTATATAAAGATACTAAGTTAAATATAATTATATTAAAATTAAATTATAATTTACTAAATAATAATATTAATTATATTATAAAAAATATTATATAATTTATTATTAAAAATTTTAATGTTATAATATTTTTAATAAATAATAATTATATATTAAAATTGAAGTCATATTAGTTATATATAAAGATAATATATATTATAATATATATATATACATATATAGTATATAATATTCGATCCGTGACGATATGTTTGAGTGTGAAGAGAAAAACTAGTTGCACATTGGGTGAGTTTCTTTACTACCTTTTACATAGCTACCTTTTACATAGCTTTTACATTTCATATTTCAGCATTAATTAAGTTAATGTCATTATTTATCAGTATACATAGCTGCCAACATGGATAGCGAAAAATCCAGTAGATTTTTACGAAATAATATAAATTTCATGATAATTGTTGCACTAAATATTTTACACATACGGAATTTTAGGAATTTTTATAGTCCTCAAAATAGAAAAACTGCAATATTCTCCAGTATGATTGGCATTAAACTTACTTGAAATGTTATGCATTACGTATACTCATAATTTCGAATATTAAAAGGCATTTAATTTATCGAAGATAGTTAAAAGATTTTTTTTTTTTGAATTAATTTAAAAAGATAGTTTTGAATAAATATAAACTGAACATTTTAGAAAAAACAGAAGTTTTAAACTGATTTCCAGTAATGAGGTTTGCTTCAGTATGCATTAGTAATGCTTATTTAATTATTCAAGCAAACAATAATCCGAGCAAAAGTTCTATTTCAAGAGGAATTTTTTTTTTAGGAAACTTACTCAATTTTAGGAAATTTTCTAAAATGTTCAAACACCAGGAAAATTTTAACTAAACCAGTAAACCATTAGAAACAGGGAAAATCTGGTAGTTAACTGGAAAATCCGGTAGAGTTGGCAGTTATGACATATGCCAGTTTTTACTTACCTATTAAAAACATAAAAAAAAAAAAAAAACTATTTGTAGAAAGAATAATGCACACTTACAATAGAATATATTTATTCTAAAAAATAAAGTTATTATTAATAGTTAAAGATGTTAAGTTAAATATGAAGTTAAAGTTATGTTAAAATTATATTATAAGTTAATAAATAATTTTAATGAATAATAATTTTAATAATTAATAATTATATATTAAAGTTATATGAGTAATATGTGAAGTTAAAGTAATATATGAGTGAAGTTAAAGTAATATATGAAGATATATATATAAAGTTGTTTATATAATAATAATATGTAATAGTTTATGTAAAAAATGTATAAAGTTAGATTCAGGATATATGTCGATTCAGGATATATGTTTGCATGTGATATTGCAAAATGGATGAGTTTTCTTTTCCTACCTTTTTATGACTTGTCTCAGTTTTTACTTGACGTCTCTATTAACAAGGATGATTTTTTTTAAATTTTTTTTTTAAGCTTTTTGGCGAAATGCTGCTCTTTTTTCTCCAATTTAATAAAAAGAAAAACGTTTTTTTATCGCCTTTTTCGAACTTCTGAAAAAAAAATCGTTTTTAAAGCATTTTCGTACCTATGTAAATTGCTATTCAAAATTGCATTTACTGGATTTAAAAATCATATCGTGATCGGATATTGACTCTTATTTAAAATTACACATCTCGAGTCTTATTTACGCGATTTAAAATAACACATCTCGAGTCACATTCACGCGATATAAAATTACACATGTCGAGTTGTATTCACTCGATTTGTAATTACAACTCTCGAGTCGTTTTCACTGGATTTGAAACGACACATTTCGAGTCGTATTAACGCGATTTAAAATAACACATCTCAAGTCGTATTCACGCGATTTAAAATGACACATCTCGACTCCTATTCACGCGATTCAAAATTTCACATCTCGCGATACTTCTTTTTACATAAGCTGAGAACATAAATAGTAAAAACTCCAGTAGATTTTACCAGATAATATAAATTTCATGATATATGTTTTACACATAGGAATTTTTATAGTCATTAAAATAGAAAAACTGCAATATTTTCTAGTCATGATAGGCATTAAACATACTTAAAATGTTATGTGTTCAATCATAATTTCGAATATTAAAAGGCATATAATTCATCAAAGATAGTTAAAAGATTTTTTTAAAATTAATTTAAAAAGAGAGTTCTGAATTGAAATAAACTGAACATTTTATAACAAAAAATGCTTTGAACTGATTCTGAGCAAAATTCTATTTTAAAAAAAAAAATTCTGTTCATATCATGTGTTAGTGTATAATACTCGCATAAATCTACATAAAATATTTCAAAATTTGGTCTCCAAAATTATTCCAAAAATCGAAGGAAAAAAAAAGAAAAGATACTTTCCTGAATAACTTCGTCTGAATCTGAATAATCTAGTTATCTGCCCGAGAACCAAGGTTTGTTTTCGGTTTCATCTCCTTTAAATTAATTATTTATGAATTTCTAAGAGATTTTAAAAATTTGAACACAGGAATTTTGTACTAAAACCTGATTTACATTAGTTATTTTAATTACGTACGGTGAGCAAGAAAGAAAAAAAGATATCACCCTGTTATGTGGAATGCTGGGTATAAAAAAGGAATTATATAAAAATCAAATTTAGAGAACATATGGCCGGATTAATAAAATTAAAAATTTTCAGGCAAAAACAACTTAACAAAAAAAAAAAAAAACAGGGATAGACACAAAGAAAACACTTATGTAGCTGAGAGATGTCCTATTATAAAAAAAAAAGAAAAAAAAAAAAAAAAAAAAACAAGAGTCACTTGTGAGGATGAATCAAAGATGGTTTTATTTTATATTAACGAACATCAGAGGTAAAATCACAGGCGGCACATCGGAGGGAAAGTGTGGCAGTCTGGAGTGACTGATTTTCGTGGTATCAACTCAGACCGAACGAATATATACGAATCACAGTGGAAAAACAGATCCTTACCGGGAACATCAGAGTGAGATCATGGCTGGACTTCACCAAAGAATTAAAAAAATCATAATTCACAACTCGAACTACGACTGCATCAACGTTACTCTTCAACATACACATGGTTCCTTGCACATCACCGCCAAATGTTTCTATTACAAATTAGTACCAACTTAAAAGGAGTTGAAAAAGAAATAAATTGTAGCTCAAGGGCTGGTTATAATCTGGTTACGCCAAATCAGGTTTGCAGCATTTTGAGGATGGCTGTCAAATATTTAGTCCGTCTCTCAAAAGAGAGGAAGGGGGAAAAAGACCTCCGTTAAGCGGAGTAAGTGCTTTCGCTAGAAAAATAAATTCGAATGCCTCGAGCCTAGTCCTGTCGGTTGGTCGGGGTGCTTGAGGCCGGAACGGCCCTTTACCCCTTCAACTTGTGATGAGGATCCTTGAGGTGTTTCCTTGAGGTCCTTGAAATCTAAAAATCATACTCTATCAAACGCTTTACTAATATCAAGCATCAACAAAGCCCAAGTCTGTTTTAGATGTAATCCTCTGCCAACATAATCAACTATACGTAACAACTGTTTTGTAGTATCGAGTTTTGCCCTGAACCCGTACTGCTCGTCTGGTAGACAACTTAAATATGGTTTGAGCCTTGTATATACTATTCTTTCCAGTATCTTCCCAAGAGTGCAAAGCAAACTTATAGGTCGATAGCTAGTTGGAGATACAGTAGAGCGCCGATTATCCGAACCCTTATTATCCGAACGTCCAATTATCCGAACCATGTCCGAATTCGCTTTTTTTTAAAGTTTATAATACTTTTTAACTTATCGACAAATTTTCTAAATTTAGAAGAATAAATAATATCCATTACATCTGAAGACCATATTTAATTTAAAATTTTTTTAGCAGTTTTCTTATAGTAGCCAATACATACATGTATTGTTATACAGTTAAACCTACATACTCCTTTAGCCCTCTTCAACTGAAAATTATCTTCCAAGAATGCGAACTTCAACTTGACAGTCTACAATGGTTGAAATGAGGAAGGAGTTTATGAATAGATGTGTGCTGAAGTTCTACAATTGGAGGATGGGTACTTGTCACTTATGGTTAATGATTAGTGATTACAGTGCTTAGAATCTTAAATCTTGGGGAAAAAATTCTTAACAAAAAAATAAACGAAACTGAAGTTTCTGAACCTGTAGATCTTCCCGATGAAAAGATGCCAGGTTATACAGCAGAAGAAATAGAAGACTGGTGTCGAGACACTGAAAACGATCCAGGATTTCAGATTTTAAATTATGATGAAATTGTTGCTGAAATTTTGAATGAAAATCAGAACTCCACAGACGAAGAGGAAGAAGTAGGTGATCAAATTCAAGATAGTGGACCTTCTCATATAGAAGCATGCAATTCATTAGATATTGCAATGAATTTGCTAAAACGTCAAAATGATGTTGATCCAGTTCAGTTGATTTATTTAAAAAGAATAAGGGATATGGCTGCTCAAAAAAGATCATCTTCTTTGAAACAAACGTCTTTGCTTTATTTCTTTTGCAATGGAAAATAAAGAAAAATATGGTCAAATCAGTAATTGATAAAAAAAAATTATAAAAAGCTGAAATATGATAAAAATAATTCAAAATGAAAAAAAAAAAAGTTTAAAAAATAATAAATAAAAAAGATTTAAAAATTGAAAAAAAAATTTTTTTTTTTTAAACACATCACAGCTATCTTAGATAGTACTGCCAGTCCTAAGCCAAGAAAAAGTGTGACGGGAAGTTAGTGCATAAATAATAATCATTTAGACTAAATTTTAAACAACTTTCCAATGATCCGAACTTTTCATTTTCCGAACCACGTTCGGTCCCGAGCAGTTCGGATAATCGGCGCTCTACTGTAGTAAATCTTTGTTTGGTTTAGGAAATAGAATAATATTTGCAGTCTTCCATATTGTCGGAAAATAGTTTAGCGATAAACATGCGTTAAATATCTTAGTTAGATATTCTACATAATGATCAGGTAGGGCTTTGACCATTTTATTATTCACATTATCTAAGCCAGGGGCTTTTCTATTATGTAACTTTACTATGATCGCTTTTACTTCTTGAATGTCAGTACTCTCTATCAGCTGTGAATCTCTGTTTTCATTCAAAAAATTATCAACGCTTTCATTCACAATTCTATCGTTATGAGGATTGAAGTTTTGATTTAATGAGAACTGTTCTTCCATACAATCAGCAAATACCTCAGCTTTCTCTCTTTCTGTGCATACAAAGCCATTGCCAGTTCTTAGAGGCTTATTTTTCTGTGGATCCGTGCGCAGTGCCTTTGCCAATTTCCATATACTATTATCTTTCACACATAAACTTTCTACTTTTTCGTTCCACTGCCTCGTTTTAAAATTTTTGCACATTTTCTTTATCTGCTTATTAAGGTCCATATATTCCTCTTTAAATTGAGGATCAGATGTAGTTTGATACTTCTTCCTACACCAGTTTCTTTGTTTGATTAGGTATTTGATTTCTGGTGGGAGCCTTAGGAAGTTGACCTTGTATTCTCTAGAGGTACTTGCTTCGGCATGAGCCTCTTGTATGGAAGTTTGAAAGTGCCCTATTGCATTTTCTATGCAATCTGTTGTGTTAAGATTTTGTTCTGCTATTGCCTTTCTTTTAAGAATATTTTCGTATAGATTCCAATTAGTACTGTTTATCATTCTTGGATTTTTATCAATTGTTATGCCAACAGAGGTTAAAACAGGGTGATGATCTGATGATAGATCATTAATTGTATTTGCAGCCATAGATACTCTCATATTAGTTAAAGCAAAATCTAAAATATCGGGAATCTTGATTTCTCATAACTGGGTAGTATGTGGGCTCTAAAGGTGCTACCACTGTGAGAGAGTATTTGTTGATCAACTTTTTTAAGTTTACATTCGACCGATTACAGCCCCAGATCGTGTGTTTTGAATTGTAGTTGCCCGCTACAATAGTATCATAACCACCTTCAAATAAGCTCTTTAGTTGCGTCTCAGATATGGTATGAGCGTTGTAAAGACCCGCTATTTTAATCGTATCATTGTTATAGTTTAAGATACCATTTTCGTTTGACTGATCATATTCATTATGATTCAAACTAATCTTTGCAAGGATCGCCACTCCTCTATATCTTCTATCATGTAGTGTAATTAGGGATATTACACTGTTTGTTTAGGTGCGTTTCAGTGATAACAAATACGTCAGGATCGTACTCCGTTATAAATTCTTTCAATTCTGCTAGTTTATTTTTCAGTCCGTTTGCGTTCCAATTGAACAAATTCAAGTAGCTTTTTCTTACATTCGTACTATTCATCATGAGTCATGGATTTAAGAGTTTTTAATAGGTCAATTATGCCTTCTTTTTTAATCGAATTAACCAAGTGTTTAAGCTCAGTCATGACTAAGCGAGCATCACCTAACGTATTTAGGTTGTTGTTATCTCGCTCATTATAATCTCTGTTGTAGGTCCGATTTTGGTATCCCATTCTAGGTCCTTTATTTTGGCCTTTTGGGTATTTCGGGCATTCTCTATAGTTAGAGGGATGTTCACACCCACAGTTTGCACATTTCGCTGGGCTGCTCTTTTCTTTCTCACATACATGTGTGAAGTGCCCCTCTCCACACTTCAGACATTTTATATCATGATTGCAGGAATCCTGCACATGATTGAACCCTTGGCATCTGTAACATTGCGTTACATGATTCGTTCTGCCTTTATACGTCTCAACTCTTATTTTTAGATTCAAAAGGTAAATCATATCAAAGATTTCCTTATTTTTATCATTTTTAGGCATGGTAATGATAAAAAGTGGGAGCTTTTTTAAAGCCCCATCTCTAAAGCTCTTCATTTGCTTCACCTTTAATAAGTTGAAGCCATTTCCTATCAACTCTTTCTCTATCTCACTGACCTCTGTGGTCGCTGGGATATCTTTTAAGACCACTCTAAGTGGTTTTTCCGTTTGTAATTTGAACGTGTGAAACTTAATGTTCACTTCTCTGAAATACTTTGTTACACATCTGTAATCTTCTTCACAGGTTACTGTTAGTTTTATGGTATCCCCGAATACCTTTCCTGTGAAGCCATTTATGTGAATTTCTCTAAGTGTTTTAGAGATAGTGGTCCAAGTTTGTGAATTGTCATTAATGATTATCGGAGGGACTTTCCGTTTTTTGTTCTTTTGAAGTTGGAAATTTCTTTCCAACTCCATTTCTTCCAGATCGCTATCTGAGGCCCCATCCTCACGTTCATTCTCCTTTTCTAAATCTATCTCTACTACTTTACTTTCAACCACTTTCGGTTTTTTGATTTGTTCTTTTTGTCTTTCATCATTGTCTGATGAACTTTTCTCTCCACTCTTTGCATTCTCTTTATGTCCAATTTTTGCAATCTTTTCCCCTTTCTTCCTCTTTTTAGAGGTTACATTTGCATAAGAAGGTTTAGCCGTCACTTCTTTGACCGGCTCTATCTCTTTCACAGGAGGAGTGGGCAGTTCCTCTCTCTGTGATAGTGCCTTTTGCAGGTGCCTATTTTCCTGCTTTAACTTCTCATCTATATATATAAAAGTGAATGTGTGTTTGTTTGTTTGTCCTGTATAGACTCCTAAACCATCCGACAGAAAGCTGTGAAACTTGGCATACAGATAGTTCAAAGCAAGAGGAAGGTTTCTGTCAACATTAGAACATTCTGCGACAAACCGTTCCAGCGGTATCAGCGAAAATCGAAATGGAATTTTCTGATTGGTTAAAAGTTAGCCATTATTTAAAATTTTGCTATAAACGATTCAGTTTTAAAATATCTTGAAGATAACAACAGTGAAATTTTCCATCTTATAGCTCTATTCATTTAGAAAAGTAAATTACATATACTTTAATATTTAATTATAATTCGCGCAAGTTTCTTTATGTCAGGTGAGCACAAGCACGTAAAATCAACGAGAATAGATTTCGTAATTATTAGTCGTATCACGGATTTAGTATTCGCGATCGCAACGGTGAGTACGCCCTCTAGCGAGAGCCTGTAACCATTAGTTCCCTCATAACCTTTGGCAATGACGGACGCCATTTTCTTAGAAGCAAAATTTCCCTAAGGAAAAGGTAGAACTTGGAAAAAACTAACCAGAACATGCCAAACATTGAAGCAGAACATGCCAAGCATTTGAAGAACAACTTCTCAATAATTTTTACCTTTCTATTACCAACAACATAAAATGATTTCATGATCACTTGCTGTTACAGATGTGTGTATTGCGGTAAAATAATTTTTCTGTCTTCAATTCATTACAAGTTAAAATGAAGTCAGCATTACTTTCGTCATTCCAATGAATAAATGTGTTCCAATGAATTCCATACAGAACTGTAATAGTTATAGAATATTCTTCTTCTTCATAGAATAGTATATATTTCTGTATCTACATAATTCAGAAAACAACAATAAAGAATAATCCGAATTACTTGTAAAGTATCTTTTGTGCTGATTATAAATAAATTTTTTATCGTTTTCTTGGTAAGTGTTTTTTAGTTTTGAAAGAATTTCAACTAGAATTCAGCTATTCTGTTTTTAAGCTACATATTAAAATTCATATCGAGACCTTACAATGCAAAAATTTTGATGTGTGGTATGTTACCTAAAAGTAATGAAGGGATAAACTATGTGTATATTATTTGAGAATAAAGTTTTCAAACAAAGAACATATCATTTTGGAATTCTCCGGACTTATAAATCAGGTAAGTGTTATGATTTTTATAATAAAAAAATTGCTTGTAAATAATTTTTTTTTCTTACTTGATGATAGTTCTCTACAGAATGGTTTTTTCACGTCTGATTAAATACTATAAGAATTAAAAAAAAAAACAATACGAAAGTTTTTATTGAAAAATGAGGAATTTTTAAAATCGTTTTTATCCTAAGAATTCTTTATTTTATAATTTTTAGTTTATAATTTTTTGATAAAATTGTTGTCAAAATACTTTTTTTTTGAAAACTTAAATGGTATTAAATTATGTGTTTATGTATACTTCTTGCATATTCTAATATTTGAAGTAATATGACTCAGAAAAGTATGGAAGAAAAATTTGGTACTTACGTATTAACCACAGCTACAGATTTGGCAGATTTTTAAGTGCCACCAATCTACACTTAAAATTTTTGGAAAAAATCTTAAAAATGAAACACTTTGTTTAAAATCAAAGTAGTTAATCGGATTTCAGTGGAAAATGGGCCGATATAGAGTTTAGCATAGATTCAAAACAAACTTTTCTCTCACCTGATTCTATAGCCATTATGAACTCTAATAAATAAGATTCAAAATGAAATAACATTTCCAAAACGGACGTTTACTAAGATAAAGTTTCATGTTATGGACATAGGTACATTTTCGTTACATTTCACTCCATAAAATATTTCGCTCCTAAAATAATAAAATTGCATCTTGTTTTGTTTTTGGCAAGTCCCAAAGACGCATTTTCGTAACACTAATGGCGACAAAAAAAGAATGGTCTTTTTTTTTTGTTTTTTTTTTTTTGTTTTTGTTTCGTAAGCATTCTTTATTTTACGTTAAAATTTAAATGGGCCTTACATGTTATACCATTAAATTTAGTAAAACTTTTTCTCAGGCATTGGGTTTGAACTCTTATAAGAATATACCTATTTTTTTCTCTTTATTTACAAATATTTTCCCGATGTGTCCTGGATGTTCCTTCTCTAAAAAAAAAGAGATACCATTTTGTTTTCGTTTGCATAAGAAAGAAAACAAACATTTTTCTTTTTTAAATTTAATCAGCCACAATAAAGATGGAACGTTACAATGCTACATTAAAGACGTCTCCAGTGTAACTGAATGACTGTTCATATGGAAATCGCAGGGATTCGGCACATACAACAACGCCCCCTATAGTTCGTTGCGATCGCGAATTGTGAAAACTGTTTAATAAAAATAAAGGTGAAAGCAACTTTCATTCAAATTGCACGTTTTCAAAACTTATTTATATTTAGTATGCAATTTTAGGTTAGCACAATTAAATATATTTTTTGAAGGTTTCATTGCTGACAGTTGTTGTCATTTGAAAACTATTAGATTGTTTGCTATTACAAAGTTTTCGAATTCACATTCATTTTATTTCTTTCATTAAAAAAATTAATTTTTGTTTTTAATTTTATCATTTTTATATTTCTTATTTAATTTATTTCATTTTTATTGCTTTTTTAATATGTGAATTTACGATTTAGCAAATTTGCGACCACTGTCAACTTTTAAATTTTTTTTTTGTTTAAGAGAGAAAAATTTGCAGAAATATGCCGCCTAAACGAATCGCTCTTAGTCGATCAACATCTCAAGCACGCAAAAAGAGAACTACGTGTTTCAGAAACATCGGAGCAACAGGAAAAAAGACTTGAAACTAATCGAGAGCACAATGCTTTAGCCCGTTCCTTAGAAACGTCTGAGCAATAGGAAAGAAGACTGTTAACAAATCAACTACGCACTATTAAAGCCCGTTCGTTTTTAAAAATCAGAGCAACAGGAAAGAAGACTGTTAACGAATCAACTACGTACTACTTAAGCCCGTTTGATGGAAACATCAGAGCAACGGGAAAGAACACTGTTAACAAATCAACTACGCAATACTCAAGCCCGTTCGTCGGAAACATCAGACCAACGGGAAGCAAGAATGAAATCCGATCGAGAACGCACTACTCAAGCCCGTTCGTCGGAAACATCAGAGCAACGGGATGCAAGAATGAAAATCAATCAAGAACGCACCTCGCCACCGACTATAGTCTTTCACCCAAGCGTCATCATCGGAAAAATGGATCAATTATGTATGTTTTGTAGCGCTCTCAAATTTAAGAATGAAACAGCTGGAATTTGCTGTTCTGGAGGCAAATTGAAACTACCAGATTTAACGTCGCCAGCCCAGCCATTATCAACGTTGTTATCGGGTCAAGCAAATCAATAGAAACTTTTCTTGGCAAATATATGTCAGTACATTCGTGTTTCCAAATGACTTCATTCGGTGCTACAAGTATCGGTGCGGATATGGGCAGCCAGAGTTATTTATTACAGTCACATGCAATCCTGCTTGAGCTAAAATTAAAAAGCTTTTGTAACCTAGGCAAACATCATCGGATCTTCTTGATGCATTACCGCGCGTGAGCTAAAACAAATAGCTCTATACTTGGTTTTATTGCGAAAAGTCATGTTTTTGGAGAGACACGGGATTTGATGTATTCTATTGAATGTTAAAAAAAAGAGAATTGCTACATGATTTAGGTTATTAAAAAAATCACACCATGACAAATTGGTCAGCTTATATCAGCAGAAATATTCATGTCGCTATTGATGCAGACTTTTTTTCAGATCATCATCCAAAATATGTTTCATGGTCGGTGTGCATCACCATACATGTCTGTTTGAAAATGCACTAACGATATCCTAGAGAATTAACTGTTAAGACTATTTTTTCACCATTAAATAAAATTCTCATTTCAAATCATAATCGCAAATCTCATTTACTCACTTAAATACAAAATTTAAATTCAAATTACAAACGATGCAACGCACGCAGGGTACAGCTACTTCTCTGATAAAAGTCGATCGACCTTTTCATTCAACGCTTCCAACTGCTTTGCCATCAATGCTAGTGCCCCATCACTGCAATTTTTGCTTACGCTCACGTTACCCCCAGTCATTGGAGGTAACCAACCGTTCTTCAATTTCTCTAAATACTGCCTATTAAAGGACCTTACACACTCATCGTTCACCGCATTTACCCCTAATGCGTGAACCACTCCTTCCATACCGGGTACCGCCGCGAAGCCCGGTGGCGAGTCACCGCTACTTCCGACGCACTTGCCGGCCTCACGCTCACTACCGTTCGTCTCCATCTCAAATTGAGATCCTAATTATACTTTACCACTGGGGCTCCAATCTTCTCAGTAACTGCACGTCTGCTTCAGCAGCGCTGGATCGCTTCTCGCGGAACCTGTATAAGAACAGAAAACCGCTTCGGGATCGCTTCTTGTGAGAGCTCGGTTTTAAGACAACCTTCCCTCACGACGTCTGAGCTGGAACTGGGTGCCTCGAGCATCTGTTGTGCTCTAATATTTATACTAAGGTGTTAATTTGAAGTTGAATTCCTTCTTTTATTGAAAGTTAAAGTTAAATTTCCTAAATTCTCGAGTGAGAAGTTAATCTATCCTTATATTAAAGGTTCCATTCTCACTTTCCGATTGAAAGGGATGAATTAAGAGCATGCCTACCATGAATCCCTCGGACATCACAGACGCCGCTAACAGCTTTTTTTCGAGAAAGGGTAGGGCTAAGGAATGTGAAAAGAATTTCTTGGGGAGAATATCCACATTGTGTTAAAGCATTAAGGGGCGAAAAGAAATGGATCAGGAATTAAAGAATATGTATCAGAAATTAAACTAAAATTAAGGATTTGGGTTTTAAAAACAGGATACTTTAATGAGATTGTGACTTAACGTCACACACCCTAAATAACTTTCGTTCCAATGATCGGATTTTCACGTACTAGGGAGAATCACGTTTCATCCAAAAGCACAGATGTTCATCACTAGAAGTTACTGTTTGTCTAAGATAGGTACTCTGCCAGACATTCGTCTGGAGCTGTGGCGGTGACTATGGTAACGAGGTATGATTATTTCAAGTAGGGGTGCGGGGTCTCTTTTTACGACTGGTTTCGGCGAGAGAAAAGGAGGCCTCTTCATCGAATTTACCCTCCCTAAAATGCCCTCTTCTTGTTTTCATAGCACCAAACTGCCGCAGTGGCGGTCAGAGTACCTTCCCTCTACAGTCACAGGTTTGAGCGTCAACGCTAATCCATGGACTTTCTTTCCAGAGGGGTCATATTCTGGAGTAATTTCAAAACATTCTTAAGCACACACCATTTCATGAAACATAAATTAAGGAACTTTTTCACAGAATTTTAGTGCGACTATTAAAAACAGTATTTATTATTTACTCAATCTTATTATTTTACAAAACAAGAAGATTGAATTCTGAATTTCTAAAGGCTAGTTTTTTTTTTTTTTTTTTTTTTTTTTTTTTTTTCAGTGAGATTATTTTTTTAAATTTTTTTATTGTGATTAAAAAACCCATATTCTAGCATAGTGCGTAGCGTTTTTGAAAAGTGCTTAAAGGTGCTTATTTTGATTTTCTTTTTTTAAAAGCCTTTAAAGGTTCTTTTTTCATTGGGTGTTTTTAAAAAGTGCTTAATTTTCCCTTTTCGAAAATGAGATTTTTGCCACATATTATGAGCAGGGTTCGTTGAGATTATTTCACTCTCTGTTACAACTCTGTTGCGATTTGCAAGATATTCTCTATTTCTGGCTTCATTTTCCACCCTCTGATATTGAACCGAAAAATCTCTTGATAATTTTAAAATGGCTAATATAATCAAGAAAAGAGTTCTTTGTCATAAACTAGTTATTTTATCACGATCATGTAAAGTCTGAAAATTATTTTGCATTTTCTTAATTTATTTAGTGCGTAAAAATATCTTTTGAGTGCTTAAAAAGTACTTAAAAGGTGCTTATTTTTTGTTGAGAGATTTTGCTATGCACCCTGTCTAGAATTATTTCGTAATATTTTTAATAATCTTTGCTCACAGCATTTTATAAAACATAAAGTAAATTAAATATGGAATTTCTTTGGCCTTTTTTTTTAAGCGTGTTTATTGATTACTAGCTGTACCCTGCGTGCGTTGCAACGTTTTCAGTTTGAATTAAAATTTTGTATTTAAGTGTGTAAATGAGATTTGCGATTATGATTTGAAATGAGAATTTTATTTAATGGTGAAAAAACCAGCGATAGTCTCAATAGTTAATTCTCTAGGATATCGTTAGTGCATTTTCAAACAGACATGTATGGTGATGCACACCGACCATGAAACATATTTTCGATGATGATCTGAAAAAAGTCTGGATCAATGACGACATCAGGTATTTCTGCTGATATGATCTGACCAATTTGTCATGGTGTGATTTTTTCAATAAGCCAAATCATGTGGCAATTCTCTTTTTTTTTCTCTTTATTTTGCCATTCAATAGAATACATTAAACACCGTGTCACTTTTCGCAATAAAACCAAGTATAAAGCTTAATATTTGTTTTAACTCACGTGCGGTAATGCATCATGAAGATCCGATGATGTTTGCCTAGGTTACAAAAGCTTTTTAATTTTAGCTCAAGCAGGATTGCATGTGAATGTAATAAATAACTCTGGCTGCCCATATCCGCACCGATACTTGTAGCACCGAATGAAGTCATTTGGAAACACGAATGTACTGACATATATTTGCCAAGAAAAGTTTCTATTGATTTGCTTGACCCGATAACAACGTTGATAATGGCTTGGCTGGCGACGTTAAATCTGGTAGTTTCAATTTGCCTCCAGAACAGCAAATTCCAGCTGTTTCATTCTTAAATTTGAGAGCGCTACAAAACATACATAATTGATCCATTTTTCCGATGATGACGCTTGGGTGAAAGACTATAGTCGGTGGCGAAGTGCGTTCAAGATTGATTTTCATCCTTGCATCCCGTTGCTCTGTTTCCGACGAACGGGCTTGAGTAGTGCGTTATCGATCAGATTTAATTCTTGCTTCCCGTTGCTCTGATGTTTCCGACGAACGGGCTTGAGTAGTGCGTAGTTGATTCGTTAGCAGTCTTCTTTCCCGATGCTCTGATATTTCCAACGAGCAGGCTCGTAGTTTATTTGTTAACAGTCTTCTTTCCTGTTGCTCAGACGTTTCTAAGATACGGACTAAAGCATTGTGTTCTCGATTAGTTTCGAGTCTTTTTTCCCGTTGCGCCGATGTTTCTGAAACACGGGTAGTTCTCTTTTTGCGTGCTTGAGATGTTTATCGACTAAGAGCAGCGATTCGTTTAGGCGGCATATACTTGCAAATATTTTCTTTCAAACAAAAAGAAATGTAAAAGTTGACAGTCAAATTTGCTAGATCGAAAATTCGCATATTTATTTCAAATAATAAAAAAAGCAATAAAAATGAAATAAATTAAATAAGAAATATAATAATGATAAAATTTAAAGCAAAATTCTATTTTTTAAACAAAAGAAATAAAATGAATATGAATTTGTAAACTTTGTAATAATAAACAATATAATAGTTTTCAAATGACAACAACTGTTGGCAATGAAACCTTCAAAAACTATATTTAATTGTGCTAACCTAAAATTCCATACTAAATATAAATAATTATTAGAAGTGTGCAATTTGAATAAAATTTGGTTTTGCCTTTATTTTTATTAAACAGTTTTCATGATACGTCAAATAGTTACGAAACCTATTCTGGTTGATTTTACGTACTTGTGCTCACCTGACATAATGAAACTTGCGCAAATTATAATTAAATATTAAAGTATATGTAATTTACTTTTCTAAATGAATAGAGCTATAAGATGGAAAATTTCACTGTTGTTATCTTCAAGATATTTTAAAACTGAATCGTTTATAGCAAAATTTTAAATAATGGCTAACTTTTAACCAATCAGAAAATTCCATTTCGATTTTCGCTGATACCGCTGGAACGGTTTGTCGCAGAATGTTCTAATGTTGACAGAAACCTTCCTCTTGCTTTGAACTATCTGTATGCCAAGTTTCACAGCTTTCTGTCGGATGGTTTAGGAGTCTATAGAGGACAAACAAACAAACAAACACACATTCACTTTTATATATAGACTAGCTGTACCCTGCGTGCGTTGCAACGTTTGTAATTTGAATTTAAATTTTGTATTTAAGTGTGTAAATGAGATTTGAGATTATGATTTGAAATGAGAATTTTATTTAATGGTGAGAAAAACAGTTAATTCTCTAGGATATCGTTAGTGCATTTTCAAACAGACATGTATGGTGATGCACACCGACCATGAAACATATTTTGGATGATGATCTGAAAAAAGTCTGCATCAATAGCGACATGAATATTTCTGCTGATAGAAGCTGACCAATTTGTCATGGTGTAATTTTTTTAATAAGCCAAATCATGTAGCAATTCTCTTTTTTTTAACATTCAATCGAATGCATCAAATCCCGTGTCTCTCCAAAAACATGACTTTTCACAATAAAACCAAGTATAGAGCTTACTATTTGTTTAACTCACGTGCGGTAATGCATCATGAAGATCCGATGATGTTTGCCTAGGTTACAAAAGCTTTTTAATTTTAGCTCAAGCAGGATTGCATGTGAATGTAATAAATAACTCTGGCTGCCCATATGCGCACCGATACTTGTAGCACCGAATGAAGTCATTTGGAAACACGAATGTACTGACATATATTTGCCAAGAAAAGTTTCTATTGATTTGCTTGACCCGATAACAACGTTGATAATGGCTCGGCTGGCGACGTTAAATCTGGTAGTTTCAATTTGCCTCCAGAACAGCAAATTCCAACTGTTTCATTCTTAAATTTGGGAGCGTTACAAAACATGCATAATTGATCCATTTTTCCGATGATGACGCTTGGGTGAAAGACTATAGTCGGTGGCGAAGTGCGTTCTTGATTGATTTTCTTGCATCCCGTTGCTCTGATGTTTCCGACGAACGGGCTTGAGTAGTGCGTTCTCAATCGGATTTCATTCTTGCTTCCCGTTGGTCTGATGTTTCCGACGAACGGGCTTGAGTAGTGCGTAGTTGATTTGTTAACAGTCTTCTTTCCCGTTGCTCTGATGTTTCCATCAAACGGGCTTAAGTAGTGCGTAGTTGATTCGTTAAAAGTCTTCTTTCCCGTTGCTCTGATGTTTCTAACGAACGGGCTTGAGTAGTACGTAGTTGATTCGTTAACAGTCTTCTTTCCTGTTGCTCTGATTTTTCCAACGAACGGGCTTGAGTAGTGCGTAGTTGATTTGTTAACAGTCTTCCTTACTGTTGCTCAGACTTTTCTAAGGAACGGGCTAAAGCATTGTGCTCTCGATTAGTTTCAAGTCTTTTTTTCCCGTTGCTCCGATGTTTCTGAAACACGTAGTTCTCTTTTTGCGTGCTTGAGATGTTGATCGACTAAGACCGATTCGTTTAGGCGGCATATTTTTGCAAATATTCTCTTTCAAACAAAAAGAAATGTAAAAGTTGACAGTGGTCACAAATTTGCTAAATTGAAAATTCACATATTTATTTTAAATAATAAAAAAAGCAATAAAAATGAAATAAATTAAGTAAGAAATATAATAATGATAAAATTTAAAACAAAAATCTATTTTTTAAATGAAAGAAATAAAATGAATGTGAATTCGTAAACTTCGTAATAATAAACAATCTAATAGTTTTCAAATGACAACTGTCAGCAACGAAACCTTTAAAAGCTATATTTGATTGTGTACCAATCGCCAATTTCCCTAAAGAAAAGGTAGAACTTCTTGAAAAAACTAATCAGAACATGCCAAACATTGAAGCAGAACACGCCAAGCATTTGAAGAACAACTTCTCAATAGCTTTTACCTTTCTATTACCAACAACATAACATGATTTCATGATCACTTGCTGTTACAGATGTGTGTATTGCCGTAAAATAATTTTTCTGTCTTCAATTCATTACAAGTTAAAATGAAGTCAACATTGCTTTCGTCATTCCAATGAATAAATGTGTTCCAATGAATTCCATACAGAACTGTAATAGTTATAGAATATTCTTCTTCTTCATAGAAATGTATATATTTCTGTATCTACATAATTCCGAAAACAACAATAAAGAATAATCCGAATTACTTGAAAAAGTATCTTTTGTGCTGATTATAAATATATTTTTTATCGTTTTCTTGGTAAGTGTTTTTTAGTTTTGAAAGAATTTCAACTAGAATTCAGATATTCTGTTTTTAAGCTACATATTAAAAGTAATATCGAGATCTTACAATTATAAAATTTTGATATGTGGTATGTTACCTAAAAGTAATGAAGGGATAAACTATGTATATGTTATTTGAGAATAAAGTTTTCAAACAAAGAACATATCATTTTGGAATTCTCCGGACTAAATCAGGTAAGTGTTATGATTTTTATAATAAAAAATTTGCTTGTAAATAATTTTTTTTCGTACTTGATGATCGTTCTCTACAAAATGTTTTTTTTTACGTCTGATTAAATACTATAAGAATTAAAAAAAAAAACAATACGAAAGTTTTTATTGAAAAATGAGGAATTTTTAAAATCGTTTTTATCCTAAGAATTCTTTATTTTACGCTTTTTAGTTTATAATTTTTTGATAAAATTGTTGTCAAAATACTTTTTTTTTGAAAACTTAAATGGTATTAAATTATGTGTTTATGTATACTTCTTGCATATTCTAATATTTGAAGTAATATGATTCAGAAAAGTATGGAAGAAAAATTCGGTACTTACGTATTAACCACAGCTACAGATTTGGAAGATTTTTAGTGCCGCCAATCTACACTTAAAATTTTTGGAAAAAATCTTAAAATGAAACACTTTGCTTAAAATCAAAGTAGTCAATCGGATTTCGGTGGAAAATGGGCCGATATAGAGTTTAGCATAGATTCAAAACAAACTTTTCTCTCACCTTATTCTTTAGCCATTATGAACTCTAATAAATAAGATTCAAAATGAAATAACATTTCCAAAACGGACGTTTACTAAGATAAAGTTTCATGTTACGGACTTTGGTACATTTTCGTTATATTTCACTCCATAAAATATTTCGCTCCTAAAAAAATAAAATTGCATCTTGTTTTGTTTTTGGCAAGTCCCAAAGACGCATTTTCGTAACACTAAAAAATGGCGACAAAAAAAGAATGGTTATTTTGTTTCTTTTTGTTTCGTAAGCATTCTTTATTTTACGTTAAAATTTAAATGTGCCTTTCATGTTATACCATTAAATTTAGTAAAAATATTTCTCAGGCATTAGGTTTGAACTCTTATAAGAATATACCTATTTTTTTCTCTTTATTTACAAATATTTTTCCGATGTGTTCTGGATGTTCCTTCTCTAAAAAAAAAGTGATACCATTTTGTTTTCGTTTGCATAAGAAAGAAAACAAACATGCTTTGAACTATCTGTATGCCAAGTTTCATAGCTTTCTGTCGGATGGTTTAGGAGTCTATAGGGGACAGACAGACAGACACACATTCACTTTTATATATATAGATTTACAGCAAAATTAGTAAATTGTGATTTAATGCAGTCACATGCAGGGAACTTATCAGGACTAGGAACAGCATTCTTTTCGTCACTCATTTTTTTAATATTAATTTATTACGCAATTTAATTGTACGTACGTTGCTCCATAATTGCGAGATCGACAATTATTTTCTTCTTTTTTTAGAATTCTTGACAGTGTAAAAAAACTACAGATAGGTAGATTTAAAGTAACATTTTATAAAAGATACATAATTATTAAAGATTGACAAACCATCCATTACAGAAAATGTAGCATAAAAATATTTGAAGGCAGTTCCTTTTTAACACATTTTAAAAGTGTTCGCTTTTCGTTCGGTATCATTTTTCACTTGCAATAATAAAATTGCATTTGAATTATTTAATTTTGGTCTGATGAATCAGAATAATTTTTTATGAATTTTCATCACCTTCTGAAACATTAAAATTTTGACAAAATTTTAAAATTAGTGAAGAGTGGGGTTTACAAGAAAAATTTCATTTGAATGTTTCTAAAATATCGTTTGAACAGTTGTGTTAGATCGAAGCACTTAACATTTTATTACAAATAAAACAGCTATGAAACAGTCCTTGCAATAATAGATAAGACACTTACAGTTTTCGAGTTTCTCCAAAAATACCTAGAAGATTATTTTATAATTTTCAAGAGTGTAATAAAGCTTCAAAGACTTCAAAGGTAATTTGAGATGAATGAAAACAAGTATTATAACATCTTATGCTAGAGAAAAAAGCAAAAAAGAAAGTGCAAGAAAAAAGTTTTTTTCCCCTGATTTTGCAGTATAATTTTTTGAAGATATTCGAAACGGTTTTCCTTTCACGAGTTGTAAAATACAATTTACGACAAAATTCTGAAGAAAAAAAAAGTTTTCGTTATTTTTTTTTGCACGCATATGCAATATGAAAAAATACGCTCATATCTTGCGCAATTTTTAAGGAATTTTTTTTTTTTCAATCTTAAAATTATTATCTTGTGAGTAATTAAAAATTGCTTCAAAAATTTTCAAAGAAATTTCAATTTCATTGAATATTTATAAGATATAGCAAAATGTAGTAACAAATAATCCCCTAAATTGGGTATTATATGTTCTACATTAACATATCTATAAGAGGACCAATTGCACTCGATCATAAAATAGTGAAAAATACTTTTGATTGAGGTATTACCTAATTATGATACGATAAGAAAACTTAAGTTTCTATTTAATTCAATGTTATTAACCTAGATTTCCGCCATGAAAAGATCTGGTTTCTTATCTGGGCGTCAGCGGGACGTTGACGTCCCGCTGACGCCAACCTGTTCTAAGAAACCAGGCCCTAGTTAGCTCAGCGTGAGCAGTCGGTCTAACATATAAGCGACTAGGGAGCGGACCATTCCATAATGTTAAAAACTTTTTGCTGTCATTTTCGAAATCGTATAAAATATCTTCTTTGTTGAATTTTTTCGTTATGTTTTTGTTTTTATTATTGCAATCTGTTTTGCTTTTGTTTAAATTTATTTTTACCTAAAGGTTAGTTATTTTTTCTTTATTTTTAATTTGGTTATTTGCGATCTGCAGTGTGTTAGATTGAAATCACTACGGGATAATGGATAAACAAGCTTAAAAGTACATCAAAAAAATTACATAATGAAATATATATATATATATATATTATTTAAGTAGTTTAAAGTAGAATGAAAAATAACTACAGTTTATTAATTAAAGTGGAGTGCATATTGATAGACATTATAATCTTATGTTTATTTATTTTTTTTAAATTCACCGAGTCCTTTAATAAATTTATTTTGGGGGCACCAAATGAGGGGATATAAAGTTTGGTAAGGCTATTCAGCCGTCCTGTCTATGTTAATGAGGCTCTGGCATTGGCGCCCATAGGGGAGGGCCGAAGCCCCCCCCCCCTAGAAAATATATGCGTAGTGAAACATATGCGTATTTGATTAATCATGTATAATTAAAAGTAAAATTAATTAAAATTAATTAGTTATTCAGCTAATTAAGTTAAAAATATTTAAACAGATAAAATTTCCTTTCATTAATTTTTTTATTCATTAAGCTATTTGTCGTTTTCTTTCATGAGCCCCCCTAAATTCAAACATATGGGCGCCCCTGGGCTCTGGGTCTGTCCATTAATGATGTCCCACTTTCTTAAAAATATTTTCGATCTTTCTTTGTCAGGATTCAGCCAAAATTCCCAGGCCTTAACACATTATATTGTATAAATATATATATATTTGCAATTCAGAAAAACACACTACACTATAGATCATAGTTCAAAATTTATTTTTCTGATTGTGTATTTTGATTGTGACATTTGTAAGCTTAAAAATGATTCTGAAATCACAAAATTAGAAAATAACCACATTATTTTTTTGAAGTAAACACAAGTTGAAAAAAAAATACTAGTTAAAACAGCTGAATATAAGTGTTTTTTTTTAATCAAAAATTATAAATCTATAATTTCTTGTTTTCCTTTCTATCTCCTTTATTCACGGAATCATTTTCACGATCTCTCCCCTCCCCTTCATGCTCCTCCAACATGTACAGAACTGCTTGAACCCCGACCGATAATTGTCAACAGTACCTCTCTGCCTCAAAACGTTCTTTAAAGATTTAACAAAAAAAAAAAAAAAATTTGATTCCAACTATCTACACTGTAAAGCCTAATAATCAATTCTCTCCTTTTTGATGACCCTAGTTTAGTTTTTGTTTCAGAAAACCCCGCCAAACTTTGACTTCCAATGTTGGCGCTAAAATAAGGCGATAATTTGCTAAGCTAATGCTCTCACCAGCAACGTTTTCCCGATATCGAGCTCATTTTCCCCTTTCTTTCTCTTTCTAAATTTAATAAGTCCGTTTGTATTATGGAATCGTCCTGTACCTAGTCGCTTGCGTCCAACGCAGACATTATCTCACATTGCGCATGCGTTAATAACGTAAACAAATATTTATTTTGAATTTGTATTGACTTTGTTATTGTCGACTAGTGATTTGGAAAACAATTAATGACTTTGTCCAAGAAAAAACACATTATAGCTTAGCTAAGTGAAGAAGAAGCTGTGTTTAATGTTAAAATCAAAATCTTGGCTGATTTCAATTCTCTGTTGGATGTTGTCCGCCATTGCTTCTGTTTTTAACGCTACGTTGTAATCCAACAGCAGTTGATTCGGACGTCAGTCATCGTTCAAGCTAAGCGTTCGATGACGTATGCTGTCTAGCTCACAAATTGACCAATCAGGGGTTAACGCTGATTTCCAGCTGACGTTGTGTAAAGGTCTGGTTTCTTAGGACAAGCGCCTTATCTGGGCGTCAGCGGTACGTCAACGTCCCGCTGACGCCAACCTGTTCTAAGAAACCAGGCCCTAGTTAGCTCAGCGTGAGCAGTCGGTCTAACATATAAGCGACTAGGGAGCGGACCATTCCATAATGTTAAAAACTTAGTTTCGTCGGAAGAGTAAAAATAGGGAAAGAGAGAAATTACATTGAGAATATTGGGGATTTTTTCTTTCCCTTCCTTGGCGTATTGGCTAAATTTCAAAGGTTTGAGGCTCTGGGTCTGTCCATTAATGATGTCCCACTTTCTAAAAAATATTTTCGATCTTTCTTTGTCAGGATTCAGCCAAAATTCCCCGGCCTTAACACATTATATTGTATAAATATATATATTTATATTTGCAATTCAAAAAAAGCACACTACACTATAGATCATAGTTCAAAATTTATTTTTCAGATTGTGATATGACATTTGTAAGCTTAAAAATGATTCTGAAAACACAAAATTAGAAAATAAGCACATTATTTTTTTGAAGTAAACACAAGTTGAAAAAAATATATGTTAAAACAGCTGCTTAAAGGTGTGTTTTTTTTTTTTTTTAATCAAAAATTCTAAATCTATAATTTCTTGTTTTCCTTTCTATCTCCTTTATACACGGAATTCTTTTCACGATCTCTCCCCTCCCCTTCTTGCTCCTCCAACATGTACAGAATTGCTGGAACCCCGACCGATAATTGACAACTGTACCTCTCTGCATCCAAACGTTCTTTAAAGATTAAAAAATATATATAATAAATTAGATTGTAACTATCTTCACTGTAAAGCTTAATAATCAATTCTTTCTTTTTTGATGACCCTAAGTTTAGTTTTTGTTTCAGAAAACCCCGCCAAAACTTGACTTCCAATGTTAGCGCTAAAATAAGGCGATATTTTGCTAAGCTAATGCTCTCCAGGGCTAAAGAGAATAGAAGGGCTAGTTCACTCCGCTCTTAGAGCTGAAGCTACGATTTCTCTTCTCATGACGTCACGGTGTCCACAGAGCTCGGAGATTGCAAGCAAAGATATTATGATAACTTTGCATCTTTCTCTTTGTAAAAATAAGTTAGACTTTTTCGGGTTACTAGCTTTCAAACTTTACGTAATTAACACATTATTTCCGTTCATAAACATAGTTCAAAAAAACTTTTTTTGTCATTATATTAAAAAAATACCATTTTAAACTTATAAAAATATTTTACTAGTTGGCGAAAATGACACTATAAATATTTTATTTTAAAAAGTTCAGTTTTAACATTTAATTACTACGAAAAATGAAAGCATATATTGACACTTTTTTTTCTACACATTCTTTTATAACAATAAGTTGAGTTACATTTAGAATCCCTGATTTTAAAATATGCCGTTAATAGCAATTTGTTCATACTTAATCATTAGGAAACATCAACCTTAAACGCTAATTACTGAAACAAAATAATAATTTAGGTTCATAATGACATTAGAAATTTTACAATTGTTTATAGATATTTAAATTAAAGATGATATAATTTATAGATATTTAAATTTAAGAGAATATAATTAAAAAAAAAAATATTTAAAATAACTACATTAAAAAATATGTTATGAAATTAAGAGAATTTCAACTATACACTATATATTTTATTTATACTTTTTACTTACGTTTTAATTTTCTTTGACTTTATCCATTTTTTAATTTTTTGAAGTAACGAGGCGGTTTCTATTTAGATAACGAATTTTTATAAAAGTTCTCAACGATAGAAAAAACGTATTGCTGTTTTATATTAACTGTGTCATTTCAGAATCCATTCTTTGCATAGTTGTTCATTTACTTTGGAGAACACGCGGAAAATTATATTTTTTTTCCTTTTGTTTTTCTATCAGAAGTTTTGCAAGTTGCAATCGTGCAAACTGGCATTTCGTTAATAGTTTTTAATTTTTGTAAATTCACTGCAAAAACTGAGGAAAGTCATTATAGGAAATAAAAAATGTCTTAGAATATGTCACAAAAAGAAATATTTCAATATTAGTTAGAGCTAGTAAGGCCGAACGCTCTGTTCTTGAAGTAAAAGTGCGAGCTTTACACCAAAGTGACGTCACTAGAGAAAATCTGAGGATTGGCGCTGCGAGTTTCTTCAAAGGAGTGAACCAGCCCTTCTATTCTCTTTAGCCCTGAATGCTCTCACCAGCAACGCTTTCCAGATATCGAGCTCATTTTCCCCTTTCTTTCTCTTTCTAAATTTAATAAGTCCGTTTGTATTATGGAATCGCCCTGTACCTAGTCGCTTGCGTCCAACGCAGACATTATCTCGCATTGCGCATTTGTTAATAACGTAAACAAATATTTATTTTGAATTAGTATTGATTTTGTTATTGTCGACTAGTGATTTGGAGAACAAATAATGACTTTGTCCAAGAAAAAACACATTATAGCTCAGCTAAATGAAGAAGAAGCTGTGTTTAATGTTAAAATCAAAATCTTGGCTGATTTCAATGCTCTGTTGGATGTTGTCCGCCATTGCTTCCGTCTTAACCGCGTCGTCGTTCAAGTCGTTCAGTCGTCGTTCAAGCTGAGCGTTCAATGACGTATGCTGTCTAGCTCACAAATTGACCCATCGGGGGTTAACGCTGATTTCCAGCTAACGTTGTGTAACGCCGACCTGTCCTAAGAAACCAGACCTTAAGGGAATTTATTATTATACTGGATATAACCTATATACTGATATACTTACTATTCAATAAATATGTACTATGTTATGTACACTAAACCGTCTAGAGGAAGAAAAACTCTAAAATTCGATAGTTTTTGTTTTTTGGTACATTGAAAATTCGATATTTGTCTTAAAAAATTCATACACATAGACATTTTAATTTAAGAATTAAAATACTCCTTTTTTTTATCAGAATTAAAATCCTACTTTTGTTAAATTTTTAATTTAAGAACTTATAGAATTAAATTAAATAAATTAAAATGTTTCTATCTATGAATGCAATTTATAATAATAATATGCTTGCATGAATGGAACAGTAATTTAAAAAAAAAAAGAAAAAGTTATGATACATTTTACAAAAGCAGGAATTAAAACTTATGTATTTTTAAATTAATCTACTTTTCTGAATTCCAACAAATATAGAAAAAGATAAAACTTTAAAAAAAAAAAAAAGCTTATTAAGCAGACGTTTCAAAATAAAAAGAATTTTACTCTATAAAGCTTAATATTTTAAAACTATTTATTCATTTATTTTTTTTTATAAGTAATCAGTGAAATAGATGATTTACTATAAAAGTAAATATTTTGTTATCAATTTCTTCCACGGATTCTTTTTTCTTCGAATATTTGTTTTTATTGCAATTAATATTTTTATGCAAACACTATCCATATTAAAAGCTAAATTAATTTTGTTTCATTGCCAAGAAAAAAAAATAAGTACGCAAGAAAGAAAATAACAACGATATATATATATATATATATATATATATATATATATATATATATATTGCCAACAAATTCAGAAGTGGGATACAACAATTCAAATCGGGGATTACCCGCAACGCTATCAGGTAGGCGATTTTTAATTATTTCGTCTTAAAGTATTCAAATGTATAGTAACGTATAAAAAAACGTTTTGTTAAGTAGTAAACGATTTTGAGAATTATAAGTATAAAGTATTTTCTTAATTTCGATTTCAACGAAGTAATTAAATTGAAGTAATTTCGTTTTCGAGGGTGAAAGTACTAAAATTTCGATATTGATAAAGTATTTCTATGTATCAAGTAAGTATTTAAGTATCATAATTTACAAAGTATGGCCTTTTGGGGGAAGGCAAAAAAAGTAGATATAATAGAATTAGCATCAGAGTTAGGTCTTTCTGTACCAGAAGACGCTAAATTAATTGTTTAAAATGTATTATAACCGAATCGGAAACTTACGATGAAGAATTTAGTAAGAGTTTACTAAGTAGAATTTCGGAAGATAGAGTAGCATCAGAAATAGCAGCCAAAACATTGGCCGACCGCGAGTATGATCTTGAACGACTACGCATAGAAAGTAGGGCTCAAAACGTAAACATTTCGGATTTAAGTAATAACGATGAAAGTAGAAACGTAAACACAGATTTTAGAAAGTTAATGCATGAATATAAGATCAAAGATGGAGATATAAATTTTTATTTAGTTCTTTTTGAACGGCAGGCGCGACGTATTGGTTTAAGTGAAGAGTATTGGGTATCACAATTATTGGGACTACTCCCTTATGAAATTACGCAACTAATCGCGCGTGAAAACGAAGATAATGCAAATAATTATAAGTATGTGAAATCATTATTGCTTAAGAGATATAAGTTAAGCGCTGATAAGTTTAGATTTAAATTTTTAAATCATGTTAAAAATCCCGAAAGTACATGGAAGGATTATTCATTCGAATTACAAAACTATTTTGAAGAATGGATAACGGGACTCGAAATATCGGACTTCAATAGTTTAAAGAATTTAATTATTACTGACCAATTGAAAAAAGAAGTAAATTCAACAACGCGGGCAGAGTCTGACAAAGGCAGGGGCATACGGGGCGGTCGCCCCGGGCCCCCAAATCGAAAAGTTTATATTACATTTCCTTCTTTAATGAACTTTTTTTAAACAAAGTATCAGTACAAAGTAAAATCCGTCAGTTTTATGTTAGCTTCTTCATTAATCTATTGTATGAACACAAATTATATTTCGTAAATCCATAGCTTTCTAGGGTGTAATTCAGCTTAAATTTCACAACTATGATGGACAAATTTGGCCCATCAAAAGCCTGTATTTTTACATTTCGCAAAATGCGGCAAAATACAAGCTTACAAAATACAGGCTTCTGATAGGCTTAATTGAGCCATCGTAATTGTGAAATTTTTGCCGAATTCTGCCCTAATGTCAGCAAGGATATTCACAGTTAGATGAGAATATCAGAAAAATGCACTTGGCATGATGGACATAGAATTGTAAGAAAATCAATAAGAAGGACAGACCATTGGAGAGTGGACTTTATAGCTATTTTAGGTTCTAGTCATTTTTCTTGTTATTTTTAATGAGGTGAAAAATTTAAATACTTCCATAAAGTTAGGTTCTTCATTACTGCAAAAGTGCAGCAGAGGGGGCCCCCCAAAGAGGATTTTGCCCCGGGCCCCAATTTGGCTAAGTCGGGCCCTGAACGCGGGAACATTTTGTGGACGAATGGCCTAAAATTAATAAACAGGATCAATTAGCAGATAAATTAGATAATTATGATAATGTGCGATCTATTAACAGTTATAAATTAAGAAACTCATCAAATTTTTATTCTCGTGCTGATAAATTTCATGCGGAAAAGAAATCAATTCCGTTTAGTGAAAATAAAAGTATCAATCGAAAAAAGTATGCAAGCTCGGATATTCGAAATGAAAAAGGGGAATATAAATGTTTCAACTGTAACGATTATGGCCATATATCTCGTGATTGTTTGGTGCCTAAAAGTATTGCTTATTGTAAGAAATGTAAAAAACAAGGTCATTCCTTGCAAACGTGTGGATCTGTTGAAACCGATCAAAAACGAGAAGGGAATAATTTATCCGTTAGTCAAAACAACTCGGATTCAAGCGCATCATTGGCGCCTACGAATTATTTGAAAGATGCTTATATTTATGGTAATAAGATGACGGCTTTAATTGATACAGGAAGTAGTAATTGTCTTTTAAAAGAAAGTATGGCTTTAAAATTGAATCTGAACTTGCAACCAGATAACAGTGATTTATTTGGTTTCGGTAATCAAAATAATCCAGTGAGGAAAGCTTTTGGTAAAGCTGTAGTAAATATTCGGGTGGATGACGTAGTAGGGAAATTTATTACTTTATTAATTGTTAAGGATGATTCACAACCGTGTGATTAAATTTTAGGAAGAACATTGTTAGACTTACCTTACATTGCTTTTGCGCGTATTGGAGGTAATTTAAAATTTGAATACGCAAATAATAACGTTTTTTCTGAAATTCAAGTAGATATGAATAAAAATTCGGTTAAATTGAAAACAATAAACGAAGCAGAAATCGAAAGTAAATCATTTAATTTAATTAGGGCAAAAGTCGACGAAAGCGTAAACTCAATTGTTAATGGGGCAATTTTAGTAAAAAGTGTAGGCCAGAATTTTGATTCAATTCTTGAGGTAATTAACGGTGAAACGATTGTACCAGTAGTAAATGAGAAAGAATATAACTTAAAAATTAGGAAAGATCAGTGCTTAGGTAGGGAAATGGAGGTAAGTGAAGAGAGCTTAATGTTGTCTAATAAAGTGAAAATTGATAGTGAAAAAGTTGAAATAAATACAATAAACAATGAGAAGTCTCCTATTTTAATGAAAGACATTAATTTAGACGAATCCTTAGAAAGTATTAAAAGATTTGAACTTTTAAGTCTCTTAAATAAATATAGTGACTGTTTTGCTTTAAACATAAGTGAGTTAGGCTCCACGAATTTATGCAAAATGGACATTAAAGAAATAGAGGGCGGTAAGCCGATTTTTCAAAAACCATATAAAACCAATTCCGAAGAAAGAAAACAAATAAAAGAAATTGTCTCTGAATGGAAAAAGTATGGAATAGTGTCAGACACAAGATCTCCATATTCCAGTCCTGTATTATTAGTCAAGAAAAAGACAGGGGAACAACGATTGGTACTTGATTTTAGGAAATTGAACTCTCAGACTGTTAAGGACAAATTTCCTTTACCAAAAATTTATGACATTTTAGAATGTCTTGGAGGGAGCCAGTTTTACACGACTTTAGATTTAGCAAGTGGATATCTACAAATACCATTAACAGAAGAAGCAAAATTGAAAACGGCTTTCATAACTCCAGATTATACTGGTCAATTTGAGCTAATGATTTTCGGATTGGCAAATGCCCCAGCAGAGTTCTAAAGACTAATGATTCTTGTTTTAGGCCCATTGTTCAATAAAAAAGTACTCTGTTATTTAGATGATATCTTGATTCCAGCTAAAACATGGACCGAAATGATACAGAAACTTACTGCAGTATTTGAGTGTTTAAGAAGAGCCAATTTGACTTTGAAACTACCAAAATGTGAATTTGGAAAGTTACAAACTGAATTTCTTGGTTTTATACTTAGTAGAGATGGTTTGAAACCTGGACCACGTAAAATAGCAGCTATTGAAAAATTTCCAGTTCCAAAAAATATGCATGACATCCAAAGATTTTTAGGACTTACTAGTTTCTTTAGAAGATTTGTTCCAAAGTATTCTCTCAAGGCAGCACCATTACCTGAACTTAAAAAAAAGGATGCAAAGTTTGTTTGGACAAAAGAGCAAAGCGAGGCTTTCGAAGAGCTTAAAAGTAATCTTATTAAAGCGCCTATTCTAGCTCATTATGATCCACAAAGTGAAACTAAGGTACATTGTGACGCAAGTTCTATTGGATTGGCCGGAATATTGTTTCAACGAGACAGTAAGAAGAATTGGAGAATGGTTTATTGCGTTAGCAAGAAAACTACGGAAACTGAACAAAAATACCATTCAAGTAAATTAGAGTTGATGTCAATTGTGTGGTCATTAGATAGATTAAGACAGTTTCTGATAGGAATAAAGTTTACAATTGTGACAGACTGTCAAGCAATAGTGTATTCAAACGCTAAAAAGTCTTCAAATCCTCAAATGGCAAGATGGTTTAATCTAATGCAAGAATATGATTTTGAGATACGACACAGATCAGGTGAACGAATGAAGCACGTGGATGCGCTAAGTAGAGCAGCTGTTGAAGAGCCAGAAGACACTTTGAACACTATTATTGAGAGAAAATTTGAAGTTTGTGTTACCTTGACAACGGACGAACAAGTTTTGATGATGCAAAATTCCGACATTGAACTACATAAATTAATAGAGATATTCAAGAAAAATGATGATGATAGATACGAAGTTGAAAAAAGAATGATCGAAGGATATGTTTTCAAGCAGAATAAGGTTTATAGAAAACATAAGGTTAAATATAAAGAAATTTTATTATATGTTATACCTAAGGCAATGAGAAAAAGTATAGTAGTTAGATTCCACGATCACATGGGACATTTTTCAGTTGATCGAATTGTTAGTAAAATAAAAGAATTATATTGGTTTGCCTCTATGAAACGTTACGTAAGAAGACATATTTCGATGTGTTGTGAGTGTTTGCTGAATAAAGTACCAGGAGGAAAACAGCAGGGATTTTTGAACCCGATTGCACCAGGGAAACGTCCATTTTCTATCATTCACGTTGATCACTTAGGTCCTTTTGTTAAAACTTGTAGAGGAAATCAAGAACTACTCGTAGTAATAGATAATCTAACCAGATTTGTCAGAGTTACACCGGTGAGAAGTACTTCAACTTAAAATGTGCTAAAAGCTTTACAAAATTTCATCAACGAATTTGGATTACCTGATAGGTTAATAAGTGATCGAGGGTCCTGTTTTACTTCGCATCAATTTGAAGAGTTTTGTGCCACGAATGGAATTAAGCATACTCTGAACTCTACAAAGCATCCTCAAGGGAATGGTATGGTGGAACGAAGTCACAGAACCTTACTATCTGCGATTTCTACAAGTATGGAAGATCCAAAACACAAAGATTGGGACTTGAAAGTTAAAAAGCCCGAACGCAATTTAAATAATGCAGTTAATAAAACAACCAACAAAACTCCATTTCAAATGCTACATGGTTACTTACCTAGATTTTATGATGGACTTATAAGTAAATTGGCAGATGATGAAGCTAAAGAATATAATGATCCTGAAGAAGTGCGTAAGGAAGCGATTCAGATAATAAAAGAAAAACAGAAAAAGATGAAATCTTATTATGACAAAAAAAAAAAGATGTAAAACAATCAACTACGTTAAAGGTGAAATAGTGGTCATGAGGAAAACACCTCAAGCAACCGTTCAACCTTTGAAAACTCAGCCAAAATGCAGGGGGCCATTGATAATAACACAAGTATTACCAGGCGACACCTACAGAGTAACTCAGTTACAAGAAAAGGAAAAGGGACACTTTTTCACAACTACCGCCCATGTGAGTCAACTAAAGCCTTGGAGAATTCATCCAGACTCTAGTGATTCCAGTGACACTGAACAAGAATTTTGAACTTTATGAACTTAATTTAACTGAACTTTTATTTAAACTTTAAAAAAAAAACAAAAACAATCTGAACTTTTTACAGTATTTTCCTTGAAATGTAGTGTATAATGTATCACTGAGTACTAATAATTTCTTTTTCTTTTTATAAGTAGGTTAGCATAAGTAAGAAAGTTGTTTAATTTCTAAAATTTTGTAAACTGTGAAGTTTAAGTAGTTTGAAGAATTGTAAGTATGTTTATTTTATTTTGTGGTATTTTTAAATAACTTGTATGTATTGTATTAGTGTTTAGTTTATTAATATTGTTTGTATTAATCAGGAGATTAATCGGTCAGTCTGGCCGAATGTTAGCACTAAGCTTTAATTTTATCAAAATTTAAAAGTGAATATGATTGGCCACTAGATGGCAGTAGCAATTATGTGTAGAGAGAGAGAGAGCGTAGGTGTGCACGCTGAAGTGAGCCTAATGTGCAGAATGATGCAACGATTGAATGTCTGTAAATAAATAAATTATTAATATGATAAAACTCTTACTTCCCCCGAACCGAGCTGCTCGATCCCTGACAAATGGTATAGACTTGCCAACAATATATATAAAATTTTAAGCAATAGTTTTATAGTTCTGTTTATCAAGTAGTTTTGGAAACTGTTTATTAAATGTATTTATTTTAATTGTTATAAATTACCAATGTGTGTTTTGTTTTCGGGGGGGGGGGACTGTATTGAGTAGTACATTAGTTATCTTTTGGATGAAACAGGTTAATGTCGTCAATCTCAAGGGTTTCTGGTGATGACTTCAAATATGATAATTAGATGGTGCTAACTATTAATTAAGTTGTGAAATCAGACAAAAAAAAGGTTACTTACTCTGAATAAACGTTTTTTTTTTTTTCTTTTTTTTTTTCTTCACATATTTGGATTCCTGACCCTCAAAATTAGCAAAATTTTGAAGAAAAAATTTAGGTTGTTAGGAATTTTATATATTTTGCGTCGTTTCAAAAAGAGACCAAAAATTATCGCCATAGCAGGATTAAAAAGTTAATATAACCATACTCTAGACTAGAGGTCGCCAAAGTGGTCTATATAAACCCCCAGGGGGTCTATTTAACAAAAGCGGGGGTCGATCCGAATTGGAAGAGTCGATGGGTCGATGAAAAAACAGTTTTTAATCACACGTACCCTATTGAGTATGTAAAATTTGTGAATTTCTTTTATAATTGACTTAATATCAGTTTCTTTATAAATTAATAAACGTATTCGAGTGAAACAAGTATTTACGTACCAGCGCTCAGTTTATAAGTTATATGCATATGTGTGACGAGCATCGACGTTATAAACGCAAATATCATACGCTGTTTCCGCCATCTTTGCAAACTGTGAACAGTGTTGAATATTTGCAATGTCATTATTAAAACTTTTCTAGTTTTGTATAATTAGTTATTGTTTCGATAAAACCATTCGTTTAGTTGAGATATCAATTTTAATTATCAATGTATGTGGCACGAACTCAGCACAGTTTATAAGTTACATGTGTGACGAGCATCGACGTTATAAACGCAAATATCATACGCTGTTTCCGCCATCTTTGCAAACTGTGAACAGTGTTGAATATTTGCAGTGTCATTATTAAAACTTTTCTAGTTTTGTATAATTAGTTATTGTTTCGATAAAACCATTCGTTTAGTTGAGATATCAATTTTAATTATCAATGTATGTGGCACGAACTCAGCACAGTTTATAAGTTACATGTGTGACGAGCATCGACGTTATAAACGCAAATATCATACGCTGTTTCCGCCATCTTTGCAAACTGTGAACAGTGTTGAATATTTCTAGCTTTGTATAATTAGTTATTGTTTCGATAAAACCATTCGTTTAGTTGAGATATCAATTTTAATTATCAATGTATGTGGCACGAACTCAGCACAGTTTATAAGTTACATGTGTGACGAGCATCGACGTTATAAACGCAAATATCATACGCTGTTTCCGCCATCTTTGCAAACTGTGAACAGTGTTGAATATTTGCAATGTCATTATTAAAACTTTTCTAGTTTTGTATAATTAGTTATTGTTTCGATAAAACCATTCGTTTAGTTGAGATATCAATTTTAATTATCAATGTATGTGGCACGAACTCAGCACAGTTTATAAGTTACATGTGTGACGAGCATCGACGTTATAAACGCAAATATCATACGCTGTTTCCGCCATCTTTGCAAACTGTGAACAGTGTTGAATATTTGCAGTGTCATTATTAAAACTTTTCTAGTTTTGTATAATTAGTTATTGTTTCGATAAAACCATTCGTTTAGTTGAGATATCAATTTTAATTATCAATGTATGTGGCACGAACTCAGCACAGTTTATAAGTTACATGTGTGACGAGCATCGACGTTATAAACGCAAATATCATACGCTGTTTCCGCCATCTTTGCAAACTGTGAACAGTGTTGAATATTTGCAATGTCATTATTAAAACTTTTCTAGTTTTGTATAATTAGTTATTGTTTCGATAAAACCATTCGTTTAGTTGAGATATCAATTTTAATTATCAATGTATGTGGCACGAACTCAGCACAGTTTATAAGTTACATGTGTGACGAGCATCGACGTTATAAACGCAAATATCATACGCTGTTTCAGCCATCTTTGCAAACTGTGAACAGTGTTGAATATTTGCAGTGTCATTATTAAAACTTTTCTAGTTTTGTATAATTAGTTATTGTTTCGATAAAACCATTCGTTTAGTTGAGATATCAATTTTAATTATCAATGTATGTAAAAAAAGAAGGTAGCATTAATAATATGGATTAGTACAGCCCGTGGCAAAACTATAGCACATTTTGTATTTTTTTAAGAAAATTACAAAATTGACCAATTTTGACGAAAATAAAAATTGACCAATTTTGAACCCAATATAGCGAACCTTGCAAAAAACACCAGGCACGCCCATCTCATTGATTAAGAAGCAATAAATCTGTAGTTACTTTACTTATTCATAATTACTTATTATTTAATAAATATTAGGCCGGGATAGCCTGGTCGGTAGGGCGCTGGGCCCATGTCCGAAAGTTCGTGGGTTTGAACCCCGCCGGCCGAAGACTCAACGTGTAGTAAAGTGACTGATGCACGTTAAATCTGTGGAGTCTCAAAAGTCCTCCATGTTCCCATAACAAATCAACACCTCTGGGGGTACTGAATTGGAGATCGATCGTTCATTATTAAGGTCAAAATTACGATCTGTGGATGAATGAATGGGTCCGCCTTATAAACAGGCGTGACGTATGATGTGGCAGAAGTCGAATTCTTGGCCATAGATGGCGCCACTGGAAAACAAGAACAATCGCACTCTCTCTGTCTAAACAGGCATACGTCAACAACATTTAATAAATATTAAGGTATTTAAATTTCAGCATAAATATATATTTTTCATAAAACTATTGTTACACAATGTACTATTACTTTAATAAATGTTTAAAATTATAAAATAATTGTACAAACACAGTATCTAATAGAGTTTTATTTTCTTTAACAGAAAATTACTTTTATGGGGGTCGATGGAGATTTCAAAAAATTATATAGGGGTCGATGATCAAAAAAGTTTGGCGACCCCTGCTCTTGCCGCTTAATCGACAACAGAGAAACACTCCGTTGCTAAGCAACCAGGCTGAGAGAATAAAAAAGAATGAAATAAAAACTAAAGCTATTCTTCGTTTTTATGTTAGTTCGGATCGGAGAGGCTTTTTTTTATTAATAGTTAACGGAAAAATATCCTTCTGGGCAACAGATTTGATTACGGCCCAGAACGCAAATTTCAAAAGATTTTAGTATTTGAACGCATGAACTTTTTATAGGGCATTATTTTAATTATATGCAGGATTGTAGAGCGATTTGATGGTTGGTTTCAGTGCGATGGTCCAACATCATTTGATGGTTACCAGCATGACTTCCATCATTCCTTGATGGAAAATGCTGCTATGGTGGTTAACCATCAAGTTATTTTTGTTTGATTTTCTTTATCTTCTCCTACATTGATCGTTTCAACTTCTTATTTTGGACCTACTATATGTTGGTCATAAAATTTTTTGACTTAATAAAATATGTAGAAATTATAATACAAGGTTATATTTCTTTACAATTTTGGTTTAATTATTGAAGAAATTAGTTGTTAATGTTACGTGACATTTTAAAAAGATCGAAAAATGAATGTTTTAAGAATATTATTCATTCTTTAAAAAAAAAAATCGTTTTATTCTCCCAAATATATTTGGATAACGATAATTTGCAAAAAGCATTCTGAAACGGATTTTCTTAAAATGTTAAGACCCTATACAGCGAAAAAGAAAGCGATTACAAATAACTATTTATTAAAAAAGTAATATATTGATATCACAGAATGGAACTTTCCCAACATGTGGGCGGTAGTCAAACATTCTGAAGCATATGTGCAGTCACCGACGCATTGTGTTCTTTGAGTTCTTCAATTGTTTTGATCGAGTGTTTACCTTCCAAAGAGGGGAAACGGGTTCGAATTCCAGTGAAGGCTGGTCAATACGAATTCCACATCCCGCTTTCACCGGCCACAGTGATGATGGAATCATAGGTTAGAGTCCCCTTGCCGTCAGCCTAACCGTGGGAGGTTTACGCGGTTTTCCTCTCCGTGCAACGCAAATGTGGGTTAGTTCCATCAAAAACATCCTCCTCCAAGAAGGCATTTTTCTCCCAATTGACTTGATCCAGGAATTCCCTTGTCATCTGGTTTGGGTTTAAAATGACAAGGCTATGGAGTTGAACGTTAGTAGTCTTCAACCCAAAAATTGGATCGGCTGTTCAACGACGGTTATAAATATAAAAATACTAAAAATAGATCCATGATGGCTCAGGGGATAGACGCGTTCACTTTCCTATGAGTTGAACAGGGTTCGAATCCCAGTGATGTTGGGCTGATTCGAATTCCGCGCAAAGCTCGCACCTACCTCAGTGCTGATGTTAGATATCCTTAGAGGTAGACAAATCATGGGTTAAAGTCCTTGCTGCCTGGCTTACCGTGGGAGATTTTCGTGGTTTTCTTCTCATCGTAACGCAAATGCAGGTTTGTTCCACCCAAAAAATCCTCTACGAAGACAAATTTCTCCTAATTCTTAATTCAGGAGTTCCCTTGCCTTCTGGATTAAGTTCAAAATGACAAGGCTGCGGAAGTGAGCTGTGCGAAAAGTGAGCTATGCGAAGATAGCCGGAAAATGAGGAAAATCAAAAATTCAAATCGTTTGACCACAAATGACCAACTTTTAAATTTTTTTGACCACCCTTATTTTGGACATAATCCTAAAAATTAAATTCTGGGGCTAACTTCGCATTTTTACGAAAAATAAATAAAAATCAAATTTTTATATTGTGACATCGAGTCACAAGTTTAATTTAATTTTCGAATGTTTTTTTAATTCCTGATACAAATTCTAATGTTTGCTGATCCGATTCCTCTCGCCCCTTAAGCTTTATGCAATTGAGACACTCTCCCCCGGAAATTCCTTTTCCCATTCTTTACAACCCCTCCTTTTTCTTGGAATGACGCCTGTTTGCCGGTATCTTTGATGTCCACGAGGGACTCGAAGTATGCGTGACCTTAACTATTCCATTTCAATCAGAAAGTGGGAATAACACTTCAAAATAAATGTAGATATAACTTCTCAACTCGTAAATTTTAGGTAATTCAACTTTAACTTTCGGTAAAATTAGTAATTCAACTTTAAGTATTGTGTACTGAGCGCAGAGAGCCTCATTAGTCTAGTCTAGTCTATACGGTTGGTCGGGGTGCCTGAGGCCGGAACGGCCCTTTACCCCTTCATCATGAAGTAAGGATCGATGAGGTGAAGCCCAAAGGTGAGAAGCATAATGCTAAGGATGAGGTGGGAGAAAAAATGGCACATTGCCATGGTACGGAAAAGCTGTGAGGTGACTTGAAATCGAGTTGAGAGATATCTACAAAAATGTAGTCCACTGTGCTTTGCTTGAGGAAAACATCTCGCTGTTTTTAAGATTACTTATCTCGATTAGATAATTTGCATCTCCAGTCTCCGCTAGTACTAAACTGGCGAGGACCCGAAGGACATTTGAATTAGTAAAGTTCCTCCTACTTGTGAAACATGCTTCGACCAGTCGGTTTCAAACGCAAGTGACCGCCATTAACAGTTTGATCGGACAGGCCTAAATGCTACTAACGAAAGGTCAATGCAATCATCACGTTCACGTACGACTAAGCTAAACAAGTTACAACTGCCGATTACACGGTGTGTTCACGTTGGCTGGATTTGAAAACTATTTCATCTTGATGTTCTGTCTTTCAAACATTGATCCCTCATTAGCATTCGAAATTCTTATCTACTAATAGTCAACAACACTCCCGGGTGGAGTACATTTTTTCCCCCTCCTCTCTCTGAGGGACGGATTAATTTTTGATGGCGTCCTCCTCGTCGCCAGCGGGACAACCCCGATGCAACTTGTGGTTTCCGGCCTTTTGCTAAATCGACGTTGTGTCATGTTTTTCCTGCTCGATTCATCCATAAACAAGCACCTTTTCCTCCAGCGTAACGAATTTTTATCTTCAAATTTTTATTTATTTTTCGTAAAAATGCGAAGTTAGCCCCCAAATTTAATTTTTAGGATTATGTCCAAAATAAAGGTGGTCAAAAAAATTTTAAAGGTGGTCATTTGTGGTCAAAAAGTGGTCAAACGAATACAATAAAAAAATTGGATTTTTATTTATTTTTCGTCAAAATGCGAAGTTAGCCCCGAACTTAATTTTTAGGATTATGTCCAAAATAAGGGTGGTCAAAAAAAATTTAAAAGGTGGTCATTTGTGGTCAAAAAATGGTCAAACGAATGCAGTTGGAATTTTTGATTTTCCTAATTTTCTGGGGCTATCTTCGCATAGCTCAAAAAGTGGGTCGGTTTTCTGGAATGAAATAAAAATTGTAATGATGTGATTGAAATGGATTGTAACGCTGACGAAATCTTCTGCACTATGATAACAAGCAAAATAAACGCCATTTTCACAGTAATGAATTCGCGCATGCGCAAGATTCCTTACGTAAGGAATTTTGATGTTCCATTTACATTCCAGGGCTAAAGAGTCTGTGTTCTAGCTAAATTATTTCTCGTTAAATAGTTATATAGCTGTTTCTAATCGATCGATGTATTCACTTTGAATTACAATTTATTTTAATCACACAAATAAATGACGTGAGAGAAACAATTTACTAGCTCTCAAAAGAAAATGGGTTCAATTTTTGTATGACACTCTCTATTTTCCTTCCATAAACGGTTTTATTTCTTTGACATTTCTGTATGGATTATAAGACTTTTAAAAGTGTAAATCTCGTTATTTCTTTCCGCGTTCTTTTAAGAGGAGTGTGTGTGCTTCTTTTATTTCAAGCAAAATATTTAAATTGGATGAGACGAGGTGTTCTTGTTAAATTATCTACGCGTTTTTAGTTTTTCCTATTATTTTTATGTATTTAATAAATAAAAGCTGTTCGTTACTGCTATGGAAGCTTTCACCGGCAAGATAAAATGTTCTCGTGGCTTCAGAATAAATTCGAACCACTAAACATAATTTAGAATGTTTCGATCCACTAAACGTAATATAGAATTAGTTCTGTACGAAAAAATATATATAATATTTAGGATTTGGTCTCATATCGCCGATAAATTATTTTATTTTATAACCGTCGTTGAACAGCCGACCCAATTTCATGGGTTTACGACTACTAATGTTCAACTCCGTAGCCTTGTAATTTTGAACTAATCCAGAAGACAAGGAAACTTCTGGATCAGTACCCCCAGAGGTATTGATTTGTTATGGGAACTTGGAGGACTTTGAGACTCGACAGATTTAACGTGCATCAGTCACCATTTACTACACGGGGAGTCTTCGGTCGGCGAGGATCGAACCCACGACCTCTTAGATATGGGCCCAGCGCCCTACCGACCAGGCTATCCCGGCCCGCCGATAATTTATGTTTCGATCCAATAAACATAATTTAGAATTAGTTCTGTGCGAGAAAAAAAAAAAAAAGAAATATAATATTTATTATTTTATCTCATATCGCCGACATAATTTAGTCTCGTATCACCGGCAATTTATATTTCGATCCAATAAACATAATTTAGAATTAGTTCTGTGCAAAAAATATATGTATAATATTTAGGATTTGGTCTCATATCGCCGACAATTTATGTTGATCTACTAAACGTAATTTAGAATTGGTTCTGCTCGAAAATATATAAATATGATATTGGGGATTTAGTCTCGTATCGCCGACAATTTATGTTTCGGTCCAATAAACATAATTTAGAATTAGTTCTGTACGAAAAAAAAATATATAGCATTTATTATTTTATCTCATATCGCCGACAATTTATGTTTTGATCCACTAAACATAATTTAGAATTAGTTCTGTACGAAAAAATATATATAATATTTAGGATTTGGTCTCATATCGCCGATAATTTATGTTTCGATCCACTAAGCAAAATTTAGAATTAATCTATTGTTCTGTATAGAAAAAGAATATTGGACATTTGGTTAACATCGCTGATAATCATTTCACCGACTTGAAAAACTTTTTAAAATTATTTGACATTTAAAGTTATTTTATATTGGGGTTATTGCTGATACTTACTTGTGTGGTTATTGCTGATATTATTGGTAGGATTATTGCCGATACTTGTTAATATTTTAGTTGTTATTGCCGATACTTGTTAATACTTACTTATGCCTTTATTGCTGCAGGGTGCATAGCATTTTTAAAAAGTGCTTAACGGTGCTTATTTTTGGTTTATATTTTTTAAAGGTGCATTTTTTTTTATTCGGGGTTAGTAAAAAGGGTTTAATTTTCTATCTTTTGAAAAGAGAATTTTTCTTTGGCGATTGTCGTTCTACATTACAAAAAAATGTACCATTTTCATAATTTTCTCTGCAATATTTATTAGAAACTAGCTATTTTATCATGATTATGTGAAGTTTGTGAAAATGTTTTTTAATTTTATTGAATTTTTGTTCATATATTAAGAATTTTAAACGATAGAAATAAAAATATTTTTTGAGTTTTTAAAATGTGCTTATTTTTTGTTGAAAAACCTGGCTGTAAATCTCGCAGATAAAATTTTCACTTTGTGCCCTGCTTTCTCAGTAAACAAAGAAAATATCGAGAGTCAGAAAAAAAAACTGATATTTATTTTTTTGCAGCTCTGGATCTGGCCCGAAACAGCAACGTCCAAGACGCGTTCGTGATCGCTGTGGAGCAGCAAGCGAGGGAACGCCTGGAGAAGTTATCCGCCTTGAAGAAAATCAAACCGGTCGACATGACGAAACTGTCTCAGGAACTGAACGAATGCAGCACAGCAGCAACGGAACTGATCGAGAACAATCCTATCTACGTCACCACTGTGCCTGAAATTCACAACGCCACTCTCAAGAAAGATGGACGCCGTGATCAAAACGACCAGGAGCTGGAATTGAAGCAAGAGATTGTGGACGACGAGACACCCTCTTCACCTGAGACTCCCCCGAGAGAGAGGCTTTTGGTCGAGTCCCAAAACGGAATAGCCACCCGTTTTTCCCAGGAGTGTGTATCGGTCGAGACTCTATTGCCAAAGCAGTTCAGGCCTAATGAAAGCCATTTGTTAGACTCGAATTGTGTAGTTTCTAATAATAATAAAAATGAATCATCCAGGACTCATAGAGAGATGGCTGTGGATGTGCCGGATTGCTTTGTGGGCGTGGCCAAAACCGCGCCAAGGTATCCGCCTCAAAAAGAAGAGGGGCATCCAGAATTTTTTATCAACAGTGATAGCTCTTCGAATGATAACTCTTTACTTCATCATAGAAATACTGTAAATAGATACAACGCTAGTGATATTCCAAAATCGGATTCTAAAGAAGCGACTGAAGATCAATTGGAGAGGATACGAAAGTATCAAGTAAGTCACACGATTCATTTCAGTACCGTCTTTACCACTCAGTAGGGAATTTAAAAATTACCTAAAATAACAGGGAATTTTTTTTATAAAAACACAGGGAAATTTTTCTTATGTTCGTCTCTTTAAAAAATGGTGACCAATAAAAGTGGAATATTTCAGGTTTATTGAACTAGTTCATTGGCTATACCCTTATTTGTTTTAAGTATGTCCAGCTGTTCCTTATTCGAGACTCTATTGCCAAAACAGTTTTGGTCCAATTATGCTACCTACGTGTTGTGTAGTTTCGAATAACAAAAATGAATCATGCAGAATTCATAGAGGCTGTAGATGTTCCCGATTGCTTTGTGGGCGTGGCCAAAACGGCGCCAAGGTATCTGCCTTAGAAAGGGGAGGCATACAGTTTTTTTTAGCAAAAGTGATAGTTCTTCGTAGAAATACTGTAAATAGATACAATGCTAGTGATATTGATATTCCGAAATCGACTCTTGATTCTAGAGAGGAGATTTTTACTGAAGAGCAGTTTGAGAGAATACTAAAGTATCAAGTAAGTAAAGTAGCAAGAGTACCTTGTCTTAATCTTGAAATCTTTGGGCAATATCTCTTAATTTCAGTTTCATGCATTTCTTGTTCAAAAGGGTTAAACATGATCACGGTTACCACTCACTCCACAGGGAAAACTTGCAAAATACAGGGAATTTAAAAATCACTCAACATAACAAGGAAAGTGCAGAGAATTTTGTTTCTTATTTTCGTCTTTAAAAAAAATAGTGACCACTCAAAGCTTAATCTATGGGATATTTAAAGATGATATTTCAGTTCTATTTCATTTACTCTAGCATTATTTAAATATGTTCAGCTGTTCCTTTTTTTTATCCGACCCACCAGTGACATTCAAGAACTTGGATAGTGACGACAAATCATTCAATTTCTCGGATTCAAGAACTTAGACCGTGCAAACAGGCCTTACGCAACTGAACATGTTGTTCTGCTAGTGGGGGTTCCCCTCAAATAACAACGCCCTCTATAGGTGTTTTCGAATCAGTTTTAATTTCTTTATTACAAACTGCATGATCGATGGTTGACTGAATGTAAACAATAGTTTAAACTTAGACTTCCTAAAACCGGAAGATATTTAAAAAACTTCCGCTTATGTTATGCTTAAAAGGCGATGCGTGAACAGGCTAGGAAGTTTTATTTGATTTGTATTTAAATTTACCGTTCATAAGAGTTTCTTGTAATTCTAGCAGGTCGTGAGCCTAAAACACATTTAACAAAATTAATATCACAACATAAATAAAAGTATAAGGCTAGCCATGCTTTATCCGTTATTTGACTATATTTGTGTAAAATAGCACTGTTTCATATTTTTGGGTTGCATCATAGCAAGCTTGCTGAGTCTTCCGAATACATTTGTTGTTTTTTTCGTTGAAGTTTAAATTGAAAGAATGCGATATATTAAACACTGTTAGTATAATAATATTGGTTGGCGCTCTTTTTCAAATTAAAGCGTAAAAATAAATCGGAAGTAGTAGTCTTACGATGAATTTCAACCCCTAGCGCCATCTGTGCTCAGCTTTTCACGATCAACCAACCATGGCTCATTGCGTTTTCGAATCAGTTTTACTTTTTTTATCCAAACGGCATAATAGTCAGTTTTATGCCATTAATTCTTGATTTTTACTTTTAAAATGATTGTTATTTAGGATGATATTCGAAGGCGGAAGCTTGCAGAAGAAAGACTAGCTAAAGAGAATGAATTCCTCCGGACTTCTTTGCGTGGATCCAAAAAGCTCCAAGCCTTAGAATCATATCCTCCGCAACATGGAATGGAAAACACAGCCTTTGAATCAGATGACTCGGTTCCTATCGGAAGGCTGAGGGTCGATCTCGAGCTTGCTAAAACATATGGTATGTGATGACTCGATTGTTAATGGTTTGCTTTAAAGTCAATTAAAAGAACAGTTTTTGGACTTTTAAGAAGTATTAGATGGAGGCTGAGAATCGAAAATAAGCAGCACCTCCTAGAAAAGAGCAGGCCTCAGCACGGGTTACCATAAATAAGAAAGTCGATCCTTTAGTAGTCGAAACGTAATGACATTTTTCGTAAATTTCCACTCTGCAGCTTAGTACCCTGAACGTAATGACATATTTCTTGTTTTTCATCTACTGCGCAGTTTAACTTCGTTACATCGGACTAAATCCGTGCTGAGGCCTTCCTTCTTCTAGGAGGTCTCTAGAGCTTCCTAAAACACATCGTATTGTCAGAAGTTTGTTTTAAAGAACGCTTTTCAGATAATTTTCCATTTAAAAGTTTTCATTCACTCAAAATGCAGCAATTCAAGATGAATATAACGATTACAAACGGCTATAACTATTTAATTAAAGAGAATTTATCGATAAGATTTACATAGAATGTAGATAGAACTTCAAAATTTCTTTCCATAAGTGAATCTGCGCATGCGCGAGTTCATCAGTGAAAATGGCGAGTTCGATTGTCATTTTGTTATTACAGTGCAGAGAAGATTACGTCAATCAAGAACCTCCAAATGGGAATAACATACGCAAATGACATAGAATGTTTGAAGAAACTGGATGTTTGTACAAAGGTGAATGCATAAATGCTTCAGAATGAATTGGACTGCGGCCTAGTGACTTAGGGAAGTCACATAGAAAATCTATATATACAAAATTTTGAAGTTCCTTCTGTGTAAATCATATCGATAAATTCTTATTCATTAAATAATTTGTTATCGCTATATTGATTTTAAATTATCCTGCATTTAGCAATCATGTGAATATCAGCTCTTTGCATCAAAATTTAAGACTTCATGAACAATTTTAAAGTTATATAAATTTGGCACTTAAAATTGAGTGTCAAAAAAATTTTCTAAAGTGATGTTAGAATTTTCGCTGAATATATTTCATAGTTGTAGTAAAATAAGCGAAGTAAAAGAAGATGTTAGAGAATTTTTTAATTTCAAGATTACTTCACGCGTGATGATTATATATTTTATATCTTCATTTAATGGTAGTTGTAATAATTTAAAATAAATTTTTTTTAATAGTATCTTCGAACCAAGTGGTTAAAAGTGATACCTCGAATTCGAAACTATCGTGTCGTAATAACATCGTATTAACAATATTCATATTTAAAAAAAGCGATCGGAAAACAATGCTGTATTATGACGTAATCCCTACGAACCAAGTGGTTAAAAGTGATACCTCGAATTCAAAATTTTTCTGTCGTAATAACATCGTATTTACAAGATTCAAATTTTTAAAAAAATACAAGAAAATAGCCAAAAAAACGATTAATAACTACCCAAAAAAAGTGATCGGAAAACATTGCTCTATTATGACGTCATCGTTACGAACCAAGTGGTTAAAAGTGATACCTCGAATTCGAAATTCGCCTGTCGTAATAACTTCGTATTTACAAGATTCAAATTTAAAAAAATACAAGAAAATAGCCAAAAGCGATGAATAACTACCCTAAAATAGGAGATCGGAAAACATTGTGGATTTATGACGTAATCGCTACGAACCAAGTGGTTAAATGTGATACTTCGAATTTTAAATTTGCATGTCGTAATAACATCGTAGTAATAACATAATAACATCGTAGTAATAGCATAATAACATCGTAGTATTCGAATTTAAAAAAAAAAAATTACAAGAAAACGACCAGAAAACGATTAATAACTACCCTAAAACAGGAGATCGGAAAACATAGTGGATTTATGACGTAATTGCTACGAACCAAGTGGTTAAAAGTGATACTTCGAATTTTAAATTTGCATGTCGTAATAATTTCGTATTAATAAAATTTGAAAAGCTATGCAGAAATGGATGGAAAAACGATGATATATACAGAAAAGGGAGATGAAATCTTTGCAAACTAAGCTCATCAAAAAGTAATAACTTTAAATTTTTAAGGATATACATAAATATATAATAAAGGGACTAAGAAGAAAATTGTGAAAAATGATGAAGTTTTATTTTCTGCACATAAGCTGGAAGTACATACAACCCATGAAATAAGTTAAAATACAAAGAAATCAAGGGAAAAAATGAATATTATTAATGAGAAGAAAAATTTTTAATAAATAAAATGTTTTAAAAGAAATTGAGATTTTTTAAAAAACATTTTATTTATAAATAATCTTTCTTCTCTTTAAAGCTATATTTTTTCAATCTAAAAGGTTTTATTAACTGCGCAAAAGCTGCAAGCAAATATCCTCATTTTTTGCTGATGTAATCATGTGAATGATAAAGAGATATCTTTTAATTTTTTTTGTTTTTTGGCTTTTTAATATTTTTAAAAAATATTTAATTTATCTTCTGCTCTTTTCATTAATCTTTATTATTTTCCATGTTTTCTGCACACACACACACACATATATATATATATATTGGAAATGAGTTTGAAATATAAAGATAGCAGAACAAAATGAACATAAACGACACAGTGGTTGGTCATTATGAAAGATGACTTCTCTTTACGTTTGACCTACTAAAGGATCATATTTCTTGTTTATGGTAACCTGTGCTGAGGGCTCTTTTCTATGAGGCAAAGAGAGGTGAATGTACCCCCCTTCACATTTTAAAAATGAAAGGACACAGCACCTTCTAACATTATAATTTTTCACTCGATATTTGTGTCATTAAATTTATCGAATTCCTGTTTGCTATTTTGTGAGGATAGATAATTCAGACTCGTTTAATAATAATAATTTTTATGTATATATATATATATATATATATACAGGGGTCTGTCCAGGCCGAATTTACTACCGTTTAGCGGTACCTTCACAAATTCAACTTTAGGAAAAACGGTAGTTTCAAAAATTCAATTTTAGGAAAAACGGTAGTTTCACAAAATACTTTTGATTAAAGTTTTATTTTTGTATATCTTAAAAAACGATAAATCCATATTTTTACCATATTTTTGTGTTGAATTTGAAATATAATTTTTAATTTTTCACAAATTATGTCTATATTTTCACAAAATAGGTACCTCTCAGAAAAACCTAGACAGACCTCTGATATATATACAAAAAGTACAAAAATAAAAATTAAGAAAAACAATAAGTTTTATTTACTGCACATAAGCTGCAAGTAAATAGAACTCCTAAAATAAGTTAAAAATGTAGCAAAAACATGGAAAAAATTACAGAAAAGGGGGAAAAAGTAATACATAATAATAAAAACAATGAAGATCCGAAAAAGAAAAAAAATCCTAAAAAAAGAAGAAAAATACGGAAACTAAAAGATATAATCTTTTCATCAGCTCACGTGATTATAGTCGCAAAAAGGAGTGCTTTCTAATATTGTATCAATATAGCCGAAGCAAAATATATCAATACAATAGTGTGAGGAGCACTAAAAAAAAACATACAACAAATAAAATAGAACACATTACGCATTACTTTTTTTCATTGTTTGTCCTGTAATTTTTTCCATGTTTTTTCTACATTTTGAACTTTTCATTAATTATTTTGAATGAATGTGTTATAAGGTGCTTCAGAACTCCTTCAAAGCTTATACAGACTGAGTGCCAGCCTCCAAGGGAATGGACACAAGGATTCTGATCTTCTGCTGGTGGAAGGTTTGATTAGGAATAAAGATTTTCAAAACATATTAACCATTCACAATAAAGTACAAGAGGTTTGCTGTTTCAAGTGTCCTCCCACACCTCTCTCTACTCAAGCTCAAAATATCACCCAAGAGGTATTTACTCTTTAGATGTACTCTATTAAAATTAAATATATATGTGTGTGTGTAACATAAAAAGCTTCAATTAATTTTTTTTTGTGTTATTCCTTTTCTGTAAATCCTTTTCTTAATTTACTATTCAAAACAAAACGCTGTCTCACACTTTTAAATTCACATCCTGTCCTTTAAACTATTTTTGGTTCAAGTATGCATTGATTAAAATTAAGACATTTTTTACTTTGCTCTTTGCGGGAATCACACGACCTGTTTAATTCTTTGCAAGATTTTCCCTAGTTTTCTTTGAGGAGCACAATGATTTCGTTTCCACTTTTAAAGCTGCTCCCACTCTAATAATTAATAAATAAATTTTGCACCCTCTTTCCCTGCCTAAGACCTGTTTTTATCCTTCCACTCGGTGATGATGTTATATATATATGTATATATATATATAATATATGTACTATATATATATATATATAATATATGTACTATATATATATATAATATATGTACTATATATATATATATATATATATATATATATATATATATATATATATATAACTTTGTTTCTGAGAGGAAGGAAAAAAATAAGATCTTAGGCAGGGAAAGACGGAACACTGAATTTGAAAGGTCAGATCTTCCAGGAAAAAGGGGACAACATGTTCGTCTGAACCATGTTTTGTTAGGTCATATTCGGTATATTTTTTTTATTAATTTAATTTCATGTTTAACTATGAAAAACAAAATAAATTTTTTATAAAATTTATTTTATTATTAAACCACAATATTTAAAAAAGTACATTTGTTTATTATTCATGAGATAATTTCAGGTGAGTGGTACCTTCACAATTTTGATACATGAACTTTTTCTATATTTTCTTTTTATTAATTTTATAATTAACATCAGTGATTTTTACAAAAATTATGTATGGTCCTTGTTTACATTAGTTTACACCTTATTCAGAACTATTTTGCTACATTTGGTGATTCATTTTATTTATTATTTACCTTTCATATTAATAGCAAAATATTAGAAAAAGATTTTGTAAAATTTCCTTTTTTTTTTGGGAATTTAATTTTTTATTATCTTGCATTTGCACAGTTCTGTCACCACGACCTTGACAATGGAGCACCCATTACCATAATCAGCCTCAAGAATATTAGAAAATTCAAGATTATTTTCAATTTTGCTATTTAAATATTTATTTAGCCCATATTTTGTTTTCTTTCTTTTCTCTCTTTTGTTTATTTTTACATTCCTTATTTTTATATATTCTTTTATTTTCTTTATTGGTATTTTTATTGCCATCATTAACCAGGATTTCAGGAAAAATGTGTAAGGACAAATTGCTTTTTTAATCAGAAAAGGTGATTAGTCTTCTCAGATTTTGCATTACAACCTGTTTAACACGATCAATCTCTAATTGAAATGCAATGCAAGCTATCAAACTTAATATGGTATAATCAGTTTTTAAAATTTAACTGACCTTGCTATTTTTCCTATTTTTAATCTGAAGTGCAAGCTTGTTTAAGAATCAAATTACCTTTTGTCTCTTTTACGTTCACAAAGTTTTTTCTTTCCTTTTGACATAAATGTTTTTCAAAAATTTTAGTTCGTATATTTTTAAAAGTACTTTTTGTGTTCAGATTTTAATTGATAGCTTAATTAGTCACAGTTGGGTGTTAGGAATTTCTAATATTTTGATTTCTATTTTAAACATATTTTTAAGTGTATTCGGTTACTATTAAGTATCAATTTGTGTTTGTTCATTTCCCTATCTTTACTTTTTGTTGGAATTAAAGCTCAGAAATAAAGAAATGGTCAGACTGTGAAGTAAACACTAACGTATGACTCGAGCATTTATACGTCTGGTTGTTCTTCAAGTTTATCTTAATTTAAATTCAGATTTCAAAAACCAGTATTTTATTCATTTTCCAAATTATTTATATAAGTTTTAACATTTCTTGATACTTCTATATTTAATTTATAATTTCTACCACACCGTAAGGGCATTCAGATATTAAAAATTAGTTTCAATAACTAATGTTACATTTAGAAGGGAAAAAAATTTCAAATATTTTAACTGAATTTTTATTTAAACCCTAAACACAATAGTAAAACAAAAATTTAAATTCTACTAATCAATAAATCATAGAAACATAAAACAATAAAACTTAAAATAATTCTCACAAAGTTTTTTTATGCCAATCAAAATAATTAATTTACTGAAAATAACAATTTCTCAAAAAAAAATTTTCAATGATAGTTAATAAGTTTTTTAAATGTAAAGGTAAACAATGAAAATCTAAAGGTAAACTATGAATAAAACAATAATCATTTCAATTGAAGCATCAAGGATGAGAAGAAAAAAATTTCAAAATTTATAATCAAAATCTAATTATTTCTGTTAATTAAACATTAATTACTTTTGTAATCATGAAATATTTCGAAATTATTATTAGAACAAAAGTACAGATCAAAATAAATGAAATCATTAATCATCAATACAAATAGCATTGAAAAATCAATGCTAATTTTTAGTTCAATATAAACATTAGTTAAAATTGTTTCAAAAATTTCAAAACAATAAATCCAATTTAATAACAGTTACAAGGAATAAAACTCTTGTGAAACATTTAGAATAAAAAGCATGGAAATCTGATGAACACTTCTTAAATATATATTAAAAAAATTAATACATGGCAGTACAATTGGTAAATGAAATGAAAACATGAGTTTCTTGAAATAAATTTTGTTGTGATGATTGATTTATTATTTATTTTAATTGTGAAAATGTTATCTAATAATTATTTAAAACTCAAAGCTATAAAATACCATAAGGGATACAACTTTCTTACAGAAACAAAAAAATGGTAGGGGAAAAGAATTAAAATATGGCAGTAATGAATCATGACATATGAATTGTTCTATTTTATGTAGAGTCATTACTTATATTAAAGTCCATAATATTCCCATTAAAATGCTCTTTTATGCACTTTTAAAAGTCAATTGAAAGCTTCCATAAAATTGTTAGCTGTGTAAATAAAATAAAAAAACATACTTGGAATTTATTCATTATGTATGGTATTCTATGTTGTGCTGTTGAATCTGTTTCACGTTAAAGAACAGGGTGCGTAGTGTTTACTTAAAGGTGCTTATTTTCGACTTTTTAAAAGGTGCTTTTACAATCAGGGATTTGTAAAAAGTGCTTAATTTTTTCTTTTTCAAAACTATATTTTTCCTTTGCCTCGTCGAGTGTCTTCGTACGTTACAAGAAAATCATATTTTTCACTATTTTCCTTTGAATATTTATCAGAAACTATTTTTTTTAATCACAATTGTGTAAAGTCATTGAAAATATTTTTACATTTTGTTGATTTTATGTTTATAAATAGATTTTAAACAATAGAAAGAAAAAAATTTTTGTTACTGTGCATATCCTAATAAAAAAATATTTTAATTTTTTCTTTTGCAATTCCTTGTCTGTTGATTTTTTTGTTCTTAAATTATTTTTTTTAATAAAGTGATTAAACATATTTTTAGAGTGCTTAAAAGGTGCTCATTTTTTGTTAAAAAATTTGATTATGGTTAAAAAATTTTTAATGGTTATTATTAATGTTAAAGAAGCGTTCATTTATTTTCATACTTTCGTCTTTTAAAAAATGATGACCGCTCAAAGCGTAATTATATGGGATATTTAAAGATGATATTTTAGTTATACAAAACTATTTCATTTACTATAGCATTATTTAAGTATGTTCAGTTGTTCTTTTTTTTCCCCCTTAAGTTTTTTTCAGCAAAAATACAGGGAATTTTGTTTCTTATTTTGGTCTTTTAAAAAATGGTGACCACTCAAAGTGCAATCTATGGAATATTTAATGATAATTTTTCAGCTATATTAATCTATTGCATCTACTATAGCATTATTTTTTTTATCAGCTGTTCCTCTAAATTTTTTCAACAATTAAAACTGGTTAAGTTAGCCCAATACAACTCACACAAGAGCTTCAGGGATTATATTTTTTTCTCTTAATATCATGTGTATAATATGTACAGAGAAATTTTTTTTCCAAATTCGAGTGGCAACCTTGTTAAATTTATTCTGTTCTATTTATTGTTTTCTATTATTTATTTATTTATTTATTTATTCTATTTTTTATTTTCTATTTATTTATTTATTATTATTTATTTTTTCTATGCTATTCTATATTGTATCTGTTTCATGTTAAAGAAGCATTAAATTCGTTATTAAAGGTTATCAATGACCTACAAGAGAGTCCGTCTGTGGATGCTGTGGAACTTGTAGATATTCTGAGCAAGTTTGAGGTGGAGGGACTTACGTACGCTCACGACAAGATCGCTGAGAGGCAGGCAATACCGAGCATCACGCCAGATGAAGAGCTTTTAGATCGGGCGTCTCAGTATACAGAGGAGAGCGTCAAAATTGTCAGAATCGATAAGACAAATGAGCCTCTGGTGAGTCCTTTTTACTCTATTAACCAGTCGTTTGACCAAATTCCTATATAGATTTCAAACCTCAACTCTAAAGGCAATTTCACAGTTGCCGATAGGGTTGCTTAATTGCCCAAACGGTTGCTTGTAATAGGGTTACAATTTTTTGTTATTTAACCGTAGCTGCCAACTCTACTGGATTTTCAAGTAGAACCCTGGATTTTGTCAGTTTCTCCTGGTTTATTGGTTTCATAAAATTTATGATTTTTATACAGTTTAGAAAATTCCCTAAAATTTAGTAAGTTACCTAAAAAAATCCCTTTTGAAATAGAATTTTTGCACAGGTTATTGCTTGCTTGGATATTTAAAAAAGTATTACAAATTCATAATGAAGTGAGCCTCATTTATTAAAATGAATTTAAAACTTTTTTTGTTCTAAAATGTTCAGTTTATTCTTATTCATAACTTCCTTTTTAAATTAATAAAAAAAATTTGAACTATCTTTTATTAATTAAATGCCTATTAATATTAGAAATTATAAGTATACGTAATGCATAACATTTAAAGTTCATTTAATGTGATTCATAACTGGAAAATATTGCAGTTTTTTTTATTTTGATGTCTATAAAAATCCCAAAAATTTTCTATGTGTAAAATATTTAGTGCAACAATTATCATGAAATTTATATTATTTTGTAAAATCTTGTGCATTTTTTCCTATCCATGTTGGAAGCTAAGATGGACCCTATTTTTAAGTCTAAAAGTTTACTTTTTGAATTCCTAATTTCCAATGATATCTGCACAGTTCGGATACAGGTATATTTCACAGGGTGTGTAGCGTTTTTAATTCAGGGTTTGCAAAAAGTGTTTAATTTTCTATATTTTTAAAAGATCTTTGCCGTGTCGATTACACAGGCCTGCGATGAAAAAAATACAAAGGGTCTGATAGCTGAACTTAATGTAATTTTTGGTGCTGAAACAGAAAATAATAATGAAAAATTTCTATCACATCACGTTTTTTAGAAAAATTCAATTTTACTGGAATTTTTATGCACATTTACCATAAAAAAATAAAGTTTTTGAATTTCTTGACTGACCAGCATTCTACTTTGGTTAAATCTACAAAAGTACCCATCTATTACCACTTCCTGTCACCGTCCATCTCTCTGTCACCATCTTCCTCTACCAATAGCGTCGCGAGAATCCTTATCTAGGTTCGCTGACCTCTCAGAAACACTAGCAAGCGTAATAGGGAGTCATTTTAAAGTCTGCTTTTTTCGGTGTGCTTCGTGAAACATGGCTTCGAGTTCGAGACATTGTGAAAATTTCCCAGGTGACTTTTGCTATATTTGCTATATTGCTATATTTGCTATGTATATCGCATGAGGAACATTACAAACTATGTAAGACAACTTTATCTCGCATAATTTGGCATGAAACTCGGAGATCAGGACAAAACTTGGGCACCTCATAAAATTTGTGTGCAGTGTCTCAATGATCTACGCTTATGGCATCAAGGAAAGAAGACTGCTTTACGATTTGGAATTCCTATGACGTGGAGGGAGCCCCCAAACCACTTTGATGATTGTTATTTTCGTTCCTGCCATGTTCGTGGGTATATCCGGAAAAATCAAAGACTAATATCTTATCCTGATAACATTCCATCGGCCATACGTCCCGTTCCTCATGGACCTGATGTGCCTTTGCCTCCAACTGAATTGCCAATCATCTCTTCAGATTCTTCAGATTCGGAACATCCAGAAGTTCAAGGCTCCGATATCGAATATAAGCCTTCTGCAGTCAGTTCTTTTCAACCCTTCTCTCAGGTTGAGCTTAATGATCTGACTAGAGATCTTGGCCTTTCGAAAGAGGCAGCTGAATTGTTAGGCTCCAGACTGAAAGAAAAAAACTTATTGGCCAAAGGAACATCTTTTTATTGGTACAGGAATCGTGAAAAGGAATTTATTAAGTACTTTGATGAAGAGGAGAACTTGGTCTATTGTTCTGACATTCCTGGATTGATGAGCAAATTTAATGTCATCTACGATAAAGATGAGTGGAGGCTGTTTATAGATTCATCTAAAGGAAGCCTCAAAGCTGTTCTTCTTCATCATGGCAGCCAGTATGCATCAGTACCAGTTAGACACTCAGTATATTTAAAAGAATGCTACGAAAACTTGGCTCTTGTTCTGAACAAAATCAAATATATCGACCACAGTTGGACTGTTTGCGGTGATTTGAAAGTTAACTCCATGCTTCTTGTTCAACAAGGGGGATTTACAAAGTACCCATGTTTCATTTGTGAGTGGGACAGCCGTGACAAGACTCAACATTGGGTCAAAAAAGAATGGCCGAAAAGACAAAATCTTGACCCAGGCACAAAGAACGTTATTAGAAACAGCTTAGTTGATCCGAAAAAAGTATTGTTACCTCCTCTACATATAAAATTAGGAGTAATGAAGCAGTTTGTCAAGGCTGTTCCAAAAGATGGCAATTGTTTCAAATATCTGTGCAAAAAGTTTCCAGGTTTATCCCAAGCTAAGTTGAAAGAAGGAATATTTGTCGGTCCAGATATCCGCAAACTCATGAAGGATAAAGAATTTGAGACTAACATGACAGAAACGGAAAAAGAAGCTTGGGTTGCTTTCAAAGATGTCGTCAGTAAATTTCTGGGTAACTACAAGGATCCTGATTACAAGGAAATTGTAACGAAAATGCTGGACAAATTTAAAACGTTGGGTTGCTCCATGAGTGTAAAAATGCATTTCCTTCACTCACATGTGGACTTTTTCCCTGAAAATTTAGGAGCAGTTAGCGTAGAACAAGGGGAAAGGTTCCATCAAGATATCAGAGATATGGAGCGTAAATATCAAGGAAGATGGGACAAGAACATGCTCGCTGACTACTGTTGGATGATAGCTCAGGATAAACCTGAGATTAAGCATTAAAGAAGATCATCAAAAATAAGTTTCAGAGGAAAACGAGTATGTACTTAAATAGAAACTTTTCTCTTTTGTGTTTTGCTTGTTTTGTTTTTTGTTTGTTTTGTTTTTTGCTTCAAACTTTCATATACACATACGCAATATTTGTTATTCTTGGTCAATTGTCAATTTTACGTAAGTTATCGCAATAAAAACAAATTAAAATGATATGTTGGTGATTTTCTTCTAGAAACTGGTGTAAAAAGTTTGAACACAAGGAACTTATTGTTTTTCTCTCGACCAGAGGTGACTTGTGCGGTCTGGTAACAGTATTTTTTATTCATTTTAACCTGTAAAAAATTAGCTGATAGCTCAAAAATCAATTTTGGTTCACAAGATTAAATTTTACATAGATCAAAATGAATGAAGAGAACAGTTACCGGATAGTACATGCAAAATTGTTTGAATGTAATTGTGAGAATTCTTTTCCAAATAGGATTTTCGTAAAAACATTAATATCGATTTTATAAAAAATCCTGATGTGATTGAGAAAAATGAAGGTCATTTTCGAAATCAGCACATCAAATAACATATAAATCAACAATAACTTCTCTTGTATTTTTCAAAAAGTTCAATTTCGCAGGCTTGTGTTATCGTTATAAATTACAAAAAATACAAGATTTTCACAATTTTCTCTACAATATCTATCTGAAATTAGTTATTTTATCATGATTATATTAAGTTTTTTGAAAATGTTTTTGAATTTTATGGATTTTGTATTTATAAACAGGGTTTGTACAGACTCCTTATACTCCTTAGAAACTCCTTGGAAATAAAGTCTCCAAGGAGTACTTGGAACTACATAGATTTCCAAATTAGTCCTTAGAAACTCCTTAGATTATTGCGTTCCATGGATGAACTTACTAAGTCTGCTGATAAATTTGCTGTTCAAGCAGGGAAACAAAATGATATGACTTAGCTGTCAAAATCTAATAGTTTAAGAAAAACTTAAGAAAAAAAAATTGAATTTCAAGAGTTAGAACAAAAAATTAACAGCAAATAATTTTAATTTTACATGTTACTTAATTAATGATTTACTGCGATTTTTTTTTCTTTTTTTTGTATAAAATGCCTTAGATTTTCTTATGTATTCAAATTTAAAAATATAGGATTGGTAGGTTTTTATGCTAATCTTTAACATCTGTACTTTAACAAGATTTCTTAAAATATTTGAAATCCGAAAATGTATTTATTCATGTGTGAAAGTGATAACTTTATTTATTTTTCTTGATGAAGTTTGACAAAGTCAAAATTTATTTCAATAGGGCTAGAAAAAAATATCTTATGCAAACTATACATTTTTGCAAGTTCTTTATAATAACCGCTTTTTAATTTTAAAAAAAAAAACTCTAGTTATCTTTTACACAAAGATTTTACATTTTTGATAAGTCCTTAAAATTTTTGATTCCTTGGATACTCCTTAGACTTCTTCTTCTGATCTCTGTATGAACCCTGTTTATAAATTAGGAATATGAGGAGGAATTAGGATAGAGAAGAAAAAAATATTTGCTGCACAGATTCTAATTATGATTTTTTTTTTTTTTTTTTTTTTTGGAAAGTGATTTAAAATATTTTTTGAGTGCTTGAAAAGTACTTAAAAGGAGCTTATTTTTGGTTGAAAAATTTGGCTGTTTCATCCAAAAGTCGACGTTTACCATAGAAAATTCAACCTAATCTGAAGCACTGGGCTCAATTTTGTGTAAAAATAAAACCTTTGTTTAAAGTGGGGGAAGCATATTTAATAAATTAAGTTTTGTCTGCAGACTTAAATTCATACACACATTATTATTTTTTGTCTTTTTAGTGTAATACTTTGTGTTATCTATTATAAAATTTATAATAATATAATATAATATAATAATCTATTATATAATACTTTGCCTCTATTATAACATTTATAATAATCTTTATAATAATGTAATATTATAATAATCTATTATATAATACTTTGTGTCTATTATAACATTTATAATATAGATTTGTTACAAGATTGCCACTCCACAGGGAGAATAGGGAAAATACAGGGAGTTTAAAAATCACCTTAAATAATAGAGAAAATGCAGTCAAATTCTTATTTTTCTCTTTTAAAAACCTCTCAAAACACAATCTATGAGGTATTTAAAGATGATAATTCTTTAGCTATATTGTATTATTTCTATTGTATTATTTCATTTATTATAGCATTAGGTATGTTCAGCTGTTCCTTTTTTTTCTACAAGTTTTTCCAGCAATTAAAACTACTAACTCACACAAGAGCACAATAATTGTTGTTTCTCTTAATATATTGTGTATAATATATACAGTCAGGGGTTTGTTTAGAGGAAATTGGCAGACCCTTCACAAAATATTTTAACTTAAAAACAAACCCTTCACAAAATAATTTACCTTTTAATCGGACCCTTCACAAATTTGTTTATCTTCGTGACAGATGTAAACGAACTAAGTTTTGTTTTCAGCAGACGCTTCTTCCATTATTCGTCCGAAATGAATATTCTGCGTTCAGTAGTATAGGCTAAAATTTTCTTATGTTGCATCTCTTATTTAGTAGCAGCAATTGCTGTTCAAATTTTAATTTTTTTTATTATAATTTTACAGTGTTGAACATAATCTTGTATGTCTTTACAATTTAAAAACTCCTTGAAAAAGTGTTTTGCAATAACAGGACCCCATTTGACACATTCACAAAAGTAGGACCCTGGTTGAAGGACTTAACGTTTATTTTATATTCACAAATTACGAGTCATTTTTTCACAATTTTACAAAAACGGGCCTTTCACAAAATGTCTGGACAAGCAGCGTAAATACTGGGTCCTGATTTGTGTGGCAATCCTGTACATTACTTTAAAAATTGGAAACTTTTAATTTATGTTCTGAGTTATATTTTCTTCAGAAAGTAGAGAGAGAGTATTTATAGAGACTGAATATTTTTATATCATTTTAAAGGGTGCGACTGTAAGGAATGAGGGAGAAGCTGTTGTGATAGGAAGGATCGTGAAGGGAGGAGCAGCAGAAAAGAGTGGTATGTATTCCCTTATATATACAGGGTATGCCATTAAAAACATTTAACCCTTTGATAGTTTTCAGAAATGAGCAGTTTTCGTTTACTTCATTCACGCATCATTACGAGTGAACGTTAGTCGAAAGTGGCAGCCGTTTTCCCCTGCCATTCTTCCGAAAATGTCACCCTTCTCTGTTGATGCTGTAGATCAGTGTTCCCCAACCCCCGGTCCGTGGATCAAATGGTACCGGGCCACCCATTTCTTTGAAACTGAATTAGAATTCCTAGGTTTATGCCCCAAATTAAAAATCTGTTTCATTAAAATTTTATTTATTTATAAAAAAAAGGAGCCCCCGAAGGTAGTGACATAAATTTTTTAATGTTTTAAAAAGTAAAAAGAAAATAAAAGAAAACCACCGCAACTGTTTTCTTTTTTAATTAGTTTTAATAAAAAAAAATCAATAATCATAACTGTAAATACCATGAATAAAACACGAAAGCGCGGCGCGAAATTTACATTGGAAATTTACAAAGCAACGGAATAAACTGGACATAAGCAACAGCCCCTCCCAGCTGGCCGCGGTAAAATTATCAAACGTTGATAGGTCCGCGGTGATAAAAAGGTTGGAGAACACTGCCGTAGATGACTCGCCTCTCGCGTTTTAAAAATTTCTTAAAGTACTTGTACAGTCGAACTCGTTTATAACGAGCTCGGATTTAACGAGAACTCAGATATAACGAGGGAAACGAGAATACTTGGGTGGATCAATGTTAAGTCTATGGAACAGAAGTCGCTTTTAACAAGCAAGACCCGGTTTTAGCGAGCAAAATTTTTCTGTCTTGCAATCTTTTTTTCTCATCTTTCTAGTCTTTATGTCTCATCATTTTTTCAAAATGATAAGAAATGCGCGCGAAATAAAAATAAAAAACACGAACTGAAACTTAATTGCCCTTATCGCTCTAATCTAAAGCATAAGAAAAGTCACGTGAGAATAGGTGGTGGCGTATCGATTTCGCGCCTTATCGGCTGGTTGGGGGAGGGGGTGGTTAGTTGTCATTAAATTAAGAAAAGTATTTAATTAAATTAATTAATGTAATTAAAGTAAGTAAGTATTAATTAAATTTTAAGTAAACTCAATCATTTGACCTCCCAAGCTCCAATTAATAAATGATAATTATTAAATAGTAAATTATAAGCAATTATATTAATAATAATAGTTAATTAAGACAAATATTAAATGGAAAGGACTAAATCAATACAACTCATGTAAAACTTTTTGAAGTATTTAAATGCAGTAATTACCTACATACTGTGAACAAAGTCTTCATCAGACTCAAAACTTGATAAGCTTTCTGTATTACAATCATCATCATAATTATCTAACTTTCGCTTTTGAGTCATTTTACTTTACAAACACCCTAAAAAACTTACTGAAATATGCATAAAAAGTGTTGAAAAATAGGATCCATTATTATTTGAGTTTCTGATATTGAAAATAATCTATTATAAATAAAGAATTCACTTCATAGAAAACTATATTTATTGAAGACGAAACTTTAAATATAAAGAAAGAAAAACTACTCTTAATTAAACTAAACATAACTCTCTCTCTAAACATAACACAAGAGAAGGAACATACTCTATACCAAAGCAAAACACCAACTAACTAAAAAACAAAAACAACCACTTCCTTCTAGATGAGATAACAGGAAGTGACACAGCAAAGAGGAAAACACTGCCCATCTATTTATTTACATTTCCAACATTCAGCCCCCTTTTCCCTTTTGCTGTTCTAAAAAGTTAAACACTCAATTATAACCTTGAGCTATTAAGTCCTTGAATATATTTTATTCCTTAATAGATCTATGTCCTTAAATAGATCTATGTTCTTTTGACTTTTTCCAAATATCACGATATCATCTACATATAACAATGCAGCAGATTATCTCCTGTGAATATTCCGTTGCACCAATCTAATTTTTCAAGTTTTAATTCGTATAACACACTAGTTACTTCAGTGTACCATTCACGTCCTGATTAATGTAATCCATATATTGCCTTTTTTAATTTACACACTTTTGATGGATCTACTACAAAACCTTCAGGTTGTGCCATATAAATTTCTTCTGTTAAGTCTGCATATAAATATGCACTTTTTACATCAACTTGACAGTGAACCCAGTTCATCAAACCAACAAAAATAGCAAAAAATAGTCTTATGAGAGAAAAATTTACCACAGGACTGTACACTTCGTAATAGTCAATACCTTGTTGTTGCTTAAATCCTTGTGAAACAAGTCTGGCTTTATACCTCACAATTTTATTCGATTCATCGGTTTTTAGGTTGTATACCCATCTACTACCTATCACTTTAGTATCTTTCGGCTTCTCCACCAATGACCACACTTCTCTTTTCTTCATCATTTCAATTTCCTCTTCCATTGCATTCTTCCATTTTTCATAATTTCTTGGCTCAACTGCTTCTTTGTAACTTTTTGGAATATTATACTCAATTAAATTTGCTTCATCTTTTTGTACTATACCGACTTCATTTCTGGTTACTTTACCAGAATATTCATTCCTACCACTAAAATCAAATATATATTTTTCAAATTCAATTCCATGACTATTACAATATTTCTCAATGTCATTTGATGACCTAAATCGGTGTTTAGACCCTTCTATGTAATAATAAATATCATTTCTAGATCCATCTGATCGTTTAGTTGCTTTTCTTAACCAGTTTAAATCGGATACCTTCTTGATGCTTTCATGACTGCAACTTGAGTCAAATTCTGGCCTAGGAACAATATCTTCATCATCTGATTCTTCTCTTTCATTCCATTTTGTTCTTCTTGGTGGTTTTCTACTTGGGTCCAGGATGACTTCCACTGCAAATTCATTTTCATTGAATTTAAAATTTTTTGTTTCTATAACTTTACGATCTTCAGGTAAGTAGATACGATAGCCCTTGGTTGAAAAAGCATAACCTAGCATTATACCTTTTTTGGCACGCATTTGCAATTTAATTCTCTTTTGTTTAGGTACACCAGCATAAGCCTTGCATACAAACACTTTATAATACATTACTGGTGGTTTCTTTCCATATAACATCTCATACAGTGTTTTCTTTCCTTTTCTTGAATTTCTGTTCCATGTATGAACAAAACAACATACTGCTTCATCCCACCATTCTTTATTCATATTACTATTCTTCAACATAGATTTCATGGCATCCAGAGCAGTTCTATTAAATCTTTCACATACACCATTTTCTTCTGGCGTATAGTAATTAGTTCGCTCAGCAGAAATTCCATGCTCTTCTAAGTATTGTTCAAATTGGTTATTGCAGAACTCACCGCCATTGTCACTGCTGATACACTTTAATTTTCTTCCAGTCAAGCGTTCCATCTTTGCATGATAATTTTTAAATTTCCTAAATGCTTCACTTTTATTCCTCATAAGGTATAAAACTACTGCACGGCTGTAATCATCTATAATTGCCAAAAAATACCCATTTCCTTCTTTCGAAGTTTTCGGCATTGGACCACAGATATCCATACATACTACTTCTAGTGGCTGAGAAGTACGACTTGGAATTGACTTAAATGAGATTCTATTGGATTTGGCAAGGAGGCAAGTGTCACAATTTTCATCTGGTTTTTCTATATTAGGTAATCCCCTTACACTCTGGTTCTTGCTTGTTTCTCTAAGGTAGTCAAAATTAATATGACAATATCTCCTATGCCACAGTGTAGCTATATCTGTTCCTGATTTACAGGTGCCAACATTAAATCCACTATCTTCAGTAATTGGAGTTCTAGTCTTATATTTGTATGGCTTCAGGTAGTATAATCCATCTCCTCTAGTGGCATAAAATAATTTTAACCAATCATTTGAATATACCCACAATTTTCCCTTAGTTCCAACAAAATTAGCTCCTGCAACTTCTAAGCGTGAAAGAGATATTAGGTTTCTGCGTATACTTGGGTTGTACAAGACATTTGTTAAAGTTATATTACTCATTTCTTTTACTTTGACTGAAAATTCAACAGTTCCTTTTCCTAGTATCTTAATGGAAGTATCCCCAATAGCCAAAGCCATGTTTACATTATTTGTTACTTCATAACTTGACATTAACATTTTGTTTTTACAGAAGTGTGTAGTTGCAGCGGAATCCAAAACCCAAATTTTATCATCATTTCTAATCATGGTTTCATCAACTTCCACGGAGTGTGTTGTATAAGTCTCAACTAAAGCAGCTGACTGGTCACTAAAATTTCTTTTCTGTTTACTCCACTTTGACTTTACATTTCTGGCATATCTATCTCTACAATTTGCAATTAAATGTCCATACTTGTGGCAGTGATGACATGGACCAATGACTTTTCTATTATTTACTGCTAGTTTACTTTGAGATTTTCTTCTGTCTCCATATCTTTCTTCATCTTTACTTATAGAAGAAATGTTAAAAGCACTAACCTCTGGACGAATATCAGCTTTCACTTGTGTAAGTCTGCTTTCTTCTCTTATCAGCTCCTCAGCAATTTTATCAATCATGAAGTCTTCATCTTTCCAACGATATATTAACTGAACTATACTGGAGAATTCAGGTGGTAGATGCCTTATTGCTTGAAAACCTTGAAACAACTGATTTAATTCATGACCTGCTTCACTAAGTTTTTTCACTGCTGTTTTAAGTCTACCAATAAAAATGCCTATACTTTCATTAGCTTGATACTTTATGTTAAAAAACTCATCAAGTATCTGAATGAGTCTAGCTCTTGTTTTTGGCTCAAATTGCTGAACCAATTTCTCTCAAGCTCTTTTCCCATCTAAACAATCTTGAATAAGCGGTCTGAATTCTGGCAGAATTGCATAATACAATGTTGAAAATGATCTATCTTTTCTTAATTCAAATTCCTGTTTTTCCCTTCTTGTAGCTGAAACTTCTAACTCTTCTTCTTTTCCTTCAATAAATTTCCAACAGCCTTTATCTAATAACAAAACTTTAATGTCTGTTTTCCACCTGTCCCAGTTATCATGACTTAATAAGTTAAAGCCTTCTGGTAGCAAAGCGATTCTCTATCAAAGTTTTGCAAAGTATATTTCAAATTATCAATACTCACAGCCCCCTTCTAAAATGTCCTGGCCCATAACCAGTGTCGAAAAATAGGATCCATTAATATTTGAGTTTCTGATATTGAAAATTATCTATTATAAATAAAGAATTCACTTCATAGAAAACTATATTTATTGAAGACAAAACTTTAAATATAAGGAAAGAAAAACTACTCTTAATTAAACTAAACATAACTCTCTCTCTAAACATAACACAAGAGAAGGACCTATAAGAGAAGGACCAATAACACAGGAAGTGACCTAACTTCCCACAGGAAGTGACACAGCAAAGAGGAAAACACTGCCCATCTATTTATTTACATTTCCAACAAAAAGAACAAGGTAAAAAAAATTTAAAAAATTCCCCCTTCATTATGAAAAGAAATTTGTGGAACCCGTATACTGCCATCTGTCGACAGTAAAACTAACTAAATTTCACGAGTAGGATTCGTTTGTAACATAATCAATGCAGAATAATAATGGCGAACGCGCTCAGCGCGTGAGCGCGCATTGGGGGAAAATTTCACTTCGCAAGTAGTGCTCGTTTCTAACCGTTTCGGTCGAAATCTCGCTCCCAAGCGGAACTCATTTGCGCGCGTTGTGAAGTACGATTCGATCGCGAGCTGAATCCGTTTAGAACCATCAAATGGTTAATAAAAACAAATTTATCGATCGATTTGCACACAATGTAGAAGGAACTTCAGAATTTTGTATTACGTGCCACTCAAATTAGATTTCAAATTTCCCTGATTTTTCTAGGTAAATATCCTAAATTTTTTCCGTTCAAAGTGCTTTTATTTCCACATAAAGTGTAGGATGGGTACAAGAAAAGTGTCAATATTTATAAAGTATTTTATTTTAAATATTATTTTTTTTTAATGTTATTTTATCATCTTTGACTCGAGGGATAGAACACTACTCGGGTATCAGGTGACCTGGAATGGTTCTTTAAGAACCCATGAGAGAGTTTCATGTGGCATTTTAGTTTAACAGGGTTATAATGGACTAAATTTTGATGCAAGCAAAGTATTGCTAAGGTGATAATATTTCAACTGTTTGGCAGTAAATTTTCGTCTAAAAATGGGTATAACAGATGGTAAAATAATTTTAATTAGTAAAATTAAGAAAAATCAAAGAAAAAATTCCAGATTTTCATTAAAAATCCCTGATTTGTCCTGCTGACAGATTTTCTATGCAACTTCCAAACGGACAACATCTAGGCAGTAGTCCATTTCATTCTGAAGTATTTGTGCAGTCACCGGGGCAAGCACATTACAAATGCGTTCTTTGAGTTCTTCAATTGTTTTGATTGAACCCCGATGGTTCAGGGAACAGAGCTTCTGCCTTCCAATGAAGTGAACCGGGTTTGAATCCCTGCGACGGCTGTTGGATACAAATTCTGCATCCGGCTTGCACTGGCCACAGTGCTGACATGAAATATCCTCAGTGGTAGATAAGTCATGGATTAGAGTCCCCTTGCCGTCAAGATAACTGTGGGAGGTTATCATGGTTTTCCTTTCCATGTAACGAAAATGTGGTTAGTTCCATTAAAAAGTCCTCCAAGAAGGCAAATTTTGCCCAATACTTGACCCAGGATTTCCCTTGTCTTCTGAATCGGGTTCAAAATGACACTACAGAGTTGAAGATTAGTAGTCGTAAACCCAAAAATTCGACGGGTCGGCTGTTCGACGACGGTTATAAATAAAAATATATAGTATTTGTTTAGATTGTAACAATTTTATTGTTTTGATTCAAATTGATTGTAACACTGACGAAATATTCTTTGCACTGCGATACCAGAACGACAGTTGTTAAGTTCTAACATGCAGAATGCACAGGATTCGCCATTTCCACTAATGAACTCGTTCATGCGCAGAATTTCTTACGTAAAGAAATCCATCTACATTCTGAGGTAATCTTATCGATAAATTTATTAAAAAGTTGTCGCTGTATTAATTTTGAATGACCCTGTATTTCTGTGTTGTGTTTCATTAAATAATTCCTTTGCTTTTATTTTCATTTACACACGTTTTTAAAAAGTGCTTATTCTCGATTTGGCTATGAACCCTGATGGTGAAATTCATAATATGTGGAAATCTCCTAAATATAATGTGTGCACTAATGATTTTTATTCTTCCTATTAATTGGTTATTGTGGTTGAATGAATTGTGAAAGCATTGAACAGAATAGTGTGAAAATGCTTCTTACATACATTCGTGGGGAAAAAAGGCGTGATAAAAAAATATTCAGTTTTAAAACAAGGACTTTTCTAAAACACCCAATGAAAAAAGCACCTGCTTTGCAGGGGCTTTTAAAAAATGAAAATCAAAAATAAGCCCCTTTAAGTACTTTTTAAAAACGCTATGCACCCTGATAAACTATTTAAAAATAATCTATAAACATAAAAATGAATGTCTGTCTGTGTGTTCTTTATAGACTCCTAAACCATCCAATTTAAAGTGATGAAATTTTGCATACAGATAGTTTGAAGCACGAGGAAGATTACTGTCGACATTAGAATATCCTGTTTGGTTAAGCTAGTGATTCTCAACCACTGGGCCACAGCACTTCTGTGTGCCGCCAAATTTTAGAAGATAATTACCAAATAATCACTTTTTACTAAATGTTAAGTATCGATGTAGTCATATATATAAAAATTAAATTGGTACACAATTGCATGTCAGCACATTGTTGTTATCTTAAATTGTTTGTAATTTATTATTAAGCGATTGCATGCCCGTAAAATTTACTTGCGTGGAAATTCAACTTTTTTGCCTTTTGGCCAATCTCATCCCTGGTTTTTTTTAAAGCACTTAAAAGAGCTTTTTTCATTGGGTGTTTTTAAAAAGTGCTTTATTCAAGGTGGCCACCCACCTGGAAAACCTGAAATTATCAGGAAATTTTTTTATGCTGGAAAAATCAGTGAAATTTGGATAAAAACCTGGAAAAATCAAGGAATTTTAAAGAAATGCTGGAAATTAATATTTTTTTTCAATTTTACTTAATTTAAATTATTTACTGAGTTTCTTAATTTAAAATATTTTACCATCCGTTATACGCACTTTTTTTAGGAAATGTATTGCCAAACAATTCATATATATTTAACTTAACGATGCTTTGCTTCCATCAAAATTTGCTCCATTATTATCCTGTTTAAACTAGAATGTCTCATATAACTCTCCCATGGGTTTCTAAACGAATGGAGAAACCTTTGACCTCTATGGGGGCTATGGGACTGTGCAGTTTAGAAAAGGCAAAAATTGTGGAAAAAGGGATTAGGATATTTGTTTCTCTTTTTAAAAGTAGGTCATTTTTTTCTTCTAGTTCATAGGCCAGTGATTCTCAACCTTTTTTTTTTTAGTCGCAGCACACAAAGAAAAAGATAAGTTTAAAAGTTGTTTACTTACCTATAATACACTGTGTAAAATAGTTTATGATAATAGTTTGGAATGTAAAATAGGATAATATAATATGTACTACAAAAACAACAGTACATTTATTAAGGGATTAATTACAAATGAATAATAAGAATACTTTTAATGATAAATTTAAGCTTGATATTTTTTGATAATTTCATTTATATTTGGTCGTAAAAATGACAATGCTACTCTCATATCGTCTTCTACATTTAACAGTCTCAATCTTTTCTTCGTTTTTATGTTGGTTAATACTGAAAATCCAAATTCACACAAATAAGATGTAGGAAATTGTAATAATATTTTTAAAGCTTTTTTGGCTATCATGGGATAATCGCATCTAATGTTAATCCAAAATGAATTAATTGATTCTTCCGAATATTTTAAAATTAAATCTTGATTGTTAGAAAGCAAAATTAGTTCTTCCTCTTCATTCAAAGTTAATTTAAATACAGAAGTATTCATTATTCCAAATGGATTACGAACCCAATAAATTTTTTTTATATCTAAATTTGGGAAATAATGAATAATTCTCTCCTCTAATGTTGTCAAATGGTCAATAACAATTTTATGAATAGTTTTATTAAAATCTTTTGGGACTGACTCAAACTTTTCCAAATATCCTTCCTGAGCTTTATTCTTCCATAAAGTTATTTGTTTTTGGAATCCCACCAGTTTATCTGTTGAGTTTAATATATTTTCTTTCGGCCCTTGCTTACCCGAATTTATGTTATTAAAAATAACAAAAATGTCTGATAAGTAAGCTAAGCTATCTTTAATTTAAACTTTACTCGTAATAAAAAAAGCATTATAATTTTAACTATATACATTTCTAAAATTTGGCGGCACAGTGGTTGAGAATCACTGCCGTAGGCATTGGTTTGAGTTAGTTCAGATGCTTTGGTAGTTATTTTTTACTATTTTGACAAAATGGGAAAAAAATATTTTAGTATTTTTAACTTTATAAAATTCTCCAAAAGTTAGTTTGTTATAATTTAATAACAATAGATTTTATATTGCACTCTTTTTCTGAAAGCTTTTGTACTCTGAATGAATTCTAATGAATTCATGAATGAATTCTGTGAATCTCAGCAAAGCCAACCAATCACTCATTTTCTTACAATCGCTAACAGCAACATGTGTTGACAAATCGTTAAAATTGTTGCTTGGTAAATATTTGATTTTTTGTTCAAAATTCCTATTGTATAGGAATCACTATATCGTAAATGTTGCTTGCATTCTTGAGATATTTCCAATACTGTTTCTCCTTTTGCCCTAATAAGCTGAAAAAGACTTATTAGAAACATGCATGGAAACATGATGTATAAACATAGAATATAAAAATGGTTTACTCATATGTGTATAATGGTTTCAAGGTTGCACCCCCCCCCTGGCTTTTCTTTTTTAAACAATTAAAGAGATACAGAAGAACAATTTTTTTATAAAATTTTTTTATAAAACATATTTTTATTGAAAAACAAATAATTAAGTAATTATTGATACATAACAATTAAAAAATTGTTTAATCAAACAAGAACTGTAATCGTCTTGTTTGCTGTCAAAATCTGTTTATAACTTTTTCAATGAATTCTGAGTCATCTTTGATTCTTTTCTTATGCACACTGAGCATGCACAAACTTGGCAGATATATTTTTAAATTTCATTTAATAAAATATGAGTAATATTATATTTTCTATTAGTTTTAAAGTTTAACTAAGGTGTATAACACAAACTGACTTCTCACAACTGTAAAACTTCATCAACACAATAAATACCAATGTTAAGCGTGCACAAACATGTTAGTATACGAAACTACTGTTTGTAGTTATTTGTGTTGCAAAGTCACGAGCTACGCCAGCACCATCAATACAGTTTCTCGTGGCAGAATTTCCAAGTACAAGAAATTTGATTTTTTAAAAAAAATATCTTGTTAACAATGAAGAAATGTATCGTGAAAAAATTAACAGAGGAAAGTATATGTAATAACAAAACAAAACGTAATAACAGAATATTAAAAAAGAAATCGGGGGGGGGGGTTGTAGTTAGTTAGAGAGTTGCACCCCCTTTTATATTATTCTGCCGGCGCCCTTGAATGGTTTACTCATTAAGATGAAGGAAAACAAAACTTAGTTTTTTTGTTCTGGACTGTACAGGTACAAGTTTCTAGTTATAAAAACAAAAACAATTAACTATGCTAAACTTAAAAAAAAACGCATGTATTTAAATTAGAATTCTTTAAATATTTTAATTTCTGATAAGAAAAAAAAACAAAGCAGAATAAATTTTAAAGAATTTTATCTATTTTTCTTCTATATCGTATACAACGAGAAATTGGACAATTTTGCATTTGCGACTTTCATTTTTGCGTACAGAAACTCTAAAAATAATAATGCTTATTCAAAATAACATTATTTAAACATTTGACTTGAGTTTAAGGAAAATATGATCAATGACTTTTATAAAGAGCACTCAAATAAAGTAGAGTATAAAATGGGTTTATATTGAAATGTAAATATAGTGACTACTCATAAAAGTGTTTGTACACTTATGACTTTCAATGAAATAAGACCATCCATTAATTGTAATCAATATTTCAGAACGGATATTTAATATTAAAAAATATATTCTATTCTTAGCAAAAATGTATGAAATATTTTAAATACAAAGCAAAAGTTTATTTTTAAGAAATCAGTGCTAAAAAAGTAACAAAAACTTGATCTCATAAAAATCGTCGTTCAAAAAAAAAAAAAAAAAAAAAAATCTCCACCTATTAGTAAATATTTTTTGTTAAATTAACATTTAGTAGACTTTACTTTCACATCTACAATAGCTTTTAAAGGTATGTTAGGAAATGTAACTAGTTTTTTGTATTTATTATTTATTTATTTATTTTTGTCTGGTGAAATTTGAGCAGAATATTTTTTATTAAGTTTAACCGAAACTTTTATAACACTCATGTGAATATATGAATTTTTCTACAAATTTAATAATTTTAATCTCTGGTATGAAGTCCTTCTTTTAAGCATTTATCACATATTGAACATTGGAATAAGACACAATAAACTAATTTAGCGATATTCATTACTAATATACCTCTTATGATGACAAATTATTAACTTTCAAATATTGTCTATTGTATTATTACAACCTCAAGAAATTTTTTAGTAATTAAAGAAAATATTACGTAGTTAGAAAGTAAAAATTAAAATATAATTTTGAATTTTGCTATCATAAGTTTGATACTAAATTACAAATAAATAAGTAAAAAATTAAGTGAAAAATCATTAAATAAAGAAATTAAAGTAATAGACCTTAATTTTAATTCTGAAATCCAAAAACATTTAAATGTATCATGAATTTAGTGAGGTAAAATTTTTGTTACTTTTTTATTATTAATTTCTTAAAAAAAAAATTTCGCTTTATTTTTTAAAATAATTCCATGCAGTTTTGCTATGAATAAATTATACATCTTATTATTAAATACCCATTCAGAAATATTTATTTTAATAGAATAGAGCCCTATTTCAATAACAGTTATAAGTGAAAGAACACTTTTGGAGCCACTATAAATATAAAAATTTATTGATATATAATCACCTGCAATGATTTTCTTTTGCTTAATGAGAATATATTAAATACTACTTATCCAAGATTTTTTGGTCATTCTGTACTTGCCATTTGGTACTTTTTGGGCAAAAACTACTTGAAGTAACACATTAAAAAAAATTTATTCAATATAAACAATATATTTTACCAGCTAACATTATTTTCTCTCTTCTATTAATTGTTTATTAATTTTTTGAAAAATTAATATTGTAAAATAACATTAAAAAATAACATTAAAAAATAAAAAAACAATCTTGCCAAATTATCAAAATAAATTTAGTCTAAATATTTTTTCAAGATATACTAAAAAAATAACATTTTAAATAAAATACTTTATTGACACTTTTCTTGTACCTATCCTACACTTTATGAGGAAGGAAAAAAGAAACGTGCTGACCTGGAAATTTCAAGATTTTTACCTGGAAAATTCAGGGAAATTTGAAACCTGATTTGAGTGGCCCCCCTGTTTATTTTCCCTATTCTAAAATTAGATCCGTTACGCAGTATGCAAGAGCGTAGTTTTCACATTGTTCCATTCAACTTTTTTGACATTGTTTCATTAATCGTTTTCACAATTCATTTCGGTATAGCGTCTGTCCGTTACGTATGAAAGTGTCAATCGTGTTATATGCTTGATGAAATACTTGCAAATCTGCATGCGTATCTACTGAGCTGGGTTCGGTGAGATTCTTGCACTTTTGTGTGCAACTCTGCTGCATTTTGCAACATATTCTCAATTTCAGGCTTCATTTTCCACCCTCTGATATCGAATCGAAAATTTTTTCAATCTTTTTATAATGGTCAATATAATCAATAAAAGAGTTTGTTGAAGATTATCATCTAATAATAATAGGAAATTCAGCCTTGGGAACTGAACACTGGGGGTTCCGCGTTCAGCTGACCACCTGACCAGAACATCTGCTCCTGCACCCCAGAGCCCAAGGTCAGGAAAACTGAGATGGGCACAATAGACCTTGGCCCTCTATGGGCTGTCGCGCCGCTGAGTTTAGTTTTAATAATAGGAAATATCAATGAAGACAATATATTTATTCTTAGAGAATGTAACGTACAGTATTCCAAAAAACAAAAGTATTTTATTTTCATAAACAAAAATAAATGTTGTTCAAAATTCAGTTATTCAGCAGTTTGCTTATGTGTACCGCAACATCCTCTCCACCCTGGTCAACCTCCAAAGGTATAACCAGTTCTATTGGACGGGTAATATGTTTTCCTTCAACACAAAGAATACATGTACGAAACTTTCCGTCCCGCCCGTTAATTAATTTAACCACGAGAGCTTTTTTCCACATGTGTCTCGGTCGTACATCTTCTTGTAGTAGAACAAAATCTCGTACTCGTGGTGATTGCCGAAAATTTTTTACTTGATGATGTCAACGTAGTTCCAGCAAATACTCTTTAGTCCACCTTTTCGAAAACATATCAAGTACATCTTGTTGTTTTCTGTAAATATTAGTGAGTTTATCACCTTTAAGCTCAGGTCCAGATGGAACACTAGTAAGCTTGCGACCAGTGAGGAAATGAGATGGTGTCAAAGCTTCTTCTGTATCATTCTCACCATGCTCATAAATCAAAGGTCTACTGTTGAGCGAGGCTTTCTATTCCCACCAATACTGTAGCTAAGGTTAGACCTATTAGTCGTTCCCACCTTCCTCCCCACCAAGCTGCTCGTGGTGCAATAAACTTCCACTTTATACCATTATGAGCTTAGAATTGCTGCACTTCCGCTGATGTCAATGCATTCCATAGAAAAATTAGTTCCTTGTTTGCAGCATTTAAGGTAGTGGCATTGTCAGTATCAGGACTGATTGTGCTCCGGAAAAAATCTGGATTTTTCGCTAACAGTGATCCAGAAGTTTCGGGACATCGAAGGTCCAGACGTTTAAAAAAATCATTGATCACAGAAGTTTCCGGAAATCAAATTTTCAAAGGTGGAACTTAAAAACACAGTTTATTTTATTTGTTTGTAAGGGAGAGCCTGAGAGATACTTCATAAGCTTTATTCAAGATTAATATTAAATTTTTATCAGTAAATACTTATTATAATCATAAACTCAAGAAAGAAAGACATATTTGTAAATTTTAATCACTTCTCCAGGTCATCATAGATATGTGTAAATGGTATAGGTATGTGTAAAATTTCAAATATATTTTAAGTAAACTAAGAAATATTGAGAAAAAGGAGAAAAAAAAACTTTTTTAAAATTTTTTTCTACTTTTTCAACTTAAACTTTTTTTTTTTTAACTTTAGAAATTTTCCGCAATTTTGACTTGGGCTCACAATCACCCCTGCAGTATATATGATGTGTGGAAGTCCTCTTCTGCTGACAAATCTTTGTAGGGCCAAAAGAAACACGTCTGTAGAAAGGTCGGAAACAAGCTTAATGTGCAAGGCTCTAGTAGTTGAACATGTAAATAATGCGATGTAGGCTATTTTTGTAGGTTTGAATGTTTTAACATAAACTGGACCTGCAAAATCTATTCCAGTCCTATCAAAGGGTACACAAGGAGTAAGTCTATCTAATGGAAGGGGTGCTTCTATTTCATTTGAGCATATAGCATGGGATAGTTTGCACGGTAAGCATGTATTAATTACCCGCTTTATGGCTTGACGACCTCGGAGTATCCAAAATTCAGAGCGTAATTCTGACCGAACTACACGAACTCCCATGTGATGAATACGAATATGAGTATGTCTAATCAACAAGTGCACAAAACGATGAGATCCTTCAAGTAATATTGGATGTCGTTGTTTAAACGATATTTGTACGAAGTGTAGTCTACCACCAAGTCGTAAAATATTGTCCTTAAGGAAAGGATTAAAACGAGAAATTGTTGATGATTTAGATAAGGATTAATTATTCTTCAGGGCATTGTACTCTGCAAAAAAACATTGTTTTTGTACAGCTGAAATCCAATAATTTCTTGCTTTATTCATCTCATCAGATGTTAATTCTGATGTAGAATGTTGTCGATATTTACAATTGTATATAAAGCGATGGATCCAAGCTGTTATTCTTAAGAGTTTTAAATATGAACTGTATCGTAAAATATCTATAAGAGGTTCAGTAGTAACAGAACATAAAATTTCCTTTACTGATAATTTTCTAGCTTCTTTATTTATAGAGTCATTCTTTTTTACGGATAATGTTTTCGACGGCCATGTTTTATGAGAGTGAAGTAACCATTCTGGACCATTAAACCAGTTTTTCAAATTTGTAAGTTCTGATGGATTTGTCCCCCGAGAAAGATGATCCGCTGGATTTTGAGGACCTTGGCAGTAACGCCATTGAGATGGAGAAGAATATTGATGTATTTCTGTAACACGATTACATACGAAAGTTTTCCACCGATTGGGATCGCCTTTTATCCAATTCAATGTTACTGTTGAATCACTCCAAAACGTTGCTGATGAAGACTGGATATTAGTTTCTTTACAAACATAGTGAAATAATTGTGCTCCTGTTAAAACTGATAACAGTTCAAGACGTGGAAGAGTAAGAAAATTACTCTTGACAAAGAACTCTGTTGCGGTACGCATAAGCAAACTGCTGAATAACAGAAAGTGATGCTAAAAAGATTTACCATGAAATTCAGTTATTCAGCATTTTGCTTATGCGTACCGCAACAGAGTTCTTTGTCAGAAACTAGTAATTTTATCATGTAAAGTCTTTAAAAATTCTTTTGCATTTTGTTAATGTATATGGTGCTTAAAAATATATTTTTTGTGTGCTTAAAAAGTATTTAAAAGGTGCTTATTTTTTGTTGAGAGATTTGGCTATTTTAATATTCCTTGTATTTCCAGGTCTATTGCATGAAGGTGATGAAATTTTGGAAGTAAATGGTGTCGAAATGAGGGGAAAATCAGTTAATGATGTTTGCGATATTTTAGTGAGTTCCCTTTTTTTTAATGTTTACTCTTAATTCTCAGAACTAATAGAAGCTAAGACCTTCTGGGGTGAAGGGTTTTCTTGAAGACAAACTGTATAACAGGATTCTAATGGCCATTAAAAGTCCTTAATTTTTTATCATTGCTACATTTGATAGGAACAATTTTTTTACAGGATTACTTTATATTAAAAGAATACCACTTTCAGTTTCAAACTATAAATTATCAATAAAAATAAAGTATCAAATCATAATAATATTAAAAATGATAGAGGATGATAAAAAAAATATTACTAGTAAAAAAATATCTATAAATGATTAAAAAATAAATAATTCATCACTTATTCATCAGTTAATTAACTGATAACTGATGAATAACTGAACTTCTGAATTTTCTGGCCATAGGAATTGGTTGATGCCTAATACAAAAAACATATTGGTTTGAAAATTATAAATCTTCTTAAACATAATTGTATTTTTATTCTATAAAAAGTTTTCTTCAAATTATTGCAATAATTTTTTTTTTTTTTTTTAAATTAAGTTTTTAGAGAAGTCCTTAATTTTTGCTCTGTTAAAAGAGTGGGAACCCTGTATAAAAATATTCATTTAAAAACAAAGGAATGTATGCAAAATATAGTTTGTCTATCACAAATTCTGAGGCCGAGTTCTGCTATAGAAACAAGAACAGCGTATTTCAGATAGGGTAGCTGCTGTTCACTTTAGGGCTAGACAGCTACTTGAGCTTGAAAATTTTATTTTCTTGAATTTATTATCCAATAGGGCCGGGATAACCTTGTTGCTACTGGTTTATTTATTCTATCTCTAATGTTTATTTTAACAGTTTTTAGATGTTTAATCATAAAAGAGAAATGCCTGAACTGCTTTATTTATTTTATCTTTAACGTTTATTTCAATAATAGAAAAATTGTGAAATCCGTAGCATTAACTACCAAAAAAAGGGGGGTCGAATTACAAAATCGAACGAATCGGGCTCTTCAAAAAAGGGTTACATGTATGTTTTTATTTCGAGATTCAGGTGTTGTAGTAAATAATATCGTATTGAAAATCAACAGTAATAACTGCATAAAGAAATAAGAATGAAAATTTCTACAGAAAAGAAAACCAAATTTTTTACTTCATTATTCTTTATTTTTTTATTATTCTCAAATGGAAATAGAAAAATCACAAGAATTTTTTTTCACTCCATTGCGCGAGAAACACATCTTATGAATATAATTCTGAGAAAAAGAAGATGAAATCTTTTGAAAATTTCTGCAGAAAAAAGAAACATTTTATTTCCCAAAAGAAAAATCCTTCTGCAAGAACTCTGTAACATTCTGAATAGGGGTGTACAAGCATCACTTAGGAACAGAATAGATGCTGATAAACTGAATTTAGGGTTGCCACTCCACAGGGAAAACCTGGAAAATACAGGAAATTTAAAAAATGACCTGAAATAGCTCGGGGAATTTTGTCTTTTAAAAGTGGTGACCAATTTAAGCATTATCTATAGATTATTTAAGGATGATATTTCAGCTGTATTAAACTATTTGATTTACTATAGCAATATTTGTTCTATGCATGTTAAGCTGTTTCTTTAAGTTTTTCCAAAATTTAAAACTAGTATAGCTAATATAGGTCACTCAAGAGCTCAGTGATTGTGTGTTTCCTCTTAATATAGTGTGTATAGTATGTACAGGGAGAACACAAAGAATTTTTTTTCCCTTCCAGATTTGAGTGTTGCAACCCTGATTTAGTCTTAACTTAAGGAAAATTATAAAGGTTGGAGAAAGAAAATTATGTTGAATATTCAGAAGTTTGTTTCCATTTTAATCCCATTTCTACTTTTCAGGCTACTATGAATGGTACTTTGACATTTCTTATTATTCCTACTCAGCAAGAAATGAAAAAAAATTCGTTACAGGATGTTGTGGTAAGATTTGTTTCTTATCATTCTCACTGCTTCCTTAACATTCATGCATTTGTGGAGGATACAGTGAAAATAATCTCTTAGTTTCTTCTGTCCAATCGACATAATTTTAGTGTTCTGTATTTATATTGGGTGTTTGGACAAAATCTCAAGAGAAGACTGTCGTAGGACAAAATATTTTTTGAACTAAATTTTGAGCTGACAAAATATTGTGTGGATTAAATATCTTATACCTTAAATATTGTATCGACTAAATATTGCATACTTAATATGAGAATAGAACATATCAAACAAGCTTTTCAGCTTTTTGTCAGAATTCTGCTCTTTTTTTATTTTTAAATTTAATAATAATAAAAAAATTCCACTTTTTCAAAGAAAATATTGCCTTTTTACAAACTTCTGTATAAAAAACAAAAATCCTTTAAGTATTTTTGTGCCTATGTAAGCGTGATACAAAACTGCATTTGCTGGATCTAGAAATCATACCGTGATCGAATAATCAAACTTTATTAATAAATTATTAATTTAAAGTTACTCACCACAATTCATATTCACACGATTTAAGATTATGCATCTTGAGTCACATTCACGCAATTTAAAAATCTCACATTTTATCCCACAAATATTTGGGGAGGGGGGGAAAGACATTTAAATTTTTATTTAGCATTGTTCATAATTTGACATTTTTATTAAAATTCATAATTTGACATTTTTATTAAAATTCATAATTTGACATTTTTATTAAAATTCATAATTTGACATTTTTATTATAATTTAACCTAACTGAAACAATGAATATGTGAAGTACAGCAAGATAAGTTTAAAAAGAATGTTGTTATGTTAGTTTTGCTTTTTTGAGTTTGTTCTTTCTTTTTTGTGGAGGAAAAACAAAATGGCTTTGAGTTTATAGTTATTTATTTTTGAGCATTAATTATATCAACAATTTCACCATTTTATGTCTGTGAGTGTTTGAGTTTTATTGATGAAGCTAGTATTTTATATTTAATGTAAATAGATCTTAAAATTAAAACTCCTTACTGACATTATTGGGGAAAAGTTCATGTTATCAAATATTTATATGTCAAGCGTTATGTGAAGGACATAATGCAATTATTATTTATTAATAATCAACATAAAATTTGCTTGGTGGCAATGTACGTTTTAAATTGCTGTTGTTAATACAGTCCCTGGACAAATTATTAGACACACTATAAGATTGTATGTAAAATATAATTATCAGTTGATATTATACAGCTTTATTGTTTTTATGCGGTTTGCACTTTTTAACGTTCATGTATCAATTGGTTGACATTGTAATGCAATACATTAAAAATGAATACAAATAGGACGCTTGTAAGAAATCTGAATGAAAACCTAGTATTTCTAAATATAAAAGTATTGCAAAACATGCAATTATTAAAAAAAAAAATACAGTGTGTCTGATAATTTGGTCTAATTATTAGAATATAATAAATATTCTATATTTATATTACATATCGTCGAATGCATATTATATATCTTCTAATTTAACCAATTGATAAACGAACATAAAAAAAAGTGCAAACCGGTCTCAGTCACGTCTAAAAATGTATAGTATCACCTGATAATTAAGATTTTACATAGAATATTATAGTGCGTCTAATAAATTGTTCGTGGACTGTAGCTTGAAAAAGAATTTAACAAGTGTAATAAATAAATACAAAAAGGACAAATAGAAGAAAGAGAAAAATGAAGAAAATTAATAAGTTTTATTTACTGCGCATAAACTGCAAGTATATAGAATTCATAAAATAAGTTTAAAATGTAGGGAGAACATGGAAAAAAAATAAAGATTAATGAAAAGAGAAGAAGGCAAATTATTAATATAAAATATTATTAAAATAAAATATTAGAAAAATAATATTATAATATTTTATTTTACTAAATTTTTCTTCTTCTCTCTTAATTAATCTTTATTATTTTCTCTATATTCTTAACTTATATACATTTGTTAATAGATAATCTTTTTTTGAGTTACAGGTTCATGTAAAGGCTCACTTTGATTATGATCCAGACGATGATCTTTACATTCCTTGTAGGGAGTTGGGGATCTCTTTTCAGAAGGGCGATATCCTCCATGTGATCAGTCAGGAGGATCCCAATTGGTGGCAGGCATTCAGGGAAGGGGAGGAAGATCAGGCACTGGCTGGTCTAGTGCCCAGCAACAACTTCCAGCAGCAGTTAGTATTCCCCCCTTTTGTAATAGGCTATTTAATGATCCATAAGATTAACGTAGAATGTGGATGGAACGTGAAGCAGAATCCTGCTCACGAGTTCATCAGTGACGCGTTTTGGAATTTGGCAATTGTCATTCTGTTATCGCAGTGCAGAGAAGATTTTGTCAGTGTTGCAATCAATTAAAACCAAATTGTTACAATTAAAACAATTTTATTTTATAACCGTCACTGATCAGCTGACGCCAATTTTTGAATTCACACCTACTAATGTTCAATTCCTTAGCCTTGTCATTTTGAACCCTATCCAGAAGACAAATGAACTGCTAGATCAAATATTGAGAAAAATTTGCTTTCATGGAGAATTTTTTAGTGGAACTAACCTGCATTCACTTTATGTCAAGAGGAAAACCACCGAAACCTCCCACGATTAGCACGACGGCAAGGGGACTCTGACCCGTGATCCCTCTATCACCGAGGATATTTTACGTGGGATGCAGAATTCGTATCAAACGATCATTGCTGGGATTCAAAACCGCTTCGTCTCGTCGGAAGGCGAACGCTCTTTCTCCCGTCTAATCACGGTTCAATTGAAGAACTCACATTTGTAATATGCTTGCGTCTGTGACTGCACAAATGCTTCAGAATGTATGGCGTGAAATGGATCACCGCCAAAATGGTGATTGAGGGAAGTCACATGGAAAATCTGTGTTTCATATACATTCTATGTAAATTTTATCGATAAATTATTTTTCAATAAATAGTTATAGCTGTTTTTCATTGCTCTTTGAATTACCTTGTACAGTCGAATCTCATTAATGTGAAACCTCTTAGCGTGAAATATCGGTTTACGTGAAACACGTGTTTGGTCCAAAGAGTCAACCATCAATTATTGTTGTATTTTTCTTGTGTAATATGAAATTTTCAAACTGATGATCTCTTAACATGAAGGAAAACTGGATACAGCACAGATAATGAGTCATTAGATTATGGTAGTAATGTATGTTATAATATAATATCTGACAGAGTTATTGTAATGAATGAAGAATAAAATCCCATTCATTCATTTTAAGGAGTATTTTTTTTCTTTTGTTAGAAGAAGCAGGTGGGCAACTAAATAAAATAGTTAAAATAAAATAGTTTAATAAAGTAATTAAATCTTTAAAGATTATTTTAATTTGTTTTGGTTCATAATAGTATTGTTTGCAAGCATTGATGTAGTACATAACATCTAATAATAGTACGTAATATATTGTTTTCGTGATGAGGGATAAAACAAAATGCAGATTATTGGATATATGGTCTAGTTTTAAAAATCTTTATCGCTTATAAGGTCATTTTTATCTGAGGCGTAACATGGTGTCCACCACATTGCATAGCAAATTGTTTTTTGTCATGCTGGTTTTGTGAGTTCTCTGAATATCGTGGATGACGAAACCGAAGAAGGAGACTGTATTCCTCTATCTGTTCTGGCGGTAGGTTTGAAAAATCGTGACTATGTCATTAAAGGGGAGGCTGAATATGGTTTGATTGTTGAGGAAATTTCCACCACTTCTGAAGCTACAATTTCTGAAATTGTTTCACAAGTTGTGGACAATGACAGTGATCCTAAGACTAGCTGTAACCCAAAGGAAAGTTTTCAATGCAATAAATGTCATAAGAAATTTTTTTACAAACCATGATGGAGCTGAGGAACATTTTGAGAAGTTACAAAATCTAGAAAACAGTGCTCGAAAAATGAAACCAAAAACGAGACAGACCTGCATAAATTATTATTTTAAATAAGGTAAGATGTAATGTATGTATGTACACTTTGGAGAAATTTGTAAACAGTTTTATTTTAAATTAATTTTTTTTTAATATCTAACTTTCTTTAATTCTTTACAAATTCTGTTAAAATTTATTGACTTAATTATTTAATTTTTGGCCGATCGTTTTTGTTTGTATTACCATTTTTAAAAAATCATAATGGGTACTTTTTACGTGCTTAGTTATGAACTGCTAATGAATCGGTTAAAAGGTCACCCCGCTTATAAGGTCACTTTTGCGATGTCCCTTGGGGTGACCTTATATCAAAATCTGACTGTATATATATATTTTTTTTGGAAAGTGATTAAAAATAATTTTTGAGTGTTTAAAAAGTGTTTAACACATTTACTGCCACGTCACCCATATTCGCGCGACTGCTAAGTTTCTGATCGGAATTGTTATAAAAATAATACAAAAATGATTTATAAAGAAAATTATCATTTAAGCTTTCTTGTTCAATGCTATTTGACTTACTTAAAAAATGAGATTTCCATTTTTCTTTTCAAAATTTCAAAGAATTGGGGTAGAGATTTTAAGTTATGCTCTTTTTACTCAGCAAAGATTCAAACTGAAATGGCGAGATGAGAAACAAATCCAAGCACAAATAAGCAGACATGATACCATGGAAACAAACTGAGTGAGATATTATTCTTGTAACTCGCATTATTATTATTATTTTTTTTTTTACCCTCGTCGAACAGCCGACCCAATTTTTTAATTTGCGACTACTAATGTTCAACTCCGTAGCCTTGTCATTTGTAACCTAGTTCAGAAGACAAGGGAACTCTTGGATCAAGTATTGGGAAAAATTTACTTTTGTGAAAGACTTTTTGATGGAAATAACCTGCATTTGTGTGGCATGGAGAGGAAGACCACAAGAACCTCCCACAGTTAGCCTGACGGCAAAGGAACTCTAACCCATGGTGTGTCTACCTCTCTGAGGATACTTCACGTCAGCACCGAGGTCGGTAGAAGCCGAATGTGGATTCGTATCGATCAGCCATTTCTGGGATTCGAACCCGATTGACCTCATTGAAAAGCGAACGCTCTATCCCCTGATCCATTGCAGTTCAGATTCGCATTAATAAGATAATGGTGGGAGTAATTAACAGAATACGCTTCATAAAGCGGCACTCGTGGCGATTTCACTTTAAACATGTGCGTCAGTTGAGGTGTTAAAAGGTGCTTATTTTTTTGTTGAAAAATATTACTACACACCCTCGTTCAGGTACAAAGAAGACTTAGATTGAAAAGTTATGTGATCATCAAACATATTCAATCTATTTTTCAAATTGTTATAATTTTTAATAATTGTCATAATTTTTACCTTCCTTGTTTTATTATTTTCAGACGAGAGTCAATGAAGCAGACGATCATCGGGGAAGTCAATAGCAAAGAAAAATCAAAAAAAGGTTTTTTTTCTTCTTAATTCTTTGGGTTCAAAGGTCATTTCATCATAATCATTTGCAAGAAACCACTTTATAAGAATACTTTAGAATGAAGATTTTAAAAGATTTTAATATCCAAGAGAGTTCTTTGGATGCGCATTTTCTTTGCACCGTAGATTTAATTCAAGTAAAAAATATGATTCTCATCTGATTTTGAAAGTTATCAATTCAAAGACTTTTGAAATGTAACACAATAAAAGCAAAAACCAGGTGCATAGTGTTTTTTAAGGGTGCTTATTTTTGTTTTTTTAAAAGCCCTTCAAGGTGCTTTTTTATTGGGTATTTTTAAAAAGTGCTTAAATATCCCTTTTTGAAAATGAGATTTTTTTCTTTACCGTGTCAATTGTCGTCACATATTATGTAAAAGCGTAGTTTTCACATTGTTCTATTCAATGTTTTCACAATGTATTTCAGCATACCGTCTCTCTTTTGCGTATGAAAGCGGCAATTAATTTTACATGGTTGATGAAATACTTGCGTGTCTGCATGTGCATATATGGAGCTGGGTTTGGTGAGATTCCTGCTCTCTCTCTAGTACAACACTCTGCATTTTGCAAGATATTCATAATTTCAGGCTTCATTTTTGCATTTTATTTATGTATATAGTGCTTAAAAATATTTTTTGAGTGCTTTAAACATACTTAAGAGGCTCTAATTTTTTGTTGAAAGATTTTGCTAACCCTAAAATAAGATAAAGAGAAAAACAAAGATTAAGTTTTAATAATTAATAAGATATTTTGAATCATTCTTGAAAGTTTCCAGTCCATATAAGTTCATTTGAGTTCTCTACTCGCTTTATAGATTTCGTTTTCTGTTTTCTCTTTACATTTTATTTTCTGTTTTTTACAAAATATTTTTTACTTAATGTGTCCTATTCTATTTTGTTTCAAAGAATTTTTTTAGTGCTCCTCACACTATTGCATTGATATACTTTGCTTTGGCTATATTGTTGCAATATTAGAACGAACTCCTTTTTGCGAGTGTAATCGTGTCAGCTGATTATGAGATATCTTTTTTTCCTCATATTATTATTATTTTTAAATAATTTTCTTCTTTTTTTCATTGTTTTCCTTATTTTCGTAAAATTTTTTTCTTACAACTTTTTTCCTTATTTTCTTTACATTTTAAAATTCTGCTCAAGTAATTATGTGCAAATTTTTAAACTTTAAGGAATTTTTTGTTTTTATGAATTGAAAAAAATTAAACGAAAGAAAAGAATGTAAATCATGAGTTTATGAAAATCAAATTAGGGAAATCTGAAAGCAATGCTGTGCAATGATTAATTATGTGTATTATAATTGCCTCCATTATGCAAAATGTAATTCCATAATTCATGTCATTGAATTATTCCATCAACGCTAGTAAGTATAATTGTTCTCCTCCTTTTTCAATCTGTAGGCATCCTAGAAATATGCCCCCTGGCAGAACGCTCTTGCAGAAAGATTTTTCTTTTGAAAAGTGAAGGGAAAAAATTACTTTTCCTACAAAAGTTTACACGGAACATTTGAATCATGCATTTAGATAAAAACACTTTTTGACGTGCGCTCAGTTTAAGCCGATAGAGTCGTAAATCGATGTAGTGTTTTGATTGTATTTTCGCCGGTTATGGATATTGATTTTAAATATCCTGATGTATTTCAAACAATATGGAAAATCGTGCATTTGAATATTTACTTAAGGCAATAATTCTATCAAATGTTTAACAGTTATTGATTACTCAGTAATTTTTAAATCTCTTAAATTGTTTCTTTGTTATTTTTCTGCTCCTTTGTGATGCAGTGAGCTGTCAAATTTTCTGGATTGAATTCCTAATAAAGCCATATAAAACGCGAACACACAGTTTTTAAATCCAATATTTTTTATACAATATTATTTATTACCACCTAATCTCGAAACATGCATTCGAGGAGTGATTTTGTTGTCGATCTTTTTTTCCTCAATTATTGCTCTGATTTAATGATTTTTTATTATTTTCTTTTTGTGATCATTATTTTCAAAATGCAAAGAAGGAAATATTTTGAAAAAATTATATAGTTTTTTTTTTTTTTTTTTGTGTAGCCACAGCGCTTTTGTTATTTTAAATGAACGCTAAATATACCATAACCGGTCAAATGACCATTTAAGAACTTTTGCATCGAAAATGCGCTTATCGTTTTTGCACGTTTGACTTCATTACTTTTTCTAGCAATTATATACAGTTAATATTCTATTAATTTTTTTTTTTTTTTTTTTTGTATTTTTTTTTGTTTCGAATAATATTTTTCGTATTCCTATTTCTACCACAATATGTCATTTCACCTTAATAACAATGTATTGCTTTATGAGGTTATCGGATCAGAAATTACGATGTCGTGCGTGTTCGAGGTATTGCATTCGATGAGTTGCACGGTTCTGCGAAGACTGTTGCATAGTGAGTTCAATCAGAATAACTGTGAATTCAACTTTCAAGAAAATACCAAAAATTTTAGATTGTCATTTTTGTGTCAAAAAGAGTGACAAAAACTATATGTTTTGATAAGTATCTTACCGTATATTCCGGCGTATAACGCGCACTTTTAATACAAAAAATAATATTGGAATTTACGGGTGCGCGGTATACACCGAATATAAAAAATTATTGATTAAAAAAAATTTAATATAGAAAAAAACTTTATTTTAAAGAAATAACATACCTTTACCTATATACTTTATTCATTTTCGTTATTACATAAATAGTTCATTATATTCGTCTTCCGTTATTTCTTCAGGCACGTCATCACAATCTGTTTCGTCTTCATCATCTGTGTTACCCTCATCCATAAATAAACAGTCATCTTCTGATCCGTCCAGATTATTTGAAATGCTGCATTTTTTGAATGATTTTCTAACAATCTCAGGCTTAATTTCATCCCATGCTTTTAATATCCATGTTTACTTTTCAAAGGCAGGACATCAAATGGTGCGATTGGCCGAAGAGGAATTACGTTTTGTCTCCTGATTCGTGGTATGCTTTTGAGACATACACAATAGACAGCATTCCAGATACCCCTCCCCCCCTTACTTCTAGAATGTGGGGAACAACATTCTTCCACACACCTGCACTGCTGAATACGACTACATCTCTTTTCTCAGAATCAGATTATTACTCTTTCAACTCTACCCTCACATACATGTCAAATTCAGTTCTTTTATTTTTGCAAAAGATAGGGAAAAAAACTTTTTATTTACGATCTTGAAAGACGAAATATTGCACATGTACAATCCTAATTTTCGTGAGCGTTATACGAAGAGTATATCTTAAAATTTAAAAAAAGTATTAGAAATTACGGGTGCGCGTTATACGCCGGGGCGCGTTATGCGCCGGAATATACGGTATATATTATTTTGATAGCTTTACTTCATTTCTAACTAACTGTTAGTTTTCACCCAGAAAAATGTCGAAACAATCAAGACAGCACAAGTTCTTAGAAGAAATAATAAGAATAGTTATAAGAATTATAATTCATATATATTCTTATAATTATAAGAATTATAGAAAAAATAATAATTAGAAGAAATATGTTTGCGAAAAATGTACAATGGAAACCCTGTATAAAAAAAAAATGGGTGGAGCAATGAATTAAAAGTTCTTATTCTTTGTGTTTGTAATACATAGAAATTGGCAATCTACAATTTTGTTTAAATATAATTAAAGTATAAAGTTTATTTCCCTCCTGACATCCATATTCCATACATTCAATCAAGAAACATGAAGTCCGGTCATTTGACCAGTTATGGTAGAAATAGGTATAGATTAAGTGTTGGTATGTTTAGTGTTAACAACATATATGTTTATTATTTTTAAAAGTGTCACACGTAAAGATAATTAGTACTAGAGAGCCGCAGGGGAAACATCCAACTCTGGTCCCAATCTAAAATAAAATGAATTTTATAATTTCTTGTCATTATTGTATAACCTTGAGAGGATTCTGTTGAAAAGCAATAATTTTTATTTCTTTCTAGGAAAATTCTTATGTGCCAAAAAATACCATAAAAAGAAAAAGAAGAAACTCTATAATCCTAGTTTGAATGATGGTAAATAAAACATTATAGTATTTTAATCGCTCAAAATCAGTTGCATTGTATTCAGGAAATTAAATAGCAATTTATAAAAATATATATTTATTATTTCATTACTCTTTTATAAATTTAATATTATAATTTTTAATACTATATTATGTCGTAGCTGTATTTCTATTATCTAACAATAGTTTTTTAACCAATTATAAAGCATACTTTTATTTTTATAGCCAGATTTCCAAACTTGGAAAAATGGAATTAATTTAAGTATTTTTTACCCCAATCTATTTCAGTTCAATTGTAGGTGCAAAGCTTTTTGTCTAACTAAGACATACAGTTTTATAATAATTTAATGTCTACATTTATTCTCAATTTAAGGTTTATTAATTTAAAATTGAATTAATTTAAGTATTTTTTCCCCCATTCTATTTTGTGTAGACGGATCACAGGTCAGGCTCTAACCGTGGGAGGTTTTTGTAATTTTCCTCCTCATGTAACACAAATGCGGGTTAGTTCCATCACAAAGTCCTTCAGAAAAACTATTTTCTCCCAATACTCGATCCCGGAGGGAGTTCCCTTGTCTTCTGGATTGGGTTCAAAATTACAAGGCTACAGAGTTAATTATAATTTAATTTAACCCGATTTTTTGGGTTTATGACTGCTACGGTATTCGTAAACCCTAAAAGTCAGGTCGGTTGTCTGACGACGGTTATAATATAATATTGTGTTTTTTTATTTTATAAATGTGTAATACAAAGATTTGTTGCAGAAGTTGAGGGGGATCAAATCCTAACCTATGAAGAAGTAGCTTTATACTATCCAAGAGCCAATCGTAAACGTCCAGTCGTGTTGATAGGTCCTCCTAACATTGGTCGCCACGAGTTGAGGCAACGACTGATGGAAGACACAGAACGTTTTGCAGCAGCTGTTCCTCGTAAATATGCATTGTTATTTAATATCTTTAGTGTTCTCAGGATATATTCATATGTTCTCAGGATTATAGTATATGTTCTCAAGAATATATTCATATGTTCCCGGGAACATATGAATATATTCTCTGGAATATATCGTCAAAACAATTCGGGTTTTTCTATGTTGGCCCATCATAATTCAGTCTGAATTCTTACATTGGAATGATGGTTGCTTATGATCGTTTCAACATTTGATTTCTAAGATACTATGATGTTACAATAATGCATTTCCATGATGGTTTAATAATTCTTGTTTGTTCACTGCAATATACTATCAAAGCAATCTGGTTTTTTTATGTTGGACCATTATAAATCAGACCGAATTCTTAAATTGAGGTGATGGTGGTTCAGGACTGTTCCCAGATATGATTTCTAAGAAACTATGATGGAAATTTCTGATGGTTCAACATAAACAAACCATCAAAACAAGTTGCTATTCTTATATTGGGCCATCGTAAATCAGTCCAAGTATCGAGATTGGGAGCATGGTTACTTATGTTTGTTGCCATCAAAAAATATAATTTTTCATGATAAAATTAATTTTTGTGATAAAATTAATTAAATCAAAAATTTTGATTTGTGGAATTATCATCAAGGTCTTCAGTCCTGGAGACTGAAATCAGTATTGAGAGAAAATGAGTAGATTAAGTTTCATAATCTACTCATTTTCTTCTATTTGTCTTTTATTATTAAAATTTCTGTTTTTCCTTGAAAATGTTTAAAAAAAATTCTGTTAAATAAAAATTACATTTTAATATAAACATTGTTAACTATCATAATTATTGCAAAATGATCAAGTAATGATGTAGCTCATTAATGAAAGAATAAGATTAAACTTCAATGCCACCTTGCTTAAACGAAGTTTGTACTATTAATGTATCTCTTGTTTTTATTTCCCCCCAAATGTTTTGAAGCGTTGCTCAAGGTTTAATTGAGATTATTATTTATTTTTAAAAAAATTATTGAAATAGGACACAAAATAAATAAATAATGATGAAGTTAAAAATAAGTAAAAATTAGTGGTTTATTATTAAATAGAAAATTTTAAAAAAGAAGGCAATGAAATATATAATAACGACAACCGAAGCTGACGTCGCCAGGGGGTACCAAGCACAAAATTCATAAAAATACAAAACCTTTTGTATCGAGAGAGCTCTACGAATGTCTAAAATTTTCTCTCTCTGTACCCCAAAGGTTTTGCAAGAAGCCCAGGAAGAGAGAAAAAGAGAATACAAAAGTAAAACACAGAAGCTAATTAGAAAAGGAAAAATTATTTTCACAAAACCGACTTAAATATATTCCTTTGCTGAAACAAAAGTATACCGCATTCTGAATATCCTTAACCAAACTGAAATTCACAAACAAACTACGGTTTCACTCAATGTGCAGAAGGAAAGAAAGTAAAAAAATTGTTGCCATCTGTTAGTAGAAGAGCTTCACTGGACAACTCAGTTAAGTTTCGATCTAGCCCTATAAAAGGAAAAGGAAAAAACCATTTACTTTCAAGATTATTGCAAATTTTATTAATTCTAGACAGTTGAGAAAAAACAAAAATTTTTGAAAATATTACTACACAAATTCGTATCAAAATTACAGAAGGAAAAAAATAACCCTTTACTTAAAAGCCTTCCTTCATCATAAACACCAATTTTAATTAGATTATTAACAATATCCTTTTGAAATCTAAATATTCAACATTTAAGTAATTATCCTTAGTCCTCTTCAAATCCAAATCTTCAGGATAAATATTAAAGATGAAATCATAATTTTCACAATTAAATAAAATTAAATCATATATATAACTAAAAGTTTTAAAATCATTAAACTCAAACTTTGCTTCAAAAAAAAAAAAAAAAAAAAAAAAAAAAATATTAGCAAAAGCTCTTGAATTACCTTGTGGTATCCCTATTTTTTGTTTATAAAAATCATTGCCATTAAAAAGAACATTTTCAAAAAGATTAAATTTCCAAATATCAATCCAATAATTTTTATCAATATTTTCATAAATTAAATATTTATCATAAATTCAACTACAAATATCAAGTATTTGAGCATGAAGTATACGGGTATAAAGATTTTCAAAGTCAAATGCATTAATATTAAAAACCTCATTTTTTTTCCAATAAAATTCAAAACATCAATATTACTACTAATAGCAATATTTTTCTGACTTCTAATTTCAAGCAGAATACCTTTAAGAATATTAAGGAATATTTTGCTAATATTAGAATTATAGCTATAAGGACCACAAACTATAAACCTGAATTTAACTGGATTTATATGAAATTTGGAAATAAATAAGGATAAGTAATTCTATTCAATTTTAATTTTTTGTTAAAAGCAATAATCCTTTTGTCAATCACTTTTTTGTCATAATTTAATTAAGATAAGTATTATTAGTATTATATTCCTTAATAATCAATTTTTTTAAAAATATTTGCACATAGTACAAAAGTTGTTTGAAGCTTTATTAACAGCTGTAATAATTAACTTATTTTTTAATTTTCCGAAATGTATCATAACTGTACCACTAGGATTAAAACAAAATTTAGATTTGTTTAATTTATTTTTTACACTCTCAATTATCCTTGTTTTCTATTCTGTAAAACCTTCAATTATATTTTCGAGAAGCCATAAAAACAATCTCTTTTAACTGATAAAATAAAATCTTAATTTTTAATCTTGTTCTAAATTTAGATCCTCTACTCAAAATTATAATCAAATCTCCAACAATGTGTAACATGACCATAATCTTTATCAATAAACAAAAGAAAATTCGTCTGTATTACGATAACAATCAGACAATAAAATATAATTTAAAATGCGACTTAAAAAGTTATAATTACAAACTTTTTTTTTTTTCTAAGAGTAGAGGGATATTTATAAGCAGCAACAACTTTGTTTCAAAGGAAATATATCAAAAAAACGTGTGAAACCCTAGTTTTCTCACATTTTTATCATGAAAGGGAATAATATTAAATACCTTCTGAACTTTAAAATGATTTTTAAAAAGTAATTCCTTTTTATTAAGACCTGTATCAAATCTTGGTTAATTTCCAAATTTATAAAAGAAATTTTTTAAACATTTTATCATGTCCAAAAATATACTTCCTAATCTTAAAAATATTATTATTATATAAAAATATTATACTTTGACACAAAGACTACAAATTTTCAAAAACTCGTCAAAATTTACTAACTCCGCCACCTTATCCTTTGAATTAAATGATTGAGGAAAATTAAAAACTATATCATAAATACTTCAAATTATAATAGTACCTTCTCCATTTAATTGACTGTTTAAACTATAGGGGGAAATAATTTTAAGACTGCTAATATAAATATTCTCTAAATCAAGCCTATCATCTATTTTTCCTTTAAAATCTAATATAAAAACAGCTGTTCAAAGTTAAATTGAGATTATTATTTATTTTAAAAAAACAAAATTATATAGAGATTGGACATAAACTAAATCAATAATGATGAAGTGATAAATAGGTAGAGATATACAGGCCCGTCGTCAACGGGGGGTGAGAGGGGTGTCTCACCCCCCCCCCCCCAGCGATATCATCCAGTCGGCAAATTCAAGTTGAGTCGTAATTTTTTTTTTTCAAGCCAAAATCCCGACTTTGCCGAAGTTCTTTTATTATCGGATATTTCATCAGTAATGAGATTTAAACGGACTTCAATATTATCTGAGTTTCGTCCATTTCGGGATCCTATACCCGACTCAGCAAATCTTGTTATTAAATGTGTTTTTAAATTTAGTTTTTTTCTCCTCCAAGAGCAACCATTTATGATAATTCCAAGCAAGATGACCAATAATACTAGCTGAAATCCCGACTTTGCCGAAAATCTTTCATTGTCGGATATTTCATTGGTGATGAGATTTAAACAGATTTCAATGTTATCTGAGTTTCGTCCATTTCTGGATCCCAGACCCAACTCGGCGAATGCTGTTGTGAAATGTGTTTTTAAATTCAGTTTTTTTTTTTCCTTCTCCAAGACTAACCATTTATAATAATTAAAAGCAAGATGACCGATGATACAAGCCAAAATCCCGACTTTGCCGAAATTCTTTTATTATCGGATATTTCATCGGTGATGAGATTTAAACGGATTTCAATGTTATCTGAGTTTCATCCATTTCGGGATTTTGTCCCAGACCCGACTCAGCAAATCTTGCTTTGAAATTTAGTTTTCCAATTCAGTTTTTTTTTTTTTTTCTCTCCTCCAAGAGTAACCATTTATGATAATTCAAGGCAAGATGACCGATATTACAAGCCAAAATCTTGAAAACCATTTCTCTCGTATTATTATTTCCACGACACATTCTTAAATTTAAAAAAATTTTAGAGACCTTAATTTTTAGTCTGCTAATAAAGTATCATAAAATTCAGATACTATTTCTCAGAATTATATTAACTCTTTATTAGAAGTTTAAGTAATTTTTTCAAAGGAAGTGATGAACTTACACGAGTCTTTTTTAAAAAATTAATAAATTTTAAATGAAATAATCGTGCCGGTGATGCAGCCTATTTTTCTTCTTTTACTTTCAAAATATTGGGGAAAAATTACAAATAAGAGCACCTATTAAATAGGATACTTTATTATTCAAAATATCATATTTAAATTGTTAAATTCTGTTTAAATAACACAAATTATCAAATAATTTATATTTTCAATTAGTAAAAGCTATTTTTCTACTGTTAAAATTTTTACTAACTCCAAAGGACTTTAAACATTTAAAAAAAAAAGAAGAAAAAAAAAACATTTGATTTGTTAACTATCCTTTAGTTTATAACTTTTAAAATTTTATGATGATTGGATTATTATTTGAGTTAAAAAAATTTTTTACCTAAAATAAATTGTTCAGGGATCAATTCGTATCTTTAGAACAATTAATCATCACAACAAAATTTGATATTCTCTATGGAAAATAGTAAACATATATGTGATCCTCAATTCACCTTTATAAAAGTTTCTGTTTTGAAAATAAAATATTATATTTTGCTTTTAATATTTTTTTTCAAGAATCCTAAGAATTCTGAAACATTAAATTGAGTTACACTCATTCGAATCGACTTTTTAATCATTTCACACAATTTGTGGATGGTTGCCGAGTGCAAAGTATTATATGTTATGATTTTGGATTCATTAATTATTTCAATAAAAATACGGCGAAAATAGAGCAATTCTTCGATTCCTAGTATTCACGGAAAAGTGGCAATTCTGTTTGATCAAGCCGTTACCGACACTATGAAAAGGCGCAAAAAAAGGATGGTGCTGCGACTCCCCCCCCATCTTTGAAGCAGAAGACGAAAACCCAGGATATTTCTGTCAACTTGAAAAATCGAGGGTGTTTTAAAAGTGGTTAGCTAGAAATGCCCTAAGCTATATTTTCTCTTACTCTTTCTAAGAATAAAGACAATATCTTTGTTCATGTCGCTAAGAAGGGAAAAGAAGGGGCTCAATGCACATGCAGCTGTGGTGCCAATTATTTCACTGACCTGTCTTTAACTGTCTAGTACGGATACTTAGTTACTCAAAGCATATTTTCAAAAATAATATTATTATTGAATAAAATATAAAATCCGCTCTCAAGCCAACAATTACCCAATCAACCGCAACTTAAGTTTTGAATGTAAGTATAATTTTTTTATGAATACATATTTATTATTTGCCGTCTTATTGTTTAAATATTAAGTTTCATTAAATTGCATTAAATGTGTTATTATTTTCCAATTAAATTATTTCCCCAATTATTGCTTAAAAATTTAGGTATAAGACTTTCTCAAAAAAGAATTTATTTTTTTTAAAATACAGTCAAACCCCGCTATAGTGAACCGTCTGCGGACTCAGTAATGTGTCCACTATAACCGATGGTTCACTATATCCAAATTTTTTGAAGAATATTTTTTGCATAAGACAGTTGAATGATTGAAAATTGGGTTTGCAATTTTACATAAGTTATATAAAAAATTATTAACTAATTAGCAGATTATAAAGCAAAAATCGATAAAAAAAAGTACTTACATCGCTAAATATTAGTTTTAATTTCACTTTTTATGAAAAAAATTTGTGATTTTTGATTGAACACAATTTGATTTTAAATAGAGTTCATCAATTTTCTTATCTATAATGTGCAAAGAATGCAAGATTTTTACATTTTGAACAAGATTTTGAATTACCAGATTTTGAACCATTTTAACAAATCATCTTCTATGTTTTCCCTTTCAGCTCCACACAGTTTTTTCGATGAAACCATGTTTTTGCCGTATGCCTCAAGAATTGCACTTCGATTTTTTCAAATGTTAGAAACTGTAGATTTTGACTAGGAAAAATCCTTACACAGTGCCAATTGATTGGTTCCATCTTCAATACGCTTTACAATTTTAACTTTGTCCTCTATCGAAAACGCTTTTCTCTTTAGAGAATTTGCCATTTTCACTGCTTTTGAAATAAAAATCTTGTCTCAAATAGATAATGTAAGAATATGAAGAGAGCAGCTGTAGAATGAGTTAAATTCTTCCCCTTCTTGATTGTCACGGGGTGACTTGTAAAGAATATGGTTTGAACAGATAAGAAAATTCCAAAAATTCAGCAGGTGGCCAAGTTAACTAGTTGTAAAGCAAGCTTGAGTAAAAGAGACAAAGCGAGGCTTGTCAGGGAGGGGGAGTATAAGATAAATTATCTGTTTGACATTTATTACAGTATAGTTAAAAGTGATAAGCATAAAGGAGGGAAATATGACGCATTTTATAGGAATGCATTCATTTTCAGTCCCAACACCTACAAGTTTAAAGATGGAGGACTGAAAAAGATATTTAAAGAAATGAAATTTGAGTCCACTATAACCGAGTTTCCAAGTTCTAAGCTGTTCACTATAAGCGTTAAAAATAACATTATTTAAATAGGAATACGGACGGGACCGCTAAAAAAGTCCACTACATCCGAGTGTTCACTATATCCCAGGTTCACTATAGCGGGGTTCGACTGTATATGGGTAATATGGGTAATATATGGGTATATGGGTAATATATGGGTAAAAATTGATTTTTATGAAGCAGATAAAATAATTTTTAAAATCTCTTTTGTGCAGTAAAAGAGAGAAAAAAGAGCAATTAAAAATGTTATTTATATTCATTAGTTGGAGCTAGGGATAGAAAAAGATAAATGACATTTGAATTCTGTTTTTTACTTTTTACTAAGCTTTTTATTTTGTGTTTGAAATAGCAATTTTTTTTTTTTTTCAGTTGAAATTATTTTTCATAGATCTTTAATTGAAATTTCAAATATCAAATTCTATATTTGTTCGTAGGCTTTGTCTTTATAAGTCCAAACTGCAATCCTTTATGAACAAAAATGTACTAATGCTTATTTTATTGAAAATGCAATGTGCTTAAAAATAGAAAAGTTTCAGTTTTTTATTTTTATTTTTTTATAAATAATTCTTTTTAGTTATTTTGATGTATTTCTTATGTATTTAATGTTTTTATATTATCTTTTTGACTAAAGTTAACAGTTTTTCGTTTGTTTAAGTCAGTTCCGTCTTTACACATGTCCACCACCGAGCAGTGCCCGAGGGCCCCAGGCACTCAGGGATCCCTTGAGAATCTCACTTTTTATAAATTTTATTTTAAAAAATTACAAATAAAAAAAAATTTAAAAAAAAATTGCCTTATATATTTCTTAAAATAAATATATTTTATTGTATAAAGTGTGCATTTTGTTTTTCTTTATACAAATAGTGATCGATTATCATGCAATTAGCAATTTGAATAGTTTATCACCAGGAAAACTTAAAAATGCAACCGACATCTATTTTTCTATGTTCTAATGAAGTTTTTATGAGGATTCTGTTTTTGGGGGAAATCAAAATGTATTTAAATTTGCTAAAATTATTGCATATGTTAAAAATGCTTTATTTTATGTGTGTGAAGTTTTTAAGTTCGATTTTAAGCAGCATGACATGTTATAATAGCCCAAAACATTTCTATGCACGAGGGCCCTGCATTCTATTAAGACGGTCCTGGTTTAAATTAATTATTAGTAAAAAAAACTTAATAATTTTGTAATTATGTAAAAATTCAATTCACAGTTTTGTATTAAAAATGCGGAATAATCATTTTAGTAAAAAAGCTTTCATAAGTTTTTATTGTTAAATCTATTAGCGTTAACTGCACCAATGACAGTTGCGACAAATGAAAGAATTTTCAGCAAGATGAAATTGATTAAAAACTATCTTCGAACAACAATGACCACTGAACGCCTAAATTCACTGCTTTTACTACTTTAAGCAGAAAAAGATATTGTTGACAATATTAAGCTTGATTAGCTGGCAGAATATTTTTCACTTTTAAAACAACGTCGAAGTAAATTTACGTAGCCAATATAATTAATATAACGTAACTTTGCTAATATCTTAATTTTTTTATCCTTTTTATGTGAATTTCTTCATTTATAATTTAAATGGCAAATATTTTCAATGTATTTCTACATTATTTTTCTAATTTTTTTAAAAATGAAAGGACAATTTACTTTTGAATAAATTTTCTTTTGAATCAATATCTTAATAGAAGATTGTATTTTTTGATTATGACTTACTTTCTTATCTTCAAACAGTTGCTCTAATTAGCTTATGGCAACTACGTTTAGATGAAACGAAAGATACATTTTAATTGCTAAGTGATTTTTCAAAAAAATATTTTAAATATAAAGTAAAAAGTATTTCAAAGTTGCATTGAAAATCATTTAAATTTACAACTTTATTTTTTTAAATTATTTTCACAAATAATTATTGATTATTATTACTGAAAACTTATTTCAATTGAATAAGTTTCAGTTTATTTAAAAATAGTTTTCTTTCCTTAAATATTTTGTTACCATTTTAATAATTAAAATTAATATAAATGTAAAAACTATATTTTCTTTGTATTATTTTGAATAATTACTGGTACTATTTAGTTATCAATAATACCACATTTTTCACCTATGGCGGTTGCATTTTTAAGTGCTGTAAAAAAAATTTCGATGAATAGCATTATGTTTATAACTAGTCGAAATGATTTCAAAACTTTGGAAGCTCAAGTTTTGTGGTGCAATTGGACTCTTTTATTTGTTTTGTTTTATCTTTGATATACAAATTGTATGTATATATCTATATATATATATATATATGTATATAAAAATAAATATATATGTATGTATATGTATATATATGTATATGTATATATATATGTATATATATATATATATATATATATATATATATATATATATATATATATATGTATATATATTTATATAAATATATATGTATGTATATGTATATATATCTATATGTATATATGTATATATATCTCTATATATCTATATATATATATGTATATATATATATATGTATATATATATATATGACAGTCGGCAAAATAAACTTCAACACCCCCCCTCTCGAATCGGTTAGCGACGGGCCTGGAGATATATATAGAAATTATGTGTGGTTTATTATTCAGTGATAGATGTAAAACGATGTACAAGGTTAGCTGTTATTTTCATCTTGTTTGCTGTAGAGAATAAATAAAGAAAAAAATCTTTGATTTAATATATAAGGCCGTATCATAATAGAAAGGTACATTTTGGAGTCTGTGAGATATAAATCTTTGAAAATTTTATTAAACAACTCTACATTGTGTTAATTAATCAAAATAATAAATCCCGTCTTTAAAAATTTTTAGATTGACACCTTTGGGGAAAATTGTGTTTTTCAAAAAGATATTCATTTTTTCCCCTCTTAGATTCTAATAAAGCATTTTGCTGCTTGAAGGTCTTGCAAAAATATTTATGCAAACAGGGTAGCCACCCCACAAGGAAAAGCTGGAAAATGCAGAGAATTTTAAAATCACAACAAAATAACAGGGAAAATGTTGGAAATTTTGTTTCTTTTTTTATGCATTTTGTTTCTTGTTTTTGTCTTTTTAAAAATGGTGACCACTCAAAGCATAATTTATGGGATATTTTAGATATATCACTATCCTTTCGGTGTGCCATCGGTCTGTAGCATATGAAGGCGCTAATCATATTACATGTTTAATTAAATACTTGGGAGTCCGCATGTGCATCTAATGAGCTGGGTACGATGAGATTATTGCACTCTCGTGTGCAACTCTGCTGCATTTTGCAAGATATTCTCAATTTCAGACTTCAGTTTCCACCCTATGATATTGAACTGAAAAATATCTCGATCATTTTATAATGGCTAATGTAATCAAGAAAAAGAGTTCTTTGTCAGAAGCCAGTTATTTGATCATCATCGTGTAAAGTCTTTGAAAATTATTTTGCATTTTGTTAATGTATATAATGCTTAAAAATATTTTTTGAGTGGCTTAAAAGGTGCTTATTTTTTGTTGAAAGATTTGGCTATGCATCGTGAAGTATCTTATCTATTCTACCAAAAATGTTTCTGTGTTTTTACCACTTTTCATGAAATGAAATTAAATCTTGTATGATAAAAATAGGTTTATCAGATGTTATTCGGTTTATTTAAATCCTATTTTTAAAAAAAATGGCAAACTAAGGGTCATTCACAAATTGATATTAGTTGCATTCAAAATTAGTGAAATACACGAAATTAAAAATATTACACCCTCAAATTTCAGATTGGATTCAGAAAAATCATTACAATTGAGATAAATAATTGCATTTTGAAGCAACAGGAGAATTTGCTGTAAATTTACTCAAAATGTGTATAAAAGAACTATTTAATTGACATGTTAGCTAATACAATATTATATGTTAATTAGTTTAGTTGTTATATATGTTAGTTGTTATTATGGGTTTTTGCAAATACCTGTTTCTAAAGTTTTGAAACCAGACAAAATTCAGTCTTCTTTCCTAAACTGCATGTCTATTTAAACTAATATTTTTAAACACTATTTAACTTCGTTGCTAACCAACCATTTAATTGTCTGTTTAAACTAATTCATGGTGTGTAGCGTTTTTATTAAGTGCTTTTTTTTCGATTTTTGATTTTAGAAAATGCTTAATTTTTTTTCGAAAATGAGATTTATTTTTTTTCTTTACCATGTCCATTATCGCTGCGTATTATGCCAAAATCGTGGTTTTCATTCAACATTTTCATAATTCATTCAACCACAATCCATTTTAATATATCGTCAGTCCGTAATATATGATAGTATGCTTGTTGAAATACTTGCGGGTCTGCACATATGTCCACCGAGCTGGATTTGGTGCGATTCTTTCACTCTCATGCATAACTCTTGTGCATTTTGCAAGATTTTCTACATTTCAAGCTTCATTTTCCACCCTCGGATATATCGAACCTAAAAATCTCTCTATCTTTTTAGGGTGGCTAATATAATCAATAACAGTTTTTTGTCAGAAACTAGTTACTTTTATCATGATCATGTGAAAAACTTGAAAATAATTTAGCATTTTTTTTCTAATGTATATAGTGATTAAAAATATTTTTTGAGTGCATAAAAGGTGCTTTTTTTTTGTTGACAGATACAAGTAGGACGAAGCGAGAGGGTGAGATGGATGGTGCAGATTATCACTTCATCTCCAGATCACAGTTTGAAGCTGATATAGCATCTGGGAAGTTTGTGGAACACGGAGAATACGAGAAAAACTATTATGGGACGAGTCTGGATGCCATAAGAGCTGTTGTCAACTCTTCAAAGATCTGTGTACTCAATCTTCATCCACAGGTACACTCAATTGATCATTTCAGTGCTTGGGGGGTGACCGCCTAGGACAAAAACCCCTCCGAAACATTACAATGCTTGATTAATGAGCTATTCTGTTCGGTAATTAAGATGTAGACGTAAAAAAATTTTCATTGTTCATTTCAAAATGTAGTGATAACATGGTAGTTAAACAATTTTGAACTAATTTTATGAGTTCTATTTACTTGTAGCTTATGCGCAGTAAATAAAACTTATTATTTTTCTTTTTGTCTTAATTTTTTATGCTATATATATATATGTATTACTAACTTCTTGGTAGTAGCAACATTATAGCAGTTTGACGTATTAAATCTTCAATTTAAAGTTCCAAAAAATAATTTTTTAACTGTGACAAATCAATAATTAAAAAATATGTAAATATTATCTATTTGCTAGCTTACCTAGCTCTTTAATTATTAAAAAAATCTTTCGAACTTTACTTGTTCATTTACTACCACTTTGTAAAATCAGTGACCGCACAAGTTGGTAGATATGTATGTTTATATATGTAATAAAAGGGCTAAAATCCCTGTTATCAGTGTTATAGTTAGCTTAAATAATGCAGTCGTAAGCCATCATACGTTCTAAACTGGTTTATTAACGGTCGGTTGGTATTGATAACAGTTCACATCCGCCCTGTCGGCTTGTAATAAAAGGGCTAAAATCCCTGTTATCAGTGTTATAGTTAGCTTAAATAATGCAGTCGTAAGCCATCATACGTTCTGAAATGGTTTATTAACGGTAGGTTGGTATTGATAACAGTTCACATCCGCTCTCCACAAGGAAGGGGGTGGACAAGACTTCTGACAATTCTGGAACAACTTATCAGGATCACAACATGATGAAAAGGACATGCGAAAACCATTGCTCTCGCATTTTATACTAACACATATTGGAGTAAAAAGGCACAGTCTCTGACATACTTGTATCCTTACGCATTAAGGAAAATCATTTACTGCTTCCTTATATGGAAGTGAAAAGGGGGAGAGATTCTAAAAATAACTCAATCATATGTTATTAGCCTTGAATTCCCAAAATAGAATCTCTCCACGCTTATTCTTTAACAAAGACATTTTATGAAAACAAAAGAGTTTTAATTCTTTTATTAATACAAAAGTATTATAATTTTTGTATTACATCCCCCCCAAAAAAAAATTTTGGTAAGCCAAAATAAAAATAATTTAGACTCTTTTTTCTTTTTTTGAATTTAAAAAATTTAGGTTGGTATGACTGTTCCTTTTCACTACCACAAATAACATTTTTTCAATTATCTGTAAAAAAAAAAAAAAAAAAAAACTATATACAATGACAATAATAAAAACATGATAATACACTTTATCTGTTTAGGCAACTAAACAGAAAGAAAAATGAAATATATTTTTATAACTAATCTACTAAAATTTTCAAAAAAAAATTTTTTTTCACACAAAAATATACAAAATTTTTATGGAAACGAACTGGACAACAAGTGTCTTAAATCAGAATTTAAGATTCTGTATGGTTAATGGGGTTATTTACTTTATAAAATTCTGTATTCCCCGTTAAAATGGAGGAAAACAGAATTTCATGAAGCATCGTGATACTGAGAGATCCAGAGTGGATAAACCAAAAATAGTTTAGAAAATTTTTTCTCACTGTGTTGAGAAAAAAAAAGTTCAAGTTACTTCACTCCCAACTGATACTGAGGTAAACATCTTCACACAACGCGATTCGGATCTCTCAAAAATCTAGGGATCACTTCTTCCCTTGAAGAAGTAAAAAAATTTCTTTTGTTTTGGACACTATTCATGATTTAATTTCAACATTTGTGGGTTGTGATATTTCCTAAGCTTTGATACATGTACTACTTCAAAACTTTGTTTACATAAACTTTTCTTTTTATTTAAGTCCACATTTTCTAATTTGTTCTCATTTTTTATTTTTCGTCGATTTTGACCTGATAATGTATGCACCCATTACCTAGTTCTATCTTCGAATCATTTGAAATTTTTGGACATTCTTTCTTTTTCCCATTTTTCCTGTTCTTTTTATTTTTGTTATGTAATTAACTGCTTGGTCATTCTTTCCTTTTCCTATTTTTCCTGTTCTTTTTATTTTTGTTACCCCTCACATTTTTTTCTTTTTTTCAAAATGTTTACTTTTATTGAAACATCTTTAACTTCTATTTTTTTTTCAAAATGTTTACTTTAATGAAACATTTAAACTTTTATTTTTTTCACCATTTTTAACCTTAACATTTTTAGAATTCTGCTGTCTAATGTGCAAAGATAAGTTGTCATTGTTAGAATTAGCAGAGGTGATCAATCTCTTACCAAATTGAGTAACAACTGGCCCGACACAATCAATAAACAAACAAAAATCTTTGCAAGTTTGCAACCCTACTAAAGCATATAGTAACTCAGTATCAAGTATAAAAAACTTAGCTGAGTTAACAATTTCGCCTATCGTAATAAGGGGACACTCACAAAATTTGTTAAGTGTGAAATGTCCTTTTGTTTGGGTAACATTTAATTTTTCACATTTTTAATAGGAATATTTAGTTTTGACCAAGTCCGAAAAAGAAAAAGCATTACAAATTTCTTTTAGAATTTTTTTGTTTTTTTTTTTTTTTTTTTTTTTTTGAAATTCTGAAAAATTTTGAATTTTGTTTGCCATCACAAATTTAATTGACGTTTGAAACACATTTATTTCCCTCAAAAACATTTTAAATGCATAAAAATACACTATTATATAATAATTTTTTAAAAAAAAGGAAAGGTAAACATACGAAATGCAATTCAACCATTAAATTTTCTCTATTGATTATCCATAATAAAATTTTTAAAACACTACTCATCTCTAATATCACTAAAATATTTGATCATACTAGTGAGAAAGAAAAATAAGAGGATAAAAAAATATATATATCTACAGTATTTTCTCCTTTCCATTTGCGACACTTTTCTTTGACCTTCATGATTGTGAAAAGAAGAAATAAAAAAAATTTATCATTGCACTACATGAATATTCATGATTTAGATTCGCGCACATTCACTTTTGTTTTCTTTTTTCACTCTCCAAATTTTTCTACGACCTTCATGAGAAAAGAACTTTTAATAAAGAAGTAAAAAGCTCCTCTATAAATTTAATATACATCGCGCACATTCACTTTTGTTTTCACATAAATCTTCAGGATTTTATACGCGTGCACATATCACTGGTGTTAACAGCAGCTTTTTAATGAAAGGAACTTTTAATAAAGGATCAAAAGCTTCTCTATAAATTCAAAATCACTTTCTTGGTCACTCGGTGCCGAATCACTACCATGGATGATGTTTCTTCCAATGTAGAGGCACTACTTTTAGACATCAAACGCTTTCATAGATGTGACAAGCTCGAGCCAATGTCAACATTCCACTGGCGATGAGGTACAGGTAGTTAAAGCGATCGAGTGGTGAAATCAATCCTTCCTTCATTCTTTTTTCACTGCCAATGAAGCAAATTTCTTTTCCGTCTCCCGTGGGTGATGGGATGAGGAAATATCAACGTTGCAGTCAGCCGGAAAATAGCTGACAATGGTTTCCTCAGCAAGTAACCATCCTGGCGTCTTGTAATAAAAGGGCTAAAATCCCTGTTATCAGTGTTATAGTTAGCTTAAATAATGCAGTCGTAAGCCATCATACGTTCTAAAATGGTTTATTTACGGTAGGTTGGTATTGATAACAGTTCACATCCGCTCTCCACAAGGGAGGGGGTGGACAAGACTTCTGACAATTCTGGAACAACTTATCAGGATCACAACATGATGAAAAGGACATGCGAAAACCATTGCTCTCGCATTTTATACTAACACATATTGGAGTAAAAAGGCACAGTCTCTGACATACTTGTATCCTTACGCATTAAGGAAAATCATTTACTGCTTCCTTATATGGAAGTGAAAAGAGGGAGAGATTCTAAAAATAACTCAATCATATGTTATTAGCCTTGAATTCCCAAAATAGAATCTCTCTACGCTTATTCTTTAACAAAGACATTTTATGAAAACGAAAGAGTTTTAATTCTTTTATTAATACAAAAGTATTATAATTTTTGTATTACATATATATATATAAAGTTCAAAATGTAGAGAAAACAAGGGGAAAATTACAGAACAATGAAAGTAGGGGGGGGGATTTCCCTTCTTTCAGTGTTCTGTAATTTTTCCTTTGTTTTCTCTACATTTTGCACTTATTTTATGAGTTCTATTTACTTGCAGCTTATGCGCAATAAATAAAACTTATTGCTTTTCTTAATTTTCTTCGTGTTTTTTTTATTTATTTATTATGCCATATATATGTGTGTCAGAAGGCCTAGCCACTTCCAAACCTGTAGTAAAACTACACCACTGACCTGGGGAACACCACGTTGGCCAGGATGCATGTGAACTACCTTTACATCTACAGTATTGCCAAGAGATTTGGAGTTCTCTGATTGGATTTCTCTGCATTGCCTTCTGTTGCGTCTATTTGTAGCTCCTCCCCAATATCATTTCTGCTTAGTTTGTTCACAAAATGTAAATCAATCATAAATCAGTTGCAGTATATATTTTTCATATTAATTTTCAAACAAATGTTAAAGCTTTGTACAAAATATAAAATAGCGTCATCAATGGTCTTTTAATAATAACGCATTTATACAAATCTAATTTGCTTTAAAAAAATTTCTTATATTATTCTTTATTTTTTTTAAGTATTTTTTTGTGCATTTCAGAATAATATTTTTTTAATATTAATATTATGATTTTCAGGTAAATGTAAGAGTAAACAAACATGTTTTGATAAAACATCAAATTTGTATAATAATAATTATTAAACATAAATTAAAGCATTATTAGCTAGCATTTATATAATAAATGTAAGAACTGATTAATATTCAAATTGAATAGTATTATGAATCTCCTTATGCACTTAGACATTAAAATCTCTTACTTTAATGTATTAAGTGTGATTACTGAACCATTCAGCTCAGTTTGAATTTATTATATGAGATATTAAAATGTATATAAATATCATTGTAAAATTATGTTTGATTATTTGAAAAAGATTTTATCACATCTTAGAGGAAAATGTTTTTAAAAAATGTAATTATGATTCAGCAACAAAAAAAAAAAATTTAGAATATTTATAATTAATAAAATTCATTTTCTAGCTAGTACCATATGACAAATTACAATAAGAAAATAAAAGTAGGAGAGTATTAATTTTTCCATTTCAACTCCTCAATGCATTTCTATCTTAAGTCAAAAAATCAGATCTTTGAATATTATGAAAGTTTAGGGTTTAAATAAATAAATGAAAGAAAAGGATAGGAATAGATTTTAAGAGATAAAGCTTAGTTTATTCTCTATTTTTTAATTGTTTTTGAAATGAATGAATTATAAGTTCTAAGATTTACTTGCTTTATGCAGACTTTTCCGGCCCGGGGCCCTATCCGAGAGGCCACGAGTACAATCCCCGCCGGAAAAATAAAAGGTGGCTGATGCACATCGAATCTGCTAGAGTCACCAAGTCCTCTGTGTTCCCATTACAAATCATACCTCTGGAGGTACTGATTCAGGAGTATCCTTGTCTTCTGGATTGGGTTCAAAATGACAAAGTTACGGATTTGAATATTAATAGTCGTAAATCCAAAATTGGGTTGGCTGTTCAACGACGGTAATAAAATAAAATTATCAAGTGAAGCACGGTTGGCAATTTAATATTTAGGGTGTATTTAGAGCCATCTTAATAGGAAGCAGAAATATTTTGGGACCCTAGAATATCTCGCACTGTTTAACTCTTTAAATACCGAGCGCCCTAAACCACAGCATGCCTAAAATACCGCAAACGTCCTTAAAGGGAAGAAAGACATTATTTGAAGCAAGAATATCCCTAACGTAACAAGATTTATAAAATGTTAATAAATGTTTTTCATCATTTGTTTTTGTTTTTTTTAGTTTATTATTTATGTAGAAAATTAAGTATGTAATTCCATGCAATCCAGTTATAAAATTTCTAAACAAAGCATTTAAATTGAGAATAATATTCTTGCTCAAATAAAATCTTTTTTTTCGTTGTAAAACAAAAACTAATATAATTCAATAACTTAAATGATTTAAAAATAAACTTTACATTTCTTAGAAACCAACATTTAAAATTAGCATCAGTCATTAAGAGGAAATTAATTTGGTGATAGTATTAAAAATATTCATTCAACCTAAATGTGTGTCTTATTTTATATCATTTTACAATTTGAAATAAGAAAAACTTTTCTTATTATTTAATAAAGCTCTGAAACTATTAAAAGTATTATCCCCAGAAACTATTCATTTCACCTCAAGGTATAAAAAATATTTTTCCCTTTAGCCTTCATTAAATTCATTTCAATGAAATTTTCATTTGTAAATAATATTCCATCTAGCACTGCATCATAAAAGAGTTTGTAAACTTGTACAAAAAAATTTAAAAAGTGCTAAGCAACTATTTTAACAATAATATTTTAGTACAATATTTCTATATAAATTTTTCAAAATCAAAAAGTTAAATTTTTTTCAAATAAATTATTTACCTATAAACTATATTTTTATTTAAATTTCACTTTGGTGCGTCGGAAAAAATTTTTAAATTTGAAAATTAAAAAGGATAATAAATAAATAAATTATAATTAATAATTATAAATAATAAGTAAATTTATTTGTTATAAGAGATTTGTAAATAATCTAAATCGTTTAACTAATTTTTAATTATTTGAAAGTAAACGATTCGAAATAGATGCCAAATTTTGTATATGTCTTTCCATAATTTATATAAAAATATTTTAGTTTTTGCATTCCGAGTATGCTTTTTAATACGCTCTGATTATATGTAGTTTGAGCAAAGATTAAGTCATATAAATTTCATAGTGCAATATTTCTATATAGCTTCTAAAATGATTGAATATTTTGTGGCTTCAAATTAATGAGATATAAAAATTTTAAATTTTAATGTGGTGACTCCCGATGTCGAAATGTTATCAGAGAGTAAAAGATTAAAATTTCAATATGTACTTTAATTTATAGCCGAAATTGACTATTTTTTCTTTTCAATAATGTATTTACTGTGAAATGCTTATTTTGTTTTGTAGATATTCTTGAAAAATTTTCTCTCTTAATTTTTTACTTGTTTGTTTGATATGGTATGGGGTAAAAGACAAAAAATAAAAAAAACTACTAAATGTTTATCTGCAAGTAAATTAGTACTTTCCTTATTATAATTTGTAGAAATATATATATATATATATATATATATATATATTATGTCTAATTTTTTTTATTTACTTATTATTATTATTTTTTAAATTTCATTTTCAAAAAATTTTTAATACTATATTTAATAATCTACTAGTGGGCTGCGCCCCCTGCTCGCTAATGCTCGCCAACCCCCGAAAATTGCTACACAATCTTATATGGTTTGCTTTACAAATGCACAAAATTCTAAGAATTCAAGACAATCATTCAAATCCATATAACAACTTTTTTTTTTAAAAAAAATTACATCTTTTTAGTAAATACTAAGTCATTAAAATAAATTGGAATTCAAATGAATGACATGTAATTCGTTAAACCTATTAGAAATGTGATATAGTATAAAATCTTAAGATAAAATGTCTAAAACTGATATCTCTTTAAAAAGGTTAAAACTTTGGCTATAATTAAGTCTATTAAAATTTAAATAAGTAAATTGATATAGATAAATTCGTGATATAAATCAAAAATCGTCAAATAAATTCGTAATTTATAAATTCCTGAAAAAAAGCGCTTTCGACAAAATACTAAAATAGAGATCTATCGACAAAGACTACTCATTTCTGCCTAGCTTAATAGTATGACATTTCCGCAGCTGAATTGAACAACCTGATAGGGTGAATTTCGGAAGAGATCACATTTGGTGAGAATGCTCTCTCTGGTTATTTCAGTTTCCGTTTTTAAAAGCGCTATATCAGGGGTGGCGAACCTTTATACACCAACATGCCATTTTTTCTAAAAAATTGTTTAATGAAGTTATATGCCGTCAAATAATTTTGACTTTATGATTATTGGAAAAATACTAATACTAAATACTATCAACTCAAAACTCTTTATTTACATTGAAAAAAAAAATACACTTTGCAATGTCTCAGTTATATGCATAACTCAACTTAAAGTAACATCATTGTGACTTCTGTCGTTGCAGATTAGATGACAAATAATTTATATTAGGTTGAATAATTTTAGTTTAAGGAGGACTGTTAAATTTTTTTTGCTACTTATTTATTGTTAACTTGTTTTTTATGGTTATTAATTGTTTTTTTTAGCATTAGTTGTTAATTTTTTTATTAATAATTGTTTATTATTTTGTTTGTTTTGTGTGATTTTTAATTTAATTGTTACATATGCTTCATAGCGTAATAACATTTGTGTAATAACAATTGTGATCGGTGGCGTGCCCAAAATATTGTGTCGCGTGCCATTGGTTCGCCATCCCTGTGCTATATGTTGAGCCACCTCAGCAAGATTTGGCATGTGACATTTTTAGCGGCAATCATTGGTCGATTTTCTAGCGCTGCCATTCGGGGAGTTGTAATGAGGCTTTTTTTTGTCGCCATGTAAGAGAAATATATATATAGATATTATTTAACTACTACATTTAATGCATAATTTTTTAACCTCTGATCCCATCGTTAATCAGCGAGACAGCTATTCTTTACGTATGCTAGGGAATGCAATTACTTCCAATTTCAGCGCTGTCTTCTAGACTCAGATTTATCTTTCTGTCACATTTTACTAGTAATTATTTCTTTTTGAGTATGCAACTAAATTCTGCATTTTACTGAAGAGTCAGAAATCGGCATCTGTTTATCAACATATGGTGAATTATACATGGGTGTGGTGACAAGAAATTTCTTTGGAAGAAAAGGGGAATATAGAAGAAATTTCTTACACTGCAGCACCATAATTTTGGTGACAAAAATATCAGTCCCAACTTCAGGTAGGTTGAAATCTACAATATGACATGTTATTTTTCATTCAACAATAGCCTTTAGAAGCTATGCTGATAACGCTTATCTTCTACAGAAATGAATGAGTAACTTGTAATGTATGGATATGCGTGGCCGAGACAGCTGAATATAGAACAATCATTATGAAGGAAGAAATAAGTTTATGAGAAATTACTGTTTACTCCTGATTATCTTCAGGCAAAAAAATCCCTTTCCTAGGAAGATAGCATTTAAAATTGAAAATAAATAAATTTATAGAGATTTAACTATTTTAAGAGTTTTGACACCAACAGCATTCTCAACTAGTAAACATTCGTGTTCTTAGACCAGGTGTTAACAATTAATGAAAAAAATGGGCCGTTTCAGCTTCAAGTGCAATACCTAAGTAATAACAATCATTGAAAAGGGGGAAATAGCCAGGCATTCATAAACAGCAAGACAACATGAATTATGATTTATAGCTGTCCAACTACAAATGCAGAATAAAGTTTAAATTTCAAAGAATAGTTTCGGTACCCATCAAAGAATTGTTTTCTCCTGAATCCTATTGTTATAAATATGAAAGCCATTTTTTAAGGCATCAAAGCCTACTATTTAATTTTTCGTTAAATGAATTAAAAACAATCTAGATTTTATTTTAGCTGAAAAAGATATGGACTTTTTAACCTCTAAAGAAATAATTTTCAATCAAAAAATTTGTTTAAAAAATTGGCACGAAAATCAAAATAGAAAAAAAATAAGAAGATATTTTAAATTTAAATACAAGTATTATAATCTATTAAAAATGTATAAATAACTCTGCTTGTGCCTATATTTTATTTAATTTCAAAATTGTTAAATAGCTGCATAATTTTTGCAGGCATTATTAATGTATAAAATATTTTTAATTAATACTTATAAATATAAATAAATCAAATAATATTAAGAAATATTTTCTGAATTATTCAAATAATTTCTGAGCAACAAATATATATTTATATTTACAAAGAATAATTTAACCTATGATTTATGTTATAAGGTCATAAACATGTAGCATATAAAATTAAGAAATAAAACTTTTATAAATAATAATTTAAAAATATTTTATTTGAAAATAAAAAATAGAGCATATTAATTAGTTTCTTACATTTTGCTACAATATACTAATTTAAGCTTTTTTTTTTTTTTTTAAGAAAAAAAACTACTTTTAATTTAAATACGTGATAATCAAAATAGGTGTAAATATTAATAAGATACAAATATACATGCTCTTTAACAGTGTTAATGAAAACAAAACTGCATTGATATCTAAATTTAGCAAAATTGTTTAATAGCGCCATTTTTCACACGTCATAGACGTGCAGAATATTATTAATTCACAACATAAAATAAATTAATCAAGCAATATTGAGGTAAATTTTCAAATAATGTCTGAACAATAAATATATATTTATATTTACAAACAATAATTTATTATTTTTATGCTGTAAAGTCAAAACTATGAAGTTTAGAAAATTAACTGAAAAGTGTTTTGTGCAATATTCGTGATTAACAAAATATTTGACATAAAAAGACAAAATAAAGCATAATACTTAATTTATTATAACTTGATACCATGTATTTACTAATTTAAGCCCTTAAAAAATTAATAAAAAACTTCTAACTTAAATACAATAAATAAAATATGATATTCAAAATAAGGTCAAAATAAATAAAAGGCAAGTATACTTCCTCTCTAACAGTGTTAATGAAAACAAAATGGTATTGATATCTAAATTTAACGTAATTTAAAAATTGTTCAGTATATTATTTATTCACAGTATAAGATAGATAAAATATTTTTCATAATATTTCATTCTATCATATATTTTTCATTCTATTTAATTGACAAAAAATATCTAAAAAATAGATGATATGCTTTTGTTTATAAACACTTATATGTTTATCATTCTATAATGTGTGTCTTATAATTACTTTTTTTATTTAGCATCCATATGATATAAATTTGATTGCTATAAAAAATATTAGGGAAAAAAATTTAAAAATTTTTAAACAAAAGGTTTAATAAAAATTAGATGTATTAGCCAAAAGTGAGTACATTATTTAATTCAATATATTTAAATACATTTTATGTTTTACTTCGCCTTTTTTAAATAGATTTTTCAATTGAAAATTACACAATTTAATGCTAAACAATGTAAAAATAACTGCATTGCTATCTTCTAAATGTTTGCGATATCTTTTAGAGATAGTAGTAAGATTAAGTTTTTTTTATAAAATAAGAAAAATATCAAAACATGATTTACACAGGCACATTTTACATTGCTTTGAATGCTTTTATCCGAAAGAGTTTTTCTATTCATTTCATGCAGATTCAATCTTTTCTGCACATGATTAGCTGAATAATCTAGAAAAGGTCGTTTACGTTGTATCAGATGACTTATTTCGATGTTGTGAATGAGTTCATTTTTAAAATGATAAAGAGAGTTTTTACTTTTAGATTGTTCTGACGCTTTTTTTTTTTTCCAAAGTAAATACATTATTGATGGCGGTGTCTTTTACAAAGGAAAAAAGATAGTACCACCATTTTGAAGATTTTCTACTAACAGAATAGTATTTACGATTCTGATCAGCAAGATCTACATCGCCCATAAATTTGCTGTACATTTCAAAGGATGCTAGGCAACATACGTCAATTTTTTCAGATCCTTTTCTTCTTTGGACTATTTTGTTTTCATTTTTAACGTTTGTTGAGAGCATGTATATTTGTTTTTTATCAATCCAGGTTGTGCAGAGCATATTTGGTAAAGAAATGCATTGCCAAGAGGCACTTTCATGATCGTTTTTTAATTTTAATTGTTTTATGTTTTACAGCAAATTTTTTCTGTTAGACATAAGAGTACCGCGTGCATAGTGACCCAATCGATATAAATCATATATTAAAGTTGGACTGGAAAAAAATCTGTCAAAATAAATTACGTGTCCTGAATTTTTTAAAGTATGCATCACTACGTCATATCCCAAACCTTTTCCACTACTCTTGACATTATCCTGTTTTCCTCCATATAGATCAAAACTCAAAACATACCCATGGTTTGAAGTACAGAGCATCCATAATTTTATGCCACGTTTTGCAGGTTTAAGGGGCATATACTGTACTATACCAAGCCTTCTTTTATACTTCAATAAAGCTTCATCAACTGAAAGTTCCCTGTATGGAATTAAGTGCTTCCTAAAATTTTCCTGGATTTGATCAAACATGGGCTGAACTTTTTGCGAATATCTATAGTTTTCATCCGTTTTCTGCAACTCTAACTCTCTGTCAGAGATGTGAAATAATGCTTGATTTTCAAAAAACTGTTCCTACTCATCAGTTTTTTTGCCATAGAGTTTCCGTATATGGTGTCTTAGGACCAGTAATCACTTATTCTATGAATTTTCACTGAACTCATGATCAGTAAAATGCAAAAAAAAAAAAAAAAAAAAAAAAAAAACCACAATTCGTCAATAGAAGTCAATGGGCTCCAGTTTGTGTCCTCTATGTTTTTCTGTTTTGGGCAAAACTCCACATATTTGTTAGTATTTTCTATAACTGATTTGCAAAGCTCATCAGTTAAATAGAGCTTTAACTAATCTAGCGGTGATAAATCTGGTAATAACCCATGGTTTGGCCCTGAATTTAGACAAGAATCTTTTCATTTTACACGTTAGATGTCCAATCAAATTCTACTGGATTTTCTTCATCTTCCTCATTACTATTTCTGCTATCGTTAGGGGCAATAGTGGTTTTAGTTGGTGCTACATCATCCCCTGATTCATTAAAATCAGACTCATCATTGAAAGCTTCTTCGGTCGAAAGACCTTTACAGCGAAAGGACATTTTCGTTTATATAAAAACAAGAGAAAGCAACTTTACAAGAGCAGAATGATATGAAACAAATTTTTGTTGAAAAATCCCTCTATTCTCTTGTGCAACACATTGTGCGTCATTTTTAGAAAAGGAGGAAGAATCTCTAACTAGTTTCACAGGCACTTCGGTTGTTTTCGGTAGCCTAGTTCACGAGGCGTTCCGGTAGTGTTAAAATCAAACTACAAAATTTCACATACGTAAGATATGCAATAAATAAACACATTTTGATTACCCCCAAAAACTCAATGCGATTAAAATAAAGCATTTTGAAATGTGTGGTCCTAAATTAAAATGGGAACTTTTATTTTAGAACCCCTATATGTAGAATCTAATTCCTATTAAAATGCGTGGGTTGCAATCTTTTAATTTAGAACCCCTATCATCGAGCGACCTCCGGACGGAAGGCATCCTTCGGTTTCTGTGCCCTGGGGTAAATCACTCCCTAATGACAGCGGGATTGAAATATTCACAGATGGGTCTAGAATGGAGTTCGTCGAGGAGGAAAATAATAAAGAGAACAATTATTTTAGAATGGTGTTATTATGAAAGTGAATAGTGACGCTATTAGGGCGGACTCCACTAGACTCTCTGGCAGTGTTTTTACGGCTGAGCTGATAGCACTTATCTAGCAGAAATGAATTATCCAGATACAACCATTTTTACTGATTCTCGTTGCAAGGACTTCATGATCCAACTCCTAAAAGCAGAATAATCGAAAACTCCTGTGGCGTTCTAACATTAACTGTAATTCGGTAAAGGCACATATTTACGTAGAAGGTAACGAGGAGGCGGATCAGACAGCCATCAGTCTCAGCCAAATTAAATTAGAGGTCCCGAGTTCTAAGTCCCAGATCATAGTGTGAAACTTCAAAATTTAAGAACATGGAGGCTGGAGTGGCAGGCAAACTTATTAAAGATCCATTAATTAGGTGATTACATGTCGACTTTAATCTTAACCAGTTTCTTACGGGAGTGTTCGGAGAGCATCAAAATAGACTCTTTAATAAAAACTGCAACTATTATGGGGAGACTTGAGCATTTAATTTATAACTGTCCCCACTTCCGAACACTGGATGGTGACCACCTTGTTGAAAAGACCCGTCACCAATGTTACGCAGTGTTGGCCTGTAACATAAATTATTAAAAATCTCATCAAGACTACTCTTGAAGATGCTTTAACAGACCCGTAATTCTCGGAGCCTGCATTATTTAGTGTTTTTAATTCTGGTTGATCTTGACTATTTACACCTGATTTTAATCGACTTTAACTTTTTAACTTTCAAACTCTTTACGTCTAGTTTTATTTGGATTTTATATTGACTGCATTTTTAAACACTTCACCTGCTTTGGCTGATTTTTAACTTTTTTGAACTTTTAAAACTCTAATCCAGTTTCCAAACGAACTTAAAATTTTAACGCTATTGTATAGATACATGCATAGTAAACTATAAAACCACATTATGGAGCCTCTAATAGGCCTATAATTATTTCCTCTGGTAGGGTGCATTAGTACCCGGTAATATAATTTGTGGTTTTGTTAATAAATTTTATCAAATTTCTTTAGGTCGCTAGGCAACTGAAAAAGATTTAGCAACAGAAAAGAAACATTGCATAGTATTCTCTTTTTATCCTTATGTGAGTTTTTAAATGGAATGTTTTTTATTTTTCAGTCTCTGAAAATCCTGAAGAACTCTGATCTGAAACCGTATGTGGTGTTTGTAGCACCCCCTTCCCTGGAGAAACTTCGCCAAAACCGCCTGAAAGCCGGAGACAATCCAAAGGATGAAGAGCTTAAAGACATCATCGAGAAGGCGAGGGAGATGGAAGAGAATTTTGGTCATTATTTCGATATGGTCATCATCAATTCGGACACTGACAAAGCATTCAACGAACTCTTAAAAGAAATAAATACTCTGGAACGTGAACCACAGTGGGTGCCTCGATCATGGCTACTCAACTACTCTGACTAATTTTTTTAAATTTCCTGAAGTCAAAGTAAAATTTCTTTTGGAAAATTTTTGACAGCAGGGTTGCCACTCCACAGGAAAACCCTGGAAAATAGCAGTAAAATTTATGGAATTTTTAATTTTTTCTTTAGAATCTCAGATAATACAGGGAATTTTGTTTCTTATTTTCCTCTTTTAAAAAATAGTAACCCCTCAAAGTCCTATCTGTGGGATATTTAAGGATGATATTTCAGCTATATTAAACTACAGAGTGCTTAGCATTTTTAAAAAGTGCTTTTTTTATTTACAATTTTTAAAAGCCCTTAAAGGTGCTTTCTCTATTCAGGGTTTCTAAAAAGTGCATAATTTCATATCTTTCAAAAAGAGATTTTTTCTTTGCCATATCGATTGTCATTCTAAATTACGAAAAATGCATGATTTTCTCTGCAATATTTATCAGAGACTGATTATTTTATCATGATTGTGTAAAGTTTTTGAAATTGTTTTTGAATTTTTATTGATTTTCAGTTAATAAATTAAGAACTTTAAACGTTAAAGAAGGGGAAAAAATTACTGCACCGATCCTATTTATGATTTTTATTTATTTTTTTTTTTGGAAAGGGATTAAAAATATTTTTAAGTGCTTAAAAAATACTTAAAATGTGCTTATTTTTTGTTTTTAAAAATGTGGCTACGCTCCCTGAACTACTTCATTTACTATAGCATTATTTGTTTTAAGTATGTTCAGCTGTTCCTTTTTTCCTCAAGTTTTCTAGAAAAAATACAGGGAATTTTGTTTCTTATTTTCGTCTTTTACAAAATGTTGACCACTCAAAGTGCAATCTATGGCATATTTAAGGATGATATTTCAGCTATACTGAACTATTTCATTTACTACAGCATTATTTTTTTAAGTATTTTCAGCTGTTCCTTTTTTCTCCAAGTTTATTCAGCAATTATAACTACTATATTTAGCATATACAATGCAGCTCACACAAGACTTGTATGTTTCCTCTTAATATAGTGTGTATAATATGTACAGGGAAAACAATGTGAATTTTTTAATTTTTTTTCAGATTTGAGTGGCAACCTTGTCAAGTCAAAGTTTAAAAAAAAAATTTGACAAAAGTAAGCTTTTGTTAAAATAGCAGAAAGTAAGTTTGTTTTGAAGTTATGCTTTTATCAATGTTCCAAACACAGGAGTGAGATTTACAGAACTTTTTGTGCATAGTCCTTGTTTATTTGATTACATTTAGGAAAATATTCTTTTCGTAGTGTAATGATTAGAAGTAAGAATTTGACTTAAAAAAGTTTATTTAAAATGATTGTTTAAATTAGTTTGTAACTACAGTTGAAACTCCCCTCAGGGAGTTTATAACTCCCTGAGGGGAGTAACTCCCTGTTATTACATATTATTATATTATATTATTATTATAATAACTCCCTGTTATTACAACTGTAATAACTCCCTGTTATTGCGTTTGAATAATTGAATGATAACTTTAGAGGCCAGATGATTTGAAAGAGAAATTTTGATTTGATTTTTTTTACATTACATCTTTTTAACAGGAATGGAAAAAATTTTATCATTTTTATTAATCATTAGAAAATTATATTCTACAAATGTACGCTGAAATATTGGGTTGAACTATATATAAATGCTATTGTTTCAATGCTTTGTTTATCAAAGAATTCTATAGATATCAGAGAGGAGGAATATTATGTAATGTTAAAAAAAATTACATATTAAATCTTATGTGTAAGTAAAACTTGTATTTAATCAAATAAAACCTTTACCGCAAAAAAACTAATAAAATGGACCTTTTGAAATCGGTGATGATATTTCTTCAGTAGTTTGGGAAATGGATCAGTCCCACGTTAATATTTAAACGTACGGTCGAACGTCATTAACATGAAACCGCTTGGCGTGAAACATGTGTCGGGTCCCGTGGGTCAGCAATCCATTATTGTTGTATTTTACATGTTTAGCATGAAATTTTCAAACCGATAATCGGTTAACACGAAACTGCACAAATAATAAGCATGTGAATAAAATCTCGATCATTCATTTTGAGGAATTTCTGTTTTCTTCTTTTGTTTGAAATAGAAGATGGGCAAAGAAATAAAGTAGTTTAAGGTTGTTTTAATTTGTTTTGGTTCATAATAGTATTATTTGCATACATTAATGTAGTAGTATATAACATGTACTTAAATATGCAATAAATTGTTTTCGTGACGTATTGGATAAAACAAAATTCGGCTAACGGGAAATAATTGTGATCTTGTGTTAACGAGGTTCGAAGGTAGTGAGCTGCTGGTGGATTATTTTTAATGACAAAAAAAATCACATATTAGAAGTTTTCATGTTCAAACATGTGTTCTAAAAAATAATTAATCTAATTCAGATAATGTAAAACTCATCAAATGTAACTTCACTAAATGTTTTACCGTATTAAGGTTTGCCCCCCCCCCCACAGGGAATTTAAAAATAGTGGGGAATTTTGTTTCTTATTTTTGTCTTTTAAAAATGGTGACCACTCAAAGCATAATCTGTGGGATATTTAAGTAGAGCCTAACTGAGGCAGGGGTATATGGGCCAGTTGCCCTGGGCCCCCAAATCTAATAGAAAGTTCATTTTATGCTTCCTTTTTTAATGAACTTTTTTTTAAACAAAATATCAGATTTATGTTAGCTTCTTCATTAATTTATGGTAGGAAAACAATCTATATTTCGTAAATACGTGGCTGTCTAGAGCAGAATTCGTCTAAATTTTCGCAATGACGATGGACACATTTGGCCAATCAAAAGCCTGTATTTTTACATATCACAAAATACTATATGTTTGCAAAAATACAAGCTTCTGATTATCTTAATTGAGCCATCGTCATTGCGTAAATTTATCTGAATTCCACCCTATGGTCAGCAAGGATATGTATTTTTCGCCGCTAGATGACAAAGATAACAATCAAAAAACTGCATTCGGCATGATGGACATAGAATTGTCACAAAATCCAAAAAGTGGACGGAACGATATTTCGTCTGACCATTGGAGGGGAGGGGTGGACTTTATAGCTATTTTAGGTTTTAGTCAATTTTCTTGTTATATATAATGAGGTAAAAAATTTAAATACCTCCATAACGTTTGGTTCTTTATGACTGAAGTAGTGAATCAGAAGAGGATGATATTTCAGCCTTATTTCTGCAAGTTTTTCCAGCAATTATTTCTAGTATATTTAGCAGCTCACACAAGAGAACAATGATTGTGTGTTTCCTTTTAATATGGTGTGTATAATACGTACAGGGAATTTTTTTCTCCCCATTTGAGTGGCAACATTGCTATATATCTATTCAAAATTCTATATGTGGGCTTTTTTTTTTAATGAGATTCTCATATTTTTGGAAATATTTATGAGGCAAGTTTTTACTGAAATTCTATAAATGATTCTACTTTAAAAGAATAAAGTTGACTGATCCAATGTGCAATATTTTGCTGGAAGAAAACATATTGAATGTAAAATCTGAAAATATATAATTATATTAGTTATCAGGGTTGCAACGCCATAGAGAAACTCTGGAAAATACAGGGAATTTAAAAATCACCTATAATAACAGAAAATGCAGGGAATTTTGAGGTTTACTTTAGAAACTGGAAAATACAGGGAGTTTTGTTTTCTTATTTTCATCTATTTAAAAAATGGTAATCAGTCGTAAGTGGGATGTTTAACGATGGTGTTTCAGCTATATTAAACTATTTCATTTACTGTAGCATTACTTTATTATGTTCAGCAATTATAACTAGTATAGTTGGCCCAATATAAGAGCATTGCGTGTTTCCTCTTAATGTCTATAATATGTACAGGGAATTCTAAATTTGAGTGTATATAAAGATGAAAATTTTATTCTGTAAATCTCAATCCTTAAGGAATGAATGTGGACTTGTAATAAAATTAAAAATGAGAAAGTTGTGTCATGAGAATGTCACATTATTAGCTAACTGCATGTTTGTTTTTGTAGAGGATTTAATATATTTGTAAATATGTACAAACTAACTGTGTAAAAAATAAATAAATTGAAATATTGATTGAGTTTAAAAACAGTTTCTCTTTGGATGCTTTGTTTCACTGTGAAAGAGGAAAACAAAATAATTTATTAAATAAATTGCTGTTTATATATATATATATATAATTCTTATCCAGTGATCCTCAACCTCTTTTAGTTTTTTTTTTTTTTTTTTTTTTCGCTTTTAACCATTTAGAAATTTGACGTCACACAGAGAAAAATTATTTATTCTTGTTAATAATTTAAAGCTAATTATGTTCAGATAATTAATGTCTAGTTTTTTAATTCTTTATGCACTATCAGCCCGAGAGTATTCCTGAGGCACACATTAACCCCTAAATGATTGGTTAATTTTCAAGAAAACGGTCATAAAAGGGCCCATTTTCAAGGATGGCGCCAGACTCTGTCCGACGAGGGGTCAAGTCTCCCCCGACAGGGGGACTCAAACAAAGTAATTCAAAATATTTAAATTAAAACGAATTTTATACTTTACATTTTTTCTCACATTATTTTTTTCAAGTGTGTTTCTAAAATCCCTAATATTGATACCATAATGTGCAGATTCCTTTTAATGTGTCAATTTAAATCTTTTTTTTTTTTTTTTTTTTTTTGTCTGTTATCGATGTATTTTGTACTGTATGGTGCAATTTACCATACATTGTAAGCGTAAAAATTACTTCTGTAATAAAGAAAAATAGTTGTAGCAGTAACCGCTATTTCAAAAAAATTCTACGCTTCTTACTCTCATAACGCAAAAGTTATTCCTTAATTAAAATTTGAAATTGCATGCACATTTAAAGAACATTTTGATATAAAATGTTATTTTTATATGCATCGATTTGCTTTTAAATCATTTAAATGTTTTGCAAATAAAGTTTTTAAGTATATTTTTCGCATCCACGTATTCTATCTGAAGATATCATGCCTCGTTTTGAACGAACTTCGAAATGTTTATGCCCATAAAATTGTAAAATTCGAATTTTTTTAAATTGTTACATCGTATAATTTTACGGACAAAAAAAAGGGCTATTTTAATCAGGGTACTCGATGTTAATATATATTGTAAATAAATACAAAGAGACATTTACAATTTCTCCTTGCGATTCCTTTTTCTTTTCCAACATGCTTTTAAAGTGAACATCTATGTCCGGCAAAATGCTAATTTCTCGATTTGAGAAAAAGAGTAAGTCCATCGGCTTAAAATATAAGATTCAAGCAATATAGCTTAAATTTGTAATTATTTTTCAATTTACAAATTTTAAATTTGCGCCCGAGAAACAAATATTAACTAACTTACATTTTTTTTAAAAATTGCCACACATGGCTGTTGTTTGTCCGCCTATGTTTTCGTTTCTCTGCAAAGCTGAAAACACTTTCTACCAAGATTTCTGTTTCGCCCTGCAGAAGCTTTTTACATATTGACATACGCCTGCAACAAATAACCTTTCACACAATTAATTATTGTTTACCATATATCAATGCGAAACATTCTTTCCTCTACGATTTAAATTTGCTTCTGCCTCCATAGTAACGAATTTTTAAGTCACAAAATGGATACTAAAAATTAAGAAGTTAGGGGACCAAATTTCGAAAAATAAGAGTTTTTTATTTCTCAGGACTTATTTGACCAATTTCGCTTAAATTTTGTATTTTGACATTTAAAATTGCAAATGATGAAAAAATTTTACAACTTACATTTCTTAAGTTTCTCGACTTTCCTTAAATAAAGTAATAATAAATGTTTACTAAAAGTTTTATTTTGCATGAAATTATCTTTAGAAAAACGAATAGGAATTGATTGATCTGATTGGAATTGTGAGCAAAACTTTTTCAATTCGCTTTAAAAAAATTGGGATATAGAGAAATACGCAAAAACTGAAGTTAACTTTAAAGGGTCCTAACTTTCAACGCGAAAAAAACTATTAATACAATATTTCCAGATTGAAACTACTATATTTTGGAGGTCAAAAATCCGTCGAAAAAAAGTATGTTTAATCGGATAACGTTTTTATGTCTTATTTCCTAACTTAAAATATCGTTTAGACTAATTAATTAGTATATTTGATGTCACCCTCTCGAACCATTAAGAATGAGTCCTAGAACTTAAGATTAAAATTTATTCCGGTATTATATATTAATTTATTTTTTTGCGCACTGTGCATTCATTTGAAGTATATGACAATATTGTTAATAATAGCAAATTAATTTTTCTTTTTTATATAGAAAGGTAATTTAGCTGGTGGTTATCCATATATATATGCTTTGATAATTTTAAGACTTATGATTGAAATGATGTTCACTTTCAATATTTATTTCAGATATAAATAAATAAAAATATTTTTCATTTTGTCCTCTTTTGTTAATTGCATAGTAATATCTTCGAAATAATAGCTCAATAATAATGAGGATAATATCTCATTCTCGCCATATCTCAAGAACGTTTTGATTGAATCGAAAAAATTTTCATACAATTGCAAAAATTCGTTTTTCCAAAGGTAATGCCATGCAAAAAATATAGTTTTAAGTAGTTATAAAATATTTCATATTTTTTATATTTATAATATGCGTTGGAGAAATTCTGAATCCCGATTTTTGAAATCCCCGTGTAGTAAATGGAGACTGATGCTCGTTAAATCTGTCGAGTCGCTAAGTCCTCCATGTTCCCATAACAAATCAATACCTCTGGGGGTACTTATCCAGGAGTTCCCTTGTCTTCTGGATTGGTTCAAAATTGCAAGGCTACGGAGTTGAACATTAGTAGTCGTAAACCCGAAAATTGGGTCGGTTGTTCAACGACGGATAAAATAAAATAGCAAGATATATAAATTTTTATATAATTTTATGGAAGATAATTTTAAATTGTAAAATACAAAATTTGAATGAAATCGGTTGAATAATTCGAGATAAATAAAATTTTAAGCAGACTGACTTTTTTTAAAATTTGATAACTCAAAAACTAATTGATCGATTGCTCTGAAAATTTGTATTTTGAAATTAAAAGGATGTAAAAATATGTAGAACATACAATTCAATATATTTTACAATTATTTAATAAACTAATAAAAAATAAATAAGTATTTAAAATTATTTTTGCTTAAAAATTTGTATATCAAATTTTTTTTGTAATTTTATGCAAACATTGTTCAATATATACTCAAAAAGTTCTCGAGATAATAGGCTATAATCGAAGAGTTAAGTTAAAATTAAAGGACCCAAACTTTCCAACTCTCTCCTTGCTATAACTTCAGACCATATCTTCCGGATTGCGGCTATTTCCGCATTTTGAAAATTAAAAACCTAAAACTTTAGACAAACTTGGATGTTTTTCCAGAGCAGAATGCGCTTTTGTTAATCAAGGTGTTTTCTATTTCATACACTGTACATAAAATATGAGAATCTGTTATGTTGATTAATATATAGTATTGAATACGAACAGTTTAATTGTTTTTCTAAATCAACCAACAATCTTTTTACTACTAAGAAAAAAAATTGGTCTTTCCTTTTTTTCGACTGCATATTTATTGCGTTGATTAAAGTATAAACCTTGAATCCGAATAAGTAAATGATTTTCCTCATTTAAAATTATATAAAAAAAAAGATGAAAAAGTTTAAAAATTTTTTTTTTATTCTTATACTTTCATTTTGCTTGAAAATTTCAAAATGCAATTATGTGATCCCATAAACACTTGATAAACACATTACATAAAACAGAATTCCTAAAGAAGAGGACCTGCGTCTCTTTCTATCACTCAGGCTTTTGTCAGTTTTTCCCCAGAAAAAAAGTGTGATTGTCCCTTTCTCAGTTCTCCAGAAGAAAGAAAAGAAGTTTGAAAGATAAGTTTCCAAGAAAAGGAAGATGTGTCTGTGGGAAAGGATTTCTGAGGGACTTCGAAAAGTCGTCAATTTCAACCATGTCTAATCGCATCCGGTCTCTAGTTTAACAATGTATGGGCAAAGCTATGAGTAGTGCAGTGAAACTACAATTACATAGAATTTACAATATATTTTACTAATTTTTGTTTCTAATTCTTAAAAATAAATAAATAAAAACTAAAAAGTCAACTACAAAATTTTTTATTAAGTTATGCAAATGAATTTTTAACATTATTTAGAAAAAAAAGGCAGCCAGACTATTTTCCCGATGGGGGGGTGCAATTGCCCCTAACCCCCTACTGGCGCCGCTCTTGCCCATTTTGCCAAATACATATTTGATTAGTGCTGGCATCTAGTTTAAAATAAAACTAACTATCTACATTTGCCTTAAAAATATCCTGGTTCTGCCATCTGGTGTGTAAAATAAGAAATAAAATGTTTTCCGAGCAAAAGAAATTAATTAGTTTTATTCCTATTGGCGCGTTATTACTGAACACTCCAGCCCGGAAATTTCACGGAAGCGAGAACTCACCCCATCATTTTCACGGAAAGGGGTTCCCCTCTTTTGCATCGATGACAGGGAAGACTTTCCACCAGTTTTTGACTTCTGTCAGATGCATAATAAAACTCTTATTAATTTTCTATAAAACTTTATTACAATATTTACATCAGTGTGCGGGTGGGTCACCACTTGGATCAGTCTGCGTAGGGACCGAGGGTGTGCGGTATTGGTCCTCGTTAAACTGTGCTACCGTAAAGTGCTCGACTTCGCGTGCAGGTCGTTGGGCTACCGAAGCAGGGGTGCCATCCCCTCTGCAGAGGATCAAAATTGTGATGGCATGTCTTCGGATCTTCCTCAGGGATGTTTCCCAGACCGTCGCCAATAGCCCATTGTGCAGCTCTAGTGCGACGTAAATAAAACTACAACTACAATATTTACAAGTTATAAAGTGATCCACTTCTATTCTTAAGGCCTGTTTACACGGTCCAATTTCTTGAATCCGAGAAATTGGAGAGATTTCTCTGTCCAAGAAATTGGATGATTCGTTGACACTATCAAAGTTCTTGAATGTCACTGATTCGTCGAAAGAAAAACTCGCGCATGCGCATTGTTTATATTAAACATTAAAAAATAATACTTACATAAGTTTAAAATTACTAAATAAAATCATAATAACGCAAATAAACCACCACAGATCAATTTATTTGGACTAAAATATATGAAAACGGACAACAAAATTGATTAATTTGCTGCCTGCTTGTTGACGCTGATTGGTTAAGGGAGAAAAAACTTGGATGGAAAGTAGAACATGCTCTACTATCGTCCAAGAAGTTGGACCAAGTACTTGGATGCTTGTTTACACGATCCAAGCTTAAGAAAAACAAGTTTCCATCAATATCAATCAATCTCTGTCCAAGAAATTTGACCGTGTAAACAGGCCTTTAACATTCTCCATAAACTGATAAACTGTTGCCATTCGAATTCATATAAGTATTAAACTAATGAATAAAATATTACAGATTATGAACGATGACGTCATTACAAACGTTATTGGGTATACTATCGCCTACGTCACAGGTTGTGTTATTCCTACTAAATTTAACCAGTGAACGGCATTTTCTGCGAGCCCGACTTCAAGCCACAAATAAACAAACGGAATGTTCGATCTTTTAAATAGCTGCTCGCCGGGTTATATTGTATTAATAAAGAAAAGTTCGTCTTGTAATAATTGATTTTGTTGTTTCATCTAAGTAAGTTAATGTTTTTAGTAAACATATTTAAAACTCAGTTTATTAATTAAATTAAAAGTTTTTTTTCTCTTCTGACAACATGAGATATCGAACCAATTAAACTTAACGGACATCATATAGAATCCATATTTTAAAAAAAGTCAATGTTTTCAAATCAAATTTAATTAGCACATGTAAAATATTAAACAACAACCACTATCTTCCATTCATTTAGCATTGCACTATAGCATATGTTATTCCTACTAAAATTTTCGAAGTGGAAGTAGTTGTGTTTTTTTTATATTATACCCAATTACGCGACATCCTCCCACCGTGATTAAATATTATTTAATCAACTATAACATTTCCTAAAAATGTATAAACAAGCAATAAATATAAATTTTAACTACATATAAAATTACTAAATGCATTATATACTATATCTAAGAGTAAAAAGAAACATTCCCAAAATAAGCATTGAAACACTAATTTGTAAGCTTAAAAATAAATGTTTTTTTTTCAGTCATTTAAATATCTAATAGGTTTCTTAATCACCCGACCACTTCTGGTCGTAATATCTTTTACTAGTTTATCAGCTAAAAGTGATTTTTGTGTCTCTGATGGTTTAACAGTAGATTCGCTACCAGAACTTATTTCCAACGGATAAAGGCGTTGGACAGGTCTCAGCAATTCTCTAGAAGATGTCTTTAATTTCACTACTCGAACCTTTCCATCTTTACCAGGATAAACTTCCATCACTTTAGCCAGTGGCCACAGGGTTCTTTTTATAGAGTCATTTTCGATTATGACGACGTCTTCAATGCTTAGTTGAAAACAATTTGGCCTCTCCTTACTTTGCTTTAACAGTCCGAGATATTCAATTCTAAATCTTTTCTTAAGTTGTAGTCTAAGAGCTTGCTGAAATCTCCATCTTTTCTTCAAATCTATTTGATCAATATCGGGTACTCCCACCGATCGTATTTCTTGTAAGAACATTGCTGGTGTCAGTGGTATAAAATCTTCTCTATCTTCGGAAAGATAAGATAAAGGTCTTGAATTAATTACTGCCTCGCATTCACAGAGAAGGCTCATTAACTCTTCATAATTAAGTGAGGTATTTCCCAAAACTCTGCGCAAGAGTTTCTTGACCATTTGTACCATGTGTTCCAAAAACCCTCCCCACCAGGCTGCGAAGGGCGGGATAAATTTCCACCCAATTCTTTTAACTGTTGTTTCCGATTCGACAACACTCCAATCAATGCTTCGGAAAAGGATTTCCGCTCCTACAAAATTTGTCCCGTTGTCACTGTATACAACACTCGGTCGTAGACAACGAACTTTGGTAGACAACTAACTGACCAATTCAAAGTGTACAGCTCTGAACACCGCACACGTGAAAAGCACAAGCCAGCTCTTTTGGCCACCTTTCAAGATCAAAGGACCAGCCAAGTCTACTCCTACAATTTCAAAAACTGAAGCGTCCTTGACACGATCTTTTGGTAAGGAAATTGGAACGGTTTCAACAGGCTTCACAGTGTGCCTTCTACACTTAATACACTTATTAATTACGTGGCGAACAGATCGTCTTCCACCTAGAACCCAAAATTTCTCCCTTAAGTTAGATAGAACAGTTTGTAATCCGGCATGCATAAGTTTTCTCGAATCAATACTTCTACAAATTTGTGTTTACTCGGAAGAAGATAAGGGTATCTAAACAAATCTTTCCTGTCAGTTAATTTCGTCTTAAATTCCATTTTCATCTGTAAAAGTCTTCAAACTATTGCGGAGTAAATATTTCACCTCCTTTTATGAGGACCCTTTCAGCTTCATCTTACTGATAATTCTCCCTTTCGAAAATTGATTTTGTCTCTTGAGTTGCGAATAAATCTTAATACCCATGCCATCATGCGTATAATTCTGGTATAAGTTGAGAAATAAGATGAAAAAATCTTCACTGCTTTCGGTAAGTGTTGAACAGTTGTGTATTTCTAGGCGTTCATTTGTTCTCAACTCTGTACTTGGCCAACTTTCTTCCGGCGTTCTGAGCCAAGGTGGTCCCTCCCACCGTCTAGATTTTATAAGCTTTTCCACAGAACACCCTCGGGAAGGTAGATCCGCTGGGTTGTAATCACCTGGAATGTGTCTCCAGCTCTCCTTTTTGGATGTTTTAAGGATTTCCTTGACCCTGTTCCTCACAAACACATCCCAGGACTCTTCCCTTTGTATCCACTGCAACGCAGTAGTTGAGTCCGTCCAAAAGAATTCCTTAAGGTTTATATTCAAACTTCTCCGTACTAAATCAGCCAAACGTGTGCCAATACAGCAGGCTAAAAGCTCTAACCTGGGTATAGAAATCTTCTTTAACGGTGCAACTCTGGATTTAGCTATCAATAACTGTACCGAAATATTTTCATCTGTCTCACATCTCAAGTAAACTAAGCAGCGTAAGATAAACTACTTGCATCGCTAAAGGTATGTAATTCTGACTCCAAATAATTATCAGGAAGCACTTGTCTTTTTATTTTTAAATCTTTTAGTTTCCTCATTTCTCCAATCCAATTTAGAACTTTGAGTTTTGTATCTTCACAAACCTCAGTATCCCAGCCTAATTCAGACCTCCAACTCTCTTGTAGTAGTAACTTAGGATTCAACGTAGCTGGGCATGAAAATCCAAGCGGATCGAATATTTGCTGAGCCATGGAAAGAATGGACCTTCTAGTTATCTTTTCTGGATGGTTTGAAATGGATAGAGTATCACAAAAAATAACATCTTCATTTTTGTCCCATAGTAAATCTAAAACTTGTGATGGGACCATAGGAACACTTGAACGTTTAACAGCAGAATATTCCCATCCTCTCAACTCGAACTTTCCTTTAGCCATGATCTCTGTAGATACTCTTACAAATCTTTGTAATTCATTTTCAGAATTAACTGAAGTAACACAGTTATCCACATAGTAAGCAGATTTAAGTGTCTCTGAAACATCTTGATATGGAGAAAATGCAAATGAATTTATGTAGGAAGCGTATCATTGCACACCTCCTCCGCGCAGTTAAGGTAATGGAAGCTGACTAGGCAGACGTCCTCTTGTGATTGTTAAGAATCTTGTGTTTTGTGATGTTTCGTCCTGTATTAAGTGTCCTGTAATAAATGTTATTCGTTAATTTAGTTAAGGTCCTTGCCTTTTCCCATATTTTGGGGGCACTACCAATCCTCCTGCATTCCTAAAAACAGACGTTATCCCTAGAAACCTGAAGCTGGTTGCCGAAAAATGTGTATAGACGTTATGCTTTTTTTATGAGACGCTCTGAATTTTATGAATTGCTTTAAGACGTTAAGTTACAGACGTATTGTGTTAATAAAGCAATAAATGAAGTTCTTCTACTGGACGATATTAAAAGACGAGACGATAAAATATTTTTTTGAAGGACGGACTGCACCCAATACCCAGGTAGGCGAATTTACATTAATTTCATTTTCGAAATTTTTATGTTAAATAGAATTGAATTCAAAAGATTAGTAATTTTAATGAGTTCCAATTTCTGCGTTATTTTGATTAGAATTGTTTAAAACTTAATTTCTGTTTATCTAATTTCTATTTGTTTAATTTTTCATTGTAAGTTTAGCATGGCGTTAAAATTAGGAGACATCCCCCTAATTGCCAATTCTTTAAAGTACGGAACAACTCAGGCTGTTAAAGCTTTAAATTCCGTATTGGCACTCCCTGTTTTCGATAGAACGGCGAGAAAAAAAAATAAACTTTTCGGCATTTTCTAATGATTTTGATTTGGAAAAACATAAGGAAAATCTGTTAGCTATTCTCTCTCTAAAAGAATTTATTTCAGTTGCTAATTTGTTGCATTTAGACGTAGAAGGTGATGCGGAAATATTATGTCAAAATATATTAAAAGCTTTATTAAATATTAGTGAATTTCAAAAAACGTTAATCACAGATTCTTTGTCGGAAGACGAAAATGAAACTGAAACTAATAATCCGGTAAAAGTCCCTTCTTCAGTAGGCGCCAATCAAGGTCAGCCAACTTCCTCGATTAGTGAAGAGCTTGCATCAAATATTCAAAAACTTTCTTTTTCTTCAAATCAAAATGATTCATTTAGTAGACAAAATAATGTAAACCCTTTTTCTTTTTCGAATGAGTTAGCGAATTCGGAAATGAATTCACAGTTCTGGTTACTTTTAAGAGATATTTCTTCCAATTGTAGAAAATTTTCGGGTGAAGATTTTTATTCTATTAAAAGTTTTTTTCGATATGTTGAGGAAAATTTTGAATTATTCCCTGCTATAAGTTCTTCTCAGAAATTAATTTTTGCCAAGCGTTTGATTTGCGGAACTGCCAAATCGTTTTTGTTTTCAAAAAGAAATTTAAATACGTATGACTCGTTCAAAGAGGAATTAATTAAAGAATTTTCAGATACTGTTACTTCAATAGAAATTCATCGAGAACTTGAAAAACGCAAAATGTTGAAATCCAAAACTTACATACAATATTTTAATTCAATGCGTGAATCTACTATTGCTGTATCATCTGTAATTCAGTATGTTATAAATGGAATTTATGGAACACATTCTGAAAAAATTATTCTTTATGGAGCGAATTCTTTTCCAGAATTTAAACAAAAATTACGTACGTATGAATCTGTTGTAAATAATAGGATCAATATTCAAAATTCGTCAAATTTTCCACAAACACATGTTAGTCTAAAACAAAACAACTATAGAAAACCTTCAAAACTGAATGTTTCAGAATCAGCTAAAGCTCCTCAACGTTGTTTTAATTGTAATGATATCGGTCATTTATCTAAATCGTGTCCTAATCGTTCACGTGGTCCCAAATGTATTTCATGCAATCTGTTTGGTCATAAATCCACAGAGTGTAGGCGAAATAATCGAAGTGATAATTCTGCGCCACATGCCAATGTAAATACAGTTCACGAATCTCCTTCTCATATTAATATGTGTAAAGAAGTAAAAATATCTGATCAAAAACTTATCGGTTTAGTAGATACAGGTAGCAATTTGACATTGCTAAGAAAAGCGGCACATACAAACTTAGGCGCGCCACCATTAAAAAGAAACAATAAATTTTTAACTGGTTTTGGTTTTTCACAAACAAACATCATCGGTTCTTTTGATTCCGAAATTATTATTGATGATCAAAATTTCCCTGTAACTATTTCTGTTGTGCCGAATAATTGTACAAATTATGATTTAATAATAGGTTGTGACATAATTCAACAAGCAAATCTCTCTATTTCACCTGCCGGAGTTCAATTTTCAAAAATTTATAAACCCTCTGATAATGTAGTTGAAAATTTCGTTATGACAATTTCTGACGATTCTCCCTCTTATGATTTCGGTCCTAATGTTTCGAAACAAACTCGTATAGAAGTTGAGCAACTTTTGATGGCGTATTCGCCAAAGAAAAAGAAAACTGCTAATATTGAACTTGATATCGTGCTAACTGACGACGAGCCAATTTTTCATAAACCCAGACGTTTGCCATTTGCTGAGCGTGGCATTGTAGACAAACAAATTGACGAATGGGTTAAAAATGGAATTATTGAACCATGTTCATCCCTGTACGCTAGTCAAGTTGTGGTAGTTCGTAAAAAAGACGCTAACTCTCGAGTTTGTATTGACTATAGACGTTTAAATCGAAAGTTAATTAAAGATAACTACCCTCTTCCTTTAATTGTTAATATTTTAGATTGTCTTCAAAATTCTAAAATTTTTATTACTCTTGATCTAAAAAATGGGTTCCTACACGTTCCGGTTAACGAAAGAAGTCGTAAATACACTAGTTTTGTTACATATAATGGTCAATATCACTTCAGACGTATGCCCTTTGGTCTTAGTAACGGTCCTTCAACTTTTATGCGTTACATAAATGCTATTTTTCGAGACCTAATTGCTAAAGGTATTGTTTTACCGTATATGGATGATATTGTTATCCCTGCTGCTAATGAATCTGAAGCTCTTGAATATTTAAAAATTGTTCTTGAGGTTGCTCGTGATGATGGACTTGAAATAAATTTTCAAAAATGCAAATTTTTACACAATAAGAATTTCTAGGACATATAATAGAAAACGGTAAATTATCACCTTCTCCGTCTAAAACTAAAGCCGTTCTTAACTATCCAGATCTTAAAAACATGAAAGATGTACGACGATTTCTCGGACTTACTGGCTATTTTAGAAAATTTATACCCTCGTATTCCACTACAGCAAAACCTTTGAGTGACCTCCTACGTAAGGACAGCCCTTTTCAGTTTAAAACTGATCAGAAAGCCGCATTTCAGAAATTAAAATACTTACTTTCTCAAAAACCTATTTTAAGTATTTATAATCAAACTTCTCCTACTGAGATTCATACTGACGCATCAATAGATGGTTTGGGGGCAGTCCTACTTCAAAAATCTATACATGACAACCAACTCCACCCAGTATTTTTTATGTCAAAGAAAACATCGGACAATGAAAGAAAATATACTAGTTTTGAACTAGAAGTACTTGCAGTTGTAGAAGCACTAAAAAAATTTCGTATTTACGTGCTTGGTACCAAATTTAAAATAGTAACTGATTGCGACGCCTTAGTTAAAACTTTAAACAAAAAAGAACTTAATTCCCGTATTGCCAGATGGGCAATATACCTTCAAGAATTTGATTATTCTATAGAACACAGAACTGGTACAAAGATGTGTCACGTAGATGCTCTTAGTCGCTCTCCACAGTGCATGGTCACTCAAGATAGTTTACATCTTCAACTACTAAAAGCGCAGCAAACTGATGACCAAATAACCGCCATAAAAACTCTTCTTCAAAGTACACCTCATGATGATTACATACTAAAGAACAAATTATTATACAAAACTGTTAATGGAATCGATTTAATTGTAGTACCTGACGAAATGCAGACCAACATCATTAAAACTGCTCACGAACGTGAGCAGTTTACGTATTACATTTACAGTTAGCATTTTGCCGTATTACGTACTCAAGAATTGGTCAGCAAAGACTTTTTTATACCACATCTTAAAGAAAAAGTTGAGAAATGTATTAAAAATTGTGTCACATGTATCCTTACAAATCGAAAACGTGGCAAACAAGACGGTATGCTACATCCAATCGAAAAAGATGACTCACCTCTGCAAACTTTTCATTTAGATCATCTAGGTCCGCTTGCAACCACCTCGAAGAAATATAAACACATTTTCACTGTTATAGATGCTTTTACTAAATTCAGTTGGCTCTATCCCAGTAAATCAACAGACGCGGCAGAAGTCATTGATAGACTAGAAAAACAAAGTCATATCTTTGGAAATCCATCAAGAATAATAACGGACAGAGGATCTGCATTTACCTCTGCTGCATTTCAAGACTACTGCAATAAAGAAAAAATTGCTCATGTTGCCATAACAGCAGGCTTACCAAGATCTAATGGTCAGGTTGAGAAACAAAATTCCACCATTATTGCCGTCCTTTCTAAACTCTCAGCAGACAATCCAGAAAAATGGTATACCCATGTTCCCAAACTGCAACAGATACTGAACTCAACGTTTCAGCGAAGTATTAAGATGACGCCCTTCGAACTGCTCATTGGTACGAAAATGAAGTCGAGAAATGATATAAAGATCATAGAACTGCTTAACGATGAGACAACAGCTAATTTCCAAAAGCAACGAGATGAACTACGCAAAAACGCAAAGAACCAAATTTACAAAGTTCAAGATGAAAATCGCCGTTATTATAATCTCCGCCGTAAACAAGCACAAAAGTTCAAACTACATGACTTAGTAGCAATTAAGCGAACACAGTTTGGTCCAGGTTTAAAGTTAAAGCAAAAATTTCTAGGACCTTATAAGGTGACAAAAATCAAAAATAATGACACCTATGACGTAGAGAAATGTGACTTCGTCGATGGACCTTTTAAAATCTCCACTTGTGCAGAGTATATGAAACCATGGCCAGACGATAATGAAAAAACTTAGTTTTCTATTTGAAAATATTCACTTTTCTTTTCATGAAAGGCTCATTGACTTTATCAAGAAACTGACCTTTTTTTTTCTTCCTTTAATATCATTGACTCTAAATTTTATATTTAATGATTTATTTTTATCTTGTTTTAGAGAATATTTACAGTCGCAGATTAATGCTTCATTGAAATGTTAAGAAAGCTGTTGCTGATATTTGTTTAACTATCGGTAATGTATGAAATTCTTCTTAGATTCTAATATTTCAGAAAATTGTAATGTAAACAGAAAATCGTAATGCTGTGTTATGTAAATGTTTCACAATTGTTTTGCCAAAATTTTTCAGATTTTTTTTTTTTAATTGTATTGGTAAAAATTTTCAGATTTAAATTTATTGCTTATGTATCACCAGGCGAGGTCGCCTTCTTGGTCATGATGGCCGATGTAGGAAGCGTATCATTGCGCACCTCCTCCGCGCAGTTAAGGTAATGGAAGCTGACGAGGCAGACGTCCTCTTGTGATTGTTAAGAATCTTGTGTTTTGTGATGTTTCGTCCTGTATTAAGTGTCCTGTAATAAATGTTATTCGTTAATTTAGTTAAGGTCCTTGCATTTTCCCATATTTAAATGATGACTTAAAACAGCACCCAGTAAAAACGGACTACAATTAAGTCCAAAAACAACTCTGCAATGTTGGTATACTTTAATAGACTTTTTTTTTTCATCTGCGCACCATAAGAATTTCAAATACTTGCGATCCTCTTCTGCTGCTGAGATTTGCAAAAACACTTTCTTAATGTCAGCAACAACTCCAATTTTTTTCGGTCTGAATTTAAGAAGATCAGTTGGGATGTCTTCGAGCAAATTCGGACCTTTCATCAAGCAGTCATTTAACGAAATATTTCCCTTCGACTTGCACGAGACGTTAAAAACGGGTCTAACAGGTGTGGTAGTGGAAGTTGGTTTGAACACTGCATGATGTGGCAAATAGTGACCTGGTCCCTCTGAACATTCTTCAATTATTCCACATTGTAACCATTCTTGGAACACAGAATTATAATCTTTTATCTTTCCAGCTTTACGGAGTTTCCAAGAAGTGTACAATAATCGTTTTTCTGCAAGTTCGCGGGTACTTGGTAATCCGTCAGGACTTTGCATCCAAGGAAAACTAATTTCATAGCGCCCACCTTCAGTAATCTTTAGAGTCTTTTCAAAATGATCAAAGGCCATCTTTTCCAATAACTCTGTGTTCATACCTTCACAAGGATCTCCAATTCCTATTGCTTCCAGTTTCCAAAGATTTTCTATATTATGGCTTTGTAAAAATAGCGATGTTATAGTGTTGTCTTTGCAATTATGAATTTCAGACCATCCCATGATAGTCCAACCTAAGTGCGTCTGCTCAGCAACAAGACCAAAATTTAAAATTTGCGTTTGACCTGTATACAATTTGTCTGCAATATCTGCTCCAATTAGGAGCTCAATAGGAGGTCTACCTTTACCACGGTCTGTTATCTGGATCCCCAAGACTTCTAACTCTTTTAAACAAAATACATCATTTGTTCTTGGTATCATTCCACAAATGGTTGGTTGGTCTACTTCCATCTCGCAAAATTTGTTTGCATGAACACTGCTTACATTTAATTTATAGGCATTGTGTTTAGATCTTGTCATATTTCCATCAAACACCACATGATTCAGAGTTTCAAACCCTACAGGTGTTAATTTCAGTCATTCAACTGTGGATTTTAATACATAAGAGCGTTGTGAGCCAGTATCGATTAAAGCTCTAACGATACTACGTTTTCCCCCATAATTTATCACAACAAGCAAAGTCTGCAGCAAAACTTCTTCTGAAACATTGTGATTGGCTAGAGCAAGATTTTGCGGCACTTCTTGACTTTCTTGAATTGCCACTTTCTGACTTGGCGATAAATTAGGACACATTATTACCCAGTGTCTCTTTCCGCAGACCATGCAGCGTACAGTTGATCTGCAGTTTCTCGATAAATGCCCTGGTTTCAAACAAAAAAAACAGCATTTATATTTTCTGACTGCTTCTCTCTTTTCTTCTAATGACAGTTTTTGTCCCTTAAAACAGTCTTTACTTTCATGTAATTTGCTACAAAATATACAGTTCAACTTTGCTTTTTCTTTAAACCCAGATATTAAATCATTGGCCGTAGGTGGATAAAATTCTGTTTCTCTGTGTTTTTGTCTCTTTTCAACTATTTCAGCTTGTTTAAAACCAGTTTTTGCTAGAGCAATCCGTTCTTCACCCTCTACTTCCGTTCCTAGAAATGTTAACAGTTGAGCCAATTTATCGCTATAAGAATTTCCTTGTTTATTAATTAAAGTACTTCTAAGCCATACTCGTAGATTTTTTTCGGGGATGCATGATTCTACTAAAGGGAATAGCATAGCGGTGTGGTGCGCAAGAGCAATAACATAACAAGCACTTAAATTTAGTTTTATAAAAAATAAAAACAACGCGTTGCTAAGACAACTCAATAAATAATTACTATCATGACGTTCCATAGATTGGGATGTAAAAGTATTAATGGATGTATATATTTATATTAACTTGTAAGTAACTGTATATATTAAATGTTGTGATGTCTCCAATTTACTTCATTTTTATTTATCCAAAATCGCACATAGTAGGAAGACAGAAAATCTTCCCTTACAGCGGCATACTTGTCAGATGCCATGCCAATGGATCGCAAATGGGATTCTAATTTGTCGAACAATTGTGTAATATCCATTTTATTCTTTAAATTTGTTGCATTTTTAACGACAAGAGCCAACAGTTCCTGAACATAATATTCAATTTAAAGTTCCTCTCGGCCAAACCTTGATTTCAAACTCTCAATAACTTTAGAATAATTATCGGCCGTCGGCGGGTAACTATCCACTATTTCACGAGCTCTTCCTCCGGCTGTCACGCATTGAATAAGATATTGGAATTTATCTTCATCGTCCATCGATTTATTTTCGTGTATTCTACTGAATTGGCTCTAAAAATGTAGCCAATCTTTTACCTCGCCACTGAAATGTACAAGTTCTATTTTCGGAAGCTTTAGTTTAGTTTTTTCATTTTTAACCAAATTATCTCTCTTATCTTTCAGTTCACGAGAATTAAGAATTCTTTTTACACGAACAGAATCTAACTTTTCTCTGTATTCTTCAATGATACAGTATTCTTTTTCAAAATCGTCTACTTTGGCGACTTCTATCAAAATGGCGTTACATATATCTTCATCTAATTTCGATAAATCAATAGAAATTCTTTCCAAAGACGATAATGTACTTTCTAAATCTTCAAAATTTAATCAGTTTTATCGAGAGCCGCAATTAAAATATTATATAAACGAGAAAAAGAAGCTCTTACCGACTTTCTTTTCACTATGAGCAGATCCATTTAGAATTCCAAACTTGAAAAAATTTCAAATAAGAGTATAAAAATATCTGACGTAAATGTCGATCAAATGCAAACGATCACGTCCGGGTTTCACCACAATGTCAGATGCCTCATAAAACTCTTATTAATTTTCGATAAAACTTTATTACAATATTTACAAGTTATAAAGTGATCCACTTCTATTCTTAACATTCTCCATAAAAACCATAAACTGATAAACTGTTGCCATTCGAATTCATATAAGTATTAAACTAATGTATGAAATATTACAGATTATGAACGATGACGTCATTACAAACGTTATTACGCGACAACTTCCATCACAGCTTGCAGTGAGTGATTTGGCCTGGCTGCGCTCGTCTGTTCTACGGGATCCGAAATGGCAGTTTGGTCGGCGAACGAACCCTTTTCTTCTGTGTTATCCCTAGAGTGAAAAGAAGCTTTCCTCCCTGAAATGCGCTATTCTTGTTTCCATAGCAGCAGGTGGGCTTTGTGGGCGTCAGAATTTAGAACTGTTGACGGCATGATTATTTTTGTGTTAACATGAGTGTTTCAGGCACAATTCTTTTTATCCATTAATTTAGTAATATAGTTGCATTATTTTAAGTACTAAACATACGAAACTGACACTTTTCTAAAAAAAAATAATTTCTCTTTCATCAAAAAATAGTTTCACCGAGAAGAAAAATATGAAGATAGGGAAAAAGTGATGGTTTTTATCGCATTACATAATGTTGAAGTACATTTTCAAATAAATTGACTTAAATGTTTTCGAATGAAAGAACAAAATGTATAAATATTTTATGAAGGTTGGAATTCTACTAAAGCTCGGCTATGGGCGACGGTCTGGGAAACATCCCTGAGGATGATCTAAATACAAGCCATCGCCATTTTGATCATCTGCAGAGGGCTTCCTTGCTTTGGTAACCCGATGACCAGCTCGAGCACTTTAGGGTTAGAACTGTTTAACGAGGAGCGCTAAACAGTTAAGTAAATTTGATAAAAGTAACTATTTCTTAAAAAGTAACTTTTTTTTTTTTTTTTTTTTTTTACGAAAACATGGCATAAAATATCATACTTCGCAATCAATTTTGCTAAAACTCAATACATAATTCGCGATCGCAACGCTCGAGTACGTTCTCTAGCGGGAGCCTGAAAATATCGGGCATTAAATTACTCTCTATAACAAAAAAAAATCGACGCACGCTGCCGAGCCAGATTACAGTGGTGCATGGCTCGATCAGACTGGAATGATGCCAACTGGGGACGTATAGTCTTTAGCTACGAATCCCGTTTCCAACTGTGTCCTGACGATCATCGAAGAAGTGTTTGGAGACGCACAGGGCAGAGGGGGGATCCTGCCTTCACTATTGCACGCCACAGCGGCCCTCAACAAAGCATTATAGTCTGGGGTGCTATTTCCTTTGACAGCCGGACCCCATTGGTCGTCATTAGAAGTACACTTACTGCACAGTACGTTATATATATATATATATATATATATATATATATATATATATATATATATATATATATATATATATATATATATATATATATATATATATATATATATATATATATATATATATATATTGTGACCATTAATTAAGTCAATCAAAACCAATAAGGATCATTTAATAATTTAGAAAATGCTTTCGCACAGAATCATTCTCAAACCACACAGGTTAGCTTAACATTTACAACTCCCACTCCTCCTTTCCATTGAAATAGTTCTCACAGTTTTAGTAAGGAAAGCGACATCTATCGGTCTTGACTCACACACAGAGTTTGTTTCGTTTGTCACATACACGCAGAGAGAGAGAGAGAGAGATCACAATAAAGACAAAAAGGATTTTAAAAAAAGAGAGAAAAATGAAGAAAATTAATAAGTTTCATTTAGTGAGCATGAGGCTTCAAGTACTCATGAAATAAGTTAAAAAATATAGAGAAAACACAATATAATAAAGACGCCAAGTCTAAATTGATTTAAGCAGAGATTCAGTTGATACTTGAAAAGATTAAACCGGTCTACAAATTATGATTAAGGAGGATTGTTCAATCACTTTGTTTAGATATCTCTCATCGTTTAATAAAAAGTTATTTGCCGTTACTTTCACTCTTTCAAAAAAATGTACATCACGAGTGATTCTCATAACGAAGGATAGAGAGTATTTTTTAAAAGAATTATTTAAATAATATGAAAATCTTACTAATACAGAAATGTTTCTATTTTTTAGGTACATGATTAAGTTTAGATTAATGAACTCATGCTTTTTCATATATTTTACGTCTAAATCCCTTAGGAAAATTTGCCATAGAGAAACCTATGGTTACCATAGAAATTTGTATGACAAGATACCATACACCTATGGTAACCATAGAGATCTGTAGGGCATTTTATATGGAAGGACACCATAGCAGAGAATATATAAGTGAGAAGAAGACCATAGCTCTCATGTCTTCCGGAGGCACCGGTTAACTCCATCGAGTTATGAAAGTACTGCTAGGAAAACAACCTGCCTCCTAATAAAGGGTCCCTCCCTCTCCTCCCAGCTTCTCTCATTTGTCTCTCCCCACTCATGTAAACAGCTAATGAAAAGTGACTCAAAACCTGTCTGTTTTTGCGCCTTAGAGACTTTCATGGTTTTGAAAAAGGTTTACTAATTAAACAAAGAAAATATTTACGACGCATTCATTAAAAAAATATATAATTTATTATCTTAACATAGGTGTATAATTTAAATAGATATCAGAACAGTGGTGTTAAAGATGGCGAAAAATTTGTTGTCAAACAAGTTTAGTGACGCTACCAACGAGTGAGAAGGCGGCTACCTCTATGGACGCTACGATGGATGAACGATGAGCGCATGCACCGTCCCAAAAATGTTGGGTGCTTTTCTTGTCAAACTGGTACAAAATAAGCATAAATTTGATTTATTTTTTATTCATTATTATTTTTTTGATAGAAAAGATGCTCAAAATAAAGTTAATGCTTATAAATTCGTGTCAAAAGACTTACAATAGTAAAATTTTTGGCAGTGAAATTTTTAATAAAGCACTAAAGGGATGACAAGCTTCATTTTCAGATCAATTTTAAACAGAATGCTGATATAAGTCTCCTTACTTCGTTACGGTGTTGAATTTAATTCAATTTAACCAACCCAATCCCAATAGGAGGAGAATATTGATGTCTGGAAATGCGTGCCTGAGTCTTATTAGTACAAGAAAACAAATAAATTGTGATGAACAAATGAAGCAACCCCGAGAGTGATCCTGGTTTGCATGGGTGTAAATGTACAGATGTGCTGTCTACGGAGCTCCGTAATAAATTTAATGTTCCGTAATAAATTTACAGACCTATTTCTAGCGCAATTGTAAATTACGAATGGCAACAGCGATTATTTAGTTCGAATGAAATGGTAACGAAAATTATGAAATGGTAACGAACGGAATGTTTAATGTAGTCAGAACAATTTCAATTGTGAAGTAATCAATAAATTTTTATGAAAAAAAAATTTTTCAGCAACACATGTTTACAAAAAAGTTAATAAAAATTATTTTCAACACTCAGCAGAACATAGAACCAGAGGATATAACAAATGAAGTTTACAAGGATATATCTTATCAGCCATTACCTTATATTATTCTTTAAGAAAAGGCAGTATAAAGAAAGCAAATTCTTACTTTGCCAATTCAAGTGATATATCTGACATTGTGCAGAAAGAATGAAAACTCTATCAATAAACTAAATTCAAAATAAGAATTGGAAAATTTGAATAAACAATAAGTAAGTTAAAAACATTCTTAAGATACCAGAAATCTATTACTTCATTTAAACTATTACAAAATAAATTAATACACAAATAATGAAATTAAATATGCAGAATACTACAGTTTGATCCGAAGAAGTTTTTCAATGAATGAAATTGTTCTTTTTTTTAATAACAATATGAACATTTTTTATTAAAATTATAAGTAATAACATTGCGTACATAAATAATACATAATATATGATACATAAATAATTATAATCATCAAATTTGAGCTATTAACTCTTATCATTCTGTGAAGTTGTCCCGCAGTGGACTGATCGTTAAGACACGGTTCCCAGCAGATCACCGAAGTCAAGCATCATTGGCTGCGGTCAGTGTGCGGGTGGGTGACCACTTGGATCAGCCTACGTAGGGACCGATGGTATGCGGTATTGGTCCTCGTTAAACTGTTCTACTTCCGTAAGTGCTCGACTTCGCGTGCAGGTCGTTGGGCTACCGAAGCAGGGGTGCCATCCCCTCTGCAGAGGATCAAAATTGTGATGGCATGTCTTCGGATCATCCTCAGGGATGTTTCCCAGATCGTCGCCAATAGCCCATTGTGCAGCTCTAGTGCGACGTAAATTAACTACAATAACAACAACATTCTGTGAAGTTATGCAGATCAGTTATTATTATATAAGTTAGTACAATTATAAATTAAATATAATTATTGTATTTTAATTAATTTAAGCTATTATACATACAACAATTTTCATTTACACACAAATGTTTTAATTTAAATAATATTTATTTTATGCATAGTATATATTTTCCCTAATTAATCACTACTTCGTTATTTTAATTCGTTGTAATAATATATATATATATATATATATATATATATTATTTTTCAAAGAAATTCATTACAAAACAATCCTTGCAAAATTTTAAACTATAGCTCCGTTTCATCGCCAAATGCGATACAACTAATAATTATAGTTTTGAATTATGAAATCGAAACTACATAATGATCATCCCATCAATTCATGACGTATCGTATGTATTATATCAGTATATGACGTATTATCATAACTTTAATACATATTTAAATAGCACGTGCACATACCTTTGGTGCTTGAAAAAGATTTGGTATTTTTGTTCCATCTTTTATTGCTTCTCTTCCATGTTTAAGATATCCGGTATTGTATCCTGTAGAAAAACACACTTTTGGCATTTTTGAATTGTAAATTTTAATTCAAAATTTTAAAAAATAATTTAATTATTACAGAAAATATATGATCACACAGCGACTATTCAATGCTAACGCATGGAAAGAATTTCAGGAATGCGCTTTTCTTGGTCAATGAAAAGTAATCAGCGCCTATTTTTGAGCAACAAACCGGTTTATAAATGGCCAGCTGCTTTTCAAACATCCGGAGGGGATTTAGGCAAAACTTAGTATACAGTTTATTATAACTCTATTCTACACGAAAATCGACCGTTAATACTTCAAAAATTTAAGGAAAATATAAAATTTGCTCATTTTTTACAAAATGACATCAAAATCCCATAGACTTACATTAGAGTGCTCGCCACCCAATTGATAGTAAACAAAGATCGTGACGTTACGCGCCCGTGCCCTATTGTAGTCCCTGTTCGAATGTAACATGAGTTTCATAGATATAAGGAACCCGTAAGAAGAAGTGAAGATCCTATCTTTCCGGTGGCAACGAAAAATGGGTTACTTTTTCAATCATCGTGGCGACTTTTTCTATCTGTTAAATCGCCACATCGCCAGTATTCATGTGCATATTTGTTGTGATGGCTTGTTAATAGACAGGGTTAGTCCTACGTCATCAACGACGTCACTAGCTCTCCTCGTTCCAAACTTCGTTCTGAACGGAGCAAACACTATGGCGTTTCCGTTTCTCATCTAGCTAAAAGTGGGTCAACTATATCTTTGAATATATTAATATAGAGTCGAATTTAACCACTGAAATGGCAAGAAAAAGTGCAATTAAGCTCTTCCATATCGTAAAGTTTTTCTCTGATGAACCTAAATTGATTGAAAGAGGAGAGAATGCTGTTGAAACTAACTTTTTGTATATATGATTGGGAGAATTTGTATTTAATATTTACTATATAAATTCTATTTATAATCTGGAAAACGGAAATTTGTGAATTTTATTATTTGGAAAATGTTATTTCTAATTTATGTTTAATTTTTCTTAAAATATGTGTATTATATTAAATCTAATTTTTTTTATAACATTGAGACAACTTATTAATTGTAAATAATTATGAAAATTTTAAAACAAATTAAAAAGTTATGTAAGGAGCATGATTAAAGTTAGATAAATTAGTGAAAATTATAAAACATTTAAGATACACGTTTTTAAAATAGTTCAAATTTATTGGTAAATTTACTAAAATGATAGGAAGTAAAAAAAAATTATATAAAACTTAAACAAAAGTTTGAGAGTTGACAGGTCTTAAAATATATTTACGACCAAACTTGCATCTGTTAATTATTCGACTAGGTCTACCAAAATTATAACATTTTTATTTCTCTTCTTATGTCAAAATATCAGTGTAGCTTAAGAGAAATGCACTTAAATTTATTCAGTAAGGTTAGGTGCTAAAATTTAACGTTTGCTCTCTGAAAATATTAAAGTAACACCGTAGCATCTAGCAATCACTGTGTACACAAAAGACATTAAGTCCGAACAGTATTTGAAGGATAAATTTCTTAGTGATAGACACTAAAAATAACATCACTTTAATAATCAATTTTATTCAATTCTAAATTCATAAAATATACAGTGATTTTTGGGTTTTAAATTTATTCAAGTAAGTTTAAATGGTAAAATTAACATTCGCTCTCTGAAAATAATATAGTAACATCTAGGCATCACTATGTCGACAAAAAACAATAAGTTGGAACAATATTTAAAGATAAATTTCTCAAAAATAAGCATTATAAATATCTTAATGCTTTAAAAACATTAATTTTATTCAAATATAGTTTTCAATTCATAAAATACAATAATTTTTTCGTTTTAACTAAATATACAAGCACACATAATGCTGTAACATCGAAATACAATATAAAGCATCTTTTTTAGTCATATTTTAATAAAGAACCGTATGCAAAATTTGCCAACTTCAATTTGTGGAAAGAATTTAGTAAAATGCAAGTATGAAGTTTTTACACAGCTTCAATATTAATATTTTATTTTCTCGTATTTTCATTAGAAAATTTTAGCTTAAATTTTTTGGTAACGTGATTTGTTCTGATTGTATTAACTTAATAGCAGTTAAACGGATTTTGTATCAGAGCCACGCAAGAACTTCAATATGGAATATAAACAATTTTGTTCTAGTACAACTATGTATAAAATTAGAATATAAAAACAATTACAACAACTTGATTTCGAAAGGAAAGCTTAATTATGTGAACAGTACTGAATTAAGCATTCAAAGAAAAGTGTTTTTAAGGAAAATATTTAAATTATAAAGTCCACGTTATAATTTGAAGAAAATATTTTTCTATATCCAGCACAATGTAATTTTATTCAAGGGAATATATTCGATTGAAATAAACTTATTTCAAATTTTAGCAGCCTAAAAACAAATGTGAGAGTAAGTTTTTGAATAAAAAGCATTTTTTTCACACACGAATAAAATATTCCACTGTTTCAGTTATTTAAATCATAGCTTTACATTTTTCAATAAAATTTAATAGATTTTATTAGTTTGCTTTTACGTATTAAAGCTTTATATTATTTGAACACTAACTCAAATTCTGACAAATCTGTGCTTGGCAATTAGTTACATGTGTTGCCTTTATTTTGTTTATCTAAATAACCGCACGATATGTATTAATGAATAAGCTAATAAATTTATATTCTACAACCAAAAAATGCTGCAATCACTGAGATTTAACGTTAAACTTTCGACACAGTATGAGGACATTGTTCCACGGCAGAAACTTGCACGCATGAACCGAGAAGTTCCGAAACGGCTGAATGAGTGTGAAACACGAAGAGAAAGCAGAACGGCCGTCTACCACCTCCACTTCATGCCCCCACACTTCCCCAGTCGTTACGAAACTTACGATCCACACCTGCACACTTCTCTGTTGCAGATTGATGCCCTCGTAATGCATAGAAAGCATCCGTCGAATGCCATTTCATAGCAGCATTAGTGAGTTAAGTTCAAAATTTTTAAAACTTTCATTATTCATATTACACTCTAGTAAGTTGTTGCAGGAAGTTTTCAAATCTGATATTTTCAAATCTGATATTTTTTATTTATTTATTTTTTTATTTATTTATTTTTTTATTTATACTTTATGCTGAATATATTCATAATAGCATTTTAGTGAAATAAGTTTTAAAATGTTTATAATGTTCACCATTCATACAACTAGTTAAAAAGTTACAGGAAGTTTCGGCATCTAAGAGACATTAAAAAAAAAAAAAACTTAGCGTTCTCAAAAAGTTTATTTTAATGCAGTCTGATATTCATGAATTTCGACATTTTAATTCCCTATATGCTATGAACATAAAAATTTTGGTTACGCTTACAATACATACCATAAAATATAGAATACTAATATCAATTTCAGAACAAGTTAAAGCATGTTAATTAGGTTCAGTCTAAGTTCGTTAAAAATCCACAAAATTATGATTAATACAATTTTAATCGTTAGTTTTCCATTTAATGCAATATTAAATATCAAAGAAGCAATATAAATTTACTTATTCAGTCTATTTGGACTCGTTTCATTTCAAGTATTTTTAAAGCTCGATTTTTTAATTTGAAAAATCGAATATTTAAGTTTTTAATATAATATAAATGTTTAAGAAGAGATTTATTGCCAATAATAGAGTTTGATACGCGAAGTTCATTTTTTATTTATAAAAAGTTTTGTTTACCTCTGCCGGGAATGGTATTTCTGATTGGTAAACATTCGCATGCGTCAGGTCTGTTTCGATTTCATCAAAACATGGGTGAAGTGAAAAAAAGTTGGTGTTTGCGTATTTCAGAAAGTACAAAACCAAACTAAATTACCAATTTTTCATGAAAATCATCCTGGAGTAGCATCTTCCCTTCGAAAACGAACATTATCTCTATTTTAAAAATTTGCTTCTACTTCATTCTAGAAACATAACAAATGAATCAATCAAATTAAAAACATTTGGCTTTAGTTTCTTAAATTAAAATACTTTTTATTACCATATTGATTACCCACAGCTTGTGGGTCGCAATTATTTCCCAATCACATTTCTAGAGCACTATTCGAACAACTTATATTTGCCAATATCATATTAAGAACCTGATAGTAAAATGTAGGATATATTTAAAATTTTGCAAATACTTAAGGTCATACAGTCACTCGAAAAAATAGCTGAGCACCGTGACCCTTGCAAAAAAAATTTAAAAACGCAAAACGACAAAATGAAATGCACAAGTCTCGATTCTCACTGCTCTGTCGCGACGCTGTTTTTTGAAATGTTCCCACTGCCTTGTCGTGACGCATATTTTAGTTGATGTGTGACGATGAAATGACCAATTTTGGCCAGTAAACTTGCAAAAAAAAACTGGTGAGCCTCCGCAGAAGCCATTTCAAAACATAAACAATTGATTTCAATGTGTGTGTGTAACCAATGTTGACGAGCCAAAAAAACTGGTGAGGCTCCGCAGAAGCCATTTCAAAGCAAAAAATGTGATTTCAATGTGTGTGTTCTCAAGTGTTTTGCGCCACAACGCCCAATGTTGGCATCGTGTGTATCTTAAAAAAATGGGACGAGTCCCCAAATAGGGGGACTCGTCCCATTTTTTTTTTAAAAAAAATCGCTTTGACATAGAGTTAAATTTCGATGGTTTGTCGGCAAAGGGGGCAAGTCTTTTGACTGCTAGTACGCATCCAATCGACCAGACATTTTTCATGAAATTCATGCTGGCAACGAGTACGATGAGGCATTTCCATCATCTCTTCCAAGCAAATCGGGCAGGTCTCGGGTGGGGCATAATACCAATTCTCGAAAGGTAACGAAAAGAGGCAATTGCGAATTTCGCTGGCTAGGCGAATCCGTAAAGCCTCTGTCACGTGATATCCTTTCGAGAACCACTCACCGACAATAGTTGTCAGCCATCGCATTCCAAAGCAATTAAAAGTCATGAAAGCTGGGCTCACATGACTCAAATCAGTTTGGAGATGCAACTCTTGATCGATAAATCTCTTAAAGACGCCTCTCACCCGCCTCACATCGGAATAACCATCTGGGTCGAGGAATCGAAGCACTGGATGCGCCTCGTCCCCCAATTCCACGACCTCTGGCTCTCCCATCAACAGCACCTCCCGAGGGAAAGAAAAAGATGGAAATGCCTGATCCGGTGTCAGGGGAAGCAAATTTTTCACAATGAAATGATTTGCCATCTCGAAATGACTCTATATCAAAATATAACATTTTCCTCGGCGTACAAGCCCTTTTATAGACACACAGAGGGCGCTGATGCATTTTCAAGATGCCCTGTGACAAAACATCCGGTCCAATAAAACCCTTTCCAGATGCGTTTCCAAGAAATCTAGCGACAAAACACATCCGCCCGATGCAGTTTTAGAATCTCATGTGACAAATGACCGGATGCGCTTCCAAGAAATGGAGCAACACAACACATTTAGCAGATGCACTTTTAGGACGTCACCGGATGCATTTCCAGGAAGTTGTGCGACAAAACACATTCGCCAGATGCAGTTTTAGGATATCACCGGATGCATTTCCAGGAAATTGTTCGACAAAACACATCCCCCAAATACACTTTTAGGATGTCACCGGATGCATTTCCAAGAAATGGTTTGACAAACACATCCCCCAAATACACTTTCAGGATATCACGTGACAGGACATTTGTTTGAAACAACGTCATCACTGGATCCAGAGGATGTGACCGTATCACCCAACCCAGGATATTTTGAAATCTTTGTGAGGGATGTGTCACGTGGATCATGTGAAAACTTTTGAAATGACCTGGTTCTCAAATCCTGGGGCTGGGGGATTGAGATTTGAATTGAATTCCAACGTCATTGGCCCAGTTACATTCTGGCGATGCGTTGAGAGTGTGTCGAGACTCGAGGCTTGGCTCCAACGCTCCACTGAAGAAAACTAAACCGGAAGTGGGCGTGGCCAAACGTCAATGACTGCTTATGATAACGACCACCCAAAAAGTTGCGTTTCCAAAATTTCAAATTCCATCTCGAGAAAATTTTTTGCTCGACTCAAAATCTCAGGACGAGTGAAAAAAAATTTTTTAACCGGAAGTGGGCAAAGGTCAAACGTCAACGACTGCCTATGATAACGACCACCCAAAAGTTGCGTTTCGAAAATTTCAAATTCTGACTCGAGAAAATTTTTTTGCTCGACTCAAAATCTCTGGACGAGTGAAAAAAAAAAAAAAAAAAAAAAAAAAAAAAAAAAAAAAGTGTTACTATATATAGACATAAAATCTCGCTCGTATATGCTTCACGTTTTGGGGCCGAATTCGACCCTTTTCAAAAATGTCATTTTTTATAAAAATATCCTTTTCTTTAAAACACTCCAACCCAACTCTAACGTGTACCTTTTTTTTTTTTTTTTTTTTTTTTTTTTTTTTTTTTTTTTAAAGATGCTTTAAATAAAGGAGCATCGAGTTGCCGGATTCAGTTGGATTTGAATTTTGTTTTTCAAGCTCGATCCTCGAGAATGAGCCTTACAGCTTTGCAAAAGAGACTGGGTTCTTCTTACAAGAAATGGAAGAAAAGGGATATCGAATGTCCGATTTGCTCAGACAAAGTAACGCTGGAAGCGTATATAAAGATGCATGCAAAATCCAAACATGATCTTAATGAAAAAACTGATTGCATTTTTTGTGGAAAACACACATTTTCTGCGAATCGTCCCAAAGAAAACAACGACCACATTGAAAAATGCTTTATCCGTCTCAGAAAAAACAACCGAAAAAACAAAAAAGTTTGCTTTATCCAAATGGACGACACTCCCATTGCTGCTGAAACCAGTGCTGCCTCTGAAATGGATTCTCTCGAAAGCTCCATTCTCAGATTATGTGACTGCGCTCCATTTGATCCCTCATTACTTTATCGTCGACTCAACCATCGAGACATGGAGGAGGAGGCGCAACAGGCTGGATTTTACGAAAACTACCCGGGTGACTTTCAAGAGTTGACAGACACGGGATCGTATGCCGCGTTTGATGAAGAGAGCAATTTGGGTCGTGAGCCCTTGGCCCTGTTTCGAATGTATTTTTCCGGCAATTGGACACTCTATCATGTTTTTATTCGATCGTATGCCTTTTCTAGTTTCAAGACTCACATGTCTGCTGCCTTTGACGCCAGTGCAATGGTCGTGTCGTCCTTTTGGTGTTTGTGCGACGGTTGCTCGTCCGACCAGCCCGAAGCCATGGATTGTAATAAACTCCATCGCCACATGATTGTGGCCGTGCGAGATCGAGATGCCTACCTCAACGCTTGGATGCGCATCCGCGTGACGTTTGAATCCGAGCGCTATTGCAAAGGCCACAAACGGATCGTGTCGGCCATGCATTTGGCCAATACCATCAACTACGTATCGAGCGAAAAAGCAGCTCAAAGTTCTGGATCCAAGCAACCGGGCGGCGTGAAGCGAGGACATTTTTACATCAATCGCCCGGTGTACAAGCATGCCGTCTGGTCCATGGTCTTGTTGTGGCCGACGGGCTCCACGGAATTGATCCAGCAAAAACTTCGCGATCGTGTGGTCCTGGATTGGAAAACAGAAACCTACTGGTCGTCCGGTGTGAAAAAATACCAGGTTCGCGTGCTCGACGCCATGCCGGAGCTTCGAGATTGTGCTGCTTCATTGCGATGGGATTACGAACCCCATCCCGATGGAGAACACACATTGTACTGGACAGAGAGTGATATCATGCGCGTCCGACCCACGCAGGCAAACTTCGAGAATCGCGTGGCGGCAATGACACATCAGATTGGACTGGGCAATTCTTGGCGTCAACGCATGAAAGACGTCTACTACACGCTCAATAAACAACAAGTCTTTCAAATGCACATCTTGGAGCGTGTGCTCCAGAAACAAGGCGTAGAGATGGATAAGCTCTATGCCATCATCCACGCACTGAAACGAGAAAATGAAACGCTGAAGCGTAAAATTGAAGAGTTGGAGCAGAGATCCACCACCAACAACCATTTTGTGACCGGTGACATTCACGTGGCCTCGGGTTCCTCGTTAGTCGTGCAACCTCAGCTGGAGCGCGCCCCATCGGCTGGAGGTTCTGGGAATTGATTTTCAAAAGGAAAAGGGTATCTATTTATAAAAAATGACGTTATTTTTTGGTTTAAAAAAAAAAAAAAAAAAAAAAAAAAAAAAAAAAAAAAAAGGTACACGTTAGAGTTGGGTTGGAGTGTTTTAAAGAAAAGGATATTTTTATAAAAAATGACATTTTTGAAAAGGGTCGAATTCGGCCCCAAAACGTGAAGCATATACGAGCGAGATTTTATGTCTATATATAGTAACACTTTTTTTTTTTTTTTTTTTTTTTTTTTTTTTTTTTTTCACTCGTCCAGAGATTTTGAGTCGAGCAAAAAAATTTTCTCGAGTCAGAATTTGAAATTTTCGAAACGCAACTTTTGGGTGGTCGTTATCATAGGCAGTCGTTGACGTTTGACCTTTGCCCACTTCCGGTTAAAAAATTTTTTTTCACTCGTCCTGAGATTTTGAGTCGAGCAAAAAATTTTCTCGAGATGGAATTTGAAATTTTGGAAACGCAACTTTTTGGGTGGTCGTTATCATAAGCAGTCATTGACGTTTGGCCACGCCCACTTCCGGTTTAGTTTTCTTCAGTGGAGCGTTGGAGCCAAGCCTCGAGTCTCGACACACTCTCAACGCATCGCCAGAATGTAACTGGGCCAATGACGTTGGAATTCAATTCAAATCTCAATCCCCCAGCCCCAGGATTTGAGAACCAGGTCATTTCAAAAGTTTTCACATGATCCACGTGACACATCCCTCACAAAGATTTCAAAATATCCTGGGTTGGGTGATACGGTCACATCCTCTGGATCCAGTGATGACGTTGTTTCAAACAAATGTCCTGTCACGTGATATCCTGAAAGTGTATTTGGGGGATGTGTTTGTCAAACCATTTCTTGGAAATGCATCCGGTGACATCCTAAAAGTGTATTTGGGGGATGTGTTTTGTCGAACAATTTCCTGGAAATGCATCCGGTGATATCCTAAAACTGCATCTGGCGAATGTGTTTTGTCGCACAACTTCCTGGAAATGCATCCGGTGACGTCCTAAAAGTGCATCTGCTAAATGTGTTGTGTTGCTCCATTTCTTGGAAGCGCATCCGGTCATTTGTCACATGAGATTCTAAAACTGCATCGGGCGGATGTGTTTTGTCGCTAGATTTCTTGGAAACGCATCTGGAAAGGGTTTTATTGGACCGGATGTTTTGTCACAGGGCATCTTGAAAATGCATCAGCGCCCTCTGTGTGTCTATAAAAGGGCTTGTACGCCGAGGAAAATGTTATATTTTGATATAGAGTCATTTCGAGATGGCAAATCATTTCATTGTGAAAAATTTGCTTCCCCTGACACCGGATCAGGCATTTCCATCTTTTTCTTTCCCTCGGGAGGTGCTGTTGATGGGAGAGCCAGAGGTCGTGGAATTGGGGGACGAGGCGCATCCAGTGCTTCGATTCCTCGACCCAGATGGTTATTCCGATGTGAGGCGGGTGAGAGGCGTCTTTAAGAGATTTATCGATCAAGAGTTGCATCTCCAAACTGATTTGAGTCATGTGAGCCCAGCTTTCATGACTTTTAATTGCTTTGGAATGCGATGGCTGACAACTATTGTCGGTGAGTGGTTCTCGAAAGGATATCACGTGACAGAGGCTTTACGGATTCGCCTAGCCAGCGAAATTCGCAATTGCCTCTTTTCGTTACCTTTCGAGAATTGGTATTATGCCCCACCCGAGACCTGCCCGATTTGCTTGGAAGAGATGATGGAAATGCCTCATCGTACTCGTTGCCAGCATGAATTTCATGAAAAATGTCTGGTCGATTGGATGCGTACTAGCAGTCAAAAGACTTGCCCCCTTTGCCGACAAACCATCGAAATTTAACTCTATGTCAAAGCGATTTTTTTTAAAAAAAAAATGGGACGAGTCCCCCTATTTGGGGACTCGTCCCATTTTTTTAAGATACACACGATGCCAACATTGGGCGTTGTGGCGCAAAACACTTGAGAACACACACATTGAAATCACATTTTTTGCTTTGAAATGGCTTCTGCGGAGCCTCACCAGTTTTTTTGGCTCGTCAACATTGGTTACACACACACATTGAAATCAATTGTTTATGTTTTGAAATGGCTTCTGCGGAGGCTCACCAGTTTTTTTTTGCAAGTTTACTGGCCAAAATTGGTCATTTCATCGTCACACATCAACTAAAATATGCGTCACGACAAGGCAGTGGGAACATTTCAAAAAACAGCGTCGCGACAGAGCAGTGAGAATCGAGACTTGTGCATTTCATTTTGTCGTTTTGCGTTTTTAAATTTTTTTTGCAAGGGTCACGGTGCTCAGCTATTTTTTCGAGTGACTGCGTGACGAGTAGGTCGAGAGCCGTCGAGAGCCGTCAAACCGCGTCGCGGGTCTGGTTTGACGGCTCCTGTCATTGACGTCATGCTACGGGGCCTTTTGGAATCGACCCCCCTTAAAGCTCAAGCTTAAACCATTATTGTAAAAAAAAAACATTAAAAAAAATAGATTGAATCATTTAGCCATCCAATGGAATCCCAGGGATATTACTCCCAGGCTCGTTTTGCGTAAAAGAGTTTTTTTTGCAGAGGTCACGGTGCTCAGCTATTTTTTCGAGTGACTGCATCACATGGATGGGGGGAGTTGTCAAACCACGCCACTCGATTCTTACCATGGTTCCTGGGGGGAGAGACTCGTTTCAACACTGTGCAAACGGGATAAACTCACACAGACATTTTCACTGATGCATGGTATAGAGGGTCGCAATGTATTCATTTTGTAAAGAGATAAAAAACACAGATTCATAAAAAACTCGTTTATTGGACGTCTACCCACAAAAATATACATGTTCAAATGATTTACAAGGGATGAGATGCACTCACGTTTAATGGTGAGGAATTGGTTCCATCGTTATATGAAGAAACTTTGAAATGCCACCCGTCACCGCTATCCACCGATGACAGTTCTCATGTGAACAGTATACACATCTGCCCAAGGGTCGGGTGGCATCTTGTTTCAAAACGACCGTTTTCAGGTCCTTTGCATGATGAAATTGCGGCAGCCTCGCCAGTACCTCGCCCCATTTGGTTTTTGTGACAGCGTCTGTCAACACCAAATTGCGCACTCTCATCTCATACAATTGCTCTAGCAGCACTTGAGGGCGGATGGGTCCATCGACAGCTCGGAAAACGTACCCATTTGTGAGGGTGTGGCCGTCATTTCTTATGCAAAGCACAGCAAATGAGTGGGTATGCCGGCCAGAAAAATATATTTTACGCCTCGGTTCGTACTTTTTTCGTGGATGGCTCGTCTCTTGAATGGTTGGAGGAGGCCTTTGTGGATGAGCGTCGCTGGAGACGCTGGGTTTTGGAGATGGATTGGATGGTTTGAACGCCCTCGAGGAGTTGGAGGCGACGGATGTCTGGCAAGAGTCCTTGGTGCGGCAGCTGGATGGCTGGGAGGGCCTCGAGACGGGAGATTTGGTGAACCGTTTCGTTGGTTTGGAGTGACTTCTTGGTGGATAGACGCGAGAGGGGGCCATCTGTACGATCGAGCGTGGCTTGAGTTTCTTGTCAGGGGGTGAGTCTACAAGCATGGGTGGAGAGGCTGGCTCATGGAGTGGAGGCTCAGGCGTGGGTGGCAGTGGAGAAATTAGGCTCGGTAGATCAAAATCCACAGCAGTGGGTGTCGGAGGCGATGGTGAAGGCGCCAAATGGATATTCACTTCGGCAAAGTCGTCGTCGTCAGAGAAGATGGGATTGTAATCGAGATTTTCATCCATGGTTTGAAGAGCAGAGAGAACTGGCAGTTGAGGATCGCTGGTTCTGAATGATTTGAAGGCTCAAGTCTCGGCCTTATATACTGCTCAAGCAGGAAGTGAAACAGGATGTTTTCAAAATGGCGAAATTTTTTTTCATGGGATGGGAGCCAAGAATGGGTGGAGAGCAAATTTAGTTTTGTGGGTGTACTTTCAATGTTGTCTAAAGGTCAAGTCGAAGCTGTAGAGGATCTCCAAAGATTTCAAACTTTAATCTACGCTGAAAAAAATATAGATGTTGATGTCTCGAAGTCAAGTCTTTCCCAACGCTGGATACTGTTCAAACTCTTGCAAATTGTGACAGCACAAATAAATTCTAAAGTTGCGATTCCAAGAAATTCTAAAGTTGTGGGTTCCAAGAAATTCTAAAGTTGCTGGTTCCAAGAAATTCTAAAGTTGCGGGTTCCAAGAAATTCCAAAATTGAGAGCTCAGAGATTTTCTAAAGTTGCGGGCGAAATGTCTTGGTGCAGTGTCAACTTTATTTTAACCTGACGTCATGTTTGGCACTGCGCCAATTTCATTTTCCCAAGATTTGGAAACGGCCTGTTGCTACGGTATTTCTTGGCCATTTCAATCATCACGTGATCGTCCCATTGCGCCACATTGTGCAACATCCTGCCTGAGAGGTATAAAAGACCGACTCTCTGGCAGTCTGCTTCACACACTCTCTGACTAGCGATCTTTTCTCTCTTACGAGCGAAATGGATAGCAAAATTTGTCTCTATCTCAACGCCGATGGATACATCGTAAACGGCATATTTGAATGCCGTGAATTGGCCTTTACGTTTCCTGGACGGTATTCAAAATTTGGATCCTACCAATTTAAACTTTCTTCGCTGCCAAAGACAGTTTATGAAGAAAACATGGCTCAGCATGTCTTTGACAAAATCCATGGACTGCCGGCAATTGGTGGATACATGCACTCTATGATGGTGGGCTTTGTAATATCGGAACTTTGCGAGAATTACAAAAGCAAAAAGAGACCGTATGTTGCCATAAAGGGAAACAAACACCTTGCCAAAATTTTGGATGGACTGAAAATTAAATACGTTGATCTCGAAGTGTTGGGCTGTCCTCGATTCGAACTTTTGAATCGAAATGAGACTTCAACTTGTGGGAAGCACCATAGAGACCTTCGATGTGGCCAAGCTATGGTGGTGGCCTACAAAGAATGGACTGAGGAAAACTGCTAATGGTTTAATCTCTTTTTCCTTAAAAAGAGGGCAAAAAAATGGGGAAACCTCCTTTTTGGGAGGTTTCCCCATTTTTTTGCGATGTATAATGTGCCAAGATTGGATGTACAAGAAAATAAAACTTGTTAATAACTTGAAAATAAAACTTGTACAAGAAAATAAAACTCTATTGCCGAGAAATTTTCTAAAATGGTCACCGAAATGTTTATCTCATCGAGACGAGTTTATAGATGTCCAACACAATATACCTTGTTTGAAAATTTAAAATTGTACCATGGTTGGTACAACTGAAAACAGAGACCACCAAAATATTTTACTCATCAAGACGAATCTATGGATACCCCACATGATATATTTTGTTTAAAAGTCTTTGGTTAAAAATCTAACTCCGCTCCATGGGGGGTCTCATGGACCTGGGTCCAATCAAAAAATTTTACTCATCAAGACGAATCTATGGATACCCCACATGATATATTTTGTTAGAAACTCTTTGTTGGAAAATCTAACTCCGCTCCATGGGGGGTCTCATGGACCCGGGTCCAATCAAAAAATTTTACTCATCAAGACGAATCGATGGATACCCCACATGATATATTTTGTTTAAAAGTCTTTAATTAAAAATCTAACTCCGCTCCATGGGGGGTCTCGCGGACCCGGGTCCAATCAAAAAATTTTACTCATCAAGACGAATCTATGGATACCCCACATGATATATTTTGTTAGAAACTCTTTGTTGGAAAATCTAACTCCGCTCCATGGGGGGTCTCATGGACCCGGGTCCAATCAAAAAATTTTACTCATCAAGACGAATCGATGGATACCCCACATGATATATTTTGTTTAAAAGTCTTTAATTAAAAATCTAACTCCGCTCCATGGGGGGTCTCGCGGACCCGGGTCCAATCAAAAAATTTTACTCATCAAGACGAATCGATGGATACCCCACATGATATATTTTGATAGAAACTCTTTGTTGGAAAATCTAACTCCGCTCCATGGGGGGTCTCGCGGACCCGGGTCCAATCAAAATATTTTACTCATCAAGACGAATCGATGGATACCCCACATGATATATTTTGTTAGAAACTCTTTGTTGGAAAATCTAACTCCGCTCCATGGGGGGTCTCGCGGACCCGGGTCCAATCAAAATATTTTACTCATCAAGACGAATCGATGGATACCCCACATGATATATTTTGTTTAAAAGTCTTTAATTAAAAATCTAACTCCGCTCCATGGGGGGTCTCGCGGACCCGGGTCCAATCAAAAAATTTTACTCATCAAGACGAATCGATGGATACCCCACATGATATATTTTGTTAGAAACTCTTTGTTGGAAAATCTAACTCCGCTCCATGGGGGGTCTCGCGGACCCGGGTCCAATCAAAATATTTTACTCATCAAGACGAATCGATGGATACCCCACATGATATATTTTGTTTAAAAGTCTTTAATTAAAAATCTAACTCCGCTCCATGGGGGGTCTCATGGACCCGGGTCCAATCAAATTATTTTACTCATCAAGACGAATCGATGGATACCCCACATGATATATTTTGATAGAAACTCTTTGTTGGAAAATCTAACTCCGCTCCATGGGGGGTCTCGCGGACCCGGGTCCAATCAAAATATTTTACTCATCAAGACGAATCGATGGATACCCCACATGATATATTTTGTTTAAAAGTCTTTGTTGGAAAATCTAACTCCGCTCCATGGGGGGTCTCATGGACCCGGGTCCAATCAAAAAATTTTACTCATCAAGACGAATCTATGGATACCCCACATGATATATTTTGTTAGAAACTCTTTGTTGGAAAATCTAACTCCGCTCCATGGGGGGTCTCAAGGACCCGGGTCCAATCAAAAAATTTTACTCATCAAGACGAATCGATGGATACCCCACATGATATATTTTGTTTAAAACTCTTTGTTGGAAAATCTAACTCCGCTCCATGGGGGGTCTCGCGGACCCGGGTCCAATCAAAAAATTTTACTCATCAAGACGAATCGATGGATACCCCACATGATATATTTTGTTAGAAACTCTTTGTTGGAAAATCTAATTCCGCTCCATGGGGGGTCTCATGGACCCGGGTCCAATCAAAAAATTTTACTCATCAAGACGAATCGATGGATACCCCACATGATATATTTTGTTTAAAACTCTTTGTTGGAAAATCTAACTCCGCTCCATGGGGGGTCTCGCGGACCCGGGTCCAATCAAAAAATTTTACTCATCAAGACGAATCTATGGATACCCCACATGATATATTTTGTTAGAAACTCTTTGTTGGAAAATCTAACTCCGCTCCATGGGGGGTCTCATGGACCCGGGTCCAATCAAAATATTTTACTCATCAAGACGAATCGATTGATACCCCACATGATATATTTTGTTTAAAAGTCTTTGATTAAAAATCTAACTCCGCTCCATGGGGGATCTCGCGGACCCGGGTCCAATCAAAAAATTTTACTCATCAAGACGAATCCATCGATACCCCACATGATATATTTTGTTTAAAAGTCTTTAATTAAAAATCTATCTCCGCTCCATGGGGGGTCTCATGGACCCGGGTCCAATCAAAAAATTTTACTCATCAAAACGAATCGATGGATACCCCACATGATATATTTTGTTAGAAACTCTTTGTTGGAAAATCTAACTCCGCTCCATGGGGGGTCTCGCGGACCCGGGTCCAATCAAAATATTTTACTCATCAAGACGAATCGATGGATACCACACATGATATATTTTGTTTAAAAGTCTTTGATTAAAAATCTAACTCCGCTCCATGGGGGATCTCGCGGACCCGGGTCCAATCAAAAAATTTTACTCATCAAGACGAATCCATCGATACCCCACATGACATATTTTGATTAATAATTTTTAATTAAAAATCTAATTCCTCTCCATGGGGGGTCTCATGGACCCGGGTACAATCAAAATATTTTACTCATCAAGGCGAATCTATCGATACCTCACACGATATATTTTGCTAAAAAGTCTTTGTGTAAAAATCTAACTCCGCTCCATGGGGGGTCTCATGGACCCGGGTCCAATCAAAAAATTTTACTCATCAAGACGAATCTATCGATACCCCACATGACATATTTTGATTAATAATTTTAATTAAAATCAAGCTCTGCTCCATGGGGGGTCTCGCGGACCCGGGTGCAATTAAAAAATTTCATTCATCGAGACGAATCGATCGATACCCCACATGATATACTTTGCTTGAATTTTAAAAAATGTTCCATGGGGGGTCTCATCGACCCGGTGCCATCAAAATGGTTGAATCTGACAAAATCTGCAAGTCGCTTCTGATTGGTTCAAACTTTTGGAAATTGGGTTTAAAAAGCGCTCACTCTTCGTTGGAAATCAGTCGCGGCCGCGGCTTCACCTTGTGAAGATGTGCCTCTCCAAAAGACTTGGGATATGTGCCTTGCCGAAAGACTTGCCGACTACCATGCCGTGACTCTGCCGTACTATTTGCCGGGATGATCTGCAACATTTGCCGTCGACCAGGAGCAATTGTAGACACGTCTTTACTCGAAGAAGCTCTTTTGGAAAATGATATGGATAGCCATCCTTACTTGCCGAAGCTGTGAGTATATTTTTTTTTTTTTTTTTTTTTTTTTTTTTTTTTTTTTTTTTTTTATATATATATATATATATTTTTTTTTTTTTTTTTTTTTTTTTTTTTTTTTTTTTTTTGACATATTGTGTTTAAAAGCTCCAGCAAACCTGGGATCCTCACTGTATCGACCAGTGCTTGGAGGTCATCGTTACGATGGATGAGTCTACAGCTGAATATGATTGTGCTTAGGGACCGCTGCGGCCGCTGCTCTCTTTCCTACTATGCCTTTTGCTTTGTGTGTTATTTTCCAACATTGTCTGCGACTAGCCTGGCCAACTGGAAGTGGATAATGTCTTTCTCTCTGCATGACGCTTATTTTTTTGCTTTTCCGATTGAATTTTCCGATAAAACAATCATATTGAGCTGTTGGCATGTGTCGTAACGAGATTCATCGAGGATCCACCAGGTACGTATAATTTTTTTTCAGATGGAGAATGCCAGATGGAATATACCAGCCATGAGATTATGCCAGATTTCCAGATGGAATATGCCAACCATGAGATGATTCCAGTGTGCCAGTTGGGATTCCATCGAGTTGTTATCCGCAGCTCGGTGGCCATCGTTTTGCAACCGCATTTCGATGGTTGGAGATGGAGGATGATGACAATCACGACGATTGTTGTCGAGAAGAGCAACGGATATTTTTTTCAGGTGGAGAATGCCAGTTGGGATTCCATCGAGTTGTTATCCGCAGCTTGGTGGCCATCGTTTTGCAACCGCATTTCGATGTTGGAGATGGAGGATGATGACAATCACGACGATTGTTGTCGAGAAGAGCAACGGATATTTTTTTCAGGTGGAGAATGCCAGTTGGGATTCCATCGAGTTGTTATCCGCAGCTTGGTGGCCATCGTTTTGCAACCGCATTTCGATGGTTGGAGATGGAGGATGATGACAATCACGACGATTGTTGTCGAGAAGAGCAACGGATATTTTTTTCAGGTGGAGAATGCCAGTTGGGATATACCAGCCATGAGATTATGCCAGATTTCCAGATGGAATATGCCAACCATGAGATGATTCCAGTGTGCCAGTTGGGATTCCATCGAGTTGCAACCGCATTTCGATGGTTGGAGATGGAGAATGCCAGATGGAATATACCAGCCATGAGATTATGCCAGATTTCCAGATGGAATATGCCAACCATGAGATGATTCCAGTGTGCCAGTTGGGATTCCATCGAGTTGTTATCCGCAGCTTGGTGGCCATCGTTTTGCAACCGCATTTCGATGGTTGGAGATGGAGGATGATGACAATCACGACGATTGTTGTCGAGAAGAGCAACGGATATTTTTTTCAGGTGGAGAATGCCAGTTGGGATTCCATCGAGTTGTTATCCGCAGCTTGGTGGCCATCGTTTTGCAACCGCATTTCGATGGTTGGAGATGGAGGATGATGACAATCACGACGATTGTTGTCGAGAAGAGCAACGGATATTTTTTTCAGGTGGAGAATGCCAGATGGAATATACCAGCCATGAGATTATGCCAGATTTCCAGATGGAATATGCCAACCGTGAGATGATTCCAGTGTACCAGTTGGGATTCCATCGAGTTGCAACCGCATTTCGATGGTTGGAGATGGAGAATGCCAGATGGAATATACCAGCCATGAGATTATGCCAGATTTCCAGATGGAATATGCCAACCATGAGATGATTCCAGTGTGCCAGTTGGGATTCCATCGAGTTGTTATCCGCAGCTTGGTGGCCATCGTTTTGCAACCGCATTTCGATGGTTGGAGATGGAGGATGATGACAATCACGACGATTGTTGTCGAGAAGAGCAACGGATATTTTTTTCAGGTGGAGAATGCCAGTTGGGATTCCATCGAGTTGTTATCCGCAGCTTGGTGGCCATCGTTTTGCAACCGCATTTCGATGGTTGGAGATGGAGGATGATGACAATCACGACGATTGTTGTCGAGAAGAGCAACGGATATTTTTTTCAGGTGGAGAATGCTAGATGGAATATACCAGCCATGAGATTATGCCAGATTTCCAGATGGAATATGCCAACCGTGAGATGATTCCAGTGTGCCAGTTGGGATTCCATCGAGTTGCAACCGCATTTCGATGGTTGGAGATGGAGAATGCCAGATGGAATATACCAGCCATGAGATTATGCCAGATTTCCAGATGGAATATGCCAACCATGAGATGATTCCAGTGTGCCAGTTGGGATTCCATCGAGTTGTTATCCGCAGCTCGGTGGCCATCGTTTTGCAACCGCATTTCGATGGTTGGAGATGGAGGATGATGACAATCACGACGATTGTTGTCGAGAAGAGCAACGGATATTTTTTTCAGGTGGAGAATGCCAGTTGGGATTCCATCGTTTTGCAACCGCATTTCGATGGTTGGAGATGGAGGATACCAGATGGAATATACCAGCCATGAGATTATGCCAGATTTCCAGATGGAATATGCCAACCGTGAGATGATTCCAGTGTGCCAGTTGGGATTCCATCGAGTTGCAACCGCATTTCGATGGTTGGAGATGGAGAATGCCAGATGGAATATACCAGCCATGAGATTATGCCAGATTTCCAGATGGAATATGCCAACCATGAGATGATTCCAGTGTGCCAGTTGGGATTCCATCGAGTTGTTATCCGCAGCTCGGTGGCCATCGTTTTGCAACCGCATTTCGATGGTTGGAGATGGAGGATGATGACAATCACGACGATTGTTGTCGAGAAGAGCAACGGATATTTTTTTCAGGTGGAGAATGCCAGTTGGGATTCCATCGTTTTGCAACCGCATTTCGATGGTTGGAGATGGAGGATACCAGATGGAATATACCAGCCATGAGATTATGCCAGATTTCCAGATGGAATATGCCAACCGTGAGATGATTCCAGTGTGCCAGTTGGGATTCCATCGAGTTGCAACCGCATTTCGATGGTTGGAGATGGAGAATGCCAGATGGAATATACCAGCCATGAGATTATGCCAGATTTCCAGATGGAATATGCCAACCATGAGATGATTCCAGTGTGCCAGTTGGGATTCCATCGAGTTGTTATCCGCAGCTCGGTGGCCATCGTTTTGCAACCGCATTTCGATGGTTGGAGATGGAGGATGATGACAATCACGACGATTGTTGTCGAGAAGAGCAACGGATATTTTTTTCAGGTGGAGAATGCCAGTTGGGATTCCATCGTTTTGCAACCGCATTTCGATGGTTGGAGATGGAGGATACCAGATGGAATATACCAGCCATGAGATTATGCCAGATTTCCAGATGGAATATGCCAACCATGAGATGATTCCAGTGTACCAGTTGGGATTCCATCGAGTTGCAACCGCATTTCGATGGATGGAGATGGAGAATGCCAGATGGAATATACCAGCCATGAGATTATGCCAGATTTCCAGATGGAATATGCCAACCATGAGATGATTCCAGTGTGCCAGTTGGGATTCCATCGAGTTGTTATCCGCAGCTCGGTGGCCATCGTTTTGCAACCGCATTTCGATGGTTGGAGATGGAGGATGCCAGATGGAATATACCAGCCATGAGATTATGCCAGATTTCCAGATGGAATATGCCAACCATGAGATGATTCCAGTGTACCAGTTGGGATTCCATCGAGTTGTTATCCGCAGCTCGGTGGCCATCGTTTTGCAACCGCATTTCGATGGTTGGAGATGGAGGATGATGACAATCACGACGATTGTTGTCGAGAAGAGCAACGGATATTTTTTTCAGGTGGAGAATGCCAGATGGAATATACCAGCCATGAGATGATTTTTTTTTCAGGTGAGATGGAGGAAGATGACATCGCGACGTATGTCATCGAGAAGAGCATTTCCGTAGTTGCATCCGCAGCTATGATGGGCCTTGTGAGAATTCTGTAGTCGCTACGGTGGCTATGATGCACGTTTTGTTGACCGTAACTGAGGTAGTTTTTCCGTAGTAGCTTTAGCTGCTATGAGTATTTATGGCCGTAGAAATGAGCTCAGTGTTGGACGATATATGTGTGTTTACGTGTGTTTATGTGTGCTTACGTGTGTTTACGTGTGTTTATGTGTGTTTACGTGTGCTTATGTGTGTTTACGTGTGCTTATGTGTGTTTACGTGTGCTTATGTGTTGGTCATGACCTTATCCATGGATATAGTGTTTATGCTAGTTTTTAGATTTAGTTTTAGAATTAGTTTTAGAATTAGTTTTAGAATTAGTTTTAGAATTAGTTTTAGAATTAGTTTTAGAATTAGTTTTAGAATTAGTTTTAGATTTAGTTTTAGATTTAGTTTTAGATTTAGTTTTAGATTTAGTTTTAGATTTAGTTTTAGATTTAGTTTTAGATTTAGTTTTAGATTTAGTTTTAGATTTAGTTTTAGATTTAGTTTTAGATTTAGTTTTAGATTTAGTTTTAGATTTAGTTTTAGATTTAGTTTTAGATTTAGTTTTAGATTTAGTTTTAGATTTAGTTTTAGATTTAGTTTTAGATTTAGTTTTAGATTTAGTTTTAGAATTAGTTTTAGATTTAGTTTTAGAATTAGTTTTAGAATTAGATTTAGTTTTAGATTTAGTTTTAAGTTGGATGATGGTACCTCATCCCTCACTAGTGTGGATCTAGTGATTTTTTTGCTGTTTGGATGACTTTGAAAATTGATCCTGTTACATGTCTGTAAATATTAATGTCTGTAATGTAAATATTAATGTCTGTAATGTAAATATTAATGCCTGTAATGTAAATATTAATGCCTGTAATGTAAATATTAATGCCTGTAATGTAAATATTAATGCCTGTAATGTAAATATTAATGCCTGTAATGTAAATAATAATGTCTGTAAAAAATTTTTGACTTGTCAATAAAAAAATTGTCTCATCAAAATGTGTCATCACTTTGAATGTTTACACAAAGACTTTTTATCAAAATATATTATGTGGGGTATCCATAGATTCGTCTCGATGAGTAAAATTTTCTGATTGGACCCGGGTCCATGAGACCCCCCATGGAGCGGAGTTAGATTTTTAATCAAAGACTTTTAAACAAAATATATCATGTGGGGTATCCATAGATTCGTCTTGATGAGTAAAATATTTTGGCGGTCTCTGTTTTCAGTTGTACCAACCATGGTACAATTTTAAATTTTCCAACAAAGAGTTTTAAACAAAATATATCATGTGGGGTATCCATAGATTCGTCTTGATGAGTAAAATTTTTTGATTGGACCCGGGTCCGTGAGACCCCCCATGGAGCGGAGTTAGATTTTCCAACAAAGAGTTTTAAACAAAATATATCATGTGGGGTATCCATAGATTCGTCTTGATGAGTAAAATTTTCTGATTGGACCCAGGTCCATGAGACCCCCCATGGAGCGGAGTTAGATTTTTACACAAAGACTTTCCAACAAAATATATCATGTGGGGTATCCATAGATTCGTCTCGATGAGTAAAATTTTCTGATTGGACCCAGGTCCATGAGACCCCCCATGGAGCGGAGTTAGATTTTCCAACAAAGAGTTTTAAACAAAATATATCATGTGGGGTATCCATAGATTCGTCTTGATGAGTAAAATTTTTTGATTGGACCCGGGTCCGTGAGACCCCCCATGGAGCGGAGTTAGATTTTCCAACAAAGAGTTTTAAACAAAATATATCATGTGGGGTATCCATAGATTCGTCTTGATGAGTAAAATTTTTTGATTGGACCCAGGTCCATGAGACCCCCCATGGAGCGGAGTTAGATTTTTACACAAAGAGTTTTAAACAAAATATATCATGTAGGGTATCCATAGATTCGTCTTGATGAGTAAAATTTTCTGATTGGACCCAGGTCCATGAGACCCCCCATGGAGCGGAGTTAGATTTTTACACAAAGACTTTCAAACAAAATATATCATGTGGGGTATCCATAGATTCGTCTCGATGAGTAAAATTTTCTGATTGGACCCAGGTCCATGAGACCCCCCATGGAGCGGAGTTAGATTTTCCAACAAAGAGTTTTAAACAAAATATATCATGTGGGGTATCCATAGATTCGTCTTGATGAGTAAAATTTTTTGATTGGACCCGGGTCCGTGAGACCCCCCATGGAGCGGAATTAGATTTTCCAACAAAGAGTTTCTAACAAAATATATCATGTGGGGTATCCATCGATTCGTCTTGATGAGTAAAATATTTTGATTGGACCCGGGTCCGCGAGACCCCCCATGGAGCGGAGTTAGATTTTTAATTAAAGACTTTTAAACAAAATATATCATGTGGGGTATCCATCGATTCGTCTTGATGAGTAAAATATTTTGATTGGACCCGGGTCCGCGAGACCCCCCATGGAGCGGAGTTAGATTTTCCAACAAAGAGTTTCTAACAAAATATATCATGTGGGGTATCCATCGATTCGTCTTGATGAGTAAAATATTTTGATTGGACCCGGGTCCGCGAGACCCCCCATGGAGCGGAGTTAGATTTTCCAACAAAGAGTTTTAAACAAAATATATCATGTGGGGTATCCATCGATTCGTCTTGATGAGTAAAATTTTTTGATTGGACCCGGGTCCATGAGATCCCCCATGGAGCGGAGTTAGATTTTTACACAAAGACTTTCAAACAAAATATATCATGTGGGGTATCCATCGATTCGTCTTGATGAGTAAAATTTTTTGATTGGACCCGGGTATCATGTGGGGTATCCATTTTTTTTTTTTTTTTTTTTTTTTTTTTTTTTTTTTTTTGGTATCCAAAAAATGGGTATCCATTTTTTTTTTTTTTTTTTTTTTTTTTTTTTTTTTTTTTTTTTTTTAAGAAGCATGTATGAAAGGCGCTCACTCACAGATGGAAATCAGTCGTTGCCGCTCCATTATCCTGAGAACAAGTCTGAAAAAACTCTAAGCTAGACTCGAGTTGCATCATGGAAAGCCTTGGAAAGCCATCGAGTTGCATCATGGAACGCCAATGTGACTATGCAGCCGTATTGGATCAAGTGCTAACCAATGCTCGTGATCCAAAAGACGAGGACATGGAAATTCGTTCATTAGTTTCGCCACCGACCACTCCAACTCCCGAGGATCAACCAGTTTCGACTGATGAGGACGATAGTGACTATGCTGCCACATTTGCTCAAGTGGTAGCCAATGCTCGTGACCAAAAAGACGAGCACGTGAGAAGTGTTTCATTTGTCCCACCACCTGTTACTCCAACTCCCGTGGATCAACCCGTTTCGACAGAGTCTCCGGCTCTGGCACATGACTACGACTCAAACCAACGTGGCACGTGGCAAAAAATGTCAGAGTCGAGAAGGCGTCCTAGCGAATCTAACCCTGATACCTTTGCCAGGAGGCGACCCAGAAATCCCTCGACGCCTCGTAAATTGAATCATCAGAGAAACTTTTCATGCACACCTCGTAGATTGGATTTTTCTAGACATTCTGCCTTTCAACGCTATCCTTCAAAGTTTAGTGAGATGCCTCGCACTCAGCCACCACCCAAATACTACCGTTATCATCACAGAAAATCGTTTGCAGTCTTGTGCTTGCGCTCTGATGGATTTACCATCACAAATGGCTATGTTTGCAAGTCTGGCGACGGACGCATCGAGAAGCATGTGCTCTTTGAAAAACTGTCAAACATGAACGCAACAACCCTCATCTTACCAGACTCGACGACACAGACATTATGGATGGACATTTTAAACACTTGGCCGAAATATCATCCTGCCCATGATATAAAGACCGTTTTGCTAGAAACTTTACCTGAGCCCATTGGAAGATGTGAGTCTTGCGGTCGAGAAGAGTGTCACCGTTGGATTGCAGTAGTGGGTGGTATTTCTCGCTACTTGAACATGTACTTTAAACCAATATATCACTGATCCCGTAACATGTCTGTAAATAATTTTTTGACTTGTCAATAAAGAAATTGTCTCATCAAAATGTGTCATCACTTTTAATGCATTTAATAAAAAAAAAAAAAAAAAAAAAAAAAAAAAAAAAAAAGTGTGGAATAGGGGATTTTTTTTTTTTTTTTTTTTTTTTTTTTTTTTTTTTTTTTTACGGAAATTCTAAAGTTGAGAAGTCTAAGATTTTCTAAAGTTGAGTGTTCCAAGAAATTCTAAAGTTGAGAGCTCCAAGATTTTTCTAAAGTTGAGAGCTCCAAAATTTTCTAAAGTTGAGAGCTCCAAGAAATTCCTATGGATACTTCCATCCACATACCAGTCGAAATTTCAACAAATCTTGAGGTGTATTCCTAAAGTCATTCCATTTATCTTCAGCCAAAGACGCACGATGTTGCATTTCAAAAAATTCTTTAAAGGTTAGATCTTTCGCCAATCCCAGTTTATTTAGATTACAATACACTCTCTGACTCTTCTTTAGATTATATTTTGACGTCCTGTATTCAATTCGTTCAACAGAAACTTTTGATATTTCGTTGCGGCACATAGGACAAGTCTGATGGTTGTTCATCCATAAATCAAGACATTGCGTGTGGAACAAGTGATTGCAGGGCGTTTTATAAATTGTAGTAAGCTGTATAAAGGAAATGAAACAAATTGGACAATTATCCTCCATCCTTGAATTTCATTTCTACATTAACATTTTCCAAGAGTTGTGAAAGCTTCAGAAAATTCTGATGAGCTAAGAGCATCAAAACTCTACGCTTGGCTTTAACATATAACGTCAAAAAAAAAAAAAAAAAAAAAAAAAAAAAAAAAAAAAAAAATTTTTTTTTTTTTTTTTTTTTTTTTTTTTTTTTTTTGAAATGTTCTTATAAATGCAACTCGGTCCTCACATCTCACATCAAGTTAAACTTGTGTAACAGTTTGATTCTGATCCACGAGTCCTGCTTAGCATTCAACAATGTGGTTCAAGCTGTATTTAGATTCTAGCGATTCTCTATCTGGAGTGGTGGGAAAGGATGGATGTATCTATTGGCGTGTGGTGGAAGTGGGTGTGCTATGTAAAATGAAGAGACCCTATAGATTGCACAAGGTTCGATGCATTCAAAAAAATATTGTTAAAGGTGAAGACATTTTACCAGAGACAGATTTGTACCATTCTACTCTAAGGAGATGCAAGTTGATAAATACAGACACTGTGATTGTCACTTTGAGATGGTGGAAGCCAGAGATGCTTGACAAGTTTTTGTACTCGATACAACAAGCCAAATTTCAAGCAACGTTTCAAATGACAAAGGGTTGTAAATTTTACAAGAGTTGTTTTGTGTTGAATCCCAATCCTGAGGGGGCTGCATTTTTCGAATGGATCACGTCCTTTGTTCGACAAGTACAACGTGAAAGAATCGTCTACAAAGAGATTGACGTTCCTTCGAACAGTGCTGCGGATGCCGACATTCAAGTGTGGAATGACGATTCTCAAATTACTGAGCCAGAGGATACGCAAGATTCGAAGCTAGCCATTTCACCATTTGCCGATGAAATAAACTCCAATACCAATGACATGCCTCAGACTGTGAATGACATGCCTAAGACTGTGGATGAAATGCCTCAAGTGGATGACATGCCTCAAACTGTGGATGAAATGCCTCAAGTGGATGAAATGCCTCAGACTGTGGATGAAATGCCTCAGACTCAGGATGAAATACCTCAGACTGTGGATGAAATGCCTCAGACTCTGGATGAAATGCCTCAAGTGGATGCGTATGAAACGGTATCCCACGCACCTGACATACCTCAAGTGGCTGCGTATGAAACGGTATCCCATGCACCCGACTTACCTCAAATGACTAATCAATCTCTTCCTAGCCAACCCGAGACTGAAAATGTGGCTTGTTGCCGAGGTGCCGAGGTGGATAAAGCATTGTTTATCCAGCTTCGTGTGTTGATTGCAGCAAATCAAAACTTGGAATCTCAAAAGAAACATTTGGAACAAGGACGTTTAAAGATTGATGAGAGATTGAAAACGTTGAATGATGAAATTTTGAGAGTTGTAAAATTAATGACGAGAGCTTGATGCAAAATTTTAGATAGTTTAAAAAAAAAAAAAAAAAAAAAAAAAAAAAAAAAAAATAAAAATAAAAATAAAAAAAAAAAAAAATTTTTTTTTTTTTTTTTTTTTTTTTTTTTTTTTTTTTGGTGTGCCGCTATTTAAGTCGAGGTCTGTATAACAGAATCGATTCATTTCTGATTCAAAGCTCTGCTGCAACCATGTGGATAAGATTGTACAAGGATCATTCTTCAACCCCCTTATCGTGTGTTGTGGGAAAGGATGGAATTCTCTATTGGCGTGTGGTAGATATTGGTGTGCTGTGTCAAATGAGCCAACCGTACGATTTAAAAAAGTCTCCTTATGTCATCTCCAGATCCGTGATGGGCGCAGACGTTTTGTCAGAGGGATTGGCTTGCCATTCTTTTAAAAGTAATTGTAGATTAATCGATACTTTGGCGGCATTGGAAATTTTACATTCAAAAGATTCAGCAATGTATGACAACTTTAGGTTTATCCTAAAGCATGAAACATTTAGTGCGACCCACGAACACGTGAAATTTGGCAAATTATACAGAGACTGTCATGTGCTTAAACCCCATCCCACCGGTGCAACATTTGAAAAATTGTTGAAACGGTTTATAGAGGAAGCACACAAGGACAAAATGATAATGGATGACTCTGGAGAGATGAATATACCTTCCAATAGTGGCATGGAATCTGAAAATCAAGTTTGGAATGATAATTTGAATGATGACTCGCAACTTGTAAAGCTTGAAAATTCTCAAGATGGATATCAAGCAAACCCAAGTGTTGCTGAGGAAAGGACTCTAACAACGTTTGCTGATGAAATGTCGCGAGAGGCTCAGACTTCAACTCCTAAAGTGATTCTTGCTGTCGATGAAACAACTCAAACTACAGAGGAAATCAAAATTAATGAAATGTCTCAAACTGATGACGTGGCCCCGGTGGATAAAAACTTTTTTATCCAGCTCCAACTGTTGAGTAAAGAATACGATATATTTAAACAAAGAAAGCAATTTGTTGAGGAAGCACTTCAAAACGTCTATGCGAGAAAACAGACTGTAGACACGGACATTTTTGAAACTATAAAAAAAATAATTGCAAGCGGTCAAAGTCAAATATAACATGTGATGCTATAAAACAATATAACATGTAAAAAAAAAAAAAAAAAAAAAAAAAAAAAAAAAAAAATTATATACCTAAACAGTATATAAGGCAGAGCTTTCAGAGCCTTCAGATCATTCAGAACCGTCCTCTCGAGACTAGAGATACTCCATTTGAATCTTTTTCCCAACCGAGTCAAGCCTGATCCTGAAGCCATGTCACCGCCCGAAATTTGCTCGCCTCGCTGCCCACCCAAAATTTCCAATGTGGACGTTTGCGGAGAATTCACGTGGATGGTCTTGCCCAACCAAAGAAAAATTCCACTCGAAATTTCCTTTGCACCCGTCTGCAATCCAGACCAAGTGTACATTCTGGTCATGCAGTTTCCAGCTGAATTTCATTTCCCCGAGGAGAGCGTCACCCAGACCCACAGCCTGTTTTCCAACCTCGAGTTGCTGCATCGACGTTGCCGATCCAACTATGTGGACATGGTCGAGCCTCGCGTCATTGAGATGGAGCCGGGGAGCTGGAGACATGTCTTGAAGTACGTGATCACCTTGCTAGACTTGGACCACCGAGTCTTGGGCGTCCGATCCATGACGCAAAAAAAGTTTTTCCAAGGAGAACTGGACCTGCCCCACGTGCGTTGCGTCAAGTGCAAAGGCAACAAGATGTACGTCTGCTACCACAAGCACACACTGCCAGTCCCGTTCAACTGCACGGCCACGGAGGCGAGAACGATGGCCGTGGAACGACTCTTTGCCCAGAAGGGAGTCGCCCTCGAAGCGCTACACGAAACTAGAAACTTGCTGAGCAAGACCCTGTGGAAGGAGATGCATCCTCAACCCCCTGCCTCATAGAAGCGATCCAAGAAAAAATGTCATGTAAATCCTCATCAAAGAAGAAACAAAAATATCGTGTAAACGCTTCCATTTGTAAAAATTAAATTTTTTTATGAAAAAATAAATGATTAAAATGTTGAATTGGAAACTGTTGTCGTGTCTCTCTGTCCATTTCCGCAGGGGGGTCGATTCCAAAAGGCCCGTAGCATGGCGTCAATGACAGGAGCCGTCAAAGTTTGAAAATTCTCAAGATGGATATCAAAAAAACCCAAGTGTTGCTGAGGAAAGGACTCTAACAACGTTTGCTGATGAAATGTCGTGAGAGGCTCAGACTTCAACTCCTAAAGTGATTCTTGCTGTCGATGAAACAACTCAAACTACAGAGGAAATCAAAATAAATGAAATGTCTCAAACTGATGACGTGGCGCCGGTGGATAAAACTTTTTTATTCAGCTCCAACTGTTGAGTAAAGAATACAATATATTTAAACAAAAAAAGCAATTTGTTGAGGAAGCACTTCAAAACGTCTATGCGAGAAAACAGACTGTAGACACGGACATTTTGAAACTATAAAAAAAATAATTGCAAGTGGTCAAAGTCAAATATAACATGTGATGCTATAAAACAATATAACATGGGGGGTCTCATGGACCCGGGTCCAATAAAAATATTTTACTCATCAAGACGAATCTATGGATACCCCACATGATATATTTTGTTTCAAAGTTTTTGTGTAAAAATCTAACTCCGCTCCCTGGGGGGTCTCATGGACCCGGGTCCAATCAAAAAATTTTACTCATCGAGACGAATCTATGGATACCCCACATGATATATTTTGTTTAAAAGTCTTTGATTAAAAATCTAACTCCGCTCCCTGGGGGGTCTCATGGACCCGGGTCCAATCAAAAAATTTTACTCATCGAGACGAATCTATGGATACCCCACATGATATATTTTGTTTAAAAGTCTTTGATTAAAAATCTAACTCCGCTCCATGGGGGGTCTCATGGACCCGGGTCCAATAAAAATATTTTACTCATCGAGACGAATCTATGGATACCCCACATGATATATTTTGTTTCAAAGTTTTTGTGTAAAAATCTAACTCCGCTCCCTGGGGGGTCTCATGGACCCGGGTCCAATCAAAAAATTTTACTCATCGAGACGAATCTATGGATACCCCACATGATATATTTTGTTTAAAAGTCTTTGATTAAAAATCTAACTCCGCTCCCTGGGGGGTCTCATGGACCCGGGTCCAATCAAAAAATTTTACTCATCGAGACGAATCTATGGATACCCCACATGATATATTTTGTTTAAAAGTCTTTGATTAAAAATCTAACTCCGCTCCATGGGGGGTCTCATGGACCCGGGTCCAATAAAAATATTTTACTCATCGAGACGAATCTATGGATACCCCACATGATATATTTTGTTTAAAAGTCTTTGTGTAAAAATCTAACTCCGCTCCCTGGGGGGTCTCATGGACCCGGGTCCAATCAAAAAATTTTACTCATCGAGACGAATCTATGGATACCCCACATGATATATTTTGTTTAAAAGTCTTTGATTAAAAATCTAACTCCGCTCCCTGGGGGTCTCATGGACCCGGGTCCAATCAAAAAATTTTACTCATCGAGACGAATCTATGGATTCCCCACATGATATATTTTGTTTAAAAGTCTTTGATTAAAAATCTAACTCCGCTCCATGGGGGGTCTCATGGACCTGGGTCCAATCAGAAAATTTTACTCATCAAGACGAATCTATGGATACCTCACATGATATATTTTGTTTAAAACTCTTTGTGTAAAAACCTAACTCCGCTCCATGGGGGTCTCACAGATCCGGGTCCAATCAAAAAATTTTACTCATCAAGACGAATCTATGGATACCCCACATGATATATTTTGTTTAAAACTCTTTGTTGGAAAATTTAAAATTGTACCATGGTTGGTACAACTGAAAACAGAGACCACCAAAATATTTTACTCATCATCATAGGGGAATTTTGTGTGGGTTAAAATAAAAGAATCCAATCCAAAGTTGGCTAAAACGAAGCTTGTGTGTTTTTGAAGAATAAAACGAGGCTGTGTGTTTTTTTTAAAGTCCCCAGCATGAGCAGCCCAAGCTTGGCAAAATAATACGACTAAAAAAATGGGACGAAGCCCCATAAAGGGGCCTCGTCCCATTTTTTTAGGGAGAACAAATTTAAAATTATAAAATTTGCCTGCAGTTTGGGCAAGAATTGTTCTCCAGACACCATCTGTCAATGCATTTTTCGTGGAAATGGTGCCCACATTTCATTATCACAGGGCTGAACATGGAGTTTAAACATATCGAACAGTCCTCCGGTTCTTTGAAAAAATAGTCTGGCATGTCCAGGGCATATATTTGATCTATAATCTCCTGAGCCATTCTCACCCAGTTGATGTGGATGAAAGTTTGTACACCATCAGTTTTAAATTTCTCAAAAGCCATTTTCCAGAGAAAGCATTTTCCTTGAAATTCCCAAACTCGCCAGGCTATGGGTCCTTCATAGTCGCTCATTACAATTTGTAACGAGGGACCATCCAATTTCTGTACAAGTGCAGTAAAGTCGTACATTGAAGATAAAAAGTTAAAAAGAAAAGTCCCACAATACCGTTTAGTGTATGGCATTGGGGGGGATGGTCCCACAACATCTGGCGGTTGAATATTGTCCAACACAGGCGTCATTTTTTCCAAAAAGACATCAAATTGTTCAGCATGAGGGTAACCCTCACGACTGTACATAAAAGAGAACAGATTAGAACTCATGGTGAATATGAAATGGAATGGCTCTGAATCCCCTTTTATATACGAAAAAGCAGGAAGTGTTGCGACATTCTGATTGGCCACAAGGTGTTGTGATATTCTGATTTTTTTTTTTTTTTTTTTTTTTTTTTTTTTTTTTTTTTTTTTTTTTGAAATGTCCTATAAAGCAAGTGTCGAATCTTGGGTTTGAATATTTCAGATTTGAGACTTTGAGACTATGGCCATCTTCAACACAGATTACTACATCAACATTGTATTTGCAACACAATGGAATGCTCATCAAGAGACTTGTAATGTCGCAGAAATTTAGTATAGTCCAATAGAAAATCCAATCGAAACGTTTAAACTGTATTGAATTAAAAAATTGTCAAACCTAGCAAAGCTTGTTAAGTGGCTTCAAAATCTCTGAGACGTGTCAAAATAATTCATGATCAATAGGATCGAGCTTGTAGAGTATTTGCAAAAGATCCTGTTGAGAATTTTTTAACCAAAAGCAACCCATGATGGATTACGTCAAGCTCGGTTCCTTTGTGTGAAAATTCATTCTGACGCAAAACACCCCCCGACGTCATCTACTGAATAGACTCGCCCACGAAACGGATGTACATCCTGCCTTTTTGGCTATAAAAGCAGAGGCACCGCGAGAGAAATTTTACATTCGACTCGAGAGTCGAAATCTTCTGATTGCTCCAACTAAGCCATGGATGTCTTTCCCGAAGCCTTGTCGTCAACAGTAAATGCTCTATGCCTGGCGGAGAATATAGATGCCTATGAACACGCTGCGATGACGGGACAGGTGTCGGCTTTTATATCATTTCAAGAGCCGAGATATTACAGAATCTTTTATACAATGCTGGAATCTAACTGGACGAAAAACAAAAAACTCGTTCAAAATTTCATGAGGTGTGTGATGGAGGCGAGACAGTGCTCTTCAAAGACCATGGGACAAGATGGGACAAATGGACCCTCATGGGACAAGGTGGTCCGAAAATTGATAAAAAATCCAGACAGGACCTTGAAGAACTCGGACCAGCGCCTCGGGTTCCAGCTCGGAAATCTTTTTATCGTGAAATTTGGATTCACATTTGGCTTCCGAACAGTGAGAGCTGGGACCAAGCACGTGTATCAGACGTCAGACGCACCTCTCCAAATATACGTGCTGTCCAGCCAAGCCAATGAACCTTTCACAGTAAGAAGGAGCTTGAAGCCGTCGGAGCAATATAAATATAACATATATGCTTTTCAGCCATGGAAAAGGTATGTAGTACCGGAGGGAGTGCAATACGTCATCATGACAGTGCAAAAAACTGTCTTTACGTTGGATATTATTGAGGGTGGCTGCCATGTGACGGACGGATTTGATTATAGGGCCCACCAGAATTTTCAACGCCAGTGCTACAAATTGCCTCCCCCCACGCCCGTGCACATGCTGGAAGAGACACTTCCTGCTAAAAAATCTCGATGGGGTCCACCTCTTCCAACTTCAAAGACGCGAATCTGTCCACCTCCTCCTTCCGTGTGTGTGCCGAAGCCGATGGAACCAGCTGCATCGATGGAATTTATAAGTTGGCCATCAGCACCAGAGCCACTGCCTTGTCCACCAGCGCCAGAACCCATGCCTTGTCCAACGATGCCTAAACCCATGCATTGTCCACCAGCGCCAGAACCCATGCCTTGTCCACCAGCGCCAGAACCCATGTCTTGTCCAACGATGCCTAAACCCATGCATTGTCCACCAATGCCAGAAGCCATACCTTGTCCATCAGTACCAGAAGCCATGCTGATGCCTTGTCCATCAGTACCAGAAGCCATGTTGATGCCTTGTCCACCAGTGCCAGAAGCCATGCTGATGCCTTGTCCACCAGTGCCAGAAGCCATGCTGATGCCTTGTCCACCAGTGCCAGAAGCCATGCTGATGCCTTGCCCACCAGCGCCTGAACCCATGCCTTGTCCACCAGCGCCTGAACCCATGCCTTGTCCACCAGCACCTGAACTCATGCCTTGTCCACCAGCGCCTGAACCCATACCTTGTCCACCAGAGCCCACAACAGACGTCGAGAATCAACTCTACGAGCAAATGATGTATGAGTTGGAGGGGGGCTGCGCGGACCAGGGGCCAGATGAATATGACGCAATCTTGAAGGAATTGCAAGAGGCGTGCGAATCGTACGAATGGCCCACGACGCAAGAGACGCAGGACATGCCAACGCTGGACAGTCTGATACCCAGGACAGAGGACGTGCCGTGGGAAACGCCAGAGACGTGTCATGAAGAGACGGATAGGCCTCTGAATCTGACGACCACGAGAAGAACTGGATCGAGCAGGCAACGGTCAGCGATTCAGTGTGTGGAACCTCTAGACTTGAGAATTGTAAAATAAATGTAAATGAATGTAAATAAATGTAAATAAATGATTTTGTTTTTTAAAAGGTGTTGTATTTTTTTTACTTCATACAGAGTTACTTTTTACAGAGTTAGATTTTCACACAAAGACTTTCAAACAAAATATATCATGTGGGGTATCCATAGATTCGTCTTGATGAGTAAAATTTTTTGATTGGACCCAGGTCCATGAGACCCCCCATGGAGCGGAGTTAGATTTTTACACAAAGACTTTTGAACAGAATATATCATGTGGGGTATCCATAGATTCGTCTTGATGAGTAAAAAATTTTTATTGGACCCGGGTCCATGAGACCCCCCATGGAGCGAAGTTAGATTTTTAATCAAAGATTTTTAAACAAAATATATCATGTGGGGTATCCATAGATTCGTCTTGATGAGTAAAATTTTTTGATTGGACCCAGGTCCATGAGACCCCCCATGGAGCGGAGTTAGATTTTTACACAAAGACTTTTAAACAGAATATATCATGTGGGGTATCCATAGATTCGTCTTGATGAGTAAAAAATTTTTATTGGACCCGGGTCCGCGAGACCCCCATGGAGCGGAGTTAGATTTTTAATCAAAGATTTTTAAACAAAATATATGATGTGGGGTATCCATAGATTCGTCTTGATGAGTAAAATTTTTTGATTGGACCCAGGTCCATGAGACCCCCCATGGAGCGGAGTTAGATTTTTACACAAAGACTTTTAAACAGAATATATCATGTGGGGTATCCATAGATTCGTCTTGATGAGTAAAAAAATTTTATTGGACCCGGGTCCATGAGACCCCCCATGGAGCGGAGTTAGATTTTTAATCAAAGATTTTTAAACAAAATATATCTTGTGGGGTATCCATAGATTCGTCTTGATGAGTAAAATTTTTTGATTGGACCCAGGTCCATGAGACCCCCCATGGAGCGAAGTTAGATTTTTAATCAAAGATTTTTAAACAAAATATATCATGTGGGGTATCCATAGATTCGTCTTGATGAGTAAAAAAATTTTATTGGACCCGGGTCCATGAGACCCCCCATGGAGCGGAGTTAGATTTTTACACAAAGACTTTTAAACAGAATATATCATGTGGGGTATCCATAGATTCGTCTTGATGAGTAAAATATTTTGGTGGTCTCTGTTTTCAGTTGTACCAACCATGGTACAATTTTAAATTTTCAAGCAATGTATATTGTGTTGGACATCTATAAACTCGTCTCGATGAGATAAACATTTCGGTGACCATTTTTAGAAAATTTCTCGGCAATAGAGACAAGCTACACATCAGATTTTTTTGGAGCTGTCAACTTTAGAATTTCTTGGAGCTCGCAACTTTAGAATTTCTGTGACACTGTAAATCGTTATACGTTAAAAAAAAAAAAAAAAAAAAAAAAAAAAAAAAAAAAAAATTTTTTTTTTTTTTTTTTTTTTTTTTTTTTTTTGAAATGTCGTATAAAGCAAGTGTCGAATCTTGGGTTTGAATATTTCAGATTTGAGACTTTGAGACCATGGCCATCTTCAACACAGATTACTACATCAACGTTGTATTTGCAACACAATGGAATGCTCATCAAGAGACTTGTAATGTCGCAGAACTGATGCCAAAAAAGATTCCTTGGGAAATTACTTTTAGCAACAAACTCAATCCCAAGGAGACATTTGTCGTGATTCCGTCTCCTCAATCAGTCAAGACTATGGGTTTGGTTTACCTGTATGATTCTGATGAATCGTTTGGTCCAAGATATTACGAGAATGTGGAATATGTTCAAGTTAATTTGAATCTAATGGAAACGTTTGTGACTCAGCTGGCTTCTAGAAAAATATCTGAAACAGATTCATGGATTGCGAAAATTTTACATTCTTGGGATTTGCCGTCTAAAACCATTGGCGTCATCAATGAGGATACCCTTTTGTTTTTGAAAAAATACTTTTCAAACGTTGTGCTTTTACACAATCCTGATGAACCGAAAAATTTTAGTTTGGATGATTGCGACGTACCAAATGAATTTGGTGACGCAGAATTTGTAGAAAGTCTCTTGGAGCTCTTGGATAAGCAACAGGAGACGTCCAAAGCGAAACCACCAGCTCTGGCACGATTTGAAAAAAGGAAAACTCGAAATGGATCGATTCGAAAAAGTAAACGATTGCTGGAAATGAAACAATAGAAAAAACTAAACCATTGTTCAATAGAGTAAAAAAAAAAAAAAAAAAAAAAAAAAAAAAAAAAAAAAAAAAAAAATTTTTTTTTTTTTTTTTTTTTTTTTTTTTTTTTTTACAATGAGTACTTATAACGCAGGGTCTGTCTGTCCAAATCATACTCTTGATCTACTCTGGCCTCTCAAGTCAAATCCTTTGATAATCGCATCCGCTTACAATGTTTTTCAAGCTGCACGCCAATCCTAGAATCCCACCGTTGACTTGTGCAGTGGGAGGAGATGGACATTTGTATTGGTACGTCTCAGATCTTGAAAAGATGTTTATCGATGAAGCGATTCCGAATTTTCACAACTTTATTCGAGACTATGTTGTAACAGGTGATCAAATTTTATTCAAGCCTCTCAATACTTTGACAAAAGAGTGTAAACTCATTACGACATGCGTATGGATGGAATTTTTGAAAAATTATTTTCCACCAATGTATGTATGGTGGTTACATCTATTCTTCAAATCCAAGCTCATGGTACGGAATGAATTTTTATTTATCGCAACATACGATGATTTGTGTGTTGAAATCAAACCTAATGACGATGTTGGAGATGTCACATTCGATCAATTTATTCGAAAATTTGTTCATCTAGTGATAAACTACAGAGGAAGGACATTTGAAATGCCTGAAAAGTGTCCATCTCAAGTTTTGAAGGGATTTTGCCATATTCATAATGCAAATGACCCACCCTACTATTGCCAAACTCCATCTTATGGTTTGATTAAAAATTGTCCATTCCACGGCAAACCTGGAGCAGCAGGAGCATTATTTCTACCTGTAACAAATTTGTAAAAAAAAAAAAAAAAAAAAAAAAAAAAAAAAAAATTGTTTTTTTTTTTTTTTTTTTTTTTTTTTTTTTTTTTTTTTTTTTTTTTTTTTTTTCAATATGTGCGGAATATATTTTATTTCGTGTGTGCCTTCCGACTATTGTCTGGAGCTCAAGTCTATGATGTCGATAATTTCTTGAACTTCCGAGGAAGCCACTAGTATCGATTGTATAGTGTCAGCATTTGATGACATGCGCTTATGTATTTGTGTAACACTCGAGATACGAGACCCAAACAATCCACTCTTGGTGGGTCTAGAGTCGCAAAAAAATGGGACGAGCTCCCAATTAGGGGAGGTCGTCCCATTTTTTTTACAAAGTCTCAATCCAGAATTGAATCCTTAAAATTCCAGTCGGCAGTTTGGACACGTGTTACGCCTCCTTTCCCATTGACCAATACAATCCACATGAAATGTGTGTCCACAGCCCAATTCTACACCAGTCTCTATACGACTGAGGCATATGGAGCATTCCAATGGCTCCTGAATAGGGGTAGGTTGAACATCTGCCGAGTAAATGAAATTCAAAATCTCAATGCCCACTCGGCACGTCAGTTCCTCTGACAAGATCCAGTGCTTTTTCCACCAGGACTTTATGATTTTCTGAAGCCATCGGATGCCAAAGTTTTGCCACGTCTTCCATCTCCAGTCTCCTGGCATGTGCGAATACTGTGTCTGCAAGTCATGATCGATAAATTTAAAAAATTGTTGGTGCCGTTTGTAAAAGTTTGAGTCTATTGCCAAGAGAAAATTGGTATCAGGTTCATGGCTTTCAACCGGCGCAGACAATTCGTAAATTTTGAATGGTAGTATCTGCCAAAGGCTTTTTCCAAAGAGTTCTGAATAGTGGTCCTCGTCAACCACTCGGGACACATTGTCAAGGATTAATGCGACTGCATCAGAGGGATTCATTCTGAATAATAACGACTGCTCTACGCACGTCGAGGCTTTTATACCCGTCAAACTGGATGTAGAGGCAAGGAGCAGATCACGTTTCCCAGAACGTCCTCCAAAACATCCTGTGACGCAGTCGAAATGTTTAAAATCTTTCCTCGCGACCGGATACATTTCCTTCAATACATCCTGTTTTTTTTACTTTTTCCAGAAAGTGAAAGAAAAAATGAGACGGGCCTCCCAATGTGAGGGAGACCCGTCCCAATTTTATTTTAAATAATGACACATTTTTGAGCTAAAAAATACATTTTTATTGATCATTTTAAATACAATATATTGACATGGGAGTCTGTAGGTTAATGTTTTTTTATTCCATTTCCCCTTGACATGAGGCACTCATCTTTTCACTGTGGTCGATATAATCTTGTAGTTCCAAGAGTGTCAGAAGTTTTTCAACGTGTTTGAGACAAGCATTTGCATCATCCTGATAACTTTTATAAAGCTCCAGTTGTCGTTTCCACTGGTAATACAAAGGATCCATCTTGCTCACTCGTCGCTGTATTTGATCCAAGAAACGTACAATTTTCATTACGTTTTCGTGGAGGTGCTTTCGCTCACATTTCAAAATTTCTAGATTGACTTTGATGATACAATTTGCGTGACTCTCCATCTTGTTTAATACGGGACACTTTGCATTGGCGTAGCATCTACATCAAAGATGGGTGGTTGCAACAACCTTTCAATAGACTCTGGGCTAGCGTTTATATGCGAATAAAATCTTTTAAAAATGTCAAATTCCCTTTGTAGCGAGTCATAGCGTGGATCCTCGGGATGTAGATGGTTCAACATCAGAGTCATAATCGCGAGAATATTTACGGCACTTTTTCCGAGGTTCTTCCACTCGTGATTCAATTTTTTGCTGTAGGTATCGATCGGGTGCGGCATCTTGTCTTAGCGCAAAAAAACCAGTGCCCTCGTTAAATTGTTGACCAAACAAGATTTTATCTGCAGACTTTTCCACAGGATAGACATTGGATGCCTCGGTACAAATGCGAGCCATGTTTTTCTTGGGAGCCTCAAAGCTCAATACTTCAATGGGTGAACGTTCTGGATGTCTGGCTAAACCTTCTCGGGTCAAGGGGAGGGGGACTCCCGTTCGGCATTGGTACTTTACAATGGTCATGACATCTTTGTAATACACGTCGTTGGTAATCAATTGGCGTTTGGCCACATAAGCCACGTTGAAAAAATAACTCACCAAACCACATTTTTGAAAAACGAGACGAATATCTGAAAAACCTTCCACACGGTTGAGACGACGCAGTAAAGGGAGGGGTGTTTTATGATACAAGACTTTATCCTGAACGACAATGTATGGAAAATGCGTCAAATATTTGAAAGAACCATCCGCAGTTTTGGCTTGGTTGAATGGACCATTGCTTTCCAACAAACCAGCTTCGGGAAGACGATCCATTAAATCTGCATGACGCGTAAATAGCGTCGCATATCCTCCACGACGTGGAGCCATTTCAAAAATTTGAACGTGATTGGTGTAACAATACAGCTCATAGTGCATCATTTTATCCACGCGGTAAATGGGTTGTACAAAAGAGCAAGATTGTAAATGTTTGCTATCCAGCGTGTCTTGGGTTTCTGTTTTGGTCACTCGGCACGTGAGTTGAATACCGAAAGCATCACCAGGTGTGGGGAATCGCTTGATGATGGCTTTCACAAATTCAAAACACAGTGTGGGAATAGCATCTTGTCGCTCATTCAATACTTGCAAGTTGGGTAATGACGCTTCCAAATGCTTTTGGAAATGATGAATGACAGCTTCTATGCTATGAGGTTGAATCATGTGCAGCATTTGTGTATACAAATTGGGTTGCACACGAGCTACATATTGAAACAAGACAGTTGCTTCAGTCATGATGACAGAGCTTGCAATGAAAAACCAATTTCCAAATGAATAAACTATATATACTGACGCTTAACTTTAACAAACAAAGTTAAAAAAAAAAAAAAAAAAAAAAAAAAAAAAAAAAAAAAAAAAAAAAAAAAATTAAATTAATTAATTAAAATTAAATTAATTAATTCATTCAAAGTGATGACACATTTTGATGAGGCAATTTTTTTATTGATGACAAGTCAAAAAATTTTTACAGACATGTACAGATATTAATATTTACATGTACAGATATTAATTATTACATTACAGACATTACAGGCATTTTTTTCAAAGTCGTGGCAACTTACAAATTTTGTTTGATGACAAATGTTTGATACTATTAGTATTTAGATGTGCTATTGCGTTTGTGTATCACAAGACCCAAGACCTAAACAATCCAATCTTGGTGGGTCTAGAGTCGCAAAAAAATGGGACGAGCTCCCAATTAGGGGAGCTCGTCCCATTTTTTTACAAAATCAGAGTCCAGAATCGAATCAATGCATCATGTCCTGTCGGCAGTAGGGACAAGTCCCATTATGCTTTTTCCAAGTGCCAATACATTTCTTGTGAAACTCGTGCCCACAGTTCAATTTCACACCAGAAAAAATGCTACTCAAGCATATCGAACATTCTACTGGCTCCTGAAGATATCTATTATCAACATTTGCCGAGTAGATAAAATGGAGAATTTCAATGGCTACCCGATGCGTCAGATCTTCAGTCAAGACCCAATGTCTATCCCACCAAGCCTTGATGATTTTCCGAAGCCATTCGATACCAAAGATCCTCCATGCCTTCCAGTGCATTGGCACGAGTTGAAACTTAATCTGTGCGTCATGGTCAATAAATTCCCAGAATTGTTGGCGCCGTTTCCAAAGGTGCAAGTCCATGAACCCAAGAAACATGAGATCAGGTTCTCGCCTTTCAACCGGTGCAGACAATTCAAAAATTTTGGATGGTAAAATTTGCCAAGGGGTGCTGTCGAGGAGTTGCTGCTTGTAGCGCAACTGCTCGTCGGTCACTTGGGACGAATTGGCGAGGATAAAAGCGACAGTTTCAGTTTGATTCATTCTGAATAGTATAAACTGCTCTCTGCGCGTCGAGGCTTTTATACCCACCAGACAGGATGTGGGGCGAGATCTAGTGCGTCCTCCAAAACATCCTGTGACGCAGTCGAAATGTCTAAAATTCACCTCGCGACCGGACACATTTCCTGCAATACATCCTGTTTTTTTGGCTTTACCAAGAAGTGAAAGAGGTTAAGCGATCGACGATAAGGTGTAAAAAATATCCGGTGAGCTGGATGTCACGTCCTGTGTGCGAGGAAAGTGTGCTTCCTGTGAGGACAGATAAAGTGTATTTTGAGACTAGAGCATCCTGTCAGACAGGATGTGAGTCAGAGGAAAGCGGATGCAGATAAAGTGTATTTGTGGATAAAGCATCTTGTAAAGAATTTGTAAAACTTGCCAAGGTCGTTTTCCGGAACTCTCACAACTCGCAAGTGTCGAGTCTTTACCGTCTGAACTCATCTAAATTTTTCCGGAGCTCTCACAAGTAACAAATCTGACAAGTTGAAGAATTTAGAAAATCTAAAAGTCAAGACAAGCTGCACATCATTGAACAACAACGTAAAAAAAAAAAAAAAAAAAAAAAAAAAAAAAAAAAATTTTTTTTTTTTTTTTTTTTTTTTTTTTTTTTTTTTTTTTTTTAATAGATGTTGTATAAATTTGAAAGTCAAATGCTCGAGATCAATACACTCATCTCCTTCTCTAGGCATCGTTGCTTTTCTAAATCAAGATGTCCACAATCACTTTTGCTGTTACAAACGAATTGGAAGCCCATGCAACCAATACAGGTTCAAATCTTTGTCGTTGGGCAAGTGTCGATGAATTGGAAAAGATTGATAAACAGCTAATGATTGACTATCATACAGATATAATTCGACACAGAAACGGTGTTGATTACAAGCTTACTAATGATATGGAGGAATGCTTGAAAAGAAAAATGTTTTTGGTTTTCAATTCCAATAACGTGTACAAGTTCACGCGAGGCATTATAAATATTAAACAATTGACATTGATACCTTGCAAGGAAGCTCAACAAGTTTTAATCCACGTACAATTTGCTTTTGAAAGTAGAGAGACTGGACATTTGAATCTCCACCAAGTATTGGTGTTTGAAAACTTTCCAATGAGTGACACGGGAAATCTTGAAGTTTTTACAAGATGTGATTCGAATAAGGTGGCTGCAATTGCTGTGGGCGATGAAGAATGTGTTGCTGTCACGCAGACTGTGTGGTTTAAATGTCCTTTGACAATAGGTTGGGAAAAGGAGGTTGTAAATTACTTGCAGATTTTGGGAGTGAACAAGATACACATGGTTGGGTCCCATACTGAATTTCTAAAAAGTCTTTACAGTATTGATGTGAGCTACAAAATTAATGGTAGAACCGTTTTGGATTACCCATGTCAAAAGTGCGGAGACAAAAAATGCCCTATTCAACTAGCTTATCTACTATTTAGAAAAGTTGCTAAAAGAATACCGTGTAAGTTGCCTCACTCGGTTCCTGGCTTGGAAGAAAATGTAAAATTCCAACTAGATGAATGTAGAGTCTAAAATTAAAATACATTACAACGTTAGGAAAAAAAAAAAAAAAAAAAAAAAAAAAAAAAAAAAAAAAAAAAATTTTTTTTTTTTTTTTTTTTTTTTTTTTAGCTTTTATTACAAGTCAGTCTCGATAAACTCTGCTCATCTCAATTTTCTGCTCGCACAACTTGCAAATTAAATCAGCGTTGGTGGAAGCCAATATCTCTTTCCTAGTTTTTCATTGCCGATATATTTTTTAAACTTTTCCCATGAACGTTGTAAATGTGGCAATAGTTTGTGATGGGACGTTGACGACCAAACTTTATCAGCAGAGAGTGCATCATCAAATTGGAGCATTTGCAAATACATTCGAAGTAAATCTTTGTCGTTCATTCTGAGGAGAATATTTGACATAAATGGTTGTAAATCAGTTATATTATGCATGAACGCATACGGTTTGTCAATGTGCGGGACCCACTTCAAACATTTCTCGGGACCTACATGCAAACAAACGACGTTTGTTTTGGAATCGTCCCAATCCATATCCAAGTGACTGGTAAACACTAAATGTTTGTGTTTACTGGGAATATGCGCTCCAAATTCGGGTTCTGACCAAATATATATATTTTGACCATTTCTTGTAAACCATCTCGGACCCTCGGAAAAATCACTCATCGGCACGACATGCGGTTTTAGATAAAATTCCAAAAGTGAACGATTTCTCCCCAAATTCCCAAATAGGATGGTGGATTTGCTCGAATCGAGAGCTTTGATTAAGGTATCGACTACCATGTTTTCAACGCCAGTCCTTTTATCACACTCTTTATTTTAACAACAACGGAGAAATTGTTCCAAACTGCGTTTTTTCAAATTTTGAAAACGATATGTTTGTATCATCACCACGAAAAAAACGGAATCTCAAAATGTGAATAAAGAGTGGGAATGGATCGATATAACAGAGCTTCGGATCTTCGCATGGCGCCTTATACAATTCCAGACCGTCGTCCTAATAGTGTGATTCCCGAATCGTATTTTGAAAATGAAGTGCCTTGGAGGTTTCCAGATAGACCGCTCGAGGTGACACCAAGACCAGTGGCAGTGGTGAAACCATTTTCTATTCAATACGAATCGATTCGTCCCCAAGAATCGGATGGAACCATAGCACAACCAAACGTTCAATTACCTCCGACGCCTCCCGGAACGCCTGTTCGAAATCGTGTAGCGCCCAGAACGCCCGCTCCACCCACACTTGCAGAAATTCCAGTAGTATCCACTCCACCTGCATCACCTATTCGAACCCCTGCAGCGACCACTTTTAATGTACAGAGCATTGCGTCTACTTCATCTCAAAATGTACCGAACGTCGAACAGGATCAACTAAACTTTCAGCTACCACGAAACATACAAACTTTATCACCTACACGTCAAGTGAGAAAAATTAAAATTGGAAAACTCACCAGGATACTAGATTAGAAAAAATAGCAACACGTAAAAAAAAAAAAAAAAAAAAAAAAAAAAAAAAAAAAATTTTTTTTTTTTTTTTTTTTTTTTTTTTTTTTTTTTTTTAAACTTGTAACATTTAAACGAAGCGTCGAGTCTTGATGTCTCAGCTCGTCAGAAATTTTTGGAGCAGTCACAACTTTAGAAAATCTTGGAACTCACATCTTTAGAAAATTTTGCAGCTCACATCTTTAGAAAATTTTCGAGCTCTCAACTTGTTACGACAGTTATAATGCGTAATATAAAGTTTAGCTGTAGAAATGTTTTTGCAAGCCATTTTTGGTAGCCACTACTCTACGTATCGCCCGTATTTCCACGGGATACAATTGTACTGCTTATTTGTGATTACTCTAGTCATCAGCTTGAGTGCCTACATCATCCATGACGTCCAAAATGAATGCACGCAGTCGTTTCATAAAAGAGTCCATGCCCTCCGAGTTAAATATGCCACCTCTCAATGTGCCCGTCATGCATAAACCTATACTGGAAAATTTTGATGCTCACGTAAATAACTTTATCCATTTTTTAAAGAATCGTGTCCGGTGCATACTCATTTACGATGGACCCGATGACGTATATCAACACATTTTGAATCGAACCCTGTATGCGTGTTCTGTCAAGCATGTGCCGACGGGAAAAGTGTTGAAAAATGTCTTTCCTGTCATGCTGGGAACTCGATTGGATCTAGCGATTCGGCATGGCCAGCGCCGTGTATTTGATGCCAGTGTGGATCCCCCTGCCACCACCACCCCCTTCCAAGAGATGGACCTGGGACGAGGATTTTTCATCATCAGTGGATTTCTCAAACATTTACCGTACAGTTTTACCAATGATCCCTCTCGAACGCATCAGGTGTACAAAAAATCAATGCGAGTCTTTACCTATGATGGCTTTGATCGAGGTAAGGAATTGAGTTTCTACACGCATGATTCACCTACGGGTCGAAAACGTGGATCCGTGGTGATTAAAAGCAACAAAGGTACGGAAATCACGGAAAACGTCGAGTCTTTTTTTGATTTTTGTCCCTATCCAACAGATCCAGCCACCTACATGTCGTATTTGTACAGCCACGAAGTGTTTGACATTGATTCGCTCACCAATAAAATTGTGCTCAGCCCTGGACATTTGTTTGTCAAATTGTTTATCAAATGCTTGTACGGCCCATTGCAACCAGATAAAATTTGTTGGTCCCTCGTCAAAGCAAAGGCGGCCAAAGTCACCAAATGCATTGAAACGGGCAAATTGATGCGAGTCATTTCACAAAAGACCAAATTTCACAAGGAAGGAGGGACACCCGGCAAGAGCGGCCCACAAGAATCCTATCGAGAAATTGGTGCCGACGGAGAAGTGTTTGTCGAAAAATCTGCGGAATGCTATCGTGAAGTCAACTCTCAGACATATCCCTTGAATCCATTTTTTTCAAACATTATCGTCCGTCAAATTTCGAGTAAAGTCAAAGCAAATTCCATGCCGTCTTTTCACAACAGTTATGCTGGATTTTTATGCATTTTGGGTTGCTATGAAACGAAAAACGTGGGACGAACCACCATGATGGTGAGGGATACGGTCGTGTCGACCTGCGTGGATTTGGATCCAGTGTTTAACGTCACGAGTGCACCCTTCTGGAAAGAGTTGAATTTGGAGCCATTAAAACACTCGCAGTATTTTGTGGTGGTGAACGAGGCTTGCATCCCAGTGACGCAAGCCTGTTTTACCAATGTCAATTTACTACATGTGAAACGTACGTTTGGACTGGTGGAATGCTACAAGACACATTTTTTTATCCATATCCATTGCAAAGCTGGACTCCTTTTTAAAAAAATTCCAAACAGCGACATTTGGGTCACGCCTCGCGACATAATGTACTGGATGTCACAACTGCTTGGATACACTACCATGGAGGAGGTGGTGCGTCACTTCCAATATCCCTTCATCACCAGTTATTTTGTGGATATAAATCCCTTTTTCATGTACACTGCTTTTCCCAAAGACATTTTAGCATTCAATTCTCTGAAAAACGCCGTTCTGGCCACAGATTCTAAATGCGCTCATTATTTCATGGATACGTTGACAGTGTACGCCAAACAATTGACACCATACCACAAAAACGTGATGGAACCCCTGGAGGATGGAGTGTCACCACATTTCGTGTGCCGAGTACCTCACATGATGGTATCCTATATGAGTTTTCTGGGATGCACGCAAGAAGATTGCATCGTACGCCGAGAAGACGTGAATGCTTTTGATTGCTGTCGATTTTTTACGGTTCGAGTGAAATTGGAAACGGATGCATTGGTAGTCTTTCGACCGGTCCAGGGTGATGCCGTCGATTCGACGCTGTTGGGTTCACTCGTGCACGAGGGTCCCCTCAAATTGGAATCTTTTTCAATTCACGTCAAACTGGTGCGAGTGAATGACCGAGTCATCAACGTGCATTTTTTTAAAAAACCCTTTCGAGTCATCAAACATCACTTGACTAGCAACACGCTGAGCGTGTGCGTGGAGCAAGAGCATCAAAGTAGTACGGGCGATAAATTGTGCAGTTTCCATGGTCAAAAAGGAGTCATGCGTGTTCAAAAACAATTTCCTTTGCTGGACGAGCAAATCACACCCGATTTACTGGTGACAGTCTATGGTTTCTTTCGAATGACGCCCGGCCAAATCAAAGAGGGCATCGTGAGGGGGCGAGGCAGAGACGCTACAGTGGTGCGAAACAGCGATGGTAAAATTTTACCCAACGCAAAACTGTTTTATGGAAAAACGTTCTATTTTCCGATTGCTTACTGGAGTTCAGAACATTTGTACGCCCCAGTCAAATGTACCCAAGACAAAATTTCAAATCAGTCGGTGAAAGGTCGTTCACGCATGGGAGGGATGCGTTTGGGCACAATGGAACTCAATAATGGGTTGAGAGCCAATGGAATAGCATCCTGTTTTGAAGAAAAGTTTTTTGAACACGGGGATCGATCCAAAATGGAGGGCACAGTTTCTATTCCAAAAGTGGTTGAATTGATACAAGAAGATGCTCGGATTTTCAAAACCAATATAGATTACACGACACACCCGAGTGTCACCATTCACAAAAAATGAAAATGTTGTATGCTGTAACTGGTAAATATTGTTTTTCAAAGAAACTTTAAATTTCGATGAGGTCGAGGAGATGGACACAAGTTAAACACACTGCATAACAACGTAAAAAAAAAAAAAAAAAAAAAAAAAAAAAAAAAAAAATTTTTTTTTTTTTTTTTTTTTTTTTTTTTTTTTTTTTAAAACCCGTAATATAAATAAGCCAGCGTCGAGACTTGATAATCCCACAGCTCATCAGAATTTTTTGGGTCAACATTTCGTTTTCTACATTTCATACAAGAATGGAGGATGAGGATGAATGTCCAATTTGTTCTACTTCTTTTAAACTGCTTGAAGCGATTTATGAAACTCCTTGCAAGCACTTGTTCCACAGGCCATGTTTAAATCTATGGATAAAGTTCCGTCAGACTTGTCCCATGTGCCGCAAAAAAATATCGGGAGGTTCGCTGGAAACAATTCGCTACAAGAGAATAATATTTAATATGTCTACTCAAGATCAAATTCACTTTTACAAGGAACAGTTGAGTAATGTGAAAACTAAATTTAAAGAATGCATTTTAAAAATCGAATACTGCATTGAGAGTTTGAAACCATTGCTTCAGGAAGACGAATCCCTATTTCGATCGATCAATGCACTAGGTGAACAATTCTACGAATCATCATGTTGGGCACATCACAATCTTATTGACATTGTATTACCACTTGTACTTCTCGCGAGTCAATCCAGGAATAATAGAATCAACATGCAAAAACAACACCCAGATGAACGTGATGAAATTCTGTTTCACCGAGATCGCATATCTCCTAAACGAAAAATCTTCAGAGACATTGTTTTAAAACTCCAACTTGATATTGAGAAAGCGTTAACATTAAGTAAAGAGAACCATATCCTTCACCGCGTAATAAAAGACGATTTTAAAAAATTTACAGAAGCCTATGATTTGGCAAACGAGAGCCTGCACCGAATTGAAGGAGCCATGGCAGCTCTCAAGTTTGAGAAGGTTCAACTGAAACAAGACCGAGAAAATTTGATGACCTCGGCTCACCGGAAATTTTCTGAGGCTCTTGCAAATATTATTGAATGATTAAAAAAAAAAAAAAAAAAAAAAAAAAAAAAAAAAAAAAAAAAATTTTTTTTTTTTTTTTTTTTTTTTTTGAAGTTATATTGTTTAAAATCAAGTTGAACGCCGCTCAGATTTTTCAGACATGTACTATCGACGCTATGACCCAGCAATTGCACAGGATGCCAACGCAGTTCAAAATATTACTACCGCACAATTTGTACGAATTCTCGACTTTCACGAGAATGATACTTTTATCCTTAAAGGCGAGACCGCTGTAAAAATTTTACGTTTTCACATTCCAAAGCTGAAAGAAATCAAGCATGACAAAGACAATGATTTGTACTACATGAAGGTGTTGGATTGGCCATATCATAAAAATATGTGTTTATTTTGTAAAAATCAGAATCCTTGTAAATGGAAATATCTTGATGAAAGATACAACGAGCTCTTTGACTATCACATTGACACCTTTTCAATATTTAGTCCAACCGCCGTGCTTAGTGGCGACGAGGGCGACTCGCTTGGGCATGGAACCGATTAAGTGATCAAAGTATTCGTCTGGCAACTCGTTAAACACTTGCAAAATGTCCTCCCAGAGCTCATCCCGATTTCTGACACCCGTTTTCTTTTTCTCAATACGCCTGACCAACTCGGCCCACACATTTTCCACAGGATTCATATCGGGTCCTTTGGGAGGCCAATCATCCATCACTATAACGTTGCGATCCCTCAACCATTGTATGGTCATCCTACTGGTGTGAATGGACGACAAATCTTGCATAAAAATTAAATCATTTTCGCACACGTCATGCTCGATGGACGGTAGAATCTGCGTCGTGTAATACTGTGCGTTCAAAGTCCTTTGCTCCACCCTGTGCAAGCGTCTGAGATTTTTACCAAAGGCCATCCACACGCAAATGGTAAACCGCGGTGTACCCACCATCGCTGGATTGGAAGAATGTACTAGATATTTATCATCGTAGCGATCACTTCCGTGCTTGGGTCTGTAGACTCGCAAGGCTCCGCGGCTTGTGGATCTAAAAATCTTTTCGTCAGAAAAAACAACCCTCTCCCACAGGTCCATGGTCCAATTGATGTGACGCAAAGCATAGACGAATCGCATTTGACGATGGTAGGGTGTCAAAAAGGGTTTTCGGGCTGGAATGCGACATTTTAACCCCTTCTCCTTTAAACGATTGCGGACCGTGTCTGCGCTACACGTGGGCACGAGCGCTTTTTGCAAGTCTACGGCCGACAAAAACGGCTCTCTGGTAGAAGTTTCGTACAACGTTTGATCTTGTTGTGGATTCGTGACGCGTGGTCGCCCTTGCTTGGTGTCGGCTTTTTGGCCTCTGCGTTGTATCCAGTAATGCACGGTAGAGGGGGATAATTCCAATTGACGAGCAATTTCTCTCTCTGAAAGATGGTCGTGTTCGTATAAATGCATAATAACGTGACGGTATTCCATGCTTGTTTTCCAAACAAAAAGACAAGGAATGATGGAGCAGCAACGCATGTATTGCCCCAAATGCAAAAAATGCACACCGACCGAAACGATTATCAGAGTCGTCGCAAAAAATTTACGAGCCATGCTGCGAGGAAACTGTAGCGTTTGCCAAACCACAAAATCTACGTTTGAAAAAACAAGACATGACATTTCTTAAAGAAATTCAATCGTATTTATGTCACGAGAAAGTGCAGGTGGATCCGACGCCACAGCCATCCATCGTATGCAGCGTTTGCAACAATAGAGTCATTCCAGACGTGTACAAATGGATCCATGACATTTCCCAAAACTCGCTGCTAGAAGGTTGTCGAATGGCTCAACTCTATGCTGAATGGACGGGTGACGTAAACATACCTGTATCCATCTACATTTCAAAGCTGGATGGTATCTATGACAAGCGCATCGAAGGTCAATCCCTTCGCCGCCTAAAAACGTCGGTCGATATTTTAAAAGCGTTGAATGCTCCTTTTACACACGAGAGCACTCCGATGGAAAAACCCACGCCAGAAATGCAAAATTTCATTTCAGATTACATGAGTGTGTTGGCAAAGAACCAACAAGATTTAAAAACCACCGAGCAAACAGCCTTGAACCATTTACTACAAAACATGCACACTCTGTTAAATTCCAAAGAATTTGAAAATAATCATTTCAACTTTTATTTTGAAAAATTGGTTCCCTACGTCAAGGAATGTCGCATGGATTGGACGCCCTTACCCCCATTCGATACCGACACAAACTTGGTAAATCAACTCTGGAAACAACTACAGTATTCGCAGCAGATTCGCAAGACTTTTGGAAAATATAGTATTCCTTTCGACATATTTCACGTCTTGGCGGGCTGTTATGCGTGTTGCACAGATATTGGTGTAGTGGCCAATTGGGCACTGGATTTAATCGTGAGAATATGCAATGGAAAATACTTTTGGAAAGAGTTTCAAGAGTGTCCATTTGTAAGCCATTATCGAGCCATCATAACAAAATATTTTTCATTTAGGCGAAACACCCATCGTAATATGGAATTTTACTACTTGGTCAAGAGTATCCAGAGGGGTGAAGGTATAGAGTGCCTCTCTGAAAATTTTCTAAAATATGGTCAATTGGAAGCATTTTTTAAAGAAAAGCTTCAAGCAATGCCCGATATGAAAGAAATGGTAAGCAGTCAGCTTTTTCCAGCCACCCTGTTTGAATCACCAGCGGATCAAATGGCGTTTACTATTGCCTTGGCACATATCGTGAGTAATTTCGATAAAACTACCTGCCAACCAAGGAAAGGTACGTTTGCGAAAGCTAGGAAATTGTCAACTGTGGTCAAGACTCTGATGAAGTCAGCTTCGGATTTTGATTCACAATATCCACTTCCATGGACCATGGATACGTTAAAACTGTTTATGATGTCTGATTCGAAAATTGAGGAATGTTTACAAATGCTAGCAGACATTGTATTTACTCCAGACGAAGATGAAATGGAATCGTAAAAAAAAAAAAAAAAAAAAAAAAAAAAAAAAAAAAAATAATAAAAAAATAAATTTTTTTTTTTTTTTTTTTTTTTTTTTTTTTTTTTTTTTTTTTTTTTATATCTATTTTAAAAACTCAAACGTTTGAGAAATCATAATACAGAGTATGACTTGACATTTATACTTTTAACATTGTTATTTAAATACGCGAGCCTCGCAGTATTTCAATCTACATTTACATCAACTTGAATAAAGTGAATGAACATGACTCATACATATTGTCCCCAGGAGGTCTTCTCCGTAAACACCGACTACCTCCGTGAGCAGTTTAACGACTGTCTACTAAAGACTTTCGACTCATTTACATGTGAGCTGGCATCCTTACAAACTCTCAAGTACAAGTTGCTCATCAATTTGATGAATGACTGGGGTATAACTCGTCACGAGCTAAATAGCTTGTTTGAAAACCATTCTCCCGTTCATCATAGAATAGCTGAGAGCATTCTTCATCATGTCCGCCACAAAGAAGAGTTGTCATATGTGTTTGCTCAAGAACTTGTGAGAAATGACAAACTCGTAAAAGTCTTACAAGGCCTCTGTAAAAACGATTATTCAAATTTTGTGGGTGGACTTTTGGCGATAGATGGCTATGGATTACACAAAGTTTCCAGCAAATCCAAACCTGTTTTTGACATTAAAAAATACCTACACAACTTAAAATATAGTTTTGACGGTACAAAATATTTGTATGACCGAGAACCCGATGATGATTTGAAACATAACCACGCAATAGCCATACGAAAAGTTAGAGAAGAGCTAGTCAAGAAAATGAAAGCAACGCCTGAAATAAACAAATTTGTACATCAAGTCATGTACAGGCTTATTAAAGATACTGTTGAAGCGGATATTCCGGATACTCGTATCGAGCCATATTTACCAGAAAGGGTTATGAAGAGTTGCATAAAAGTGTACAAAGAAAAAATGTCAACGGAGCAGCTGGAAGAGTATTTGAAAAAGTATTTGAAGCTTAGCAAACCTGAGCCCAAGATTGAAAATCAAAACAAAGCCGATGATGAAAGCGATATCGAGAAGGAAATTGATAATGATGAATATGAGGAACGCGAAGTCGTAGAAATGGAATCCTAAAAAAAAAAAAAAAAAAAAAAAAAAAAAAAAAAAATTTTTTTTTTTTTTTTTTTTTTTTTTTTTTTTTTTTTAAATGTGTGCTATAAATTGAATCCGCTCACAAGCTGTTTTAGCGTATGCAATCAAGATGTCTGCGAGCAAGTTGTCTGTGACATTCAACGCGGACGCAACCAGCTATTATTATTATGAAAAGATTGAACCAGAATGTACTGAAAATCATCTGCAAGATGCTAGGGATCGAAAGCGGGGAGAGGATCAATCCAAAATGACTCTCACTCAAATGGATAAGGCTATGAATTTATTTCAATCGTGTCGTGACAAAGACATAACAATCATTTTTGGAAATTTGGGAAGACACCCATTAATGTTAAATTACTTTTTGGATTTGGCGTTTACAGCTTCAGACGCGATTGGTGTACTCACTCCCTGGGACAAAGTATGCAGTTATAACGTTCAAAACCCCGTCCCCGATTTGGATTTCTTGTTTGTAGTGGAACCCTATTTTGGAAAATTTGTTCAAAAGCCTCCAAATGTGAAACATATGATTGTTTTAACGAGCCATTTGGTATTGTGGTATCCAAAAACTTTTGCTCGAATGGAGCAATTGTATGTGGGGTCATTATACAGCGATATTTGCATCAAAAACTCCAAGACGCTTACGAATCATGCTGTTGTCACGCCATTGCCATATATGGATGGAAGAGTAAATCAAGCACCCGTCAAGAAGGACATTCACTTGGATGTAACAAAGTCAAAATGTGCTCACGATGCCTTTCTGAGACTGCTCACGGGACAAGAACTTTTTCGTAATAGAAGCGTTTCGGTGGCTATTTTACCAAAACACGAGAGATTGATACAACATTACATTATAAATACCTTGAAATTTGCTGAAAAGTTTAAAATTGTCATTAAAGACAATTATTTTAAAATATTTCAAGACATACAACCCGTATTGTACATTGAAAAACCACAATAATGGTGTGTCTTGTATGTGGAGATGCTTTATGGCCAAGAAGTGAAGTGTGGATATTGGATTGCGAACATGAATTTCATAAACGTTGTCTGGTTCACTACAGATTTTGTCCGTTGTGCAACACTCGATTCAGCGACCTCGATTCAAGATGTTTAAGATATTTTCCCAGGCCAAGAATACGTCGACCCCGCTGTGACTCTGGTTATGAGTCTAGTTAGGATAATGACCACCGCGTTGGGTTTGACAAAGACTGTGATAGGAATCAAAATCCTTTGAAAACGAAGATGTATTGGAATTGTGTATCAATTCTTGAACGCCGTCAAATTTTAAAAAAATACCAGATATCCAATCGAGAGAGTACATATGGTCCTTACTGACCAACTGTCGCACAGCTTCATGAGGAACACCATGTCCCAAGCACCATGCAATGGAATTTGCAAAGTAATATAGTGTATTGTCATTGTCTCTCACTACAATCATCTCATATATACGTTCATTTTCTGATGATGGTACGTATGCATGTACCCAACTATGTTTGTTCATGATCTTGATTTAAAAAAAAAAAAAAAAAAAAAAAAAAAAAAAAAAAAAAATTTTTTTTTTTTTTTTTTTTTTTTTTTTTCAATTTCTTTATACTTAAACGGTTGGGTTTTAACTTTTCAAAATCTTGTAGGCATGGCCTTTGTTTACGTACCATACAATTCACCACAGGAATTAATGGACAAATTTCAATGTTTGAATTTGATACGAGACGCTGCTCTTCCTGGTGCCGCAAATAGAAAACCAAATTTTGTAATGGTGAACCCCAAAAATTATTACGGTACCTATGGAGGACTCGTTTACGACAGCGTATTAGAAAAAATATCATTTAAAAACCAAATCTTGTTATCAAACTATGCTTTCATGGATTCCATTGGATATGGTTTATCCATTATATGGTGGAATATTCTAAATCCTGAAGTATTAGGAAGTGTCGATGCTCTAGTGGCTCCCGACGGACGAAAAGCAGTTACGCCACACATTTACAATCAGATGCAGATTAACAAGATACGAGCAACCAAACCTCCAAAGAGCAGTTATTATGGGAATAGAGCCTGGCGCATAAACGATACATCTTCATTAAATTCCGATTCTGAATAATTTGCATTTTCATTGGCTCGAAAACGATCGAGTTTGCTTTCCGTTACTTTGTTGTGTATGTTGTACCACAGTTTACGTTGTTCAGTTTTCTCATCCATCAATTGCGGTTTCAATTCCTGGACGATATGCTTCAAATGCGCCATGCATATTCCACACCGCAACATTCGATACATGGATTCTACAATCTGCTCACGCCACATGTTTTTGGCCAATAGGACGTCGTCTGAATCATTGGGTCTACCATCCATAGCTTCTGCCATCCAGTGCAATAATCGCCAAAATGACGATCCAAATTGACCAATAGTGAGAAAATTGAGTTTTGGAAAGAGTTGTTCAGCAGGCGTTATGGGTGCTGAGACGTGACACTCTTTATTTAAAAATTCTCGTAGGGCCGATGCGTTACCCTCCAATAAATCCATAATCAACGTTTCAAATTTGTTGAGCAGTAAATCCGAATTCCATTTAACATTGTACAACAAGGTTAAAACTATAAAAATGTTTTCTTTTAAAATATTTTTCCAAGCCAAGATGGCTAATTGGGACTCGGGCTTGGTGAATGTACGAATGTACATTTCTTCTTTCACAATCATTACCAATCGCAATAAATACGTTGATACGACCTGATGTAATCGTTCTTGGGAAGTGGCTTTACGAAATTTAAAAGTAAATTCCGAAACGTCCCAAGGAACCATAAAAGATTCCTCTTCCGTCACCAGTCGCAACGTCCGATGTAAAAATGGATCAGTTTCCTGCAAAGCGACCTGGTTTAGTTTGGTTTTATTTATGTGACCCCGGTAAGCATTTTTAAGACACAGAAACGTGTCATGCTTCATACTGATAATCTTCTTGCTTATTAGGATTCAAATGATTGAATCCAGGCAACGAAAAAGAATAAGAAAGATTAGCATGTGCTCTGTTATCGTTTGCGAGAATTGTGGTAGAGGGATAGGTACTTGGGTCTGTGAAACTCCCAATACTTGTTACGTTACAATACATCGTCAAGGAGTATGTCGCAGGTGCACAAGGCAATGGAGTTGAGGATTAAAGATTAAACATAACGACATTAAAAAAAAAAAAAAAAAAAAAAAAAAAAAAAAAAATTTTTTTTTTTTTTTTTTTTTTTTTTTTTTTTTTTTATGTTGTATTTAAATGGTGGAATTAGTCGGCAGTATCATACCATTACAACTTACTGAACAACTTGACAACTTGGTGAATACTTTCTTGAATCCATGGAGGGAATCGATTTTTCTAGTTTGGAAAAGGAGGCTTTTTCAATGTTTGAAACATTTGATATGAATAAACCTTTGATTGTTGATGCATATAAATGTAAATGCAACAAGTTTGTTAGATTCTTTGGATATTTTGCCGATGGTTCTTACGAAAAAAGTGTGGTTAAATACGTATGGTCTGCTGCTACGCTACCCATCTTATCACCATTAGCGTTTACGTGTGAAGTATCAGAAATTCTGTTCAACAGATCTTTCAACACATCTTCAAAGATATTTTTTTACTCAACTGCAACGTGTTTCCTACCTATGATTTGTCTGTTGTTTGGAGTTTATCGTCCAATTTGTCTTTTGAAAAACTTTTTACCAACATGCTTTTGGTGTGGGAAATTGAAAATGAATACTGATCAAATCATTCGAGATCAAGTGGATGTTATCCAGGAAAGCGACGAACAACCTATCGATGGAGACACGATAGAACGTGATGATCGAAATATGGATCAAGTTGAAACTTTTCAAGAAAGTGACGGTCAATCTATTGTTCAAGAACCGCTAGAAGCTGATGATCGACATGTTAATCGAGTGGAAACCTCCCAGGAAAGCAACAATCGACAATATGATCAAAAACCGCTAAAAGCTGGTGATCGACACATGGATCGTGTTGAAACCTCCCAGGAAAGAGATAATCAACAAAATGATCGAGATCCGCTGGAAACTGGTGATCGACACATGGATCAAGTTGAAACCTCCCAGGAAAGAGACGAAAAGCAAATTGATCCAGGTGAAATCTCCCAGAATCAGAATAAATTGCTTTTGAATCGAAAAATACTTATAGAGGTCTTAATGCGTGAAATTCGAAATTTGCAAGCAGATATTTGGTTGGGAAAGACACCAACACAAATCACAGAACGTTTGAAAGCAACTTTGGAAAAAATTAAACCAACCTTTGATTCAAAAGAATTTAAATATGAAAAAATATACAAGTTTTGAATATCAAAAAAAAAAAAAAAAAAAAAAAAAAAAAAAAAAAAATTTTTTTTTTTTTTTTTTTTTTTTTTTTTTTTTTTGAAGTGTTCTGTTTAAAAGCTTGCGTGATCAACCCGAGACCCATACGTTATACTGTCATCACTACTTGTCGACTTTGTATAACAGTGCCAGTGAGAATTGGAAGTCAAACTGATTGTTCAACCTCCTCTTGTGATTTGCAAAACATGGTTGCTTCCACTCAACGATTGATACGATACAGACTGAAAGAACCATTCTCTGGAAAGGAACCATTAGTTGAAAAAAATTTTGCTGTGAAATTTTTCCCTATTGGCAAATTTTATATTGAACCTCAGGACGAAGTAGAAGTATCAACTCATGTCGAGATTAAATTACCACCCGGTACATATGGATTGCTGTCTTCATTGATTCCGAATGTGAGAGTAGATGATGATGTGCTCCCTCCCGGTTTTTCTGGACACCTAAAATTTTACCTTTTCAATGAGGGATCCGAACGACTTGATATCAAGAAAAAGAAATCGGTTGTTAGGTTGATTTTAAAACGATGCATCGTACCAGTGTTGCAGAAAGTTGGAAAATTGACACGGACAAGATCCTGTACAGCAGGATTGAAATCGAAGCGCAGACAACCAAAGAGATGCGGGTCAAAAAAAAAAAAAAAAAAAAAAAAAAAAAAAAAATTTTTTTTTTTTTTTTTTTTTTTTTTTTTTTTTTTTTAATGGCCTTATAATCTTTGCGATTGACTAAACTCATACCAATGCCGTTCATGACTGCGAGTATTTGTGTGCATTCTCCTCAGCTGGTCTGGAACAAGTATTTACTATCTCATTACCTAGCAAGTTTTTTCAAGCTACATCATCCAAACATTTATCAATTTAAAATTTTCCCCGTGAGATCTTGGGAGTATCAAGGCTCTTTTATAAAGTGCAACGTTTTCATTTTGTACAATTATGGATTTGTACGCGCAAGAACCTCCCAGCACCTTCTTAAAAAACTCAAACGCCGAAGGACTCGTTACATTGAAAACAGACAACGTGTCTCCGCACTGCGCCCACATTGAAAAAGGTTTACGCTGCGCCTGCACTTCAAAGGACGGAATCGTTGTCAGTAAGCAAAGCATCATAATAAACAACGATGCCCATTTATTGTGCGCATTTCCTTGTTACGCCTTACCAAACCATTGCACTCTGGAAGAGCAAAAGACGATTGTAACATGGTTGACTCGAGAGAAATTTTACAATTTTGGTCATCATTGTAAACGAATCGAGGATACAAAAAGAAAATTTGAAAGATTTTTAATGCCCAATACCGTATTCTTGAAGAAACCAAACATTTCTTGTGAAAAGTGTTCAATATTTACATTAAGAGGTGAACCCGTGTTTTTCTTGAGTAAAAACGTTTTATCGGCTCAAAACAAGGGTCCCACGTTGGAAAGCGTTTTGTGTCTAGATGCATCGGCCCAGTAAATATGAATTGCAACATGCTGTTTTGTATGCAACGGAACATACTCGCGTGTACATGATGGAAAAGTACCGAAAACAATATCCTCATTTGTTTCTACATGCAGAAATACACACTCGCCCCGCAACGCGTCAAGATTATTATATACCTGATTCATTGTCTCAAAAATGTATCGTGGTGGAAAAAACAGCATTTACCGAAAAGGGTTGTGCGCGATTGGGTTGCTTTCCTTACAAATCAAATGGAATACCTTGTGAAAAAACAGATCCCACCCAATGGATTCCCATCGGAAGCAATCATCTCTCCTTAGCGTGTCAGCCCGGCTGTTGGCGATCCCCCTCGACCGTCGATTCCGAATGGATCGACAGCCAATGCATGGTGGTCAATCCTTTGAAAAAACTACTCGCCATATTTCCCGAAAAGGCATTTGGATTAGAGTCCAAACATACTTTGCACGAAGGGTTGGATTGGAAAAAGGGAAACATGTACTTGAATAAAGATTACTGCGCCGCCTATGGTTTGGAATTTGATGGAAACGACTGCTATTCTCCTACCGGACAAACCATTTTGGAATTTCTCTTGGGGAAAACAGTGTATCGAACCATTAAAACATCATCCATTACACCTCCCAAAAAGACATTACCCACCATTCCAAAAGACATTGAATTCCCAAATGTGCCTAACGTGACAGACATTACAGAGGCATCGGCTGACGGATCAGAAATTGCCAAAGACATTGCGAAAGAAGTGGCGTTTGATTTTGGATTGGACCTCACCGTCTATGCCGTGGAAAAGATTTTGCGCAAAAAAGCACCGAAACTTATTGCAAAGGCAGCCAGCAGCATTCCCATCAAGTCAGCCCTCACCCAAGTGATCTTGAACCAAACAGTGTCCTTGTCTGTCCGAACATTGGCCACGTTTGGAAAAGTGTTGGGTGGTATCAGCAATGTTTTCGCATTATTCAGCATTTTTTCTCTCGTATTGGATGTCATCGACCCTTACAATTATGATTCGGTATTGACGGCAGATATGCTGACCAAGATCAACAAGCGGTTGGATTTTTTGTATTTCAAGAAGGAAAATGAAGCGATGCGCCTCATTACACCTGAAGTGGTGTGGGATACAATATTGGTCGAGGAAGATGAATCGGATCGTTATGAATTTATGTCTGAAAAAATTTCAGAATATTTGTTGGCTCTGCGTAAAAACACAATAAAGTCTTCACCAAAACGAAAATTGTACAATTTTCAAACTCTAAAGGAAAAACAATATTTAAACTGGAGCTTACATGGCGCTTTTGCATTCATGCTGATTGTTTTTGCATTGCTATGGATTGAGTGGATACACGTATGGGCAGTGTGTTTATTTTTTGCGCTGTTTTACTTTACGTGAACCCCACAACCCTCATAAAAAAAAAAAAAAAAAAAAAAAAAAAAAAAAAAAAAAAATTTTTTTTTTTTTTTTTTTTTTTTTTTTTTTTTTTCTACTATAAGTTTGACAGCGACGTTCGACATCTCTGGTGATTCGAGAGCTCTGGCAAACGGTATTAACTGTGTGGCAGCCATCCACGTACAGTGGGTCGTTTCTGTATCGTAATGAGCGTTTTACGTGGTTTGGTATCTCTTTTTGTTGGATGCGTTCTTGAACAATGGCTCAGTAAATAACGACACGATTTATTTGGAAGACGTTTTTGCTTAAATTTTCCATCCGCATTCTTAAAAGTTATCCGGTGTGGCTTGTGATCGTACACCAATTCCGTATGGTCTTTTCCCCATTTCAAAAAGCGTGAACCCACTAGACCAGTTGTGGACCGATCACTCGCAGCCGAGCTCACAGATTGACTTCTGGCACGACTCGTGGATGGAGAAGGAGAGCGGGAAGATGCTCTGGAAGAGCTTGAAGATGCCGATTCACTGGAATAAGATCTATATGGAACAACACTCCAATTTGTTGCGTTTGTCGTCTTTTTCTTGTTTTTTGATCCTTTCGGACGTCCTCGCTTTCCAGGTTTCTTGGGTGGTTTTTTCTTGCCTGAGCCCTTCGGACGTCCCCGCTTCCCAGGTTTCTTGGGAGGTTTCTTCTTGCCCGAGCCTTTTGGGCGGCCACGCTTACCCTTGGGTTTGCATGTACCCGGTGGAGGTGTGGGTGGGGATAACGATACTGTAGGACTCACGTAATCGCTCAAATCGGTATCGCTGTCTGATGAGTCGGTTTCGTGTATTTTTACCATGTTTTCTTTTCACTTATTTTAAACGATAAATGCTACCCACCCAGTAATCTAGATTGTGCATGCTCGCAGCTTTGCAAACATCTTCAGGTTTTGAAAGAGCCAAATATTCCACACCCATAAATGAGGCAGTAGGTACGTTAAATTCCTTATCGATACTTCCTGATTTATAAAATGGTAACAAACCAAAGATATTTTGTGATTTCGTAACGTTTCCATGCTCAAATGCTTTACAATAGAGCAAATCCAAACAATTTTGCACGACCTGATCGAACGCCATCATACCTTGGCTCTGAGGAAAAGCAATACACCATCTTTGAACCAGTGACTTATTTTGAAGCATGTAATCAAATGCATCCCAAAAAGCCAAATACATGGTGAGAGGTTGAGTGTATCGAGTCAAATCAATCAAAACGTACGATTCCGACGCTAATGTCTGTTGTGTTTTTCCTCGAATGGTTAAGGAATTGACAGCGTTGGGCTGAACCTGTTGAATACTTTGCGTTTGGATGGATTTGTCTTGCAGCTTTAACAACTCTTGGGTGTGTCTAATTAACAGTGGAGGCGACTCGCCATGAAAGAAACACACGTGGGTCCAAACGGTTTCGAGATTTCTTGAACAGTTGAAATGACTTGTAAACACTACCAAACGAGACGCCTTGGGTGGTTTCTCCAGTATTTGATCGGGTAGAGGTTCCAAAATGACCATTAAGTCACAAAAAGTATCTAAACCCTGATTGGGTGTAATCACGCGAATGCGACCATCTGGAGAGGATGGGCAATCGTAATAGGCAGACTGAATCGCTACATTGAGCTGAGGGTCTAAACTCAGAGCGTCAAACACTTTTTGGGGGTATCGACCCAAGTTTCCAAACACAACCACATGGTCGTGTCTTAAAATAAATAGAAATAAATCTTCTAACGTATCCATCATTCCTTTCTTTATAATGACTGCGTTAAACAAGTATTTTTTTATCTCATCCTAAAATAAATAACCCAAATATCATGATGGAACTAGTTACACAATCATGGGTTGTAACCGAATACAAGTTGTATTGTTCAGAGGATATAGTACTTGAACCTTTTCAACCTAAAAATGTAAACATAAAAGAAAATCTAGAATTCTTACCAATTGGTGAATACATGATAGCGCAATTAAATCCATACCTATTTGTACTCCCGAAAATAAGTGTGTTCGCTTCACTTATTAAAGAATCGTACAATCATTGTAGCCTTTTAGTGGTTTTAGTTAATTATTCAAAAGAGGTGCAAAAATTATCCAAAGGTGAATTACTAGCTACACTAAATTTTATACCAAGCTTAGGACCTCCTAATCGAGCACAATCTTTTGAGATTCCACCCGAGCGTGCAGTAAGCCTTAGATATGACAGTAACGATAACAATGATAATCAACACAACTCTACATTAAAATGAGTTGAAGCTCTACACTCTATTCATTTCCTTCTCGGATCGGCGGCAATAAAACAAGTATCTCAAATATCACTATGGAACTAGATACAAAATCGTGGGTTGTATCTGAACACAAGTTGTTTTGTTCAGAGGATATAGTACTTGAACCTTCTCAATCCAAATACGTAATCATAAAAGAAAATGTGGAATTCTTGCCAAGTTTTGGATATGTGATACCTCAAACAAGTACATACCCATGCTTACGCTTAGGAGTGAGTGTGTTAACTAAACGTTTTAAAGAATCAGACAATGATTATAGACTTTTAGTGGTTTTGGTTAATCATTCAAATGAGGAGCAAAAATTCTCCAAAGGTGATTATTTAGCTACACTGAAATTTGTACCAATGTTTGGAGATAGCTATCGAGAACAAGGAGGTTTTGAGATTCCTCCCAAACGTGTAAAAAGCCTTAGATTTGAGAGGATGATGAACACAGAGACTGAAATCTAAAAAAAAAAAAAAAAAAAAAAAAAAAAAAAAAAAAAAAAAAAAAATTTTTTTTTTTTTTTTTTTTTTTTTTTTTTTTTAAAGAGTTGGAGCTTCACAATCTATTTACTTTCTTCTTGGAGCGGTGAACGTAAATCACATGTTTCGAAATTTGCCCGGAGCCATCTGCCAGATTCCACCACACAGTGCAATTGCTACGGTATACATTGCAGCCTGTATGTACACGAATAGTTTTTGATCACTCACAAATACCGAAGCGGTTTTTGTTTCTTCATTGTACGTCGAGTATGTTAGATATCCAAAACACATCAGTCCAACAAAGGTTACAATTACCAACACCAACAGCAATATTGTTCTGAGGTCCATACTTTATTATCCCATGACAAGTATCAATCCCAACAAAACCATACACGCCAAATTTCCAACTGCTGGGTAATAGAAACCAGACTGATTCGCATTCCAAAATTCTTGAGCTTCTACACCTCTCTCTTTCATCAGTTTACTTTGATCTATGACAAATTTCTTGGCATTGGATATTTGGTACATGACATATATTTGAACTACAACCGTTATAAACAACAGTCCCAACACCGCAACCAAGATTATATTTCGGATACCAAATTTCATCTTGTTTTACAAAAAACAAACAAGATATGGCTGTACATGGTCTTATTCATACCGTAGGCGTGCTGCTCGGTCAGCGATACGTGCCTCTCGAACTGTCATTTGTGGATGTGACTGGATACGAGCAACATTTTCACATCAATTGTCCAATGCCTTACGCCTATTTAAAAACCATGCATCCTCACAGCTACCCAGATGCCATTGTGACCACTGATCAAGCCACCTCCTATTCAGAAGTGCTTCAGTTTTTACACGAACGTTATCGGTTTTTGGAAAATATGATACCTGGGGGCGTCGTGTTTGGTTGCAAGGGGGCGACTTATCAAAGGAACGTCTTGCGAGATGCCGAGATACCCAGAATTTTGAATATAGATACCTTGGGTGTACCTTCTTTGACAAAATTATCAACCGAATACATTGTGAATATCCTTTGTCCTTTCCACAAGCACATTTGTAAATGCTCTCAAGTGGCTCTCATATTAATCCTGCGGTATATGTTGGAGCAAAATCTTATTTTGCTTCTCGGCCAAGAGGAGCTTTTCCGACAAGTGAAAAGTATCGATGACGGAACTAGTGTCAATGGGAACGTTGGAACACGATTGCCACAAGCCATCCAGTCGCGCATAGGAGAGTAAACGTTGAAAAACATCAATAACCCGTGGCGGTGGTGAGAGCAATGCCACTTCTGAAATGGAGTCGTGCACCACGGAAACGTTTTGTAAAAATTCAAACGCTTTGGAATGGTTCGAGTCAAGACAGGATGGGTAATTTCCATCTAAAAACTGATTCAATGCTTTCAACACCAATTGTTGAATGGATTTGGAGAGCGCATGGTTGGGTCGCAATTTCATAAAGCTTTCCAATGTGTTTTCCGACTGCCAATGAACGGCATTCACATATTCGTGGGACGGGACGATAAACGTCGAAAATGGATTCAAACGCTCGCCACGAGTTTCACAAGTGAGTTGATACAACCGTTCGTTGCGTTTCAAGTCCAAAGCGCGGGCTGCGGACAAGGGTTGCAATTCTCGTGGGAGTCGGTTGCGAGATAAATACTGTTGAACCAAATTCCCCCAAAATTCCGCAGATTCAAAGTGAAAGGGTCCCGAAGAACCTTCAAGAATGGCTTTGAGAGTCAAATTGTCGTCTTTTACAACATTTTGCTGAGGACGAGACAGGATACACATCAAATGATTGAAAAACGAGGTGACTGCTCTAGTACGAAACACTGGCAAAGAATCTGGATTCTTTTCAAGTGAATCCAGTAACAGATCCAAATCACCTTGTATTTGATAACGAAAGTTGGTGAGCCCACCCTGATGAAGCATGTCTTTCCAACAAATTCCATCCACTTCCAATTGAAAGATTAATTCGGCGAGCTCACAGGGTGGAGTGATTTCTTTTCCATGGTTGCACCCAAACAAGAGTTGTTTAAACCAATTTATCAACGAGGAATGTGACATCTTGATTCCAACGATGCAAATTCCAATGAAATGGATAAGCGCGAGCCGTGTAATATTCAAGAAAATTTCGCGCCATTAAACAATGGAAAGTATACATTGCAAAAAATAACATTATATATAAAATCGACATGATGTTGAATTCTTGATTCACCAAATTAATTTAAAAAAAAAAAAAAAAAAAAAAAAAAAAAAAATTTTTTTTTTTTTTTTTTTTTTTTTTTTTTTTTTTTTTGGAGGATTGGTTTAAGAGCAGCCGTTCAGCTTTACCGATTCATAAATTCTTACAACTTTTCCAATCACGTACACATTGAAACATGGCTCATTTAAATTTAGACTTTCTCTTGCTGAATGATTCAGCAATAATGCCAACAACTTCTGATGGATTGTCACCTGGTGTTGATTTGTATTCTCCAATGCATGTATTTATTGAGCCAGGCGAGCAAGTAATTATTGATACTGGTGTGGTTTTTTCATTACCCAATTCGAAAATTGGATTATTGAAGGATAAGTCATCTGTGGTGACCAAACGAAAATTAAAAGTGGACGCTGGTGTTATTGATACTGGATACAGAGGAACCGTTAAAGTTGTATTGCGAAACGTTGGGATGGAATTGGTTCATATCAAAATTGGTGAACCCATCGCACAAATGATTTTATTCTTTTGCCAAAGACCAACCTTACGAAGAGTGAAAAGGATTTCTACCGAAACAGAACGAGGTTTAAATGGATTCGGTGACCATTACGAAAAATCGGAGAAGCAACCTTATATGGAAGATTTCGCTTGCCATTTCAAAGGAGATTATCAAGATTTACATAATGGGGTAGATTATATTAGCCTAGACAAGACTCAATGATCTCAGTTGGAGCTTTCAACTTTAAAAAAATCTTGGAGCTCGCAACTTTAGAAAATCTTGGAGGTTTTAAAATTTGGAATGGAATTATATATACTCGTTTTTATATTGTTAAAAAAAAAAAAAAAAAAAAAAAAAAAATTTTTTTTTTTTTTTTTTTTTTTTTTTTTTAACAATATAAAACGAGTGCAACACGTGGAATTTTAATTCCGTAAAACATTTATTTGTAGTTATGATTTTTACCGGGTATATACTGCGAGAGTTTTATTTTGACAATGAAGAGGAATTTGAATATGCATTATTCAACATTTTGACGAAAGAAACGGCCTATTTGAAAGTACTTAATAATGAAACAGGAAGACAATCAAGTTTAGAACGCATTCCAAACAACGCCATTATTTTTGTGGACGGAATAAATCAACTCACACTCTTTCAAAGACTTTTAGGTTCATGCGATTCCATCAAATTAAAATGTTTAGATTCCATCAATGTTCAAGAATATCCCAATGCTATGGAGACTCTGATTCCACCTCTTTCTGCACATGAAATGTATCTTTCAAAAAAATACGTTCCACACCGTGCAAGATATTTGGGAAAAATAATTGAACCTACTGAGCTCCGAAATTGCAATCACAATGATATTAGCACTTGTCCAAGCCTTTTCCATTTGTCTATGGCTGCAGTTTCAGACTCTTTTGAAAAATATGAAGACTTAAATGCTTTAAAACTACCAAAGTGCTTTGAATACGATTTAAAATATAAATTCGTTCAAAGAAAAACAACACCTCAACGGAGACCATTCAACTTTTTAATGGCTACCATTTTAGAAAACAAAATTTTAAAAGAGTACCGAGGAATAGATTTTATTAATCCGAACATGAGCGGCGCTTTGAAAGACATGAAAAAGCAGCTGAAATTTTACAAGAGGTTCGCTTTTCAGAGACGTATTGGAAACCAGGATCTGAAATTTAGAATTTTAATAACTAAAGGTATTTATACCTTCTTCTATGGTTTGAACGGAAACCGACACTTTCAAACTATAGTGAACAACATACAAGGACATTACAAATGGATTAATATTGATGATGTGCATTTGCAAGACTATAAGAACCATTTCGGTAAAGTGTACGTAGTTGAATTTCATCTAAAAATTCTAAAATGTCGGAATAAACGAAAGATTATAGTGTGTTTAAAAAAAGATGGAGCACTTGTTGTATATCCAACTTCAATCTGTTGTATAGATCACTTCATACTCGACGTAACGCCAGAATTATATTATGACATTGAAAAATATAATTAAAAAAAAAAAAAAAAAAAAAAAAAAAAAAAAAAAAAAAATTTTTTTTTTTTTTTTTTTTTTTTTTTTTTTTTTTTTTGAGATCGTTATTCAAAAGCGAGCTCACAGGTTCTCAAATATTCTTTTGCATTATATGTACCACATGGACGAAGAATCAAACTTTTCAGATTGCTCGACGGACTCGGGTTGGTCGGCGGATTCGGCAATGAGATCGTTCGGATGCATGAATGGTATGTCACGTATCCTGACAAACAGGACATTCAGCTCTGAGTGGGATACAGACTCAGACTCCATGGCGAGCTATGGAGGTCATGGAAGGGACTGTCCATGCTTTGGATGTGGAATAATAGATCATGGAACAAGTGGTTCAGATTCTGATATAGAGACGAAAACAAAATCTTCAGATGGCCATATAGACTCGACAACAAAATCTTCAGATGGCCATATAGACTCGACAACAAAATCTTCAGATGGCCATATAGACTCGACGACAAAATCTTCAGATGGCCATATAGACTCGACGACAAAATCTTCAGATGACAATATAGACTCGACGACAAAATCTTCAGATGACAATATAGACTCGGCGACAAAATCTTCAGATGACAATATAGACTCGACAATAAAATCTTTAAATTGTACGACAAACTTGGAAGTGTTGCCAAGGAGGAGTAAACGGCTCCAACAAAAGCGCTGTGAAGAAATTGAAAAGGCAAGGTATTGGCAAACACAGTAACTTCCGAAAAATCTTGGAGCTCTCAACTTTAGAATTTCTTGGAAATCTCAAAAAAAAAAAAAAAAAAAAAAAAAAAAAAAAAAATTTTTTTTTTTTTTTTTTTTTTTTTTTTTTTTTTGAGAGCTGTCCTTTATAAACGAGCTCACTGATGAAAATATTTTTTTGTATTATGGGCATCAACAATTTTTGTGCATTGATCAACAAGCTGCATGAACCTGATCAAGAGCCACCCACTCGGCCACAGTATTTCGATTCCATTTTGTATGATGTACAATCCTTATTGCATGTAGCCATCTCGTTGGCTTTGGAAACTGATGAAGAGAAATTATTTAAAGAGATGTGCCGCTTAGCATGGCACAAATTGGTAACGCATTTAAATGAATTTTTGTATTATGGTTCTACAGACAAAATGACGTTGATACTCTCGTTTGATGGAGATGGCGTACCCATGAAATGGCCCACTCAACGTGCACGGAGAACCAGAAAGGATGGTCATTCAATCGCAAACGGAAAAGCCAAATACCGAGCCGCCTTGTTTGGAACCAACAAAATCTCTCTACAAATTCAGGATTTCTTCAGAGAGCGTTTGAAACACTTTGAGTATTTCAAAGCGCGTGAGCTGCATGTCGTCATCAGTGGATGCAACGTTCCAGGCGAGGGAGAACACAAATTGTTTCACATGGCCGAAGCGTTACAATGCAAAAATCCAATCGTTGCGAGCGAAGACCAAGATGTATTTGTCATTGCTTTAATGCGTTTGGATCGTTATGAGACGATTCAAATTCATCGGTATGGAAAATACTACCCATTTACACAACTCGTTCGCGAATGGTTACCCTACTCTCCAAAACAGTTGGAAACGTGCTCTTTTCTGTTTGGAAATGATTTTATACCCGCTCTGGTGGGCATCACTCCCATCAACGCACCTTATATAACGCAGGCTTTGATTTCCGACGAAGATCAAGATCCACCCTTTGCGATGGCCAGTTTTATTAAAAAAATGAAAAAATATTTACGTTATCAGGAGGTGACGCACGGAGATTCAGATTTGATTGATTCGTTTTGGGTGACCTTTTTCTGGTTAAAGGATTATTACACGACACACAAATTTCCTCAAAAGTACATGCAAAATACAATTTTTGACAATTTTGATCGCAATCGTCTGTTGACGGCACTCTCGACGCGCCAATATTCTCTAGAGTCATTTAAGCGAGCGCAAACACTATACCAAATCACCATCACAGTTCCTGCCGGCATAAAAGAAGCGGAGCGGGCCGTATTTACAAACGAGGTGGATTTTTTGCAAGGTCTATGGACCCAACCAAACAATCGATCGTGCATTTCCCTGCGGTTGAAAAAGTCTTCTACGAACGTGTAGGTGAATTCGACAGCACCAAGCGATAGGGGGTCCGTTTCACGACAGTCGAGTATACCTTGACCAGAATCCAACCCAATACCAATCCAAGTATCCAAAACCATTGCTTCTTAAAAAACATGGGTCTTAAAGAACCAAATATACCATCAGCGGCCTCCTTGTATTGCAAACGACGATCCAATTGAATCAAATCCATCACAGGCTCAGGGGCCATGACTACGTGAGAGTTGTAATCAAAGACAATCATGCTCTGTTTCCAATCCACATTTTGCAACAATTTCGCTTCGAAACGTTCGGCATGGGGGTACTGTTTGTAAATGGGTAAGGATTGAATGTGTGACAGCAACTGTGCTGTAAAAATGACATTTTTTGGAAAGGTTAAAATCATCCGAGAATGATAAAATGTGTCATTGTAGGGTATCCAAGGTGTTTTATGCAAAATGGTGTTTAGACTCGACATATTCTTTGTTTAAAATGAAACAATCAAGAAATGGATGTGCAAGATTATTCAGACTCGGACGAAAATACAAACCGTAGTCGAGGATTGCTAGACCCTTCAATCGATCCTTATATTACTGATATGTTTCAAATAGATGTTGACAGCGATACTGAGTTGACTGTCCCAATTTGTCCACTGAATACCAATGTTTCGAGTCCATATTCAACAGACAAGGCGTGGAGTCCGTTATTTGAAGAAAATGAATCAAATAAAGACGATATGGAGGAGGCAGCCTACATTGCCATGGGTGAGAAAATACACGGTCAGGTGACGAATGTAGCAGAAGGTGTACAAATTACAACGCAATATGGTACAGTTAAATTTTTCAACGACGGGCAAATTTTAGTTTTAGGCAAGAACGACTTGTGGCATACGAGTAGTGAGATTTCGGAAGCTTTTCAACGGCATTCCGACATTGAGAATCAATCCAAGAAACGAAAACTTGAGGCAACTTCAGCAACTGACATTGTAAATAATCGAGCTCAAATTAGGGTAAATGACTCTATGAATGGAGTGGGAGTACGATTTCCCGACTCCAAAGCCGCAATTTACTTACTTTACCGACACTGGTTGTCTGTGGTGCAGCGTTATGGAGATTATGTAGAAATAGCCAATGGGAAAAAGGTTTTGATGGCAAACAGAGAGACTGGCGAGTTGAAAAATAACAAATTTATCGACGCTTTACCTTATAATGAAACGGCTAAACAACAGTTGTCTGCGTTAACGTTTGAACTGATGACTGGAAAGAAACATCCAAATATTGAAACAATAGGTAAATTGCCAAAGAAAATCTATCCTGGTGATGCTAAACCCACCGCTACACCTTCTACCAGCAACGCTGCTGACAAGGCAATGGAAACCACATAAAAAACCTCTTTTTTATCATTTTTAAAATATTTAAGATGAATCTATTTTTAATCATCTTTAATCAAGATGGAATATTCTTACATTGTCAAACATACACTCGCAGTTCCTGCACTCGCCAAAGCCATTCAGGATCTTGAAATGGACAGTGGAGCGTTAAATCTTATTACACCCGATTGGGAGCATAAGCTAAATGAAAATGAGGCGTATACACTTCATAAAGAAAACGGCGTTTTATATTCAAAAGGTCATACCAGTAGTAACGAGAAGACATTTACTCGTAACATTATCAAACCTTCTATGATGCATAAGGTTATACTCGTGGGATATTTTACATATGATAAAACAAAAGAATTGGAAGGACACACGTCTTTTGTGGCTCGCAACTGTTTGCCACTGCAAGTCATTGGAGAAGTCATGAGAGAAAATCCAAATCAAAAATTACATGACGGTGCTCGATTATTTATGGATTACTGCGATCCAGCATTGTGTCACACGTGTTATGAAGCACATTTGTCGAGAAACGTACCGTTAGACTTTGCACGAAATTGGTGTGTGACTAAATTGAGAGTTTTTAATGGTAAAGATTTGAAACACACCTTCAAAAAACCTCTGGAAGCGAGTTTAACAAAAATGGGAGCGTTTTTAACCATTTGTCAAATTACTATTAGGAGCAGAACAACATTTGGAGAAGATAAATACAAAATTGGTGGGACAATCCAAAACATGATTGTATTTCAAGAATCTGCAATAAAACCATGCCCCAATATGGTATTTTTGGATCCAATTACACCAGCCATTGAATTTCCATCAGATGATGCGCAGATGGAAGAGGAAATACAAGACATAAAGTAATTGCGAGCTGAGATCATCAAGACTAAACACACGCAAAAAAAAAAAAAAAAAAAAAAAAAAAAAAATTTTTTTTTTTTTTTTTTTTTTTTTTTTTTTTTTTTTTCATGTTATAGTATTTAAAAGCAAATCTTTCTCATGAAATACAATTTCATACCATTGATGGAGATTCCTTGTTCAACAGCAAAAGTACTGGGTTTTTACAATATCGGTCAGACTGTCCCGATACTGTTTTGACCGTGTCTGGGTGAATTTCTATCGTATTCAAATCACCGTTACGAGGCATCAGCAACGACCCTTCTTCTCCCACCGAATAGTAAAACGCAGCCGTACCTGGTCTAGAGACACACCATTCCAAACTTGCTTGTGGACATTGTCGTTGGTAGCGTGTCCACAGGATACACTTTAACCATTTGTCTGGGTGGATAACCTTTTCCACACCGAGTGTCACTACTGATTTGATTGGAACCGACGGAACGCGTGCAGCATCTTTGGCCGCGTACAAAGCATACAAGTCCATCAAGTACGAAACTGCAACTCTTTCACAAGCCAAAAGCAAATATTCTTCTCGTGTTTCTGAATCCATCAAAACAAGCGTCGCGCATTTCAAATTGCAATCGGGGCATCCATGACTGACAAATGGAACCACCCCGCTTATGGAGTCGGGTATCACAAACATGTTGAAACGCTCACTGAAAGTCAACGAGAGTTTCCTTTGTTGGTGGACGAATGGCTTAAAAAACCCAAAAATTTGAAAGTCATTGTGGCGGGTGGACCAGGCACTGGAAAATCCTATACCGTCATGACTTGTTTGAATTTTATCAAAATTCCTCAATTACGCATGGCTCCAACGGCAAGAGTGGCGAGTCGAATGAATGGAAGCACGATTCATTCCGCCATGAGATTAAATTGGGGTAAAGGATCCGTCTTGAACGTTTTGGAGAAGGAATTGGTGGAGGAAGCTGATACAGAAGAGTGTTTAAAGAAAAGCGCTCGCATCCTAGAGGAATTCAACTGTCCATTCGATCCGAAAATTGTGGTGATTGATGAAGTGGGTATGGTTGCATTTTGGTTGGTGGAATGGATATTTGAATACTTTTTTAAGCGCCCGGATCCTGTTTTATGCATCATGATGGGTGATCCCAATCAACTGCGACCCGTGAAATCCATACACAACATGTTTACGGCGGGTGTCAAATCTGAAACCAAACGCATAGATTTAACACAAAGCAAACGTTTTGAAAAAGAATATGAGGAAATTATTGATAAATTGCGGTCATTTGTAGACAAAGAGGATGAGACTGGACTTTTTACATTTCTAGTGACTCATTATCCTGTTGTGGAAAATATCGACACGACAATATTGGTGAAATGCTCACGAGCCCTAGCCTATTTGAAATCCTCTGTAGAAACGTACAACGATTTTTATTTGACGCAGTTAGTGAAAGGCCCACGACTGCGTTTGTGGCGAAAATCTAGAAACCATTCGGGTAATGCATACGTGGACGTAAAGTCAGGATGTCACGTTTTCCTTCTCCAAAATGGAGTTTCTACAGTTTCAAAAGGTACGTCTCTAATATTTGAGCGCTTTAATCAAGAAACGGATAGTATCGAGTGTAAAAATGTCGCAGACAACAGCACGGTAACCATTCAAAGAAACTCCAAAGGAGATTTTCCAATAATGGTTGGGTATGCGGGTACTATACACAAGTTTCAAGGGGATACGATGGACGATGACGCAATAGCCATCAACTTTAACGGAAGTCGTGATTTGAATTTGGTATATACAGCATTGAGCAGAGTCAGAAGCATGAATCAAATTGTCGCAGTAGAAATTTAAAAGGTGTTAATGGGGAAAAAAAAAAAAAAAAAAAAAAAAAAAAAAAAAAAAAAAAACAATTTTTTTTTTTTTTTTTTTTTTTTTTTTTTTTTTTTTTTAACGTATAACTTTTTGAAAGCGCCAAGATTTTCTAAAGTTGAGAGCTCCGAGATTTTTACTTTAAAATATCTATTTCAAAATTCACATGTTCTCTTTCGAGTTCATTCTCAGCAAATTCCGTTTTGCTTTCTGGTGGTTTTGTTGAGATGGAAAGTAATAACGTTACGACGTATTCACTTATAGCTTTCATCTGTTGAGTCACCTGAGCCCGGATGGGATGATTTATTTTCAAGGTATCCTTTTCCTTGTCCAACATTTGTTTAATCGTATGCACCACGCACCGTAGTTCCAATTCAATTGCATCTTCATCCTGTTTCACACTCGTTTGATAGGCTTGGAATGCTCGCTTCAAATGTTCATCGTGAACTACAGGTTGTAACATGGGTGTGAGTACCTTTTCATGTATATAGCGGCACATGACACCAGCAACCATATCCACCATTGAGTTTGTAGCTTTAACCTGTTTCACGCTTAAGAGGGATTGGATGATTGTATTTGCTGCCGTGTACATGTACATGAAATCGTTTTCTGAACCAGTTTTGCGAACCGCATCGATGACGCTTTTTCCCATCGGGAGTTGATTCATCAATTTTTCCATGTAGGTTGTGAAATATTGCTTTTGGGCATTCATCAATTGTTGACTAATATCGTCTCTTTCCGTCAAACCTGCTTCTAGATCGAGCAATACGTCCGAAGGCTTAATTTGTTTGGTTGGGGTTTCTTCGTCTTCTGATGACGCATCCTCTTCGTGCGCACGCTTCATCTTTGTTTAAAAGAATGGTTCATTTTCTCGATCAGACTTTGTCTTTTCATACGTCTCGTGACCCGCTGTTACGGCTCGTCGGGTTACGTTACGATTTTCCAAAGCCTCCACCAATGGATTGTCCCATTGTGGTACATTGTCGGTGACTTGTGAGTACGTTTCCAATTTGTAATCTGGAGCCAGTTCCAGTATCCAATCACCCCCCTCGTGCTTCAAAAGCAATCCATTGGAACGAGGTGATTCAGGCCATCCCGGAAAAGTTATGTGATGTGGATTGGAAACGATAGTTCCGCGGTATTTTTCGGGTACTCCAAGATCGTTTTTGCCGATATAACAGGCTGGAAACGCGTACATTAATTGATTTTTCCATACGAGGGGCGTCGATCCGGGTTGCCAGTGACGCGTGATCCATCGACACCATTCCATACGATTGGGTTGAAGGGACGATTCCATTTTTAATTTTCCAAACCAAGAGGACGACACGCGATAATTGTAAATTTTTGCTTTAAACGGTTCCTTTTCCAAAAAAAACACTTGCATGTAATCGAAAGGAAATTCTTGTCCAATTTGCAAGGATCCATCGCGCACCTGGTCTCGGAGAGGAGCAATCACCTTTTTGGGATCCACGTTACTGTAGTGTAAAAACGTCACGGGATCATGATCCAACAAGTAAAAATAGGTATAGAGTTGCACGTCCATAGGTTCCTCCAGGGGATTTTTAAACGCACTGACGCACGCATTGTAACCCTTGCCATAGGTGTAGTTGTCCAATTCCTCTATCCTGACTCCAAATTGACCGAGTGTGGGATCACACACACATCCAAAACCAGATTTGTAACGAGCTTTTTTCAACGGTTTTCCTGTAATGGCGTCAAACGTGCAAGGTCTCTTGAAACATTTTTTCTCATAGTGCCGACGTATGTAATTTTTATCGAGTCCATCCGATTCTTTCAACAGGTGCCCGTTCACCTCGTCGGGTTCACACGGATAAAATTTCATACGATCCACGACTGACATTTTTTGACATTGGAAATTCTCCGTGGGTACAAAACCATCTGCACAAATGCATTTTTGCATTTGTATACTGAAATATCCGTTGGGTCGACACGCCACATCCACGGTGCAGTTGCCTCCGAAATGGGTTTGGGTGACGAGATTTGAATTTAAACATATGCAGGCTGCAAACGACTTGCCACGATGCGCAACGAGCGTCCACGTGCCAGTTTCAGGATAACAATCTTCACCTCTCAACAGTTGAGGGACACACGCACCATTCACACAAATATCGTGTTTCTTACAGTCAGATGTGTGTGTGCATGTGTCGGGCGAAGTGGTTTCGACGTGTTTTGGGAGGAGAGGCCACTTTGAAAAGGGGGTACGAGGCGTTTGAAACGCGTAATAAATGACGATTGCAACATACAAAAATATTAGAATCCAAAAACGCATTGCTTTGTTAATAAATGTAAACTTTTTTATACTCTTTATCGCTGTAAACCAACCCAATGTTTGAATGGGCGGCATCGTGTAGGTGCAACCAAGTCAAAAGTTTACATTTGGTTTGTAAATTTTGCACAGATTTTAAATACTGATCCACACTATACATTTTTTTTCACTTGGTTCTCTCTACGATACCCTGAATCATCTTTTCCACCACCACCATCAGTTCTTTATCGCAAGAATTGACAGTCTCGTAGGGTTTGACGTAAATACGCAAATCATAACCGTCGTCCATGTTGATGGTGACATTATCGTCCACCCCAATCAAGAGTATGCTTTGACTGTACCTTTTTCGATACATGTCACGTACGTGCTCCGACGCCTTGAGGTAATTGTAAAATTTTTTAGAGTATTCGCACTCTGTTCGTCCAAAGAGCGTGTGGGCGCATTCAGCCACGTCCGGCAAATACATATTCACCATGTCTTTCACGTAGTCGTCTTTCCCATGACTCCACAAGATAATGTCTGCTTGGATCAATTTCAAAAACTGCAATAAAGTTTTCAATTTGGGACGAGGGTGGAATTTTCTGGCATTGTGAAACCCCAGGGTCAAATCCATATCCAGTACGCAAACGTACTTTAGACTCATGTCGCTTTTTTCTTTGTAAACAAAGAACATGAGCTCAAAAACCACTGCCCGAGCAGAAGATCGTATTCAAAGTATAATCCGGCACCTCACAAATTCAAATTTCTCGGCGGCAGATTGTCCCATTCATCCTAGAAAACCTTGCATGTTGCTGTTGAACAATTTCAACGCTGAACGATTTCACTGCCTGTACGCGAATCGATCCACCGTTTGGAAATCGTACACGATAGATCAATCGTGTGATATACCCGAACATTTTGATGAAATGATGAAAATGAAAGAATTGTTGGGGTGCGAGTACGTGTTGCCATTTTCGGGTCATCTACGAGAATCGTCTGGTTACACCATCGGCATGTTTCGACAGGCCATTGATTTGTATCCACCTAGTAAATTGCAGCGCGTTTCGTTTAAAGAGTGCGCCTATGCAACAATTGTATTATTTTGCGCCGCCTGCCATCAATTGGGTGGCGCGGTTCCAGATTTAAAACATTTTTTATTTTTATACACGGAACGGCATCCGGTTTTGTGTGATATGGGAAGTTATAACGTAGAGAATCGCATTCGGTTAAAAGGAAACACACCTCACTTTAATGAGAAGAAATGGAGACGATTTATGGAAAAGAAAACGGTGCGAGATGTTATTCGATATCTCAAACTGGAATTTATGACCATGTTTAATCAAAAGAAAAAGAAGGGTCAACGATGTATTTTGAACGAAACTGAAGAGGTATTTGACACGGAAACGCATATGCTTCTGTGCCAGAGTAATCAAATGAGTCTAATTCAAGTATTGCGAGACTTTTCACATTTGATGCCAGATGAAAACTTGTGTGAAAATTTAATTTTGGAATGGGTCAAAAAGCTTGGATACAACACATCGTAAAAAAAAAAAAAAAAAAAAAAAAAAAAAAAAAAAAATTTTTTTTTTTTTTTTTTTTTTGTTTTTTTTTTTTTTTTTTTTTTTTGTTAAGCGATGTATTGAGCGTTGAGAGTCTTGATGTGAGCTGGTCATTGGGTTCTCACGACTTGCAACTGTTGTACAATTTAGTTGCGCAGTTTAATAAAGTCAACCATGGCAGAAGACTACAAGACGCTTGTATTGCATTTACTCTCAAAGAGGCAGTATCCCATACTGAAGGATATCGTTGTAATGGATATCCATTACAAATTGCTACCGGAAAATGCAGATTTTGACGTGGTACATGCATATGACAAACGATCGCATGATGCCATGTACACGCTGTCACAACATACGAATCCGTTTCGTTTTTCCTATCTCGTCGGCAATGAAAACATGTTTTATGTACACGAGACGGATCATTTTGATACTACGTTCTTACCGCTCCACTGTCAACGAGTCAAATTGAATCGTTATTACGTGGACGTGATCCAAAATCAAACGAGTGATACCTTTGAAGAAGAACTATACCATTTTCTAACGCTTTTAAATTTTGACATTCCAGTCCTCTCTCCTCTGTTGGGTTTGGACACCATCACTTGCACGCGGATGCTACCTCAATTTATCAAGCTTTGGGTTTTCAAATACGATGCGCAAAACTTTCAAAAATTTCCAGTTTCCAAAGAACTCGAAACTTGTTTTGGGCCTCCCAAAACTACAGGTGTGATTCCCGTACGAGTGCTGAGGGGTAAATTGTCCCCCTGCACCTCCAACGCAAAAATCTTATCCTTAAACAATGATTTTCCAACGGCGCTCAAACATCCGTACTTGATGCATTACAGCCCTCTGCACAAGACCCTCTTTCCATTGGTTTACAATCCACTCGAAAACCCACTATTGATATTTTAAATTGAAAATGTAACGATCTCTTTCGCTACCATCCGGAGAGAATTTTGTGTATCTTCGATTTTTATCGTAATTACGACACAACTTGTAAACGGGCCCACAAACCGATTCTTTCGGCAGATTGACATTGGAGTTGTCACTCTCGTCGTTGGATGCATCGATGGAAATGACAGATTCGTCATCTGACACCTCGGACATGACTGGAGATCCAATAAAAGCTTTCATTTTCAAATATTTTCGATTTCTCGGCTGGGGTCTGTAATACTTGCGAACATAGCTTTTTGCATCGGAATACGCTTTTTCCCAAGCCTCCTCTGGAACCACCGTCGCTTTTTGGTCCACGTAGTCTTTGTAGGCTGAAACACTTCGAAAGAAGGGTTTCAATCGTGAAAGGAATACTAAACCCTTTGTCCCCAGACGTTCAATTTGCGACAATGTAAAAACTTTTTTCATATCGTCCTTGTAATGTACAAAATAGTCAAGCATCGACTCGTACGCGTACAGTACTGGAATTTTGCGAGGAGGGAAAGGTGGAGGTTTTACACATTTACGAGGCTTTGCTTTCTTACAAATCTTCTTTCCTTTTACACTTGGCATCCTTTATTTGTAAACAATCTCCCCATAGTGAAAGAGATTGAAAAAGGGAGACTTTTGCATTTTGTCGTGATTATCGTAATGCGCATGATGATAATTTTGAAAAGTTTCCCAGTGCGCTAAAAAGTGGCACGTGTAGATAAACAACATTTGCCACGTGGTGTTGTGTCTAAAGTATTCTGCTGGATTATGGCAAGTCTCATCCAACAAAGTAAAATTTATGGTGCCTCGTGCCTCGTCCACCATGTTATTGTTTCGACACACATTATCACAATAACTGTCTAGCGTCGCCTTAAATTCATAAAGATTGAAAACCACGTGAAAACCTTTTCTTTCATTAGGCGTTTTACGCTTGTTGGTTTCGGCGTACGACGTGAAAATCTCCTTTGGGCCATTGGGTTCGAAAAGATAGTAAAAAGTCAAATTAAAATTGTCCAAATCCTTGATGGGACGCCCAAAGATAACGTTGAGCATGGGAATCCACTCGGCAAACACCAAATGAATTTGATAAAACTCTGTAGCAGAGTACTTATCGGCAATGTACTGACAAATGGTCCAAGCATCTTGCCACGTACCGACGTGATTCGATGAGGTGCGACGACAACTTTGGGAATCGTGATGATCAATCGATCGTTGCATCTTGATTTTTAAAAAAAAAACAAGTATGTGGGCCGCCTGGCTGCTTTTTTTAATCATCTGGATGTGTTTCTGGTGGACACCAAATGATTTTAAAACAAAATCAAAAATTCAAGTACGCGAACCCATTTTCCAGCAAAACTGTACAGACAAACGCATGTTTTGCGTAGACGATTGCAGTTTCTTGTGCGTGGAAAAATCTACCCGATGCGTGGGGGGTGTGTGTGTAACAGATGCTCGAGCACCCATTGAATGCAATGAAGAAAAAGGTGGTCGATTGATGTTGACAAATGACGACGTGGCGCAATGGATTTGCCTTTGTACCGATGAAACTTTTTGGTCGGGACCTGCATGCGATACACTTAATCCCGATGTGTGTGAACAAGGAGCGTTTTTATACAATGGGCGAGAGAGTTTTTTGTGTCTCTGTCCCGACCCATACAAAAAGTTTAACGTCAATGGAAAACCGCATTGTTTAGAAAAGTTTATGAGTAATTTCTTTACAGAGCCAGAGGCGACAGAGATGGGACCTCACATGGCTTAGTTTGAAATGCCTCACTGTGCTTTTTTAGGTTCACTCTGGCATGAGTAATGCAAAATAAAATTCTTCGACAGGCAAAATATAAAAGTTGGAAGCGATCCAAAAAAAAAAAAAAAAAAAAAAAAAAAAAAAAAAAAAATTTTTTTTTTTTTTTTTTTTTTTTTTTTTTTTTTTACTGTATGATTTGAGGTAGTATCAAATTCAAATTTTCGTTGTAGATCCAATTTAAAAGCTTTGCGACAAAATGCTTTGAAAAGCATGTACACACAATAAAATGATCCCGACTACAATCATACAAAAAATTTCTAAAATCATCGGGTGGGTTCACAAAGATAACGCTCATGTAATCATCATCGTTAGTCTCCACGCTCAAAAATCCGTCATTCCCCACACATTGCTTCAGATTTACTTTGAGAATACCAGTCGTCTTACAATTGAAAATCATGCTCTTTTCATTTATTTCCTTGAAACTGATTAAAGGGCCAATAGTATTACATTTTTGACATTGTCCATCGTCGACAAAGAACATTTTGAATGCATTATCGAAAACGTCGCTCATAGCAATCTTAACAACCAACGTTGCAAAACTACCCACAATTTCTGCCAAATCAGATTTAACCAAGTCCACAATCCAATCATTTTCCTTTTTTTCACCATGTTTCAACAAGAGGCTTTCAAACGCTTCATTGAGAGGAAGATTGTCACAAACCATACGAAATCTTCCATATTTTGTGTCACAATGTACGTTTCCATACGTTCCGATCTTGACGTTGTAATTCAAGTAGGGTAGCCCCCCATATGCACCTAGCAGTGTGATTTTCATGTTTTTTATAAACGTCTTTATTATACAACGTCTTTTCATGAGACGAGCCAAATGGCAATGTTTGGACAAACAGTTTGACGTCACGGCGCTTATACATTTTTTCTGCCCAGGTATTTTTTCGACTCTCGTCCGTATGACAATTCCATATTAAGCAACCGTCAACTTGAAACTAGGTGCAACAGAAAACGGCAAAAATATATAAGCAATTCTCAGAAACTAAAAAATACTTGAACGGGGAAACGTTTGATTTTCATAGAAAAATGTGGAAAGTTGGAAAACGAGGAAAACGCAAAACATTTCCATTTTCGAGTCTGTGAAAGTTACGTTTTGTTACTGAAAAGTAACAAAACTGATTAGAAAATTATATGATTTAAACGAAATTGATACGAAAAATGCATTAAAATAGCTATTAAAACAAGATTTTTAGTTTAAAAGTTTGATTTTTAACTTTGACTTTTAAACGATTCAAGGTACCAAAGGGATCGGTACCTTGAATCGTTTAAAAGTTGTTGGTGGAAGGGTCCGACTTTTAAACTCGAAATTCAAAACGAGCATGTTTTTACAGTCTCAATTACATAATTTTTTCTCATTTTTCAACAATATGCATCTTTAAAAAAAAATTTCAAACCAAAAAAAATTCAAATGTTAAAAAAAGAGTTCTAAAAAATTTTCAAATATTAAAAAGAGAATTCTTTTAAATATTGAAGTATTAAAAAAAGAATTAATTTAAATATTGTATTAAAATAGATAACTTTTGAATAATTAGGTTAATATTATCTAGCATTAAAAAACGTCATGTTGAACAGTATATGAAAATTAAACAGTGCGTCGTTAAAAATCTTCTTCCAAAGAAAACTTGTGACTCTTTGAGAGCACTCCACACTTTTGATACTCTCCCACACGCTTTTCAAAGAAATTCGTCTTTCCCTCCAAACTGATATTTTCCATAAAATCAAATGGATTTTCCTTTTTGTAAAACTTGTCACATCCCAAATCCACCAACAAACGATCTGCTACAAACTCAATGTATTGATTCATCAATGTGCAATTCATTCCAATGAGGCTGACTGGTAGAGCTTCCGTTAAAAATTTTTGCTCGATGGACACTGCATCTGTTATGATTTGCAAAATTTCTTCTTGTGGTGGTTTCACTTCCAAGTACTTGTTGAACAAGAGGCATGCGAAATCACAATGCAATCCCTCGTCTCGACTGATAAGCTCGTTACTGAAGGATAAACCTGGTAAGAGACCACGCTTTTTCATCCAAAAGATGGCAGCAAAGGACCCAGAGAAGAAAATTCCCTCCACGGCCGCAAATGCCACCAGACGATGGGTAAATGAGGGATGTTGTATCCAGTTTAAAGCCCATTCCGCTTTTTCTCTGACGCATGCCAAATTTTCAATGGCGTGAAATAATTTATTTTTTTCCTTGGGGTCCCGAATGAGTGTTTCAATCAACTCGCTGTACATTTCGGAATGAATATTTTCAATGGCAATTTGGAATCCGTAAAAACATCGAGCTTCCGTGATTTGAACTTCAGTCGCAAAGCGCTCCACCAAATTTTCTACGACAATACCATCGCTTGCTGCAAAAAAGGCCAACACATGTGAGAGAAAATGACGCTCATCGGGTTTTAAATTATTCCAGTCTGCTACATCTTTGGATAAATCCACCTCTCCCACCGTCCAAAAAGAAGCTTGAGCTTTTTTGTACATTTCCCAAATGTCTGGGTATTCTATCGGGAATGTCACAAAGCGATCCGGATTGGGTTTCAGTAGCGGTTCAAGTTGCAAGAAAGAGGTTTTAGGTGACCTTGGATCTAAATCTAAAAGATTAAAAACAAAATATTTGTGATTTGAAATGGCTACATTTGCGAATAAAACGTGGAAATTGTTAAAATTTTTAGAATCCCCAAAATCCACGTCTTGATATTGAAAGAAATATGGATCCAAATCCTTCAACACATCCATTTTTTTGCGCTCAGCCTCTTGAAAAAAATTGTTATAGGTTTCAAGTGTCTTGTACCGCTCCAATTCAAACTTGCGACCTCTTTTTCTCATATTTTCGTATCCCGCTTCAACAGCTTTCGGGTTTCTAGCGATGGAGGAACCATAATCCAAAATGAGTACGTGGTCTACACCCAAATGCTCTAGACGCTTCCTGTAATATCTTTCCAAACGCTTCCAATCCAATGGACTGTTTGAAAATTGAATACAAGATAGCAAGGGACTCCTGGAAGTGATGATGGTCCAGTTGGATGCGTAGGCTTTTGGCAAGGCGGATACCTTTGCTTCCAGTCGGGCAGCAGAATTTTCCAAGACCAAGTAATTACGTAACGCGTCATTGCTTGGGTCGTCAAAGAAATTTGGATCAGACTCTATCATGTCGACACAATCATCTATGTAACCATCTATCGTGGGATAAAGAAAACTTTTGATAAAAGTAGTTTTGCCGATGCCTACAAATGAGGCTTGAATCTCAACAAGTATTTTGACCATGTTTTGTAAATGAAGCAGCAGCAGTAATTTGATTCAAAAGAGACGCAACAATTTAAATAGTCACATTAAAAAAAAAAAAAAAAAAAAAAAAAAAAAAAAATTTTTTTTTTTTTTTTTTTTTTTTTTTTTTTTTTTTTTTTAAATTAATCCTTTGCATCGTTACTATTCAGTAATTTCATCAATTGCTCTCGTCCAACTTGCTGCCAGTTTTCTTCACAAGACGCGTAGACTTGTCCCAACTCTATTAAAATTTCCATCGTTACTTTTCTAACATCGGTAAAATATTCCGCATTTCTATGTAAAAATGTTTCAGCCCACACTTTGACTCGGTGTGTTTGCATCGCAATTTCATCGTTGAGCATGAGGCTCTGCAATTCCCTAGTGTACAATTGCAACAATGCCAAAAACACGACACAGCCTGAATCCGTTCCTCCCAAACTGCTTAGTTCGGGTTTGCTATCCAACCATTTATACATTTCACGTACAGACCGAGCGTGTGAGCGATACTCACGCCGCACGCTATTCGGATGTATCATTACCAACAAGTAAGTTTTCAAATCTTTTGATTCCAATCCGTCAAATCCGTCTACCGCTAGTAAACGATACATGTTACGGTTGCTCACGTCATGACTGGTTGTATTTTGATTCAACCACTGTTTCAACAATACGCACCAATCCGTTTCATCAGAGGGTAAAAGCTTTAAATTTTTTCTCTTTACGTTCTTTGAGAGTATCGATACCAATTCTTCGCGAACCAATCCATCTTGAAAATCTTCCAAATCATTGTCAATGTGTAACCATTTAGCGACTTGCTTCAACACATCCCATCGATGTTTTTGAATCGTTTGCCGTCCCAGGAAACAATGACGCGCCACTTCTTGATGCAACAACCTCTTTAAAACTTTATGTGAGGAGCCAGTCTCGAAAGGTTTCTGGTGAAACTGTTTTAAATGGTTTGTGCTCTGGCCAAATTTTGTTGATAACCCAGGTTGGCGCAACAACCGTTTGTGTGTCATAGGTTTTTTGAAAGAGCTTTTGAACGATTCTGGATGAGACATCTGAAGCTATGTGTCCAAAATGGTTCAATTCCCGTTGAACAAAAACGTCTGCGTACTCCACTCGAACACAAAGTCTGGTAAATTGATTAATGAACCACACCAATGGTTTATTTCGTAAGGACAAATGACGTTGCAAGTCTTGTTCAATTTTAAAGTTTTTCGCTGTCCTCATCAAAATGACGTATTTGCAAGTATCGGGAGACACGCCTGCTCTTGTATTCAACAGCTTTGCATCTTGCCATTGATCAAAGGATGTTTCCATGAAAAAAGACAACGATGCAACGAAGTGGTAGAAAGTTTTCTGCGGATCAAATCAATGACATTCGAGAAAGAGTAAAAACCCTGAGACACGTAGATGAAATGGCGCTATTGGTTTATTTGTTGCTCGAAACTAAACTAAAAATGAATGATTTGTTGACTTGGTTCAACACAGATAAAACCAAACGTATGGAATTTCTGAAAATGCATCCAGAGTGTATGGCCAACTATGCTCACGCACCTAGACTTTTCCCTAAAACACACCAAGGATACTTGAAACAATGGAGTAGAAAATGCCTCGAGTGGTACGGTGTTGAAAGGGCCACGTTTGAAATGCTGAAACGTTCTATACTGCAAGATGATATTTTGAAGACGAGGACAAGTTGTGAGAGCTTCAGAAAATTCTGATGTGGTGAGACTATCAAGACTCGAGACCTTTTTATAAATCATTGAAAAAAAAAAAAAAAAAAAAAAAAAAAAATTTTTTTTTTTTTTTTTTTTTTTTTTTTTTTTTTTTTTTTTTTTTCGTTATATAATGCGGAGCATTGAAAAGTTTTTCAAAATTCTGGTGATAATCTTTTTATCATTGTTGTTAGTCTATTCGTTTTGTATTTTTCCAAACGAAATAAAGCAGAGATGAATCTTCCGAGGTACAGCACGCTGTATAGCAATTTTCATGGCTATACGGAAGCCAAAAAGGAAGGAGATTTGATTGTGTTAAATTTTAGAGATGCGAAATTTGATCCTTGGTCCGTGTTACATTTGTACCGATACGATACCATCTGTAGAAATACAACAAAACCTTTTGCTCAAGCACTCAAAGTGTTTTTCAATACAGAAGATCCCATCACTGTCGTGTGCCAAGATAATACTTGGAGCGCTCTCTTGGGCAATTCCAAAACAATCATGCCTATGCCCGAGGAATCTGCTACATTTCAAATGTACGCCACCCCTTACTTTGTAAGTGATCCTGCTCTTGTCGCTGAATACATGCGAGGAATATCCCATCAAGCGTCAGATTTTATATTTTCTTACAAAAACTGCGTTATCTATTTGGATAAGGAGGATTTACCGTATCCTGGTGGACACTATTTTGGAAATTGTAGACCGTGCACAAATGCCATGTATCGCATTTGCATTTTGAGTAAGGAATCATCCCAGCACGTACTGTCTGTTGCTGAAGAATGGCGCAGCAAACAGAATATGGGTATTGAAACTCGATTGTATTTGACCAAAGATAAAATTGCAAATCCGAAAATGATTTCCTTTCAACCCGTTGAAAGACCCCATTTACCAGAAGACAGGGCTGTCGGAACCGGAGCGATACAGAAACGCTTGTCCATGAACAAACCCCACCTTTTATTGCAAGACATTTTAAACTCGTATCACCGTAATCATGTCGTAACTCTCCAAGGAAAACCTTCAGATGATGTTATGCAACGATTGGGTGTTATTGTCGAATGGCCATTTCGCATCACGTATGAAGGAACGCGAGCCCATTCACAGGAACCCAAGGAATTTGTGGCGTTATCTGTAAATGGTCAATTGCCTAAACGCGTTTTGTACGTCCGATATCCATATGACGTGTATACAGAGTTTCATGAAGTACCCACCACTGCGTGGACACCCATTTATTATGTCCCGACATTTTTAAATTTACCACCCGATACAGAAAAAGTGAGTGTAGACTCGACGGTGCTGGGATACGTGTACAATGGAGGATTTTTTTGTTTTAGCTTTCCAATATTGGAGGGACGCCCTGCGAAAGAATCGCAACGAGGCATTCGACACATTTTTCAAACTGCAATACTTACAGATGAATTTAAAGCGATGGAAACATTTCGATTTGATCACGTATATGCTGTCAACAGAGTTATTCAAAAAGGAGTTGTGTATCCGTCGTGGTGCCTCACAAAATCCGACAATGTACATCCTTCCAAAGTTCAACTGCCCAAGTTGGTGATGGAGTGGTTAAATTTGTTTCGGTACAACGCAAACAATTTTGTCGATGTCAAAATAATTCAAATGGCTTTAACATTGGCTCAGCACAAAATTTGCTTTCAAACAAAAATTAAACCTCCTCTTAAAAAGGAGGGCTACGTGTACATGTTGAGTGATGAAGACATTGAGCTGCAGATGGGTCAAAATGAGGCAAATTTCATCAACAGCATTCGTGTATATGGGGGAGATGAAAAGACTTTGGAGGAAAAGAGTACATGCGTCATAAGTTGATTAAAAAAAGAACGAAAGGACGAGTCGATAATCAATTGTAACGCGAGAGAGCTGTAAAAAAAAAAAAAAAAAAAAAAAATTTTTTTTTTTTTTTTTTTTTTTTTTTTTTTTTTTTTTTTTTTTTTTACAAATGTATTTTCTTATTTTTTAAGAGGCGATGAGGTACAACAATGAGATGAGCGTGATTTCTAGTTCCTTTCAGCAAAAAATCTACGGCGACCCAATTCAAATGAGGGTTGATTAGCAAAACCATAAAGTATAACAATTCCAACCGAGTCACTTCATAGAGCATTGTATTTTCTCTCGCCCAGGTTTTGGCCAAGTCTTCAATGATTGTGGCAATTTCATCTTTTCGTGAACATTCAATAGCCATTTCTCCATTAAATCGAATGTCTAGCTTGACAAAAAGAGGTTGATTAATTAAAAAATACAAGTATCCATAATCATTTTTGTTTTTCAAAAGATGTTCGATATACGTCTTGGCCATTTGTTGTACCGTAGGACATTTGACCAACTCTAGCGTAATTCTTTTGGTAAATGGTTTCATTGTTTTGCATATTGGGATTTCCATCTCAATGTCCATCTTGTGTCGTTTGCGTATGAGTTGAATCAATTGATCGTTTGGTAAATCCAATTGTCTCAGCTGTGGAATCATATCGCTCTTGTCTTTTTATAAATTTTCCACGCTATCCACAAGACTATGAGCGCTGTCGTGATTCCCGCTGCCCAATAGACTAACGGTACCAAATAAGCCACCCAGTTCCAAACGCCAAACGTTAAATCTTGAGCATAATGGGCCAACGCTTCTCCAATCGTGGGTCGGCGGCATTCCATTTCTTGGCCAGGTAAACAATTATAAAATTGACAATCGCATAATTTACAACACGACTTTTCCTTCTCTTCGTCAAAATTTAAACAAGGGTCACCTTGCACGGTTTGCGAGCAGAATGGAAGCTCATCCACTGGATCCGGTTGACAACAACTGAGGTCTCTCACTTTGCACACAGAGTTTTCAGATTTTAAAAAACAACCCGAATTGGATTGAATGTAATCGTTGATGGCCGACACACCAACACCCACCACAGTGGCAGCAGTGACCGCAACCAAACCTTTTTTGGTAAACACTTTGGAAATGACGCGACGCAGCGAATCATTTTTGCTCACAAAAGATCGCAAATGTTTTATATTTTTAGCCGTCCCCCTAAACCCTTTGAAGCTTTTTCCAATTTTGGGGCGTTTAAACACCCATTTTTTCCAAGCTGCCATTGCTTGATTTTCAAAGTAAACAAAGTAAGGAAATGGAATCAACTGCTTGCCTTTTGAGTGGTGGAAATTCCTTTTGCACTGGACGTAAGAATAGTCACTTGAACAACCTCTTGTGCGCCAAACATTTGAAAGAGTATTATGGACTCGAAATATATGCACATTGCGTAGAAAAGCCTACGTCTTACAATTTTACGGGTTGGGTTTTGAAGCCCTGCGAGGGAATCAATTTCGTACGAAACGAAGTCATTATCCCCGTGCAAAGTTTCATCGATAAAACGTATCGAAATAAAAATGATACATCGATTCCTGCGCTGAGTAATAAGGAGAAAACGTATTCCATGAATCACGTATTGGACAAATTTATGCGAAGAGCAACTGACAAGACTCGAGTTGTTAAAGGCGATCGGACAGCATTCGAAATGATTCGAAATTTATCCCAAACATCTGAAAACGTAAACCTAAACCCAAACGCAGCTTGTGAACTTGATCCGGTAAACATTGGTTATATCCGATCGAAAATGACAGTATCGGAAACGTTTATTGAAAATCATGCTAACAAGGAGCATATGAATGGAATTTTAATAAACACGGATAAAGAATTGAACCCCATGCAAGAAAAGGATTTGTCTCTATGCTTTAAATACTTTCTTAGTAGAATTGAAACATCCCAACATTTCGTGACGGATTTAGATTCAGCACTGTTGGAGGTGCAGAATACAATGTACACTTGCGCGTATATTGAAAATATTGGAGTTGTGGTCAGCAAGGATATTGAATGTAGTTTCCGCTCGTCATTTTCGGATCTGCCAGAGGAATTCACGAACAAGGGGCAGCGTCCGACTTGGGATTCTATGCTGAAAATGTTATCGTGTCTCCCAAAGAAATTGTAAACCAAAAAGTTTCTAAAAGTATGATTAATCAACAAAATGCATTGCGTAGAACAATGATTGCTGGACGTTCCTATTAACTCTATACGCGATATCAGAGTAAGAGATCATTTTTTATATTAAAAAAAAAAAAAAAAAAAAAAAAAAAAAAAATTTTTTTTTTTTTTTTTTTTTTTTTTTTTTTTTTTTTTAAATGTGATTATTTCAAGCTTTTCTAAATAATGTTTTAAATATTTTTTTATACTGACGATTACAAGATTTTTTTTCTAAATAATAATCTTTGTTAATTGAAATCAATCAGTTCTTCTTCCACGACTACACCTTCAGGTTTCTCCGTTTTCATCATTTTGCACGAGTACAAATCTATTATTTCGTTGTCATCATTTTCCAAAGCTCTTTTCTGAGAAACATCTTCTGGTACGTCGGGCTTAGGCTCCCAAAACTTTTCAGCATCTCCCAAAAATATTTTGGATTCTTTCAAATTGGATTCTGGAAAGGCAATCATTTTCAACACGTTACCACCTATGCGAACACATTCGTCCTGGCTTTCCTTTAACGTATAAAAATATCGGATATTGAATTCCAATTTGAGAATAGCGATAAATGTTCCCTCAAGCATTTGTGATATTTGAGTGTCAAATCGATTTATAACCCTACGCCCATCATATATTGCCGTTTTCACGATGCAACTTTGAAAACCGTTCAACTTTAAATGTGCACCTTTACACATCATTTCTTCTCTGGCATCATTGCAGTACTTGCAAAACATGTTGCATGCGCCAAAATTTAATTTGCTCGTGTCTGATAACTTTACATTTTCCACATCGCTATTCATTGCCGCACTCAATACGTTCAAAATGGGACAATCTTTTAAATTAATGGCGAAATACTTGCTCTCACTGCGTTTTGAATCCTTGTCGTAAGAACGATAAACGGAGCATTGTCCAACTAGAATCATTTTGATGGATTCGTTATTCAAGTTTTGAACACGAAATTGTTGGTTGTATGTAACCCTTGCAGGACCGTAAAGAGATTTAGCCTCGGTTTGTAATCTCTGGTAAAATGAGTCGTTTTCCAATACTTTTTTCCAGTCCTGAGTTACGAGATTTAAAGCATCGTCTTCGGCAGCCAAATCCTTAATCTCTTCAGACAAGGTTTCATTTTTCAAAACTTGAGCGATGAGAGAATTGTAATTTTCCATGTCTTGATTTAGTTGGTGTTTAGCTGTGAGTGAAAATTTTATCTTAGCAACGGAGCTTTTAAACAACACAGACAACAAAAAAAAAAAAAAAAAAAAAAAAAAAAAAAAAAAAAAAAAAAAAAAAAAAAAAACTTTTTTTTTTTTTTTTTTTTTTCACTTGTCAGGTTACAAGTCTTGTTGATAATTGAGACTCGTGACAATATTTTTTCATTTCAACAGACTCAATTTTCTCCTCCCTGGTTTTGATTTTACTACAGGAGCAATTATCTTCTCAATCGTTGATCCTCCCCATTTTCTTTTCTTCAATATACTGTGTATTTGATCTTGTGTGTTTCCCGTCATACGATCAGTCCTCTCGCGCAAGACACGACCATCCGATATAGAGACCTCGTAAACGTGGCCGTTTATCAATGTATCTTCTTCCAACGATTTGAAACGATGTTGAGGAAGGTAAAAGTATCCATCGTTGTACATGACATCCAAAGAATGGTTTTCTTTTACTTTAAAAATACTATCGTTCTCCGTATCATGGAAAATATAGCCATCTGTATCGAAATCTGGTTCAGGTAGCTCAAATGCTGAAAAATAATATTTTTGCACGCGATACCCTTCAGGCAAAGGGATACTGGGCAAATACTCCAAAAAAATTTTTCTCTTGCACCAAGGTGCGACCAAATGTCCACGGACTTGGTACACATCCAGTAAAATGATTGTGTGACCCAAGTTTTCAGCAGAGAAAACAATTCCGTCATCTATCGTGATGCCCTTGCACAGTTTTTGCAATCCACCTTCCCATTTTTCTACAATGCGATCCGAATAGCTGTATAACATTCCAAACGTACCATCCCATTTATGGGCTACCAAATGGGTATCAGAGTATATTATATCAGGAATGCACGTCACTGGTTTTCGGGACATGTTTTCATCCAGTGCGTAGGTCGGGTGTGGAAAGCCTCGGAAATAATTATAGATGTTTTGATATTTTGCTAAACATGATAACAAATGCTCTCCGGGGATGGATTCAAGGGATTTTTTAAACAAACCATACTCCCATTCAAATACTAACCGAAACATTCCGTCGATTGCTTGAAATGTGTAAATTTGGGCACAATCATCCAATTTCAAAACACGTCGCTTTTCAATTCGAAACGGACATTGAAAATTGCCTACTGCATCCAGAAATATCTTGTGATTCTCCACGTTCCATTTTTTATATGGGATTTCCTTAGAATGTACCCACCTGAACCATAAACGATCGTGATAAACCATTTTTGTATCTAAAACTGTTTTGATTTCAAGAGCTCTGTCACGAAACCGAAAATGAGGTTTTATATAATAGATTTGGCGAGTCACGATAGTGTCAAGCCTTTCAGACGCAATGTGATTTAAAATATATTCGAGACTAGAACTGTTTTGAACGACTAACCGAAATTCGTATTCATGCATTGTACAATGCGTGAAATTGTTCTGAAAGGTACAGCAGCCAATTCAAACGGTGCTGAATAACAAAATATATGCTTCCCAAGTACAAAGCCAAAATGAATAGCCCCCAATAAATATTTTTCCAAACGAAATGAAGCACTGCGGGTATAGACACTGCTGGAACTGCTACGAGAACCAATACAATCTGCGCCAGTTGTTTTTCACTAGAACCAAACGATTCCTTTACGCGATCTGCATCGTCCGCGGCCAATATGTTTTCAATTCTTTTGGTTAGAGTGCTGCTAGACATTTCTTGTTTCGTCTTTACTATTTAATAACAAAAAAAAAAAAAAAAAAAAAAAAAAAAAAAAAAAAAAAAATTTTTTTTTTTTTTTTTACCCTTGGACGACTATTATGTTGGACATTAGTTAAATAATCGCTAAATCCTATGTGTTTGCGATCTAATCTCCCAATGATATTATCTTTATTCACTTGGGGGTTGATACCATCATTTATATAGGGTTCGTTGCTTAAGGATGGCACGATCACATACCCATCATTGGTTTTGGGATATCCCAATGGAAAAAGTGTTTCGATAGTGGGACCTGGTGTTGAGAAATCCTTAATATATTCGTTATTGTGTTCATCTACAGGATATCCGACAGCGTCTCCAAATACTCGAGCATACGTTTGGTTTAAAATGATTTCCTTTTTGTCCAAAGACAATGAATCTACTTTGATCCTGGGGTAAATTTCTTTGCCATCAGACCGTTTAGCGTATCGGTCAATGTCTTTACCATACATGCGTGTGACATCACTATCTGTATTTGGATCTGTAATGTACCACTCGTTCCCGTCTTTGTCTTTTGGAAATATGACTTTTTTATCTTTAGTGAGAGCATAAATGTAATAACCATTTTTTAATTTTGCAAATGGCATATTGGTTGGGTAAAACTCATCTCCGTTCGCCTTTCGGGCGTACACTTCGTCACCTCTTCTATTTTTTGCTATGTTGTCCATATAATATTCATCACCCTTGTCGTTCTTTGGATAAATGGGTCGACCGTTATGACACAAAGGGTACTTTAGAACACTATCCATATCCATAATCCATTCATTATCGACCACAAATTGACATCGTCTTCTATTTTTTGGATAAAATAGATCTCCGGCGGTCGTTGCGGCGTACTCGGGACGTTTATTATGATCCTTAAAGACATACTCATCGCCGTTACGAAGTTTTGGATATAATTCATTTCCCAGGCGATCGCGAGCATATTTAAACGATCCGGTACTCGTTTTGAGGAGTATTTCAGGCGTTGGGTAATATTCATCATTGAAAGCGTTTTTCGCGTAATACGCTTCACCCTCGCGTTTGGCAAACATGGAATTCTCGTTTGTCTCATCAATATCATCACTAGTGGGATAAAGTTCACATCCATCCGGGCCTTTTGTATAGCTTTGGTTGCCAAATGCATCCACGATAAAGTATCTAATGTCGTTTGCGAGATCTTGGGACATGTTGGAATCCCCCATTTGATCGTCAGGCTGCGTGTACATTGTACTTGATTTATAGCATTAATGTAGAGTAGCATCTTTAGGTTTCAAACCTTTATCATACCTTGGATACATGGCGGTACCTTTTTCATCGACTGCATAATAACCGTTCAAATTGTTTTTAGCGGGTACTTCTTTCCAAACACGAAAAATGTAATACTCGCTCCCGCTGGCTTTTTTAGGATAAATCTCCTTTCCAGACAAATTGCGTGCATAGTAGTGCTCACCGTTATTTTTAGGCGGTATTTCAAGATTATAAAAATCTTTGGCATAGATTGGATTTCCCAAGGCATCACGCGCATAGTGTTCCACACCATCGATTTCAAGGTAGGTTTCATCATTATTCACATCCCTAGGATACAAGGGTTGTTTGGATGTCAAATCGAATGGATACACGATTAAATTGTCTTTGGTAAACAAATATTTCGGAGTCCCGTCTGGGTTTCTTGGAATGTATTCAACTGTACGCAATACTCCATTGACCAACATTTGATAGGTGGGATAACAGTTAAATTTTTCATTTGTAAGTAAAAATTGGGTAGATGAGGGATTAGGGAAATAAATGTCGTTTGTATCGAGAGTCACGTTTTTTAAAACCATCGGTATGATGGTCGATTCAAAATGTTTATCTGGTTCATGCACAGAAGAATGCGCCGTGTCCAGTGCAGGTGAATCTTTTGATGGATTCAAAGAATTTTCAATTTCGTTTGCAGGGGCTGGTGGTTCGACGGAAGGAGTTGTGGGGACAGGTATTTCTTTAAAAGGAGTTGTAGTTTCATCGGCTGGTGATTCGACAGAAGGATTAAATGTGTTATTGGTTGGTGGTTCGACAGAAGGATTAAATGTGTCATTGGCTGGTGGATCTTCAGAGGAATTTGCAGTGTCATTGGCTGGTAGTTCTTTGGAAGAATTTGCAGTTTCATCCATTGGTTCTTCCTCAGAAGAATTTGCAGTGTCATTGGTTGGCAGTTCTTCAGAAGAATTTACCGGTAGTTCTTTGGAAGAATTTGCAGTTTCATCCATTGGTTCTTCCTCAGAAGAATTTGCAGTGTCATTGGTTGGCAGTTCTTCAGAAGAATTTACCGGTAGTTCTTTGGAAGAATTTGCAGTTTCATCCATTGGTTCTTCCTCAGAAGAATTTGCAGTGTCATTGGTTGGCAGTTCTTCCGAAGAATTTGCTGGTTGTTCCTCAGAAGAATTTGTATTTTCATCTATTGGTTGCCGCTTGGAAGGGTTTCCAGTGTCACTAGCTGGTGGTTCTTCATTCGGATTTCCAGTGTCATTAGCTGGTGGTTCTTCAGAAGGATTCGCAATGTCATTCATGAGTGGCGGTTCTTCAGAAGGATTTACAATGTCATTCATGAGTGGCGGTTCTTCAGAAGGATTTACAATGTCATTCATGAGTGGCGGTTCTTCAGAAGGGTTTGCAATGTCATTCATGAGTGGCGGTTCTTCAGAAGGGTTTGCAATGTCATTCATGAGTGGTGGTTCTTCAGAAGGGTTCGGAGCGTCATCCATTGGATTGTCTCCATTTGAACGACGTCTTTTGGGAGCGGGAATCGTAAAATTGGAATAATCATCACTCCTTACCCCAATTTCATCAGGTTCAACCGTGAGTGGTCTACGGCAATTTTTTGACATTTCAAAAGCTATATTGGGATTCATTACGGGAGTGATTACACCTGGAACCTCGTAAAATGTTTTAGCTTCGCCCCTAGCTAATTTGGAATCATCGTTGACGGCCTCAACTCTCTCCAATCTAGCTCTTTGACGTCGCTTTGGAATGGGTCGACTTTGATCACGTCCAATATTCATACCTTTATTTTATGTTGAAGAAAGATGATTGTGATACTGTTGTGCATGATTATGGTTTTTGTTGCTTGGAATCACCGGTTTTACCACGCCTATATAAAACTTACATGGCATACACTATACAAAAACGTTATACCTAAGGAGTGGCGCTTGTACATGATTCAAGAAAAACCCTTGGGATGGATCGTTTAATCATTGGAACGTTGACGGCTACAGCCGCTTATACGACAGGTGTTATTACATTATGTATGCTAATAACGAGAAAATGGTATTTATTGCTGTTTTTTATCGTAAATATATTAATATTTATAGTTTTTTTTCTGAGCTACATCAAAAAGTGGTTGTTTTTGGAGTGGTTTAGTGATGTATTTGATCTGTGCTATTGGTTTTGTAAAGCGAGACAATGGTTGTGGACTCCTTGACTCTTATACGTTTTAAATTTTTTTTCGTAGACTGAGTTTTCTAAATTGGTCATCATTCATTTTTTGCAAGTTGGCACAGGTCCAAGAAATTCTATAGTAGTGATCTACTCTTTGGATGAACTGACAGGATCAAAATTCGATGACTCGTTCAAAATAAACATCGTTTAAAAAAAAAAAAAAAAAAAAAAAAAAAAAAAAAAATTTTTTTTTTTTTTTTTTTTTTTTTTTTTTTTTTTTTTTTTTTTTACTTTGTTTGTTGAACATCCATCATGGCCTCACTTCTGGGCGATGATTTTAGAATTTTCGTTCCTACCTTGTCAATGTAGTCCTTTGTATTTTCGAAATTAAAGTTCAGTAAAGTTTCAATATTTGGGTAAACGTCATCACCATGCCTAATTAATGACATTATGTTGGTTTTATCATCCATTATTGTCTTTAAATCATATCTGACGTAGAGAAGTAAAAAATCCAAAAGTGCACTTGCTCTTAATTTTTTAATATCGACATTGTTTAAAATATTCAATTTTTCTCTTATTTCGAACAACAAATCCTGTGGAACTGGGACAACGCGTTCCCATTTAAAGAGTGAATACATTGAAAACGTGTTTTGATAAAATATTGTAAACAATCGAGCCATTTGAGCCGTGGTTATTTTACTATTTCCGATTGCTTCATATTTCATTAGCAATTGTTCATGTTCCTCTCTCAATTTTTCACATTCAATTTTTATTTTGTCATCTGTTTCCGTACGTCTACGTTTTCCCTTTGTCTCTGCCTCTGACTTTGACTCTGAATAGTTTTTATTTAAGTGAGTTATTTCTTTTTGTAACTTTAAAACATCCAATGTCAAGTTTGAATTTTCACGTTGCAACTCAATATATTCCTTTTCTATTAATTTAATGTGTTCTTGCAGTTTGTCGGCACCGATATAGTTTACACTCGTATAAATTTTTATTTTTTCTTGGTAAAGTTCCTTTTCCCGTTTCAAAGCTATTATTTCTACATCTTTTTTGTCAATCTTTTCATGTAGATTATTAATTTCCTGCTTCAATCTCTGAATCGATTCATAATCCAATTTTCTTTTTTGTAATTTCTGTGTGAGCGTCATTTCCACGTCACGTAATCGTTGCAATTCCGCAGTTGTTGCATTTTGAGTACTAGTGTTTTCCTCATTCTTTTGTTTGAGAGTAACGTTTTCTTGGGTCAATTTTTCGACATCGCCGCTTATTTTTGCGAGAGCTGTTTTACAATTGGCAAGTTCAACATTTTTTGCGTTAAAGTACTTTTTGTCGTTTTCCTTTTCTTGGGTCAATTTTTGTATATCGTCATTTATTGTTTTGAGATTGGTGTTACATTTTTCAATTTCATTCGTTTTCTCTTTTATTTGCTTCTGCAGCTTTTCGTTTGCTTGGGTCCAGTTTTGCTTTTCGCCATCTCTTGCTTCGAGAGCGGCGGTACATTTTCCAATTTCCTCTGTTTTTTCTCGTATTTGCTTCTCCAACTCTTCTTTTTCATTGGTCAATTTTTGTTCCAATTCCGTGCGAATAGCATTAGTATGTTCCCAAAGTTTGTCGTTTGCCGCTTTATTGAGTCTTGTTGTTTCCTGTGTGAGAGCGTTAGTGTAGTTTGATTTCAATGATGCTATATTTTGCGTCAACTTTTCGTTTTCTAAATTCAAATTTGTTACAGTTGTCGCCAAACCCACTATTCTCGCGTTCAGCGATTCAATTTGTGCCGAATATTCTTCAATTTTATCTGTTTTCTTTTCATTTTCCCTTTTCAATTCGGAGAGGGACTCTACGATGGAATCTTCACACACTTGCATCTTTTCCGTTTCCAATTGCTCCAATAGATCGTCTTTTTCTGCTTCCAAAGCGCTGACAGTGGTACTCAATCGATTGATATCGATAACCTGCGACGCGATTTTATCATTCAAATTTTTAATTTCACTACCGCATTCGTCATATTGTTTTTGAAATTCCGCGTCCTTAGTGCTTATAGTGTTTTCGAGCTCACCAATTTTAACCTTGTATTGTGTTTCTTTTTCTTTCAATTCATTCTCACGTTTTTCTACATTTTGTAAAAAGTTAAGGCGCTGTTTTAAATTCTCATTGTTTGTTTTCGCATCTTTTAAGGAGGAGGTGAGCCCATTTAAATTCTTTGTCGCTGATTCGCGTTGATTTTTCATTTCCGACATTTTGGTTTGGATTTTGGGCCCCCAATCTACTATATTGTTGGAAAATGTGTCGTTATGGACCTCTTCCAAAATTTCTTTCAATGTTTTTAAATTGGAGACGTACCCTTTCAATTTTTTATTTGTACCGTTGAATTGATCATTCATTATCGATATTTTGTTTTGGATTTGGGACCCCCAGTCACTCAAATTATTAGAAAATGTTTCATTATAGGCAACTTCCAAAACACCTTTCAATGTCTCTAAATCGGCTTCATAGCGTTTTAATTCGTTATCCGCTGCTGATGTGTATTGATTTTTCATTCCCAACATTATTTGTTGGATTTGGGACCCCCATTGACTCACGTCGCTGGAAAATTCCTCCTCATAGACATTTTCCAAAACACCTTTCAATGTTTCTAAATTGGAGTTGTAACGTTTTAATTCGTCATTCATTGTTGATTCGTAGCGATTTTTCATTTCCAACATTATTTGTTGGATTTGGGACCCCCATTGACTCACGTCGCTGGAAAATTCCACATCATAGATATTTTTCAAAACACTTTTCAATGTTTTCAATTGGGTGGTGCAGCGATTTAATTCGTCACCCGCTGATTTGTATCGATTGTTCAATTTTAAAACTTCTTCTCTGATTTGCGACTCCCATCGGTCCACATCCTCAGAAAGCGCCACGTGTAAAACGGTTTCCAAAGCACTTTTTAATGTTTGTATGTCTTTATTCTGTTCAGGTACAAGTTCGATGGCCAATGTGGCGGTACTAGGTAATGCCTGTTGCTCCGACGATCCATTTTCCATAAACACGAGATCCGAATTGGGTTGAGCCTCTGGAGATTCCTCAATCTGGGGTCTTTCAACCCATGGCAGTTGCATGGTATCCAAACGCGACTGTAAATCATTGAAACGTTCTAGAATATAATTTTGTAAACGGTCGGTTTGGTTAATTGCACCCACGCTATCATGGATAGCCGAAAGCGTTGTTTGTACATCATTCCGCAACATGCTATTTGCCGTGACTAATTGCACATTTTCATTCTCCAAAGGTCTAAAAAGCGACATTAAATCTAGCTGGGGTTCAGCATCCTGATTCGTAATCATGGGTGCTTCAACTTGAAGCCGTTGCGCCATACTGTTTCGAACCTGCTGATATTGATCCATCATACTGGTTTGGAATTTTTTGTATCGTTCAATCAGATCAATCAATTGCTCTTGCCAATCCTCTCCGTATCCTATGTTTGCAAAATGCAATTTTAAATACTGGGTAACTTTGGAATCTTTATCGATGCGAGCCAGTTGAGTATTGCTTTCTGTGAGATGCTGTTGCAACTCGTCGATGCGATTGGACAAACGGATGACTGGTAAATTATTACCCAATCCCACCGATACTTTTCGCAACAAATCTTTTGCCAGTACCGAAATAGTTTGCTGGCTTTTACTAATTTCAGTTTCCAATTCAGCGTAGGCTGCATCTGCCGTGACATATGTTTTCAATTTTGTCCTGAGTGATTCGAAATTAGCCTCTACTTTAATCAAACCCAACATTTCATGCATTTCTTCGTGTGTAATAATTCTATTCATCAGTCCTTCGATTTTTTCATACAATTTGTCGCCAATGTGTTGCACGTTGATAGTGGACATTGAATTGTCATCATTTTCATCTTTATCATTTTCCAATTTCGACAACAACCGATCCATTTTTTCCTCGTGTTCTTTGGATGTCGAAAACTCTTTCGACCATTCCTCTTTAAAATTGGTGAACATCTCCGCGAGAGAAGCCTTCCATTCGCTCTTGTGGATTTCCGTCAAACGCTCGGGGTTCGTATTTTCCCGCAATTTTTCATTCTCCTCGCGCAAACCCACAATTTGATTCTGTAGACGCGTATTTTCCTTTTCGCGACCTTCCAGTTTGGCTTTCATAGACTCGACCTCTTCTTTCATTTGATTCTCTAGGTTTGAATTTTTCTTTTCGCAGCATTTCAGTTGGGTTCTCATGGACTTGACCTCGTCTTTTAATGAGTCGAGTTCATTTTCAATGACCAGCTTCTCACTTTCCAATGCTTCGATTTTGTCTTTGAAGTGATCCTTGGAAGCTTTCAATTTTTTTATAATTTCCTCGCAATTTGACGTTTCGACCGACACCTGGCGCACGCGTGGCTCCTCAGATTTGTCCACGTGACACAACTGAAGTAAAAAACCCAAAAAACTCTTGCTGTGTCGATAAAGTTCGGAATAGCGTTCCACTAAAGGTTGGCTCATGACGAATGCCTCTGAAATGTCACGGGACACATTCCTTTTTAACGTTTGCATGTGCTGCAAGTGCACCAAGTCTTGTGGATTACTTTGGGATTGTAAAATTGCTTCCACTAATGATTTAAAGACCATCTTGTTTCAACGGATCCATTTAAAAGTTGATACACTTGCAACAAATCCTTCTTAATGTTGCGGTGCGGTTCTGTGCTTTGAACCGACAACCAATCCAATAAGGCAATTACAATCTTTATGTAACGTACCAACTCGTTCGTGTAAAACTGAAATCCAAACGTTCGCCAAGTATCGATATCTTTAAATAATGGAAACCAGTTTCGACACAAGGTTTCTTTGGGAGTAGGTACAAAACAGCAAGGTTTCTTATTCACGTCCAAGTACCATTCTTTGATGTGGCAAATAATCATCGGGGATACATATTCTACTTTACCGTTTATCAATCGAAACGCAATTCCCACTGGGTTTTCATCCGTCAGATAGATTTGACACGTGTAAAAGTCTGGTGGTGGGAGATGTAGAAGAGGTACAAAATTTCTCGTGCGTCTTGAAATTTGATACAAATTTTTTCCAAAGAGGGCGCAGGGTTCGCGACCATAATGTCTTACCATGTCACTTTGAACCATCGCAAAAGCCAAGGCATACCACGTGTTTATAACGTGGATGTCGTCTTTATTGCGTTTAAAAAGCCTCATAAGTGCAGCTGTATTTATGTCAAACGTAAATGTAGGCATGCGTAAAACGCAACAATTGAAGAATGTCGTCAATGCTCTAAAGGCTGCCGATTTTTTTGCACGATTCCAAATGTTTTTAAATGGATTCCGCATGGCAACAATGTACAAGATTCCTTTATCAAACACTGAAAGTATTATGGATGATCGTGGAAAAAACGACAAAAGAATGCTGTGTTCTGTAGGTGTAGCGGTTGAGTTGGCCGGCATGGCAAACATCAAGGTGGTTTCGACAAATCGTACTTGGAGCGGACGATTGCTTGCCTCGACCAGCACACAAGTATTACGAGGAATGTCTATAGGGTTGCAATCACCTCCAAAGTGTTTCAAAACAACTATTGGATTCTTGAAGCGCACGGCGAGAAATGTAAACTTTTTATACTGATTGCCGCTCACACACAAAAAGTTTGACAGCTTTTCTTGACCGATATCATACTGAGCCAGTTCTGGGCCAGCGGGCAACACTATAACTGCATTTGGAGGTTTGGAGGCCTCTGATGATTCAACGGATACGTTTGGACTCGCGTTGGAAGCAACGACAGGTGGTTGGGTGTCCATCGAATCGACCCTGTCGAGTGGCAAATCTCGAGACAATGGTTCGGATTGTAAATTTTCCGCATCGGGAGAGATGACGAGCGGGGACTCGTCATGCGCCGGATCAGTTTCCACCGATTCAGCATTTAGAACAAGTAAATTCTCATGCGTTGGATCAGCTGATTCGACTTGCTCGACTTCCATGTCTAGAGGTGGTAGCTCGTCATGCGCTGAATCAAACTGCACCGCTTCAGCGTTTAGAACAGGTAAATCTTCATGCGCTTGATCAGGTGATTGGATTCGCTCCACTTCCATATTTAAAGGTGGTAAATTCTCATACAAGAGATCAGGTGATTCGGCCATGATCAAAAAATCTCCATTATCAATATTAATCTCTTCATCAATGAAAACAACGCCTCGGCCACGGGGACTAGACATTGCTTTTTTTAAATATATATGTTTCAAAGCAGAATTCCTACGTTGAATACTCATCGAGCTTTTGGATTGGAAAGAAATCACTCGCTATGTGTGCCAAAAGTTATAAAACGAATTTAAAAAAAAAAAAAAAAAAAAAAAAAAAAAAAAAAAAAAAAAATTTTTTTTTTTTTTTTTTTTTTTTTTTTTTTTTTTTTTTCCAAAGTTGAGGGTTCCAAGATTTTCTAAAGTTGCGAACTTCAAGTTGTGGCAGCTCCACAAATTTCAACGTTAAGTTTTGACATAGGCTTCCATGCTGGCATACAGCGAATCTTTTAATTGTGCATTTTGCCATTGGTTTTTCAAGTTCTGCTTTGTATGCCAAGTTTTTGCCTCAGCTTCTGCAATTTTTAGACACCACCAAACATTTATCCACTCTTTTCCCAAACGTATAGCTTGGTAAAGACGATACAGCAAAATGTACACATGACATACAATCAATGTTGGAAAAACGCCATACACAACCCAAAACACTTTTCTGTAAACGCTATTCAAAGGCAACAAACATCTAAATTTTCCAGTAGTGATTCCTCCGCCAGAATAATAATCATAGTTGCATGAGGCCATTTCGGGAAATAATATAGATATGGTATTCCAATGCCAATCAGACCGTGACCAAGCATTGTTGAAAAAAATATTCAAAATTATCGGAATCAAAGCATTTTGCGCAAGGTAAACACATTCTAATCCAAACATTTTCCAAAACAAGCGATTTCCTCGAGACGTTTGAATAATTTTAAAAACTCTCACGGAATCGTCTGTGGTTTTGATTTCTTGTGTAATTTCTGTCATAAATTTAGACATTTGATTCGACCAAATACGAAAGGGATAATGAAACACAAACGCCAGCAATAAAAGTACCACCGATACCCATTGATAGTAATCGTGATACAAAATTCCACTTGAAAACTCTGTAAAAGTACTATTAATGAAGCATTTGGTGTCCAACAATTCTTGGTTGACGCGATGCCCATCCACTTGACAGATAATATTGCTACCGAAAAATTGTCTGGTCATGGCTAGTCCAAAACAAAACAAGAAAACGTTTCGTACATGTATTTGTTGCACGTCAATCAATGCGCTAAAGCTCTTTTGTGGAACCTGGGAGCGTTTCCATTTCAACAGTTGTGTAACGTTAAACATGATTGCTTGTTTTGAATGTGTAATAAAGTAAAAAATATGAATCTACAGATGCTAATGATTGGTGTACTCTTGGTAGTAGTGTTTATAGGATTTTTGTCTTTTGCGTATTCAGCGTATGGAATGTATTACAGTACCGCAACTTCAACCACGGGAGCGGCTTTGATCAGTTCGCATCAAATGCACTATATCATACAACTGATTACATATCTCGTATCGTTTGGAGTGGGTGCAACAATGTTTTATACCAGAAAACGTTGATTAGTAAAAGAGCCTTTGATGCAGTAGCTGGGTGGTTATCAATAAGTAGCCAGCTTGAACACTGTTTTTATTCTTAAATAAAAAAAAAAAAAAAAAAAAAAAAAAAAAAAAAAAAAAAAAATTTTTTTTTTTTTTTTTTTTTTTTTTTTTTTTTTTTTTTTTTTCATTGTATTGAGTCTCGATGAACTTATGACGGCTCTTCGTGAATCTTATCTGAACATGTATCACAAAACTTTATTGAGCGAAAGGGTTTGTTGCAAACGTAGTTACACAAATACAATTCCAAGATTTTTTTACAACGTATACAATAAATTTCAGAACACATGTTTTGTTTCTTGATTTTCCAAATTTGAATTTGCAACACAAGTTTAAACCCAATCCAGAAATAAAGCTTCTGAGTTTTTTTTTTTTTTTTTTTTTTTTTTTTTTTTTTTTTTTTCCACTGTCCTTAACTTACGTAACTGATTTCAGTGTCAGTATCTTTATGATTATCATTATAATCATACTGTTTCATATAATCAATAGCTAGACTTACAGCATCAAGTTTTGGTCCAGAATATTTCACACTATCCATAGGTAGTAATGTATTCAAATACATAAACGTACCCATATCTAGAGTCGCTATTTGCACTCCCCATCCATGGATTCTTTCTTCAGGTTCATTCAAATACTTGCTGTAAAATTCCGTTTTCAAATATTGTTTCATCTGTGTGATGGGTATCTCGAAATACTTTGGGGGTAAAGTTTGCCAGCTCTTAAAAGGTGATTGAGGTAATTCCAAATTTTTCAAAACATCGTTAAACGTGAAAGACGTTAAGGAATCCTTTTCGGCAACCACAGCGTAATCATGGTTTTCATGATAGGTAGCGGCAAAGTACAAAGAATGTGGTACATATTCTCCATTGTAATGCATCCACTGAATCGTAGCAATGTAATCAGTATTTGAAGGCAACTTCCATCTTTCATGTTCCATTTTCCAACAAGCAGTGATTAGAGAATTTCCAACAAGTAGTGATGATGAGAGAATAGCGTATGGGTGTCGGGTTGATCGCGCAAGCTTTTAAACCACACCTCAAAAAAAAAAAAAAAAAAAAAAAAAAAAAAAAAAAAAAAAAAATTTTTTTTTTTTTTTTTTTTTTTTTTTTTTTCCACTGTCCTTAACTTACGTAACTGATTTCAGTGTCAGTATCTTTATGATTATCATTATAATCATACTGTTTCATATAATCAATAGCTAGACTTACAGCATCAAGTTTTGGTCCAGAATATTTCACACTATCCATAGGTAGTAATGTATTCAAATACATAAATGTACCCATATCCAGAGTCGCTATTTGTGCTCGCCATCCATGAACCTTTTCAGCAGGTTCATTCAAATACTTGCTGTAAAATTCCGTTTTTATATATTGTTTCATCTGTGTGATGGGTATCTCGAAATACTTTGGGGGTAAAGTTTGCCAGCTCTTAAAGGGTGATTGAGGTAATTCCAAATTTTTCAAAACATCGTTAAACGTGAAAGACGTTAAGGAATCCTTTTCGGCAACCACAGCGTAATCATGGTTTTCATGATAGGTAGCAGCAAAGTACAAAGAATGTGGTACATATTCTCCATTGTAATGCATCCACTGAATCGTAGCAATGTAATCAGTATTTGAAGGCAACTTCCATCTTTCAAGTTCCATTTTCCAACAAGCAGTGATTAGAGAATTTCCAACAAGTAGTGATGATGAGAGAATAGCGTATGGGTCTCGGGTTGATCGCGCAAGCTTTTAAACCAAACACCTCAAAAAAAAAAAAAAAAAAAAAAAAAAAAATTTTTTTTTTTTTTTTTTTTTTTTTTTTTTTTTTTAAAGTGTTAATGTGATTCAACGTGCTTTTGATCGAGCACCAAATTCTTTTCAGGTAGGATGGATGTCTCTGTAGGTATGGTCACGCTTGTTCTTAAACATATTGTCTCTTCAGGGTGGTTCATATATGTCCTTGTTGTCAAATATCCAACTTCTTGGTACGGTTTCAACGCAACATTCTCATTTCCCTCTACAGATAATTGTAATTCAATTTGACCTTCATATCCTAAGGAAAAGTATTCATTATGTACTTTAACACCTTTTAAATAGCTACAAAATTTAGCAGCTTCGTTTGGTAGCAATTTAATTATTCTTTCTATTTTTACAGTTTCAATTTTTCCAGGGCTTAAAATGATTTCTCTATTTGGTAAATACAATGGATTAATGTCGTACCACAATAAAAAATCTTTTTCTTCTTTAGAAATAAAATTTTCCACCTCAGATTTGCCGTTTGACACTTGTTGCGTCGTGTGATTTTGTACTTTATCCTCGTCCTCATTTAACAATTGTGAGCTTTCGTTTTCAGACATTTTCCAACAAGTAGAGAATAGAGAATTTCCAACAAGTAGTGGTGAGAGAATAGCATATGAATGTTTGGTTGATCGCACAAGTTTTTAAACAGCACAACTTAAAAAAAAAAAAAAAAAAAAAAAAAAAAAAAAAAAAATTTTTTTTTTTTTTTTTTTTTTTTTTTTTTTTTTTTTACAATGTCAATGTTTTGTTTAAGAGGTGCTGAAAACTTGCTTCACTCATGACGTCTGTAAAATGTAATGCGTTCAATACCTCCATTTCAATAACAGTTTTGCCATCCATCAAACGTCCCTTGTAATCCACGTACAGCCCTTGTAAATTGAAAACCATCTTTGAATAACTGTAGCCGGGTTCCCAAATTTTACACGTTTTACTGAGCGCATCGTTTGAAGTTTTGGCATGTGCCAACGCTTCCACTGCGTCCAATCCATCCCAAAAAGAACTTTTAACGTACACGTCTTCCTGATAACCAATGCATCCAAACATTTGATACAAGTGTTCATAACTGCCTTTGGCACCGGATTTGACCATAGACACCAGACATCCATTTGTTTTTTCAGCTTTTTGTTTAAACGTTTCGAAGGATCCCCGTCCAAACTCACTCAGCATGTTCATTTCTTCCAGCGTCAAACCAAAACATATTTCGTTTTGCAACACATCCAAATAAAATAATCTTAGACGGTCAATGTACTCAAACGTTTTCTGGGATCCATAATGATCATACAACACTTTAAACGTTGTGTGTAAATTTTTCGTTTTGAAAGGTAAAAAGTCAATCTCGTCATACTTTAAGAAATAGACCACCAACATGTCTTGGTTGGGCGTCAGCTTTGGACCCTGCATGACAAAACAACCCAGAGAATATTCGGAATTTAAAATGGTGGCGGCTTCGGCTTGCGACAAACCATTGGGTATCACGTACAGGTTGCACTCATCCCCATCGAAATCGCCGTTAATCGCTTGTAAAATGGTCAAAGGAATTCCAAAACAATCATATTCCCACCCAGGTGACGAAACGTACAACCCTACAAAATTACCGGGTTGCAGGGATGGCATACGATTCAAAATGATCCATTTCTTGTACAAGTTGAACGATTTTACAATGTGGATAGGTAATCGAATTTCGTTGGGTCGTAAGGTGGCGTCCGGAACAATCATGCCCCGCATGGACAAGGTGCATCGCTTGCCAAATCCATGATATCTCATGATGGTGTATTTGCCACCCGATCTGCGTGCTATGCTCCCGTAATTCAGCGGCGTTTCCAAGATATCAATCAACATTTTGTCTACTTTTACCTTGGGTTGAACCACTTTGGTACGTTGCGTCATGGGTTTACCTTGTACAAATTTCATGACTTTTTCATATGTGAGTGTGGATTTGACTTGCCAATAAATGGGATCGGGAAGAATTAAATAATCTTGATTCGATGCTATACCAAACTTGTGCAACGTGCGTTTCAACACGGGTAAAGCAAACATATACCCAGGCGTGGGGACTGCAATCGATTTGACGGGGTAGGACCGAATACTACCATCATAATAAAACTGCTTACAACATACTGTCCACGACACCTCTGTAAATTTTAACACATCTTTGCAAATTGAACATTTGGTTTCGTTGGTGTGACTCTTGCGCCATGCTTTTAACACTTCAATCACATCCTCGGGATGGTATTGAATAGGGCAATCTTGTAAAGACAAGAGAGATATCTTGTAATTATCGACTGCCATGGAACGTTATCGACGACGAAGAAATGGTTCCGAGTATTATTCCAAAGATAAAAAGTTTTTTTTAAAGAGATTGGGTGATGAGGTTTATGCCCGTGACAAGTATGGAAACCAAATATATCCAGACCATCAAGATAATACATTTGCTCGTGACAAGCAGTGTGAAGAGTTTTACGCTCGTGACGTCAATGGAAACGAGTATTATCCTCTTCGAAACAAGAAAAGTTGTTTAATACAACAAGGACAAAGTATCAAAATTGCAAAAATGTATGATGGTACACAGCGTTATCCGGTGGACAAACACGGTAACGAGTATTACTTACTGCACGAAGGGAAACCGTTTTTAATGCGACAAAGCGACGGTACACCGTATTTGGCAAAAAATCGTAAAGGTATTTCAATGATTCCTTGGAATTTGTTGCTCGAGTACGTAAAAGATGATACTCCGTATCTGTATTGCAAAGACTCTACAGGTAACGGAGTGTATGTACGTGGTTCAGAGTTGCCAGCAGGTCTCGAAATGTTGTGTGATTGCATATGCCGGTTGACGTTATCTCAACCCTCCTTAATCCCTTGTTGCTTGCGATGCGTTGTTTAATATTCGCGTTGTCTTGGCGTTGAGAGTTTTTCAAAATGTTTCATCATTTAAACGTTGCAAATTCTGAGAGCTTTGAAAAAATTTGGTGAGATGAGATTTGCACGACTCAACGCTTGGTTTTAATATACAACGTAAAAAAAAAAAAAAAAAAAAAAAAAAAAAAAAAAAAAATTTTTTTTTTTTTTTTTTTTTTTTTTTTTATGATTCTGTTGCTGTCCTTCGCAAGTTTCTAATGATGATGTGATCATAATACACAATTGCAGATTCCACTTTTCGTTTTTTGTTGGCCAAATCTTCAAACGTAGCACTTCTTTTGTTTTTGTTTTCCTCTTGCAAGATGCTGTTTTCAAATGTCAAGGGCTCATCCTCTTGATCCAATATACTAGTGTGACGTACAGATCCCAATTGTAAATCAGATTTACGGTATTCGCTAAATTCCTCCTCAAACTTTACAATCAAATCTGCCTCCGGAATTGTATTATTTTTGGTATTTTTTAGAAATTGACGCACAGCTGATCGAAGATCCGTCATGGTTGTAATGTGATCATCACTCATTTGCACATCCATATGCGTTTTAAACTGATTGTAAATATCGGTATTAAACAAATACATTTGGGTATATTCCACTACACTGGGAGGTTCGTCTCGATAATGTAACAACCCATCTTTAATATTCATGTGTTTTTTCAAGTGATACAAGAGTATTAAAAAGCACCCCACAAATGATCTTTCGACGGCAAATTCATCTTTTCCAAATCGATTCAGCTGCACCTGTTCCGAAGTTGTTTTCGGTGGCTTGTTGACAAATCGCGACAAAAAGGGAATGGCTGTGACGCGATCTTGAAATGCTTCAGTGGCTTGACAATCTGGTACGTTGTTGGTCGAAGTAAACAGTTTGGCCGTGGGTATGCCTCCTTGACTGGCTTCATACATGTTTCGAAAGGTTACACAAGAGTTTCCCGTAATTTGTTTGACACGATTCTCGTTCAATTTCCCTTCCAGTTCTTCGGATGTCACGATGCGACAGTTGAAAATGGTCGAAGCCAAGTCGGGAGTCGCGTTGCCCGCGGCATTACTGGGTTTCAAATTGTCCGATTGAATACAATGGTAATAGCCTCCAAACACGCGGCCTAGAATCTCAAAGAGTTTGCTCTTTCCGTTGGATGTTTTGCCTTTACATACGAAAAATTTTCTCTCATAATTGGTGGCGATGAAAATGCTTGCCAACACATCGCATAAATACATGAGCAAATCGTGTTCAAATGCAGTGTATTTACACAAATGAACATAAAAATGCATCATTGATTTTGCATAGGGATCGTAAGCAATGTGCGACATTTCTTCTTGAATCATCTCGTGCAACGTGTCAAACAAGTCATCCGTCCGATCCGTAAACAAAGCTTTTAAATATTTTAAAAAGAAAAATTTGTCAGTCATCAATTCGTACAATTTTTCCAAATCGGGAGAGTTGTGATACAATTTGATCATTTCTTGCCTAGAAACGTCAATGCCGAGACGTTTATCGGATAAAAACAACTCGGGTACCGTAGCTCCAATGTGTCCAGTCAAAATGTCCAGTAAACCGTCCTGTAAACGGATAAACCACTTGTGACGATCCATTTGAACGTATTTCTGTTCCAAATTAGAGTCACTCGTAATGGTGGCCGTAACTGTCCTGAGGTTAAATTTCTGAATCGTTTCATCGTCGGGTCCACCCAATTTGCCGCATCTCTTGTACTCGTGCAACCACGAAACGATGGAATGCCACAAATTGCTCAAGTGCGATTCCTTTTCACTTTCGCTCGAAATTTCTTTCCACGATTCAATCAAATAATTCCAAATGTATGTAGATGGTTTTCGTAATGAATTGAGCATGCGCAGCACCTTGATGGGAAAGTGACTCTCTTGGATGCGTCGATACAGCTCCACCATTTGCTGCGGCGTCGTCACACTCAGAATAGCCCGCTGTGAATCGGACACAATTTGCTTGAGCTTGTCCTTGTTGCGGACGTAGCGACCACACAAATTGTTTCCACAAAAATAGATGGTTTCTTCAGTGAAATCTTTCATGGTGACGTTGGTATGTTCCTCATCCACCAGTTCCATGCGATCCAAAAGTGGAAAAAAGTCCTTGTCCAAGGTTCCTTTTAAATGCGACACCATCACCACAGAGGAAATGTTTAAGCATTTGCACAATGCATAAAACATGGGTAAAAAGTATATGCCGTCGTTATACTCCATGATGGTCTTGATGGGATTAGGATCTCTTACAAACCTATCGTTATTTTCTCGCAATCCTTGATTAATTTTTTGAAAAATTGGATTGACATTGGTAGAGCTTGGTGTCAAAAGTGCTCCACGCTCGTACCAACTCTTTAAGGCAGCGTTATTTGTTTCGAAATTGTTTAGTAAAAATGTATTGAAATGTAAATAATGATGGCTTTTCAAGAAATGAGTGCCGTCAAACAATAGTTTTTTCCCTTTGTAAATGTATCCCATTACCGAAGAACTCTTGTATGAAAATGAACATATGGCTTGAAAATCACTTGATTCATTCGGAATGGATCCAATCAGGGTCGCATAGGACAATTTATACAAGGCTGGGAATGGTGTTGCGACGGGCATCATAAAATTCAAAATGTGTTGTCGAATCTGCTGTTTTTCGACAAACAAAAATTTGCGAAAATATGACTCTAGATTGTATTTGACGCGTTTAAATGATTTTTTAATTTTTTCGAGTTGAACATCCATCATCTTACTGAAATCAATCATGTATTCATTTTTCTCATCCACGTAATGTATTTGAAGCGCCATATAGGGTTTTGTATTAAGTTTAGCAGATCCCGAAAGCGTCATGTTTCGTAAAATATCAAGCGTATAGGTACCCCTGTTTATAATGGAATATCGCAAGATGGGTTTCAAAGATTCACACAACAGTATGTAATCGTCGTGCGATATGAGAAATTCTGGTAAATGAACGTGAACACCATGTCCATCGGATCGAGTAGCAATAATATACGTAAAATGGTTAACATGTGTCAAAAATGTCATTTTGAGGGTGGAATGTATCTGCGGTAGGATGATATCGAACAAGGATTCAGTCGCTTGGCCATCAGCATGGAAATCCAAATCCAAAACGAGGGAATGACATTCGGCCGATGCCAAATCCAACGTGCAAGGTATAAATGCATTTTGTAAGCACCAATGGTGAGCAAAATGGAGATAATCTGGCTTTTTTACATAAGAAATACCGCCGGCAAGGTTATAGAGGAGGTATACATCGGAGACGGGTGCTTCTTCCACAGTATTGACTCGATGCAAATACACAGACATTGCTTTCAGCAGACGTCTTTATTACACCATCACAACACATATAAAAAATTTTTTTTCAACAACTCAAGATAAAAGCTACATAAAAAAAAAAAAAAAAAAAAAAAAAAAAAAAAAAAAAAAAAAAAAAAAAATTTTTTTTATTTTTATTTTTTTTTTTTTTTTTTTTTTTTTTTTTTTTATCTATGATATTTATCATAGATAATGTCAAGAAATAATTCTGGTGCTACATCCCGTATAAAGTCATCTATACAAATGACTGAAGTCAGATAAACAACGAGTGTTCTATCTTTTTCTAGGCACACTATAATCTTTCGTTTATTTCGACGACATTTTCGAATTTTTAGATGAAATTCAACTACGTAAACGTTGCCAAAACAGTCTTTAACTTTTTGCAAATGCACATCATCAACATGAGTATATCTATGATGTCCTTGTATGTTTTTCAAAATAGCTGTAAAGTGTCTGTTCTCAGTCAAATCATCACCATCAATCCAACCTTGAAATCCTTCAGTCATTAAAATTCGAAATTTCAGATTTTGGTATCCAACACGTCTCTGAAAAACAAACCTCTTGTAAAATTTCAACTGCTTTTTCATGTCTTTCAAAGCGCAGCTCATGTTCGGATTAATAAAATCTATTCCTTGGTAATCTTTTAAAATTTTGTTTTCCAAAATGGTAGCCATTAAAAAGCTGATTGGTCTCAGTTTAGGTTCCGTTTTTCTTTGAATAAATTTATATTTTAATTCGTGTTCAAACCACTTTGGTAGTTTAAAGCCATTTAAGTCATCGTAACTTTCAATGGAATCAGAAACTGCAGCCATAGACAGTTGGAAAAGGCTCGGACAAACGTTAATATCCTTGTGATTGCAATTTCGGAGCTCAGTTGGTTCAATTATTCTCGCCAAAAATCTAGCCTTACATTTAATGTGTATTTTTGCAGGATGTATTTCATATTCAGATAGAGATGAAATTAGAGGATTCATAGCATCGGGATATTCTTGAGAGTTGATGGAATCTAAACATTTAATTTTGATGGAATCACATGACCCAAAGAGTTTTTGAAAACGTGTGAGTTGATTTATTCCATCCACAAAAATAATGGCGTTGTTTGGAATGCGTTTTAAATTCGATTGTCTTCTTGTGTCATTATTAAGTACTTCCAAATAAGTCATTTCTTTCGTCAAAATGTTGAATAATGCACATCCGAATCTCTCTTCATTGTCAAAAGAAAAAAAATTGTTTTTTATTTTTCTTATATACCCAGTGAAAATCATAACTTTAAATAAATGTTCTGCTTAATCCTATTTAGCTGTTTGGCTGATGAGCCCTGATCTCGCCACCTTTTAAAAAACACATTAAAAAAAAAAAAAAAAAAAAAAAAAAAAAAAAAAAAATTTTTTTTTTATTTTTTATTTTTTTTTTTTATCTCTATTTAACACTTTGCACTGGGTGCAGATTTAAAATCTTGTATGTGCTGCAGTTGTTCAATGCTGATGCCATCTCTGCAATACCATCCAAGAGTTCGTTTTCTCTTTCATTGTTGAGTAGCACTTCATTCAAGATATCATCTGTGTATTCAGATTCTTCAAACACCAGTTGGTGAAAGCTTTGGCTTGCTCGTTTTTTCGAAATAAACCCAAACAAGTCAAACTTTTCAACTTTTTTACGTCTGCCATTTTGCACAACCTTTGGAGTTAGATACTTGCGTCTCGCACCATCATATATATTTTGTGAACAAGCTGTTTCGAAATTTTCTGATTGTGAGTCTTCTGGAGAACCAAAGTCACCTTGCATCTTTTGCGTATACCACATGTTGTGAAACAATTTGTAATTCCCATTGAGTACATTAGGATAATATTGTTTGTACACCTCTTCAGCCGCCTGGCTTTCAACCGGTTGGATATTGGCATACTCGAGTTTGTCATTGAAAATCTTTTGAAAGACAGGGTGTTTAGTTAAAAGATCCTTAGAAATTGCTTCTAGATCTGGGGTTTCCATCGTCTTGTTTAAATCATGGAATTTTACGCAAGCGTCATCAGAAACCTCGCTACCAAACCCATACACAGTATAGGTTTCAATTCAAATACAGTCTATGTGGAATATGAGGATGGTCAAGTATTTTCCGAAAAATTTGATTTGGCTTGTAGAATGTTTTTAACCACATTGCAAAATGTTCACTATCAACGAATAGAGGCCAGTCCTGATTGCATTTCCATACCTTTAGAGTATTTTTTGTTGTGTGGATGGAAAAAGGGTGATGTGGTTCGGTTTTACAGAGATGATTTAAACTTGCCTATCGTATTTTCATAGATGCTACAATATCATCCATTTTCTCACATGTATACCGATATTTCAAGTATTTAAACATGGTAATGGACACGAGTGCTAGAAAAATAATCAATGTAAGCACAATGAAATGTAAACGAAATATAGTTTCATGGGTCTGCAATGTCAAAACACCAATAGAGTACAGTAAACCGCTCGCGAGGGATAAAATTCCAAAAGGTTCCAAAATGGATACGCTCAACATTGTATTCGCTCCTTTGCTGTAAGCAAATTCAAATACACTTGATTCCAAAATGTTTCGTGGAAAGTTAAAGAGTTTTGTAAATTTTTATGAAAAGATGGATCTGATGACAACATATAGGCTAAACTTGAAATGGTTTCATCACGGTGACCCAATGAATGATTGGCGAGCCAAAAGTGGAGTCTTTCCCACAAGTGATTCCAAGTGGGGAAGAGGTTATTCTTTTGAATTAGGAACGATTGAAATGAACCAGGATCCAAATTGCTTTGTAGAAATGCTTCCAGACCAGCATATGTCGTTTGTAAAATTTCTTCAGACGTGAATGGACGATCCATGTATGCCCTTTATTTCAATCTAATGTGTTTTAGCATCGAGACTCAAAGTATTGCTTAAATATACAAAGTAAAAAAAAAAAAAAAAAAAAAAAAAAAAAAAAAAAAAAAAAAAAAAAATATATATATATATATATATATATATATATTGTTTTTTTTTTTTTTTTTTTTTTTTTTTTTTTTTTTTTTTTTTTTTTAACGTATATTATTTTAGTAACAGAAATTCTAAAGTTGAGAGCTCCAAGATTTTCTAAATTTGAGAGCTCCAAGATTTAAACAATTGTAACTGTCATGTTGTAGTCTTCACTTTTATACAACAGCCACAATTCTTACAAACGTGATACAGACTAGGTGGTTCATCTATTGCGCGATCTTGGCGTAAGACATTGTGGAAATCTGGTTGATTGCAACAATCACGCTGCTGTTTTCTCTCCATCCACTTGGTACAAGTTTCATCAGAGAATAACGATTCCATTTGAAATGGTGAATTACTTGCTTCAATAGACTGCTTCTCTAGTATTGAGATGAAACTCGATATAAATAACTTATTTAAAAAAAAAAAAAAAAAAAAAAAAAAAAAAAAAAAAAAAAAAAACATTTTTTTTTTTTTTTTTTTTTTTTTTTTTTTTTTTATGTTGGAATCATTTCTTTCACTCGTTGCATTCCTTGGGAAAATAAATTTTCCACCCAGACTCCAACCGATTTCAAGTGTTCGTCATTGTGGGTCGTCATGTACATCATGTAGGCAGTCAAACCGATTGTCAACAAAATCAATAGTAAAAATATCCATCTACCAGTTAAAACAGCGACAGAAAGCAATATACAGTTTACGTAAACTGTCGTATAAAACAATACACCGTGTATAATGGATCGGTCACCCATCCTTGTTTCTCATTCCATTTCAAAGTCAATCGCCTTGTAATTCAACTTGTAGGTTGGAAAACCCAAAGATCTCGTTGTAAAGTCTGCTCTCTTCATTAAAAATCCACCCCCAAATCTAGACACTCGACCTTGCAAGTCTTCTGTCAACACCACGTTAGGCGGGTAAGTTGGTTGGTATTGGTATTCTACAATGACGTTATTTCGAAACGTTTGCAAATTAAACCCGTGGGGGTATTTTTTCTCATCGATTGCGTACCCTTCTTTTGGAATGGGGACATCAACGCCGTCAATCCTGACAATTGGAGAGGGATCTCCCCACACTATTCTTTTGACTTGGTTTTTTGTAAAATAGACCATAGAGTAGCTTGGCATGGTAAAACTCATACTTGGTGCCATACAAGCAAATTTTTTACCTTGTATCAGTGCAATGCCAGTCGTGCTGGAGGATGGGCAAAATAAAAAGGGTTCGGTTTCATCGCACGTCATGTAAATGGTAGAGTCCCACACGAAATTTCCAGACTGGAGTCGATTCCCAGGAACGCATGGATCTTTGTACGTCTTCTCCACGGGCCTCTGAGACCAATATAAACGTTTTTCGAGCGAGTCCTTTTTAATCAACTTTTCATCTTCCATCAGGCACTGCGAACCGTCTTCGAGCGACAGTTTAAACGAGGGTATGAGGGAAAGAAACGGATATTTTGCGCACTCTGGATGACTGCACACGTTATACGTTTCCAAATACGTTTCAGACACCTCGCAGGTTTTTGCGGGTAGCTTGTAGTTCCAGGGCATAATCCAATTACTGATGCTCAACGAATCAAACGAAAAGAAATCGAGTCCTTCGAACGAAAAGACATTTTGTTGGCGAGGTAAGCACAATTTGGTATCGAAATAGTGGCCCGCCGGGCATTGCTCGACCATTTCCGTCTGACAATCGTAATACGCGTCGGGTTGCCCACCGACTGGTACTTTTTGAACAGTGTCGTCACACGCCGATTCTCGCTTAAATCGTTTGTTTATCCGCTGCCCCGGATCCAAATGCACTCGTTTTCGCGTCTCTTTGCACTCGTAACCCGTGACGCGATCCATCTGGGATGAATACTTCCAGTTGGGTACGTGTTTTAGAAAGTTATAGGCTGGCACCACAATCTCTGGATCGGTAGAGTGGACGTTTTTACCAAATGAAGGGATGGAGCATTTCTTGCCATCAAACACGAGCGGTAAATGAGTCAAATCATCCCCTTCGGATAAATAGGGATCCCAATTTTGAGAACACACTTTAACATCTACCACTTTACCACCCTTGCACACGCTATATCCTGGCGAAAATGTGAAAGGTCCATTTTGCTGATCGGGGAGGGGGATGAGCGTTCCATCCGGTACATTGAAGCAGGCGTCCGACTCACATACGGGTTTGTCGAAATATCGAAACCCCTCTGGACACGAGTCGTACGTAATTTGATTGTCTCGACATACGAGTAGCGTCTTTGAATTTAAAATTTTGGGTTCCTTGTGAAACTGGCAATACACTGACGAATCGGACGTGTTGACACATTTGTCGTGCATGAAAATTTCATCGGAAGGGCATTTTTTAGCCACTCTCATTCCCTTTTCACATTCATAATACAAATTTGAATCGTAAGGATGGACAAACCGTTTTCCATCCTTTTCACCCGAGCAGGGTTGGATAAGTTCACATTGTTGGTTGGAAAACAAGTGACCGGGAGGACACATGTGTAGTTTATTAATTTGGGATCCTTGGCACGTAAAGTAAAAAACTCGTTTGTCTCGTAACGTGGTAGTGGCATTAGGTTCAAATTGTGCGTTATTTTCGAGAGTTTTATCTCTTTTCAAGTATTCGTATAAGGGTTTTCCAGTAGCCAACACGCGAAAACCGTTGGGTTGACCGTGGCAAACATCTCCCAAAGTAATGGCTTCGTCTTGAATTTTGAATTCATCGGGTAAATCTACTTTCCAATCGACGGTAGAGTTGGTCGAGTATTGAAATGTGGATCCATTCATCTCGAGTTGTTGAGTAAACGTTGGTTTGGAAGAGACGTATGGATTGGAGGGTTTGGAAACGGACAAGGCATTAGATGGCGTCATGTAATAAAAATACAGTAAAAAAATGACTAGCGCTAATGCTGTCACCCACATCATAAACTTGTTTTGTCGTATCATGTTGGAAAACCCAATGAGAATGATCTCCCCACCAGATCACGTTTCGCCGTTTTCCCAAGTCTAAAAGGTCGAATATCGTGTAAAAGACAAAGAGGAGGTTCGGGATATTTTGCGCAAGTGTTTGGCTTCTTCGTTCTAATTTTATCCATTTCAATAATTATTTCAAACCAATAACGTCCGGATAAGAGTCTGTGAGCCAGTTTTGTTGAATGTGAGGAGGGTGGGACACGAGCGCCAAGGACACGACTGCCTAGGACACGAGCAAATAAGCTTTCACGTATCACAACAGGTTGCGTTTTCTTTTCTGTCGAAACTGTGGAAGCGAGTGTGGTCATCCAATCATAAAAATCAAACGCTTCAGGGATTTCATTTTCAGTTGGATCATCGGAAGGGTATTCAGTTTGCAAGTTGGTCAGCAATTCTCTGGTAAGATCATCCATAGATTTCATAGCATCAAGTAATTTTTTTCTAGAGCTGCTGCTTGTATTAAATAAATACATTTAAAAAAAAAAAAAAAAAAAAAAAAAAAAAAAAAAAAAAAATTTTTTTTTTTTTTTTTTTTTTTTTTTTTTTTTTTTTTTCTACTTTGGTTTGCGTGTCGTAGAAGATGTATTGAGAAACCTATTTCTCTGGTTCAATTGGCACCCAATCTGTAATTTGGCGAATCAATACCTGCTCTTCCATGTGATTCATGGCATTGAAAAACTGAGTGTTTATTGAGTCGACTACATCAATTTCTCTTTTCAAAACGATATATTGAAGTTCATCTTTGGTAAATTTTTTAAGCAAGTCTGACAAATTATATTTGAGATAAGAAATGTTTTCCTGTATCCTCTTTACGTCCCGACGTACTTTTTCCTTGTAGATATTAATTTGGCATTGCCTATGTGGATCCATCTTTATTTATCTTTTTTGCTCATCTTAAAGTTTGCTCGTTTAACAGCTGCCTTTATAACATCCATTGGGTATTTTCTTTTCGTCTTGGGAGCAGTGGATTCAGCGTTCTCACATTTTCGTTTTCCTTGGGAGTGGTAGATGCTTCCATCACGCGTTTTTTCTTGGGAGTGGCAGATGCTTCCATCACGCGTTTTTTCTTGGGAGTGGCAGATGCTTCCATCACGCGTTTTTTCTTGGGTGTGGTAGACGCTTTGGAATCACATTTGCTCTTCTTTGGAAGCGTTGCAGATTGCTTCTTTTCCAGAGTTTTATTTTTTACAGGTATTGTGTTTTTAGATTTAACTGGGCGGTTGGTAGTGGACCCTTCACACTCGTCCGGCTGCAATTTTCGTCTGACACGCACTTTTTTATCCGCCACATGATTGTTGACACTGAATGTGTATTTTATTCCCTTTTCCACCAGCATGACAATATTTTGTTTTCGAGCGTGCCAATGCAACAATTCAGCATGCATAAATTGCTTCCATTTCAATGTATTCATGACCATGTCGCATTCTTCTACAGGTGTTTTTGATCTTTTCCAAAAAGCCATGTTTAACAAGATACAAAATGTCTTTTTGGTGTTGATAAACATTTGCGCATAATCCACCCATTTGCAATCTCGCGCATTCATGATAAACGATCGGCAATGTTTTTCGCTGACATCTGCTCGAGAATACGTGTATTCAATGTAATCGTTTGCTTTTTCTGGGTACATTTCCAACATGCGGTAAGCGGCGCAATTTTTGGATTTGTACTCGCTCATGTGTTTTGTTTTCTTGATGATTGAGTATTTTGTCGGATCTCTGCATTTGTAACAAGCCTTTTGAATCAATTCGACCCACAGTAACCATCCACGGCTTTCCAAGGAAAGACCCTCCTCCATCCAAGCCTTGGATACGGCATTTTCCGGCACATCTTGTATGGCCATAGGAGTTGAATGGGTCGAATAGATAAAATTCCACACATTTTCCAACACTAAGGCTGTCATGAATTCAACGAGTTCATTCACCCGTTTCTGAAAACATTTGGCCACCACTTGTCCCTGAAGCGATTCGTAAATGTAGCGCTTTCTGGATAAGACGAGCAATCTTTTGATGCGTTTCTCATATTTGAGCTCCACGTGAGGCAAGTTTAGAAAAGCGTTGATGCTGTCACAATGCTCGTACGGCCATTTTTCCACCATCAAGCTATCGGTGTCGGCATAACACACGCGATAGCCCAAACTCTTACAGTAGTGGTACGACCCCAGCAATTGATAGCGCGCGAGTGTCACAATAATCATGGCAATGGGCAAGTACGACAGACACGATTGTTTGTTGCCCATGATGCCGTAGAGGGAATTTATCAAAATTTTGATGCACAGTTGGACATTGTGATGATAAATATCCTTGGTCTCCTTGTATTGGCGCTGATGTGATTTACGTAATTCGATAAAATGCTCTACGATACAAGGTAAGAAACCCTGGGTGTGGGGGTTGATGACCATGACAAACGATTGCGACTCGTAAAATGGATATCGAAAGTTCTCGACGTTTACATTTTTTTCGAAATCCTCGTCTCCGTGAATCTTGTACGGAATGGCCAACATGGTTTGCGTGTTGGGGGAGGTCAACCATTCTTCTCTCGTCAAAATGGTGCAGGTGCTGTAACAGAGATTGCAATTGAGAAGGGCACTCGGATACATGCTCACAAAATCCATTTCGGCCACGTCCTCGTAAGCCGTTTGAGGGATACAATAATTTAACGCTCCCTGATATGTTTTGGCGTTGGTCACCATCAACGCATTGAATTTTTTGGGATCGATGGGACTCTTCATAAACTTGCTGTTGAAAAAATAACCCAATCGCGTACCATACGTTTTAAACAGTTCCAACAAAAAACTGGAATTACCCATGTACAACGCACGCCCAGCATCCCAAGCAGTGAAATTGGCTCGTTCCACTAAAAACGACAAGACCATTTCTTTGGTAAAGAGCTTGTATACTAGAAAGGAATCCTTTAAACAATAACGAATATAGTCTTTGAACGTTCCAAATTGATGCTGAAGCAAGCGACGCGGCTGTAAAATTTTGAAACATTCCTCCACCTGATCGGAGAGAACGAGAGAGGGAGTCACGTTGGGATGCGTATACCAAGACCAAAGACCCGTTGAATGGATGGGTACTTTGGTTTCACCGAGTTTTGCCCGCGCCACATCATCCAATTTCAATCCTGGTAAATCGTACTTTGAAAAGACGAGAAAATACTGATACAAATCCAAAACCAACTTGTTTTGAAACGTGGCCACGGTGGTCGTGCCCACGCGTTGGGAGGTGTACAGTTTCAAGATTTTGTACATTTTTAACCACAGCAAGCGTGCAAACACGCATGGAATGTCAAATCCAGTAATGTTGTAACCAGTTAAAACATGACAATCTTGAATAAACACGTGAAAATCGTTCAACATGTGTCGTTCGGAGGTGTAAGCGATTGTGTTTTCCATGGAAAGGTCCTCCATCTCGCAAGGCAAACGGTACAATAGCCATTTGCGCACACCGTCCCGCTTATTCCATTTGTACAAACTAATCATGACAATTTCATCAGATTTGTCCATTCCGTTTGGAATATGATCGGTCCCATCCATCGGCACCGTTTCCAAATCAAACGCTCCAATGGTCCAAGGGGGAGACTGTGTTTGTTCCGGATGCATGTGAAACGATTCCATTAGCCACTCAGACTGATGAGACACGGTGTACCATTTGTAAAAAAATCCAGTAGAATTGTAATTGAAGCAAAGATCAATGTACAGCCGTACCAACCAATCCTCTTTTTCATAATAACTCATTTTGTACTTGGACAAGAGCCTTCCAACATCAGCAATTGAAACATTTTTGACAAACACCTTGTAAAATGGTTTGTTGGGCGAATCCAGTTTTCCGGAATGCAATCGCGATTCAAAATAGGGTAAAATCTTGCGAGTAGATCCCAAGCAAACATGGTGGACGGGACAATTTGGAAAATTTTCTTTAATGGATTCCACCACCTTTTCAATATGGTTTGTACAAACGCCTATCCACTCTTTATATTTTCGAGGTACTTGGTTAATTTGTCCAGACTCATCTAGAAACGTGGTTTTGACATGAATAACGTGAGGTTCATAATTTTTCTTGTTGAAGACTGGAAGCACCTTTTCCCAGCGGATCGAGTACAACATTCTTTAACGTGAGTAAGCCTCAAACCACTAGTATTTAAAAGCTTAAAAAAAAAAAAAAAAAAAAAAAAAAAAAAAAAAAAAATTTTTTTTTTTTTTTTTTTTTTTTTTTTATAGGTATGGAGATTGTAATCTGTCTCGGCAAATTGGACAAGAGTCGTTTATCAGCATCCAATTTTGTAAACAAGTCTTATGAAAAATGTGTTTGCATCCACCTTCATTTACAACGTCATATGGTTCATAGGTAGTCAAACAAATTGAGCAATCTGTTTTCACATTTTCAACCAACATGTCTTTCTTCTCAAGTGAAGAATTGTATTTCCACATATTCAAATCCCAACCTTTAGAAATTGCTCCAAAGTTTTCAAAAAAATCAAACCAGAAGCTTTGGGTATAACTCTGATACTTACATCTGCACCTGTCACTTTTTGAACTTTTAGATTTTATTGCTTTTTTTATTGCTTTAAACATGCTCACCCCCGGATGATGGCAATAAACGTGATACGGATTACCGCAAGAGAAGGCCCGTTGTAATGAGTATGCTAGACGATGGCTAGGGTAATATCACGAGATCCAATTCAACCAACTTGTCTTTGTCGGAGTAGGAAAAGACCATCCGTAACCCAAATCGTCAGACATGGTCAAACATTCTTTATCAAAACAAAATGTGCAAGTTGTGAAAGCTTCAAAAAATCCTGATGGGTTGAGATCCTCTAGACTCAAAGCTTGGTTTAAATATACCAAGCGTTAAAAAAAAAAAAAAAAAAAAAAAAAAAAAAAAAAATATATATATATATATATATATATATATATTTTTTTTTTTTTTTTTTTTTTTTTTTTTTTTTTTTTACAATGTACATTGAGTTTTGTTGTAGTTTAACCAATCCATATGAGCAGCATATTGGTGATTCATGTTACAGTTTGTCACATAATCAATTGTGAGCCAGTTGGCGTGTCGATTGACTAGCAACGCATAAAATATCAGTAGATACAAGCACGTTGCATCAAAGTTTTCCGTTTCCTTTGGATAAAATTCCTTGGCAATCTCTTCAATTTCAGACAATGCATTCTTTTCTATTAAGGAAAAATCATTATATTTAATGTATACTGCATGGGAGCACCGATCGCGATCGTCAATAATATTGTATAGAAAACCATAGTCTACCAGCCCCGTTTGTATATTTTTTACGTGAGCAATGGCTTCTGGTTTAAACTCTCGTACCAACTCTCTTGGCACTGTGTAAAAGTCTTTTAAAACGTGGCTTTTGATTTTGAATTTGCTGATACGATACTCGTTTCTCACGGCAACGGAATCTACCAGTCGATCCAAACGCAAGTTTTGCGCTTTCAACATTTTTAAATCGTAATACTCGATAGGCTGGGTACGCTTGCAAGACATGTTCTTTAATTATCCTTGTCTATTGAATGGCCATTGAAACAAAATCTAAAGGAGAATTTCCAGATTTCACGGGTACGCGAAAACTCAACGCCTCTTCATCAAATGGACAAAAAATGGGTCTCTTATTCCAACTAAAGTTTGTCATACAATTGACGCGTCCGGTAAAAACGTTTTGCTCCACCCGTGAGCGTTCCACCACACAACGAGACGTTTCATCTCTTTCGTGTAAATAAGGTCCGCACTCGCATTTGTTATCGATAAACTTCATCATGGGCAAGGGATTTGGAATGTCTTGAATGCAATAATCAACTGAACACGTAAAAGGTAAAGTGTTTACCATAGCGTGTCCACGGGCATCAGGAGATTCACATTTGCATCGGAAACGCAACGTTTTTCCATCAGACAAAGTTTCGTAGACATTTTCAATATTTTCCGCAAGTTTGTTTTTCAAATGGTCCCACAGCACATTTTTACTGTTGTCTCGAGCATCATCACTGTAACATGGATTTTGAAAAATGGATTTGTTCCTCGGAATACAGGTCCAACCCGATGACGAAAAAACGTGATGCGATGTTGTTTGATTGCACTCACCGACTCCTCTGGGTAAACAATACGTTCCCGGTACCAGTTTCTGATCCATTAAATATATGGATTCACCCTCCATCACCTGAAAGGATACGTAATCTCCATTTCCGCAGATTTGATGACAGTCACAGGCCTCGTCCGAGGGACACTTAAATCCATATAAAGGACAAGTAAACGCGTTGACGGTGGATATCCACGGGCCTTGCAATAAATTTGCCACGGGGGACTCGTTCAAAAATGGCTTGTAAAATAGATTAATGATGGTAATGATCAAAATCAAGAACAAGATGTATTTTCTCTTTACCATTCTTTGTCTATTGTTATTATTGTTCCATGTAGATCCGATTCCGGGTCGACCGCATCACAATCGTTTTGCCCTCGTGTATTCGTGGAATGAATTTAGGGTAGTGCGTATTTTCCCACAAAACTGGTACGTGTTGATCGATAACAATGGTGTGTTTTCGTACGAGCCCACTGAATCATTGGAAACGTATATACCGGCTATTCGTTTGGATAATCATCGAAAATATGATATTTTTCATTATCGTTATTTATTAGATTGGATGAAAGAAGCACCTGTTGTAATATCGTATCCATCCGAAAAGAAAAACTTGGTCGATATTTTAAATTACATTACGTCGACAGCTTAGCACACACCAACTTGAACGCGCCAAAGGAACTGGGACCATAAATTTTCAAATTTGAAAATTTTTCTCGGAGCGGGGAAATGATTTTGTCCGTATGTCTCGTCTTTAGAAACCCGATTCGCTCAATTCCAGTCATTTCCAAGTACATGATGAGCACATCCAAACCCTCTCGGCTGCATACCGTCTCATGTTTTTTACAAATCCGAAAAGGATACATAGGGAAAACACTGACACCTTTCATCAATCCAAAGACTTTGGTATTGGGAAATGGTACAATGAGGACACCAACTGCTTTAGGAACCAAACGATTCAATACAGGAATTTTGGGATCAAATGAAATAAAATCCTCTTCTCGTGAATACATTTCGAGTAGATTCGACCAACGATTAATGAATGCTGCCAGAATGTCCGGCTCGATATATCGCAATATGCGAAAATAGTGATCACCGACAATCTGCTTGGCTCGTAGCAAGTCAAACATTTTTGAATTGAAATGTTTCTTTAGCTCGATCAGCTTGTATTAAATACAAAACCATTAAAAAAAAAAAAAAAAAAAAAAAAAAAAAAAAAAAAAAAAACGTTTAATTTTTTTTTTTTTTTTTTTTTTTTTTTTTTTTTTTTTTTTTTTTTTTTTTTTTTACGATTGTATGATGTTTACTAAATTTGTTGAATCAAAAGTTTCACGATTATTTTTCTCATGATCAACTTGTAATTCATTCAACACTTTTTGCATGTCCAAAGTTTTCAAACACAGCAATTGTTTTAAATCTGATTTAATGTCTTGTTGTTTCATCATTTGTTTAAAAGCCTTATTCATGGACACCACTTGACCATGATATATGAGGCGATCATCAGTCCATGATTTTATCTGTTTATCAGCAGCATAGGATGATGCAAATGAATTAAAATAGGAATGTCTCTTTAAATGCTTCACATTTTCAATCAAGAAATAATGTTGCTCATACACAACGCCATTCAAACCTCTAAATGTTAAATGTACCATGGGAAGATTTTCAATTTCTGATTTTGGAATATCAAAATGAAATCCAGTTTCTTCTTCAAATTCCCGATAGGCAGCTTTAAACAAACTGATAGTGTTTATCTTTTCGTGTCTTTTGATTGAATATGGAAGTTGACCATGAGGGAAATCATACAAGTCCTCATATATCTCGTCATTTTTATAGCGTTGATAATCTATAACATCGTGTTGTGGCAAATTTACAAGAATTTTCTTTTCAAACCATTCATGTACAATTTTTTGATTACTCTCGTACGGTATCTTCTTTTTGTGTAGATAATGATAAAAATCCTGTATACAATATGGAACCTTTCGACGCAAGAGAACAATTTTATTGGTTGATGTCTTCACGACAAGTCCATAGGACGTGGTTAATTTGCTTTTCATATTGATATTTGAGAAGAATCTATGTAAGGCTCGTTTTGCTCTTGCTTACAACCCAAATGTGAAAGACATTCTACAGCTCTACAGCTTTTATACAACGTTAAAAAAAAAAAAAAAAAAAAAAAAAAAAAAAAAAAAATTTTTTTTTTTTTTTTTTTTTTTTTTTTTTTTTTTTTTAATCTTCTTCTGTTACATCATCCTCTTCTTCAACATGTTTAACTTTAATTTTTTTGTGGTGGCTTTTTTCTCTACCATCGCCAGGTCGCTTGTTGCTGCAATCTCCACCAGGTCGTTTGTTGCTGCAATCTCCTTCCTCACCTTCTCCATTTTTCCTTTTCCATTTTTCATGTAAATCCAAGCGCCAGCTTGCCACATCTACGACATCTTTTCCAATTTTTTCCAAGTAAAAATTTGAATATATGCTTCCTTTCCCTTGAAACACACCTTCCAAAACTTCTTTCATATGTTTGGGAGTAGCGATGCCATCAAAATCTCGATACAATTGACGAATTGCTCTTATATGCTTCCCTTTGATGTCGTCCGGTCCAAATTTAAAGGCATCTACATATGATTTTAAATCATCTCCCAAGAATCCGTCGACGGCAAAAAATATCCATAACTCCCTCTTGTCCTTGACGAAGCGATTGAAGCAGGTTGCCATCCTTGACAAATCTGTTGATCTAACGTAATCTCTTCCCAGCACTCGTTCAACGCAATGCTGGTCTTCAGCATTCTGAGTTTTTTTCCTCTGCTTCCAAAGATCTTGCAACATTTTATGCAATTCGGCATCCATCAAACATTGCCCCTGCTTTATGGTTTCTTGTATCGCAGTCCATGATAATTTGAAATTTTCTTCTGCCAATCTTTTTAAAATGCGAATCACCAGAGTCTCATGCGTTATATGTGGGTTGTTTTGAGCAAGAGTCAATTCCTTATAAAACAACCATGTAGTAGTTGCATACTGCTGCTCATTGGTAAAGTTTTCTGGCTCGAGCGTCGAAACAGTGTTTAGAATATCATCCATAGTCAAGCAAGGTTCAGCTGAACAAGCAAAACAATCTTTTGGATATGTAGAACTTGGTTTTCTGAGGCCTGCAAAGACTTGACGCTTGCTTTAAAAACAACAATGTTAAAAAAAAAAAAAAAAAAAAAAAAAAAAAAAAAAAAAAAAGGATTTTTTTTTTTTTTTTTTTTTTTTTTTTTTTTTTTTTTTTTTTAATATCTACTTCTTATCATGGTGTTTATCATGGCGCAAGCAACGTCTGAAAAAGATTTAAGATTAAACAAGATGAAGGAATTGAGGAACGGTCACCTAGACTGTGAGATTAATGTGTATCGTGAAAGTATGTATCGAGAGCGAAGGTACGTCTCTGAGGGTGCTGTAGTTATCATGGGTGATATTGGACGTATTTTAAATATGTTAGATCCGACTGATATCCGTTTTAAAATTCTGGTGAAGGATCTGAAAACGTATAAAGAATCATATACTGAGTTAAATAAAATTCTTGGATCTATTGAATTGACGTTGACTCTATTTGAAGGAGTTTCAAATTCAACCAGAGATCCAGTTGACGATGATAAAGTTGAACTGCCGATCGATGACAGGGAACGAGAAAAGGAATGAGTAGATACTTGATAACTGTAGGCATCTAGTGTTATTTTGATTTATCAAAAAAAAAAAAAAAAAAAAAAAAAAAAAAAAAAATTTTTTTTTTTTTTTTTTTTTTTTTTTTTTTTTTTTTTAACGTATAACGATTTACAGTGTCACAGAAATTCTAAAGTTGCGAGCTCCAAGAAATTCTAAAGTTGACAGCTCCAAAAAAATCTGATGTGTAGCTTGTCTCTATTGCCGAGAAATTTTCTAAAAATGGTCACCGAAATGTTTATCTCATCGAGACGAGTTTATAGATGTCCAACACAATATACCTTGCTTGAAAATTTAAAATTGTACCATGGTTGGTACAACTGAAAACAGAGACCACCAAAATATTTTACTCATCAAGACGAATCTATGGATACCCCACATGATATATTTTGTTTAAAAATCTTTGATTAAAAATCTAACTCCGCTCCATGGGGGGTCTCATGGACCCGGGTCCAATAAAATTTTTTTACTCATCAAGACGAATCTATGGATACCCCACATGATATATTCTGTTTAAAAGTCTTTGTGTAAAAATCTAACTCCGCTCCATGGGGGGTCTCAAGGACCTGGGTCCAATCAAAAAATTTTACACATCAAGACGAATCTATGGATACCCCACATGATATATTTTGTTTAAAAATCTTTGATTAAAAATCTAACTCCGCTCCATGGGGGGTCTCATGGACCCGGGTCCAATAAAAATTTTTTACTCATCAAGACGAATCTATGGATACCCCACATGATATATTCTGTTTAAAAGTCTTTGTGTAAAAATCTAACTCCGCTCCATGGGGGTCTCATTGACCTGGGTCCAATCAAAAAATTTTACTCATCAAGACGAATCTATGGATACCCCACATGATATATTTTGTTTAAAAATCTTTGATTAAAAATCTAACTCCGCTCCATGGGGGTCTCGCGGACCCGGGTCCAATAAAAATTTTTTACTCATCAAGACGAATCTATGGATACCCCACATGATATATTCTGTTTAAAAGTCTTTGTGTAAAAATCTAACTCCGCTCCATGGGGGGTCTCATGGACCTGGGTCCAATCAAAAAATTTTACTTATCAAGACGAATCTATGGATACCCCACATGATATATTTTGTTTAAAAATCTTTGATTAAAAATCTAACTCCGCTCCATGGGGGTCTCGCGGACCCGGGTCCAATAAAAATTTTTTACTCATCAAGACGAATCTATGGATACCCCACATGATATATTCTGTTTAAAAGTCTTTGTGTAAAAATCTAACTCCGCTCCATGGGGGGTCTCATGGACCTGGGTCCAATCAAAAAATTTTACTCATCAAGACGAATCTATGGATACCCCACATGATATATTTTGTTTGAAAGTCTTTGTGTGAAAATCTAACTCTGTAAAAAGTAACTCTGTATGAAGTAAAAAAAATACAATACCTTTTAAAAAACAAAATCATTTATTTACATTTATTTACATTCATTTACATTTATTTTACAATTCTCAAGTCTAGAGGTTCCACACACTGAATCGCTGACCGTTGCCTGCTCGATCCAGTTCTTCTCGTGGTCGTCAGATTCAGAGGCCTATCCGTCTCTTCATGACACGTCTCTGGCGTTTCCCACGGCACGTCCTCTGTCCTGGGTATCAGACTGTCCAGCGTTGGCATGTCCTGCGTCTCTTGCGTCGTGGGCCATTCGTACGATTCGCACGCCTCTTGCAATTCCTTCAAGATTGCGTCATATTCATCTGGCCCCTGGTCCGCGCAGCCCCCCTCCAACTCATACATCATTTGCTCGTAGAGTTGATTCTCGACGTCTGTTGTGGGCTCTGGTGGACAAGGTATGGGTTCAGGCGCTGGTGGACAAGGCATGAGTTCAGGTGCTGGTGGACAAGGCATGGGTTCAGGCGCTGGTGGACAAGGCATGGGTTCAGGCGCTGGTGGGCAAGGCATCAGCATGGCTTCTGGCACTGGTGGACAAGGCATCAGCATGGCTTCTGGCACTGGTGGACAAGGCATCAGCATGGCTTCTGGCACTGGTGGACAAGGCATCAACATGGCTTCTGGTACTGATGGACAAGGCATCAGCATGGCTTCTGGTACTGATGGACAAGGTATGGCTTCTGGCATTGGTGGACAATGCATGGGTTTAGGCATCGTTGGACAAGACATGGGTTCTGGCGCTGGTGGACAAGGCATGGGTTCTGGCGCTGGTGGACAATGCATGGGTTTAGGCATCGTTGGACAAGGCATGGGTTCTGGCGCTGGTGGACAAGGCAGTGGCTCTGGTGCTGATGGCCAACTTATAAATTCCATCGATGCAGCTGGTTCCATCGGCTTCGGCACACACACGGAAGGAGGAGGTGGACAGATTCGCGTCTTTGAAGTTGGAAGAGGTGGACCCCATCGAGATTTTTTAGCAGGAAGTGTCTCTTCCAGCATGTGCACGGGCGTGGGGGGAGGCAATTTGTAGCACTGGCGTTGAAAATTCTGGTGGGCCCTATAATCAAATCCGTCCGTCACATGGCAGCCACCCTCAATAATATCCAACGTAAAGACAGTTTTTTGCACTGTCATGATGACGTATTGCACTCCCTCCGGTACTACATACCTTTTCCATGGCTGAAAAGCATATATGTTATATTTATATTGCTCCGACGGCTTCAAGCTCCTTCTTACTGTGAAAGGTTCATTGGCTTGGCTGGACAGCACGTATATTTGGAGAGGTGCGTCTGACGTCTGATACACGTGCTTGGTCCCAGCTCTCACTGTTCGGAAGCCAAATGTGAATCCAAATTTCACGATAAAAAGATTTCCGAGCTGGAACCCGAGGCGCTGGTCCGAGTTCTTCAAGGTCCTGTCTGGATTTTTTATCAATTTTCGGACCACCTTGTCCCATGAGGGTCCATTTGTCCCATCTTGTCCCATGGTCTTTGAAGAGCACTGTCTCGCCTCCATCACACACCTCATGAAATTTTGAACGAGTTTTTTGTTTTTCGTCCAGTTAGATTCCAGCATTGTATAAAAGATTCTGTAATATCTCGGCTCTTGAAATGATATAAAAGCCGACACCTGTCCCGTCATCGCAGCGTGTTCATAGGCATCTATATTCTCCGCCAGGCATAGAGCATTTACTGTTGACGACAAGGCTTCGGGAAAGACATCCATGGCTTAGTTGGAGCAATCAGAAGATTTCGACTCTCGAGTCGAATGTAAAATTTCTCTCGCGGTGCCTCTGCTTTTATAGCCAAAAAGGCAGGATGTACATCCGTTTCGTGGGCGAGTCTATTCAGTAGATGACGTCGGGGGGTGTTTTGCGTCAGAATGAATTTTCACACAAAGGAACCGAGCTTGACGTAATCCATCATGGGTTGCTTTTGGTTAAAAAATTCTCAACAGGATCTTTTGCAAATACTCTACAAGCTCGATCCTATTGATCATGAATTATTTTGACACGTCTCAGAGATTTTGAAGCCACTTAACAAGCTTTGCTAGGTTTGACAATTTTTTAATTCAATACAGTTTAAACGTTTCGATTGGATTTTCTATTGGACTATACTAAATTTCTGCGACATTACAAGTCTCTTGATGAGCATTCCATTGTGTTGCAAATACAATGTTGATGTAGTAATCTGTGTTGAAGATGGCCATAGTCTCAAAGTCTCAAATCTGAAATATTCAAACCCAAGATTCGACACTTGCTTTATAGGACATTTCAAAAAAAAAAAAAAAAAAAAAAAAAAAAAAAAAAAATCAGAACATCACAACACCTTGTGGCCAATCAGAATGTCGCAACACTTCCTGCTTTTTCGTATATAAAAGGGGATTCAGAGCCATTCCATTTCATATTCACCATGAGTTCTAATCTGTTCTCTTTTATGTACAGTCGTGAGGGTTACCCTCATGCTGAACAATTTGATGTCTTTTTGGAAAAAATGACGCCTGTGTTGGACAATATTCAACCGCCAGATGTTGTGGGACCATCCCCCCCAATGCCATACACTAAACGGTATTGTGGGACTTTTCTTTTTAACTTTTTATCTTCAATGTACGACTTTACTGCACTTGTACAGAAATTGGATGGTCCCTCGTTACAAATTGTAATGAGCGACTATGAAGGACCCATAGCCTGGCGAGTTTGGGAATTTCAAGGAAAATGCTTTCTCTGGAAAATGGCTTTTGAGAAATTTAAAACTGATGGTGTACAAACTTTCATCCACATCAACTGGGTGAGAATGGCTCAGGAGATTATAGATCAAATATATGCCCTGGACATGCCAGACTATTTTTTCAAAGAACCGGAGGACTGTTCGATATGTTTAAACTCCATGTTCAGCCCTGTGATAATGAAATGTGGGCACCATTTCCACGAAAAATGCATTGACAGATGGTGTCTGGAGAACAATTCTTGCCCAAACTGCAGGCAAATTTTATAATTTTAAATTTGTTCTCCCTAAAAAAATGGGACGAGGCCCCTTTATGGGGCTTCGTCCCATTTTTTTAGTCGTATTATTTTGCCAAGCTTGGGCTGCTCATGCTGGGGACTTTAAAAAAAACACACAGCCTCGTTTTATTCTTCAAAAACACACAAGCTTCGTTTTAGCCAACTTTGGATTGGATTCTTTTATTTTAACCCACACAAAATTCCCCTATGATGATGAGTAAAATATTTTGGTGGTCTCTGTTTTCAGTTGTACCAACCATGGTACAATTTTAAATTTTCCAACAAAGAGTTTTAAACAAAATATATCATGTGGGGTATCCATAGATTCGTCTTGATGAGTAAAATTTTTTGATTGGACCCGGATCTGTGAGACCCCCATGGAGCGGAGTTAGGTTTTTACACAAAGAGTTTTAAACAAAATATATCATGTGAGGTATCCATAGATTCGTCTTGATGAGTAAAATTTTCTGATTGGACCCAGGTCCATGAGACCCCCCATGGAGCGGAGTTAGATTTTTAATCAAAGACTTTTAAACAAAATATATCATGTGGGGTATCCATAGATTCGTCTCGATGAGTAAAATTTTTTGATTGGACCCGGGTCCATGAGACCCCCAGGGAGCGGAGTTAGATTTTTAATCAAAGACTTTTAAACAAAATATATCATGTGGGGTATCCATAGATTCGTCTCGATGAGTAAAATTTTTTGATTGGACCCGGGTCCATGAGACCCCCCAGGGAGCGGAGTTAGATTTTTACACAAAGACTTTTAAACAAAATATATCATGTGGGGTATCCATAGATTCGTCTCGATGAGTAAAATATTTTTATTGGACCCGGGTCCATGAGACCCCCCATGGAGCGGAGTTAGATTTTTAATCAAAGACTTTTAAACAAAATATATCATGTGGGGTATCCATAGATTCGTCTCGATGAGTAAAATTTTTTGATTGGACCCGGGTCCATGAGACCCCCCAGGGAGCGGAGTTAGATTTTTAATCAAAGACTTTTAAACAAAATATATCATGTGGGGTATCCATAGATTCGTCTCGATGAGTAAAATTTTTTGATTGGACCCGGGTCCATGAGACCCCCCAGGGAGCGGAGTTAGATTTTTACACAAAAACTTTGAAACAAAATATATCATGTGGGGTATCCATAGATTCGTCTCGATGAGTAAAAAATTTTTATTGGACCAGGGTCCATGAGACCCCCCATGGAGCGGAGTTAGATTTTTAACCAAAGACTTTTAAACAAAATATATCATGTGGGGTATCCATAGATTCGTCTTGATGAGTAAAATATTTTTATTGGACCCGGGTCCATGAGACCCCCCATGTTATATTGTTTTATAGCATCACATGTTATATTTGACTTTGACCACTTGCAATTATTTTTTTTATAGTTTCAAAATGTCCGTGTCTACAGTCTGTTTTCTCGCATAGACGTTTTGAAGTGCTTCCTCAACAAATTGCTTTTTTTGTTTAAATATATTGTATTCTTTACTCAACAGTTGGAGCTGAATAAAAAAGTTTTATCCACCGGCGCCACGTCATCAGTTTGAGACATTTCATTTATTTTGATTTCCTCTGTAGTTTGAGTTGTTTCATCGACAGCAAGAATCACTTTAGGAGTTGAAGTCTGAGCCTCTCACGACATTTCATCAGCAAACGTTGTTAGAGTCCTTTCCTCAGCAACACTTGGGTTTTTTTGATATCCATCTTGAGAATTTTCAAACTTTGACGGCTCCTGTCATTGACGCCATGCTACGGGCCTTTTGGAATCGACCCCCCTGCGGAAATGGACAGAGAGACACGACAACAGTTTCCAATTCAACATTTTAATCATTTATTTTTTCATAAAAAAATTTAATTTTTACAAATGGAAGCGTTTACACGATATTTTTGTTTCTTCTTTGATGAGGATTTACATGACATTTTTTCTTGGATCGCTTCGATGAGGCAGGGGGTTGAGGATGCATCTCCTTCCACAGGGTCTTGCTCAGCAAGTTTCTAGTTTCGTGTAGCGCTTCGAGGGCGACTCCCTTCTGGGCAAAGAGTCGTTCCACGGCCATCGTTCTCGCCTCCGTGGCCGTGCAGTTGAACGGGACTGGCAGTGTGTGCTTGTGGTAGCAGACGTACATCTTGTTGCCTTTGCACTTGACGCAACGCACGTGGGGCAGGTCCAGTTCTCCTTGGAAAAACTTTTTTTGCGTCATGGATCGGACGCCCAAGACTCGGTGGTCCAAGTCTAGCAAGGTGATCACGTACTTCAAGACATGTCTCCAGCTCCCCGGCTCCATCTCAATGACGCGAGGCTCGACCATGTCCACATAGTTGGATCGGCAACGTCGATGCAGCAACTCGAGGTTGGAAAACAGGCTGTGGGTCTGGGTGACGCTCTCCTCGGGGAAATGAAATTCAGCTGGAAACTGCATGACCAGAATGTACACTTGGTCTGGATTGCAGACGGGTGCAAAGGAAATTTCGAGTGGAATTTTTCTTTGGTTGGGCAAGACCATCCACGTGAATTCTCCGCAAACGTCCACATTGGAAATTTTGGGTGGGCAGCGAGGCGAGCAAATTTCGGGCGGTGACATGGCTTCAGGATCAGGCTTGACTCGGTTGGGAAAAAGATTCAAATGGAGTATCTCTAGTCTCGAGAGGACGGTTCTGAATGATCTGAAGGCTCTGAAAGCTCTGCCTTATATACTGTTTAGGTATATAATTTTTTTTTTTTTTTTTTTTTTTTTTTTTTTTTTTACATGTTATATTGTTTTATAGCATCACATGTTATATTTGACTTTGACCGCTTGCAATTATTTTTTTTATAGTTTCAAAAATGTCCGTGTCTACAGTCTGTTTTCTCGCATAGACGTTTTGAAGTGCTTCCTCAACAAATTGCTTTCTTTGTTTAAATATATCGTATTCTTTACTCAACAGTTGGAGCTGGATAAAAAAGTTTTTATCCACCGGGGCCACGTCATCAGTTTGAGACATTTCATTAATTTTGATTTCCTCTGTAGTTTGAGTTGTTTCATCGACAGCAAGAATCACTTTAGGAGTTGAAGTCTGAGCCTCTCGCGACATTTCATCAGCAAACGTTGTTAGAGTCCTTTCCTCAGCAACACTTGGGTTTGCTTGATATCCATCTTGAGAATTTTCAAGCTTTACAAGTTGCGAGTCATCATTCAAATTATCATTCCAAACTTGATTTTCAGATTCCATGCCACTATTGGAAGGTATATTCATCTCTCCAGAGTCATCCATTATCATTTTGTCCTTGTGTGCTTCCTCTATAAACCGTTTCAACAATTTTTCAAATGTTGCACCGGTGGGATGGGGTTTAAGCACATGACAGTCTCTGTATAATTTGCCAAATTTCACGTGTTCGTGGGTCGCACTAAATGTTTCATGCTTTAGGATAAACCTAAAGTTGTCATACATTGCTGAATCTTTTGAATGTAAAATTTCCAATGCCGCCAAAGTATCGATTAATCTACAATTACTTTTAAAAGAATGGCAAGCCAATCCCTCTGACAAAACGTCTGCGCCCATCACGGATCTGGAGATGACATAAGGAGACTTTTTTAAATCGTACGGTTGGCTCATTTGACACAGCACACCAATATCTACCACACGCCAATAGAGAATTCCATCCTTTCCCACAACACACGATAAGGGGGTTGAAGAATGATCCTTGTACAATCTTATCCACATGGTTGCAGCAGAGCTTTGAATCAGAAATGAATCGATTCTGTTATACAGACCTCGACTTAAATAGCGGCACACCAAAAAAAAAAAAAAAAAAAAAAAAAAAAAAAAAAAAATTTTTTTTTTTTTTTTTTTTTTTTTTTTTTTTTTTTTTTTTAAACTATCTAAAATTTTGCATCAAGCTCTCGTCATTAATTTTACAACTCTCAAAATTTCATCATTCAACGTTTTCAATCTCTCATCAATCTTTAAACGTCCTTGTTCCAAATGTTTCTTTTGAGATTCCAAGTTTTGATTTGCTGCAATCAACACACGAAGCTGGATAAACAATGCTTTATCCACCTCGGCACCTCGGCAACAAGCCACATTTTCAGTCTCGGGTTGGCTAGGAAGAGATTGATTAGTCATTTGAGGTAAGTCGGGTGCATGGGATACCGTTTCATACGCAGCCACTTGAGGTATGTCAGGTGCGTGGGATACCGTTTCATACGCATCCACTTGAGGCATTTCATCCAGAGTCTGAGGCATTTCATCCACAGTCTGAGGTATTTCATCCTGAGTCTGAGGCATTTCATCCACAGTCTGAGGCATTTCATCCACTTGAGGCATTTCATCCACAGTTTGAGGCATGTCATCCACTTGAGGCATTTCATCCACAGTCTTAGGCATGTCATTCACAGTCTGAGGCATGTCATTGGTATTGGAGTTTATTTCATCGGCAAATGGTGAAATGGCTAGCTTCGAATCTTGCGTATCCTCTGGCTCAGTAATTTGAGAATCGTCATTCCACACTTGAATGTCGGCATCCGCAGCACTGTTCGAAGGAACGTCAATCTCTTTGTAGACGATTCTTTCACGTTGTACTTGTCGAACAAAGGACGTGATCCATTCGAAAAATGCAGCCCCCTCAGGATTGGGATTCAACACAAAACAACTCTTGTAAAATTTACAACCCTTTGTCATTTGAAACGTTGCTTGAAATTTGGCTTGTTGTATCGAGTACAAAAACTTGTCAAGCATCTCTGGCTTCCACCATCTCAAAGTGACAATCACAGTGTCTGTATTTATCAACTTGCATCTCCTTAGAGTAGAATGGTACAAATCTGTCTCTGGTAAAATGTCTTCACCTTTAACAATATTTTTTTGAATGCATCGAACCTTGTGCAATCTATAGGGTCTCTTCATTTTACATAGCACACCCACTTCCACCACACGCCAATAGATACATCCATCCTTTCCCACCACTCCAGATAGAGAATCGCTAGAATCTAAATACAGCTTGAACCACATTGTTGAATGCTAAGCAGGACTCGTGGATCAGAATCAAACTGTTACACAAGTTTAACTTGATGTGAGATGTGAGGACCGAGTTGCATTTATAAGAACATTTCAAAAAAAAAAAAAAAAAAAAAAAAAAAAAAAAAATTTTTTTTTTTTTTTTTTTTTTTTTTTTTTTTTTTTTTTTTTGACGTTATATGTTAAAGCCAAGCGTAGAGTTTTGATGCTCTTAGCTCATCAGAATTTTCTGAAGCTTTCACAACTCTTGGAAAATGTTAATGTAGAAATGAAATTCAAGGATGGAGGATAATTGTCCAATTTGTTTCATTTCCTTTATACAGCTTACTACAATTTATAAAACGCCCTGCAATCACTTGTTCCACACGCAATGTCTTGATTTATGGATGAACAACCATCAGACTTGTCCTATGTGCCGCAACGAAATATCAAAAGTTTCTGTTGAACGAATTGAATACAGGACGTCAAAATATAATCTAAAGAAGAGTCAGAGAGTGTATTGTAATCTAAATAAACTGGGATTGGCGAAAGATCTAACCTTTAAAGAATTTTTTGAAATGCAACATCGTGCGTCTTTGGCTGAAGATAAATGGAATGACTTTAGGAATACACCTCAAGATTTGTTGAAATTTCGACTGGTATGTGGATGGAAGTATCCATAGGAATTTCTTGGAGCTCTCAACTTTAGAAAATTTTGGAGCTCTCAACTTTAGAAAAATCTTGGAGCTCTCAACTTTAGAATTTCTTGGAACACTCAACTTTAGAAAATCTTAGACTTCTCAACTTTAGAATTTCCGTAAAAAAAAAAAAAAAAAAAAAAAAAAAAAAAAAAATCCCCTATTCCACACTTTTTTTTTTTTTTTTTTTTTTTTTTTTTTTTTTTTTATTAAATGCATTAAAAGTGATGACACATTTTGATGAGACAATTTCTTTATTGACAAGTCAAAAAATTATTTACAGACATGTTACGGGATCAGTGATATATTGGTTTAAAGTACATGTTCAAGTAGCGAGAAATACCACCCACTACTGCAATCCAACGGTGACACTCTTCTCGACCGCAAGACTCACATCTTCCAATGGGCTCAGGTAAAGTTTCTAGCAAAACGGTCTTTATATCATGGGCAGGATGATATTTCGGCCAAGTGTTTAAAATGTCCATCCATAATGTCTGTGTCGTCGAGTCTGGTAAGATGAGGGTTGTTGCGTTCATGTTTGACAGTTTTTCAAAGAGCACATGCTTCTCGATGCGTCCGTCGCCAGACTTGCAAACATAGCCATTTGTGATGGTAAATCCATCAGAGCGCAAGCACAAGACTGCAAACGATTTTCTGTGATGATAACGGTAGTATTTGGGTGGTGGCTGAGTGCGAGGCATCTCACTAAACTTTGAAGGATAGCGTTGAAAGGCAGAATGTCTAGAAAAATCCAATCTACGAGGTGTGCATGAAAAGTTTCTCTGATGATTCAATTTACGAGGCGTCGAGGGATTTCTGGGTCGCCTCCTGGCAAAGGTATCAGGGTTAGATTCGCTAGGACGCCTTCTCGACTCTGACATTTTTTGCCACGTGCCACGTTGGTTTGAGTCGTAGTCATGTGCCAGAGCCGGAGACTCTGTCGAAACGGGTTGATCCACGGGAGTTGGAGTAACAGGTGGTGGGACAAATGAAACACTTCTCACGTGCTCGTCTTTTTGGTCACGAGCATTGGCTACCACTTGAGCAAATGTGGCAGCATAGTCACTATCGTCCTCATCAGTCGAAACTGGTTGATCCTCGGGAGTTGGAGTGGTCGGTGGCGAAACTAATGAACGAATTTCCATGTCCTCGTCTTTTGGATCACGAGCATTGGTTAGCACTTGATCCAATACGGCTGCATAGTCACATTGGCGTTCCATGATGCAACTCGATGGCTTTCCAAGGCTTTCCATGATGCAACTCGAGTCTAGCTTAGAGTTTTTTCAGACTTGTTCTCAGGATAATGGAGCGGCAACGACTGATTTCCATCTGTGAGTGAGCGCCTTTCATACATGCTTCTTAAAAAAAAAAAAAAAAAAAAAAAAAAAAAAAAAAAAAAAAAAAAAAAAAAATGGATACCCATTTTTTGGATACCAAAAAAAAAAAAAAAAAAAAATTGATACCCCACATGATACCCGGGTCCAATCAAAAAATTTTACTCATCAAGACGAATCGATGGATACCCCACATGATATATTTTGTTTGAATGTCTTTGTGTAAAAATCTAACTCCGCTCCATGGGGGATCTCATGGACCCGGGTCCAATCAAAAAATTTTACTCATCAAGACGAATCGATGGATACCCCACATGATATATTTTGTTTAAAACTCTTTGTTGGAAAATCTAACTCCGCTCCATGGGGGGTCTCGCGGACCCGGGTCCAATCAAAATATTTTACTCATCAAGACGAATCGATGGATACCCCACATGATATATTTTGTTAGAAACTCTTTGTTGGAAAATCTAACTCCGCTCCATGGGGGGTCTCGCGGACCCGGGTCCAATCAAAATATTTTACTCATCAAGACGAATCGATGGATACCCCACATGATATATTTTGTTTAAAAGTCTTTAATTAAAAATCTAACTCCGCTCCATGGGGGGTCTCGCGGACCCGGGTCCAATCAAAATATTTTACTCATCAAGACGAATCGATGGATACCCCACATGATATATTTTGTTAGAAACTCTTTGTTGGAAAATCTAATTCCGCTCCATGGGGGGTCTCACGGACCCGGGTCCAATCAAAAAATTTTACTCATCAAGACGAATCTATGGATACCCCACATGATATATTTTGTTTAAAACTCTTTGTTGGAAAATCTAACTCCGCTCCATGGGGGGTCTCATGGACCTGGGTCCAATCAGAAAATTTTACTCATCGAGACGAATCTATGGATACCCCACATGATATATTTTGTTTGAAAGTCTTTGTGTAAAAATCTAACTCCGCTCCATGGGGGGTCTCATGGACCTGGGTCCAATCAGAAAATTTTACTCATCAAGACGAATCTATGGATACCCTACATGATATATTTTGTTTAAAACTCTTTGTGTAAAAATCTAACTCCGCTCCATGGGGGGTCTCATGGACCTGGGTCCAATCAAAAAATTTTTCTCATCAAGACGAATCTATGGATACCCCACATGATATATTTTGTTTAAAACTCTTTGTTGGAAAATCTAACTCCGCTCCATGGGGGGTCTCACGGACCCGGGTCCAATCAAAAAATTTTACTCATCAAGACGAATCTATGGATACCCCACATGATATATTTTGTTTAAAACTCTTTGTTGGAAAATCTAACTCCGCTCCATGGGGGGTCTCATGGACCTGGGTCCAATCAGAAAATTTTACTCATCGAGACGAATCTATGGATACCCCACATGATATATTTTGTTGGAAAGTCTTTGTGTAAAAATCTAACTCCGCTCCATGGGGGGTCTCATGGACCTGGGTCCAATCAGAAAATTTTACTCATCAAGACGAATCTATGGATACCCCACATGATATATTTTGTTTAAAACTCTTTGTTGGAAAATCTAACTCCGCTCCATGGGGGGTCTCACGGACCCGGGTCCAATCAAAAAATTTTACTCATCAAGACGAATCTATGGATACCCCACATGATATATTTTGTTTAAAACTCTTTGTTGGAAAATTTAAAATTGTACCATGGTTGGTACAACTGAAAACAGAGACCGCCAAAATATTTTACTCATCAAGACGAATCTATGGATACCCCACATGATATATTTTGTTTAAAAGTCTTTGATTAAAAATCTAACTCCGCTCCATGGGGGGTCTCATGGACCCGGGTCCAATCAGAAAATTTTACTCATCGAGACGAATCTATGGATACCCCACATAATATATTTTGATAAAAAGTCTTTGTGTAAACATTCAAAGTGATGACACATTTTGATGAGACAATTTTTTTATTGACAAGTCAAAAATTTTTTACAGACATTATTATTTACATTACAGGCATTAATATTTACATTACAGGCATTAATATTTACATTACAGGCATTAATATTTACATTACAGGCATTAATATTTACATTACAGGCATTAATATTTACATTACAGACATTAATATTTACATTACAGACATTAATATTTACAGACATGTAACAGGATCAATTTTCAAAGTCATCCAAACAGCAAAAAAATCACTAGATCCACACTAGTGAGGGATGAGGTACCATCATCCAACTTAAAACTAAATCTAAAACTAAATCTAATTCTAAAACTAATTCTAAAACTAAATCTAAAACTAATTCTAAAACTAAATCTAAAACTAAATCTAAAACTAAATCTAAAACTAAATCTAAAACTAAATCTAAAACTAAATCTAAAACTAAATCTAAAACTAAATCTAAAACTAAATCTAAAACTAAATCTAAAACTAAATCTAAAACTAAATCTAAAACTAAATCTAAAACTAAATCTAAAACTAAATCTAAAACTAATTCTAAAACTAATTCTAAAACTAATTCTAAAACTAATTCTAAAACTAATTCTAAAACTAATTCTAAAACTAATTCTAAAACTAATTCTAAAACTAAATCTAAAAACTAGCATAAACACTATATCCATGGACAAGGTCATGACCAACACATAAGCACACGTAAACACTCATAAGCACACGTAAACACACATAAGCACACGTAAACACACATAAACACACGTAAACACACATAAACACACGTAAACACACATAAACACACGTAAACACACATATATCGTCCAACACTGAGCTCATTTCTACGGCCATAAATACTCATAGCAGCTAAAGCTACTACGGAAAAACTACCTCAGTTACGGTCAACAAAATGTGCATCATAGCCACCGTAGCGACTACAGAATTCTCACAAGGCCCATCATAGCTGCGGATGCAACTACGGAAATGCTCTTCTCGATGACATACGTCGCGATGTCATCTTCCTCCATCTCACCTGAAAAAAAAATCATCTCATGGCTGGTATATTCCATCTGGCATTCTCCACCTGAAAAAAATATCCGTTGCTCTTCTCGACAACAATCGTCGTGATTGTCATCATCCTCCATCTCCAACCATCGAAATGCGGTTGCAAAACGATGGCCACCGAGCTGCGGATAACAACTCGATGGAATCCCAACTGGTACACTGGAATCATCTCATGGTTGGCATATTCCATCTGGAAATCTGGCATAATCTCATGGCTGGTATATTCCATCTGGCATCCTCCATCTCCAACCATCGAAATGCGGTTGCAAAACGATGGCCACCGAGCTGCGGATAACAACTCGATGGAATCCCAACTGGCACACTGGAATCATCTCATGGTTGGCATATTCCATCTGGAAATCTGGCATAATCTCATGGCTGGTATATTCCATCTGGCATTCTCCATCTCCATCCATCGAAATGCGGTTGCAACTCGATGGAATCCCAACTGGTACACTGGAATCATCTCATGGTTGGCATATTCCATCTGGAAATCTGGCATAATCTCATGGCTGGTATATTCCATCTGGTATCCTCCATCTCCAACCATCGAAATGCGGTTGCAAAACGATGGAATCCCAACTGGCATTCTCCACCTGAAAAAAATATCCGTTGCTCTTCTCGACAACAATCGTCGTGATTGTCATCATCCTCCATCTCCAACCATCGAAATGCGGTTGCAAAACGATGGCCACCGAGCTGCGGATAACAACTCGATGGAATCCCAACTGGCACACTGGAATCATCTCATGGTTGGCATATTCCATCTGGAAATCTGGCATAATCTCATGGCTGGTATATTCCATCTGGCATTCTCCATCTCCAACCATCGAAATGCGGTTGCAACTCGATGGAATCCCAACTGGCACACTGGAATCATCTCACGGTTGGCATATTCCATCTGGAAATCTGGCATAATCTCATGGCTGGTATATTCCATCTGGTATCCTCCATCTCCAACCATCGAAATGCGGTTGCAAAACGATGGAATCCCAACTGGCATTCTCCACCTGAAAAAAATATCCGTTGCTCTTCTCGACAACAATCGTCGTGATTGTCATCATCCTCCATCTCCAACCATCGAAATGCGGTTGCAAAACGATGGCCACCGAGCTGCGGATAACAACTCGATGGAATCCCAACTGGCACACTGGAATCATCTCATGGTTGGCATATTCCATCTGGAAATCTGGCATAATCTCATGGCTGGTATATTCCATCTGGCATTCTCCATCTCCAACCATCGAAATGCGGTTGCAACTCGATGGAATCCCAACTGGCACACTGGAATCATCTCACGGTTGGCATATTCCATCTGGAAATCTGGCATAATCTCATGGCTGGTATATTCCATCTGGCATTCTCCACCTGAAAAAAATATCCGTTGCTCTTCTCGACAACAATCGTCGTGATTGTCATCATCCTCCATCTCCAACCATCGAAATGCGGTTGCAGAACGATGGCCACCAAGCTGCGGATAACAACTCGATGGAATCCCAACTGGCATTCTCCACCTGAAAAAAATATCCGTTGCTCTTCTCGACAACAATCGTCGTGATTGTCATCATCCTCCATCTCCAACCATCGAAATGCGGTTGCAAAACGATGGCCACCAAGCTGCGGATAACAACTCGATGGAATCCCAACTGGCACACTGGAATCATCTCATGGTTGGCATATTCCATCTGGAAATCTGGCATAATCTCATGGCTGGTATATTCCATCTGGCATTCTCCATCTCCAACCATCGAAATGCGGTTGCAACTCGATGGAATCCCAACTGGTACACTGGAATCATCTCACGGTTGGCATATTCCATCTGGAAATCTGGCATAATCTCATGGCTGGTATATTCCATCTGGCATTCTCCACCTGAAAAAAATATCCGTTGCTCTTCTCGACAACAATCGTCGTGATTGTCATCATCCTCCATCTCCAACCATCGAAATGCGGTTGCAAAACGATGGCCACCAAGCTGCGGATAACAACTCGATGGAATCCCAACTGGCATTCTCCACCTGAAAAAAATATCCGTTGCTCTTCTCGACAACAATCGTCGTGATTGTCATCATCCTCCATCTCCAACCATCGAAATGCGGTTGCAAAACGATGGCCACCAAGCTGCGGATAACAACTCGATGGAATCCCAACTGGCACACTGGAATCATCTCATGGTTGGCATATTCCATCTGGAAATCTGGCATAATCTCATGGCTGGTATATTCCATCTGGCATTCTCCATCTCCAACCATCGAAATGCGGTTGCAACTCGATGGAATCCCAACTGGCACACTGGAATCATCTCATGGTTGGCATATTCCATCTGGAAATCTGGCATAATCTCATGGCTGGTATATCCCAACTGGCATTCTCCACCTGAAAAAAATATCCGTTGCTCTTCTCGACAACAATCGTCGTGATTGTCATCATCCTCCATCTCCAACCATCGAAATGCGGTTGCAAAACGATGGCCACCAAGCTGCGGATAACAACTCGATGGAATCCCAACTGGCATTCTCCACCTGAAAAAAATATCCGTTGCTCTTCTCGACAACAATCGTCGTGATTGTCATCATCCTCCATCTCCAACATCGAAATGCGGTTGCAAAACGATGGCCACCAAGCTGCGGATAACAACTCGATGGAATCCCAACTGGCATTCTCCACCTGAAAAAAATATCCGTTGCTCTTCTCGACAACAATCGTCGTGATTGTCATCATCCTCCATCTCCAACCATCGAAATGCGGTTGCAAAACGATGGCCACCGAGCTGCGGATAACAACTCGATGGAATCCCAACTGGCACACTGGAATCATCTCATGGTTGGCATATTCCATCTGGAAATCTGGCATAATCTCATGGCTGGTATATTCCATCTGGCATTCTCCATCTGAAAAAAAATTATACGTACCTGGTGGATCCTCGATGAATCTCGTTACGACACATGCCAACAGCTCAATATGATTGTTTTATCGGAAAATTCAATCGGAAAAGCAAAAAAATAAGCGTCATGCAGAGAGAAAGACATTATCCACTTCCAGTTGGCCAGGCTAGTCGCAGACAATGTTGGAAAATAACACACAAAGCAAAAGGCATAGTAGGAAAGAGAGCAGCGGCCGCAGCGGTCCCTAAGCACAATCATATTCAGCTGTAGACTCATCCATCGTAACGATGACCTCCAAGCACTGGTCGATACAGTGAGGATCCCAGGTTTGCTGGAGCTTTTAAACACAATATGTCAAAAAAAAAAAAAAAAAAAAAAAAAAAAAAAATATATATATATAAAAAAAAAAAAAAAAAAAAAAAAAAAACAAAAAAAAAAAAATATACTCACAGCTTCGGCAAGTAAGGATGGCTATCCATATCATTTTCCAAAAGAGCTTCTTCGAGTAAAGACGTGTCTACAATTGCTCCTGGTCGACGGCAAATGTTGCAGATCATCCCGGCAAATAGTACGGCAGAGTCACGGCATGGTAGTCGGCAAGTCTTTCGGCAAGGCACATATCCCAAGTCTTTTGGAGAGGCACATCTTCACAAGGTGAAGCCGCGGCCGCGACTGATTTCCAACGAAGAGTGAGCGCTTTTTAAACCCAATTTCCAAAAGTTTGAACCAATCAGAAGCGACTTGCAGATTTTGTCAGATTCAACCATTTTGATGGCACCGGGTCGATGAGACCCCCCATGGAACATTTTTTAAAATTCAAGCAAAGTATATCATGTGGGGTATCGATCGATTCGTCTCGATGAATGAAATTTTTTAATTGCACCCGGGTCCGCGAGACCCCCCATGGAGCAGAGCTTGATTTTAATTAAAATTATTAATCAAAATATGTCATGTGGGGTATCGATAGATTCGTCTTGATGAGTAAAATTTTTTGATTGGACCCGGGTCCATGAGACCCCCCATGGAGCGGAGTTAGATTTTTACACAAAGACTTTTTAGCAAAATATATCGTGTGAGGTATCGATAGATTCGCCTTGATGAGTAAAATATTTTGATTGTACCCGGGTCCATGAGACCCCCCATGGAGAGGAATTAGATTTTTAATTAAAAATTATTAATCAAAATATGTCATGTGGGGTATCGATGGATTCGTCTTGATGAGTAAAATTTTTTGATTGGACCCGGGTCCGCGGGATCCCCCATGGAGCGGAGTTAGATTTTTAATCAAAGACTTTTAAACAAAATATATCATGTGTGGTATCCATCGATTCGTCTTGATGAGTAAAATATTTTGATTGGACCCGGGTCCGCGAGACCCCCCATGGACCGGAGTTAGATTTTCCAACAAAGAGTTTCTAACAAAATATATCATGTGGGGTATCCATCGATTCGTTTTGATGAGTAAAATTTTTTGATTGGACCCGGGTCCATGAGACCCCCCATGGAGCGGAGTTAGATTTTTAATTAAAGACTTTTAAACAAAATATATCATGTGGGGTATCGATGGATTCGTCTTGATGAGTAAAATTTTTTGATTGGACCCGGGTCCGCGAGATCCCCCATGGAGCGGAGTTAGATTTTTAATCAAAGACTTTAAAACAAAATATATCATGTGGGGTATCAATCGATTCGTCTTGATGAGTAAAATATTTTGATTGGACCCGGGTCCATGAGACCCCCCATGGAGCGGAGTTAGATTTTCCAACAAAGAGTTTCTAACAAAATATATCATGTGGGGTATCCATAGATTCGTCTTGATGAGTAAAATTTTTTGATTGGACCCGGGTCCGCGAGACCCCCCATGGAGCGGAGTTAGATTTTCCAACAAAGAGTTTTAAACAAAATATATCATGTGGGGTATCCATCGATTCGTCTTGATGAGTAAAATTTTTTGATTGGACCCGGGTCCATGAGACCCCCCATGGAGCGGAGTTAGATTTTCCAACAAAGAGTTTCTAACAAAATATATCATGTGGGGTATCCATCGATTCGTCTTGATGAGTAAAATTTTTTGATTGGACCCGGGTCCGCGAGACCCCCCATGGAGCGGAGTTAGATTTTCCAACAAAGAGTTTTAAACAAAATATATCATGTGGGGTATCCATCGATTCGTCTTGATGAGTAAAATTTTTTGATTGGACCCGGGTCCATGAGACCCCCCATGGAGCGGAGTTAGATTTTCCAACAAAGAGTTTCTAACAAAATATATCATGTGGGGTATCCATAGATTCGTCTTGATGAGTAAAATTTTTTGATTGGACCCGGGTCCATGAGACCCCCCATGGAGCGGAGTTAGATTTTCCAACAAAGACTTTTAAACAAAATATATCATGTGGGGTATCCATCGATTCGTCTTGATGAGTAAAATATTTTGATTGGACCCGGGTCCGCGAGATCCCCCATGGAGCGGAGTTAGATTTTCCAACAAAGAGTTTCTATCAAAATATATCATGTGGGGTATCCATCGATTCGTCTTGATGAGTAAAATAATTTGATTGGACCCGGGTCCATGAGACCCCCCATGGAGCGGAGTTAGATTTTTAATTAAAGACTTTTAAACAAAATATATCATGTGGGGTATCCATCGATTCGTCTTGATGAGTAAAATATTTTGATTGGACCCGGGTCCGCGAGACCCCCCATGGAGCGGAGTTAGATTTTCCAACAAAGAGTTTCTAACAAAATATATCATGTGGGGTATCCATCGATTCGTCTTGATGAGTAAAATTTTTTGATTGGACCCGGGTCCGCGAGACCCCCCATGGAGCGGAGTTAGATTTTTAATTAAAGACTTTTAAACAAAATATATCATGTGGGGTATCCATCGATTCGTCTTGATGAGTAAAATATTTTGATTGGACCCGGGTCCGCGAGACCCCCCATGGAGCGGAGTTAGATTTTCCAACAAAGAGTTTCTAACAAAATATATCATGTGGGGTATCCATCGATTCGTCTTGATGAGTAAAATATTTTGATTGGACCCGGGTCCGCGAGACCCCCCATGGAGCGGAGTTAGATTTTCCAACAAAGAGTTTCTATCAAAATATATCATGTGGGGTATCCATCGATTCGTCTTGATGAGTAAAATTTTTTGATTGGACCCGGGTCCGCGAGACCCCCCATGGAGCGGAGTTAGATTTTTAATTAAAGACTTTTAAACAAAATATATCATGTGGGGTATCCATCGATTCGTCTTGATGAGTAAAATTTTTTGATTGGACCCGGGTCCATGAGACCCCCCATGGAGCGGAGTTAGATTTTCCAACAAAGAGTTTCTAACAAAATATATCATGTGGGGTATCCATAGATTCGTCTTGATGAGTAAAATTTTTTGATTGGACCCGGGTCCGCGAGACCCCCCATGGAGCGGAGTTAGATTTTTAATTAAAGACTTTTAAACAAAATATATCATGTGGGGTATCCATCGATTCGTCTTGATGAGTAAAATTTTTTGATTGGACCCGGGTCCATGAGACCCCCCATGGAGCGGAGTTAGATTTTCCAACAAAGAGTTTCTAACAAAATATATCATGTGGTGTATCCATAGATTCGTCTTGATGAGTAAAATTTTTTGATTGGACCCAGGTCCATGAGACCCCCCATGGAGCGGAGTTAGATTTTTAACCAAAGACTTTTAAACAAAATATATCATGTGGGGTATCCATAGATTCGTCTTGATGAGTAAAATATTTTGGTGGTCTCTGTTTTCAGTTGTACCAACCATGGTACAATTTTAAATTTTCAAACAAGGTATATTGTGTTGGACATCTATAAACTCGTCTCGATGAGATAAACATTTCGGTGACCATTTTAGAAAATTTCTCGGCAATAGAGTTTTATTTTCTTGTACAAGTTTTATTTTCAAGTTATTAACAAGTTTTATTTTCTTGTACATCCAATCTTGGCACATTATACATCGCAAAAAAATGGGGAAACCTCCCAAAAAGGAGGTTTCCCCATTTTTTTGCCCTCTTTTTAAGGAAAAAGAGATTAAACCATTAGCAGTTTTCCTCAGTCCATTCTTTGTAGGCCACCACCATAGCTTGGCCACATCGAAGGTCTCTATGGTGCTTCCCACAAGTTGAAGTCTCATTTCGATTCAAAAGTTCGAATCGAGGACAGCCCAACACTTCGAGATCAACGTATTTAATTTTCAGTCCATCCAAAATTTTGGCAAGGTGTTTGTTTCCCTTTATGGCAACATACGGTCTCTTTTTGCTTTTGTAATTCTCGCAAAGTTCCGATATTACAAAGCCCACCATCATAGAGTGCATGTATCCACCAATTGCCGGCAGTCCATGGATTTTGTCAAAGACATGCTGAGCCATGTTTTCTTCATAAACTGTCTTTGGCAGCGAAGAAAGTTTAAATTGGTAGGATCCAAATTTTGAATACCGTCCAGGAAACGTAAAGGCCAATTCACGGCATTCAAATATGCCGTTTACGATGTATCCATCGGCGTTGAGATAGAGACAAATTTTGCTATCCATTTCGCTCGTAAGAGAGAAAAGATCGCTAGTCAGAGAGTGTGTGAAGCAGACTGCCAGAGAGTCGGTCTTTTATACCTCTCAGGCAGGATGTTGCACAATGTGGCGCAATGGGACGATCACGTGATGATTGAAATGGCCAAGAAATACCGTAGCAACAGGCCGTTTCCAAATCTTGGGAAAATGAAATTGGCGCAGTGCCAAACATGACGCCAGGTTAAAATAAAGTTGACACTGCACCAAGACATTTCGCCCGCAACTTTAGAAAATCTCTGAGCTCTCAATTTTGGAATTTCTTGGAACCCGCAACTTTAGAATTTCTTGGAACCAGCAACTTTAGAATTTCTTGGAACCCACAACTTTAGAATTTCTTGGAATCGCAACTTTAGAATTTATTTGTGCTGTCACAATTTGCAAGAGTTTGAACAGTATCCAGCGTTGGGAAAGACTTGACTTCGAGACATCAACATCTATATTTTTTTCAGCGTAGATTAAAGTTTGAAATCTTTGGAGATCCTCTACAGCTTCGACTTGACCTTTAGACAACATTGAAAGTACACCCACAAAACTAAATTTGCTCTCCACCCATTCTTGGCTCCCATCCCATGAAAAAAAATTTCGCCATTTTGAAAACATCCTGTTTCACTTCCTGCTTGAGCAGTATATAAGGCCGAGACTTGAGCCTTCAAATCATTCAGAACCAGCGATCCTCAACTGCCAGTTCTCTCTGCTCTTCAAACCATGGATGAAAATCTCGATTACAATCCCATCTTCTCTGACGACGACGACTTTGCCGAAGTGAATATCCATTTGGCGCCTTCACCATCGCCTCCGACACCCACTGCTGTGGATTTTGATCTACCGAGCCTAATTTCTCCACTGCCACCCACGCCTGAGCCTCCACTCCATGAGCCAGCCTCTCCACCCATGCTTGTAGACTCACCCCCTGACAAGAAACTCAAGCCACGCTCGATCGTACAGATGGCCCCCTCTCGCGTCTATCCACCAAGAAGTCACTCCAAACCAACGAAACGGTTCACCAAATCTCCCGTCTCGAGGCCCTCCCAGCCATCCAGCTGCCGCACCAAGGACTCTTGCCAGACATCCGTCGCCTCCAACTCCTCGAGGGCGTTCAAACCATCCGATCCATCTCCAAAACCCAGCGTCTCCAGCGACGCTCATCCACAAAGGCCTCCTCCAACCATTCAAGAGACGAGCCATCCACGAAAAAAGTACGAACCGAGGCGTAAAATATATTTTTCTGGCCGGCATACCCACTCATTTGCTGTGCTTTGCATAAGAAATGACGGCCACACCCTCACAAATGGGTACGTTTTCCGAGCTGTCGATGGACCCATCCGCCCTCAAGTGCTGCTAGAGCAATTGTATGAGATGAGAGTGCGCAATTTGGTGTTGACAGACGCTGTCACAAAAACCAAATGGGGCGAGGTACTGGCGAGGCTGCCGCAATTTCATCATGCAAAGGACCTGAAAACGGTCGTTTTGAAACAAGATGCCACCCGACCCTTGGGCAGATGTGTATACTGTTCACATGAGAACTGTCATCGGTGGATAGCGGTGACGGGTGGCATTTCAAAGTTTCTTCATATAACGATGGAACCAATTCCTCACCATTAAACGTGAGTGCATCTCATCCCTTGTAAATCATTTGAACATGTATATTTTTGTGGGTAGACGTCCAATAAACGAGTTTTTTATGAATCTGTGTTTTTTATCTCTTTACAAAATGAATACATTGCGACCCTCTATACCATGCATCAGTGAAAATGTCTGTGTGAGTTTATCCCGTTTGCACAGTGTTGAAACGAGTCTCTCCCCCCAGGAACCATGGTAAGAATCGAGTGGCGTGGTTTGACAACTCCCCCCATCCATGTGATGCAGTCACTCGAAAAAATAGCTGAGCACCGTGACCTCTGCAAAAAAAACTCTTTTACGCAAAACGAGCCTGGGAGTAATATCCCTGGGATTCCATTGGATGGCTAAATGATTCAATCTATTTTTTTTAATGTTTTTTTTTTACAATAATGGTTTAAGCTTGAGCTTTAAGGGGGGTCGATTCCAAAAGGCCCCGTAGCATGACGTCAATGACAGGAGCCGTCAAACCAGACCCGCGACGCGGTTTGACGGCTCTCGACCTACTCGTCACGCAGTCACTCGAAAAAATAGCTGAGCACCGTGACCCTTGCAAAAAAAATTTAAAAACGCAAAACGACAAAATGAAATGCACAAGTCTCGATTCTCACTGCTCTGTCGCGACGCTGTTTTTTGAAATGTTCCCACTGCCTTGTCGTGACGCATATTTTAGTTGATGTGTGACGATGAAATGACCAATTTTGGCCAGTAAACTTGCAAAAAAAAACTGGTGAGCCTCCGCAGAAGCCATTTCAAAACATAAACAATTGATTTCAATGTGTGTGTGTAACCAATGTTGACGAGCCAAAAAAACTGGTGAGGCTCCGCAGAAGCCATTTCAAAGCAAAAAATGTGATTTCAATGTGTGTGTTCTCAAGTGTTTTGCGCCACAACGCCCAATGTTGGCATCGTGTGTATCTTAAAAAAATGGGACGAGTCCCCAAATAGGGGGACTCGTCCCATTTTTTTTTTAAAAAAAATCGCTTTGACATAGAGTTAAATTTCGATGGTTTGTCGGCAAAGGGGGCAAGTCTTTTGACTGCTAGTACGCATCCAATCGACCAGACATTTTTCATGAAATTCATGCTGGCAACGAGTACGATGAGGCATTTCCATCATCTCTTCCAAGCAAATCGGGCAGGTCTCGGGTGGGGCATAATACCAATTCTCGAAAGGTAACGAAAAGAGGCAATTGCGAATTTCGCTGGCTAGGCGAATCCGTAAAGCCTCTGTCACGTGATATCCTTTCGAGAACCACTCACCGACAATAGTTGTCAGCCATCGCATTCCAAAGCAATTAAAAGTCATGAAAGCTGGGCTCACATGACTCAAATCAGTTTGGAGATGCAACTCTTGATCGATAAATCTCTTAAAGACGCCTCTCACCCGCCTCACATCGGAATAACCATCTGGGTCGAGGAATCGAAGCACTGGATGCGCCTCGTCCCCCAATTCCACGACCTCTGGCTCTCCCATCAACAGCACCTCCCGAGGGAAAGAAAAAGATGGAAATGCCTGATCCGGTGTCAGGGGAAGCAAATTTTTCACAATGAAATGATTTGCCATCTCGAAATGACTCTATATCAAAATATAACATTTTCCTCGGCGTACAAGCCCTTTTATAGACACACAGAGGGCGCTGATGCATTTTCAAGATGCCCTGTGACAAAACATCCGGTCCAATAAAACCCTTTCCAGATGCGTTTCCAAGAAATCTAGCGACAAAACACATCCGCCCGATGCAGTTTTAGAATCTCATGTGACAAATGACCGGATGCGCTTCCAAGAAATGGAGCAACACAACACATTTAGCAGATGCACTTTTAGGACGTCACCGGATGCATTTCCAGGAAGTTGTGCGACAAAACACATTCGCCAGATGCAGTTTTAGGATATCACCGGATGCATTTCCAGGAAATTGTTCGACAAAACACATCCCCCAAATACACTTTTAGGATGTCACCGGATGCATTTCCAAGAAATGGTTTGACAAACACATCCCCCAAATACACTTTCAGGATATCACGTGACAGGACATTTGTTTGAAACAACGTCATCACTGGATCCAGAGGATGTGACCGTATCACCCAACCCAGGATATTTTGAAATCTTTGTGAGGGATGTGTCACGTGGATCATGTGAAAACTTTTGAAATGACCTGGTTCTCAAATCCTGGGGCTGGGGGATTGAGATTTGAATTGAATTCCAACGTCATTGGCCCAGTTACATTCTGGCGATGCGTTGAGAGTGTGTCGAGACTCGAGGCTTGGCTCCAACGCTCCACTGAAGAAAACTAAACCGGAAGTGGGCGTGGCCAAACGTCAATGACTGCTTATGATAACGACCACCCAAAAAGTTGCGTTTCCAAAATTTCAAATTCCATCTCGAGAAAATTTTTTGCTCGACTCAAAATCTCAGGACGAGTGAAAAAAATTTTTTTAACCGGAAGTGGGCAAAGGTCAAACGTCAACGACTGCCTATGATAACGACCACCCAAAAGTTGCGTTTCGAAAATTTCAAATTCTGACTCGAGAAAATTTTTTTGCTCGACTCAAAATCTCTGGACGAGTGAAAAAAAAAAAAAAAAAAAAAAAAAAAAAAAAAAAAAAAAAAAAAAAAAGTGTTACTATATATAGACATAAAATCTCGCTCGTATATGCTTCACGTTTTGGGGCCGAATTCGACCCTTTTCAAAAATGTCATTTTTTTCAAAAATATCCTTTTCTTTAAAACACTCCAACCCAACTCTAACGTGTACCTTTTTTTTTTTTTTTTTTTTTTTTTTTTTTTTTTTTTTTTTAAAGATGCTTTAAATAAAGGAGCATCGAGTTGCCGGATTCAGTTGGATTTGAATTTTGTTTTTCAAGCTCGATCCTCGAGAATGAGCCTTACAGCTTTGCAAAAGAGACTGGGTTCTTCTTACAAGAAATGGAAGAAAAGGGATATCGAATGTCCGATTTGCTCAGACAAAGTAACGCTGGAAGCGTATATAAAGATGCATGCAAAATCCAAACATGATCTTAATGAAAAAACTGATTGCATTTTTTGTGGAAAACACACATTTTCTGCGAATCGTCCCAAAGAAAACAACGACCACATTGAAAAATGCTTTATCCGTCTCAGAAAAAACAACCGAAAAAACAAAAAAGTTTGCTTTATCCAAATGGACGACACTCCCATTGCTGCTGAAACCAGTGCTGCCTCTGAAATGGATTCTCTCGAAAGCTCCATTCTCAGATTATGTGACTGCGCTCCATTTGATCCCTCATTACTTTATCGTCGACTCAACCATCGAGACATGGAGGAGGAGGCGCAACAGGCTGGATTTTACGAAAACTACCCGGGTGACTTTCAAGAGTTGACAGACACGGGATCGTATGCCGCGTTTGATGAAGAGAGCAATTTGGGTCGTGAGCCCTTGGCCCTGTTTCGAATGTATTTTTCCGGCAATTGGACACTCTATCATGTTTTTATTCGATCGTATGCCTTTTCTAGTTTCAAGACTCACATGTCTGCTGCCTTTGACGCCAGTGCAATGGTCGTGTCGTCCTTTTGGTGTTTGTGCGACGGTTGCTCGTCCGACCAGCCCGAAGCCATGGATTGTAATAAACTCCATCGCCACATGATTGTGGCCGTGCGAGATCGAGATGCCTACCTCAACGCTTGGATGCGCATCCGCGTGACGTTTGAATCCGAGCGCTATTGCAAAGGCCACAAACGGATCGTGTCGGCCATGCATTTGGCCAATACCATCAACTACGTATCGAGCGAAAAAGCAGCTCAAAGTTCTGGATCCAAGCAACCGGGCGGCGTGAAGCGAGGACATTTTTACATCAATCGCCCGGTGTACAAGCATGCCGTCTGGTCCATGGTCTTGTTGTGGCCGACGGGCTCCACGGAATTGATCCAGCAAAAACTTCGCGATCGTGTGGTCCTGGATTGGAAAACAGAAACCTACTGGTCGTCCGGTGTGAAAAAATACCAGGTTCGCGTGCTCGACGCCATGCCGGAGCTTCGAGATTGTGCTGCTTCATTGCGATGGGATTACGAACCCCATCCCGATGGAGAACACACATTGTACTGGACAGAGAGTGATATCATGCGCGTCCGACCCACGCAGGCAAACTTCGAGAATCGCGTGGCGGCAATGACACATCAGATTGGACTGGGCAATTCTTGGCGTCAACGCATGAAAGACGTCTACTACACGCTCAATAAACAACAAGTCTTTCAAATGCACATCTTGGAGCGTGTGCTCCAGAAACAAGGCGTAGAGATGGATAAGCTCTATGCCATCATCCACGCACTGAAACGAGAAAATGAAACGCTGAAGCGTAAAATTGAAGAGTTGGAGCAGAGATCCACCACCAACAACCATTTTGTGACCGGTGACATTCACGTGGCCTCGGGTTCCTCGTTAGTCGTGCAACCTCAGCTGGAGCGCGCCCCATCGGCTGGAGGTTCTGGGAATTGATTTTCAAAAGGAAAAGGGTATCTATTTATAAAAAATGACGTTATTTTTTGGTTAGAAAAAAAAAAAAAAAAAAAAAAAAAAAAAAAAAAAGGTACACGTTAGAGTTGGGTTGGAGTGTTTTAAAGAAAAGGATATTTTTATAAAAAATGACATTTTTGAAAAGGGTCGAATTCGGCCCCAAAACGTGAAGCATATACGAGCGAGATTTTATGTCTATATATAGTAACACTTTTTTTTTTTTTTTTTTTTTTTTTTTTTTTTTTTTTTTTCACTCGTCCAGAGATTTTGAGTCGAGCAAAAAAATTTTCTCGAGTCAGAATTTGAAATTTTCGAAACGCAACTTTTGGGTGGTCGTTATCATAGGCAGTCGTTGACGTTTGACCTTTGCCCACTTCCGGTTAAAAAATTTTTTTTCACTCGTCCTGAGATTTTGAGTCGAGCAAAAAATTTTCTCGAGATGGAATTTGAAATTTTGGAAACGCAACTTTTTGGGTGGTCGTTATCATAAGCAGTCATTGACGTTTGGCCACGCCCACTTCCGGTTTAGTTTTCTTCAGTGGAGCGTTGGAGCCAAGCCTCGAGTCTCGACACACTCTCAACGCATCGCCAGAATGTAACTGGGCCAATGACGTTGGAATTCAATTCAAATCTCAATCCCCCAGCCCCAGGATTTGAGAACCAGGTCATTTCAAAAGTTTTCACATGATCCACGTGACACATCCCTCACAAAGATTTCAAAATATCCTGGGTTGGGTGATACGGTCACATCCTCTGGATCCAGTGATGACGTTGTTTCAAACAAATGTCCTGTCACGTGATATCCTGAAAGTGTATTTGGGGGATGTGTTTGTCAAACCATTTCTTGGAAATGCATCCGGTGACATCCTAAAAGTGTATTTGGGGGATGTGTTTTGTCGAACAATTTCCTGGAAATGCATCCGGTGATATCCTAAAACTGCATCTGGCGAATGTGTTTTGTCGCACAACTTCCTGGAAATGCATCCGGTGACGTCCTAAAAGTGCATCTGCTAAATGTGTTGTGTTGCTCCATTTCTTGGAAGCGCATCCGGTCATTTGTCACATGAGATTCTAAAACTGCATCGGGCGGATGTGTTTTGTCGCTAGATTTCTTGGAAACGCATCTGGAAAGGGTTTTATTGGACCGGATGTTTTGTCACAGGGCATCTTGAAAATGCATCAGCGCCCTCTGTGTGTCTATAAAAGGGCTTGTACGCCGAGGAAAATGTTATATTTTGATATAGAGTCATTTCGAGATGGCAAATCATTTCATTGTGAAAAATTTGCTTCCCCTGACACCGGATCAGGCATTTCCATCTTTTTCTTTCCCTCGGGAGGTGCTGTTGATGGGAGAGCCAGAGGTCGTGGAATTGGGGGACGAGGCGCATCCAGTGCTTCGATTCCTCGACCCAGATGGTTATTCCGATGTGAGGCGGGTGAGAGGCGTCTTTAAGAGATTTATCGATCAAGAGTTGCATCTCCAAACTGATTTGAGTCATGTGAGCCCAGCTTTCATGACTTTTAATTGCTTTGGAATGCGATGGCTGACAACTATTGTCGGTGAGTGGTTCTCGAAAGGATATCACGTGACAGAGGCTTTACGGATTCGCCTAGCCAGCGAAATTCGCAATTGCCTCTTTTCGTTACCTTTCGAGAATTGGTATTATGCCCCACCCGAGACCTGCCCGATTTGCTTGGAAGAGATGATGGAAATGCCTCATCGTACTCGTTGCCAGCATGAATTTCATGAAAAATGTCTGGTCGATTGGATGCGTACTAGCAGTCAAAAGACTTGCCCCCTTTGCCGACAAACCATCGAAATTTAACTCTATGTCAAAGCGATTTTTTTTAAAAAAAAAATGGGACGAGTCCCCCTATTTGGGGACTCGTCCCATTTTTTTAAGATACACACGATGCCAACATTGGGCGTTGTGGCGCAAAACACTTGAGAACACACACATTGAAATCACATTTTTTGCTTTGAAATGGCTTCTGCGGAGCCTCACCAGTTTTTTTGGCTCGTCAACATTGGTTACACACACACATTGAAATCAATTGTTTATGTTTTGAAATGGCTTCTGCGGAGGCTCACCAGTTTTTTTTTGCAAGTTTACTGGCCAAAATTGGTCATTTCATCGTCACACATCAACTAAAATATGCGTCACGACAAGGCAGTGGGAACATTTCAAAAAACAGCGTCGCGACAGAGCAGTGAGAATCGAGACTTGTGCATTTCATTTTGTCGTTTTGCGTTTTTAAATTTTTTTTGCAAGGGTCACGGTGCTCAGCTATTTTTTCGAGTGACTGTATAAAGACACTTAAAATTTTATTGCAAAATCTGAGCATGCTTACCAAATTCTGAAAACCTTCATTTTACTATTATATTTGAATTCCGATTGTTCTCAGAATTCCACGAGCAGCGTTGTTACCGACCTTTAAACACACACACAGGTTAAAAATTTATTTCTTAAATGGTGACTTCCTTTCAATATTTTGGGCTTAAGAGTAGCTACATTAAAAATTTGGATAAAAATATATTGTAGAAATTTAACGGATTTCTGTAAACAAATTAGGGAACTCACTTCTACTGTCCTCGTTCGTTTTTAAAGAAATTAATATTGAAAATAGTCATTTAACACAAATTGATTTTGATTGAAAAGAAAAGCATAAAATTTAAACGGGACAAAAGTTAGGATTGTATTTATTTAAGATTTTCCTTAAATTTAAAATATGATATGCAAATTGGATAATTTAAACAAAAAATTAGCAGCTTTCATTGTGTACTTTAATTAATCCATACGTTTGTAGACAAAAAAAAACTTGATTTGTGATAACTGAAAGGAGAGTTCATACGAGGGTTGCTATTTATATTTCTGGCCTAATAATGAAAAAACAAATATGTAGGATCGAAATTGGTTTTATTGTTTTTCAAAATATTCTCCATGATGATCAATACACTTTTGCATGCGTTTGAACCAATTTCCAAAGCACTTTTTCCAGTCCGATTGAGGTAACTCCTAAACATGCGTTTTGAATGCATCAACCGCTTCTTCGGGGGTCGAAAATCGTTGTCCACGTAATTTATTTTTGATGTGTGGGAATAAGAAGAAGTCATTGGGTGCCAAATCAGGGTTGTACGGTGGATGACCCATCAGTTCGATCTTTTGCTCCGTCAGAAATGCCTTTGTTTGAATCGATGTGTGAGAGCTCGCATTGTCATGATGAGGAATGATTCGCCTGTTCTTCTGCTTTTTTCGAATTTCTCCGATGACTTCTGGCAAACAAATGGTCGTGTACCATTCAGAATTGACCGTCCTGCGTTGCTCTAACGCCACTGTTGCCACATGACCGTTAATGCCGAAGAAACAGGCTATCATTTGTTTCGATATGCTTCTTCCTCGAACAACTTTTGTTGGTTTTGCCTCGTCTTGGAAGACCCATACAGTTGATTGCTGTTTTGTTTCCGGCTCATATGCATAGATCCACAATTCGTCACCTGTGTAGATCTTATACACAGCCTTTGATGTACCTTGAACGTATTTTTCCAACATTTCCTTGCACCAATCGACATGAGCCTTTTTTTGAGCGTTTGTCAGATTATGCGGGATCCAACGCGAACAAATTTTTTTACGCTCAAATGTTCATGCAATATTTTATTGATGCTAGTCATACTAATGTCCAAAGATGCCTCTATGTCACGGTATGTCACATGACGATCGTGCTTTATCAGTTCACGCACAGCATCGATCTTTTCTGGCACAACAACGGATTTTGGACGACCTGCACGGGATTCGTCCTGGATCGAACATCGACCACGATTAAATTCGTTATACCAATTTTTTACAGTGCTGTAGGATGGCGCTTTATCGCTGAATAAAGAATTAAGTTCATCGAAGCACTCTTGTCTTGACAATCCACGTCGAAAGTTATGAAAAATAATGGCACGAAAATGTTCACGATTCAATTCCATTTTTTGAAAGAGAAGAACTTTTCAATTTACTGTCAACAACACAAATGAAGCTATAATGGTAAATCGTCTGCTGAATTTATGTTTAAAAATATCAAACTTTCGATTAAAATCGTCTGCGGTCGCCTAGCAACACTTACTGTTGCCAAGGCCAGAAATATAAATAGCAACCCTCGTATTAACGAATATTAGACAAAATTCCAATCTTAGCGAATTTATATCTGGATAAAAAGCATATTTTGTACATATTTTGACAGAAATTCTTTTGTCACTAACTATTATACTATCTTTTAATCGAATTAAAATAGAACTATTTTGATTGTATCAAATATTTTAAACTAAGAAATAACTAAAATTAGCTTCAAAAAATTCTTTTGCAGACTGAGATTTAAGTCGGTCAAGGTTTAGTTAAGTTATAAATGTAATATATTTTCAATGAACGCGAAGTTACATCTTGAAAATTCCCAAAATACAATATTAAAAGTCGCTCTTTAATTTATAAACCAATCTATGAATTTAAAATTTGGTTCACCGCGCTTTGTTACATTCACTATATTGAATTTAAAATCTCGTGTATGATGTGTTGATAAAATTAAAAAACTAGCAGATTTTAATTAGTAATTTTACTTCGTTGAGAACTCGTTTTTTATTAGCTACATTAATACTATATAGAGCCATGGAAAATAAACTAAAATATCCAAATTCTAAAAGTAAAATCCGTAAAGGGTAAATTCTTTGATTTGTTAAAAAATCATTAAAATTAACTTTCAGAAACTGAACTAGACTGTATATGGGGAAAATTAACAAAATTAGTTACTTTTAACTCTAACATACTAAAATTTATATATTTATTATATTTCAAAGTAAAAAATTAAATTTATGGAGAAAAAGTTTATTTTCTGGAATTAAACAGAAGATGAAATTCCCGGGCTATGTTTTATTCCATTTGTAAAAAATTACTTCGGTAAAAATTTCTCATAATCTGAAAGTTCTCAAAACTATATTCACGTCTGAAGTCACGTTCTATATTCACGACGCCATATTACACAAGAATTTGTAAAGTTTTATATTAAAAGCATTGCGTTATTTTAACAAACTACATCATTAGAATAAGTATTTCTTTTGCATTTGCTTGATTTGCATCTAAAAAGTTCTTACATAGCATTTGCACTACCTACCATACATCTTATATTTGATACACAATATTAAAACATTTCATAACCTATTTTCTTTGCGATTTTACTAGTTTCATATTCTGGGATCTATAAAAATACAAAATCTCTAGGCATCAGAATAAATTTTTAAGAGCCAAGCATTTTCTAGAATATGAAATAGTATAAAAGCATTTTGCTTTTGGGTTGCATTCTGGGCAAGCTGTAGTTTTTTTTAAGACAGAATAGTGACTGGATGCCCGATATTTATGATAGTTGTAGACCCCCGATATGTTACTTCGCTAACACTCCTATATACTTTACAGTGTTTAGATTATTAGTATTAATGTTAGTGTTTAGTAAAGGTCAAAATATTTAGTAGTGTAACAGTGTTGCTGATACCAGTTTAAAATACCTGCATCAAAGTCCTTACTGTAACAATTGGTTTTCCAAAGTACTTACATTCATTCACTCACCGTTTTGGTAGTTTCTTATCAAACTTGAACAAAATGAAATACAATGATATTGTAATGATGTTTTACAAGCAATACGAAAGAAATAAGATATTCCAAAGTAAATAAAAATCATTTTGATTTCATGAATACCATACTGCGTCTTATACCTTTTCTTCCTAATTTTAAGAATTAACTAGTTTCTCAAATTTTAATTCTCTATAAAATAGCAATCATTTTTAGAAATTACACTTAAACTGTTTTTAATTTACAAGATAAGACTAAAAAGAGAAAAAAAACACTACTTTTGAAACTGATAAATCAAAAAAATCTGTAGAAATTAAATTGTGCGTATTTGGGAGAGACAATATTAAATATTTAATTTAAAAAAATATTTTCCCCACATACTCATCTTAAACATCAGTCTCAATTTTTCCTTCACAAAATTCAAAATGAAAAATGAAACACTCATCTGACCTTTTTTTTAAAGTCATTACAATAAATCAGAATTATGGAATTTTGTATCAAAAAAACATTAAATGTTTCTTTTAAGAAATTCCTGTTTATAATTCATTATATTTTGTTTAGAAAGTATACTTAGCCGAAAAGAAATTAATTTCCTCTCAGAACTGAAATTTTCTTTCCGAAATCAAGAAAATAATTTATGCGATGTAGAGTATCATATGAAATGTTTAATTATGGGCTGAATCGAATGAAAGTTATATTGGCTGTTTTATTTTTATTTGCGTGCATGCTTCCTTAGAAACCAAGCAATAAGTAAAATACACTTTAAACGAAACATTAAGACCAAAAATTATTAAAATACACCATTTAATTAACAAGTTTCAAAGATAAAAATTCATTGAAAAATTTCATTCTTAAGAATACCATGACGTCGAATAAGGTAATCTATTCTTTACACTTAAATACTATACAAGTTAGTGTAAAGTATACTTATTTAACTCTATTCATGACTTTATTGGCAACAAAGAATGAATAAGATCGAAAAATAGTTTCACAAATATGCAATGCCACTTTGGTATGCAGAGGTTATTAAGTTAAAGGTACAATATGTTGAAGGAAGAGCTTCCCTAAGCTTCAGTTAACAGTATTTTATCAATGTTCTTTGTTTTAAAAGAAATATTAAGATAGGTTTTATTTCAGTCCAATTTAATTCATATAAATTCCATAATTTCTTTGAAAAATTAGTTTTTTAACAATTTTTTTTGTGTAATGATGCTTAAGAAGCTAAAATACGTTAATAATAATTAGCATGTGAAAGCTGTCGAAAAATGATTTTTAGATACGATTCTAACATGTTTACTAGTAAAGGATTTATTTCTAATTTTTTTGAAGACTAAAGTTTGCTCCAACTCTTATAATATAAAGAACTAATTATCTTAACTTCATCGGGTCTGATAGAAATTTCAATGGGAACCCAAAATCATATGTTAACGCACTGTGTTGATGCAATTTATCATGCTGTAAAAGGTAAAGTAGAGAAAAGTAAAATTAAAAAATGGCTAGATTCTAATACTTCACATAAACCAGTAAAGCACAAATGTAAACGTAATAGAGTGATAGTCGGAGGAATAGATGAACAATTTCAAATTGATTTAGTAGACATGCAATCTTTAGCAAAATTTAATAATGGATATAAATATTTGTTAACGTGCATCGATTGTTTCTCGAAATTTGCATGGGCTGTTCCTTTGAAAGATAAATCAGCCAAAAATGTATTGCCAGCTTTAAAAACTATTTTTAGAGAAAGAAAACCTGAGAAACTGCATTCAGATAAAGGAACAGAATTTACGAATACACTTATACAGCAATTTCTTAAAAAGATAGGAGCTCATTTTTTTACGACAAATAATGGAACTAAAGCAAGTATAGTTGAAAGATTTAATCGCACTTTAAAAACTAAAATGTGGGAATATTTTACAGAATTTAACACGAAAAAATATATTTATGTCATTTCTAAATTAATCCATAGTTATAATCCTACAAAGCATAGAAGTATAAAAATGGAACCAGCCTCAGTGAATATCGACAATCAAAAACAAGTTTGGAATAATTTATATAGTGATATGATGGTGAATGAAAAGCCAAAAGATATTGTTTTTCAAGTAGGTGACACTGTTCGAATTAGTAAATCAAAACTTACATTTGAGAAAGGATATGAAAATAATTGGACGCGAGAATTATTTGTCATAGATAAAATAGTTCATCGAAATCCTATAGTGTATAAATTGAAAGATTTAATGAATGAAGCAATAGAAGGTACTTTTTATGCAGAAGAATTACAAAAAGTAGTCAACTCGGGTTATTATTCGTAGAAAAAGTTATCAAAAAGAGAAAGAATGGGGAAAGCACAGAATATTTTGTTAAATGTTTAGACTATCCTGAAAAGTTTAATGACTGGGTGAGTGATATTCAAAAAGTATAAATAGTGAAACTTAACCTCTGAAGTCTCATTCTCGAAAATGTCTTTCTACGTGACGTTACCTTCTGATAGCTCCATGCAGTTTTTTCCTAACAACAAAATCTCTCATTTTAAGACGCAGTTACCGATACCATCAGTTAATCTAAAAGGTGAATGGGAAGTAGGCCTATCTGAAATCATCTATCCCCAATCTTGGCTGAACGTAAATGAAAGAAACAATCATTTTCAATACAAGATAAGTAATGGTAATATAGTATCGACTGTAAAGCAAACAATTGATGTAGGGTGTTATGAATCAATGTTCGATATTGTATCAGCTATACAACTTGCTTTACCTAAAAATCCTAGTCGGTTTACAATAAATGACAATAAAGCTACGAAATGAGTAAAAATTAACGCCGTTCAAGGCTGCAGCCTTCATTTAGAAAAGTTAGGTGAATTGTTAGAATTCCAAAGTGATGCAGTAATTACGGGTAACCAGAAAAACGAATTTGTGGCTGACGCGTGGTCTATTTTTCCGTTTTTCACGTCTACTCAGATTTAATTTCACCACAAATTGTCGGAGATACACAAGCCCCTTTACAGCGGATCGTTCGAATAAAAGGATATGATGGTGAAACAATCAGTCAGTATTATGATAAACCTCAATACTTACCTTTAACGAGGCACTCTTTTCAAACTATTCAAATGGTGCTCAGATTGAATTCAGGTGATTTCGTACCTTTTGAAAGTGGTAAAGTGATTATAGTTTTACATTTCCGCATGAGACAAATACTATAAATAGTACGATGCGTTTTTGAAACATTCATTTGAAGAGAAGACGTCAATATGAGCGTACACCGTACGTTTGTTGTGCTGAAAAATTCGAAGAACATTATGCGAGTCAAATTGGCTCCGGTTTGCCATATTATAAAGGTATAAATTTCCAAAACGGCTATGGACTTGGCGGTATATTTCGTCGATTATGTACAGCAGCACTGCCCTTTTTAGTAAAAGGTGGTAAAACTATTGGAGAAGAAGTTTTAAAAACAGGAACTCGAGTAGCATCTGATGTATTTATTATCTGGAGAAAACTTTAAGGAAGCCGTCAAGACAAGAACTAAAGAAAATGGGAAAAAATCTAGCACAAAAAGCTATTGATAAAGTGCAGTTTATGGTCGGGAAAGGAAACTATAAAAGGAAGCGTAAAAAACAATAAAGTTTCATTTCTTCCAAAACACGCAAAGTGAGTGGACGTGATATTTTTGATCCATAAAATGACATTTTTGTTGAAAGATTCTCCTGAGTGAGTAAAATCGGAATTAGAACTTTTTACTTTACCTGGAACTCAAACAGTTATTCAAGATGGTCAATGGATACAATTTCATCCTCTTTCTAACGTTTTTGATAATGCTCCCGTAGAGTTTCACGTCTCTGAAAGTGTAGAAGATTATATAGATCTCAGTCAAACACAATTGTATGTGAAAGCGAAAATAGTAAAAGCGAACAATACAGCTATCACTAAAGATGATGTTATAGGACCTGTGAATTTATTTCTACATTCATTATTTTCTCAAGTAGATGCATCTTTAAACGATCGTATAGTTTCCAATTCAAGTAAAACCTTTTCCTATAGGGCTTATATTGAAACTCTCCTTAACCATGGATATGATAGCAAAACATCTCAATTAACTGCTGAATTATTTTATAAAGATTCTGAGGATGGTTTAACCAAACGAACTGCTTTTTTCAAAGAAAGCGCAACAGTAGATATGATTGGCTGCAATCATTCAGATTTATTTCATCAAGATCGTCTTTTACTCAATTTAGTGGATTTGAAAATAAAACTAATACGAAGCAAGCCAGAATTTTGTCTACAAGGATCTGAAGGATTTAAAGTAGTATTGGATCATGTCTCTTTATTCATTCGAAAAGTTCGTGTGAACCTCGGAGTGCTTCTTGGTCATGCTAAAGCACTCGAGAAAACAAGTGCAAAATACACCATTAATCGAGTCCTATGCAAAGTGTATTCGATTCCTAAAGGGAGCATGTCTTTTATTCAAGATAATATATTTTCGGGTCAAATACCGAAAAAAGTTATTATTGGTTGTGTAGATAATGAAGTTTTTCATGGAACATTGACAAAATCTCTTTTTGATTTTAAACATTTTAATTTAAATTTTATTGGATTGTATGTAGATGGACAGCCCGTCCCCCATAATCCATTGGAACTCAACTTTTCACAAAATCAATACATTCGTGCCTATCAAACTCTATTTGATGGAACGGAACGAATGGGTCAAGATAGAGGAATATTTATTTCCAGAGAAGACTACAAGAACGGAAATACATTATTTGGATTTAATCTCTCCCCAGATCTATGTTCAGGAGAACATTTAAATTTGAAAGCATAGCAATTTGCGATTAGAACTGAAATTTACCAACTCACTAGAAAAAACAGTATGCGTTATCGTTTTTGCCGAATTTGAAAATTTGATTGAAATTAACAAGTCAAGAAATATTTTATTCGACTTCGGTAATTGAAGAATGGATGGCTTGCAACTATTCTACATTTTATCGCAAAATGAGATAACATCACCTTACTTTCAAGGCGTATATTCATGAGATACGCTTCCGGATCTCCAAGAAAACACATGTGCTATCACGAATTCAGATGACTCATCACAACCTGGGACCTCACTGGCTAGCGTTATTTGTGAATGATCAAAGACAGTTAGAATTTTATGACTCATATGGGGAGCCTCCCGGATTTTACAACATGAATACCACTTCCTACACGGACGTACTATGGAATTCCAAAGTGTTTCAATCACCTACATCCAATGTATGTGGACAATATTGTATTTACTTATTACTCAATCGCTGTCAAGGCTATTCTATGTATCAAGGCTATGTATCATATTTCAAATCAATAATATTTAAACGATTTTCAGATGTATCAGTTTGTGAAGAAAAAATATGGTGTAAGATTTGTGTTTAGAAAGAAAAAAAAAAAACTAAATCTAGTGTCTTTCATGTCATTATTATAAAATTTTACATTTAAATATTATTAGGCAGGAAATATTGTAACATTTTTATTTTTTTTTAACAAAATTTTCTGATCAATATTTTTATTAGTGAGAGAATAACAATAACAATATTTTTATTAGTGAGAGAAATTTTCTAACATTTCAGAAAACATTTTTATTTTTATGAAAACTTTCTATCTTTTAAGAAAATATTTATGTTTTTGCAAAAAATTCTCTTTTAAGTAAATATTTTTTTGTTTTTGTAAAAAATCTGCAAGTTTTGTAAAAATATTTCAAACTTTTTAACAAAATTTTTATTTTTTCTAAAAAAAATTTCTATCTTTTAAGAAAATATTTATGTTTTTTCAGGGAAAAAAAAATTCTAGTTTTTCAGAAAATTCTATATATTTTTCTGAAACTTATTGTATTAATTATTAAACGGTGTAATTTTTTCTTGATAATATAAACTTTTTTCACCTGTGAAAATGATCAAATAAAGACAAAATATATTTTAATAAAATAACATTTTATTCAAAGTTTCACCCAAGCACTTCTGCGAGCATACATCATATGTTTCTGAACAGTTTTATTTTTACTATACAATTTTTTATTTACATCTAAATGTGCTGGTAATTGAACATCATTTAATGTTTTTAAAAATACATCTCTCCCCACTGGAGCTGATTTTCTATTTCGCAAAAAGTCATTTATAAGATTTACTATATTACTTCCAGGAACAGCTTTATCCTCATGAATAATTTCACCTTTAGTGTTCCAAAGGAGAGATTCATTATTTTTTAAGAATTGATACATATCTTTAGCTTTTTCTTGAAATCGAACTGGAACAACAGTTAGAATTTTTCCCTCGAAGTCTTCAGTTTCTTTTTTGATATGTGACGAGATCTCTTCTGCAGACTCTACTAGAGGATCGTCTATGTTCGGAATTTCCTGCTGATTGGTTTGATGTTCTGGTTTATTCGGTGTCGTAATTGGAAAGTGCGTATATTTTTGCAATATTTGTAAATACAGAGTTGCTTTCTCGTCATCTGCTGAGTCCTTTTTCTGTAGAATATTTTTCATTTGTTGATCCAATTGTGATAAGTGTTCCGCTACTTGTACTCTATCTTCGGGAACCAACACAAATTTCTTACTGTACTCCATGAATTAAAGAACTAATGACAGATATAGCTGCAGGTAATAAAAATGATAAAAATCCTTCTCCTTTCTGTACAAGAATTTTTTTCTTCTTATACAATGGCAATTTGTTCTTATAAAATTTTCTTAAACTTTCTTTATGAGGAGCTAATTTATTTTTCCGAGATTTCGTGAGTGGTATATTACCACACAATACATTCAATGCACACTCACACCGAGTTTTTATTTCACTTTTTGAACACTTTTTTAAAAGAGGCTTACAATGTTTAGTTTTAGACATCAATTTCATGAGCTCTAATGTTCGCTCATTACATACGGACATCTTACCTTCAAATGATTTGAATTCCGAGTGCTTGTCCTATTTATAGTTCTTGTAGAAATCGTCCAAATGCTTTCGCCTTAACGAGAGCACAATGTTTAAAATCTGGTAAATGAACAGTGCACGAAGAAAAAGTTGGTATCAGTTCATCTACTTTAGGACAGCCAAAATCTTCTAAACCGTAACACACTCTGCCTGTTAGAATTTCTAAAAATTTCCGTTTCTCGAGTCCTTTCACATAGATATGTGAATACGTATCACACAAAAAAGTCAACGCATTATGAAATTCAATGTAGGGTAATTCTCCTTGGTTCCAATCTATTTGATGAATATTTCTAATTATCCAAGAATATTGTATTTTCTGTTGTGTTGGAAGTTCTTCGAATGGGAACGGTGGTTAGAATGTACACACTCGGGTAATGGGATTACCTTTCACGGCATGAAAAGCAAGTTCTTTGACAATGTAGCACCCTGATGAAAGTTGAAAGCCTTCAAAATCAATGACTAAAGCTGACATCTAATTTCCTTGAAATTCACAGTTGAAATGAAGTTATTGAGGTTGGTACACATAATAAGTATCTCCAGGAAACATTCCAGTATGCATGAGTAAAGATTCTTCGGTATCACACTTTAAATCAATGAGTAAATAGCCATAAGGTTTTGATGTGGCATCTGCATAACATTCTTGAAAAAATTTAACTTTTCGAGGGTACAATTGACGTCCTAAATGTGTAATTTGCGATTGATCTCTTCGATTCTTAAATAATACAAAATAATGAGCATTTAAGGATATTTCTCGCATTTCCTTTCCTTTATGAAAAATGTTTTGAACCACAAAAATAATGCTAAGAGATTTATGGTGGAAAAATTTTGTAAATAATTTCGTCAATTGAGGATCATTTCCCAATTTACTCATGAGATCATCAATAACAGTTAATGCATCTGAATATTGATTCAAATCGGATGGAAGTCCTTCGTGAAAAACAACATTAGGCATCTCATCATATAATTTTTGATAAACGCCATAACACCATACTACGTGTTTTGGGAAAGGCTGTATCATTTGGTTTTCAATCACTTTTTTTATGAAATAACTTTTACCAATACCTGTTGGACCTGCGAGGACAGCTGTAAAGGGATGTTTGAACTTCAAAAGATCCATAATGAATGAAAAACTTTACTCTCGTCATCTATATTTATATCGTTATCTCTTATCACCACATGATGAGTTCAATCTTCAGCATTAATTATATTTAAATTCAATAATAAAATAGATTTAAAGTTATTTTATTTCTAACATTCCCACATAGATGGCGCCACTAGAGTGAAAGCATGATATCATTTATTTATTATGTAATAATTAACACGTGTATGGTCAGTAACGTTGCCATCCAGAGAAAGTTATAATAGCATTAAGAGGGGACAGAAATAATTATTTAATAACTGTCAAAGATAAAGGGAAAAAATATATCGATGAAACTGTAGGATGATATCGATATCAAATCCTTTTCTTTTATACACGTGTTCAGAATACAAAAGTTTAACTTATTTACACATATCTTAGAAAGCATTCGTGGGTCAGTGGTTAAGATATCCAACTACTGACCCGCGAAGGCTTTTTGATTGGCGTGAGTTCGATCCTCAGCCTTAATTATATTTAATAAATTATAATGAAACAGATTTAAATATTAAAATAGATTTAAAGTTATTTTATTTCTAACACTCCCACATAGATAGCGCCACTAGTGTAAAGCATGTGAGTGTTGCCACCCTTCAAAAACTTATAAATGAAAATATTATTTAAAAAAACGAAACTAAATTAAATCAGAAACCGAAACTAAAACAGGGTAGAAATAAGCAAGCGGGCAGAAATAAGCACTTCTTGTCAGGTGTTGCTACCGGTTAAAAAGTTTAAACTTCCGGTTGGACAGAAATAAGCACCTCTTAACTATGACGTCACTTCCGTCCTAAAGTGCCCCATATACTACTCATATGACATTCAAAACTATCACTGTAAAATTCAAGATTTGGTATATTTACCTTTGCTGATTTTACCTAGAAAGTGGAATTTACATACAATTTACTACATTGCTTTGAAGAATAGATGTCAGTTCTCATAAAATTAATCGCAGTTGTGAAACATGCAGTATATTTTTTATTTATCCGTTAAATTAGAAAATTTGAATTTTTTAAAAATAAAATTGCGAGGGACTTGGAACTTTAATATATGAAGATTTGTAGAATGCATTAAAAAAATTCGCAAGTATAACATTCTATGGTACCTGCGGGGAGTTTACTACTAGCGATAACCAAAATACGAGAAAGTGTATTACCAGAATAAAATTCTCAACCTCTAAATTTCTAATCGCATAAAAATTTCAATAGTAACCAGGGGCTCAAAATATTGGTTTTCTAATTCCTCATAAATATTTTAATAATTTTCTCACGCAATAATCTGTTCTTAAATTATAACTTAAAATAAATTTAATTAAAAATAAAACTATTTTGTAAAATAAATGTAGCAAAGACTGCATTTAAAATAAACCTTAAAAAGAGCGGCTAACTTCAAAACTAAATTTAAGCATTTTGACCTAAATTTTAACACAAAACTGCAAGATAAACTTTGAATATATCGTGATAAAAAGTCATGGGGCCAAATAAATCATACAAATTTAGCAATGATTATCTAAGAGTTTAAAATTTTGCCTTTAATGCGTGGCTCCCAGTCGACAATCCAGTCAGAGCGTGACTCCCAGTCGACAATCCAGTCAGAGCGTGACTCCCAGTCGACAATCCAGCCAGAGCGTGACTCCCAGTCGACAATCCAGTCAGAGCGTGGCTCCTATTACTGTAGATGCAATTGCCAATTAACTTATTGTAACACAGCAATATTTAGAATTCTAAATTTCATACAAATTTAATTTTTTTTTTTTTTTTTTTTTTTTTTACGGTAATGTCAAAATTACTAATTATTCATTGACTTAGCTTGAATTTAAAGTGAATAATCCTCTATATGAACATTTTCTATACAAGTTAATTTAGACATAAAATGAGAAATTTATCTAAGATAAATGAAAACTTTTTACACAAGTGTAGTTTAACCATTTCTCGATTCATCTAATTTGTTAAAATTTTTACCGATTTCTAACTTTTTTCATTTCTTTTATTTTTTAAGGACAATCTCATTAATCAATGTATTCTAGACAATGAACATACGTTTATTTTTACGAATGTAGGTTCATTGACAAATGTCATTTTAAATATTTTGTTTATAAGCAGCACTTATTTCATTGATTTAAAAATAAAGTTTGTTTCAAATGTTTGGACCATTTATTTATGAACATTTAAAAGTAATGCTTCATTAAATATCCTTCGCTTAAAACACTTCAGTGAGAAAAACAGAATATGAATTCATTCGGAGCAAATTGTTGAAAGCATTTCTAAGTAACCGTTTTTGTTAATGCAAAGTTTTTAATAAAAAAAAAAAATTCTAAAGCGCTGCAAATGTTAATTCTAGACTACTAAAAATTGTAGAGGCTAAAATTCTATAAAGCTACAAAGATGAACTTACCAAATATAGCTGAAGCTGAAGCTACCTTAGCTTAAAATCTAGTAAGTTATTTTTGGAGAGCGTATTGACATAACAATACTTGATTACCGTAACTTTCGAGCAAAGAGCACGCAACGAGGCGTCTGGATAGGTTAAATAGACTTTCATCCCATGATCGCAGTTATATTACGGCGGTTAAGTAGTTATAGCGGTTAAGCAGTTTATTGTTGACTATCATTAACAAAAGATAATTTAGAAGCTGTGATTCAGAATTCGAATCGTAACATTAAAAATTGTATCAGAAATGTTGCTTGATAATCTGAACATTTGCATTGAAGTTGCTATTAGAATATTGTTCTTTTGCCAAATGTTCCGAAGTATAAAGAGAGCAAGTTCAATTTTCTTATTATTATTCTGATATGCGTAGTTTAATTGTTCCACTTGTATTCCAATTTGTAGAAGTAGCAAGAGGATGTACGCTCGTGACTTTAATCCTACCATCAAAACTACAAGAAACAATTAACTGCTTAAAGTCATTCTTAATAATTAAGATTTATATATTAAATGAAAAGTCGTAACACATTAAAGTTTAACTATAGAATAAAGGCCAGAAAACTCGAGGCGTGGGAACGTCTGAAAGCTGAAGCACCAAATTGTAATACAGAGCATCACAAGTTTATTATATACATAAATTCACCGTATAACTACAGCCAATATTTATAAGTAGTACATGACTGTTTAATTATACGTCATAGAAACAAAATATGACATTGTTGTGTAATTTTTATATTTCAAAATAAAGGTTTCATGCAGATCGCTCGGTTACTTGCATATTTGTAAGTGTTTAAGTTCTGTCGAAATTTCGGGTCTCGATCCTACGACCTTCTCCACCGTGGTGCAGCAGGAACTTAGTCCCTAGATCAATTTGACCACTGTGAGCTCAGTACTAAAACAGTGAAGTGCACGAATGCGTCTGTATTTTCTTCGTATAATAAAAAAGCGAAAATGCCCTGCCCTTATGAAAAAATCGAGGTATAAATGAGGTATAAACGAGGTATATTTGAAAGGTATAAAGGAGGTTATTATTTAAATACGTCGTTAAGGTTGAAAAGGGTGCAAATGAATACCTCAAAGTCAACCTCAAATATACCTTAAATATACCTCCAGAGGTATATATGTTTCAACCTGAGGTGTTTAATTTTACATCTGTGGAGAGGTTATTTACTACTTTAAAGTGTTTTATTTTCAACCTTAAGTTATTACTTATCAGCCTGAAGTATATTTTTTTACACTTGTGGAGGTATTTTTTCAACAACCTAAGGTGTGTCATTTTACACTTCAGGTTATTGTAAATCAACCTCAGGTGTATTTTGTTCTACCTCAGGTAATTATTTTGCAACCTCAGGTATATAATTTTATGCTTGTAGAGGTATATATTTATCAACCTGTGGTGCGTCGTTTTACACTTCTGGTTGTTATAAATCAACCTCAGGTGTATTTTGTTCTACTTCAGGTGATTATTTTTCAACCTCAGGTATATAATTTTATGCTTGTAGGTGTATATATTTATCAACCAATGATGTGTCGTTTTACACTTCTGGTTGTTATAAATCAACCTTGGGTGTATTTTGTTCTACCTCAGGTATATAATTTTATGTTTGTAGAGGTATATATTTATCAACCTGTGGTGCGTCGTTTTACACTTCTGGTTATTATAAATCAACCTGAAGTGTATTTTCAACACTTGGAAAGGTTATTTTTTTATTAACGTCATGTGTTCCATGTTCTAACTTAAGTTATTATTTCGTAACCTAAAGTATATATTTTTGTATTTTTAGAAGTATTAATTTATCAACCAAAGATGCGACATTTTAAACTTTAGGCTTATGTAGCTCAACCTAAAGCTGTTTTTTCAGTACTTACGAATGTGAGGTGTTCACCTAGTTGATTAATTTTTAACCTCACTATATAAAAAATATAATATATATATAAAGATATTATCTATATTATATGAAGAATAATGTATGTCATTACATTTTTAACTAGTAGAGATCTTCATTTATCATTCTGAAATTTTTAATATTAAACCTTCGGCAGTAATTGCTTCTTTTGTTAAGTTATAAAAGAAGGTTTCAAATGCATAATTCTTCTGTAATTTTAATAGATTGAATTAAATCATCTTAAAATAACACTTATCCAAATTCTACAATTAGTAAAAACTATTTATGGGAACTCATATTTTTAGAAAATAGTTGTCTAATGTGCTTGAATTTCTTAAGCTATAAAACTACAAATTTAAATAATTAGTCAGCTGAAATTCAAATACTTTTATTTAAAACTAAAATTTAATTTTTTTACAAATCAACAAAATTATTTTAAATGCTGTTTCCGTCTACCTGTTCAAACTTGTAATTATTGGAACCTAAACGAAAAAGAAAATGAATTAGTAAGTAAGTCATATTTACAATAATAGTGGCAGGTTATAAACTATTAAAATATTAGAAATTATTTTTTTTATGATTTAAATTAATTGGATGAAGTTAATTGTCTTTTTCAGATAAATAGTAGTACTCTTCTGCCATTTCTATTCAATCCTCATAGCTAAAAAGCATGACAGGTACCACAAAATAAAGTACGCTGAAGTCAGTACTACCATTAACAACAGAAAATCAAAGATATAATTCCAATCTTAATATGCAATTTCAACACTTTGTATTTTTCTATACATTTGGTATCATTATGGTACTTGTAAGTTTGATAATTATATTTTCTTTCTTTTTTTTCTTACAAATCTTTAAACTTAATAAACCTAGTCTATATATTTTTAAACTTTTTGTCAGACTTTATGAAATTAATAGCTTTTTTATAAATTTTAGACGCTGATTCTGAAAAGGACTTCCGTTATTGTCAATCACATAAGAGTTTCTTAAAAATTAGTTATTTTAATATTTTTTAATAAAAGTAATCAAGAATCAACAATCGTCTAATAAATTAAATTTTAAAGTTATGTACCAATTTTTATTCTTTTTTTACACTCAATCGAATAGAACAAATTACAAGTTGATAAGGAGCATTTATTTTAAAGTTGTGAGTAATTTTATGTGAGGAAAATGTCTAAGAGAGAATGATTTGAAATAATACCATTAAAATAAGTTGAGTATATATAATTTATAATACCAAGCAGAATAAAACTAACAGCTAGTTGTTACAAACATTTGTTTAAATATAAAAACACATCCCATAAGATGAAATTCAAAAAATTGCATGTTACTTTTAACAATTAATGTCTTTATTTGCAATTGATTTTATTCAATTCAGCATTAAAATTGCATAAAAAACTATACTGGCTTATTTCTAAAACATTTAAGATTTCCGAAAGTCGCTAATTTTTGAAGTAGTAACAGCTGCTATAAACAGCTGCATAAAAATGCTCATAACCTTGAAACAAATTGTCATATAAACTTGAAATCGGGTTAAATTTAATTCTATTCAATATTTTAATAAGTAATAACAATCTGCTTAGTAAATAATTAACGTGGGTAAATTGAGAAAAAATAACACGTAGTGAAAATACCAGTGTGATCAAACATAAAAAAGTGAGCTAGCACAGTTACTAGTTTTCAATTATCAAATATCTAACAAACTATTGTTATAAACAATTGAATAAATGCTGTAGTTTATTGGGAGAGATTACCTTTTCTTTATGGTATTAATTCAGAACTATTTCCTAGGGGAAGGTTGAGCAGTAACTTGCTAGTCACTTCTTCATCGTTGCTGCACATGTGCTATTTACAGCCTAGGTCATCTCAGCAATATCAGGGAACAGTGGATAAGCTTTGTAAATATATATATATATGTGTAAGAAAAAGAAATTGCACGTTAATCAGATTTAAAAAAAAAAAAAAAAATCAGATTTAAAATGCAGTGTTATTACACATATTTTGACTCATAAACAACAATATAAACTTTGCAACAGATATCCAAGCAAACGATAAGCATAATAGAATTTAAAAACAAAATTGCTATTTTAAAGATCTTTCAATTTATAAGAGAACTCAACACTAATCAACGTTGAAAGCAAAATAAAAAGAATATTTGAATATAAAATATACTGATCATAATAACCTACTGTAACGATTCACCAGTAACTAAACAGCATATTTCGATTGTTCTCTCTTATTGCTAAGCCTACACTTCTAAGAATATCCTCCATTATTTAAGATCAGGAGGCATCTTTAAAATAAAAATAATAAAATTTAAGTTTGAAAATTGAAGCATATTTGATTAAAAGTGATAAAACTAACTTAAAAAATGTCAAGCACACTTACCGAGTTTCGAATACACTTTCGATTGCCAACACACACGCCATTTGCCGGCTCGCACGGAACTTTGGGAATTGAGCTAGTTAATATGAAGTGTACTTTAAACAACCTTGAAACTAGCTTAGGTATAAATAAAATGACTACATACACCTCAGTAAATACCTCACTCTCTTTAGTTGAAATAAGGTATATTTTTTTATACCTCGAAAATACCTCACTCTCGTTAGTTGAAATAAGGTTGATTTTTTTATACCTCATAAATACCTCTTTTGTTACAAGTGTAAGAAAAGCAACCTGGTATACCTTGGAAACTACCTCATCAGTCTGGTTGATATGAATTGATTTTAAAATAACCTCAAAATAAGCTTAGGTATAAATAAAAGGACTTCATATACCTCAATAAATACCTCACTCTCTTTAGTTGAAATAAGGTATATTTTTTTATACCTCGTAAATACCTCATTCTCGTTAGTTGAAATAAGGTTGATTTTTTTATACCTCATAAATACCTCTTTTGTTACAAGTGTAAGAAAAACAACCTGGTATACCTTAAAAATCACCTTATCAGTATGGTTGGTATGAAGTGATTTTAAAACTACCTCAAAATAAGCTTAGGTGTAAATAAAATGACTCCATATACCTCAATAAATACCTCACTTTCTTTAGTTGAAACAAGGTAAAAATTTTTTTACCTCAAAAATACCTCTGTTGTTACAAGTGTAAGAAAATCAATTTGGTGTAAATCAAAAATCACCTTATCAGTCTGGTTGATTTGAAGTGAATTTTAAACAACCTCAAAACAAGCAGAAGTGTATATAAAACAACCTCGTACACCTTAATTACAACCTTTACGAGGTATAATTTTTATTGCTGTTTTCTGTGCAACCTTAAATATACCTCAAATATACCTCAAATCAACCTTAATACCTCAAAAATACCTCAAATCAACCTTAAATATACCTTAAATTTTCGTAAGGGTGATCACACAAGGGAATCATTAGTATTACTATATTAAGATGTTAACAATGAAATCTTACAAATTATACTTAAATTAAAATAATTATGACGAGGTGAAAATTATTTTTTGTTTCTTCAAAGCAAATAATAATAAGTAAAAATATTTATAGAATAACTATTGAAGAATCTTGTGAAGTATTTTATTAGACATAGGATTTAGTGACTTTACTGTTGTGTTAAATCGTTGATAGATTTGTACCCCGGCTTTGCTAAATTACCTCAGCACTAAACAATGGTAGGTAGGTATTTTATTTCAGTCACACTAGATCTGCACAATGGGCTATTGGCGACGGTCTGGGAAACATTCCTGAAGATGATCCGAAGACATGCCATCACAATTTTGATCTTCTGCAGAGGGAGTGGCACCCTAGCTTCGGTAGCCCGATGACCTGCACGCGAAGTCGAGCACTTTACGGTAGAACAGTTTAACGAGGACCCATAGCACACCCTCGGTTTCTATTCAGACTGAACCAAGTGGCCACCCACCTGCAGACTGACCACAGCCAGTGATGCGTGACTTCGGTGATCTGCTGGAAACCGTGTCTTAACGATTAGTCCATTGCGGGACTCCCTCAACGCTGATTTCTCTCTTTGCTTATTTCGCTATACATTGAAAACTTTTTAAGCGCATTTAAAAAAAAACCTATTTTAAAATGCGTTTATCCAAAGATAATTCATATTAAAATAATTTTTAATAATTATGTATTATTTTTTATAATTTAAATAGTAATAGTAAAAAGAAAATTGATTTTTGAGCTACATAATTTTTTACATAATTTTAAAGAACGTAATTTTAAATGAGAAAATACAAACTTTTTAAGGAAATAGTTTCACTCAATTTTAAAATTTGATTTCTCGAGAACTGTTCGACCCAATAAAATTATGTAAAAAAGTTGTATGTCACTTTATAACAGTCGTGGAACCCTGATTTGGGTTCAACTCCAATAGTCCTGTCATTTTGAACCCAATCCAGAAGACATGGATACTCCTAGATCGAGTATTGCAAGAAATTTGCCTCCGTGGAGGAATTTTCGATGGAACCATTCCGCATTTGCGTTACATAGAGAGGAAACCCAGAAAAACCACTCACGGTCAGTTTGACGGGACTCTAAGAATATTTGCTGAGAATATTTTACGCCACATAGGTCATTCTATTGCTAACGCTATGAACTCTAAAATATAATTTCAGAAAATTGATAAAAAACAAAATTTACTTTAGAAAATTCTTTTTTGCAATATATGTAGCTTATCGTATTTAGATGCCAAATATATAAAAATCTCAATTTTGAATTTTTTGTCTAAAGTGAAGGACTTTGATTGTTTATATTTTAGACAGAGCCTGATAATGGCGTACGGGGCAGTAGCCCCGGGCCCCACATCAGAGGGGGGGGGGGCAAATCAAATTGAAAGTTTATTTTAGGTTTCCTTCGTTAATGAACTTTTTTTTAAACAAAATATCAGTACAGTGTAAAATCCATCAGTTTTATGTTAGCTTCTTCATTCATCTATGGTATGAACGCAAAAGATCTATATTTCGTAAATCCGTGGTTTTCTAGGGCAAAATTCAGCTAGGTTTTCCCAATGACGATAGACACATTTGGCCAAATAGCCTGTATTTTTACGTATCACGAAATACTATATGTTTACAAAAATACAAGCTTCTGATTATCTTAATTGAGCCATCGTCATTGCGTAAATTTAGCTGAATTTAGTCAGCAAGGATATGTATTTTTCGCAGCTGGATGACAAAGTTAACAATGAAAAACCATTCGGCATGATGGACGTTAGAATTGTCAGAAAATCAATAAAATGGACAGAATGATAATTCGTTCGACCATTTGAGGCGGGGACTTTTTTTACCTAGCTATTTTAGGTTCCAATCAATTTTCTTGTTATCTATAATGAGGTGAAAAATTTAAATACCTCCTCAATTCCTCATGACTGAAGTAGTGAAGAAGAGGGGGGGCCCCTATTAGGCTAAGCCGGGCCCTTATTTTAGATGGTTTAGATTAAAAATTTTTAATTTAATAACTTTAATTTAATAATTTTGATTTAATAATTTTGATTTAATCGTGTTTAAACATGCCCTGGAAGCGAAATACATTTACGGTCCGTACTTAGTTTATCTCAGATTAAGTTTTATCTCCAGTAAACCCTCTGCTCCATAGAAAATCACACAAACCTGAGAGAAATGGAGATTTTTTTTTGTTGTCTGAATTTAAGAAAAAAATCTCTGATTCAAATGAGATTTCCTCTCGTGTACTGTTCTATAATCTCTTTACATTTTATTTTCTGTTTTTGATTGATATATTTGTTTATTTTTTACTTAATGTGTTCTAATTTCATTTCAATTTTTTTGAGTGCTCCTCACACTATTGTATTGATATATTTTGCTTTGGCTATATTGATACAATGTTAGAAAGCACTCCTTTTTGCGGATATAATCGTGTGAGCTGATGAAGAGATTATATCCTTTCTTTATTTTGTTTTTCACATTTCTAATTTTTTTGTGCTATATATATATATATATATATATATATATATATATATATATATATATATGATATAGTCCCCTCCCTCCAATCTTGAAATACTTCAGTCACAGGCAATATGTAATATTTTTTTCCCCTTTAAAGAAAAACCAAAACTATGTTTAACCCTCCTAAAATTTAGAAGATAACATATTTACTTTCATTTTTCTTCTTGCTTCTTTTCTTCTTCCGTTGCATAAGAAATCAGCATAACGTCTTATTTTTATCACCGTTTGTTGATGAGATGAGGCCTTGAAATCTAGGTGAAGGATGCGTCCGAGAATGTAAATAAATAACTGGATATCTGTTTTTTTTACGTATTTATTTACAAACGATTAAAGTAACCAAACGATCCATTTTCCACATTTTATCAACTGATAATCGTCTGTTTTTGTTTTTTTTTGTTTTTGTTTTTTTGATGACGAGACTATCACGAGGTAATGAAAAATATTGAAAGAGAAAAGAGGTTTCATTCCATTTGGTGAGTGGGCATATTTCTATCATTATACATATAACAGACAACATTGAATTACTATTCTTTTGAATGTATTATTGTGTGTGTAACTGTTTGCTTTAGTTCTATAATTCGAATCAGTAAATGATTTTGAACTCATGGTAAGTACATAAATATACTACTTTTTTTTCGTACTAAATAATGAATAATATTACAATTTTCGAAAAGTAAACTAATTTTTGAATTAAACCAGTGATTTTTTTTTTTTTTTTTTTTTTTTTTTTTTTTTTTTTTCGTTGTACACTTTTAATGATTCCGAAATTTGACGGCACACAAAGAAAAAAATAAAGTTGTTTACTTACCTATATATAATGGGTTATGATAATAATTATGAATTTATTTTCATATTGCATAGCTTATTTTAATGGTTAGCTTTTATTTCCTTTTGTAAGATAATATTTAGCTTGCTTTCTTATGTTAATTAATAGTCAGTAAATTTTGTATTTATTTTAAGATTGTCTGTATAATTATTTGTCACCGACAAAGATGTTTACGTCGTGCAAAAGCGTGGGAAAATTATAAAAAGAATATACATCGATGTCTTGCGCAAAGAGCCTCGGTAACCCCCCCCCCCGTATTGACTCTGAACTAATGCGTAACTCCCAGTTCCCCCGGTTTGGAAACTTTGACCGAGAGTTCCAAAGCGATTCCACCATTATTTTTTGACCGTCAGTTTCTTAACTTGACCGGCAGTTATAGGCATTTTCCTATTGGATAATAACTTGCATCCCGGTGGTAGATTTATAGCCGTATAAACGGTGTTTGATTTCAATTTTCATTGTTTTTTTTTTTTTTTTTTTATAATTTCTATTAAAAGAAGAAGAAAAAAAAGATTGCATTGAGTAATTAAATTTGAATCCCTCTTTTACTGGTCAGATAAAAAATATGTTTAGTTTCGTTTTCCTAACTGACTTGTATTGATGAGCAAAAGGATCCGAGCTTTATTATTATGAATTTTATTATTATGGATATCATAAAGCCGCGAGCAACCTTAGAAATGTAACTGAAATTCGGTTAAAAATACTTTTATTTCACACAATTATTTAATACTTTTATTTTACAGTATGATCAAGGGGATTATGTTAACATCCTCCTCATCCTTATTCGCACATTTTTAATATTTTTTTCCCTTCATAACATATTATCGATAACTTAAACCATTGTGAAGAATTTTTTTTTTTAAATGAAATTGTATAAAATAAACTTCTCAGAGAAGCATAAACCTACACATTCATATTATTGAGAAGTTATTAATGGCTATTATTGTGCTGCCATCTGCCGATGAAAAGAGAGAATCATCGTCGGTGATAGGGTGAATAAGATAACAATTTTTTTAACTGAAAATGTCATAATCGGAACAATTATTCCAAAACTTTTAGAATTTAAAAAAAATCATGCCTTTAAAAATTTAATTATTTAGATGATTGTAAATGGAAATATATCAGTTGTATAAATGCCCCATATGTCATAAAGTAGTCAGGCTATATATTAAAAATTATAACTAAAGACGGGAATTTTAATTTCATATAATTTAAAGCGATAAATCTCTTCCAAATGATCCTATTTTTTCCAAATATTCAGCAGATTATTTTATGGTTATTAAATTCTAAATTTCCTGATTTGCAAAGTTATTTGATGCAGATTATTGTGTAGTTTAAATGTTACTTCGGATCAAAATTTGCATTGATTACATAATATTTATTTCAGCATAATTTCTAATATATATTTCAAATAATGTATATGTTTTTAGTTTAATAATAGCTTTATTTTATGGATTAAAAAATTTTAAAATTCTTTTCGTTATCTTCGTATTTAAATATTGCACATTATTTTACCAGTTCATCTCTAAACTATTTTTATTTTTTGGCAAGATCTATCATCTCGATAGATATTATCAAAATCTAAAAACATTTAATGAATTATATTCTTTTTTTTTAATTTTATATTTCTTTCAAGTATCGATTGTTTTTTTTTTCCTTGTAACAAAATAAATAAAAGTTAGTTAAATTATTTAGAATCTTCTTACTTACACTATTTATTTGAATTATTGTAGCCGCAATCTTTATTATCCAAAAAAATTTTTTCGAGTGAAAAATTATTTAAGTGCTGTAACGACTGCTAATAATAATTTGAGAAATATATATAGTATTTTCCATAGAAGATATTAACTCAGGAAAATTAAATTTTCATTTTATTAATAAGCATTTATTTTATATAAATTAATTATAGTTACATCTAGAAAAAAATTAAATATAAAAAAGCAAGCATGTAGTAAAATAATTGATCTCATTGAACATAAAAAAAAGCAACCGAACATCAAAGGTGTTATTTAATTTTGACTTAATAATAAGCAATTTATTGAAATAAATTAATTATAGTTACTAGTAGAAAAATTTATCTTATTAAACATTAAAAAAAAGAGCAACCAAACATAAAACGTGTTATTTAATTTTCATTTTATTAATAAGCACTTATTTGATATAAATTAATTATAGTTACAGCTAGTAAAAACAATTGACCTCATTGAACATAAAAAAAGCAACCGAATATCAAAAGTGTTATTTAATTTTCATTTTATTAATGTATTTTCATTTTATTAATATTATGGTATGCTATATTTTTTGAAGGCAAGGCAAAGATATAAATAAATTATAGTTGCATCAAGTGAAAAAATTGATCTCATTGAACATAAGCAACCGAACATCAAAAGTGTTATTTTTGAAAACATAAATAAATAAAAAATCTCCTTCTTCGTATCCGTGTTTGCTTAATCCAGGGAAATCTTCCGGATAAAAATATTAAAAAAAAGAATCGAAATTCAAAACAATTAAAAATGTGAAGCATAAAAGAACAGAAATATAAAAAATACCGACGAAGAAAACGAAGTAAAAATGAACAAACACTCGTTACTGCGCATGCGCGGTTACGTTAACCGGGAATATCTTCAGGTTAAAGTTACTTAACTCTGGGTTAGAGTAACTCGCAGTTACGTACACGGTGACGGTGAGATGAAATTTTGGACTTTAACCTAGAGTTGTTCCCGAAAAACCTGTTTTGAACTCTGACCGAGGGTCAGAGTCAATGGTGGTCTTTTTTACACCGTGACGCATCGGTTTTCTGACGCGATGAATCCGAATGTGATCGAGAATCGAAGTGTCGTTGAATCTTTTACTTCTGGAAGGTTTTTTTATAAATAATTGTGCAAATACTGTTAACAATCCATCATCCAGCCGTTTAATGTTTTTATAACAGCTATTTTGCAGACATCCACGCCTTAAAATATTTAGAAATAATTATTAAAATAAGGTAACGTTTATTTTTAAAAAAACGCAACTTACTAATTGCGAATTTACGCAGTACTAAATGCAAACATTAATGTACCGAAAGACTACTTTTAAAAAGTAGCGACTTGTAGAGCAATCGTTTTCTATCCAAAAACCATCAAAATGGCGATAATTTCCACAGATGTCAAAATTGAATCACTTAATGAGTGCAGACGATATTTTAAGTTACAAAATTAGACGCATAAACGGAATAAACATACTTTTATTTTTCGACGGACTCTCAAACTATAGGAGGTAGTCTAGGAAATAGGGTCCCCGTAATTTATTTAATAACGATCCAAAAATTTTATTCTTAAATTATTATTTTATTAAATAATAGTCCAAAAATTTTGAATTGTAAGAAATTTCATTTTCCCCCCATCATTTTAAAATAAGTAAATGCTGCATATGGCAGAATGCAAAATTTGAGCTAAATAGGTCGAATAGTTCCTGATAAATCAAATTTTATCTCGTATTTCTCAGGATTTATTCAACCGTTATCACTTGCCATAGAAAATTATGACTTTAAAGAGATTTGTATACCTTACAATTCAAAATTTTGGTACTATCATTAATAATAATACTAAAATTTATTTTTTTGTACTTTTGGACAATAATTTATAATTGTCCGCAAATATTTTTTCGTCTAAAACGTACTCGAGATATGGTGAAATACGAAAAAATTAATATTAAGGGGTCAAAACCTTGAATTCCTCTCCTGACCAAACTATAGGGACCCCATTTCCCAGATTGCGACTACCCCGATATCTTGGGGGTCAAAAATCAGATTCCGTCTGAAAAAAAAAGGCATGTTTTTCTATTCCGAGAAAGTACGTTTTTGAGTCTGTAACTTAAACAATCGTCTGCACTCATTAAGTAGTATATTTGAGATCACCCTTTCAAACTATCCCAGACAAGGTTTATTTTCACTCAACAAAAGCCTTAAAAAAAATTTTATGCGATTTGCTTGTAAACGTTCTAATCTTATAACGAGACGTGTGACAATCAACCTTTTACATAAAAACCTTAAATCGAGGTTTGTCTGTGGGTTTTCAAGCGTGAAAAAAATCTTTGAATAGGGCTATAGTCTCAAGGTAAAAATAATCTTAAATCTAGGTAATTATACGTTTTCGAAACGTCTTGTATGCTCAGCTAAAAACCACCTTGTTATGAAATTTTAATTGCTACTTTATCCTGTTGTTAGCGTGACGTCAGAAAAAGCGTCATTATGGACCACTTTTCCATGATTCTGCTATTATTAGTTCTATATTTAATAGCTTTTAGTCCCATGGAAAAATTCTCTCTATTTTCCATTCCATAAAAAAGCATTTTTTAAAACACGCTATTTGAGCTGAGTCTGCCCAGTTATCAATAAAAAAAGGTTCTTTTATATGCTTTCCCTTGATATTTTGCATACGATTTTTTTTTTTTTTTTTTTTTTTTTTAATATTTATTGATATTTTCGCGCAAAAGATTTGTATTTGCATTCCCTTGGAAAGGCTTTTCAGTCTTTTCGCTTAGTATTTCTATTTACCTTATCATGACAAATATGATAAAAAAGTTTACCGTTCGCTTTTTTTTCTCCACCTAAGTGACAATACTTTTTTTTAAAAAAGCATTAGAAATAATTTTTATTCCTTTTAAGATTGCTCGAAGCTGCAATATTTTTTTGCTTTATTGAAAAAAGTTTTTTTTTTTTTTTTTTTTTTTTTTTTTTTTGTAAAATCATTTTCGTGACAATAAAAAGAAAATTCCGACGCAGGATCGTAGGAAGAAGAAAAAATAATTCGTGTAAAAAAATTTATTAAAAAGCCGGAAAATAAAGTACGAAAAGATATAATTTCTTCATCCGCTCACACGATTATATCCGCAAAAAAGAGTGCTTTCTAATATTGTACGATGTTAGTTATCTTGGATTGGCCCGAAAATGGTTCTGCTCAAGGTAATGATATTATACTGGATAATTTTAAGTTTATAATAAATAAGGTTGATATTTAATTATAAAATTTTAATGATTTTAGAAAATTAACATTTATTTAAAAAATAAACATGATTTGCCCGTTTTGCACAGATTTTTAGCCACGGATTTGCTCATGGTAAAAATATAAATTAACAAAGAAGTTTTTAGTATATAATAATAATAACATAGAATTAACTGAATAATTTTTCATAGAATTTAATTACATTAGTTGGATATTATGTTGTATCACAATAAAGGATAAAAAGAGAAGAGAGGAAATTGAAGAAAGTTAATAAGTTTTAATTGCTACGCCTAAGCTATAAGTATATAGAACTCATAAAACAAGTAAAAAGTATAGAAAAAAACACGTAAAATAATATTAGACCAAAATTAATTAACATATTTAAGGTTCGAACTATTAAGATTGAGTCAAGGTACATAAAATCCGATCATTAGACCATAATTAATTAGCATATTTAAGGTTCGAGCTATTAAAATTGAGTCATGGTACGTAAAAGTTCGATCATAAGACGAAAATTTAATCACCTTGTTTTTTTTTCTCCTCACGATTGCTATAAAATAAACTATGATAACAGAATTTTTTCTTCTTTCCTATTACGTCAAATAAGTTGTACCCTCACATTCGATAAAAAAATTTTTTTTAATTTCTTTATTTGTGATATATTAAGAGGAGAAAGTGAAAGAATGATATCTCCGGAGTTTGATGACCCATAAAACAATTGATTGCTTCAACCATTGTTTGTGTTGCAATTGAGGCAAAAATCTATTCTCTCAAACATTTTGCATTTGTATCCGTTTTTAAGAAAACTAGGATTCTCCGCCCCCTATTCGTTCCACTCACCCATCCCACGGTTGCTTACTCATTTATCATTGTTTTCTTTCTCTTCATAGCTTCGAAAAAATGATAAAACATGAAAAGTTATCATAATTTCATGTAAGCGCATTTTGTTGTTTAATATGTTAATAGTAACAAAGACCGCTTCAGTATTTCCCTTCTTCTTCCCTGTATATATATATATATATCAGAGTTGTTGGCCAAAAATGTAATTGATTACATTTTTTGATTACAACTGTAATCATGATTCCAAGTAATCACAACAAAAACTATTAGGAGTAATTATGATTACAAAATCGTGATTGCAAGTAATAGTAATTACTTGTAATCAAACTATACGATTACAAGTTATTACGATTGTATACTATATGCAAATTGATTATGTAAGTATGTATGGGTTTACATATTTTTATGTATATAGATTGTACGCACGCAAGAACGTACAATTTGTGATTCCTATATATACATATACAATGTATGCACAAACGTTGTTTGTACGTACAATATACATAAATATATTGTAACATACTTAATGCAATACGTATATGCTTAGTACATAATATGCATTTATGTTACATGTACGCATGTATGTTAGTTTGTACGAAAATGCAATGTTTTGTATCTTTCTATACCTATGAAAATAATGTTTATACGTTTGCATGCTTTTATGCACTTAAGTGCATACATTGTATAAATTTACGATAATAACACGTATATACAATGTATGTATGTATATAAAATTGTACGTATTTACGTACAATATGTAAGAATATTGTTTAAGGGTACAATATATGCACATAGTTGTGTAAATAAAATGCATACATATATGCTCGTGCATTTATATGTACATAGATATATTTTATGTACATAGATATATTTTATGTACATAGATATATTTTATGTACACGCAACGTATGTACTTATGTACAACCTACCTATGTACTTGTATAACTTCATACTTTGTTAATACTTATGCTCATATAATACATGGATATACAAAAATATAGTTATATGCACAATGTACGTATATACATACAACGTATACATGTACATAATTACAAGTAATGTATAAATACATGCGTACATTTAAATATATGTAATTACAATATATACATATATTGTGCATACATTAAAAAAAATTATAAAAGTAAAGTTATTAAAGTTTGTTTTAAAATTTATTCTAAAACATATAAAACTCGACTATCATATATTTTAGAAAGCAAACGATAATCTTATTTTAAATTTCTAAATATTATTTCCACACATAAAATTTACTGTTTTTTTTTTGCCATTTAAAAAATTTCTATGAACCATGAATTATGTTATAAAAAAATAAATCTGTACTGTCAAACATTTCATGAAATTTTTTTTTCAAGGAATTTTAAAATTATATAGGAGTCAAAATTTTAATGGCGGTAACACCCAAAATTTGATACCGTAATTTTTACATTTTTTGTTGTTTTTAAAAAGTATATATTATACAAAACAATAGCCCAAAACGATTTTTTTTAAAATTTAATTTATTTTACAAGATATTAACAATTAAATTTTAAAGCTCTTTTTGATTAAAAAATAAATATTTAAGGATAGAATGAATGGATTTTAGAAAAATGTATCTCATTTTACGCGGAAATAATTGAAGTTTTTGATAAAATAATTATAATAAAACAAATGCTTAAATTTTTTTTTTATTGCAAAATTAAGTTGTAAAATGAAAAACAAAAATGTTGTTAATGTCGTACAAAGTTCAAACAAAACCCATTTTAAAGTAAATTTTATTCTGAACAAAATGGCTTTTCAAAAAAAAAAAAAAAAAATGGATCGCAATTCCATAAAAAGTTATATCTTTTTTTGCGAAACGCTTCACCGCGGCGCGTTCTGCCACTCCACTCCGCTGATCACTCAATAGCGCTGTATCAGTTAATTTGGAGGGAATTTAAAAACCTCAACTAAAGTTTCACAAAATAACAAACATTATATTAAATAATAAATATATAATTTATAATTTTAGGTGAATAATATTTATTTACATAATTTTTTGAGTTCAAACTTGAAACTAGAAGAATATGTTTTACATTTGAGAGTTTCAAAATTTTCAACTAAATAAGTATGGTATTCTCTAGTTCCATTAATTGTTGAAGCTTTCTTAAATCTTGTTTCCAATTTTTTTTTTTTTTTTTTTTTTCATTCTCATGTTCAGTTTTTGTGCAGAAGTCAAACTGAATATTATCGAAAAATTTACATGCCCAATCGAACAATTCTTTAGGTGTTGTTATATTTTGTGTTTGCAAACTACTCTTTCTTGCTTCCCTCTTCATCGCATGTATTGGCTAGTTCCAAGTTTGAACTCAAAAAATTATGTAAATAAATTATAAATAACTAATTATTCATAATATTATTCACCTAAAATTATAAATTATATATTTATTATTTAATATGTTTGTTATTTTGTGAAACTTTGGTTGACGTTTTTAAATTCCATCCAAATTAACTGATACAGCGCAATTGAGCGATCAGCGGAGTGGAGTGGCAGAGCGCTCCGCGGTGCAGCGTTTCGCGAAAAAAACTATAACTTTTTATGGAATTGCGATCCATTTTTTTTTTTTTTTTTTTTTTTTTTTGAAAAGCCATTTTGTTCAGAACAAAATTTACTTTAAAATGGGTTTTGTTTGAACTTTGAACGACATTAACAACATTTTTGTTTTTCATTTTACAACTTAATTTAGCAATAAAAAAAAAAAAATTTAAGTATTTGTTTTATTATAATTATTTTATCAAAAACTTCAATTATTTCCGCGTAAAATGAGATACATTTTTTTAAAATCCATTCATTCTATCCTTAAATATTTATTTTTTAATCAAAAAGAGCTTTAAAATTTAATTGTTAATATCTTGTAAAATAAATTAAATTTAAAAAAAAATCGTTTGGGGCTATTGTTTTGTAAGATATATACTTTTTAAAAACCAACAAAAAATTTAAAAATTATGATATCAAATTTTGGGTGATACTGCTATTAAAATTTTGACTCATAGAACAATTAAAGCTGAAAACTAAATATAAATTTCGTTTGATTTTGTCATTTAACTTGCTTGAGTCTTTATAAGTTAACTTATATGCACTTTATCTATTGCATTGTACACATATTTAGATATTAATGTAATGTACATATGTGTACGTGTAATGTATGTACATATGTACAATGTAGGTACATACATTCATGCATTGTACATGCATATATAATACATATGGATATGCATACACGGAACATACGTGCATTGTATATGTGTGGATACATTCATTGGACATATATACATTGCACACATGCATAGATTGGGATAGCATGCATGTACACACATACAATTTATACGAAAGAATTATGTCCAATATATTTATGCACATATGTACACACATATGAACATTATATGTTCATCACATCATATGTACATTATATGAATATACATCTGTACACTATATGTATATACATCCGTACACTATATGTATATACATCTGTACAATATATGCATCTCAAATGTGTGTATGTACGTACGTTATGCCTGTCAAATGTATGTATGAATATATGTAAAATGTGAATACGCTAATATGAAATAAAACGAACTTTTTCATCCTAACAAGTGACTCTTTTTTAGTTTTTTAGAACCTCTCTCCATCAGCTACATTTTTTATTTATTAAGTGTTGTTGGGTCTATTAATTCCACTGTTAGATCATGTGCCATATCTACAGTTTAATTTTGTTAGGTTGTTCTTTACCATTCATTTTTAGTTCTTGCTAAATTTAAATTTATTTTGATTTATTTTCGATACCCAACCATAAACAGCAAAGTACATGTCGACATTGTTTGCACATACATACGTAATTATTAGCTATATTATACATACGTACATATATTTTATACTTACAATATAAGTGCATGTACATGTGTGTAACTAAAATGTCTGCACATATGCACTAGATAAAATTATATGTACATACATTTTAGTTACATTCATTTGTATGTATACAAATACGTACAAAATATAATACATGTAAATACGTACAAAATGTATCATTATAAGATACGTTATACTATCTACTGTAAAATATAAACATTTATACGAATACAATAGTCTTGTAATCGTGTATTTAGATTACATGTAATCATATATTATGATTACTTGTAATCACGATTCCAAGTAATTGATTACAGTAATTGGTTATGTAATCACGAATACAGTTGTAATCAAAATTATGAGTCTTTGTAATCATGATTACAAGTAATTGATTACAGTAATTGGTTATGTAATCACATTTACAGTTGTAATCAAAATTTGTAATCGTGATTACAAGTAATTGATTACTGTAATTGAAAAATGTAATCGATTATATTTTTGCTCTACTCTGATGTAATCAAAAGTTTTGATTACTTGTAATCGCGATTACTTATAATCATGATTACAAGTAATTGATTACATAGCTGTAATTACCTGTAATCAATATATATATATATATATATATATATATATATATATATATATCCGGATCCATATTATCTCATAAAATCACAATCAAGAATTCGAATTTTTTTAAAATTAAACTAAAATGAATTTAAAAATATTGTTTACCAGTAAATTATTTATCTCTCATTTAACAGTATTGTTTTTATTTTCTTCTTAGTGATCTTTTATTAAACGAATGTTCTCATTGTAGGGAACCGCTCACTATTAAACAATTACATATATTAATCATTATGTTTTCTGTATATTTTAACTATTATATCATCTATTAAACATATTTTAAATTATGTGTAACAAATTAAAGCCACTGATCCATTTTGGTATCCAATATTGACTTTATTAATTGGGGATCACAATAACATTATCATTGGTTTTGACAAATAAATTTTTTAACTTATAGCTGAATGATTCTTATGAAACAAGTTGTAGGTGCTTTTGCGCCAATAATTCTTAATAAACTAAACGAAACTAACTCGTCTTAATAGTGACGTAATAGTGTAATAGTGACGTATATTTTCTCTGCGGCGGGGTGGCAGTTTTCACCAAGGAAATGTTAAAGAGACCTTCATTTATTTATTTGTTAAAATTTAGTCACAATAAAAGTAATCTATTTCATGGCACAAATATTGGGTGGTAAAAAATTGTAATCTTAAACGATGTCTCATAATCTATAAAATGTTGGGTGCTCTGCCCTCATAAAGACACCTAGAATAATCAACTGTATTTAAACAGAATGGCAGATGAATACAGAATGTGTGACGAATAATACAGAATGACATATGAATACAGAATGTGTCACGAATGATACAGAATGACATATGAATACAGAATATTTTGCCACGATTACACTTTTTATCTCGGTGTGTATTTAAAAATTTCGTTATTCACTTTCGTAGATTTATTTTATTTTATTTAAAATTTCTGTTATTTTTTTTTTTTTTTTATTTTTTTTTTTTGTAATCAATCGCGAGTTTATATATTAAAGATCTTGGGAAAATCAAATTTTCTACAACTATTGATAAATAGTTATGATTCAAAGTTGTTCAAGTTGGAAGTTGACCCCTCCGACTACCCGGTCACGTAGACCCTCTATATTACCCATAAATATTTTATTTTAGAATACTTGTGGCGATACTCTCATTAATTTAACTAGCGACTTTTTTTTTTTTAAACCTTGAATGTGTTGTCATTTATCTTGTTCACGTGTTTCTCAAATCAACATTTAGGGTTGATAACTTTTCTAATAGAAATATTGTAATTAAAAATACAAAAAGCAATTTTCAACGCCGTTTTGATTACACTAATGAGACAATTCCAAAGAAAAAACGTTTTTTTAAAATTCTGCTTCTTTTTCCATAATTAAGTTTAGGGAACACTTTCCAGTATCAGTCCGGACTAATAACTATTCACACGTTAATGGCGAAAGCATGAGAAATATTACCAAAAGTGGAGAGTTCTGCCCAGCGTCCACCTGTAGCTCATTTCTATCGCCAATCTTATTATCAGTACTCACTGGCGTCGCCACCATAGGGGTCCGAGGGGTCCGGACCCCCCCCCCCCCCCAATAATTGGGAAACCAGGGTCCATTATTTTGAGAAAATATTTCTGTTTTGTTTCCATAACTTTTAATTTTTTTTTCTCTCTCTCTTATTTTTCATAGTGCAACTTATTATATTACATAATTAAAAGAAAATTAGTAGAAAGAAAATTAGTAAAAAGTAAAATACACACAAAAAAATGCACTGTATAAAAAAATAAAACAGGTGTTTAGAGAATTACAAGAAATATCACTGCCACCCTTTCCTTCAATAAGCAATAAAACACTCTTCCCACCATTCCTTCTCTTCTCACTGTTAACTGATAAAGATCATTCTCCCTCAACATCACACAAGTAGTCATTTGATACCCCAAAAATAGCGGCCTTAGTTTACGCTATGGGAAAATGGTCTTAGCATTTTAAAATTATCTTTATCGTATTTATGGCCCTGGGCTCTTTTGTCCTCTTTTTTAAAATGTCAAATATCAACAGACCCCTACCTATTCATAAATTGTCTCAAACAGGCAATTATCTAGAATTTCTAGAGGGGATTTCTTTTAGGGATTTCAGTAGGGGGAGATTCTTATAAACATTTTATTTTTTTGGTGGTTTTGCGGGAAAGTGAGAACAGAGCTTAAAAACACGAAAAATCAATTAAAATTAATTTATTCGTATTATTTACAATACTTTCGATAGTTGTGCCTGCCTAATATGTTCTCTGTATAAAAACAATCCTCTTTCTTCGTTAAAGAAGGCATAATGGAATGAAAAATAACATAAAATAGGCATGTACGGGTAAGTTTTCAAGACCACATAACAATGAGAAAAGACTTAAAATTTCTAATTATTAACGCTTTTCGGAAGGCGAATTTCCTCAAAATAAAGCTTCTCGCAACACTTTTTGAGATATACATACATAGAAAATTTATTTCTCCTCTTGAAAAAAGACTTAGCATTTCTGCGTATAAAAGCTCTTCGGAAGGCGAATTTCCTCGAAATAAAGCTTCAGGCAACACTATTTTAGATATACAAAAACAGTAAAATTCGGGGTCACGCTGTGTACGCCCTATGAGGTCTATAATTTTTTCCTTTGGTAGGGTACACTAGTACCCCGTAATATAATACCTGGTCCAATTACAACATTAAAGGTTAATATTAAGGTCTGATAGGAGGCATTTTTCTTAACATTGAAAAATGCACTGTTTTAGATATACATACATAGTAAAGTGCGGGGTCACGCTGTGTACCCCCTATGGGCTCTATAATTATTTCCTTTGGTAGGGTACACTAGTACAAGGTAATATAACATCTGGTCCAACTAAAATATTAAGGGTCAATATTAAGGTCTGATATGAAGCCTTTTGTTAACAATGAGAAAAGACTTAGAATTTCTCCGTATTAACTCTTTTCGGAAGGCGAATTTCCTCAAAATAAAGCTTCTCGCAACACTTTTTGGGGTATACATACATACATACATAGAAAATTTATTTTCTCTTGAAAAAAGACTTAGAATTTCTCCGTATAAAAGCTATTCAGAAGGCTAATTTCTGGGAAATAAGACTTTTCGCATCACTATTTTAGATATAATAAAAACAGTAAAATTCGGGGTCACGCTGTGTACCCCCTATGGGGTCTATAATTATTTCCTTTGGTAGGGTACACAAGTACCCCGTAATATTATACCTGGTCCATTTACAACATTAAAGGTTAATATTAAGGTCTGATAGGAGGCATTTTTCTTAACATTGAAAAATGCACTGTTTTAGATATACATACATACATAGTGAAATGCGGGGTCCCACTGTGTACCCCCTATGGGCTCTATAAATATTTCCTTTGGTAGGGTACACTAGTATCCGGTAATATAGTACCTTGTCCAATTACAAATTTAAAGGTCAATATTAAGGTCTAATAGGAGACTTTGTTATTATTGAGAAAAGACTTAGAATTTTTCCGTATTAACGCTTTTCGGAAGGCGAATTTTGGCGGTTTTGTCAAGAAAATTTCTCTGACATACAATCAATCTAAATCTTCTCTTACGTATAAGCGCTCACAGTGTTATTCCATCATTATTTAAACTAGACATTTTCGGTACAAAATTTTAATAAACAAATTCTGTTTACTGTTATATTTTGTTTCATTAATCGTTTTAACTTAAATTATTAGTTGTTATTTTTTTAAATAAAGTTTATATAAAGTTTTTGTAATAAAGTTTATCGTTGGATAACAAGTAGTCGTTAAATAAATTTTGGAGAGGTAAGCAAATGTTTGTATTAAATCACTTAATTCATTTATAATTGTATGTTTATGTTCTGCAAGAATTGTTTTATAGTTTGTGTATTAAATTTATTTCTATAATACATTAGTTCATGGTTTTACTGTTCGTTGTGCGTGAATTTATTTTGAACGCACGGAGTTACTTCTTATTTTATATTTATAAAATCAATGTAATTAAACAAATCAATGTTTAAATTTTTAAAATTATAAATCAAAACTTTGAATTTTTATGACCTTTCTAAAACTTTGTTTTAATTCAGAAATTTAATGTCACGTTTATGTTTATATGGAAATTTACATATAATTTAATAAATTATTTTAAATATAAATACTGCTTATTTATGCCCTAATATAAATAATTAGCATCAACTTTCATTTTAATTAATTAAAACAAAGAAGAATTACGTTAAATGCAAAAGTTTCATAAAAAATTCATATGATTTTATTACGGTCATTAATAAAAACTAATAAAAATATTTTTTTTAAGAATGGGATAATTTGTTAAACTTAATTTATTGTATGAGTGTTTAATGCTTACTTCATGTAATTTTATTTATTTTGATTTTATCAAAATAATATGGGATTTTTAAAGTAATTATTTTGTGCCAATTAGCATTTTCATAATTTGGTATTTTCAACAAATAATTTTTCTGAATTTAAAGTATTAATTTTTAAAATTTTAATACTGAAACTATAAATACTGCCGATAGAGGAAGGACAATAAGAGTTCTATGTGTTGTCTTTTTTATTTCTCCGTGTACATTCATATGAAGTTTTCATGGTTACCAAAATGGATCATGCGATCCAAAAAAACCAAAATATCTCATTTTTGCTGTTTCTTTGCTTGAAAATAATAAAAAGGTAAATACATTAAATAAAATGTGCATAAAAATTATTCCCATCACAATTTTTATAATTTATCACTTCTTCAAAATATGAATACTAGTTCTGTCAATCAACTGAATAATTTTATTTTCCTTTTTAAACATAACAATTTCGATTTTTAAAACTGCATAAGTTGAATCGGAACAAGATGAGAAAATAGCTAAACTTAAAACCGCTTTAATATTCTTGAATTTCTCACTTTTTTTTTTCTTTTTTTTTTTTCAATTTAGGGTCTTATAAATATATTTATTTTAATCATGATAATCTCTACTGTAACCAATATTAAAGATAGCTTCTCTAGTATTATTTTTAACGTTGTATCTTTCATCTCAAAAAACCAGATCAATTCAAATTCATAGTAAAAAAGTTTTTTTTTTTTTTTTTTTTTTTTTTTTTTTTTTTCTAGCAAAACGTTTTATGGCTTTTTTCTTATATTTATTTATAAAATGTTAATATATGTCCCAAAAAATTTATCTCCTTCGTGGTCGTTTTATCACGTAAGATTACATAACATAATATTATGCATTTATAAATTTCATGTCATTCTCATCAAAAACTTTAACAGACAAAATGTTCTTTTCAAAATAAAACTATATTTTTAAGACACTGTACATATTGGATTTAAGTAACTTTACTTTTACTTCAATGTATTATTTAAAAAAATTATGCTTATTTTTCAATTGAGACTTTTGAAAAAGGGGACATACGTGATATATAAAAATGATTTGTGATATATGATTACTTCATATATTTTTAATACTTCATGTGCTTTAATTTTTACATATTTTCAGTTTTCTTAATTATTTAATATATAGCATTGATATAAATAATGCATCAATCAACAATCTCTCAGGGGCTAAATCTTTTAATTAGTTAAAAATATAAACAAAATTTTAACTATTTTAATTTAACAGAATCTTTAAAGCAATACTTAGTCGAAAAAGCATCGCTTGATATTATTACATCGCCATACTATAAGTGTGTTTTAGAGAACTTAAGAACAATTTTAAAACTATTTAATCCTTTACTGCACATTTTCCATGTCTACAAACCTACAATTTGAATTGGATTTTTTCATAAAATATGTATATGTAAACCTTTATTCGTTCTTAATAAACTTGTACATCCCGACAAAAAAAAAAAAAAAAAAAAAAAAAAAAAAAAAAAATTCATAAATAAACTATACCGAAAATACCGGTTCGGGAAAAAAAATCTGTAACTTTTCTAACATTACTAATCTCAGATTTGAAATCCCCTTATCCTAAATCGGTAAGATCAAGCACTCATATAAATGCAGCAAAAAATTTGGCCCTCAGTGTTATTCTTAACTTTAAAAAAATGCGTAGTGGAGGTGTTAAGAACCGTAATCATTTTCCTAAATACTATGAAGTGTTTAAATTAATCCTTATGTATTAAAATTTTTTAAGAAATATTTATAATTTCACTTGAATAAATATTTCATTACCTTAAATTGTGGTTTAACTAGCCCATTGAGTAGGCTGTTAAATTCATATAGTTATTTATGAGGTGTTTTTTTCTGTACCTTTTCTTCAAGTGTTTTATATGCACCGTCAAAACAACGGGGAGGGCATACCTAATTATTAATTAATATCAATTTGTATAGTTTTAGTCGTTTCTATGAAACAATTCATTTTATAATCATAGAATAAATTTGCAGTATTTCATACATTATATAGTAATCAAACATAGAATACAAAAATATGAAAGGTTCAAAAGTTAAAAAATAAAATGGATGAAATTTTGTTTTAAAATAATGCTATTTTATAAAAAACGTATTAGAAAAAGACGAAATAATCATTTAACCAAAAAATGAAAAGTAAAAATAGAAATTATCAATAAATAAAATATTCATTTGTCGAAATGTTCTTGTCATATACTATTCTGCGATTTCTGCCTATATAGCAAAAATTTGACTAACTGAACCCAGTTTTTTTTTTTTTTTTTTTTTTTTTTTTAGTATGCTACTATAATTGAAATAAATAGTATTTTCATTAAAAAAAAAAAATTAGCTATTTTAGACTAACAAGCCTAGCTCTCAAGGCAGTTTTTAGGGACAAATATATTTCTTCACCTGAAGTAAATTACAAACTTACGACTCACCACAGCTCAATTTTTATTGATATTAATGTAATAATTGTATTTACTGCTTATTCTATTGATCCCATTTTGAATCACACCTTAACATTGCACAGTTACATCTGTATTATCCGGAAAAACACTCTAGTTTAAATTTTTTATTTATTACAATTATTTTATTTATTTATTACCAGTTCAGCGCACAAGGTAGAAAATAGAAAAGTAAATAATCAATAAATCGATATTAATCAGCATGCACAAGCCTGTACCAAAGCAATTAATAAAGTTAAAATAATTAAATTTTGTTATTTATTATTATTTGTTGCTCTTTTTAAGGACTTTACGTTAGTTTAAGAGAAACACATTTTTTAAGAAGTTCAATTAAACAAAATAAAGATTAACAAAACATAGCTGCCACTGATCAAGCATGCCAACTCATTATAGTCAAAATTTACCTCAGACAAATTTCTTCATTAATTTTACTCAAAAAAAATAACTTTTGCTATTTATTTCAATTACCGTTGATTTTAACATAGTTAGTTTCATAAAAATATTACAAAAGCGTAACTATAAACAAAATAAACACGACACATGGTTTTAGACGAGGACCTTGCGCCTAAATGCCGTTTATGTTGTTCCTTGTGTTTACCTGGTGAAACAAATCAAAAAATATTTTATTATTAAAGAATCTGCAATAAATGACGTTTTTTAATTAAATCTAAAATTATATTTTTCAATATTCGTAAAAAAATATTAGGAATTTCTGTTTTAAAGTCATGTTTTAAAAAGCATATTTGAAAAAAGCATTTTGAAACAAAATGTATTTTTATTATCTCTCGATATTAGATAACTCGTTTAACTACTATGACAAACTTCATAAATGAAAAATACTTCCGTGATGCTTTTATTGGATAAATTTCTAGAATTCTTCTCACAAATAAGGTTAAAAAAAAGGGTCGCAAATTGACACTTTAGGGGAGAAAAATAAAATCAAAACATGATCAATCATAAATTGAGAAGGTAAAATTAAAAATGTATGTTTAGTAGCCAAAAAAAACATAGTGGAATTGAAAGACACTTATTTGAGACACTTCAAACTAAATTCGGCAATCAAACTTGTTTTAAAGTTTTAACTCCGTTTATCTTACTACTTTCTGATCGTTTTTTCCCGCTCTTAAATGGTAGTTTGCGATTTCTAATTTGTATATTTTTTTTAACTTAATTCTTAAAGATGATTCTAAAATTATATATGAGGACGTAGATTATGGAACACTCTGCATCATAGAATCAAGACGTTTCAATTTTCATAATTATATATTGAATGTCAGAAAAAGATATTGATTTGATTGTGAAATATAATTTTCTTCTGTTTGATATCATGTTTTTGACATACATTAAGATATATATATATATATATATATATATATATATATATATATATATATATATATATATATACATTCTGAAGTATGGTCCCCCCTAATAAATTTTATCTGACGACGCCAATGTCGGTACTTATTACCATACATCATTTGATCAGTACTCGAACCCATCTTCTTATCTGCACTCCAACTAATTCTTTTTTTATTCCATTTGTATTCAACACCATTATCTTTTAATCAGCCCTTGAACCCTACTATCACGTGATCGATAATTGATACCACTCTCTTTTGTTCAATGCTTGGACCCACTATCTTTCAATGGGTACGCAAACCCACTCTTTTCTTTATCACATATACCCAGTCTTTGTATCAGTACTTGCACCCACTATCTTTTTATCAATACTCGAACAGACAATCATTTGATCAGTTTTCGAAATCACACACATCTTTTTAACATTACTCGAAACCGACAAACACGAACCAACTGTCATTTTATCAGTTCTTGAACACACTCTATTTTTAACAGCACTCACACTTCCATTTTTTATCAATCCCCATACTAGCACTCGCAGTATCGCAGTGGACTGATCATATAGACAGGGTTCCCATTAGAACAACGATGTCAAGCGTCAGTGGCTGCGGTCTGTAAGGGGGGGGTGATCCCTTTGATCAGCCTGTGAAGGAACCGAGGTTGCTCGCTTCCGGTACTCGTTAAAGTGTTCTACAGTGAAGTGCTCGAACTCGAGCGCTGGTCGTCGGGCTACCAAAGCAGGGGAGCTATCCCCTCTGCAGATTGATCAAAATTATGATGGCCTATCTTAGGAACTTCCTCAGGGATGTTTCCCTGACCATCGCCAATAGCCCATTGTGCAGCTCTACCTTCCTCATGCTAGCAATTGTTTTATCTGTTCTAGAGCCTACCATCATTTGATCATTACTCGAAACCACTGTATTTTGTTTATTTTCCAAACAACGCTATTTTTTTCAAAAATCGAACCCGCTATCTTTTTTATGAATATTCGAAGAAACTGTCTCTTCCCCCCCCCCTTTTCTTTTCTTTTAACGCTCAAACCCACAATTTCTATCTGAACTTGAACTTGCTATTATTTTATTAACACTGTACTCACTCCCACTATTAATTCTAAAGTTCTCGAATCCGCTTTCTTTTTATCGGTACTCGAACCCACTACTTTTTAATCAGTACTTGAACACACTGTCTTTTGATCGGTTATTAGAATCCATACACTTTACTGAACAGGACTCTACCCTCAATATTTTATAGGTTCTCGATCCCACTATTATTTGGACAGCTCTCGAATCCGCTTTCTTTTTATCGTTGCTTGAAATCACTATTTTTTCATCTGTACTTGAACCCCATTATCTTTTGATCAATCTTTGAAACCACGCACTTTATTGAACAGGACTCTTACAATCAATATTTTGTAGGTTCTCGATCCCACTATTGTTTGGACAATTCTGGAATCTGCTTTCTTTTTATCGGTACTCGAGCAAACTATTTTTTAATCAGTACTTGAATCCGCTAACTTCTGATCAGTTTTTAAAATCCGCGCACTTTATTAAACAGCACTTTTACCCACGATGTTTTCTAGGTCCTCGATCCCACTACCATTTAAACAGTTCTCGAATCCGTTTTATTTTTTATCGGTACTCGAACCCACTATCTTTTGATCAGTACTTAAACCCACTATCTTTTGATCAGTACTTGAACCCACTATCTTTTGATGAGTTTTTAGAAACCACACACTTTATTGATCAGCACTCTTACACACGATGTTTTATAGGTTCTCGAATCTGTTTTCTTTTTATCGGCACTCGAACCCACTGTCCTTTGATCAGTACTTGTACTCCCTATCTTTTGATTAGTACTTGAAACCACTATCTTTTGATCAATTTTTAGAAACAACACATTTTATTGAGCAGCACTCTTTCCTTCAATATTTTATGGGTTCTCGATCCCACTACTATTTTGACAATTTTCAAACCCGCTTTCTATTTATCGGTACTCGAACCCACTATTTTTTAATCATTACTTGAACCCACTATCTTTTGATCAGTTTTTAAAAACCACGTACTTCATTGAACACCACTCTTACCCACGATGTTTTTTAGGTTCTCGGTCCCACTATTATTTGGACAGTTCTCGAATCCACTTTTTTTTTTATCGGTAATCGAATTCACTATCGTTTGATCAGTTCTTGAACCCACTATCGTTTGATCAGTACTTGAACCCACTATAACTTTTGATAAATTTTTAGAAACCCGCACACTTTATTGAACAGCACTCTTACCCTCAATATTTTATAGGATCTGGATTCTAGATCCCACTATTATTTGGACAGCTCTCGAATTCGCTTTCTTTTTATCGGTGTCTGAACTCACTATTTTTTAATCTGTACTTGAACCCACTATCTTTTGATCAGTTTTTGAAACCACGCTCTTTATTAAACAGCACTCTTAACCGCAATGTTTTATATATTCAATCCCACTATTATTTAAACATTTCCCGAATCTGCTTTCTTTTCTTCGGTACTCGAACCCACAATCTTTGATGAGTACTTGAACCCACTACCTTTTGATTAGGTTTTAGAAACCACATTGAACAGCACTCTTACTAACGATGTTTTATAGGTTATCGATCGAACTATTATTTGGACAATTCTTCATTCCGCTTTCTTCTCTTCTGTACTCGAAACTACTATCTCTTGATCAGTACTTAAACCCACTATCTTTTGATCAATTTTTAGAAACCACGCACTTTACTGAACAGCACTCTTACCCTCAATATTTTATAGGTTCTGGATCCCACTATTATTTAGACAGTTTTCGAATCCGCTTTCTTTTCTTCGGTACACGATCCCACAATCTTTTGATTAGCACTTGATTCCACTATCTTTTGATCAATATTTAGAAGCCACACACTTTATTGAACAGCTCTTTTCCCCGTGATACTTTATAGGTTCTCTGTCCCACTATTATTTCTACAGTTCCCGAATACGCTTTCTCTTTATCTGTCCTCGAACCCACTATTTTTTAATCAGTACTTGAACTCACTATCTTTTGATCAGTGTTTAGAAACCACACACTTTTTTGAACAGCACTCTTTGCAGCGATATTTCATGGATATTCGATGCCACTATTATTTTAACAGTTCTCGAATCCGTTTTCTTTTAATCGATACTCGAACTCATTATCTTTTGATCAGTACTTGAACTTACTATCTTTTTATCAGTTTTTAGAAACCATAAACTTTATTGAACAGCGCCGGGTGTGTCCATTCCTGCAAGTTTTATTTGTCCCACAGTTTACTATTCTCCCGGTTTCGTAGTAAGGAAAAAGGATGGAAATGTTAGATGGTTGACTTAAAGTAAACAATAACAAGCTTATGAAGACCAGAAGAAATTTAATATATTTCAGGTTTATCCCTCCGCTTATGATATGCTCAACAGGTCAACAACAACAACATAACCTAGGTTATGTATGAACAAGCTTAATAATATTCAAAGCAGTTTTTACTGTAATTTGTATTTTGATTTATGCTTAATTTTACCATTCCCATAATTTATAAATTCTAACCTGTTGTGAGCCTAAAACAAATTGAAGAAAAATAATATCACAATTTAAATAAAGTGTAAGAATTTCCATGCTTTAAGTATTACCCCTTATTTGGGCAATGTTCGCGTAAAATATCTCCTTTTGATAATTTTTGGGTTGCATCATTGCTTGCTTGCAAAGTCTTCCGAATTTATTTGTGTTTTTTTCGTCGAAATTTAAATGGAAAGAAAATGCGTTTTATTGCAAACACTCTTAGTATATAATAATATTGGATGGCGCGCTTTTTCAAGTTCAGTTGCATAAATTAATAAAAAATAGTAATTCTGAGATTTTGCGACGAGTTTTAATTCTTAGCGCCATCTGTGCTTAGAACAATCATTCAATTTCTATGATTCTTACTGACGCTCCGAAGTGAAATGAATCGGGTCAGAACTCAAATATTTGGTACGCCTAGTGCAAAAGGATTAGTGATGTAAACAAAGTATTTAAAGGGGAATTTCTTAAAATTTTTTTGTTTATTTTAACGTAGTATATTGATTTTAGAATGAAATTGACTTCTCTAAATTGTTTTAAATAACTATACTTGCTTTTTAGACCCTGATAAACTATTAAATTTTTAGTTTGGTAAAGACTATTTTATAAATTTTAGTTTCGTTTCTGTTGTTAGGCCATAAAGTAAATTTTTTAATATTTGTTTATTTTAGGTTTTCGGACTGTGACAATGTCGTGGAAAGCTGTAGAGAAATCACTAACTCGGCGCAAATTTATACCAGAAGAAAATTTAGGGACGACTCGATTAAATCGCTGTTTGAATACATTTGATCTTACGTTTTTAGGTACGCTCTATTTCACTTAATGTTTTTATTTCTATCAATCTAATTCAAATTAAACCCATGTTATATCCTTCCGTTGCTTTTTTTTAAAAAAAAATAAACTTGAAATTGATTTTATTTTGCCGTATATGAGAAGTAGTTTTGAAATTTATGTAGGTATAATGTTACTGCAATCAAATTTTGATTTTCATATATTGTATTTAAAGTTAATTTTCAGAAAGTTAGGGGATTTTTCCGTATCGTGATCTGTCGTGCTAACTACAATCGCCAAAGTGCCAAATAGGTTTTAAATTTGAAATTTAAAAGAAAAAAAAAAAAAAAAAACAACATGTAGATGTTATTCCTGAGGGTTCAGAGCTGTTTTTATGTTTACTGGAGCTCTGGGCCTGTCTAACCCTGTATGAGTAAATTTAGGGAAAAAAAATTAAATTTTAAATAATTTTTAAAAATTATTTTATTTTCAAGACTAAAAAATTATAAATTAATTTTAAAAGCATCTATGCATAATTTATAATCTAAAATTTAAGGTAACAATACTTTTCACGCTTTTTGAGAGGCAAAGTCTATCACAGCATCAAAATCAATTTCCTGTAAGACATATTCAATGCTCATAATTTGAGTCATATTAATTTTTTCTGAACTCATTTTTTATTAATTTTAGTCTGGAGAATGAACGTTCGCTACTACAATTAGTTATCATAAGTGACAAAAAGATTCGAAATGAAATGTCAATGTATGGAAATGTTTTTTTCGATATTGCTTTTCATTATTTTGTCATTTATGTCTAAAGTCCTAACTTACTCCTGGGCCAAAAATTGCTTGAAATGCTTGAATTTTTTTTAAATCATAAATTTTGTATGTATACAAGCAGACAAGCGAACTCCAGGATCAAGTATGGGAAGAAATTTTTGCCTTCGTGGAGGACGTTTTGATAGAAGTAACTTGAATTTGAGTGACATGGAGAGGACAGCCAGGAAAGCCTCCCACGGTTAGTCTGACAGTAAGGAGACTCTAACCCATAATCCGTCTACCACTGAGGATATTTTACTTCAGCACAGTGGTCAGTGTAAGCCGGGTGTGGAATTCATATCAACCAACCATCACTGGGATTCGAACTCGGTGCACCTCATTCATAGGAGAATGCTCTATCCCTTGAGTCCATCTTCATTGAGTAATAACTCTTCGAGAGGTACCAATTTTATTGATTGGTACCAATTTTATTGATTTGCCTAAATTTAGTTATCTTCAAAATGTAAATGGCAATTAAATCATAATTTTTGTAGAAAAAAAAATTAAATAAACAGTTTTCCCTCTTAATCTGGAATGATTGATGAGAAGCAACTACGAGGATTAGTGAGCATAATAGTTAAAGTATTTATTAGTTAAAAAATAGTTAATAATGGTTTAAAACAGTTAATGGTAAAAATAGTTACAAATAGTTGAAGTTAGTACTAAAAATAAAACATTTAGTATTAAAAATAGCTAATAGTTTTACACTTATATTCTGTTTAAAAGTGCCACTTCTTAATCAAAACAAAACAGGGTTGGGGTTTTGGACAAAACACTTAGGTTTTACTGTCTTAAACTATTCTAAACTAAAACTGTCCTAAGCTGACTATAACTGTTCTAAACTGTCTTAAAATGTTCAAAGCCTTTCTTAAAGATTGGTAAAAGGTAAAATTTGTATATGTGTAGCTATTGTACTTATAATAATTACATATATTAATAAATATTTGATATTTTTTATATAATTTGCATTAACCTATTAAAGGAAAATAATATATTATAATAGGACAAGATTAATAACTTTTAAAACCACTAAAGTGAATACCTTATTCTTTAAACAGGAATAAATATGCTTTTAATACTGATAAATTATGTTTTCACATAAGGATTAATAATGCAACATTAAAATTATTAATTGACTTTCTTAATAAAACAACTAGTCTTTATTTTGTTTCTTGTTCAAAAATTAACCTTGTATTTTTCCCATTATTTTTTCAAAATTGTGACATAAAAGAGTTTTGGGTAGTTTAAGACAGTTTTGGACAGGGCGGTTTTGCCGTTTCTGAAACAAAAGTACCTTAAGAACCTTACTTTTTGAAAAATTGTATTAAAAAAAATTTAAGAATAAACAACATCCTTTTTTTTATTTTTTAAAATAAATAAAATTTATTGCATAAAGTGTGAATTTTTTTTCTTCTAAAAATAGTGATATTATAGTAAACTTAAAAGGGCAACTGAAATTTATTTTTCTACGCTTCAATGTAAATTTTAGGTACTTTAGCATTGAAAGATGTTTTAATAACTGTTTAATTTGACAAAATAATTCACACCTTTTTGAATTTTTTTAAAACTTGTCATACCTTTTAATGTTTGATTTAAATAACTTCCATGGTTTTGAAAATTGTTTTATTATTTGAGGATAACAACTGATAAGCATATTTTTCTTTAAAAAAAAATTATGCATGGTTTAAAATTGCATTATTTAAGTTTTTGGGATAATCAAAATGTGTTTAAATTTGTTAAAATTATTTCATCCATATCTTAAAAACGATTGATGTATGTGAAGTTTCTTTTCAGTTCGTTTTTAAGCATTATGGCATGTTAAAGGTGCCCTACATGCTATAATGACGACAACAACAATAAATTTTATTTTCTTCTTAGGTGTAGGGAGCACTCTAGGTCTTGGTATTTATATATTAGTGGGTCAAATTGCTAGTAACACTGCTGGTCCAGCCGTTGCTGTATCTTATTTGATAGCTGCCATTGCCTCTGTATTTGCAGGTAAATTAATTAAGATTCATTAATAATTCCTTTATATTGTACATAGCTGCCAACTCGACTGGATTTTGCCAGTTTCTTCTGGTCTACTGGTTTAATTAAAATTCTCCTGGTTTTTGCACATTTTAGCAAATTCACTAAAATAAAGTAAGTTCCCTAAAAAAATCCCTATTAAAATTAAATTTTTGTACAGCTTGTTTGAATATTAAAATAGGTATATTACTAATGCATAATGATGCGAACCTCATTTATAGAAATCAGTTCAAAACTTTTTTTTGTTCTGAAATGGTTATTTTATTTTTATTCAGAACTCCCTTTTTAAATAAATTAAAAAAAATCTTTTAACTATCTTTGATGAATTAAATGCTAATAATATTTCAAATTCTTAATACGTAACAATTTAAGTATACACTAAATTGCTAATGGTAAGAGCAACACAGATGGTGAACTTAATACAGCTCTCCCTGCCTTTCTTGAAACAACAATGGATCAACTAGTCCATTCATTGTGCCCATTCATCGAATTCTGTGACAGATAAAATTCTGGTGGGGGAGTTCTGTAGTGTCTCTACACTGGAAAAATACAATTCCAATTCACTAGTATACAAGACTCATTAAATCGATTCTATGTTTTGGTACCTTTATATAAATGAGGTTGATAATCCTCTCCCCACAGTGGTCTAATAATTTTTTTAATCACTAAATTGTTATAGTTTTACACACGTCTAAGAACGTTATTTTCTGTTGGTGTTTATACCCTTATATGGCTGTAATATTTTCAAATAGAGTCAAACCTCGTTAACGTGAAATCGATGGGACTATCATAATTATTTCATATTAACTGAATTTTGTTATATCCTGTACATCATTAAAACAATTTAGTTTGCACTATTACTACATGTTTCTTACTATTATACATTTCATGTTGTAGTACTTTTAATGCATGTTACTACATTTTGTTTTATAACCCTTGTTGAAATGCTGACCCAAATTTTGGGTTTGCGACCATTAACATTCAACGCTGTAGCTTTGTAATTTTGAATTCAAGTATTGTGGTTGTAATTTTGATGTCAAGGGGACTCTTAACTCATGATAAGTCTACCACTGAGGATATTTTATGTAAGCAATGTCGTCTTTGCGAGTCGGATGCGGAATTGACCCCGGTTCACCATCACAACTCTATGTACTGCATTAATGTATGCAAGCAATTCTATTATGCACTAAACAAATTAATTCATTTCATTTGTTTGCCCATCTGCTAAGAAAATAGAAATAGCATTCCTCAAAATGAATCATTGGGATTTTATTCAACATTCATTATAATAATTAGGTCAGGTAATCTAGTATACTACCATAATCTAATTATTTATTATAGGTGTTGTGTCTTTTCATGTTAAGAGATAATCAGCTTTCATGTAAAATACAACAATAATGATTGCTGACTCACGGGACGTGTGCTTTACATAATGCAATATTTTTCATTAAGCGGTTTCACCTTAGTGAGATTGAACAATGTTTGGTTTTCTTGTTTGAAATTATGAAATATATAGCTGCCGACTCTACTGGATTTCACCATTTTCTCCTGGTCTATTGGTATAATAAAAAATTCTGGTTTTTGTATATTTTAGAAAATTCCTTTTAATTCCTTTTAAATAAAAAAAAAAATCCCTAGAATTATTTCACAATTTGCTTGAATATTATTTTTAATACTGCTCGAAATTTCAAATATAAGTATTATTAGTACATAATGAAGCAAGCCTCGCTTATAGAAATCAGTTTAAAACTTTTCGTTTTTCTAAAAATTTTGGTTTATTTTTATTCTGAACTCCTTTGTTTAAATTATAAAATCATCCCCATGGCAGAAGCATTGCGACCCGGTGAAATTGTCACAGAATGTTAATGAGTTCTTGCAGAAAGATTTTTCATTTGGGAAGTAAAGAATTTTGGTTTTTTTTTTCTGCAGAAATTTTTGAAAGCTTCTATCTTCGCTTCAGAATTATATTCAAAGTTATATACCATTCTTGCGCATCGTAGAGGGAAAGAAAGGCGTTTAATTTTTATATTTTCATTTGAGAATAATGAAGTAAAAAGTTCGGGTTTTTTTTTCTGCAGAAATTATTTGTTAATTTTTTTTTCGTTAGTTGTTGCTATTAATTTCAACGTAGTTTTTAAAATCTGATATTTTCAATCTGATATTACTTATTACAACAGCTGAATCTTACAAATGCGTGTTTGCATTTGTAACCCCCTTTTTAAAGACTTCGATTTGCCTTGATTTCACCGTCATTTTTTTTTCGTTAGTTACTGCTATGGATGTCACTATTTTTAATTTGTTTTTAAATTTGTTGATGACTTATAAAGAATGAAAAAGAAAATAATTAGTGTGTTTTGTTTCTACAAAATGCGAGAATATAGCTCATAATAATAGAATAAAAAATATTACATATTCAATTTTAAAAATTAAATTATTTTTCCGAAAAGTTTTTTCCATTTTTTTTGTGAAGTTGACGCTTTTGTTACTTTAAATTAATAACATATATATTTGTTATTATTAAAAGTGTCTTGCAGAAAGATATTAATGCTGGAGAGACTTGTCGCTCAAAAACCTGAAAAAATTCTGCCACAGAGAAAATCATTTAATTATCAATAATGATTTACTCGTTTATTACCAGGGGTCTGTTTAGAAGAAGTTTGGGTCCGTTAACGGACCCTTCACAAAATATCTTTTCATAAAAACGGACCCTTCACAAAATATTTTAAATTGAAAATGGACCCTTCACAAAATATTTTAAATTGAAAATGGACCCTTCACAAAATAATTTAACTTAAAAACGGACCCTTCACAAAATAATGTTTCTTTTAATCGGACCCTTCAAAATTTTTTTTTTATCTTCATTATTGTTTTTTTAATCGAATAAACCCTTCCCAGGAAGGGGGGAGGAATAAAGACAAATGCAAACGAACTAAGTTTTGTTTTCGGGAGAGGCTTCTTCCTTTATTCGTCCGAAATGAATATTCTGCGTTCAGCAGTATAGGCTAAATACCAAATATTTGTATGTTGCATCTCTTATTTGGTAGCAGCAATTGCTGTTTAGTTTTTAAAATTTAATTTTTTTAATTATAATTTTAAAGTCTTGAGCATAATCTTGCATGTCTTTACAATTTGAAAACTCATTGAAAAAGTTTTTCTGCAATAACGGACCCTATTTGTACAAATTCACAAAAGCAGACCCTGGTTAAAAGAATGTGACTTAACGTTTATTTTATATTCACAAATTACGAGTAATTTTTTCACAATTTTGCAAAATGTCTGGACAGACCCCTGATTACTATTTAAAATTAAAAATTAATAAAACGTTTAAGATCTTAATAAAAAAATTTTAATTTATTTTATGAAATTCATTAATGGAAAATATTGCTGACCATTTATAGTTATTAGAGTAATAAGATTTTTGTATTTTAATGACAATAAAAATCCCTAAAATGTCCTAGATAAAAATTTTTTCAAATATTATGTAACAGCCATCATGAAATTTCTATTATTTGGTAAAGTCTACTGGATTTTTTTCTATCCATGTTTTGCAGCTACAGAATTATAAATTTTTAAAAAAATTTTTAGGGTCGGCGTAAGAAATGTTGCCTCTGACAATTTCGAAAGTACCGATGCCTTATTTATTTTGTTTTGTCAGTTTTAAATGTGCATATTTTGTGTGCTTATAGCTCTTTGTTATGCTGAATTCGGAGCGAGAGTGCCGAGAGCAGGTTCTGCCTATGTGTATAGTTATGTTACAGTGGGAGAGTTTATGGCATTTGTCATTGGTTGGAATCTAGTTCTGGAATATGTCATAGGTACTTTATCAGGTTTTTGTAATTTCATTTTAATACACTATCTAAGGCCAAAAGTATCAGAGCACCCAGTGGTGTGGAGCGCCACACATTAATAATGATCCCCCTGAGAAGGCAGTTTTTTGAACAAGTCTTCTGTCCAAGCCTCGATGTGTGAATGGAAGAGAAATATTGCCGTGGAGTGGAGCATCTCAGAATTCATGTTTCCATCCACAGGAACTAACAGACCAAACCACCAGAAACACCCAACCAGTGGCGTAGTTTTAACGTATGATCAACAGGTGTTATGGGTTACCTCCTTCTTATGCACATGTATTCTATATTTATATATATATATAGCATGCATATATATATATATACACACCGAAGAGCCATTACATTATGATTACCCTGCTAATAACATGTAGGACCACCTTTAGCCCTCAAAACTGCTAGCACCCGTCGTAGCATTGATTCCACAATGTGCTGATAGGTAGTCTGAGGTATCTGGTACCAAGCGCTCACCAACTGGTCCTGCAATTCCCTCATATTGCGAGGGGGTAGCGTGGCAGCAAGAATTTGGTTTTGCAAGTAGGACCACAAATGCTCTATTGGATTAAGGTCAGGTGAATTTGGGGATCAAGACATGACTTGAAAGTCACTGGAATGTTCCTCAAACCAATCCATTACGATTCAACCCTTATGACATGGTGCATTATCCTGTTGGTAAAAATCCATCCCCCGCAGGAAAAACTGTTGCCATGAATGGGTGAACCTGATCTGCAACTATGTTCAAGTAGTTTACAGACATCACGAATTGTTCTATGAGGATTATGGGTCCTAATGTGCCCCATAAAAACATTGCCTGCACCATTAGCCCATTGTTATAGATGGAGGGTGGTCATAATGTAATGGCCCCATGTGTATATATATATATAACACATATATATATATGGGTGATTTTCACGAAATATGACAATTCACTGTCCCTTGCTTCAAGATCTAATACTATAATACTAAAAGAATTTTTTTTTTTTTTAAAAATTAATAAATAGCATTGCTGTTAGCATTTTAAAATAATTTTGCACTAGCATTGACTGTTCTGTATAGTTAAAAAATTTAATTGAACTTCCAAATGTCATTTTCCTGGCATGTCCCAAACAATGTTTCCAATAATAACTAGCTTCAAAACTTCCTATAAATTTTTCAATATCAAATTTTTTTATCTCAACCGGTGTAAGCATTTCTAGAATATACGTAGAGGGTATTATTTACAAAAACTTCGCTTAAAAAATTTTTTTTCTGCCAATAATTTGCTTGTCCCAAGAAAATCTGTCATTTTCCTGGCTACTTTTATTTAGTGATTTATAACCAAAATAGATAGAGCCAGCAATCAATATCTTATGTTAATAGATTCATTAGATACCTTCCTATATGAACATGTCTTGTTGCATGAATAAAGAACCAATTTTCTGTTTCAAGATCTATTTCAAAAAATTTTTCAAGGTGAGTAGGTTTTTGTGTTGTCATTTTCCTGGCTTCTTGAAACCATTCATAACATAAACTACATAGATTTATCTGAATTATTTTAAGAAATCCTGCTGTTTTCTACAGAATATAAACGTCTTAGGTCAAAATATTTAAGTAAAGTAAAGTTATATGCTATAAAATGGCGAGTTTGTCATTATCCTGGTTGTCCTTTTCCTGGCTTATGAATGCCAGGACATTTTTTAACTGCTAATACTGTAAGGAGGGAAAGCAAATATTAACCCAATACCAAGTTTATGTATGATTGTAATATGCTTGGATGTAATCAAAGTTATTTATTTATTTAATGATTGATTATTATTCACAATTTTATTATGTTCATATCATTGACAAAAAATTTCTTGATAAAAAGAATTAATTTAAGCAATTTATGGTTCATCTAACATAAAGGCTTAAGTGGAGTTACTTACTATTAACGTAAAATGACTGTTTTTTAAACTTCTAAGCTAATATGTCATTTTCCTGGCTTTCAAAATTTGGTGAATTTCTATTTTATTTTTTTCCCGAGCAAATGTCAATAAACTGCACTGCTGTCTGTAAGATATTAATAAGTGTAACTAAAGAAGTATACAAAAAAAATTTCCGATTATTTTGACGACTTTAAATTTGAAGAAATTTTTTGGTCCGAATTGTCATATTCTGTGAGAATCACCAATATATAGCATTAGTGAGAACTTTTTTATATATACATCCTACTGACCGTACATTAGTTCATTAATCAAGTAATGTTTCATTTTGGAAGGGGTTTCGTCCCCCAGATCTATGCCACTGACCCCCACCATTATGCCCCTTAACAACCGGCGATATTTTTGGCCAGATAGTGTATACTGAAGAGGAATGATTGCAATAAATAAAAAATGATTGATTTCAGGCACAGCTTCTGTAGCTAGAGGCTATAGTGGCTATATTGATACTCTATTCAATGGAACTATAGCTAGGCATTTGAATGAAACAATGCCCATGCACCTCAGTGGTCTATCTTCATTTCCAGACTTCTTAGCTTTTGGAATTACTCTTCTACTGACTGGTAATCCTTTTTTTTTCTGTCTTGGCATACTTTTAACAGTCTCAAAATTTGGCAGAACACCAAGAAAAAAAAAAGTTTAAAAGTTGTTTACTTACCTTTAATGCACTGTAAAAAATAGTTTATGATAATAATTTTGAATGCAAAACAAAATAATATGTACTACAAAGGCACGTTTATTAAGGGATTAATTACAAGTTAATAATACTTTAAATGAGAAATTGATGTTTTTTGATAATTTCATTTATATTGAGTCATAAAAATGTTTTGTCTTTTTTTGCTAGTTATTAATTGTTAGCTTGTTTTTTATGTTTATAATTGTGTCATATTGTCACTACATGATTATTCAGGCACCAGGCTATACGTAATTATTATTTATTGAGACATATTCATGAAAAGTTGTTTACCTACCTATATACACTGTGTAAAATAAAATAATATGCACTACAAAAACACTTATTAAGGCTTATCTAAACTCGTTAATGGGATTTAGCATAGGTTATAAAATTTCGCCTGATTATAAGTTCTTGATTTGCGGAAGTCTGAGAATCGATCCCGAGATACGTGTATTTCTGCGATATACACAGAAAAATCGGATGCCCTTCTAGTTTTTGGATCCGGAAGAATGATAGGAAAAATGTCTAGGAGCAGGACGTATGATTTTTTCCGAGAATCAAAATTTATAATCCGACAAAAATCAAACCGCAATCTAAATGAATTAAGTTCTACAATTTAAAATCCAAATTTTTAAACCTTCCCTAAATCGCGTTAACGAGACGTTTTCATACACGTGAAAATTGAGATTTGGGGGGGGGGGTGTGTTCATCGATTTATATATTTGGAATCTGCTAATATCGTGATTCATATTCACACGATTTTAATATGAAACATTGATTTTTGTATTTACTGATTTTAAAAGTTACTCATTGTGAACTGCATTCACAGGATTTAAAAATCGTGCATCGCGATTCCAAAATCTGATGTAGCTATTTGTATTTTTCCGTTCTTAAATTTAATGTCGCAATTCATATTCACCTGATTTCAAAATCTAATATTGCGATTCCTATTGAAGAGATTTTAAAATCCAATATCACGATTCTTGCAAGAACAAAGCTTTTTCTTAAATTAATTACAATAAAAGTGACATTCTTCATTGGTAGTGATATTCTTCATGATAATTATAAATCTTAGTTTAAAAAATTATATTAAATATAGAATAATATATAAATTGATATCGAGTTTTTGCACATAACAGTTTCAGTGTTCATCACTTGGTGTTACACATCACCCCTCATTGGAGTTGAGTAATAATATTCTTTGGACAAACGCAAAATTTTTTTTATTCGCTTAAAAAATTTAAAAGATATAGCAAAATAAGCCAAAAAGCAAAATTAAATTTAAGAGTTCCAAACTTTAGTCTCTTATTGCCAATTAGATTCTTCTGGTTTGATGGATTTGAATATTTGGAACAGCGCCTGAATCTGCTAATATCGCGATTCTTAGTCAAGACATTTCAATATCAAACATCTATTTTCTTATATGCCTGATTCAAGAGTTACACGTTGCAATTCATATTCAAGCAAATATTCATATTCATATGCAATTCATATTCAAATAGTACGTCGCGATTCCTATCCACACGATTTAAAAATCCAATATTGCAGTTAGTTTAAAAGTAGCGATTCAAATATAGCGATTCACATTCACACATTTTTAATATTCGATATTGCGATTCTTATTCACGTGTTTCTCGTATAAAAGATCGATTTTGATATTTATACGTGATTGAAAAATCATGCATTGTCATTCATATCTACATGATTTAAAAGTTCATATCGTAATTAGTATTTTCGAGTTTTTAAAATCCAATATTCGCGTGATTTTAAAGTCCAATATCGTGATTCTTGTACGAAGTAAGTTTTTTCTTTGATTAGTTATTATAAAGGTGTGATATTCTTCATTCATTCGTAGGCAATTTAATTAAAAATATTAGTTCAAAAAGCTAAGTTAAATGTCAAATAGTATATAAATTGATATCATGTTATCAAGTTTTTCTTCATAAAATATTCACACTTACCCTTGTTATATGTCAGGGGTGGCCAAGCTACTTGATAGTCGAGCCATTTTTCAAAATTCGAAATTTTCGCGAGCCGCAATTAAAACCTTAATTAAAAGGCAAAACGTATAGCACTAATAGAGCGTATAGCACAAATTAGAATGTGCAAAAAAGGTATAAATTTTTTTTTTACAGAAATTATATTTATTGAAAACATAATTAAAAGTACGAAATATGTGTATTGATTTTAAATATTACAAATTAAGCACATTTATTTTACTTCTGATAATTCTTTAAAATTCGACAAGCAGCCTTTTTTAATTCAGGATACTTCGATTTTGGTTCAAATTTCTAAAATTCAGTAATCGACGTTGTCTTATATTTTAATTGTGGAGCTTGATCTTCTTGCATCTCTATTAATTCTAATTCTCCAGATGCTTTTTGGGTTATAATTATATCGGAAATGGAAAACTCACCTTGAATTATGATAATTTCAAATGGATTCAGAAAAAAATCAAGAGAAGATTTAAAATATTTCAAGTTTTGAAATCTATTTTGAAATTCCGTCAATATTCCTTCTAGCTTTTTTATATACTTGTTGAGTTTTTCTTGTTTAATATTGGAAAAAAAAATTTTAATTCGAGGAAAATGACAAAATGTTTTATTTTTAATGACCTTTTGAAAAAATTGTAATTTAGTTTGAAAACTAAATATACACTGTGAGAAGTCAGATATTATTTTATCTTTCCCCTGCAATTGTAAATTCAGTGTTTGCCATTAATATTTGTTGTCAGTAATTTAAAAGACATTTTGAAATACATACGGAATGATAATAATTTAATTTTTTGAAATATAATAGCACAAAATTAAAAGTGAACTCGGGTGCATTTATCGAGAGCCACAAATAATCCGTCAAAGAGCCGCACGTGGCTCGGGAGCTGCAGGTTTGCCACCCCTGTTATATGTGATGTGTGTATTTTGTTAATTATTAGTAGCTAGCTTGTTTATTTTTTTAGCTATCCTTTATTAATTTGTTTTTATAACTTTTAATTGCATAGCTTATTTTAATGGTTAGCTTTTTCCTTTTCTAAGTTAATATTTAGTTGCTTTCTTTTGTTAATTAATAAATTTGATATTCATAAAGTTTGTCAGAGACAAGGACTATCATTGACAAAGATGTTCAACCTGTTGAAGCGTTATAAACTATAAAAAGTGTATAAAAGTGTGTGTGTGTGTGTATGTATGTATGTATGTATGTGTATATATATATATATATATATATAGCACAAAAAGAAAACAGAAAAAGAAAACGAATAAGTTTTATTTAAATAATAAGATTTATAAATCAATAATTTTCTTCTCTTTTTTTAATTTTTTCTATGTTTTCTTTACATTTTGAACATATATATATAAGTATTATATAAAAATACTTTTCTTTAATTGAAACTTTACTCGTAAAAAAAAAAAAACATTATAGTTTTTACTGTATCATTTCTAAAATTTGGTGGCATACTTTATGAATTGGAGGCCACACAAAAGTGCCACAGCTCAGTGTATGAGAATCACACTTACTAAATCTATATTTTGCAGTTATCCTGGCGTTTGGTGTGAGAGAGTCTTCACGTTTTAACAATGTGTGCACCATTCTGAACCTTCTGGTGGTTGTCTACGCCGTGATCTGTGGATTATTCAAAGCAAATCTGCATAACTGGCAGCTCACCCCTGAGGAAATACCAGGTACCAAGTATGGGTCTGGGGGATTTTTCCCTTATGGCTTCCACGGAGTGATCAGTGGTGCGGCAACATGTTTTTATGGATACGTTGGATTCGACTGCATAGCTACAACCGGTAAATATTTTCATTCTATTGGAATAATCAGGGGAGAGCAGGAAATTAAAAAGTTTCTTTGTTTTGCCTTTTAAAAAAAGGTGACCACTTTAAGTGCATTCGATGAGATACTTCACGATGACATTCCAGCTATACTAAGCCTGGTGCGTAGCATTTTTTAAAAAGTGCTTATTTTAGTTTTTTAAAAGCCCTTAAAAGTGCTTTTTTCATGGGGTGTTTTTAAAATGTGCTTGATTTTTTTCCTTTTCGAAAAGGAGATTTTTTTTCAAATCATTCCATCACGATCCATTTCGGCTTCATTTTCCACCCTCTGAAACCAAACCGAAAAATCTCCCAATCTTTTTAGCACAGCTAATGTAATCAAGAAAATATTTTTTTTTTCAGGAACTAGTTATTTCATCATGATCATGTAAAGTCTTTGAAAATTGTTTTGCATTTCACGCATTCAACTTTAGAATAAACGGTAGTTTTACAAAATGCTTTTAAAAAAGCATGTTCTAAGATTCTCCTCCACACCTCTTAAAATTTTATTTTTGCTTCCCCTAAGAAATTATAAATATCTGGTTAATTCTCCATATACTAATAAGTAGCATGTGCTTGGTCAGATCAGGCGTCTGTTCAGGGCGAATTTACTACCGTTTAGCAGTAGTTTCACAAATTCAACTTTAGGAAAAAATGTAGTTTCACAATTTAAACTTTGGGAAATACGGTAGTTTCACAAAATACTTTTTCTTAAAATTTTATTTTTGCATCCCTTAAGAAACGATAAATCCATATTTTTACCATATTCAGGAGTCTGTCCAGGCCAAATTTACTACCGTTTAGCGGTAGTTTCACAAATTCAATTTAAGTAAAACAGTAGTTTCACAAAGTCAACTTTAAGAAAAACGGTAGTTTCACCAAATACTTTTTCTTAAAATTTTAATTTTGTATTCTTTAAGAAACAATAAATCTATATTTTTACCATGTTTTTGTGTTGGTTTTTTAATATAATTTTTAATTTTTCACAAATTATGTCTAAATTTTCACAAAATAAGTACCTCTTAGAAAAACCTAGACAGGCCCCTGCAGATACTGCGGTGTTGTAAGCCTAACCTGTCTCTTACGCCATTTTATATGGAGATTTTTTTATGAGTTTTTTTTAAAAATTAAATAGCAAGTATACAAGTAATCAAATGACATGTATAGTTGAAATTCGAACGTTATTCTAAACATTCAAACATTGTTCTAAATTTACAGACCTTTATTTTTTTTTTATGAAAAATTTTTTTCTTCTGTGAAACTTTTTCTATATGACTGTGTGAGAAATATTCTCATAATGAAAATAACTTTTAGGGCAAGTACTGTTAAATGCATGTTTTTAAATTTTTTTTTTTTTTTAAATTCAAGTTGAAATTTAACAATGGACAATGACTTTTATGGATTTTTAAATTTGGATACAATTTTAAGCCCAAAATTTGACAAAAGCAATATTATTTTGGAATATATGGAGAAGAATATATAAACATTTACCAGTCTTAAATAATTTTTATTTGTAGTGACAATTTTTGAAAATATCTTCTTACTTTACCACATTTTTGTGTTGATATTTTAATGTAATTTTTAATTTTCACAAATTATGTCTAAATTTTCACAAAATACGTACTCCTCATAAAAACCTAGACAGATCCCTGATAATTTCGCTTTAACGCGGTTCGACTCTATATTGCGTAATCTATATAGGAAAAAAACTTTAAATTTTTTCCTACAGATTCCAACCCTGGAGCAGATACCTTGAGCATAGTTAAATAATATAGACACGTACACATTGGTAGGGATTCTCCAATTTTGCATATATTTTTTAATATTTACTGTAATATAAAAAAAGTTAGCGGCGGGGAATACAATATCTTGATTTATGCAAGATAGAAGGTCAGTGTTTAGTTGTATACATGATGCTCCCCCAGAAAAAAGATATACCTCCCCCTTTAGGCTAAAGATCTCATAGCGGCAAAGCTTACGATAGACTGATTTTTTTGCAACTCGACTCTACTATCGCTTTACAATGAAAACAAAAATAGACAATTGTGGTGATAGAAGAAAATCCTTTAATGTCATAATGTTTGGCGCGAAATTACTAATATTACTTAATATAGTAATTACTTTAAATGATTGTAGTTCTATGTATAATTATTAATATTTCTCTAATGTTCTTAACGTTAATGTGCATTTATACAGTTCTTGGCCATATTATTAGACACACTATAAGATTCTATCTAAAATTATAATTATCAGGTGATACACTACAGCTGTATTGTTTTTACTCGGATGAAACCAGTTTACACTTTTGTATAAATTGGCTGACATTGTAATGCAATAAGTTAAAAATAAATACAAATAGGAAGTATATAAAAAAATCTCCCAAATAAAACCCTCTTAAATGTATGTTTAAATATTAAAATATTGCGTAGCATAAAAAAAGCGTCAGAGAGGTTAGGATTCATATTCTTTAATAACAACAAAACAAAAAGTAAACATTAGAATAGCCAAAACAAAAGAGTAGGCAGTGCCATCTATTGATTCAAAACATAAATTTTCTACATCCAGCCCACTCCAATGCATTGGTTTAACGATGCATTCTATTACAAATAACCGTACAAATGTTATACACTTACAAAAAAAAACAAAAAAAACATTTAATGAATATTTCAAACAAAGAATAAACAAAGTAATCAATCACTTTCTAATAAGTAAAGTCTCTCAATGGGTCTATTTACAACACTGTTTTTTAATTGGATTTCACATGACCTTATTCTACCATCTCTGCCTGGAAAAATATCTTTTATTTGACCTAACTTCCACATTAATCTTTTAACATTATCTTCGCGTACAAGTACAACATCACCAATTTTAAAGCTTGCAATATTTTTGAGCATTTTATGCATCATAGCAGATCTTAATTCTAGCAAATATTCCTTTTGCCAGCGTTTCCAAAAATGTTCTATCATCATAAGCCTATGTTTCCATCTTTTTGTTAATTCTGCTTTTGAAGACTCTAATTTAGAACTGGAGGATGGTAAAACGGTTAATTGATTACCTATCATAAAATGCGAAGGAAAAGGATCCGGTTCATTAATATCGTTATACATATAAGTTATTGGTCGAGAGTTAATAACAGCTTCAGTCTCTTATAAGTACAGTAAGTAATTGCTCAAAAGTTAATAAAGATTTATGTAATATTCGTTTTAATGCAATTTTAACTGATCTTACCAAACGCTCCCAAAAACCACCCCACCGTGGAGCACCTTCGACAATAAACTTCCACTCAATTCCTTGCCTTTCTAAGTATTGTAGAAGTTCGTCATTTTTACACAATTTGAATAAATATTTAATTTCACGATCAGCAGCTTTAAAAGTTTTGGCATTATCTGAATATATTATTTTACTAATGCCCCTGCGTCCAAAAAACCTTCTTAGAGCCTGAATAAAACTTTCAACTTTTAAACTAGACACTAACTCTAAGTGAACCCCACGAGTTACAGCACATGTAAACAATGCAATATAACAATTAGAACCATTCCTTACATAAAGGGGTCCTGCAAAATCGATGCCTGTTATATTAAACGGTGGAGATTTTTCGATTCTGTCAACAGGTAGATTACCTGTTACTTGCTTACCAGAAGTAACACTAAATCTTCTACAAATTTTACATCGATATATAACAGATTTCACGAATTGTCTACCTTTCACTATCCAAAATTTACTTCTTATCAGCAATAAAGTGTCATTTACACCAGCATGCAAAACCCTTTCATGACAATCCTTAATAATTAAAACAACAAAATAATCATTATTAGGTAATATTATTGGACACTTTTCACTAACATCTAATGAGGAATTAACTAAACGGCTTTTAATTCTCAGAATCTTATTTTCATCAAGTTTGGGATTCAACTGAAATAGTTTAGAATTAGAATGGATTTCTAAATTATTTTTTAAACAATTAATTTCATTTGCATAGTATTTACGTTGAACAGTTCTTATCCAATAATTATTTGATTCACTTACTTCGGTACTCGTAATTGTCCCATTTTGTTTTACACAAGACCTTAAATTCTTAATGAATCTGAAAATATAGGATGTTACATACAATAATTTACGTAAAGTACTAAAGTTCTCAACTTTGAGCACAGGCTCTGGATCAGCACTTGCAATAAAAGAAAGTCATTATTTCAGTTTGGACATCGTCAGTCATTGAAAGCTGACTATCATCAGTAGTCGGCCATTTATTACTGGAACAGATAAGCCATGGAGGCCCATGCCACCATACATCGTCCTGCACAAGGGCACTGGCATCGATTCCTTCTCTCGTCAACTTATCAGCAAGATTATCAGAGCCAGGACAGTGATTCCATTGATTGGGATAGCTTCTTTGTTGAATTTCGGTGACTCGGTTTGAGACAAAACGTTTCCATTTCCGGGGAGATCCACGAATCCAATGCAAAGTGATAGTTGAATCAGTCCACATAAAGATCCTTGTTTCAGGAAATTGGTCACAGATTGATGCAATCATTCTGGTTCCGACAACAGCAGCCATCAATTCTAGTTTAGGAAGAGACAATTGTTTTATTGGAGAAACGCGACTTTTAGCTATCACTAACTGGGATGATCTAGATGTTGAACTGGCAGATATCAAATAAATTGTAGCTCCATAAGCACTTTTGCTTGCATCTCAAAAGCAGTGTAATTCATCACGAGATGGATCCAAAACTCTATTTAGCCACCTAGGAACCACAATTTGTTCTAAAAAATGAAGTTGCTTGTACCATTCTTGCCAATTTTTATCGATTTTTATCGAAAGGATCAAAAATTCTTGAAGTAGCTTGCAATAAAGTTCGTTTTGTACGAGGGTTAGAAATTATAAAATTAAAAATTTCTCCAGTTTTAAAATTAAAACAGTCATTCGACAAGTCCCACTTCAATCCAAGAACTTTTAATTCTTCGGTTCTATCAGCTTGAACTTCTGAGCTATATATTTTGTTGTTCAAAATTCTTGAGTTGGATTTCCACTTCACGAGGTTCATGGGGGCCTGCTTAAATATTAGGTTTGCTTCTTCCTGTACCTGCGATGCTTCCTCTACAGAATTCGTTGAATACACAAGATCATCAACATACATACAAGAATTTAACAGCTTAGTTGTCATGGGATAAATTTAGTTGTCATGGGATAAATATTTTGAAATTTCTTCAAGTGATGACGTATATTTGCTGCTAGTAAAAAAGGGCTTGATGTTGCTCCAAACATCACACGAGTCATTCTGTAAATTTCAAATTTTGTATTGGGTCAAATTTTGTATTAGCGTCTTCTGAAATCCATAAAAATCTTAAGGCATCACGATCTTCTGGTGCAATTGAAATTTGTAAAAAAGCCTTTTGAATGTCGGCAATTGCAGCAATTTCACCTTTACGAAAATTCAATAAAACTATCAGTAAATCAGGAACTAAGTTAGGTCCTTGTAATAAACAATCATTCAAAGAATGGTGACCTTTTTCTCTAGATGAAGCATCATAGACTACACGCAGTTTTGTTGTGGAATGATCTTCTCTAATTACAGCCCGATGAGGAACGTAATAAGTTTTCTTTGAGTTAAAGGCATTCTTTTCTGTTTTTTCTATTATTCCTTCCTTCAGTTGTTCATTTATTACGTTTTTATACTGTTCGAAAAAATAAGGGTTGGACGTAAATCTCTTGATCAATTTTTTCATTCGGTTTTCAGCATTATGAAAATTATCATGTAAATCAACTGTATCATTCTTCCATGGAAGGTTTACTTCATAACGGCCATCTCTTATGCGAATAGATTGTTCAAATGAAGAAAGTGCTTTTATATCTTCTTCTTTTTCATCCAAGACCGGTGCTATTCCTAACGATTCTATTTCCCAGAAAGATTTAATATTATTAGATAGCTCTTCATCTAAACATAAATTTGAACTAACAGTCATTGATCGTAAATCAGAACTCATAACGGAACCTTGAATACACCATCCTAATCTAGTCTCTACAGCAACTAATGCTTCATTAATTCGTTCGATTTTTCCAGTAACAATTTTCCAGTAAACATCACTTCCTAATAGCACTGAAATTTCATTGGCGTTATACAGTTGGTGATTAGTTGGCAAATCATCTGAAAGTTTAATTCCCAAAGAATGCAAAGTTTTATTAAGTCATCGCCAGACATTTTAATTTCAGCAGCAGTAATCACTGGATATTCAATAGCTTCAATAATAACAAACTTATCAGGATTAATTAGATCAACAAGTTTCAATTTCACTTTCCTTCTACGACTATTTACACTCTTGCTAGATCCAAATGTATGAATATTAAGATCAATTTCTCCTGTAACAGGCAAATTTAACTTTTTTGATAACTTTTCACTTATAAAAGACGTTTGACTACCTCCGTCAAGCAAACATCTAACTAAACATTCAGCTTTGTTCACAGCAACAGCGGTAACAGTTTGTAAAATTACATCTGAATTCTGTTTCACAGAGTGCTGCACAACATGAGATTCATTATTTTTATTTACGAGCAGTTCTTTATCATTATTCGAAACGGGACTTTCGTTTTCAGGCTGTTTAATACAAACAGAATAATGGTGCTTTTGTTTACAGTGAAAACAAGCAAGATTTCTTTTCATGCAATCCGAAGATATAGATAAATGTCCTTTTTGAAAGCAACTGAAGCATCTACCACTTTTCATTAAAATTTGTCTTTTCTTATAAACATTAACTTCATTACATTTAAATTTATCGTGATTCTTCGAACAAAAAATACATTTCAAATTCAATGTTGATAAAGCAAAGGCTCTTACCTTTGGTTTTCTTTTATTCCAAGGTTTTTCTTCTACTTTCGATTCTGGAGTGAATTTAAAATTTTCGTTAAAATTTTCTTTTCTTGAATTTTTTGAGAGTAGAGCTGACCGTTCACGGCTATCAATTTCGTTTCTAATAAATTTTAACGATTCTTCCACATTCCAAGTAGAATCCTTCGTTCTTTGTCGGTTAAAATCCAAAATTATATCTTCGGGAATCAGCTTCATCAATATTGGACAGAGTAGATTTCCATAGGTTTCAGACATCACGTTTAAAGACTTTAAACTTCGTATTTCAATTTCAATGTTATCGTAAAGTTTCCTCAGCGCATCAACATCGCTAGAAACCTTTACTGCAGTTAAATTTAACAGTTCGTTCATGTGAGCATTAATAATTAAGTCACTTCTTCCATAGCGATCTTGTAAAATATCAATGGCTGCAAGATAATTAGAATCACAAATCGAAAGTCCATTCACAGCTCTTGCCGCAGCTCCGCCAAGATATGACTTTAAATACACAAACTTATCGACAGTTTTCAAAGTCTTATTTTCGTGAATAGTCGATTTAAATTGTTCCCAGAAGTTATTCCATAGTTTAACATCACTGTAGAATTTTTCGATATTAATGTTCGGTAATTTTACGTGAACATTTTGAAATTCTTCAGAAATAATTTCGGTTGAAATACTTTCGTTATCGTTCTTACGCTTTTCCATATCCAACTTAGCATTCGACGAAGATAAAATTCTTGAAATTTTCGTTTTTAAAACAATAATCTTATCAGAATATTCTTCAGACTGTTCGTATTCCTTTTCAATTTCGTCAGCATCAATCAAATCTTCAATTTTCAAATCCAGTTCCTTCAATAAAGATTCCTTTTCAATAAGTTTAGCCAGTAATTCATCTAAAGTTTCAATGTTCGGAATTTCATTTTTTATTTCATTTTCGATTACGCCGAACAATCTAGTCGTAGATGCTCTGACCGCACCTCTTTCCTGCTTCCATTTTGAAAGTTCAGCAGACATTCTCGAATTCAGAATAAATTAATCGAATAAAGAAAAGAGAAATAATTTCAATATCAAGTTCAAAATCAAATTCAAAGGAACCCCTCTTCAGCAATAAATATTTTCAATCACGTTCTTGGGATTTTCGGCACCATATAAAAAAAGCGTCAGAGAGGTTAGGATTCATATTCTTTAATAACAACAAAACAAAAAGTAAACATTAGAATAGCCAAAACAAAAGAGTAGGCAACGCCATCTATTGATACAAAACAGGAATTTTCTACACATAGAAACTCGTGCAAAACATGTAACTGTTAATAAACTACACTGCCTCTAATAATTTGGTCTAATTATTGTAATATACTAATACAATACCTGATATAATAAATATTCTATATTGATATAATATATCTTCTAATTTATTCAATCTTCGAATTTATATTATATATCGTCTAGTTTAACCAACTGATACACGAACGCAAACAAGTACAGACAGGTTCCAGTCGTGTAAAAACAATAAAGCTGCATAGTATCACCTGAACATTTAGATCAGCTGAGCATTCCGGAATATCCTTGACGTGGTGCGGTTGCGATGTTCGGAATAGAACATCGCAACCGCGCATATAGACTTTGTACCCGGCATGACTGTCTGGCTGGATATCTATTTTCTATTGGTGTCCTCCCGGACCCCTTTTGTTATTTCTGTGGGGATCACGTCATCATGGATGGTTATCACATTTCACACTGCAGAGCGCTTCGTGGGGGTTCCTTGGTCGAGCGTTATTGGGTGGCTCAAAGCTGAAAGAAACGATGACGTTTTTTTTTTTCCATGTTTTTTCTCCCCCTCTATGTCAAGTTTCTGCCATTGAAAATATAAAAAAAAGTATCACCTGTTACTAAAGATTTTACTTAAAATCTTATAGTGCGTTGAATAATTTGGCCAGGGACTACATATTTTTGTCTAGAATAAATAAAGGTGTTGAATGGTTAACTGGTTTCGTATATTTAATGAAATTATTCTATTATCAAAAGTATTATGAGACTGATTGTGTGTGAGTTTAATAATCTTGTGATTGTAGGTGAAGAGGCTAAGAATCCCCAGAAGTCTATTCCCATAGCCATTGTGAGTTCCTTATTCATTGTATTTTGTGCCTACTTCAGTATTTCTTCTGTCCAGACTCTTATGTGGCCATATTATGATCAAGATGTTCCAGCTCCACTACCCTATGTCTTTCAAATGGTTGGATACCCGGTGGCCAAGTGGGTCATCACTGTCGGAGCTCTGGCTGGCCTATCCACTAGGTATGCTTTTCAACACTTTGATCAGCTTACGTAGGGATCCTCCTTCTGCTACTCAACTTCTTGCACAGGTCGTTAGGCTACTCGAACTGGGGAGCCATCACCTCTGCAGAGTATCAAAATGGTGATGGCGTGTCTTCGGGAATGTTTCCCAGACTGCCACCAATGACTAATTGTGCAGCTCTAGTGCAACATCAATAAATTACCTACCGACCCGTATTTTTTTTTACCCTTTTTCAATGTTTTTTGTTCAAGAGTTTTGTACCTTGTAAGTTTTGAACCAAGACAAGGAAACTCCTGGCTCAGTACCCCAGAGGTATTGATATGAATACTTGGAGGACTTTGTGACCCTAACCGATTTGACTTGCACCAGTCACCATTTAATATAGAGGGATTCTTCGGCCGGCTGGATTTGAACTCCATTTCTCATAAGCGAGAGACCAACGCCCTACCAACCAGGCTATCCTGGCCTCCCGATGTTTGGATTTTATGACCGCTGTTGGACGGCCAACCCAATTCGGAAGATGAGGGAACTTCTAGATAAAGTATTGGGAGAATTGTACCTTTTTCGAAGACTTTTTAATCGATCTTTTGCGTTACATGGAGAGGATGACCACGAGAACCGTCCATGGTTAGCCTGATGGTAAGAGGACTCTAACTCATGATCCGTTTACTGTTGAGGATATTTTACTTCTGCACTGTGGTCTGGTGCGAAATTTGCATTGACCAGCCATCGCTAGGATTTGAACCTGGTTCAGCTCATTGGAAGGCAAATGTTTTATCCCCTGAGCCGCCGCAGCAATTTCTTGAAGCATCAAAAATGACGGTTTATCGAGATACGTTTCACGATGTATCAATGACATCGTTGTCTACATGCGCGATGACGAACACTGTTTCTAATAATACAACGATGGTTTCAAAAGCCTGACTTCGAAATGGATGTACACTAGCACGCACAAAGAGTTTTCTTCTAAATTTATTATTGATAGTAATGATCTAAGTAATTTAAGATTGGGGAGGGGTGTGACTGGAAAGTTACATGCATTTTAGCGCCAGCTGTTCCTAAGTATTCTTTCTTTCTCTCAGTGAATTTTTTATTTTCTGTTTGTGAAGATTTTAATTTTTATATTCATAATTACTTTTTTGCTGACATAGGCAGCGATAAACTAATTTTGTCCCCTCCCCTTTCTGCACAAGTTATTCAATTATTTTTTGTTTATTTTTATTTTCAATGTAGCTTTTATTACAAGAATTAAGTTGCCTCAAATTATCAATCAAAAAGTGTGAGAAACTACAAAAGACCAAAATGTGAGAGAAGCGGAATGGAAATATCGGGTGTTAGAGTGAGGGTGCCAAAATCTTAACATTGCCCAGTTCTATTGCTTATACATAAGTGATTGAATCATTAATAAATAAGTATTTCTAATTAATAAAAGTAATAAATCTTTCAATGATTTATATATATATGTATATTTATATATATGTGTATATATATGTATATGTGCAGGGGTCTGTTTAGAAGAAATTTGGGTCTGTTAACGGACCTTTCACAAAATATCTTTTCATAAAAACAGACCCTTCACAAAATATTTTAACTTAACGTTCCCTTCACAAAATAATTTATCTTTGAATCGAATCCTTTGCAGATTTGTTTATCTTCATTATTGTTTTGTTAATTGAATAAATCCTTCCCAGGGGGGAGGAAGAAAGACAGAGATGTAAACGAACTAAGTTTTGCGTTCGGCAGACGCTTCTTCCTTTATTTGTCCGAAATGAATATTCTGTGTTGAGCAATATAGGGTAAATACCAAATATTATTTTTATGTTGCATTTATAATTTATTATCAGCAATTGCTATTTATTTTTGAAATTTTTTTTTTTAATTAGAATTTTACAGTGTTGAGCATAATCTTGTATCTATTTACAATTCAAAAACTCCTGGAAATTTTTTTTTTGCAATAAATGGATCCTATTTTCACAAAGTTACAAAACCGGGACCCTGGTTGAAAGAATGAGACTTAACATTTATTTTATATTCACAAATTACGAGTCATTTTTTCACAATTTTACAAAAACAGCACCTTTTACAAAATGTCTGAACAGACCCCTGTGTGTGTATATATATTCAGGGGTCTGTCCAGGCCAAATTTACTACCTTTTAGCGGCACCTTCACAAATTCAACTTTAGGAAAAACTTTTTCCTAAAATTTTATTTTTGTATCCCGGAAGAAACGATAAATCCATATGTTTACCACATTTTTGTGTTGATTTTTTAATATAATTTTTAATTTTCACAAATTATGTGTAAATTTTCCCTAAATAAGTATCTCACAGGAAAACCTAGACAGACCCCTGTATATAGATATATATATATATATATAAATTCAAAAAGAAAAGAAAACATGGAAAAAATTGCAGAATAATGAAGAAAGAGAAGAAGAAATTTATTTAAAAAAAAAAAAAACAATCAATAAGAATATGAAGAAAAAAAAATTAGATTTTTTTTTCTCCTGGATTTTTTTAAACTTTTTTTTATAATAATTTTCTTCTCTCTTTTTTCATTATATGTATATATATGTGTATGATATATACCCAGGGAGGAGAGCCCCATTGAAATCTATTTTGATAGTATTGATAAATGTTGAAGGAAATATAAACAATTATTTTCAATGAAATGTGTTGTTTAGTCTTTTAGGTGGAATGTTTCCCCTTCCCAGAATCATCTATGCTATGGCCAACGATGGATTGATTTTCAAGTTTCTAGCCAAGACTCACGAAAAATACAAAACACCTTTGCTGGCAACTTTTCTTTCTGGTTTGTTTACAGGTACACTCTCAGTTACAAGGTTGCATAGCGTTTTTTGAAAAGTCTTTATTTTTGACCCTCGAGAGGAGACCGGAAGAGAAATTTCGTCCCAAATTCTCCTTCATTACTTATTTAAAAGAAAGAAAAAGTAAGTTCAGATTAAATCATGAATTGCTGAAAAAATATACTTCAAAATATTAATATGCAAACTAATTATTAGAAGAGAAATTCTGTAACCCTGACTTGATTTATTTTCATTTCAATATTTGAAACTTACTCTAGGGTTTGTCTGAACTCACATTTGTAATGAAGGAGAATTTGCCATCCTTTTAAAGGTACTTATTTGGGATTTGTAAAATATCTTTGAAAAAGAGATTTTTTCTTTGCAGCGTCGATTGTCGTTATTAGTTACAAAAAAATGCATGATTTTCACAATTTTCTCTGCAATATTTATCGAATACTAGTTATTTTATCATGATTATGTAAAGTTTGTGAAAATGTTTTGGAATTTTATTGATTTTATATTCATAAATTAAGAACTTTAAATGATCAAATAAAATAATTTTTATGACTGCACATATCCTAATTATGATTATTATTATTTTTTTTTTCAAAAGTGATTCAAAATATTTTTCTTAAAAATTTTTTATTTTTTGTTGGAAGAAAATCTGCCTACGCACCCTGTATAAAAGTGTTGTTTTCTATTTATCTTTTTCTCTACAAATTTATTTTAAAACTTTCCAGGTTTTATGGCTATGATTTTTAATGTTACTGAACTAGCAAACATGATGTCAATTGGTACGCTATTAGCGTATACTTTAGTAGCAGTTTGCGTCTTGATCTTAAGGTAAAAAAATAAGCATATCATGTTTTTCCTTTCATTTATTAAACAATGCTTTGTTTTTATTAAAACGTTTAATGTCAGACTATGTATTTCCTCTAATGTATTTTTTTTAAATCCTCAACAATTTTTGAAATTCGATTTTCATTTTGGAATTCTTTTATTTTATTACCAGTGTTTTTTGGGTGTACCACTACTGATGTTGAACTCTGAAGCCTCGTAAATTTTGAACCCAATCCAGAAGACTAAGAAACTCCTGGATCTGTACACCCAAAGGTATTGATTTGTTGTGGGAACATGGAGGACTTAGTGTCCTGCCAGATTTAACGTGCATCAGTCACCATTTACTACACTGTCAGTCCTCTACCGGCGATCTCTCGGACATCGGCCCAGTGCTCTACCAACCAGGTCATCCCGGCCCTTAGGATCCTAGTACTGGGAGAAATTTACCTACATGGAGAACTTTTCAGCGGAACTAACCTGCATTTGTGTTACATTGAGAGGAATGCCTCCCACGGTTAGCCTGACGGCAAGGGGACTCTAACCCACGATCTACCACTGAAGATATCTTACGTCAGTGCTGCGGTCGATGCTAGCTGGGTGCGGAATTTGCATACACTCACCAGCCATCACTGGGATTGCTCCTGCCCCTCCTTCTTTTTTTAAACAAACATATGCAAATCACAAATATCTCCCGTTAGGTGCTTATAGTTTGCCTATGGTTAGAACTCCCCCCGCCACAAAGTCTGTGGCCGTGTGCAGCCTACTGAAACAAGAATAGAGCATTTCAGGGAGGGTCACTTCTCTTCACTCTAGGGCAATAGACAGAAGAAACAGATTCTCTCACCCACCCTAGCCAAAACCTTGTCTAAGTAATGACCCCGAGGCCGGGATAGCCTGGTCGGTGGGGCGCTGGGCCCATGTCCAAGAGGTCGTGGGTTCGATCCTTGCCGGCCGAAGACTCCCCTTGTAGTAAATGGTGACCGATGCTCGCTAACTCTGTCGAGTCTCAAAGTCCTCCATGTTCCCATAACAAATCAATACCTCCGGGGGGTACTGATCCAGGAGTTTCCTTGTCTTCTGGATTGGTTCAAAATTACAAGGCTGCGGAGTTGAACATTAGTAGTCGTAAACCCATGAAATTGGGTCGGCTGTTCAACGACGGTTATAAAATAAAATAAGTAATGACCCCCACACCCCTACTTGAAATAGTTAAACCTCCATAGTCACTGCCACGGGTTCAGACGAATAGATAGTGTAGTTCTTAACTTTAGACAAACTATATCATGTTTTGATTTCATTCGATAAAAATACATTGTTTATGTTAAAACGTTTAATCTCACACTATATATTTTCTCTATTGTGTTTGTTTTAAATCCTCAAAACCTCTTGCTTTTTATTTTGGAATGATTAAAATAAAAAGGGGTTTAAAAGAATAATTTCTTCTTCTGGAAAATACAGGGAATTTAAAAAAATCACCTGAAATGCAAGGGATTTTTCTTTTATTAAGTGGGAAAATCCAGTGAATTTTGTTTCTTATTTTCGGAAATGGTGACCACTGAAAGCGCAATGTATGGGGGATATTTCAGCTACGGTCATGTGGGGCTACTTTGTGCAGGATTTCGCAGTTTTTGAACTTTGACATGTAAAAAAACTATGTTAATTCAAACTATAGTAAAATTTATCGATATTTTATTCATAACTGGACTCAGACGAGTGAATTTGATCAATATTGGCATTATTTGTATGTAATATTTACAAATAATAAGTCAAAACTTACCTTGCACAAAGTAGCCCCCAAGTGGGGCTACTTTGTGCAGCGATATGAATTCAGTTTAATAATCATGTTTTTAGTAAAATTATTGATATGAAATTGTTAAAATATTTAATTGTGGACATTTTTAATAAAAAAAACCATCAAGATTTGTAAAGATATTAGTTTGAAATTAATATTCAGCGTTAAAAAACCATTTTTTATGAAGAATTTTTTCTTAAAAAGAATGTTTATTTCAAAACATTTGAAATCCTCAAAATCCTCGATTTAGCCTCGAAATCGGAAACCTTCCTGTTTGTGCGGTCAAGGTATCGTTTGGTGATGAGCCTTAGATCAAAAAGTTGCTAAGGTACACCCCATTCGGCCAGAAGTGCACATGGACAGAACTTGCTCTTCAGTTTCTGTCAAAATCACCTGATGTCCTATAAAATATATTTTTATGTGTTAAATCGTTTGATTAATTCATTATAAAAATCTGTGTAGAAGAAAAATTATAGTTTACCAGGACGTTTCACGTGTTTCTTGTGAATGTTATTAGAGATAGTGTTTCCGTGGATTTTGTACTTCCGAGAAGCTTTTGCAATCGACATACCACCAGCAACTACTTGAAAACATTGTTGCAGCTTTTCTAAAGTGTAATCACGGTAGTTTCTTGTTCCAGGTATTTTTTTTATAACATCTGACCATTTTTCTGTCGGAAAAAAAAACGAATGAAACTTTGCACAAAGTAGCCCCACAGTGCATTTTTTTTCATTTTCCGTTTATTTGTTATTAATTTTAAAATTTTTTTAACGCTAATCTGATATAATTGTTTATTAATATATAAATAAAAAATTTGGCACTTACGACAATGGTTTTATCAACGTCTTTGCATTTCACAGCTAAAGTTTCCACGCACACTTTTCGACGTCCAGCGTTCTCGGAAAGTTGTTGAAAAACAAAACACACTCTGAGTTTGTTTTGAAATTCGAAACATTTTTTGTAGTAATAGAGGAGACTTCAAATTCTACACATTTTTAACATGAAAAATACTGAATAGCAGCACTTGAAAAGTATATCATCTACTATAGCATTAAGTATGTTTTCAGCAATTATAATTATAGTACGCTCTATATAGCTCTTACAAGAGCACACTAATTCCTTCTCCTTAATACATTGTGTGAAATATGCAGAGTACTATAAAAACATAAAGTATCTGCAAGCTCATAATATTTTTGGTAATAGAATCATTTTATTAAATATACAAAATCAGTTAATGTCTTTGATTATTCTAGACATACAGTGGCGTACGTACTTAAGGACTGTGTTTTCAAAATAAATGCGTCATTATATTGGATGAATATTATGTTTTGATCAAGATATATACAAATGACGAATTCTACCTCAGTTGAACTTCAATCCTCAAATAATTCATTCGTGTTCACAAGTGTTTCATCAAAGTTTATTTAAAAAATATATTTTGTTAAGTTTCTTATACTTAAGGACAGTTTGTCTAATCATGAGTTATTGAATGATTACAATCAATTTATCGATAAATGTAAGTGTAATTTACTACATTATCTTTGTTTGATGCTTTAAAACATTATATTAAAATATATATATATTTTTTAGTACAAATTTCAACATTATTATGAGTATATAAAGGTAAAAATGTAAGCAATGAACAGAGATGTCGAATAGATACTCTGAAAAAAGAAGGTTTAAGCATTAGAGAAATTGGTAGGAGGTTAAAATTATCAAAAACAGCAGTTTTCCAAGCATTGAAATCTATTCAAGTGACCAAAAGTATTGAAAAAGCATCCCGAAAACCACGTCCTTGCAAAGCTACCAAACGAGAAGATCGAATTATTCATCGAATTTCTGAAGCTGATCGTCACAAAACCGCACCGGACATCAGAAAAGAATTCGCTGAATTAACAGGCAAGCACGTAAGCAATAATACCATCAAACTGCGTTTAAATGAGTTTCGGCTTATGGGTCGCGTATGTAGGAAAAAACCGTTGATGTCAAAGAAGAATATAGCAGCTCGATTAGCTTTTGCAAAAAGACACCGAAACTGGACATCGGCTGACAGAAATTGAGTTATATTTGCAGACGAATTGAAGTTTAACAGAATGGGCACAGATGGCAAAAGTTATGTGAGCTGTCGAGTTGGTGAAGAATTTAATGTACGGTGTACAAAATCAACTGTAAAAGATGGAGGCGGCTTGGTGATGGTGTGGGGTGCCATGACACGTTCAGGATGTGGTCCAATTCACAAAATCGAAGGCATCATTGATCAGCAAGTGTATGTGGACATTATCAAGACTGTTTTCAAGACTTATTACAAGAAACTTCGCTCAAGAAAACCAATCATGCAAGCCGATAATGATCCGAAGCACACGAACAAAACTGCGAAGGCCTTCTTGTCAAGCAAGAAAATTAAGGTTTTGCAATGGCCTTCCCAATCACCAGATCTCATCCCGATCGAGATGCTGTGGATAAATATGTGAAACAGCAAAAACCAAAAAATTTAGGTGATTTATTGAAATGTGTCCAAGAAGGCTGGGCAGCTATACCTCCTGAGCGATGTCAAAGATTAGTAGATTTGATGCCTCGTAGATGTGAAGCTGTAATTGCCGCAAAAGGCGGAATGCATATTTTTTCTAAAATGTTACATAATTTAAGTATAACAGTTAGATAAATGATTTTCATTGTGAAAATATATTAAAAATAAGTTATTTGTTCCAATACATAATTATCAATTCAATAAACTTATGCATGAACATTGAATTTTGGATTTTACTTTTCATAAAGACATGTCCTTAAGTACGTGGGCGCCACTGTAGGCATGCACATTAACATTAAGAACATTAGAGAAATATTAATAGTTATACATAGAACTACATTCATTTGAAGGCATTATCATGTTAAGTAATATTAGTGATTTTGCCCCTAACGAAATAACAAAAGATTTTCTTCTGTCTCCGCGATAGTCTATTTTTGTTGTAAAGCGATTGTTGCTTTGAGTTAAGTTGTGAAAAATAGCCACTTGTAGGCTGCTGCTAACGATGGGATCGCTAATCTTTGGGCTGAAGTGGCATCTTTTCTCTTTGGGAGCACTGACTTACTTCTACCTTGCATAAATCGTGATTACACTGTCTATCCCTCTCTGCAAACTTTTTTTTTTCTCACACGGATACTTTTTTTTATGGTACCATAAATATTGAAAAAGTATCTGCAAAATGTGAGGCTCACCACCAATGTATCCTCGCACGGCGTGCTCACTATAATGTACGGGAAATTTTTTTTTCCAGATTTGAGTGGCAACCCTGAATTTTGTAAAGAAGTGTTTTTTACTCAATGGACAGAATTTTCCGTTTTGATTTATAGGTTCTGAAGTTCATAATATTCTCAGAGAGTTCTACGAATATCTCAGATTCTTGGAAAATATGTTACCAGAACAATTTTCTTTTTTGGTTTGAAAAGTAAAATTTCTATAGTGTTACTTTTTTTTATATTATAATTGTTTCTCTACTATAAATTTTTTTTGAAAGAAAAAATTATTTTACACAATTCTTTCATAAACTAGCGTGTATGTTAAATATAATAGACGTCTAATTATATATCGAAATAGTAATAATTTATGAAGCTAGATTTAAGGTCTCATTCATAAATTTAAGGAATTCAAATTAATAAACAAACAAATTTACTTATAAAGTCATTTGTGTTAAGTTAAACATAACAGAAAATGTTATTTTTCTTTTTAGACAGTAAATTGATATGGCATATAGTGAAGAATATTGATTTAAGTGAGGACTTACTAGCTTATTTGACCAAATACAATGCATATTTAATGAAGCAACAAGATTTAACAATAATCAGGAATAAAGAAGTTGTTTATTTATCATCCATAATGGATAACCTTTCCTTTTCCTTGCATATTTCTATGTTTTATAAACTGTTAAATAGAATATTATTTCAGGTTTTTTGAATGAAAGTTTCCTGTTTCTTAACGAATACTCCTGTATTTTATGACTATCTCTTGTTTACTTGTATATTCTCAAATTTCTTCATATTTGTTGAAGAAATTTTTAAAAAATAATTTTTTACCTATTAAATATCCGCTGATAGCAAAAATACTTCTCATTTTCCTCAACAGATGATGCTACAGCCAGTACTGCAGTTTGTTGAGTGTTAATAGTTTAAGTAATTATAAATAAAGGTTTAAAATAATCTTCTTTAGGTTAAGATTTATATAGATATTTTTTACTTCGCTGTGAGCTTATGTAAGTACTTATATTGTAGTTCCAATTTTTAATTTCTCTTTTTGAGTATCAAATGTTTACTCTACACCGCCCCATGGCTTTGGTCTCCTGTGCCTATCGATGCGATTGTTGTTATTTGTCGAGTGGGGCCATGTACCAATGTGCACTGTGACGCTGCGTTCACTGTGCTGATTTTGAGGATCTCGTGCCGCTCCAGGTCACCGGTATTCCCTAGATGCAGGTCAGGGTTAATTTACTCTTACATTGGAAACTTAATTGTTCTTCAGTGTGAGATTTTTCAATCGAAATTTTATCTGAGATTTATTGTTTCTTTTTTACTAACTTGCTTCTCATTATTCAATTAAAATTGCGTAATTGTAATTTAGATTAACATTTTGCACTTTTACTTTATTTAAAATGCAGTAATTACTTGTCGTAAATCTTTCTGATATTCCATTTCAGATATCGGGTGGACAGGGAAGTTCTACCGTTGTCGCCTCTGGCCGTTCCCAGCAGTATTGAACAGTATGTTTTTTTTTTAATTCTTAAAAAATCCCTACTTTTATTTGACCTGCTCAAATTTATAGTGAAAATAATAATAAATTAATCTTATAAAAAATTTCAACTCTTCATGTGTTAATCTTTGATTGGATTCTCAGTATTACAGTCTGACTCTAATGCAATGCATGGGTCAGGGTTGCCACAGACAACTAAAATGCAACTATCTTTGACATGAGGCGACTGTGGCAACTCCCCCCCCCCCCTAGAAATGCTGAAAAAGCAACTATTTTAAGGAAAAGGAGACTATTGGGAAACTTTTCTGCACTCCTAGCGTTTTTTTATATTTTTTTATAGCATAAATTGGGTTGAAAACATGTCAGCCTGCTGGAGTTTCCGAACACAATTGATTTTTTTCTTAAAAAATATTGAAAACTTTGAATTGCTAATTTAAGTCGACACTTTTTAAAACGTTCAATTTGCACAGATTCCCTTATAAGTCTGAATCGTTTCTCGATCGACTTTGGTTATTGCTACGAAATTCCGCATGATTTTTTTAAAAAAAAAAAATTCTGTTATGTATCAATTTTGAATTTGAGTAAGCATTTTTCACTATATATATATATATATATATATATATATATATATATATATATATATATACATATATATACATATACATATATATATATATATACATATATATACATATACATATATATATATATATATATATATATATATATATATATATATATATATATATATTTGCTAAAGCAATTGATAAAAGGAAAAGGTTTTTAGAAAAAGTATGTTTTTTAAATGAAAATTTATCTTTTTTTGAATGAATTCTAGTAATTAAAAGTATTTAATATTATTCTTCAAATATACTAATTGTTTTGATATAAAAATTTTGTGCTAGAACACTAACGTTTAATATAAAAATTATCAAGAATTACCATCCACTTGACTCAATGGATCATGGTATATGACACTTAAGTCTTACTCCACAGGTAGAATAGGGAAAACCTGGAAATTACAGGGAATTTAAAAATCGCCAAAATTAACAAAGAAAGAGCGGGGATTTGTGAGTTTTTCTTTACAAACTGGGAATTTTGTTTCTTATTTTTGTCTTTTAAAAAATTATAACCACTCAAAGTGCAATCTATGGGATATTTGAGGATGATATTTTAGCTATATTAAACTAGTTCATTTACTTTATTTGTTTTAAGTATGTTCAACTCTTCCTTTTTTCTTTCAGCAATTATAATTAGTACAGCTTATACAAGAGGACCTCTTAATATATTGTGTATAATATGTACAGGGAATTTTTTTTCCAAATTTGAGTGGCAACTCTGTTTATAAAATTTAAAGAGTTGTAAATGGTAGTTCTTAAATGCATTTAAAATTCAATTTAAAAGAATTTTTGTGAAATCCAAAAAATTCACGCTGAATTCATTTCCATTTCAGATCTAGTGGTCTTGAAAATTCCACATTAGATTCCACTTTCCTGGCAGATAATCCTTATTTCATCCGAGAGATGTCCAAAAAGATTAATTACACATCGTCCACCAGCACGATGCTGGCGTCCACACATCACTACACGTTCAGGGATTATCTCACACAAATATTCAACTATGAGAACATAGAAATACAGACGGAGCTTTCATCCAAAGTGAGCATGATGTTGATATACTGCATAGGTGAGTTCATGAATTGCTTTATGTACTGACGAACTTCTTACAAAAATATTTTAAATCATTCTTAAATATTTTCCCGATCATATAAATTGAATTCGCTACTCGCTTCATGGATTTTGTTTTGTGTTTGGTCTGTTTTGTCTTTACATTTTACTTTCTGTTTCTTACGTGATTTTTATTACTTAATGTTTTCTATTTTGTTTACATTTTTTTAGTGCTTCTCACACTATTGTATTGATATATTTTGCTTTGTCTATATTGATGCAATGTGTGAAAGGACTCCTTTTTTGCAGATATAATCGTGTGAACTGAAGATGATATTATATCTTTTAATTTTTTTTCGTTTTCTGGCTTTTTTTATACTATTTTTTTAAAAATATTCTATTTTAATAATTTTTTTCTCTTTTTATCAATCTTTAATTTTTTGCATGTTTTCTCTGTGTTTTTAACTTATTTTATGAGTTTTATATACTTGCAGCTTATAGCGTAGTTAATAAAACTTAATGATGTTCTTAATTTTCTTCCTTTTTATCTTTTTGTCTTTATTGTGATATGTATATGTTGAATTCCAAGCGTAACAGGGAAATTATTAAATAATTCTGAAAACAAAAATTCTACTAGGATATGCTACTTTAGGTTGCAAAGTTTAATCAATTGGCATAAAATAATAAAAGAGCCTCATAATTACATTGCAAGTTAATTAAAAGTAACTGTAACAGAGGGGACAAATAAAATCACACAATTTCGACATGCACTGTTATTTATGTTAAATTCTGTGATTTGGACCATTCTAAACATTATCTATAATTTTTTTTTTAATTTTCTCATTTCAAGTTAAAATATATTATTATAAGACTTTTAAAATTGCAAACATGTTTCTTTAAGTCCAAATAAGGCATCGTAACAAAGAGGACGTCTTACAAATTTAACAAAAAGTTAAAGAGAAATGTCACTGTTAAAAATGTCCCTGTTTTACACTTGCAAAAATATCTATTGCAACTTCAAAAGAAGTGTTTTAAATGACTGGTACATTTTAAATATGTCGGCTCATTAATTCCTCCTAGTTCCCAAAACAAATCAAAACCTCTAGGGATACTAATCGAGGAGTTCCCTTGTCTTTTAGATTGGGTTAAAAATTACAAGGCTACAGAGTTGAACATTGGTAGCCATAAACTCAAATTTGGGTCAGCTGTTCAACGACTGTTATAAAATAAAAAGTCAATTGAGTGATTGTCGCAAGCCTCTATATTTAGTAATTCTATGTAATTATTAGGCAAACAACTGTGATTTCAATAATCAATTCACATTTTTGAGAATAGCACATACACACAATATATGATGTTTTACCTACGCATAAAATATGGATAGGTCGTAGTACAGCAAAGTTAGATTTTCCAATTTTTATGTTTGGATGCATCTGCTTTGATATGCTTCCATCAATGTATACATTTGGCTTTCTGGACATTTTCTCTGACAACCAGAAGTCTGGTAAGAAAGTTTATCAGATGAGTAAAAATGTTTTTTTGTTTCCTCAGAAACTTTGTTACTAGGATATTTCTTTTGTTTTGGTAGTCAAGTTTCAGAGTATGCGTTGAACAGGGTAATGTTTTCTTGGAGATACAGGTTGGCTTTTTTAAAAGCTTTCTCCAATGTCTAAGGAATATTATAAAGATAATATCCTTCCTGAATTTCTACTGCTTGTATCAGCTTCTTATTTTTCTTTTGTCTTCTTTTTTTTTTTTTTTGACCAATTTTCTCTGTTAAGGTTTTTATCAAAAATTTTTCTGTTATCATTAATTTTCGTTTTATATTCTTTTTTTTTTACAGTTTTTTGGAACATTCTCTCATTCTTCTTGTTTTCCCAATGTTGATTACTCACTTAACTAAACACACTATCAAATAAAAGCTTTGTATAAAAAGTGTGCTCTAATAGTGGGAGGCACTGGTTGAATCAGTTCCTTTTTAAAGGTTTGTCCCCTCTCTTATATCAGAAACTCTAAAAAATTTTAATTTAAAAACGATTGTACTAATAACCAAATATTAGGTTAAAAGATTTTTGTGTAATGAATAAAATAAGAATAATTGTAACAGAGAGGACTCGTATATATTTGAGATAATTTTTGACTTAAAAAATAAGAAAAAAAATTTTTTTTTGACGGAAATCACATTATTTTTCCTTAAAATACAGGGTTTTTTTTTTTTTTGGTAGAATAAGTCACAATCATGAATGCTCTCTATGCTAAATTTTACTATAATCATGCATGACTCCAAAAAATAACTTCTGAATTCATAAATTTCAACAAATTTCCTTTAAAAGGATACCAAATACAAGAATATTGCTTAAACATTAGAAATTCACTACAGGTTTCAGTTGGTATGGAATTCAACTTATAGATAGATACATACAGACAGGACAGCTACATGATGCATTGTCTCAGAACATTACAGAGTTCTTGCAGAAAGATTTTTTTTTGAAGAGTAAAAAAAAAATTTACTTTCCTTTTGTACAAAAATGTACATGTAATCTTTGAATCATGTATTTATATTTTTTAACGCCCTCCATTTGAGCCGATAGTATCTTGAATCAATATAGTGTTCCAATTATATTTTGGGCTGTTATTGATGTTGATTTTAAATATCCCGATATATTGAAAACAATATGGAAAATGCGAATCGTGCATTTGAGTATTTACTTTTTAAGGCAATAATTCTATCGAATTTTCGGCTGTTATTGCTATTGATTTCTCCACAGTGTTTTAATTTTATATTTAAATTCGATATTATTGTTATGACAACCTAATCTCGAAACGAAACACGCATTCGAGTGACCCCTTTTGGAGGTGTCCGATGTGCATGATTTTGTTGCCGATCTTCGTTTCGCCAATTACTACTACGCATTTCATGAATTTTAATTATTTTTTTATTGTGATAATTATTAACCAAATACAAAGAAAGAAATAATGAGTGTGTGCCCCCCCCCTCACAAAATGCGAGAAAATCACCCATAATATTAGAATAAAAAATCATCCCATGTTTAATTTAAAAAAATATCGATAGTTTTTTTTTTTTTTTTTTTGTAAACACATTGCTTTTGTTATTTTAAATTATTAACATATATGTTTGTTATTGAAAGTATCTTGCAGAAATATATTAGTGCTATAGAGTTTTATCGCAGATAGCTAGAAACAATTCTGCCTCAGGGGAATAGAGCTGTTCACTGGCAGGCACTATTAAATGGTGTATTTGTAGGTATACTCCTTGTTGTTTTGGATATCCTCCTCACTGTATTGGATTCTGAAATATTTGCCTTGGACCCTGGAGCTCTCTTTTCTGTCTCAGCCATAGCCATCATCGTTATTATTGCCACCATCGCTCTATCCAGGCAACCCACAGACAACAGGAGCCTCACATTTAGGGTACAGTCATTCATTCATTATTGCTTGCTTTTAGTTAAACCTATTTTTTTATTAAGTGTAATTTGTGTATACATATGTTTTTTTTTTTTTTTTTTTTTTTCAAAGTCTGATTTCATGTATATTGAATGTTTTATCTCCTGAGAAATAATGAGATGGGATATTATATCTGCAAACTTTTATTTGCAAACTTAAAATCTATCTATCTGTAATGTATATATCTACCACTACAAAAATATTATTCCAATTCACTAGTATATAAGGCATGTTAACACGATTCTATGGTGAGTTACCTTTTCATAGATTGATTGTTGACATTGTCTATAACTTCTCCCCCCCACACTATCTATATATAAATGCTTAAGATCTATAAAAATGAATGTCTGTCTGTATGTCCTATATAGACTCCTAAACCATCCCGACTGAAAGCGATGAAACTCTGCATATGGGTAGTTCGAAACACGAGGAAGGTCACTGTTACCGTTCTACGAGGACCCCTCGAGCAGGATGAACGAAAAACGTAACCGAATTTTCTGACTGGTTAAGCGATGGCCATTGTTTTAAATTTAAGGATTCAATTTTTCTCATATTTTAAAGATAACATTAGTGATAATTACTAGCTTATAGCTCTATTTCATCAAAATATAATTTACTGAAGTATTTAATTATTTTGTATTCGCTATGTCTGATAAATTAAATGAACATTTTTTTTTTATTTGTATTAATTCTTTTAAACATGTTTCTTAAAAAATTACTTATTTAAATTCAACAGTGATGAAATAGGAAAAAAAATATTGATTACTGTGATGTTTAATTAATTTACGTAATGCAGTCTGACCTCTATTTAACGAAGTCAACAATAAGTCAGTTATATAGAATATTCCTTTAATAGAAAAATCACCTTTTGAAATATTAAAAACAACACAAAACAGGTTTTAAATTCATAAATACTAGACATAATTAACGTAGCAATTGATACACCTTTATTTTGTAAACTAGTATCTACTATTTATTTTATAAATCTTAAGCATAAAAGAAATCTGCATGGAAAGCAAGAATACAGCAAAACATTGTCCAGTGTTAAACTATTATACTACATATATTTTCAACTAAAAAAAGAAAAATTTATGTATAAAATTATAGCTGCATTTATTGTAAAACTATTTTTAAACATACATTATAACATGCATTCTTAAGTTTAATTGCTACTGATAAAATCCGTTCATTTTTTCTGAGTTTTTTATTTAAAAAGCAAACTAAATGCGAAAGAGATTTTATTGCTTTCTCTAAAAATTAAGTTGCTGCGAAAATCATTTCCCCCTTAAAATGCATTAACAAGTTTAAAATGTTCAAAAATATTTTGGAAAATACTGAAAGTAGATCTCAAAGAAAAGTAAGTTAAATGGAAAATTCACTTTACTAGTTGGAAGTTACTTTATGAAGAAATTTCCAAATTGTTCTCGGTTCCTCGAACAAAAATCGCAAAGTAGAGAAATTCGCAAAATGAAAATTTGCTAAATAGAAGTCCGACTGTATATGCGTATTGAAATAATCTAAATAAGAAACGCAAAAGGAGGCATATATTTGTCTTAAAGAACCGTATGAAATTGTTATACTATCTTTCATGAACATGATGCTTAATTAATGTTGGTGATATGTATTAATTGAAATAAAATAATAACTTATGTACTAAAAAGGGTAAATAATAGAGGAAAGATGCTTACGGTCGAACCTCGCTTTAACGTACTTTGATTTAATGAAGTCTCTGAATTAATGAATATTTTTTCTGTCCCTCTAAAATGGGTGCTAAAATGCTCTCATTTAACAAATGTTTAGCTTTGATTTAAGTAACAACAATCTCTGAAAAGAAATTTGCACATTAAACTAAAACTTTGAATTTTTGGCGCTTAAAATTTTGAATATTTCACACCCTAATCCAAGTTTGTAATTATATGCATAAGTTTTAAAAGCCAGTAGCATTGAAGAATTTAGATCATTTTGAAGTTGATTTTTAAGGTTAACTTATATAAATTTTAAGCTCGTGGTAAGCAGTAATGACTTTTTTCGTATCTGTATATCCGAGGGTATTTTGCATCCATATTTTTATACCATACTCTTTACAAAATTTGATATTCGATTTAGCCAACAAATTTGTCAGTCCCGATCAATTCGTTAAATTGAGGTACGACTGTGTTCGGTTTAGGTAATCGTCCAAAAATCTGCATATTATTATTGACACTAATTCTCCATAATATGTATTCATTAAAATAAAAAAGCAAGGTTAATGGAGAAAAAGTTAATGGGAAATTTGTTTAGGAAAGCCATAGAATATCACCATTCACAGATGAAGTTTAATTAATCTATATCACTGATGGTAATATGTACTGCTGGTATTGTGGTAATTGATGCAGTTTTGCTAAGAATTTTATGAGTTTTTCGTAGTTTCAAGAAAGTTTTTTTTCTCCAGGGATAGCACTTTAGTTGGTGCAGAATAGGTCTCGAAGTAGACTGATCGTAAATACACAATTCCCAGTAGAACACTGAAGTCTAGCATCACTGGCTTCGATTGGCCTACATAGGGACCGAGGGTGTGCGGTATCGGTCCTCGTTAAACTGTTCTACCTTGAAATGCTTAATTATGTGCGAAGTCGGTCGAGCTACCGAAGCGGAGGAGCCATCCCCTCTGCAGAAGATCAAAATTGTGATTTTATATCTTCAGATTATCTTCGGGGGTGTTTTCCAGGCAATAGCCCGTTGTGCAGCTCTAGTGCGACATATATAAAATATCTACCGAGTGCTGAATTCGTATCGAACCATCTCATTAGAAGGCTCACAACAGTATGTTAATATAAATGTCTTTTTAGGTTCCCTGGGTTCCCACAATTCCAGTATTAAGTGTGTTTGTCAACTTTAACTTAATGTTGAAATTACCCTTAGCCACCTGGAAGCGTTTCGTCTACTGGATGATTGCAGGTAAATATGACCTTTTCTAATTGCTTACATGTGTATATATATATATTCAGTTAACGGACTCTACTCAAAACATCTTTTCATAAAAACGGACCCTTCACCAAATAATTTATCTTTTAATTGGACCTTTCACAAATTTGTATATCTTCATTATTGTTTTGTTACTCTAATAAACCCTTCCCAGGAAGGTGGGGGGGAAGACAGATGTAAACGAACTAAGTTTTGTCTTAGACAGACGTTTCTTCCATTATTCGTCCGAAATTAATATTCTGCGTTCAGCAGTATAGGCTAAATACCAAATATTTGTATGTGCACCTCTAATTTAGTAGCAGCAATTGCTGTTTATTTTTTAAAATTTAATTATTTTTAATTATGTATTTACAGTGTTGAGCATAATCTTGTATCTATTTACAATTTAAAAACTCCTTGAAAAAGTTTTTTTGCAATAACAGGACCCAATTTGCACAAATTCAGAAAAGCAGGACACTGGTTGAAAGAATGCGACTTTACGTTTATTTTATATTCACAAATTACGAGTCATTTTTTCACAATTTTACAAAAACTGACTTTTCACAAAATGTCTGGACAGACCCCTAATATATATATATATTTCTAACATTGCTGAGTAGAAGAATAAAGAACGGGTCTTAGGCAGGGAAAGAGGGCACAGTATTTATTTAATAATTAGTAGACAGAGAACAATCATTAAAGTGACACAAAATCATTGTGCTCCTCAATAAAAGTTAGGGAAAATCTTCCTAAGTAAATTAATAAAATGATTCATTTTAGCCAATAAGGGAAATCTTAGTAATAATAATTGGTCTATTAAATAGGTCCAGGGGAAAAGTCTTTCCCACGAGTTAGTTAAAAGGATAATTGCCATAATGGTAATAAATGCATGCGTGAACTAAAAATTGATTAAAAGACAAGACGTGAATGTTAAAGTATGAGAAAGAGTGTTTCGATTTGAATAATAATCCGAGAAAAAGATTTACAGAAAAGGAATAACATAAAAAGATTAGTTGAAGCTTTAAGTTATTGCTTTAAGATATGATGGTTATCGGGAAATAAATATAAATATTTTTTAAAATTATAAATAATGTAACACACCAGCTCCCCCCGTTAAAAAATCTCCCCCCTTGATGCTATTCTTTAGCTTTAAAACAAAATAACAATTGTAATATGTTAAAAAAAATTTAGAGAGGTGCCATTTTTATCTAATTTTATATGTCAAATGATTGTATAATGAAAATTTTGGTTTTTGAGAATTTCCGTAGCTAATTTAAAGTAATTTATTTTTTCTTTTAGCTACTCAGAGTTATTAAATTTATTTATTTTTTTTTGTTTGCAACTAATTTACCACAATTTTTTTACATTTATAATTTTTTTTTCATCAAATGTTTGATGTTGAGTGTTGAAGCATTTCTGAAATATAAAACCAATGTTGAAACATTTCCAAAATATAAAACAATGATTTAATGTTATTGTCGTATTCTATTAAGACATGAGGTGCGATTGTTACTGTTTTCCAGTGGCGCCATCTATGGCCAAGAAATAGACTTCTGCCACATCCCTGCGTCACACCCGTTTATAGGGTAGACTAATTCATTCATCGACAGATTGCAATTTTGACCTGAACCGTACAACAATCAATCTCCAATCCGGTACCGCCAGAGGTATAATTTGTTATCGGAACATGGACCCGCCAGACTTTACATGTACCAGTCACCATTTACTACACGGAGAATCTTTAGCCGGCTGGATTCCATCTCCCGTTCACACAAACAAGAGTCCAGCACTCTATCAACCAGGCTATCCCGGCCAAAAATGATGTGTTAGAAACTAGAAATAAAGAGCTGTGATGGCTTAGGGGATAGAGCGTTCGCCTTCCAACGAGGTGAACCGGGTTTGAATCTCAGCGACGGTCGGTCGACACTCATTCCGCATCCAGCTGGCACCGATCACGATGCTGAAGTAAAATATCCTCAGTGGTAGACGGTTCATGGGTTAGAGTCCCCTTGCTGTCAGGCTAACCATGCAAGTTTTTCCTCTCCATGAAGGCAAATTTCTCCCGATATATTGTCCAGGAGTTCCCTCGTCTTCTGGATTGGGCAGTATGGGGCGGATGATGTTGCTCGCCTCCGTGACTTAGGTTCACAAACTCTCACTGGGTAACGTTAAAGGAGGGACACGTCCGGCATCTTCCAAGGTGAAGAACGAAAGTTCAGTGCCTGCTGTTAGAAGGGGAAGAAAGAAAAGTTTTTTTTAACATACAAAACCACATCTGCATCACCTTTGATGCGGGAATGAAGCCTGCTAGAAGAGAAATATTGCCATAGAGTGCAGCATAATCCGCATACATCTCAGAGTTCAAGTTTCGAACTACAGGAACTAACAGGCCAAACCACAACCCCACACCAGATAGTGTAGCTAGTTAAAGAAGTTGGCACCTCTGTATTTATGGCATAAAAAGAACTATTTTCAGGGTGCGTAGTGTTTTTAAAACTTGATTAAGGGTACATATTTTTAATTTACATTTTTTAAAAGCTTTAAAAGTGCTTTTTTTTTAAATTTGGAGTTTGTAAAAAGTGCTTAATTTTCTGTCTCTTAAAAAAAGATTTTTTCTTTGCCATATCAATTGTTGTTCAATGTTTTTGAATTTTATTGATTTTATGTTTATAAATCAAGAACTTAAAACGATAGACATTTTTTTTATATTACTGAGTAGATCCCATTTATAAGTTTTGTTTGGAAAGTAATTAAAAATATTTTTTGAGTGCTTAAAAAGTACTGAAAAGTGCTTATTTTTGTTGAAAAATCTGGCAACGCGCCCCGATTTTATTCAATGCAACTTTAATAAATACAGTTTTCCCTCCCCTTCTTCATCTTTTGAATGACATTCTAGGTTTCGTCATATATTTTGGGTACGGTGTGTGGAACAGCAACGAACGGAGGGTGGATTCGCCCCCCATGCCGCCTTTAATAGAGGAATCTGCTCAGGAAACGGAAGAGGAGGAACTCAAAACAGAACGTTCCCCACTTTTGGCAGACGATTGAGAAAATAAAAATTCTTTTGTGAATTTCTGTGATATCAGATTATTATATACTTGTGTGATGAAAGCCACAGTTTACTGAAGTACGTTACAATAAATCTCATTCATATGTTTTATAAGATTCGACAGTTCTTTCAACTTTTGAAGAAACTTTAGAAGTATTCTTAATATTTTGTTTGTTTTTTCTAATTTATTTTAATCTTAATTTATTTGTAAAGCTTAATATTTTGCTAGACTGCTTTTTTATGCACATAGTAAAAAAAAAAAAAATTTAAAAATCAAAACGTTTTTCTTTGTGTAGCACACATTTTTTTTTACTTCTTTTTTTTTTCTCCCTCTGTGTGATTGTATGAAAAAAGTTAATGTGCTTCACCTATTATGAAATGAGACTTGCTTATCATGCTTAATTGCCAAATTTATAATTTCCTTAATCTAACTAAATAACTAAACTTAAATCTATTTTTTTTTTTTTTTTTTTGTTCAACTCACAGACAACAAAGTAGAAATATTCTCATTTTTATATATTTTTATTTATTTATATGAAACCAAATTGCATGCCTTATGGAAAACTTTTCTTTATCACTTAAGTTGATAAGTGATTAAACTAAAAAAATTTTTACGATGTTGATTGAAAAAGGTTCCTTTGTGAACTGTAATATCAGATTATTAATTACTTGTGTTGATGTAAGACTTTACTGAAGTACGTTACAATAAATCTCATTCATGTGTTTTATAAGATTCGACAGTTGTGAGATTCTTTAAACTTTTGAAGAAATTTCTAAGGAATATTTCTGTATTATTTTGTTATTTTATTCTCTTTTTTTTTCTTAATTTATATGTAAAGCCTAATAGTTTGTTGGACCGTCTTGTTAGCAAGCAGGGTACAGACACCTCCCTATAACATGTCACTCTCTTTAAAATCGAACTAAAAATAAAGTATTTTTAAGATATGCAATCATTTTACTAAACTTAAACACATATTTATTACTCTTAAATACTCGATGCACATAAAATGCATAATTTAAAAAAAAATAATAAGAAGAAGAAGAAATTTAGATCCTAACTAGTTGCAATCCTCCAGAAATAAAATAATTTTCAAAACCAAGAAGCTAATTAAAATTATTAATTTAAAAAAGAAACATAAAGGTAAAAAATATAGCAAATATAAAATGTTAAAGGTATGAAATATTTCATCACACTAGTCAGTTATTTAAACATCATATTAATACACATGAGACATAAATCAGTTTAAAAGTTGTTCTCTCATTTTAAACTCTTTCAATTATTTTTACTTTATTTGATTCATTATGAATATTAAACAGAGTGAGTGGTGGTCAAGCATATTTAAAGAGTTGAAAAACTTAAAAACTTTATTTTAACGTGGAAAAATAGATTTCGGTTGACTTTTTTAGTTTTCCTGTTGATTAACTATTCACATGTTGGGTGTTTGCATGATAATCAATCACTATTTATAGAGGGAAAAAAATGCATACTTTTTATCTGTGAATATATTTATTATAAAAACTATATAATGCAATATTTTTACTCTTCATTTGTTTTTAATACAATTTATGAAAAGTAAGACTGTAGAGTGCCGAGGCGGCACTGCATAAAGACGGTACTGCAACTCACAGAGAGACATCTTCTTTTTTATTTATTTATCACTTGCGTTGATGGGTGACAATTTTTGACTATGTAAACCTTGAATCTCTAAAATGAGCTCTTGGACAAATCTTCTGTTGCCTAGGGTTAAAATATTCTATCCTACAAAAAATAGTTGGTTTTGAATATGAAATGATATTTGGAAATGAAACGTAAGATTTTTTTTATATCAGATGTATTTATAGTGTGATCCATTTTAGTTATTTCTAAGTAATACTTTCAATTCTTTATAAATACACTCTCTGGTTATGGAGCATCTTGAGACAAATGATGATGTTCCCCCTATTGCATTGATGACAGGGAAGACTTTCCATCACAGTGAGGCTCTTCCCAAAGATGTGTTGTTCTATGGGGATCTGAGAAGGCAGTATTTGAACATCTGCGCAAGCCGCCTGGATGTCCACACACATGTCAGACCACAGGAACTAACAGACTGAAACACCCTAATAACCCGGATAATTTTAGCCCGATAGTAAAATATATTTTGTACTGCATCTTGTGTTAGAAAAAGTTATAAAAATATCATCACCTGTTGCAATATTAGGATCCTCCATTTTTATTCTAAAAAAGTTGCTTTACAATACAAATAGAGTAAATTATTTCTGTTGACCCTTGCATTTCATGTGTATGTTGTTTTATTATTTAATACAAACATTTTATCTAAAATAAATAGTTGGGAAGAACAATGCAAAGTATTATTCAAAATCCATCAGGGTTACCACTCGACAGGGAGAATCGGGGAATTTTGTTTCCTGTTTTTGTCTTTTGAAAGATGGTGACCACTCCAAGCATCAACTATGGGATATTTCAGCTATACTAAACTATTTCATTTACTTATAGCATTATATTTAAGTATGTTCAGCTGTTTTTCAAGCATTTAAAACTAATAAATGCAGTTCATACATTGATTGTCTTCCTCTTAATATAGTGTACAGGGAAAACACTGGGATTCTTCTCCAGATTTGAGTGGCGACCTTGTCAATGTTGTTAGAGCAATAAGTGTATGTTTTTTTTTTATTCATTTTCTTTTTTAAATTTTAGACAGTGAACGATCTTTTGAATAGTTAAAACCAGAGTTCGCATAAACTTAGCCCACGTGGATTTTTTAATGAAAAAACCCAAATTTTTTCAGGGATAAGTGGGTTTTAATGAGGGCTATCTTAATAGCCCTAATAATAACATAAACACGTTTTTACGACCCCAAAAACTTGATGCACATACAATAAGTCACTTTCAAACTCTGCATCATTTTTTTTAAAAAAATGAGATGTTATAGTCAGTGTCTATCTCAAATAATAAAATAATTTTTCAAACCAAGAAACTAAAATAATTTTAAAAAATGCAAGGGTTTAACAAATAAAGAAAAATTCTTAAGGTATGAATAATTTTAGTCAAAGTTTTAAAAACATCATATTAATGCACAACAGCCATAACAGTTTAAAAGTTGCTCTGTGTCATTCTAAACTCTTTCAATTATTAATTTATTTAATTAACTAAACAGAGTGGTTAAGCATATTTCGAGACGTTGAGTAATTAAAAGCTTCATTTCAACGTAGAAAAATAGATTTCCGTTGACTTTTGAAATTTTCCTGGTGATCAACTATTCAAACAATTGGTGTTGGCAGGATAATCAATCACTATTTGTAGAAAGTTTTTATCTGAGAATATATTTATTTCAAAAAATATATAATGTAATGTTGTTTATTCCTAATTTTTTTTTTTAATGCATTCAATAAAAATAAGATTCCCAGTGTGCTCATGCCTAAAGATAGTGCTGATTGTATTGGTTTTTTTAAACTATATTCTCTCTCTCTATATATATAAAGATATGTTACATGATGGATGAAAAAATATTGCCATTAATAAAATAAATGAAAATAATTATTGTAGTTATGCCCTCTAAATGTATAATGAATTATTGCATAATGATTAAGTAACAAAACTGATTCTTTGTAAATGTAAAGCATAAATGTGATAATTTTAAAATTATGAATGAACGTGCAATTTGCTTTTAAAGTGAATGAATACAATTTTTAGAAGTGTTGTAAACTTTCATGAAATGAAATGCACTTTTATTGTATGTTCCTTTGTATTTTTCAATGTTTCTTAATTCTTTACCCAATGATTATTTTGTGTGCCTGAACTATTATTTTTTAGTATTCTCATTTTATCAAAATAACTATTATATATGGATGCTCATTTTTACTTCTTTTTTTAAACTGTTGAAAAACAAATAATTATTAATAATTATTTTTGTTATTTTATGGATAATTAGCAAAAATAAATGAATAATTGTGGAGAGCTATAAATCAATTCCATGCATAAATATTTATTTTTTGACAAATTTTGTTTCTCATATATTTATTATTATAATATAGTGTGAAATTCATCAAATGTAAATAAATATTTTGAATATAAACTGGTGTTCTTTCATTACAAACACATTTTTATCTTTCTGCAATTATAAAAAAACAATTAGGGGAAAGAGTTACTTTTTAAATTGCTGCTTCTAATAACATGATCAAAAGATATTTGTTTTGAAAATCTACTTTTGAATGCCACTCCCAATTCTTCTGAAAATTTCTATCGATGGTTGACTGAATGTAAACAATAAGCTACCTACAACCGGAATAAATTTAGAAAACTTCTGGTGTATCCATCTGCTTATGGTATGCGTACGAGGTGATGCGTGAACAGGCTTAATATTCTAGGAAGTTTGTTTTTAATTATTTTTTTTTTTTATAAACGCCGTTAAACAGCCTACCCAATTTTTGGTTTTACAACTACTAGTTTTCAACTTCGTAACCTTGTCATTAATCTAGAAGACAAGGGAACTCCTGTATCAAGAATTGGGAGAAATTTGCCTTCGTGGAAGATTTTTTGATATTACTAACCCGCATTTGCGTTACATGGAAAGAAAGACCACGAGAACCTCCCACGGTTAGCCTGAGGTCAAGGGGACTCTAACCAATGATCCGCCCACCACTGAGGATATCTCACGTCAGCACTGTGGTAGGTGTAAGCCGGATGCGGAGTTCATATCAACCAGATATCGCTGTGATTCGAACCCGGTTCACCTCATTGAAAGGGAGGACTTTCAGATCGAACTAACCCTCATTTGCTTTACACGCAGAGGAAAACCTCCCACGGTTATCTTGACGGCAAGGGGACTTTAACCCATGATTCGTCTACCACCGAGGATATAAATTGAAAAAATCCTTTAGATTGTAAACACTATTTGTATAATAATAGTGGATGGTACGCCTTTTCAAATTTAGGCGGAAATAGTAACTCGGAAGAACGAACCCCTGTACTTAGCTTTACTCTGTCCATTGGAATGTTAAATAAAATTCAAAATAGTTCCCATACGACGGCTATCTCCCTATAATGCATTTAAAAAAAAAAAAAAAAACTTTAATTTTTTGGGAATTTTTCAACGATTGACTTTTTTATTTTTGTAGATAGTTGGAACATTAAAAAGGAATAACAGATTACGCCCCGCTGAAGGGTGCTGCAAAGTGTGCACAATAACGTATAGAATTCGTTTGTGAGTTATTTTTTTTATGGACCACGCGTTTAAGAAACTGGATTTGAAAAAATGCTTCGCGCAACATATATATTGAATGCCTTTATTATAAAGTGTCCCTCAGTGAACTGATCGTTAAGCTCCCAGCTGATCAGGAAGACAACTTGGCTCAGTCTGCGTAGGGACCGAGGGAGTGCGGTCCTCTACCGTAAAGTGCTTGACTTCGCGCGCAGGTTGTCGGGGCTATAGAAGCGAGGAATCAATGTCTTCCGATCGTTCAGGGATGATGTTTCTCAGACTGTCGCCCCATCTAGTGAGTGAACTACACAACAACGATACATTTATAGAGCTGTGGTGGTTCAGGGCATTCGAATCCCTGCCATGGCACCGAGTACAATGCTGACTTAAAATATCCTCAGTGGTAGACGGATCATGGGTTACCGCCGTCAAGCTAACTGTGGGAGGTGACGCACATGCGGGTAAGTCTTCTACCAAGGCAAATTTCTCCCACTACTTGATCCAGGAGTTTCCTTGTCTTCTGGATTGGGGGATCTAAATGACAAGGCTAAGGAGTTGAACATGGGTAGTCGTAAACTCGAAATTGGGTCAGCTTTTTTTTACTGTAACGCAAACGAAATATTTTCTGCAATGTAATAACAGAATATTCAACTGCTTCAATTTCTTGAGTTTATTTATTTAATATGATAGTATTGAGTTTTATTAATTATTGATAAACTAAGTAATAAATCAAATATTAAAAAGAATTACATTCTATTAAAGTAATAATTTGAAATAGAGTTCAAAATATCTCACATTAACAAATGGTAATGACATTTGTCCTCCTATTTTTAGGGGGAAAAAATTCATTGCCAGATCCGAGACAGGGTGCGTAGCGTTTTTAAAAAATGCTTAAAGTTGCTTATTTTCGCATTTTAAAAGCCCTTAAAGGTGCTTTTTTCATTGGGTGTTTTTAAAAAATGCTTAATTTTCCCTTTTTCAAACTGAAATTTTTCCTTTATCATGTTGATTTATAGCTTCGAATTATGCAAAGAGACGCAGTTCACATGTATTGAACTTTTTCATAATTAATTCAACCCCAATAGATTTCGTTGTATTGTCAATCCGTAGCGCATGAAAACGCCATTCGTTTTACATGATTCAAAATTTCATGATTTTTGACAATAGTCAAAAACAATGTCAAAAGTTTTTTTTTTTTGACATGATGGTACCGTCAATTGTCAAAAACTTTCCAACCTTGCCTAATTATGACATTTTTTTAAAATGCTTAAAAATATTTTTTGAGTGCTTATTTTTTGTTGAATAATTTGGCTACGCACCATGCGTAATAATTAGCTGAAATTTCCTGTGGTTCAACGTGGAGAGGGAAGTATAGTTTGTCTATAGAAAGAACTCCCCTCGCCACGAAATCCAAGGCCGTCTGCTGCTATGGAAAGAATAAATATCGCATTTCAAAGAGGGGAGCTTCTCTCTCCCCTGATTCCCTTTCTCTCGCCCTACCCGAGTCAAAATCTGTTTTAAATAATGGTCCAACAACCCCCTAATGGAAATAGTTAAACCTCGTAACCATAGCGAACGTCACCACTCCAGATAAAAAGCTAGGGGAGTTCTTTACTTAGACAAACCATAAGAAGTGATTTGTGCTGTTTAACAACTTGTTAACTGTAGGTGAAGTGACGTCATTACCAATTGGAACTTTTGCAAAATGAAGGTAGGGGGAAAAACACAAAAGAGTCAAATTAAAGTCCACTGTGAACATTTTTAAAACCGTCGTTGAACAGCCAAGCCAACTTAGGGTTTTCGACTATCAATGTTCAACTCCTTGTCATTTTGAAACCAACTTAGAAGACAAAGGAACTCCTGGATCAAGTATAGGGAGAAATTAGTCTTCGCAGAGGACATTTTGTTAAAACTAACCCGCATTTATGAAAAAGGAAAACCACGGATATCTCCCACGGTTAGCCTGACGGCAAGAGGACTCTAACCCATGACCCGTCTACCACTATTTTACATCAACACTGTGGTCGGTGCGAGCCGGGTGCGGAATTAGACTCCATTTTTTGGGTTTACGGCTACTCATGTTCAACCCCGAAGCCTTGTCATATTGAAATCAATCCAGAAGACAAGGGAATTACTGGATCAAGTATTGGGAGTAATTTGCCTTCTTGGGGGACGTTTTGGTGGATCTCACCACATTTCTTCTACATTCTGAGTAAATTTTTTCATTCAATAGTTATAGCAGTTTTGAATTACTCTGTATTAAATTGCATAATAGAAAGAAACCGATTTGAAATCAGCTATACGAAAATATCTGTTTAAAAAAAATTGAACTGAGATACAATGGAGAACTTCTGCTGATTGCAATGGCGGATCTGCCTTAATGTTGCAACATAAACACAGGGTAGTGAGAAAATGCTTCATTAACCCAAAATATTTAGAGTTGTCGCCATGAACACCATTTTCACAGAAAATGGATTGCAAATTTTGGGAGGGAAACATTTCATCGAACATAAACATTTCTACATTAGTTTACGTTACAATCTCTATTTAATATCTTCCGTCACGGGAGGGAGGGAGAGGACTTTAGCCCCCTCACATGTTATTGATTATGAGTCACAAGCCTTTCTAAGATTACAACCCCCTCCCCCCCCCAATATCTGTGTAATGAAATTTACAATAAAAAGAAAAATAGATTATTTTATTGTGTCTAAATTCAAAAAGAAAAATAAATGTCTTCATTTCGCAAGGGCTTTAATATTTCTTTGGTGAAAACAGCTGCCCAAATCAACCCTCCCCCCCCCCCTGCTATTCAAGGAAATATGCGTCAATATGACTGACCAATGGGAAGGTTTTGAATATCACAGCCAAGAAACAGAACGTTAAATTTAAAAAAAAAAAGAAAAAAGAGTGAAACAAAACAGAAAAAAAATACCGTTAAATGAGAGAAGAATAATTTACAGGTAAATTATTATTTTTTTTTTCAATTCGAATTTTGAAGTTAAAATTTCAAACTTCGAATTCTTGATTACCATTTTGTAGATAATTCAGATTCAGATAATCAGACTCGGTTAATACTAATATGGGAGAGAGCCCCCCCCCTCACTTATGAGGTGATCACTGCGCCAGAGACATCAACTGTTTTAAATTGGTAAATTTAAATTTTAAATACTTGGCTTGAAGTATTACGAAGAATAAATAGAAAGGGATTTTCAAACAAATTTCATCATTTAGCTTTAGTTTAATAGAATAAAAATTTTTTTTTTACATTTAGAAAAATTCGAGAATTCTTACAATAGAATAGTTTACGCAATGATTTACAAAAAGAAAACTAAATTCTTAAAAATCACGAAATTGCTTAATGTGAAATACCGCTTTACATAAATCACGTGTTGGGTCCCGCAATAAATTTTTATTGTATTTTGCATGTTTAACAAGGAATTTTCAAGCTAATTATCGCTTAAACATATAAGGAAACTGCACAGATAATAAGCATGTGAATTAAGTGCAAATTATTCATTTTGAGAAAAGATATTTTTCCTCTTTGTTAGAAGTAGTATATTATATTTTATTTTATAACCGACGTTGAACTGCCGATCCAATTTTTGGAGTTTACGACTACTAATATTCCTCTCCGTGTCACTTTGAACCAATCCGGAAGACTCTTGGATCAAGTATTTGGAGAAATTTAGTCTTTGTGGAGGACTTTTCGATGAAACTAACCCGTATATGCGTTACATGGAAAAGGAAAACCTCACACGGTTAGTCTAACCGGCAAGGGAAACCATGATCTGTCTACCACTGAGGATATTTTACGTCAGCACTGTGATCGAAGTGAGCCGGAATTCTTATCCACCAAGGATCCGAACCCAGGTCACCTCATTGGGAGGCTCAATCCCCTCTACTTTAACTCCGACTGAAAGATATACGGGATATAGGAACGTTCTACGGTATTCTAATCATTGGTTTGAGTTTTCTTCTGTTAAAAAAACCTTATATCTTATATATATATATATATATATATATATATATATATATATATATATATATATATATATATATATATATATATATATATATATATATATATATATATGGGGACGGCATGAGTGATCGTCTTTGAAAATAAAAGAGGCACTGTTCTTTAAACATAAACATATATTAAAACTAAATCTACATAAGGACGGACGATAAACACATAGATAACACATAAATATAAATGAGGAAAAGTTCAAAAAAGTTCGGCATAATCACAACCAACTCCTCTTTGGAGTACATCAGCGTCTTTCTTCGTTCGCTACAAACCGTCAGTCGTGATCTCTGGGAAATCCCCATTCCTTCCAAGTAGTGCTCACAGGGATCAACTTACAGCTTACATAGTCTGGCGGGTCAACTTTCAGCTTACATAGTCTGAGATCAGCTTGCAGTTTACAGCTTCAGGAACTGGCACCACAACCGGCCATGCTGACTTCGGCTGGTCCTCCAGCGACTCTAAAAAGAAAAAAATAGAAAAAGCAGAGCAGACTGAAATTTATAATTGATTTCTGAAAAATAAATGTTTTAGGTTAATTTCGTCTTTTATGAAAAAATCTTTCAGTTAAGAGTCAATCAGTTCAGGCAAATTCACTCTTTCGTCTTTACACGTCTTTTGTTTCTTCTTCAACGTCTTCGTCTCCTTTTTTTTTTTTTTTTTTTTAAACATCTTTCGTCTTTTTTCTTCAACGTCTTTCGTCTTGAACTTCTTCTAAGTCTTTAAATTCTTTCGTCTTCTTTTACGTCTTTAAGTTCTTTCGTCTTCTTCAAAAATCAAATTCGCTTCTTTAGCAATTATTTTTCATCTTCAAAAATTAGTCTTTTTTTTTTTTTTTTTTTTTTGTCTTGGCAAGCACTAAAGTTCTTGACAACTGTTCCATGATTTAAGATACTCCGCACACGTTGTCGAGCAGTTAGGTCCTTCGTGATTTCCTTCTTTTACTACATCTTAAGTATTTCCTCCTTTTACTCTTGTTATTTTGTAGGGGCCAAGGTACTTAGGTTTTAGCTTCAAATGAGGTCCAAATTGGGTTCTTTTGATGGCAACCAAATTTCCAATTTCGTACGATTTTGGCTCCTTTCTTCTTAAATTGTAGGTCTTTTTATTTTCTTCTTGAATTTTACAAATTTGCTGCCTTGCGTCTTTTCTTAGTTCCTCTCTTTGGGCTTCAAAATGAGCCTGAAATTCAATTTCAATCATTTCTTTTATCTTTCCCAGTTCATTATTATTCATTTTTGTCCCAAAAAGCAATTCGAATGGAGTAGTGTCTATGCTTCTTTGATGAGTTGAATTAATCGCTTGTTGAACTTTATTTGTATGCTTGTACCATTCAGCTGGATTTTCTATGGATAATTTTGAAAGAATTGATATGATGGTCTGATTAATACGCTCTACTTGTCCGTTTGCTCTTGGTAAACCTGTTGTTATTAAATGATGTTTAATATTTTCTTTCGAGCAATAATCAGCAAATTCACTGGAGGTAAATGTTGTACCCCTATCTGAAATTATCTGGGAAGGACTTCCAAATACAGTTTTTTGGATTTCTAATTTGGCTAAAGTTTCAGCTGACGTTGTAGTTTTCGTAGGATAAATCCATACAAACTTGGTAAAAGCATCTATTATCGCTAACACATATTTATAATTTTTATGGGTGCTCTCCAAAGGTCCGAGATGATCAATATGAAAAGTTTTCAAAGGCATATCTTCTTTATGCAATGGATGTAATAGTCCTTCTTTCTTTCCTCTTTTATGATTCACCATTATGCAATGAACACAATTTGCTATGATGTTTTCTATTTTCTGTCTAAGTTTGGGTATGAAATAATATTCTTAAATTTCTTTTTCCGTATATTTAATTCCTGAATGTCCTTTCTCATGAGCTGTTCTTATAATTTCGATTTGCATATTTTCTGGCACAACCACCAATTCTTTGCCATTAACAAATTTATACAAAATTCCATTTCTATTGCAATAATCTTCATAATTCGAAATTTTAAGTAGTTCTTTTATAGTCTTGATTCCAGTATCCTTATCTTGGGCGGATCTGAGTCTTGGTAAAATTTTATCGACTGTAACACAAAATACATTAATTGGAGATCGGCTAAGGGCGTCTACGTGAGCCATCTTTTTTCCAGAACGATGCTCAATTATGTAGTTGAATTCTTGCAGCAAAAGTGCTCAACGAGCTACACGAGTCGACAAATCTCGTTTTGACATAGTCTTTTCAAAAGCAGCACAGTCAGTAATTATTTTGAATGGAATGCCTAACAGATAGATGCGAAATTTCATAAGGGCTTCTACGATAGCCAGAGCTTCAAGTTCGTAGCTGGAATACTTTTTTTCAGCATCAGTCGTTTTCCTACTCATATAGTAATGGGGTGAAAATGTTTTTACATTAAAATGGCAGCATATCCTTCTAAGCTGGCGTCTGTGTGTGATTCAGTTTCGTATTTAGGGTTATATATTGAAAGAACAGGATTTTGGGCTAACAAAGATTTTAATTGATGAAACGCCTTCTTTTCTTCAATGCTAAACTTAAACTTACGATCTTTTTTTAGCAGGTCACTCAGTGGTCTAGCTATTATAGCATAGTTGGGAATGAATTTTCTGAAATATCCGGTTAATCCCAAAAAACTTTGAATTTTTTTCAAATTTGTTGGCTCCGGAAAGTTAAGAACTGCTTTGGTTTTTAAGGTAGATGGGAATATTTTTCCATCCTCTATCACATGACCTAAAAATTCAATGCGCTTCTTTAAGAAATGGGACTTCTTAAAATTAATATCAAGTCCATATTCACTAGCAATATTCAATACCAGATTAAGCCGTTCAATACCTTCTTCGAGGGAGGAAGACAAAATAATTATGTCATCTAAATATGGTAAAACTATACCTTCGTTAATCAAAGTTCGGAAAATGGTGTTTATGAATCTTTGAAATACAGCGGGAGAGTTGCATAGTCCAAAGGGAACTTTAAGAAATTGATATTGTCCTTCATGTGTCACAAATGAAGTGTATTTTCTACTATCTTTATTTACATCGACATGTAGGAATCCGTTCTTAAGATCAATCGTACTGAAAATTTTCGATCCTTGTAGTCTATCTAAAATGTCTTCAATTAATGGGAGGGGAAATCTATCTTTGACAATTACCTTATTTAGTTTTCTATAATCTATGCAAACACGAGGAGATCCGTCTTTTTTCTTAACTATTACAACGGGACTACAATATTCGGAAGAACTAGGCTCCACTATTCCTTGTTTTAACCATTCAGCGACTTGAGCTTCAACAGTCTTTTTTTCTGGAAACGGCAATCTACGTGGCTGATGAAATATAGGTTCCTGATTTTTAACCAAAATGTTCATTTCCACATTAGTTGTCTTAAGTTTATCTGGCGTATAATCTAAAACTAATTGTTGTAACTTATTTTTTAAAACATTAGGAACACAAGGATCTATGTTAATTTCAACCTCATCAGATATAGTAAGATCGATTGGTAAAATAGACAAATAGTTTACTTCATCAAAACACTGAATTTTATTTTTAATTGTGATACCCTTTTCATTGATAATTGTTTCTCCCTGCATTAAAACATTAAGGCCTATAATAGCGTCATAAGGCATCATATCATTTTCTACAACACATATTTCAGCAAAACATTTGAAATCATCAATTTTAATGCTTTCTTTAAAATAACCTAACGGAGTCACTTTTGATTTACCAAATCCGTTTAGAGTAGAATTAGACGGAAATAGTTCTTTAGAGTTTAATTTATTAAAAACTGATTTTCTGATTAAAGTGGCTTGACTTCCTGTATCAATCAAAGATTTCACAGTTAAGTTATCAACTATTACAATTTTAAACAACTTTGGCTCTACACTAACATTTAAAGTAGCAACTTCCGTTTTTGCATTTGATTTTGGACATTGCGAAGCTTTGTGTCCAAACGCTTCACATTTAAAACACTTTAAACCCTTATCTTTATGTATGCAATGTTTTGAAATATGATTTCTTGAACCACAATTATAACACAATTTATTATTAAAAGTTTCAACATCAGTATTATACCTTATCTTATCATTATTATTTTCATATTTATTTTTATTCATATTTGAAACATCTTTTCTTACATTATACCTATCATCATATTTTGCTTTTGTTCTATCATAAGAATTATATTTATAATCATCATGTTTTGTTTTGATTTTATCGAAAGCACTTTTACTCTTTGCAGAATCACTTTTTATTATTTCATAAACTTTAAGTTTCTCTTTAAATTCGGATAAATTTTTGCAGCCGTACAAAACAATTTTGTTTTCATGTTTATCGTTAATCCCCTTAATTACATAATGCATAAAAGCAGCATCATCTATTTTTCCGAAATTACAGATCTCTTTCATCTTTAAATAATATTCTTGAGCGGATTCACAATCCTTCATTCTACGTCTACTCAAAAGATCATGCAAATTAGCAGAATTAATTTCAAAAGAAAATTCATCAATCAAAGCTTCTTTTAATTTTCGCCATGAATTTATTTCCGGCACAGTTCTGACAAATAAAGAGGCGTTACCACCAAGAGATCTTTTAGCAAAAATAAAATTTTGTAAATCAGACAAATTAAACAATTTTGAAATATTCTCGAAATGTTCGATCCAATGAACAATATTTTCATGCGATTCTGCATTATACTTAGAAATAGTACTTTCGATATCAGAATAATTAATAGCAACATTTTGAAATTCAAAATTTCTACAGGAATTATTTTTATCTTTTAAACAAGAATCAATGCTTTTATTTTCATCATTGCACAGCATTGAAAAATTATGTTCCTTCTTTTTATTCAAAGTTTCAGTTTCGCTTTCTTCCTCTGACTCAGAGCTAGACGCGTTGGCGTCGTTAACGAGCTCTGCCAATTGATTCAAATCCATTAACAAGGTCAACATGTATTTAGTTATTTCTGTTTTATTGCCTTCATAAGAAACATTTAGAATATTGGAAACAGTTATTAGTTGATTAAGAGTAAATTCTTTTTCAATATTTTTTAATTTATTTTTAAATTCTTCGCTATCTAAAGTAAAATCGAAACCATTAAAATTTCTTAATCGTTTTCTGTTTGAACGATCGCCTTCTACATCGAAAATAAACTTATGTAGAAGTCTTATTTTGTCTTTCTTAAAATTCTTCAATGCTTTGCTTATTTGCTTAAGATCGTTAAGAATCATTTTTAATTAATGAATAAAAGTCTACGTACCCCAATTGTAGTTGCAGAGATATTAAAAAAATGAAAGTTTCATCATAACGTTACTCCGTTACTTATTTTCACAAGAATGAAATATCCAATTTTTCACTAATCAATTTTTCACTATCAATTTTTTCACAATTTAATTTCTTCACCATCAATTTATTCACGATCAATTTATTCAGTATCCCACTTCTGATTTTGTGGGGACGGCATGAGTGATCGTCTTTGAAAATAAAAGAGGCACTGTTCTTTAAACATAAAAATATATTAAAACTAAATCTACATAAGGACGGACGATAAACACATAGATAACACATAAATATAAATGAGGAAAAGTTAAAAAAAGTTCGGCATAATCACAACCAACTCCTCTTTGGAGTTCATCAGCGTCTTTCTTCGTTCGCTACAAACCGTCATTCGTGATCTCTGGGAAATCCCCATTCCTTCCAAGTAGTGCTCACAGGGATCAACTTACAGCTTACATAGTCTGGCGGGTCAACTTTCAGCTTACATAGTCTGAGATCAGCTTGCAGTTTACAGCTTCAGGAACTGGCACCACATATATAGTATATATATATATATGTAATACAAAAATTATAATACTTTTGTATTAATAAAAGAATTAAATCTCTTTCGTTTTAATAAAATGTCTTTGTTAAAGAATAAGCGTAGAGAGATTCTATTTTGGGAAGTCAAGGCTGATAAACATACGATTGAGTTATTTATAGAATCTCTCCCCCTTTTACTTCCATATAAGGATGCATGAAATGATTTTCCTTAATGCGTAAGGATACAAGAATGTCAACGACTGTGCCTGTTTACTCAAATCTGTGTTAGTATAAAAGCGAGAGCAATGCTTTTCGCATGGTTTTTCCATCATGTTGTGATCCTGAAAAGTTGTTCCGGAATTGTCCAAAGTCTTGTCCACCCCCTCCCTTGCGGAGTGTGGATGTGGACTGTTATCGATACCAGCCTACTACCATTAATAAAGATATTTTGTGTGTAACATGGCTTACGACTGCATTATTAAAGCTAAATACACCACTGATAACAGGGATTAAGCCCTTATATTATAAGACGCCAGGATGTTACTTGCTGAGGAAACCATTATTATCTATTTTCCGGCTGACTACAACGTTGATAAAACCTCATCCCGGGGGACGAAGGACGAAAGAAAGAAGTGCCTAGTCCGCGGTGAAAAACAAATGAAGGAAGCAGGTCTGTTTTCACCACTCCATCTTTAAATACCTGTACACCTCATCGCTGTGAGAATGCTGACGTTGGCTCGAGCTCGTCACATGCCTCTCTGAAACCCATAGTGTTGATCGAGATGACCCTACAGTGTCCAATCTGGAAATGACCGATGACCCTACAATTCCGTAGTGCTCAAATTGCGAAAACAAAAGTGAATGTGCGCGATTTATATTAAATTTAGAGAGAAGCTTTTTGCTTCTTTATTAAAAGTTCCTTTCATTAAAAAGCTGCTGTGAACACCAGTGACATGTGCACGCGTGTGTGAAGTCCCGAAGACTTATGTGAAAAAAAAGAGTGAAAAAGGAAAACAAAAGTGAATGTGCGCGAAGCTTAATCATGAATATTCATGAAGTGCAATGAAAAATTTGTTTATTTCTTCTCTTCACAATCATGAAGGTCAAGGAAAAGTGTAGCAAATGGAAAGGATTTCATTCAGATACATATATATTTTTTTTTTATCCTCTTATTTTTCTCTCTCATTCTTATGATTAAATATTTTATTGATATTGGATATGAAAGTGCTCTAAATTTCTTATTATGAAATTTAATAGAGAAATATATTTAAGAATTGATTGCATTTCGTATGTTTACCTTGATTTTTTTAAAAAAATTATTATATAATAGTGTATTTTTATGCATTTAAAATGTTTTTGAGGGAAATAAATGTGTTTCAAACGTCAATTAAATTTGTGACGGCAAAAAAAAAAATTCAAAATTTTTCAGCTTTTCAAACAAAAACAAAACTAAAAGAAATTTGTAATGCTTTTTCTTTTTCGGACTTGGTCAAAACTAAATATTCCTATTAAAAATGTGAAAAATTAAATGTTACCCAAACAAAAAGACATTTCACACTTAACAAAATTTGTGAGTTTCCCCTTATTACGATAGGCGAAATTGTTAATTCAGCTAAGTTTTTTATACTTGATACTGATTTATCATAGGCTTTAGTAGGGTTGCAGACTTGCAAAGATTTTTGTTTGTTTTTCAATTGTGTCGGGCCAGTTGTTACTCAAGTTGGTAAGAGACTGATCATCTCTGCTAATTCTAACAATGACAACTTATCCTTGCACATTAGACAACAGAATTCTCATAATGTTAAGGTCAAAGATTGTGAAAAAAAAATGAAAGTTTAAGATGTTTCAATAAAAGTAAACATTTTGAAAAAATGGAAGTTTAAGATGTTTCAATAAAAGTAAACATTTTGAAAAAAAAAAAAAAAATAGAAGTTTAAGATGTTTTAACAAAAGTAAACATTTTGAAAAAAGTTTAAGATGTTTCAGTAAAAGTAAACATTTTGAAAAAAAAAATAATGTGAGGGGTAACAAAAATAAAAAGAACAGGAAAAATAGGAAAAAGAAAGAATGACCAAGAAGTTAATAACAAAAAGTACAGGAAAAAGAAAGAAAGACCAAACATTTCAAATGATTCGAAGATAGAACTAGGTAATGGGTGCATACATTATCAGGTTAACATCGACAAAAAAAATAGGAAATAAAAAGAAAAATTTAAGTAAACAAAATTTTGAAATAGTTCATGTATCAAATCTCAGGAAATATAACAACCCACAAATGTTGAAATTAAATCATGAATAGTGTCCAAAACAAAACAAAATATGTTACTTTCTTCAATGGAAGAAGTACACCCTATATTTTTTTTGGGAGATCCAAATCGCGTGTGGAGATTTTTACCTCAACATCAATTGGATGTGAGGGCGATGAAAGTTGAACTTTTTTTTTCTCAAGTTGAGAAAAGTATTATAAAATATTTTTGGATTGACCCGTCTGGATCTCTCAATATCACTGTGCTTCATGAAATTCTGTTTTCCTCCATTTTAACGGGGAATACAGATTTTCATAAAGTAAATAAACCCTTTAACCATACAGAATCTTAAATTCTGAGTAAAGACACTTGTTGTCCAGTTCCTTTCCATAAAAATTATGTATATTTTTGTGTGAAAAATTTATGAAATATTTAGTAGATTAGTTATAAAAATATGTTTCATTTTTCTTTCTGTTTAGTTGCCTAAACAGATAAAGTGTATTATCATGTTTTTGTTATTGTCATTGTATATAGTTGTTGTTTTTTTTACAGATAATTGAAAAAATGTTATTTGTAGTAGTGAAAAGGAACAGTCGTACCAACATAAATTTTAAAAGTTCAGAGAATTCTAAATTTTATTATGATTTCTTTTTGGCTTGCCAAAAATCTTTTTTGGGGGGGATGTAATACAAAAATTATAATACTTTTGTATTAATAAAAGAATTAAATCTCTTTCGTTTTAATAAAATGTCTTTGTTAAAGAATAAGCGTAGAGAGATTCTATTTTGGGAAGTCAAGGCTGATAAACATACGATTGAGTTATTTATAGAATCTCTCCCCCTTTTACTTCCATATAAGGAAGCATGAAATGATTTTCCTTAATGCGTAAGGATACAAGAATGCCAACGACTGTGCCTGTTTACTCAAATCTGTGTTAGTATAAAAGCGAGAGCAA